>JAECXG010000821.1:19837500-21265000 GCA_018152135.1 Drosophila paulistorum
TTTCAATTCTGTAGCACTTGATAAAAGTTAATAATTATTTTTTTTGCCTCTTTTTCTCATTTTCTTTTTGTTCGTTTATGTTCCACAAAATGCCGTTCACCTTTTTTAAGCGCCGCATATTTTTCTGCACACACATACGTGTGTATATATGTATGTGTGAGTGTGTATGATGATGGGTGAGTGTGTATGTGGGTGCGGGTGTGTGTGTGTGTGGATTTTCACATTCTATTACAATTTTATCACATTCATTGCTGATTTTTTGATGATTTTTTTATGCACTTTTTCACTTCAATTATTGTTTTTCTTTATCTGCAATAATTTGTATTTAAAAAACATATTTCAAAAACAAAAAAAAACGACTCGATGGCACGCCGCGAGTTTAGTTTATGTTGTATATTTCATTTGCTTTTTTCCTCTTTTTTTTGCAGTCACTCGCTCGGTCGCTCTCTGGGGCACATATTGTTATATACGCGTATTTGTAACGAGCAATAAGAAGCAGAAAGAAAAGAAGGTGAAAAAAACAGAACAAGAGACAAAAAAAAAAAAAAACGGGACGACGAACGTCTCGGAACAGACAGACAGACAGTAAGAGAGAGAGAGAGAGTCCAGAGCTCAGCTCGAACAAACAAACGAGTGAGTTGAGAGCGAGAGAGAGAACTATTCGCTCATTTGCAAAAACAAAAAGCAACGATACTCACTCACACGCACACACTCACAGACTGAGAGAGAGAGAGAGAGAAAGAGTAAGCAAGCGAGCGAGTGAAAGAGCAATGAAGACCAACCGAAAAGAAAAGTACAATAAAAATTAATCCGATTGACAGCCAGCTAGCCGCCGCTGCTTCTCTGCCTCTGCCAGCCTTTTGATAAATATTTTCTGCGACTTCCGCGCGCGCGCCCAACCAAAAACAACAGCGAAACCAAACTACACCACAACTACAACAACTACTATTTTGTAGTTGCCTCTGCTGCCCATTGCTATTGCTATTGGTGCTGCGCCGCGTTGCGTCGCATCTGCTGTTATTGCTGCTGCTGCTTCTCTTCTTCCATCACAGAGAGGAGAGCAGAGCAGAGCAGCGACAGCAACGCAGCCAACCGGCGTCTTTGTCATTTCCATTTCGCGAGCAGCTTGCCTCGCCGCCAACAACAACATCACACACACACACAGTGGGCGCCATTTGACCAAAATTAAGAAATTAAATGGTGGAATATACAGAGAAATGAAATTGAACTGAAAATACACTCTCTATGTACCGTGTAACAAATTATGTCAATTTGTTTTCAATTATTCACTTTGTTTATCCTTTCTTGAGCTTGGTCGATCAACTTGAATAGGAAACTGGAATCCCGATTTTTAGTAATTTACTAGAATTTTGGCAGATCTTTTGATAAACTCCGAGAAAGAACTCTAGATTACTGTGCAAAATAAAGATAAATTTAATTTATTTCTTTTATCGATCAATTAATTAAACCGGGAGATCCATGCAAAGTCTATAGTATTTTCTAGTTAGACATGTTATTCTATTTTTAAACAAACTACATACATACACATGTACATATGTATGTGTACATGTGTAATCTATTCAAAATAAGCAATTTTTATTGTTGATTTTTTTTGTTTTTGCCCTACTTAAAATTTGAATGCTTATTTTCATAAACTGAGGAAATTAATTTGCTCTCATCTCCAACAGCTGTCGTTTGCTGCTGCTGCTGTCCTAAGAATGAGACCAGGGAGAGAGAAAGAAACAGAAAAACGACCAATTGTAACGGCCAACATACAGATAGCAAAATTTGACCAAAGAAACAAAAAAATGAGATGAGATGAGATGATGGTGTGCGGTTGGTGATGATAACAGTTTGCCAATGTGAAAAATAAAAGAACGGCCGAACAGAGCGACGACTTAATTTTCTTGGTCTTGGTATCACGTGTGCATGAATGAGATAAAGCTATGATGACGGCGTCGACGACGAAGATGGCAATGATGATGAGATGTAGGCACGCGAAAAAGTACTTGTTAAGGCGGCAGTGGCTGTGAGGGCGTGGCAGTGACATGCATAACGCAATGCATTTTCCTATTGGCAACAAAATGAGTGCAACTAAGCTAGAGAAAGAGAAATGGTGCTATTGCTGGTGAGAGACTGAGATAAAAGGAGAGAGAGAGACGGAGAGCGAGAGACTTCGAGCAAATCTAGTAGCCATGCATTCCAATTATAAAGAGAAAGAAGCAAAGAAACCGTTGCTTGCAGCATTTGTTGTGCTTTTTGTCGATTTTCTTTCTTTTCGAAATGCTAGTATATGTATCTCTTCTTTCGTTTTTGTTTTTTTTTGATTTGTACTAATTGTAAGTGGAACCAGTTTTTTGGCAACTTTTTTTTCCTTTACTTTTTTTTATGACAAAATGTTTCCCTGTCGCTGTTTGCATGTACACTCATACATGCACACGTCATAGGTAGGAGGTGTGCGAGTGTATTTGTAAACTGGTTGTCGTTGTGTCTCCAAAGACGTCGTTGACTTTAAACCCAACTCGAACGAGCAAAACCATCGCCGCGACAGCATAAGCATTCGCCTCGCCGCAATCTGGCAACCCTACACAAAACACCGCTGCCGCTGCTGCTGCTGCTGTCGTCGTCGTTGCCGCAGCCGTTGCCAACATTCGCCGCACAGTTTAACAGTTCACGTCGATGAGTCAAGGTCGAGAGACGTCACGCAAATTTTCGTTTTCATTGCCCACAAAAAGCACAAGGGGGAGAAAAAAAGAGAAAAAAAACTCATGCTATGGCGCTATTTATTTTTAGCAGCGACCCGAACGAGTGAGAAATGTGCACGAATGTGCTCGAACGAACGAACAATCGAGAGAGTGAGAGCACACACGATGAGAGCAACTTGCAAATGAATGAAAAAGAAGAAAGAACAAGACGACCAAAAAAAAAAAGGGGGGGAGACGAAAGAAACACTAGTTGGAATTTGAATTTTTATACGACATTTAACACTACATAATATAATAAAACATATATGTACATACATACATACATACATATACGATGCTCATTGGAAAGTTTAATAACCGTAGACAACGAATTGTTTTGAAAACAAAGTGGTAAAAGCGCCCACTATTCCACTAATAATATCGTTGGTTTGGAAATCGAAATAATAATTAATATTGTCATGAAATTATGCCAAAAGAAAAAAGGGTATAGAAACGTCGGCACATCCACCAAATTCAACAACCCATTAATATATTGGAGAGGAAAAAAAAATAATAAAAAAGTTGATCTGTGTTATATAAGGCATTTCTATTATCAATCACACAAATTCCTACAAAGGAATTGACCCCAACAACAACTAAATGTTCTGTTAATGGGTTAACAGATATATTGCCCCAATTTGTTCGCTGCTGCAGCCTCTGTTAATAAACGTTTGCTGGGCGCACAGCAGCGATAGCAGCAAACACGTGCAAAAGGTTCCCCATGTAAACAGAGAGTCACAAATGTAGTTAGCGAGCAAAGAGAGAAAGAGAGAGAGAGAGAAAAAAGGCAACAGCACACTCACGCTCTTGGTTAATTTGCGACCGCTGCCGCTGCCGGTGGCATTGCGTTTGCTGCCATTGCTAGCGCTGCGACTGCGTTTGCGTGCTGCTGCTGACGCAGATGTCGCTGCTGTGGCTAACATGTTGATGTTGATGCTGTTGCTGCTGTTAAGATTTAACGTTGTTGCTGGTTCTGTTGTTGTTGTTGTTGCTCCTGATGCTGTTGTGTTTTTTACTGTTGCTGCTGCTGCTACTATTGAAGCTATGGTACTATGTTTCTTTTGCTGTTTGTGCATCATTGCTAAGGCGACAATCGCACAACAGACAAATATGGCAAACGCATAAGAACATTGTTGCTGCTCCTGCTGATGATTTAGTCGATACACGCGCTGCTTGAAACTCTGCTTCCACTTTGCTGCTTTTGCTGCTGCTACTTAGCAGCTTATTGTTATGCTAGTGTTTGGACACAAACCACATAGATAAAGAAAAAAACACTGCGGGCGGGCGAAAGAGAGAGTAAACAAGAGAGCCGGAGCCACACACAACAAACAGCTGACAGATGCCGGCAAAATCAGCTGCCTAGGCCTAGCCAACAGAGTAAGCGTGAGCGAGAGAGTGAGTAGAGACCGGCGTACTCTATCAACACAGCTCTCTCTCTCTCTTTTTTTTTCTTTCCTTCCTTTCTCTCTCTCTCTCTCTCATACACAGACACATTCACACTTTTTGTTTCTCTGTATTATTGTTCGCCTTTTGTTTTGGATTTTCGCTTATTTTGCACACACACACATTTTCTGTTTTCTGTTTTTCTTCTCATTTGGTAGGAACAGAAAAAAAAAATTAAAAAAAGACAACAAATTTCAACCGACAACACGACACGTCACGTTACTCGCTCTTTAAGTTCGACACTGTTTTCTGCTAGAGAGCAGCGACAAGGTAAAATTGGCAAAAATCTACACACAACCAACGAAGACGATGAACCGGCGACGGCGACGACAACAGCGACCGACGACGACGACGAATCGACTGACGTTACTGCTTCTCTGTCTGACTCTGTTTGTTTGCGTGTGTGTGTGTATGTGTGTATGAGTCTGCCTGCTGCTGTTAACCGAGTGAACTTAAATATTTCGTTTCTGTTCTGGTCTCTATTTCTTCTACTACTAGTACTACTACTGCTGCTGCTGCTGCTGCTGCCGCTGCCTGCTCTGACTGCTTCTTGTTGTTGGCAAGGCCGCCCACCAAAACCCCACCTCCCTCTCTTTGCCTTTTTCTTTTTGTATATGACCCCTTGCAAAAAAAAAAAAAAAAACATTATCGGACCATGGCATTTGTTTTGTTCGTTACAATTTCTTCGTTTCAATCTTCATAACTTGGTTGCATTAGAAAGCTTTTGCACTTTTCCATCGAACCAGCAACAAAACACGATGACGACGACCTGTATGTGGTATGTGGGGGAGGGGGGACTGCTTTATTTTACTTTAGTTTTTTTGATTTTTACTGTAAGCAGGCGCTCAGCGCTTAGTGAAAGCCAAGCAAAGATTCTCCTCTGTTTTCCGTATGTTTACCAAAGAGAAATCATTTTTTGATTAGGAAGTTTGGATACGAGGAGATTTTCGAATATTCCAAACAATTCTAAGCAGATTCAGAAAGACTGACGAAAGAAAGGTGACAAGAATTTCACAAATATTTCACTTTGGACACACATACATACATATACATATGTACATATGTATGTATGCATGTACATACATACATATATGTACAAGTATGCAAATAAAGCAAAATTGATTAAGCTTAAATTAAATGGAAATATCAAAGAAGCTAACTTTGGCAATGCCGAAGTTTATATACCCTTGCAGTCCTTGACAACGATATTTTTACAATGTGAAATTTCTTTTCCCAAAACTCAATTCATCAATGCACAAACAAAACATTCAAATTATTACTCTTTTTACTCCAATTTTGTCTTCTTCTTCGATCATTCCCTAAGCAAAGCACCGCACACATACACATACAGTTCACGTAGCGTTGCGTCTGTGTGTATGTATGCATGTGCTCTGTTTGATTTGACGATGACGTAATAGGCAGCAAGCAGCGGTTGAACCGATTTATATTGACTGTAACTTGTGTTCTATTCATCCGATCAGATTCAAATGGAATTGGGATCTGAGATTTTATATCCAATTCTATCGTATTGGTAAATTTCATGGAGATACTCCAATTTTTACAAAAATGTTTGTTCTAGAGCTATATGATATAGTAGTCCGATCCTGACAATTTTCATACTTTATCTGCTTCGGGCTAAAAGTAGCTCAAATATCAAATTTCATTCCGATAGCTCTGAGGATGCCAGCGTGAAGTTGATTTGCACAGACGGACGGTCGGACGGATGGACAGACAGACGGACATGGCTATATCGGTTACAGACGGATATGGCTTTATGGGGTCGGAAACGTCTCCTTCTATGCGTTACAAACATCTGACCAATTTTATAATACCCTTTGCAAGGGTATAATAAAATGAAATTTAAGTTGGCTATATTACATCGTGCCAAAAGACACGCCATACATGTGTATGTATGTATGTATGTATTGGGTTAGTTACCCTTGGGACCCTGGGCCACCAATTCTGCAAGTGCGCCCCTACCCTGCCCTGCCCTGCCCTGACTGAATACATCTGATCATTTTTTAGTCGAGAAAACTTTCATGTTGATTAGATAAATGTTTGCTTTTCATAAATATTTTCCTCCTTCTTCTTAGCAGCCACTTGGAAGGCTATTGAGAAATGAATGTACATACATACATATGTACATTTGTATGTATGTACATATGTCTAGCCTATACAGTCTAGTGTAGAAAAACCAACTAGTAAATCATCAGAAAATCAATGAACGGGCGGGCGGCATGAGGCTAATTTCACTCTATCGCTTGAATTTTATGTATGTATGTATGTATGTATGCATATGTGTGTGTGTGTTTATGTATGTATGTATGTACTTTTGCCGTTTTCTAGTTGCATTTTGTGTTTTATTTTTATTTTTTATTTTTTTGCCTTTTTCTCTCAAAGTTTCCCCCACACATTTTGGTATAACTATTTTTCTTTGATTTCTGCAACTTTCACCTGAACTGGCAACAAACATGGGACAGGAAAAATATGTTATAAACAAAAAACATTTGCTCAAATTTTGGATGTTGTTTTTTGCATATAACTTTGGTGTATGTGTGCGTGTGTATGCGTTCCCGAAACGACTGTCAGCTGACGTAATCGCCAGAGCAACATAAATAAAAGATTCAAAGTATAAAAACAAAAGTTTTGCGAGTTGGGCGCGTGTATTCATTATTATTATTATTATTATTATTTTGGTCTGTATTCGTCGTCAAGTTGACTCAATCAACAAAGTTTATACATATATGTATATACATACAGATGAATTGTGTGTGTGTGTGTGTGTGTGTGTAATTGTAAATTATTTAGCCTGTTGTCGTTTCGATTCAAGTGAAGAGACTATAAAGACAATCCAACAACTAGCCAGCAGCTGAGACGAGGAACTGGACATACTTTTTGACCATGACCAAGTTTCCTATAGAAAAGGCAATAATTCCTGCGGGGATATTGCTTAGATTCTAATCTCTAGTCTCATCTTGTTGGTTTTTGATTTCAACTTAATCTGAACAAATAAACACTATAGAATTTTGTTGGCCTTGGCTAAGCTTTTCTCATATTTTGCAATGGCTCGTAAAATAACAAAACTATGTACATATGTACAATTAGTAGCTATGTTTCTATATGTAGATTATTTACTTAGATACTATCAACTAGTATATATACATACATATCTGACACTCTTTTACTGTATACTTAAAAATCTTCTGACTCATCGGAGGTAACAACAAAAAAACTACAATTTCTACGCGATAAAGTCATTGTTAAATATGGATTTTATTCTTTCTCTCACGTATGTACATATGTATGTATGTCAGTATGTATGTATGGAGATAGCAGTTTCTTAATTCCAAGTAATTTCTTTTAAATGAAGTACAAGAAGACATACAAAAATACATTCATATGTACTGAAACTTTGTAAAGATAGAAAGATATGTACATATGTAGAGATAATCACACTGTTAAAAGGTGGTCTAAGACTTTAGTTAATACAGAAGATTTTGGAAAAGAAATAGAAACATCAGATTAGTTTAACTTGTTTGGGAACATTCTCAATCAAAAGACTTTGGAATTTGCTAGAAATCATAAAGCACAATGTACATATGTACATACATATGTACATACATACATACATACATATATAGTATATTGTTTGTTGAAGAATTTATAGACAACACAGTTGGGCGGGCAGTGTGTGCTGAATATTTGAATGAATTGATCGATTTTAATGGCGTCTCAATAAATGTTTTAGTACTGAATAATTGTCGAATAGTTTTACATAGAAATGTATATACATTGATGTACATATGTACATACATACAAAGCTAATGAACTGTAAATAGCGAACCACTGTGCTTACTATAGAGGCCTATACACCATATACATAGATACGTACATATGTACATACAAACATATGTATGTATGTACATACATATGTGCATATGTATGCAATATAAATCTTATCAGAAACTGTGCGGTCACGTAGTCAATGAAAGGGGGGAAGAAATCAGCGTGAGGGGGGAGTTGAGGGAGAACACAGTCTATAAATTAATTATGACGAAAAATAAAACTAATTAAATTGAAACAAAAAAACAAAAAAACAACAAAAAAATAATAATAAATACAAAAACCAAAGAAAGATGCATAGCAAATGCGACGTTGATAACGAGCGAAGAGTAAAACATACATACATACATACATACATCCATACATATGTATGTATGTACATATACGCGGTAAAATACATCCATACATACATAAACATATGTACATATAAAAAGCAAAATAAAATACGCGAATGTTTAAACAAAACACAATAGCAATAAAAAGAAAATATTTTTGTTTTTTTTGCAACTTTAAGACAATGCACCGACTTGCCAATACCCTATCCTGTATGTCGCAATGAACTAAACTCACTTATTTCTATAAAAATGTGCAGCAATTTCAAAATTTATCACAATTAATTACAAAAAAACAAAAAATTAATATATGTAACTTCTCTAGAAATACTAGACAAAATGATTGAGTCGCCTTTGGTTGCAGCAGGGTATACAATTCGACCAAGAGAGCCATCGATTTAAACAAAGAGAAAACAAGTAAGCCAGAAGGAAAGAGAGTGAGAGATAGATAGAGAGCGCGAGAGTCGAGAGAGCGAAATGTCTTCTAATTATGCTGCAGCAACAGCATACACAAGGCACACGACCCACTCAATACAAAAACGCAACGGGCTATGCCGCAGAGGCGTCGTTAAATGAGGGTCTAATGGGGGCGGCGGCGGTGGCGGCGTCAACGAGCGATGTGATATAAAACAAGTTTTGCTCTCTCTCGTGCTCTCTTTGCCACTATTTGCACTCGCTGCCTCTTTCCCTCTCATACAAGCTAGCTGCTGCTGTTTGGTTGCTCTCCAATAAAATGCAAAATGCACACTCACACACACACACACACACAGATACACGTATGGGAACAAAAAGGAAAAAAAATAAATAAATAAAAAGTAAAACACAAAAAACAAAACAAATTAAAAGGGAACTGACGTTTGACGACGTTTCTTGCTGCTTATGTTATTGTTGTTGTTTTTGCCCGTTGCTGTTGTTGTTGTTGTTGTTGTTGTTGTTGCTTTTGCCTCTTAGCGCGTTCGCTGGGGCCGCGCGTGTTTTTCGTTTCAGTTATTATTGAGACTAAAAATGCGGCGTGAGATTTGATTGTGAGTAAGCGCAAAAGCGCAAAACGTTTCAATATAATATGAGAGATTGTGTTGTTGTTGTTGCTGCTTGCTTCCTCAACAACAACAACAGCAGCAGGGCAATGATAGACGGTTAGGGAAGGGAAGGGAAGGTTGGTTGTAGGGGACAACAACACAACGCCAACGCCAACGTCAGAGCCAACGCTAGCGTCAACGTCAGCGTCGTCGGACGGCAGAAACAACGAACTCAAATAAAATAAAAAATAATAATAAAAGGCAAACAACAAAAGGCAACTAAGAAAGGAAGAAGCAGAAGCGCAAAGAGACAAAGTGAAATACAAAAAAATCAACAACAACAACAACAACATGAACAAAAAGGAGAAAAAACAAATAACACACAAAAATTAAAGCCTAGCAACTGATAAAAGCAACAAAAACAACCATCACCACAATAAAATTCTATATATGTACATATTAGTTAGCTAGTGGCTAGTCGAACGTCGACGACTTGTCGTCTACCCTAACCCCCCCCCACCAATTCCCAAAATATTTGAATTAGTTTTGAAATCAAAATTTTAGTCGACAACCAATCAATTCGCATACAAGTAATTATGATGTATTCTTCTTAGGTAGAAGACTATTTAGTTTAGTTAGTCAGTTTAGTTTAGACTAGTAAATGAAAGATGATTTATCCGAATTGTGGAATACCCTGTATACCCATTATTGCAAATTGTCACCAGGTTCTCTCAGTGCTCTTCTCCTGTGCTATGGATAATCTTTATTGCGTATACGTCACGTATTACAAAATCAATATCATCTCTTTGGCATGCCGTTATCCCAGCAATATGTGTGTTTCTCATTGAAATCCCTTTCAGATTCTATATAGCTGCTGACTTTTCGTCTGACCATCTGTCTGTCTCCATGCAAATGAATCTCTCAGTTGTTAAACTACTTCAGCGAAAACCTCTTCTAAATACTTCTTCTTAAGGTCGAAATCGGTCCAATCGGATCACCACAATGACAACACTATAGCGTTCAATGTCTGCAAGGGTATATAAATTTCGTATACAGTTTCAGCCAATTTGCATTGATGATTCTTCTCATTGGCTTCATTCACTCCGATTGAATTGGACCCATCATTATCTGATTTGAATATTTATGATAGATGCCGCCTCCTTGAGGGTTCGTTAGGGGCTTGTGGTGGTATTCGTCATTTCATAATAAATGGATGAATAAGCTCTGTTTTTTGTCCTCTGTGTGTATTTTTGTTGCTTCTTTTTGTGCGAAAAACATTACCGCATCTGTTTGGAAACATTTTTCGAGAATTAATGCTAACAACACATCACTATTATCGCCGCCGCCTCCTCTTGCCTTCTGTTTCTCCTCACACGTCTTTTGCCGTGTGTGTGTGTGTGTGTGTGCCTGCCTCAAGTCAATGGAATTTTTATGAACACACACGAAATGCAGTCAACAAAAAAAAAAAAAAAAAACACAAAAATTGTTTCTTTTTTATATTATTTTTAGATTTAAGAATGGGGATGATGAATCTACTAATACATTGATACACTTATGAATATATTCATACACCTAGACAAAGCTGCTGCTGCGAAAGGGTGTATGTGTGTGTGTGTGTGGAGCATATGAAATGATTAAACCAGAAAAGGTTTTAATATGAAACAGAGAGCAATTATTTTGTCAAGTGTTAAAAAGAACGTCAACGACATTTCAACAAAATGATTATAGATTTCTTATTAGACTTGAGTAGGCACCTATGTATGTATGTATGTATAAGATATTATGTACATAAGATAAATTGAAATTTGTTTACAGTTTGAATTTCAATTGACATTGAAGTTTTGTTAAATGTAGTTAGATATTTTCTTAGTAAATACCAATGCATCACTTCTATCTTCATCATATTGATGTTCATCATATGTATGTATGTATGTATGTATTCATCATAGAAATGTGACGAATTATGATGAATGGTGAGTTGTCGTCTGAACAAGCACAGCAGCAACTATATATGTATGTATATTTGTAGCCTTTGCTCCAACTCGTTCCGTTATAACTATAGGTATGTACATACATATATATGTATGTATGTATGTATGTATGTACATATGTACATATGTATGTATGCATGTATATATGTATCTACATATGTGTAAATGTATGTATGTATGTATTTCTCTACATATGCCAACTTTGTATATTGTTCTCAGTCGTCATCATCGTCATAGTTTTGACGCCCGCTGTTGTTGTCGTCTTCTCCCACTTCCCAACTTCCAGTTTCCATCTCTCCTCTCCTCTCCTCTCCTCTCCTCCCCACTCCTCTCCTCTCCTCTCAACCTTAGCCAATCTTCTCTTCTCACACACACTTTTCATGCCTATTTAATTATTGATTTTGATTCTCTTTTTGTTGCCTTTTCCTTTTCGTGTTATTTTTTTTTTTGTCTTCTATGTATGTATGTATGTACATATGTATGTATATTTTGTATTTTCCTTTATTATGCGATTTCTCTGTAGTTCAAAGTTGCTTTACACCGTTTTCTCAGTTTCTCCGTTTCTTTTCTTTCTCTTCTTTTTTCTGTCGTCAGTCAGACTGACTGTTGCGCGTTTTGTTTTCATTACATTTTCAATTTTATGTAATACACAAAAATCGAATCGGAATTTCTAAGTTTTTTTTGCTTCGTTTTTTTTTTTTTTGTTTGCCTTTGAAAATTGTTTAGATAAGATTTAATTAGCGCACACACAAAGAAAAGTGTGAGAGAGAGAGGGAGAAAGAGAATCAATAGTCAATAAATACGAATAGAAGAACACAACAACAGCCCACAACAAAGCGCAAAAACAACAAGAAAGCAACAAAAAAAAAACAAAAACGAAAAATTCTATTTTCGATTTTCGTAAATAATTTAATTATAAACTTGAGCCAAAATGCTATGTTTCCTTCTCTGCACACCTCTTGACCAGCAAGCAAAGCCTACATACATACATTCTCTCGCCCCTTTCCCGCCCTCCTCGACTTGTAATTCAATTGTGATGAAACTTTTCAACTTTTAAGTGTAGCTTTTTTGTTTTCTCTCCTTTTCTTGCCTTATATTAAACTCTTTCATATAATAATCCCTTTTAGTCCAATAACCAATAACCGCAACAACAAGGACAAACAAAAATTTTGAAAAATTCCATTGAAATTACGTATGAGCAATTTTTGTTGTTGTCTACCCTAATCAGAACCTGGCCGGGTCCATCAATATTGATCGGAAGCTAGCTCATATGGCTCTCCTTCTATGATAAGGTAACCTACATATATCACGGAATTGTTTCAACTGACTAAACATGTACACCTAAGGTCAAAATAATAAGTACATAGGAGAACTTTCTGCATAGAGTGAACAATTTTAAAGTTAAAGTACAAATCGCTTCGTATTAGACATCTGCATGGTTTCATTCACATAATAAATGAAATGAGTATACTCGAATTGAATTGAAGTGAGTGAATGAGAGGCTCATACTGAATGAGTATGTATGATGAGTATTGTAAGGTTTCCGTACACTCATACAAAGCGAATTGAGTGAGAACGAAATGAGAATTTAATCAAAAGTGAAAGCATTCGCATAATTTGAATATCCAATGTCACAGTTTGTAAATTGTCAACAATCTTAAAAGATAAAAAACCAGATTAATAGAACCACTCAACCACTTAGGATCTGTCGTTCGAGTTTTAGAAGTTTTTGAAACTGGAGGCAGCCAAGCATCCAACTATTCATTTAATAATTGCGAATTTGAATAAACTTCAAACAACGTGTCTGTCCAAAATCATTCGAATACATTGGACACCTGTCAACTCATTCGACTCATTCATTTCGTTTCAACATAGTGTGACTCGCTCACTCATACTCATTCTGTTCCTCACCTCATACTCACTCAATTCGTTTCGAGTGGTCTATATTCGAATGTGTTGTTTGCCAGTCATGCTGATGTTTACTTCTTATTATATGAATATTCTTAAATTCCATAAATGGCCCAAATAAATAAGTGGATTGCTTGATATTATAACAAATAGAACTTTAGAAACTTTTGCTCTAAGTACTTATTATTTTGACCTCAGGTGTAGAGCGTATTAAATCGATGCGTTTAAATTTCTCTCTTTTTTATTATTAAAGTGCGCAGGTTTTTTTCTTTCTTTTTTGTTTTATATTCGTATACGCCGATCAGGCAGGTATATAAATATATATATATATAGGAACATTCTTTCGATTTTAATTCAAGAATTTTATATGCGTAGACAATATATGCGTATTGGACAATAAACAAATTTGCAAAGTTCGATAAACGAATACAATCCAAATTTGAAATAATATAAACAAAAACCGAATCAATAATAAACTTTTACTAGAGTTAAGTTATAATGCAGCTAAATATGTCTGTGGTTAGGTTTCTAGGAAGTTAATAGTTACAAAGTTAATAAGCAAAATAAGCAAAAACCTTATAGGTTTTGTGTAAGTCCAATACTTTTTCAATCCATTGCCTACTTCAAGGGGCAAATTGCGGCATTTTCGGCACAATTTCACAGTTCTTGATTCGCCAATGATAGTTGTTGTATATTTGTAGATATAGATGAGAGATTATTCACTTTGTTTTAGTTTAGTTTTTAGCAAACGCATTCAATTTTGTTGATTTTTTGTGGCCAATTGTTGTACGGGGCGTATGCTTGATATGCATGGAAATGTCAAGAGTGTTGAGCGACCCAAAATCATGGCATAAACTGGGCAAACATGTATACATACACCCAAACACATAGATGCAGACATATACAGACAAATACATATAATTGTATATACGTTTGTGCGTGGGTGAAATGAATGGAGGCGGCCATTTCGCCATTTCGCCACCTCCCACCACCCATCAAACACCTCCCACCTTTCTTGCTTGTATTTTCCCTATTTGATTTCTGCATGTGTTTTCGGTGGTTGGAAAATGCGTACAACAACAGCGAGCCAGCCTTTGAGGCAGAGCCAGAGCTCTGGCCAGAGCCAGAACCAGAACCAGAACCAAAGCCAAAAACCAGAGCCTGGTCCTCGTTCTGGTTCTGGTAGTTGTTGTCCTGGGACTGGGCCTCGTCGCGAGGGCAGACAGCCAGTCAGAGCGGCAGAGCTTGGGACACAAACGATTAGTCCCGGGGTTGATAAAGAGCCAACTCGGCCGAGAGATGCTCTAGCCTCTGACTGGGATGATGCTGCTGTTGCCTCTCTACACGACGAAAATGTTTCGATTCGTTCTCGCTCTCACACGCGAATGCCCCGGCCACCATTTTAGGAGGCAAAACTAAACTAACTAAACAACAACAGCAACAACGATAGGTGGGACTTTGGGAGGGGGTGTAGTGTTCTAGCAAGTATTTCAAACTGCCCTGGAAATGTGCGTGTGTGTGTGTGCCAATTGCATTTCTGTTGCTCTGCACCTGCTGCTGTTAGTGTTGTTGTTGCTGTTTCTGCTGCTGAATTTCCCCATTTACCTCTGGGCCCTTGCTCTTTCTACTTTGGCCTGTGTGTATCAATTTCAAAATGGCTGCTAGTTTTCGGAGCCTGGAACAGAGGCAAGGCTTAAACCAAAGGCAGGAGCAGAGCCCCCTACACCCTACTGCTCCACCACCAGCCCATCTCCTCGTCGTCCAAAACCATCTTGAATACTCGCATCTCGCACCACGAACATCGCCACGAACCAGCTCGAATATGTGTGCGTGCTTCGCGCTATTTGGCGGAAGTCACAAACTTATTGGTTAGCAACCCGTGTTACCCGTTACCGGACACACCAAAGCACCAGCACCAGCAGCAGCAGCACCAACAGCAGCAGCAGCTGCTGCGGCAACAATCGCAACATGGCGGACATCGCCAACACAGAGAAGTATCGACGACAAGGACTAAAACGACGACGACGACGAGGACACGGAGACGAGGCAGGCATACGACACTGACGATGACATTTTCCAGCGTGTATGTGTGTGTGTGTGTGTGTGTGTGCGAGTGTTACAACATTTTTCCAGTTACCGAAAATGCAAAGCAACACAAACGAACAATTTTTACTTGCTCTATACCTTTTGCCCTCTTCCTTCTCCTCCTCCTCCTCTTCTTACAGACGCCCGCCATGGCTATATATTTTTCTCCTACTCTACTCCTCCTCTTCTCCTTGCTACCTACTACTTGCCAGACAATCGATTTTATTTTGCAGAGAGCCAGAGCCTTCCTGGTGGCAGCTACCAACATAATAAAAATTATAACAGAAATACGTAAAGTAGTTGCCCCCGCCTAAATGCCCAAAGAATTTTAAATTGAACAACATCTCACAACACGTCAAAGTTAAGTTCAATAGAGAGAAAAAGAGGATTACATTTTTCCCACTTAATTGAAATACAGTTTTGTGGATGTATCTTCAGAGTCTCGTGAATAATATTTGTAAGTTAGGCCTGCCTAATTTCCAAGCCGCACCCCGTTAACTAGTTAACTACTCAGCTTAACTAACTCAGCTTACAGGGCTAACGAGCTTTATACTTGTTTCAATTTGTATGATTAAGTGCAAATTCTGACAAAAGTTGATCAAGTTTTGTGAATGATTTGGAAAAGAAATTCGTTTCTAGTCCTGGCAGATGAATTTGATGTCACTTTTTGGAATTCGATTGAAATCTTTCGGAAATGAGAAAAGGTCCATTATATTTCGACAAAGTTTTTGTTGCCAGCTAAGTATAATTCTTATAAATGTATTATAGATTAATTGAAAAATATTTAAAAGCACTAAAGCAGTGCAGTCTCAAATTCGTTTTCGACCAAAACATACGGAATCGGAAACGAGAACACGCCCTGGATGAAGGTTTCTTTTGAGTTATGGAATTCGAATCGGAATCGGAATCGGAATTTTGTTCATATTTTAATGTGAATTTGTTTGCGAAATAACCAACTTATGTATATATGCAATTTGATTGATTGTTTTATAAATAGAAATGGATAACGAAATTTCATACGATGCATAAGGAGAAAGCGCCAATAAGTTAAAGTGGATTTACAGAAGTTTGTGAAAGAAAACTAAAGACATTTAAAGTGTTGAATTTTCATTTTCATTCCACATTTTAACACATTCGCTATTTCGTCCTTTTGTTATTAGTTGATGGGTGAGTGAATGGTTGTGCGTGTGTGTCTGTGTGTGGGTGGGTTGATTCTCATGATTCTCAATATACTCACATAAGACAGATACATGGCTTTGGCTATATTCCATAAAAAGTATCTTTAAAATACACATAAAAACAATAAGTGTGTAGGTATCCTTACCTGAAATAAGAGAAAAAAAAGAGAAGAGAAAATGTTGATCAAGTGGACATAAAGAAAAAGAAGTAGAAGGAAGAAAAAATTGATTATGCGAGTGCTTTTCCCCTCTCCTAATGCATCAGCAGCAATCTTCCCCACATCCACATCCGCATCCCTATCATCATCATCAGAAGGAGCAACAACAACAACAACACCCAAGCAAAGCTCTCTCTGTCATCATTAAAGTGCCAGGACGAAAGTGGATGGCAAAAAGGCATTGAGATGGCAATGAAGAGAGCAGTAAGAGAAAAAGGATGATGAAGGAAAAGGAAATGCTAAGGATGCCTGTTAAATAGGTCGTCGCTTTGGGTGGATAAATTTCAGTTTAGTTTTTTTAGTCGCTTATTCGAATTACCCACTAAACACAAGGATTAATTTACTCAATCAGGCACACACATACACATACAGCCACAAACACACCACCATTTAAGTGACGCTGAAAAATATGCTACAATATTTTGCTTGCCCCACCCCCCTTAACTTAACCCGCCTAACTCAGAGGCTAAAACTAAAAGTAAACTCAAAAGAGAAAAAAAAGAGAAAGAAGTGGAAAAAAAAAATCGAAAAACAGCCAAAGCTTTCTTAACCATCAACTCTGATTTCAACACACACACACACACAAACAAGCCCCCCCCCCCACTCGACAAACATTCTTCATCACAATTCACCACAGAGTGAGAAAGAGAGCGAGAGCATGAGAAGTGAGGCGATGTGTGGGAGTGGAGTTAAAGGGGAGGCGGCCCAGAAAAGGGCGTTAAATTATTTAAAGTTTACACAACAAGGAAAATCAGCAGCAGCAGCAGCAGTAGAAGAAGAAGAAGTAAGAGTAAACCAAGTAAAACAAAGCATGTAATAAGTGCTTAAAAGGTAGCAAAAGAGAAAAAGCAAAAGGAACACGAAAAGCACAGACTGAAATAGCGGACGGACGGATGGACAGACTGTCGTACTGACGGACACACGCAGGCGTCAGTAGTCGACATCGTCGACGTTGTCGTTGTCGTCCGTGTCGGTGTCGATGGTGGTGGTTAAACACAACATTCTATATATATTTGGTTCATTCTTGTTTTGCTTTAAAGCATAAACTGAGGAGAAATTGAAAAAAAATATGCAGAGGAGGAGGAAGAGATGGGGGGGGGGGGGGGGGGAGGAAGAGAAGCAACAAACAAACACCAAGAACAAACACATAAACGAAACGAAAAAAAAAGAGTTACAATCTGCAGCAAAAGGATTCCACACCAAATCGAGTATGAGCAGCAAATGTAGGTACACACACACACACACACACACAAGCAACACATATACATATATAAAAGGTGGAAGTGGTGGTGACGAGGAGGAGGAGTAGGGGCTGAAGGGGTATTAGGGATGGTTGGCTGGATGAATATGGTGCAACAGCAGCAGCAACGCGCCACCAACTTCATTTTGCCTCTGTGTGTTCGTGTGTGTGTGTGTTCGTGTGTGTGTGTGTGTGTGTGTGTGTGTGTGTGTATCTATAACAATTTCTTCTTCTTCTTCTTGTGTGTGTGTGGGCCTGGAAATATGAAAATTATTTCATGCCAAGTCACGCGATTAAAGTACACACCAACTCCCCCCTGCCCATCCCCTGCCCATCCCCTGCCCCCTCCCCACACCCACTCCACGTTACTCTCCTACAAAAAAGCGGAAAAAAAATAGTATGAAAACACAAATTGGAAAAAATAAAAACCCACACAAGGCGACGTCGTCATTGGAATTATGAGAGATTGGAAATGGCAACAACAATTTGTTTCCTATATGTATTTATATATTCATGATCGTTATTAAATCCAAGACTATTTACGACACTCTACTCCAATTTGCCCAAGTTGGAAATAAAAGCAATTCAAAACCATGTGAAATAACTAAACTATAGAAAAGTCATCAGTTTCCAAATTTTGTCTACATTATTGAATTATCTTAAATTACAAATTGAAGATAAAACTTGTGGTTGATCATAAGTTATTAAATAATCACAGGATCGAACTCAGTAAGTTCCCTTTAAACAATTAATGAATTTTGCTTTCTCAGACTTACATTTGTTCAGACATTGCGTATGTTGTATTCCGTTTCTGTCGTTTTTTATATTCCAAGAAATTTGCATTTCTCCATATACAACAAACACACAAACACTTGGAAAAAAAAAAACAAAACACAAAATTGATTTATTTATAAAAGATTGGCCACGCCCAGACCCAGACCCAAACCCGGTCCCAGACCCAGTCCCAGACGACGACGACGCCGCGGACAACAGAAATTAATAGACAACACTGGAGGGGAGAAGGTGAGTGTGAGGGAGTTGGCGGGGGGTAAGATCTTTGCCACACCTCATTTGTCGGGTATTTGCTGCTCTCTATTACACTCCTTTGCAACCTGTGTCTCAGCCTAGTTATTCGACGTATGCGTAATAATATTAAGTATACGCCACGGGGCTCGGAAAATTGAAATCATTTCCAATTAATACAACGAACAAAAAAGAAGACGAAAGATGAAACAACAATAACAGCAAAAGAAAAAAAAAAGAAATAGAAGTAAAATCAGGCTAAATAAAGAGAGAGCGAGAGAGAGAGATAGAGAGAGAGAGATATAGAGAGAGACTAAAGGTTGGCGGCACAAGGGGCAGCCAGAAAGAGGGAGGGAAGGAGGGTTAGGAGAGTTAAGCCAAAAGTCTGGCCAAGCTTACGTTGTGGAATGTCGCGTGGTTCTCTGTCTGTGTAAGTCTGTATGTATATGTGTGTGTGTGTCTGTCTCTGCGTACACGTCTCTGTGCGTGTGTGTGTGTGTGTATTAACAGACCGACAAAATGTAACACGAGAAAACGAGAAATTGCGCGGATTTTGGCCCAAAACACACACAAAAAAGTGCTCGAACTCCCCAACTCAAAAGTTCCGAATAGACTGAAACACAAATGTCCTTCGCCCCCGCCAGAAAAAGGCGAAAAGTGGCAAACAAACACACACACACAGACATAAAATGCTGGCAGCGACGCAAGCCGCAACAGCAGCAGCAGCATCGCAACGCAGCTATCGCATCGCATGGAATCGCATCTCATGGCATGGCATGGCATCGCATCATCTCTTCTTCAGATTCAACAACAACAAAAATAAAGAAACCCAAAAAGAAGAAGAACAAGAAGAAGCAATTGGCAGAAGCAATTGGCGCGTGGAAGGGGGGTGGGGTGGGATTGTTGTGGGGTGCAAAAGAAAAGAAACGAAAAAAGAGGAAGGAAAAAAAAAAAAATTAAATGAAATAAAGGAATATAAAATAAAATAACCTGGCAGGACTAAAAGGACTTAAGCTGTCGCATGGGTTGGTCGCTTCGTTGCCTTTTGCGGTAGCGAAACGGAACAAAACAGAACAGAACGGAACGAAAACGGAACGACGACACGATGTCGAGGACGAGGACGAGGACGAGGACAAGGACGGGGACGACAACAACAAGAACAACAACAACGACGACAGCTGCAACGTCAACTGCGACGTCGACGTTGTGGTGTTAAAGCGTCTTTTCTTCTTCTTCTACTGCTTATTTTCTCATACGTCCCCCCACCTCACCTCACATTTCCTTCAACTTCCTGTACTTCCACTCCCCGCCCTACAATTCACCCCACGCCACCATCGCCTTCATAAAGCAAACAACTGATTGAGTTTGTTTAGCCAATGAAGGAACGAGAGGCCAAGTAGACAATTTTCGGTGCGGAGAAGGAGAACGTAAAAGAGAGAGAGAGATAGAGAGAGAGAGAGATAGAGAGAGTGGAAAGGAAAGGGGACAGAGCACACAGGGAGATGGAGAGACGATAGTAGATGGTTCTAGGCCATAAGTTATGCCAATCTTATTAGCTTGATAATATGCTCGTCCTTCAGTCCGTTCATCTATCGCCCGCATTTCGCAGGATCTTCTCTCAGATGAGAATGTCTTTAATCATTATGCTCAATCGATGTAATATATCAAGCCCGCTGCTCTTTGCTCTGCTAATGATGGTATTAAATGAGAATGAGATGCGAATAGACCAATAATTTAATCTGATCCTGGATGAATTAAGATCCAAATGTAAATGCAACTCCGTCTGGGTCTAATACATACATATCTTCGAGAGATAAGTAGTCGAAGATCGTTCTTAAAACTTTAGGAACCTTAGAAAATAGATTTCAATTTGAAATTTGTTGTTTAGTTTTGATTTTATAATCACAACGTATATTGCATGCAGATTTCTACACTATCTGGGGCAAGACGAAAAGGATGAAAAGCCGAGCTAAACAGAGATGAAAAGACATAAGAGAGCGAGAGAGAAATCATGTAGTTGCATTCCCCATGGGAGAATACACACAAACATACCTACATACAGTAGATGCGGCGGTGGGTGGGCAGCAGAAAAAGGAGTCTTTGGACAGGTGAGTTTTGAGCTCAGTCCGTGAGAGCCACGCACGCGTCTCTGCAAATGCGAAGCGAATTGCGGATGATGCAGGTGGGCGGATGATGATGATGTGTGGGTGGGAGGATTGGTTGGTTGTTGCGGAAAAGGATGGTGCCAAACGCATATCCACACACAACCACCCACCCACACCCACACACACACACACAAACACACAGTGTCAAATAATTAATGAGCATGTATTTCTATGTATAAGTGAAACGAACGCCATGTTTGAAATGCGTTAAATTTTGTAATCGAGGACGAGAGTTGCCGTCTCTCAACAAATTTAATCAAATTTTCCTTATAGTAAAAGCAAATTTGAAGAATCCTACTTCTTCTTTCCCTCATTTGCTGCCCATTAAATGCTTCCTTTCTCCTTTTCCACAACTAAAAAAAAGCGAATCTTAAATTAAAGCAATAGAAAATTGATGTAACGAGGAGCATCCAACAGTGCGTATGATTTCTTCTATTGAAATTTTTCGAGTTCATGATTAGGATACAAAAAGATAACTGAAAAAACATACCAAATACTCTGTATCTACTTAATTTTCTTAAGAAGAAAAAAAATCAGCGAAAATGTCTTCCGAGAAGGCTCTAGAGATAAATGCCCCAAAATGGTAAATCAATAATCTTCATAAAGAGCCACATACACCGGAACAGAGAAACAGATGCACACCCACACACCCATACACACACACACACACATTGATGCTTAAATATTCAAGTAGTTTTCTTGTTAGAGAAATAATAAAGGAGAAAAAGTTTTTGGCCGAATGATGAGGAGAGCAAAGAGAGGTAAGGAGAGAAGAGAGGGAGAAAAGGCGGTCGGTCGTAGCTTTTGACTCCCTTAAAATGCCAATACAAATGTCAAGTTAAGAAAGAAATGGCTGACAAGCATACACATAAGACACACACACACACACATACACCCACACACATATACAAATATATATATGTATATAGCGAGAAAAATGGCTGCCAAACATTTTCCCTATTTATGCATGACACGTAAGGGAGGAGAAGGATATGGAGAGAGGGATGGAGGGAGGTATGGGATGGGATGGGATGGGTTGGAGGTAGAAAGCGAAACGAAACAAAATGAAAGCCCAGTGCTCTTTGCTTTTGAAAATTGAGTAGAATATCGTTGCTCTGTTTTTGTTGTTCTTGTTGTTGTCATAGTGTGGTATGCCACGCCCACATACACACACACACAGACACACACAATGGTATATGTATGTATATCTATCTAGCCAAAGTATCCACAACCCCGCCGACCAACCATAATACTCTACACTCTACTCTCTCCCTTTTCGGCTGTCTAAATGGCAATCGTGAAATTATTTGTTATCCCGGACTTGGTTCACCATTCTACACTTGAAGAAATCAAGTATATTCGTGCTTATTAATAAAATCGGTAAAAGAAGATCTTAACTTGCTCTCTCCCACATTCTCGGTGAGCGGTTTTGTTTTGCATTTTTTTCATTCAACGTTCAACTAAATGAAAATCTTATTTATCGAATTTTTACAGTGTAAATGTAAAAGTCTTTTATGAGGTCTACACCACAACAAGGACGACAACCGAAAAAAAAAAAACACACACACGCACACACACACACACACATACAACAGGAAAAATAAAAGTGGCATGGAAAAAGCGTCGGGAGGGAAAGTGCTTCTTCATATTCTTTTCTTGGTATGAATATACAAGAATATGTATGTAGCAATAAATTTTAGCAAACCACATCATAAAATTGTCACAAATATTCAAATCATTCAGAGTCAAACATTGAGGAAAACGACAAAAAGCAAGATGATTCAATTAAAACACTCAAAAATAAGCGTAAAGAACAAAACAAATTAGATATGGATCGAGATTTTAAAGTCATTTCTTGATTTTCAATTTAATCATTCGAAGACAATAAATATGTCGAAATGAATACATTCGAATATTCGAAAACGTATTTAAATGATTGGATTAAGATATACGAATGACTTGGTTATAATAAATAACTAAATAAGTAGTAACAAATGAACGCAATGAGCTAGTTAATACATTAAAACGAATAACTCAAATGACAATTATTACTCAAACAAGAGCACAAACAAAATTTGAATAAAAGTGAATTAAGTTTGTCTAAACGACACTTTCCTACTTTCGTATTCGTTCTATCGTGAAATACCAAACTCATTCAAATGCATTCGAAGAAAAATCATTCGAATAAACTTATTTAAATGCCCCTACACTTTCTCTCATTCACATTGGTCCCTTTTGGAGCAAATATTGAATATAAATATGAATGAATACCTAGTAAATACTATACTAATTCACAATTTTTGTGTTTTTCTAATGCCTACTGTTCATTGAAAACTCATTTGCCCCTTTAGATCTATCTGAGTTAAGTATGCAGAGTATTTCTATTCATTCACAACTCATTTGTCCTTTTGAATGAATACCCATCCATGCAGATCTTTTCTCACTTAACTAACTGAACTAAATTCTACTAGTTAGATCTTGTTTTCTAGTACTTAATGCTTCTTTTGCGGATATGTTTATTGCCAGGATATTTATCAGTGTCCTTATTTCTATTGAAGCTAACTGAAATCGCTTTACGAATGAAATACATATGCTTCAACTTGAATCTAAAGAATTTACCTTTCGTTCAATTATAATTATATATTTAAAAAAAAAAAGCTTTTCTAGCAAATTAACAATAAATAGTTCAACTTACTTATAAAATTCCATTCAAATGAATTATGACACGTTAGCTAAATGCGGAAATCTGAACAAAAAAAAATTAAAATACACCGACGACGACGGCGACGACAACAACAAAACGACAATCACCGAGTTAATGTGCTGATATTTTCATTTCATTTTAGGTTCTGTTGTTGTTGTTGTTGTTGTTGTTGTTGTGTCTAGAGTAACTATTAAGAGCTAGCAACAAATCCAATAACAAAATTATAGCGGATTATGTACATGAAATGTTTATATGTGAATGGGTTATATATCGTCGTATATATATGTACATATACCTCTATATACAATATGTTTCCCTCTGCCACAATCGTTTCCTCCCGCTTCCCTGAACACCCCCCTCCTGCCCATCATTAAACCCATTTAAACGAACACATTGTGTTTATTTATCGTGTGAGTGTGAGTGTGAGTGTACTCTCTCTTCTCTCGCCTGTCATTGAATATGTTTTCCATTTTTGAAAACTCTATTTGCTCTTAAATACGTTCCATATTCGTTGTATAATAATACTCTCACCTAAAATATGGGTATATTGGGCATTCGACAGGTATTGGTTAATCTATGAATATCAATTGTAACTCATTTTGTTCGACATCCTCGGCCTTATATATCTTTTATTTTCTCCATATCTACATATAGGTTGAATAGAAGGGAGGGGCGTCTCAAACTTTTGCACAATTCCAGGCCAATATTGATTACAGATAAGTTCAATCCGTAATCGGGGCCTTACGTTTCTATACTCTACGAATATACGTATTTATATATATCGTGTGACTGAATGTTCGTTTTGTGTTTGTTTTTGTTTTTTTCTTTTGCTTAAAGTTCAAGTTGTAATGGCCACTTGAAGAACTTCTATATGCATTAGCACTTGAAGGAAAACCCATAGTTCTATATTTAAATAAATACATATATGTGTTCCATCGATTATTGATAGGGGGAACAAAAATATTCTTTGATGTCTGTATAAGGGATTATTCAAAACTCGTTCTACTCAAAATAATATCTAATAATCTTATCAATAGACCTCAAGTGAAATATTGCCAAAAGTGGCGAATCTTGTTCTTGAATTTTTTGGGAAGGGAAGTTTAAGGGGGAAGGGAAATTGTCTTCTTGGCCGCTCATCAACGATCTGCCAATCTTTTACATCAAAGAAGTAAAAAGAAAAGAGAACAGAACAGAATAAGCTAAAAAATGCTGCTGAACTCAAAAACTTCATCATGATTTCCACTGTGACAACTTGTAAAGTTCCCTTAAAATTTATTTTTGGTTATTAAAACTTAAAAAAAAAATTGAAAAATCGCCAAATCGGAATGCAATTTAATAGGATTTCGAATGTTTATCAAGTCCATTCCACTTACTCACTTTAAGGAAATGTCTTTGGAACTACTGACCCAATACGATCAAAGGAAACTTACCTAGAAAGAGATAGAGAATATAGAATAATAAATATTTTATTAGTTTTTAGTTTAGTTTAATTGTTGTGCATTCAGTTTTAACGTATTATATGCATATGTGTGTGTGTAATAAAAATTCGCAATTTTTCGCATCATAAATAATTTGCACACAAATTGTGCATAGAGAAAACTTTTAGGATAGAAATTGTAAATTGAATTGCCTTATGAATAAATAGGCCGGGTCGGGCGGACTAGTGAGGTGGTGGGGGCTAGTGGGTGGTGGGGGGTGGGTGGGAGACGACCGGTAAGTGGTTTGGGGTTTGGGTTGATCATTGGGTGGTACATACAAAATAAAACAATAACAATTTCCTTCAATATGTAAATTGCTTTGTTTATGGCCAACTATATATATATATATAGGTATATATGTACACACATATATACTATATGTAATACATACATGTATGTATGCCCCTTTTTGATTCGAAAAATTCAATTGAAAGTCGTTCAAGTGCAAAATGCAAACAAATAATAACAACAAAAGCAACAAAAGTAAAAGGAACAAAGACCAAAACCAAATACAAAACTAAGTACATACTAGAAGAAGCAGAATGAGACAAAAATTGAACACTATACAAAAAACATTGCAAAAATTGTGATTGCATTTTGCACAATGCACAAGAAGCAAATGGAATTTTAGGTTTTAGGTAATGAACAACAAATCCTGGTCAAGCCAAAAGATTTGCAATCTCCTCAGCGATTTCAAACCAGTTTAACCATTGTCAACTCGATGTGAGTTATCTCTCAGCTATATAACCCGTATAATGTGCACCCTGCTTGCTATTTGGGCTTTGGCTATATTCGTGCATAAGATGAACAATAAGTTTACTCTAAGTTGGACCCCGATTGACCGGGACGGTCGGAACCGGGAGCCATCAGGGAGAATCGAAAAACCCGGTAAATCGAGAGCAGAATTTCAGTGTATTTCGTACTTTGTTTTAGTACATTCCTTTGAAATCACGGATAATGGAGGTAATCACGGTTAACAGTGACAATAGAACAAACTCAACTTCATCCCGGATAATAAGGGTGGTGGTCCGGTTGATGGGAGACCGAATAATCGGGATCAATGAGGATGATTATGAAGTCACCACAATAGATCATACATGTTTTTCTAGAACTTTAAGTTATATTGATTAGTTGCCCTCCGAATTAACTGAATTATCCATTTTGGCAGAATATATAGTCCTTTTGGCTAATGTGGGGAGAAACAGTCTTTAAAAAAGACAACAAAATCCTCTTTAAAGGACTCATTTCTTGGACGCAGACAGAAGAGGGGAGACGGGGGGGCGGCTCTGACTACCCCTTGAAATATGAATATTTGAATAATTTTTGACTTTTTTGATCTCTTTATAGCCCTAATGAAGCAAGTGTTTGAAGAAGTCGTACAATTTCTAAAATTACTAAGCCGAATATCTCAACAAAACATTTTCTAGATCTAGATCTAGATCATATTCAAATAACTAAATATACCATATCGATGTTAGACAACTTAGTAACTTTTGATTTTATCTAATAACAATGCAGAGAATTTTATTGTCGGGTTTATGCTGAAAAGCTTTTCATTTTATTTATAAATGGGTCATAACAATATCAGCTTTTACTAATAATTCTAGTATAGTACACACATTGCACACACACACACAAACACACAGGGGCATAGACATAGAGAAATCTATGTATAATAGATGTGTAGATAGAATTTGAAATTCGTTTTTGCTATACTCCGCCGTTACCGCCGCCGCCTTCGTTTCCTTCTCCTCTTTCCCGCCCCTTTCATGTCTCGATTGTATTCGTGATATATAAAAATAGAATTTGCCTTTATATATGTATATGTATATGTATATAGGTATGTATTTATATAGTGCTTACAACAATAATAACAATAGGAACAAACTGATAAGCCACAGCGACAAACCCACCCACCCAGCGGACGTCGCCTCCCCCCTCCCGTTACCAACAAAGACCATGACAACCGCAAGACTGATATATTAATATATATATGTACATATATGGCATTTGAATCCCAATTAAAATATACGTATTTGACTTTACCTTTGAACTATCGGACAATTACATTACATATATAAACTATGAACTAATATGAATGGATCTTGTGATCTTAGTTCTCGTGCTTTGAGTGGAAACATATTGAAAGTGTGAGTGAATGAAAAACGTTGAGTGGAGTATTAATTATCATCAAGGACAACAGAGTAGAGTCCATCTGTTTCTCTGTTTTGGTGGATATTTTTCTGGTCTCGTTTTGGTCTACAAAATACATATACAAAGGCTTATATGTATGTATATGTATATGTATATGTATATACACATGCCCTTTATTTACATAATATACTCGTCGTCCATACTCAACTCAACTGAACTGAACTCAACTGAACTGAACTGAACTTCTCTGTGCTGTGTTGCAGGGCGCATAAGTAAAAAGTTTTTTTTTTTTGCTTCTTTTTAAGGAAAATGCGCGACCCAGCAACAGCAACAACAACAACAAAAAGAACTCAAGGCATAAGCAGTTAAATCTTAAAAGGAAGACACAAAGATACACACACACACAGAGAGAGAGAGAGATAGAGAAAGACTGGAGATGTGATACGAGAATGAATCCCAACATTCCATCCACCCGACAAATGTTTTTATAAATTGAATATTCATTTCAAATTTCAATTATTCTCATGTTTAGGAAATGTAAATAAAATAGATAGCAATTCCAGTTAGAAAATTGAAGCCAGGAAACTTTCTTTGAAGAGCTTTGCTTAAACTAGTTGGGAATTACAATTAATACAATTCATTTCTGCAATGGATTCGGCGTGACTTGGCTTAGGGTTTGCTTTGCCCATGCACATTCCTCTCTCTCTCTCTCTCTCTCTCTCTCTCTCTCTTGCTCTTCGAACTTAAATTGTTTTTGATAAATTTACTTGAAATCGTTATCTTAAATCAAAAGTTTACAAACATTGCCTTATCAAAAGCATATTGGACAAATTTGTGTGGTGGATAAAGACTGCGAGTGTATATTGGAAGCTTATTTTGTTGTTGTTGTTGTTTCTTTTAATGCTGTTGACGACCGTCCACAAGCAGCAGCAGCAGCTGCTCATTCTCCTTTGCTGCTCCTTCCTCCTTTCCTGCCTGCCTGCCTGTTTCCCTCCCTCTTGGCATACTGTCTCTCTGTGTTTCTCTCCATCTCGCTCTAACTCTCTCTGTGAGTGTTGCTGTTGATTGCCTGGCCAGAGCTCTGCGGAGCTCCTCTCCTTGTCGGGTTCGTATTGCAGCCGTGAAAGGTGCCGAATGGGAAAAAGCAATAACTACACACAACCAACATACATACAAACAGTTACCAAAAAGTGCAGCTGCCACAGCACACGCATGTGCGTCAGTCAGAGCTCCTCTATCCGCTATCCTCTGTCCTCAAACCGCCTCCACTATACTACCATCATTACCACCTCTTGCCGCCTTCATCCATCCCATGTCCCTCCACCACTTTTCATACTTTTGACAGAGAACTCACTCGAACTCTCTATGGGAATAACAAGTAAAGTCAGCTATGAAAAAGTACTGAGTTGTCGGCACAGTCACAGAATTTCATAATATGCAGCAATATATGTATGTACATACATATGTATTATGTACTTACTATACATACATAATACACGGAAAAGGAACAGAATATATTCATGGGTATACACATGTTTATGGCGCATTCTTCTTTGTCTATTCAAAATTGTTGTCAAACGATTTTATGCTTCTTGGTCATCCGAAGATAAAAATCCAGCAAAAATGTGTCCTTTTTACAGAGTTTTTAATCTCAACTTTAAGCCAAATGAAGTTCGAAAGAAACAAATTTACATTTCCCCATAAAAAAGGGAATTCATTGATAAAGCTATATATTTATTTCATAATTTTGATCGATATTTTAGCCGAGTCGTTTTCAAAACGTAAATTGACAGCAACTTTCTCATTTTGTTTTCGATTTCGATGAAAGTTTCAATCTTTTTATAGGATGAATTGGCGAAGTCGCCAAAACGTATGTAACAGGCAGAAGGAAGCTTTTAAAAACCCATAAAGTATATGTACATATATGTATTCTTGATCAGCATCAACAGCCGAGTCGATCTAGTCATGTCCGTCCGTATGAACACCTAGATGTCGGAGACTATAAGAGATAGAGACACCAAATTTAGTATGTAGGCTCATGTAGTATGTAGAGTGATCAAGTTTATTTCAAATTTTTGCCACGCCCCTTTCCGCCCCCGTAATTTGAAAAAACTCGTTTATCTCCCCTAATATTCTACCTTGTGAAATTTGGCACACTTAAATCTGATACTAATATCAAGCAAAATACCAAATTTGATCAAAATCGGACTAAAAATAGCCAAGTTATGCATATAAACGGTTTTCTATAAGGTCGGAGTTGGCCGTTGACTGCTGGGGGCGCTAGGGTGCTCGTATGCTTGTAAAAGGCATGAGAAAATGCATTTGTTTAATTAATTGGAATATTTGCTTTACTGGTGTATGGTATACCTAAGTCGGCGAGACGAGTTACTTACTTCATTTTACTATTCGAATCTATACTTATCTAATTTATCAATGGATAATGAATGGAATTGATTGAAACAAACTATTAAACATATATTTTACATACTTTTACAAAATCTTCAGGAATTGAAAAAGAAAATAGGACTTGATGTGTGTTTCTTTGATAGATTGCATTAGTCAAGGACATGAACGGATCCCTGGCGGGGATCTGGACAACCACCGAAATGCCAGTAATTCGGATAAATTGTTACTTTATAGCAAAATATTTAATTTGAGACTTTCCGATAATTCCGAGGAATTTGGTTTATAAAATTTTCTTTGCTTACTGCATAAATACGTAAATAAATTGTATGTCGTCGTTAATTTGAACTATATGTTTGGTAATCAGGTTTGTATCATGATATGGTAACATTGAACTCTCAGATACATTTGGAATCTACGTATGTATTTACATATTTGTATGTACGTAGGTATGTATGTATGTATGTACGTTTGTAGGTATGTAAAGCAAATGTATTACGCATTTGGTTTGCAAGTTATTTGTCCAGTTTGTATTTTGTTGCTGTTGGTGTTGTTGTTTCTGCTTTTTTTTGTAGTTGTTGGGCATACGTAAATAGAGAACTCAACTGAACTGAACTGAACTGACGCAATATAATTGCAGAGATGTTTGTGGAATGAGTTTTAAGAATGGGGTGGGGAGGGGGACAAAAGCAGCAAAGGAGTCAACAAGAAGAAGATGATGATGATGATGGCAAAGTCAGTTAGCGAGACCGAGACACATATAGCAAGAGGGAGTGAGAGAGAGAGAGGGAGAGAGAGTGAGAGGAGAGAAAGAGGGACAAATGAAGGGTACTGTGTGTGTTGTGGGTTGAATATGGGGCTTGGATAAGTAGGTAGATAGGTAGGGTATATGGCTACTTCTCTTTCTCTCTCTCTCTTTTTCTCTCTATCTCTATATTCCCTTTATCACTCTTCGCCTCCTTCTTCTTTATTCTTTTCTACCTATTCTGAAATGACGCACTGTGGAAAAAAGAAGCTGTGTGACGGCGAAAAGGGGAATGGTTGGTGCAAGGGGAGAAGGCGAATTCTCTATGATGTACACGAGGCGAAGTAGGGGGAGAAGAGGACCATACGATGAGGACGAGGACGAGAAGCACAAGAAGCAGCAGCAGCCGGAGGAAATGGGTAGATGCCTTTTTGTAGGCGCGAGCTAACTGCCGCAGAGGCGGCGCAAATTGTGTTCATACATATAAGAATGTATATATATATATATATATATACCACCTATACATACATACAAACATATCTATGTATATATAGAAGGGTTTTTTTTACCATTTCTTCTTCTTTTCTTTTCACTTGAAAAAAAAACGGCAACACCAACAACAAGCACAAAGATGATAAAAAAAATGGTGTATATAACAGGCATGTATACATACATATATATGTATATATGTATATTCATTCTATACTCTGCATTGTGTCACTACTACATACAAGTATGTATATGTATGCATGTAGTATCCACCACTCTTCTCTTCCCCTTCCCATCACAACACACACACAGCTCAAACATAAAACACAGCAAAAAGAAAAAAAATACAACAAAAAATACATATATATATGTATATACTTATAAAAAATAAGAGAGAGCCGCACGAGATTATTGTGTAAAAGTAAAATAAAAATCTATATGTAATTTTATATACTTGCACACATACACACCTTATATGTGTGTGTTTGTGTGTGTGTTTGTGTGTGTGTATGTGTGTGTGTGTGTGTGTGTGTGTGTGTGTGTGTGTGTGTGTGTGTGTGTGTGTGTGTGTGTGTGTGTGTGTGTGTGTGTGTGTGTGTGTGTGTGTGTGTGTGTGTGTGTGTGTGTGTGTGTGTGTGTGTGTGTGTGTGTGTGTGTGTGTGTGTGTGTGTGTGTGTGTGTGTGCATAACTTAGACGAGGTCAGAACCAAAACACGAAATATTTGTCAAAGTCTAAGAGAAGACCTAAAAGCCATAACCACCAAAGAAATAGCAACAACAGCCACAGCAAGTGAACCCACCAATCTTTTCTATTATCTCAGGGCTATTCTAAATCAAAATCAGCAAAAAAAGCAACAAAAACGATATCTTTGCTTTGCCATATTGAAAACTAAACCAAACCAAATGCCACATAATTACAGCAAGTCCAATGAAACGAAACCAAAATCTAACAGAATGAAGTCTTATCTTGACGGATCTGCGATCAGTATCTGCTCCAATAGGTTATATACGTATGGTCTGAGCTTTAACTAACCTAATCGAAATCCAGCAATTCAACCTAACCTAGAAACCTGATCTTAGACAATTGTATTCTATATTAATAAGCAAATTTGAATACAATCCCTTATTGGGTTCAAACTAAACCCTATCCATCATCTTTAAATATATGTTTTCTTGATTATTTGGGAATATTATCGTATCTATTAATTTGGCAACAATATGTACTTGTAGTCTGGCCACACTAATTTTCAGTTTTCAATTAGTTGTTCATCTTTCATCGTACCATTCGGTAGATTGGTAGATTACAGTGAACCTCCAAACCGAGGAACTTGATGGTGAAATTACGATTCTAAGCACGTATATCCAATTATTAAAGGACTAGTTCAGAACTATATGAAGGACTATTTGAAGAATTCCAGGACTATATGAAGAATTCCAAGACTATATGAAGAATTCCATCTGAAAACGTGCCAAAAAGATAGGCCACATTGTCGACAATTTAGAAGAACTTTAGGTATAATCTTAGCCTTTACTCTTTAACTCGATTTGGACCAATGAAACAGAAGAGTCAAACTAGAAATTTCTGTTTCATGTCGAACTAGAAATTGACACAAATTTCGTACAAATGGGAAAACATTTCAATTGAAACATTCAATTTAATAATAGAGAAAAAAGGATTAGGTCGTAGGTCTTTGTATTCTTATCTTCTATCAAATAATTGGTATTTTGAAATTAAAAATATGCAGCCACACTGTTTGAAAGCTTAAACGGTCAAATTATGAAATTTCAGCTCTTGTTAAGTTTTTGATAAAATTGACATCAAATCTTATGTACCTATGTGTATATATACATACATATATAGGATAGGATAGAAGGATATAGTAATATGTATATATTAAATGTGATATTTTGGAATTGGAAATCAGCAGCCACACTTTTTAAAGATCATTACCATCATTTTAGCTCGTGATAAGTAACTCTTTGATAAATTTGATATGAAATCTCAGATTATTCGTATACCCTGTGGCCTTTGGCTCAGATAGGGTATTTACAACTCGCTCCCTATATATGTACATATGTATGTAGGTATGTGCTTATAAATCTATTATTCACGTTATTGGGCCATAAGGCGATAAATAGCAGCGGCGGAGGGCATAGGGTTCGTGTAAGGTCGTTGTAAGGTTAAATGACATTTTGTTGAACTGTGTAATTAAAGCGTTTTTACTTGTAATATGCTGGTTATATAGAGTAAAGTGTTGTATGTATATGTTGTATTTTGTCACCAAGTATTGTTAATTCTCTTCCTGACGACTTGGGGGACAAGTTATTACTGTTTGCTCTAATCACTGTAGGCAGGCATACATATGTATGTATGTATGTACGTGCATTACTCAATTGAGGTCGAAACTAAATAATATAAACTTTTGCAAATCGACAACAATGTCGTCGACGTCATGGAACTATGGAAATTAACAAGAGTCAAAACGGAAATGTGTGTATACATATATCTAGATACGGCAGCATGTGTGAGGTAAGTATATACACAAACACATATGTATATATACAAAATATATATAGATAGATAGACAGATAGATATATGGTATGTATGTACATTTATATTGTATATCGGAGTATTTATGCAACTGTATCGGTGTCTCTATTGCTTTAGGTAGGCTAGCTAGCTAGCTAGCTAGCTGGGCTGGTTAGCTCTGGCTGGCTCTCTGTTTCTGTCTCTCTGTCTCTCTGACTGACTGAATGTCTGTCTGTCTGTCTGTCTGTGTGTTGGTTGCTGTTGCTGCTGTCTTTTGTATATTTTTATAAGCGTGCATTGAAGATAATTGAATGAACAATATTGTTTATTTCTATACACATTGGTCTGGTTCTTCTCTTTTCTTTTGTTCGCTGTTCGCTTTTTTCTCTATCTCTCCTTCTCTCTCTCTCTCTCTCTCTCCCATTCCCAATAAACTACTTGTGTAGTATAGAAGAAAGCACAAACAAAAAAAAATAAAAAACTCAAATGAACTGAAACTTAACCAAAACCAACAAACTGCAAAAGGTGAGTTGGAGAAGACCAAGTGAGTGAGGAAGTGTCTGTGTGTGTGTGTGTGTGTGTGTGTGTGGGATAAGGTGAGAAGGCTATGGGCCAGGAGCAGCAAAGTGCCAAGCAGAAGGTAGAAGGAGGAAATGGGGATGGGCAACCAAAACGTAAACGACAACAACCCTCAACTAAAAACCAGCAATACACAGGCAACAACAACAAAAAAAAAAGGGCAAATAAAATGGAATTAGATTACACACACACACACACACAGATACAGGGAGAAAGACTCTGAGAGAGAAAAAGTTAACCTCTCACTCTGTGTGTCTCGACATGTTAATTACGCATTAAATATCTAGAAAAACCAAACCAACAAAAAATTCAACAATTCAAGCAAGTATTTTCTCTACTTCTACTCCCTTCATTCCCTTCATTCGTTTCATGTTTAGGGGTTAGTTTCGCTTCTCTCTCATGCATTATGCTATCCTCCTTTACAAATGGATGGAAACTGATGGAAATGTATGTACATACATATATATTTCATTTTTTTTTTTTTTGCTACGCCAAAAATTGCCTCACGTGGCACTGCGCGTTCCAATGTCGTCATCGTCATTATTATCATCATCATCATCATCATCATCATCATCATCATCATCATTATTGTTATTGTCATCTGTTTTGATATGAACATTCTTTCGGATTTTGACATTTAGCCAGTTGGTTTCCGTTTAGTTTGTTTGCTTCTTTTTTTGCTCATTGATTGAAATGACATTGAGCTAATCAAGCAAGAAAGAAAAGACACAAAACCAAACGTAACTAAAAGGTTATACAATAATAACAGAACAAATAATAATATTATTAAATTGAGAATATGCAGCCACACTTTTTCTCTTTGTCTTCTGCAATAGCTTTCCGCTCACAAATAGTAAAGTTGACGTCAAATTTGTCTCCATATTGACAAAGGACAACAGAAAATGGTATTATCCAAGAAAAAATATGCAGTCACACTTTTTCGTTTGCAATTATGTATATAAACTTTGATCTTTAAAACTGATAAAGACACAGATACACAGATACATACGATTTGCAAACATTCTTGGCCAATTTGTCATTGGTCAGTGAGACAAACGTTAGCGTTTGTGACTCAACCCCATCGGGGCAGGTGATACTTTATTTCTAACCCCCCCCCCTTCGCCATTTCTTGGCTTATTTTCATACATGTATACATGTATATGATCATCATACCACTACCACCATCACAACCACTTTCTACCCCTTCGTTTTGTACTCTGTAAAATGTTATAGTAAAATGCACAAGGATGACGCATTATTTTGGCACAAAACAATAAATGTGATATGGATATACACACACACACACATCGATAGTACCCCTTGCTTTTCATCTTTTTGCCCTCTGATCTGATCCCTATAACAAAACCTCCTTGCATACACATAATCATCATCATCATCATCATCGTCATCATCCCCATACTATATAAGGTCTGACGAACCGACGACGGCGATGTATTTTGACATTGACATTGAAATGTGCATTTTTCTCTATATATCCCCGAATGCAATTGTAAATGCATAGTCTATATACAAAAGATATATAAAAAGATAATTATCTAATCATAGACAAACAAGATTTGCATTGTGTGAGGAGATTAGAATTACAAATGTATTAGGGGTTTAAGATTTGGGGTTAATTCAGTGTTTGGGGAGGGGGCGGGGGCGGGTTCGCTGTTTCCTCTTTTTTCCTTTTTTGGCTATAAGCTTGAGTAATCGAATAAATTCTTTAATAAGTTGCAAGTGCATTGGAATTGGAGTTGTATAGAATATTTCATAGTCGTTGAAAATTAATGAAAGTTTCTACATATATAGAATTTTGTGTCTGTTTCTATATATGTATGTATATACTACTTCATGTATATATGTATATATATCAGTAGCGGATCGTGCGCTACATTTTCGGGGGGGAAAATCAAAGTCAAAATTTTGTTTGACCAAGTAAAATTTCTTAACCAAACTCCGATTTCCCATCCGACTCGGAGTTTTGGGGGGGAAAATTTACCCTATTTCACCCCCCGTAGATCCGCTACTGATGTCTATATATATAGATATATATGTAGGTACTTGACAACATGCAAAAATGTGTTTCGATATGGTAATTTTATCCAAACGAGAGAATTAAGTTAAATTTAATAAAAGAAAAGATACAAAAAACAAAAGACAATAATTGTGGCAGCTGCTCTACTTACACGCCTACATATGTATGTACATGGGTTTAAGTAGAGTGAGAGAGAGAAAGAAAGAGAGACATACATACATACATATGTACAGAAAGACAGACAAAATGTGTTGGAGTAAGTGAGACAGCAAATAAATGTTTGAGTGAGATTGAGAGAGCACGAAGTAGAAATGTTTCTTTTTTTACTTTTTTTTTTTGGATGTAATAAATGAAAACTTACATAAAAATCTTTATAAAATAAATAATAAATATCATCATCGAGATTGTTGTTGTTGTTGTTGTTGCTGTTGCTGCTATTGTTGTTGTTGTTGTTGTTGTTATTGTATTGCAGATGATATTGCTGATGTTGTTGTTGTTGTTGTTGCAATGCTGGTATAAAGCTATTGCTGCTGCTGTTGTTGTTGTTGTTGTTGTTTTGACTGTTGAAATATTGTTGCTGCTGCTGCTGTTGTTGTTGTTGTTGCAGTTGATGGTGTTGTTGTTGTTGATTTTGACTATGTTGATAATGTTGTTGTTGTTGTTGTTGCTGCTGATGCTGCTGCTGCTGTTGTTGTATTTGTAATTGTTGTTGATAGCTTTGAGCTTGCAATTGCCAATTTTGCATTGCACACATATGTATATATACACATACATATAATATATGTATTATAACTAATCGATTTTTGTATTTTATATCTATCACCAGAACCAACAAAAAAAAACAAAAAAACACAAAATATTAACAAAATATCAGACACAACAACAATCAAGTGAAGCCAAACAAGCTCTATTAGCATGTAGTTGAACACTTTTTGCAGGCACTGTGTGTGTTTGTGTGTGTGTGTAGATTTGTATTTATTGGTTTCTCCTTTATTTTCTTCGTTTTGGTTATTTTGTTTTTCTTCGATTATTATATTATTTAATTATTTATTTTATTTTGTTTTTCTTATTTTTGTTTAACTTGAAATGAGCTCAAGGTAAAACGACCGAAACGACGACAGCAGCGACGACGACGGCGACGTCGACGACGACGGCATAAGCAGCGCTGCCTTAGTCAGCTGCTAAAAACTTTAAACGTTGATGATAATTTAACCTTTTCAACTTTCTTTCACTTTCGACTGTATTCAAAACTAAAGCAGCAGCAATGAAGGCAAAGAAAAAACAAAGCAAGAATTTTCTATAGGCACAAGAAAAAACAAAAAAAAAACAATAAATAAATACTTTTCACTCAAAGCCGAAAATATTTATATACATGTATATCATTTTGCAATTTTTTTTTTAATTCCTTTTTTTTTGTCGGTATTTTATTTGATTTTATTTTACTTTTTGAACTGCGTTGACGCGATTGTTGTTGAGGCTAGAGCGATATTGAGATTGTGTGTTGTTTGTGTGCTTCATTTTTTTTTCTTTCTTTCCTTTTTTTTTTTTTGTTTGTATTTTGACGATGATTCTCAAATGTCGATGACGACGACAACGACGACGACGAGGAACAACGGAACGGTACAGAGGCAACGTCGACAGCAACAAACATGCACTCACAAACAAGCAAGCAATATTCACACACACACACACATTCACTGACTGACTTACTCACTCACTAACTCACTCACTCATTCGAATGGTGGTAAGGGCGAGAGCAAATGGTATGGGGGGGAAGGGGGAGGAGGTCATCATCAGCAGGGGTAGGCTACTCTACAGCAACTCAATGCACTCACACAAAGATACACTCACACATACATTTACCCCATATTGCAAAAAAAAAAAATATATATAAAATCTTTCGACTCGAATCAAGTCGACAAAAACAAAAAATATATATACATATACCTATATATATATATATATATGTATATATCCATAGGGCGCTAAAATTGCATAAGAGTATCTACTATATACATATATGTATATCTATGGGTGTCCGAATAAATGTTGTGCTGACTGTATATTTATGTACAGATACATTTTTCCATTGGGACCTGTGACAAAGTATTATTATTTGTCGAGAGAAGCTAAGCGATTTTCTCATTTATTACTCAGTAGTCAGTAAACCCAAACAATTTGGGAAGAAATCGATCGGGAGTTCCGATTAGAAGGGATCATGTTCTTCACTTGTTCTTCTTTTTTGGATGCACTAACTAAAAATCATGAATTATAATTAATAACGGCTACTTGTTAGTTGGTTAAGGCCAAGCCCTTTACACTAATTCTGATAACGCCCAAGGGTTATTGGAATCTGCAGTTGAAAGCCTTGCTGCCCTTCATTTCTCGCCTCATGTCGTTGGAATTCCCAACTACTTTTAGCGTTGAAGATATGTTATGGCCAATACAACTGTGGATTCTTTAGCAAAGTCTGCTGATGATAGAACTTGGCGGTTCTTCAAATAGCTATAGAGACTATAGAGACAACCTGCTCACCTTCTCCTCGTGCTGATCAAGAATATATATTTACTTTATATGAACACTTAAAACTTTATATTCCGCAAGAAAATGTACTCTAGCCTGTACTGCAAAGTAATTTATAACAAATTACACATTTTATAGATTACTTCATTGTAATTCTAGTAGTTTCTGATACTAAACAATTTGATAAGAAAATAAAACAACAATTACCCATTCTAAATTTAACATTTCCGGTCTGGAAAATTCTTTAAATTCTGCTCAATCAAATTCATCAACAATATAAAATATTTATTTCAAAAAGGGTATATTAATTTTGGTCAGAAGTGTGCAACGCATAGAAGGAAGCATCTCCGACCATATAAAGTATATACATATATTCTTGATCAGCACGACGAGACGAGTTCAAATAGCCACGTCCGTCCGTCATTCCGTCCGTCTGCATCAACGCGAACTCCTCCTAGGCTGTAAGAGCTACAGAGCTGAGCACGTAGGCTTGTATATACTGCACAGTTTGTATATCTCGGATTCAGCCGGATCGGACCACTATATCGTATGGCTCCCATACAAACGGCAAAGTCAAGAACAGTGACTTTTCTCAACAACTTCGTTTTTTCTCAGCTATTGTCGTGAAATTTAATATTAGTGAGTTCATTATAGCTATAAACGACTGTGCCAAATTTGTTTGTTTATATATGACTATATAAGATAGCTCCCATAGGAACAATCGGTGGAAAACAGTGACTTGGCAATATTTTCGTTATTTCCTAAGATTGTAGGCCGTTCTTTCGTAAACATTACTTTTTATACCCTTGCAGAGGGTATTATAAAATTGGTCAGATGTTTGTAACGCACAGAAGGAGACGTTTCCGACCCCATAAAGTATATATATTCTTGATCAGCATGAGAAGCTGAGTCGATATAGCCATGTCCGTCTGTCCGTCCGTCTGTGCAAATCAACTTCACGCTGGCATCTTAAGAGCTATCGGAATGAAATTTCATATTTGAGCTACTTTTAGCCGGGAGATGATAAAGTATGAAAATTGTCAGGATCGGACTACTATATCATATAGCTCTAATTTTTAGATAAAACGTTTTTCCACTTTGACGGCTATAAGTGGGGAAAGAGTACCAAACAACTTGCAAGGGTATACAAACTTCGGCGCGGTCGATGTTAGCCCCGGCACTCTGGTTTTTAATTAGGGTAAACATATTTACCGTCAGGATTCTGATTCATACTATGTATGTATGTATGTATATACACACATACACACATACATACATATACCTTATGTTCAACATACACTTGCCAGAAAAACTATCCGTACATGCAAGTATTATATAGAAAAAATATGGATACACTTAACCCCATCGAACATTCATGGGACCAACTAACTAACTAACATTACTTACAAGGAAATGCTCAAAAATGTCCTTTTAAGTGAATGGAACGCCATTACCAAAGATGAAACTTCCAAATTGGCAAATTCAATGCCCCGTAGACTCGCAGAGGTCCTTAAGAGGAAGGGCTATCCTACAAGTTACTAGAGCTTATACGATTTTTGAATACTTCTTAGGCTTAAATTTTGCTGTACGGATACTTTTTTTGTTCCTTTCCTATAAAATAATGGAATCGTGTAAAAACGAAGTAAATATATTGGACATTTGCTATGTTGAATATATGAATAGCAATTTCATCATACTTTTAAGTTTATTAAATTTGTTGACTAATTGTTAGGCTTTCATGGTGTGCGATTAGTTTTTCTGGCAAGTGTACATATTTTTTTTTGATTTTCGTTGAAAGAAGAAACGAATGATACAAGAAAAGAGCGCAAAAAGGAAGAATTTGTCATTTGAATTTCTCAATATTTTTGGTTTGACTCATTTTAAGCGGACAAAAACAAAAGGAAGAACAAGAAATTCAAAGACAAAAATGTTTCATCATTGATTGATTATTTCTAAACTGGGGAATCGAATAACAGTCTCAACTCTATAAATCTTAGAGGAGAGAAGAGAAGAGTATAAAATTATTTAATTTAATTTATAAGCATAAATAATAAGGTCCCACTCCCCCTTTCTCTCTCTCTTTCTATATATCCATCTCAATCATTCACTCACACTCTGCGAGATAAAGAGAGAATTGTGGAGACTAAAAGAGAGTGAGGAAAAGAGGAGGGGAAAGTTAAATTTAATGTCAAATGATGCATATACGATGGAAAGATGTGGCCAAGCAAAGTTGAACGTAAAAAAAAGAGCCAACGCGATAATAATACGTACATATATATATACATATATGTATATAAGTATATACTATATCAAGTATATGGAGACATACAAATGTATGTAGGTATGTGTAATGAAATGCTAAAGTGTAGGCATGAAAACGCAGCAACAACAATCATTTGTATCTGTATAAACAGCAGACAGACAGACAGACAGACAGAGACGGACTCTTGTTTTGTAGCCTGATGTGTTGTTGCTGCAGTCCGCATCGCGACATCAACATTTTTGTATCTCAAAAGCAACAACAAAAACACAAGAGCAACAGAAATATTACTTGGGCATGCTGGCCTCCCTTGCTACACCCCCCCTCTGCCCACCGCCAAGCACCCTCGACTTCTCAACTGTCTATATACATAATGTATCCGCAAGTATGTATCTGTATCTACAACTACACATATCTGTTGTATATATGTGCATATATCTGTTTGAGGAAAAAAGTCAGTTGATTTGGTCTTTTTCTAGTCTCTCTCTCTCTCTCTCTCTACTTATGTTAATTATTAATGACTAACTTAAATGAAGAAAAATCATGAAAAATAGAACCCCCTTGCCAACCCGAATCCCTCAACATTTTCATCAACACCAAGTTGAAGTATAATTTCTCAATCATTTTAAGTTGAGGTTGAGTGCAAAACGTCGGTATGTATAATACCTAAAGAGAGAGAGAGAGAGATAGAGAATGAGAGAGAGTGAGAGACACGTTAAACCAAATTAAAAAGCAAAAGGCCAGACTCAGACCCAGAGACCGAGACCGTGTCCGAGTCCGAATCCAAGAGAGACCAAGGGCCAAGCCAGGCCAAATCAGACCAAAAACAGCATTGAAAATGCACAAATCGAATGCGCCCTCCCCTCCTTCTAATTCCCCTCTAGTCCATCTATTGCACCTTGTTTTGCAGCAGGCGGTTTAATGCATATATCGACGACTTTGGAATACTCTTTCCAATCTTGGGCAACTTGTGAATTGTCCACATTGCTTATGAAGTTGCTTATGAGTTCTGAAGAAAATTAAGTCGTCGCACCGACTTTGCTATACCCTGAATCCAAACACAAACAATCTCACTCGTTTATAATTTGTCGTTGGCTCAGTGGAGACCTCTACTCATACTATAATACTGTTGCTCAGGTTGATTACGAATTATTTATCTTTTTTTTCACTCCAGCAGAGTATTTGTGCATATAACTTGTCTATTTCTTATCTTATTTATAAAATATTTTGAAAACTGATCGATTTTTACAACAGTTTATAGTATTCCAATTCTTTATAAAGAATCTCTAAATTTTGTTGATCATTGTGCATAGACAATCTACACTACTCTGAGACATTTTGGTGACTCTAATCTCCGGAGATTTGAGTCTTTATATTTACGGACATGGCTTGATAATGCCGACTACTTTCTCTATATATATAAATCATCAATAATCATATGTACATACATATTTGTAGGTACATATATATATTAGTGGTTCTTAAGTTCGAACTCCGACAAAGGTTTCGTTTTCTCCCTAGAAAAGATGGTGCATTACTTTTAACTTCCAAGTTGCTAGGGTCGATTTAAAACTGATTCGACAACAATCAACATATACATATATTACTCTGTATGTATATACCAAGACTATCTATCTAGATTCTAGATAGATACATATCTAACCCAGTCTATCAGACAGTCAGCTACTTTGCTCAATGATAATTGCCCAGTGGTATCAATTGCTTAGTGTATGCAACTATAAAAGATGCATTTTCACCCAAAAAAGCGAGTGAGAAGAGGCAGAAGATAGATAGATAGATAGAAAGATACTTGTACATCAGACGGTGGGGTAGGGAAGTGGATCAAAAGGGGGGCCGAGAGAGAGAGAGAGAGAGAGAGAGTAGAGATACTCAAAAGCGATCTCTCGCCGCGTTGCTAAACACCCAAACACCGTTATCTCTAGTGCTGGGGCGCTGAGGTACCGCATTTTATGCAAGAAACAAACAAAATACGTGATTTGTGAGCGCACATCGCGACTCGTATGTAGTTCGTAGATACAGAAACAGATACAGATACAAATATATATATATGTAGATATAAGTATGTACATAGATACAAATACATTTACATTCGCCATATACGAGATAATTTAATGTAACTGTGTGTGTGTGTGTTTGTGTGTTTTTTCTATCTTTCTGTTTTGTGTGGTAAATGCGAAATCAAAGCACAAAATATAATACACGATAGGCAAAGAAGAAACAGAAACAGAAACAGACAACAAAAATTTGCACAGAGCCACCGGACTAACTGACAGACGCGGATAGACCAACGGACGGATAGACGTACGGGCGGACAACCCAACCGACCCACCAAAAGAGGCGTCAAAGCTAAAAAGCAAAGCTTGTAAAAATTCATGAGCTCACACACACACACATACACATGCATATACACATCCAGTTGGACTTTTTTCACTTTGTCTTCTTCTTCTTCATGCTTTTACTGCTTTGCTATGAGTACATTATTATATGGCATTTAGGTAAAGAGGGGGGGGATGGTGGCGAGAGGCTTGTTGGGGGTTGTGGGCTATGTGGGGGAGCAGAGACGATGATTTGGTGAGAAAAACACAGCCATGGAAAGTTAAACAAAAAAAGAGGTGAAATGAAAATCAGAAACAAAGAAGGCCAAGATGAAACTGACTGGCCTGGAATAATAGTTATGAGAGGTCTACGGAAAATGCATCTGCCTCTAGATACAGGGTCATCTTTAATGATGAACCCCCTTCAAATAAACAAAAACTATCATTGCCATAGACTAACATACATATGTATGTATATCGATCAAGTGATCAAGTTTATCGATTAACTTTACATGCATCTCTAACCACAATCAAAGGATCTGGTTCTTTTTCGTGCATTATATCAAAAGTTGTCAAACTTCCAATTGAATTATTGGAAAAGTAATTCATAATGCACCCTGTATACATACTTAACATATTTATTTGCATTTTTCAACAGTTTTTGTAATGCTTTTTACGACTGCCTCCTCCCCTCTGTAATGAGACAATAATTAGTCGTCGCACCAAAGTTATGAATAGGCCCCAAAAAGAGATAATACCATTTCATTTGTTAGCCACTTTCACTTGGCCTACATAAACACAAAATGATGTGACATCCGATCTGAACTGATCGGCATTATACTTGGATCACATAAAGGATCATTAGCTTTCAAAGAATGTTCATCTTATTAAATTTTCCTTTTTCCTTTTATATTGAACTAACTTATCATAGAAACTGACGAAATGTTGTGCTAATATCAAAGTTAGTTCTATTGCAAAAAATAAAAAAAATCAGCAAAAAGAAAAAGAAAAAAAACTGGAAACAAAAACAAAATAGCAAACGAACAGAAATTTGGCCCACATTTTGTTCTTTCCAGTTTACTTACTCAACACCCCGAGACACCCGCCGTTCCCCGTTAGCTCTAGTTTGGAGCTCTCTCACTCTTTGCTCTCTTTTTCTGTTTCTCTCTCTCTGTCTTTGTATGTGTCGCTGCCTCCCCCTCTATTTGATGGTGTGGCAATATATTTTTTTTTTTTTGCCTATTGCTTTTTGTTGTTATTTTTGTTGTTGTTGTTTTCAGATTTTTGCACACTTACACAAAGAAACACACACTGAGAAAAAAAATAGCACAAAAACCAATTGCTCTCTTTTTTTGTCTCGCACGCTTTTGGCGAGCTTGGCTCTCTTTTTCTCTGTTGCTCTCCCTCTCTCTCTCTCTCTTTCTCGGCCACTGTTGTTACACTTTTTGGTTACTATTTGACTTTTTTTTTTTTTTTGAAAATTGTTTAAACAAAGTTGCAATTTCGGCACGCACCCACACACACTTGTTCTTTATCTCTGATTCGGTCGGTTGTTTTATTTTCTTTTTTTTTGTCGTCGTCTCTCCGTCTATTCTCGTTCTTTCTATTCGCCGTGCCTCGCGTAGAGATGATGGAGGAACAAAAGGAAGAGAAAACACACACACAAAAACAAAAATATGTTGGCAGTGTGTGGTTGTTGTTGTTATTATTTCGTTACCGTTTTGATTTTGATGTTACTGCGTTATTGCGACTAAAACTGAAACTGAATTGATGCTGTTGCTGACTGACTGAAAATGCAAAGAGTAGCAGTGGCAGCAACAGCGGCAGCGATAGCAGCAGCAATAGCAGCAGCAGAAACAGCAAAAAGGAGGCGGCAGCAACAGGAGGAGGAGGAGCAGGAGGCAGCGACGTTAGCGACGCGCAGTCAAAGAAAACGTTAGCAGCAGTAGCAATAGGGGAGAAGGGTAGAAGAACATTGGAGCAGCAGCGGGCATTGGGCAGCCTCAAATACGAGGGGGTGGCGGCGGGTGACGGGTGGCGGGGCTGATGTCGGCGATGGGGTTTGGTCGTCGTCTCTTTTGCCTAGCCGCATTTTCAATTTAAACGCACACGCACACACACACGAATGCACGCAGCAGCAGCAGCAGCAGCAGAAACAGCAGCCGAGTGGCAACGCGCGCGCTGCCAACTTAGCTAAAAACTTCCAAATGCGTAGAGACGATACAACGAGGAGACGTTGGCGTTAACGTTGCCGTCGCAGTCGCAAAAATTTTTGTTGTTTGTGTTGTGAGTGTGTGTGTGTTTTTTTTTTCTCCTTTTCTTCTTCTTCCCAGTACGTTTTGTTAGCAGTAGAGAAGTCCAAGCCTGAAAGACCCCATCGTTATAGCCATCAATCCAGCCAAGCACGAGCAAACGACGCATCGTCAGCTTCGGTGTCGTCGTCGTCGTTGTCGTCGTCGTCGTCATCGTCATCGTCGCTGTCGTCTCCGTCAACGTCGTCGCGGCAGTTAGCGGCCTCATCGTGGTTTAGCACTTGTGTACCACCTTTTTGCTGCACACTTTGGCCAACCGAACCCAACCCAACCCAAGCCAACCAACAATTCTCCACCGTCCTCCACCCAAAGCAACACCACTCTAACAACTCATCCCACCCATTCTTCTTTACCCACGACCCATTTCATCCCATCCCCATCTCCAACCCCAGCCCATATCCTAACAAACTCCCAATTCAAGCCATTCCACTGAACCATCATGTACATACATACATAAATATACATATCCATATAGCACAGACAAATGTAGTAAAGGTAGCATAACACAATTTCGCATATTCGTTTTCCATGCTGTTCTCATACTCAATAAGATTCCCTTAATCTCATTATAAAACGTATGATTCTCATTTCTCAAATGCCATAATTTAAAACTATTGAAAACTAACATATTCCGCTTTTAACTCTTTAGATCTCTCTCGAGATCTTAGATAAGATATTACAAAAAAAAAAAAAAAACCTGACCATCGAGCAAATGTCCTTAGGCCTTTTGTGATTATACTCGGTAACACATTGCATATAATATTCTGATGTAAGGGAAAGAAAGTAAGAAAGTATGTTTATTTATAGTCTTTAATCTGATTTGTCATATACTTGTTTTTCTATAGGTACTATAACCATTATTCTCAACTTTTGTTGCCTCAAACGTCCACCTTTAATATGACGACGGATTATTAGGCCAGGAAAAGCGGATAAAATAACTTTCAAGTCGATAACTTTATTTAGTGTTGGATAAACGATTTGACAAATTTCTTGGAGAGCAAACTCAATTTCCAATGAATTGATGGCAAAGCTTAGATGGTGATAATAAAAGTGTTCAGTTTGGTCATACACACAAGCAAGTTTAGGAACTTTTATTGCTATTCTATGCTTTTCTATGCAACAAACATTCAGGAAAACTAGCATTTAGCGTATAAACCGAAACAAGCTCGCAACAGGCCAAAAAGAAATGGCAGAGCAAGAGAGCGACAGAGATAAAGATATCCAGAGAGCGAGAGGGAGGGCAAGAATGAGAGAGAGAGAGAGAGCACAAGAGCGAGCATAGAGACGGCACAGGGAGGACAAGGAGGACCTGGTCGTCCTTTTTGTTAGCCTGCGCCACTGTTGGCTTTTGTTTTAGCCAACTGCCTCCAACTGCGGCAGGCTGCTTCTGCTGCTTGTCGATGATGAGGTGTAGTTGTTGGTCGACAACGGCAACGACAACGACGCTGACGATGACGATAGCGACGACGTTGCCGCGTCGTTTTGTTGTTTCGTGATAGCTGGCTGGGCTGGGCTGGGCTGCCCTGGCCTGGCCTGGCCTGGCTCACTGGCTGAATGGCTGGCTGGCTGTCTGATTCTGGCTTGCTGCTTCGTGTGTGTGCGCGGGAGCAGCGCATAATATTCCACATGCCACTGGCACCACACACACACACACACACACACACACACTCAACATACAACACACTGAAGAAGATGTAGCAGCAACAAGCGAAGCGCACTTTAAGTGTAGCACAATGGACTGCAAAACTGTGTACTGTACTCAACGCTAAATACATATATACATATATATATTGTACATATATATAAATGTATGTATGTACATGCAACAATATGTACAGAGTGACAAGGCACAGGCCATGCCCGAATACCAACGTTTCTTGGCCAATTGGGGTGGTACAACCCAAATAGACCAACCAAGACACTCTTTCTCTCTGTCTCTCTCTGTCTCACACTCTCGTAACTCTTTACCCTATATCTTTTTTTTCGCCTTTAGCCTTTACTAATTATGATGTGCATCATAATGTTTAGGCGGAAGTGAAACCTTTTATAATTGGCTTAGAGTAAAAAAAAATATAAACTGTTGTATCTTGTCCTTGTTATCGTGTTTCGCAAGTGTTGTTCAAGTTATTATCATTGTTAAAGAATTTTTCTCTAAAATTCTAATAGAATTGGCAAGGAAAACAAATGTCCATGCATACATACAGATGATGTACATATGTATGTATGTATGTATGTACGTATCTATGAATGTGTATCAAAAAGGGTTAAATATATATGTACATGCACACATTTATAACATTAAAGTGTAAAAGAGATGGAAGGTTAGGGAATTATTGGACTAAATTGCGTGAGTGTGAGTGAGTCCAAGAGTAACCAGTTTTGCAATATACAACAACAACAACTGCAACTGCAAGAGCAACAGCAATCGTCAAATACACAAAATCCACTTTGCAAATCATCAGCAATGGATCGGGTCTGGGGTACGGGTCGGGGCCATTTCGGTGTCCCACCATCCACATCCATATCCAACAACAACAACAACAGAATGCTTGCAACATGCAACTTGAGAGCCAGCTGCTGAAGCTGAACCCCCTGCCCACCCTAGCCTACCACCCCGTCCATCTCTTCTAACTCCACACACACACACACACACACACCATACGACCAACGAACCGAACAACCATTCACATTCCAGTTGCACAAAATGCATAATCCTTCAACATTGGAAAAATCGACTGGAAAAAATAGCTGTAAGCCAAAAATACATATACACATACATGTACATATTATATATGTACATATGTATATATATGTATGTATGTATGTGAGTATAAGCCCCAAAAGCGCTTCAAGTGCCGATTTTCCTTTCCGTACACACAAAGGAGAGAAAAAAATGAAAAAAGAATGACATGGAGAAAGAAAATAAACTCCACCACACACACACATACACGCACACACACAAACACAATTGCTGAAGTTCTTCTTGCAGCAGCACCACCAACCACACCAACATCATATCATCAAACACAACTTGCAACAAGTTTGAAGTCGCATGCTAAAAATAAAACCCAGACAGACCAGAGCCGAGCAGCGAAAGAGAAAGACCCACAAAAGAGAGAAAGAGAGAAGCGAAAAAAATTTAATACGACAGTGATTACGCGATTTTCCATAATAAATGTTGTGGCAAAGGCGACCTTCCGGTTATAGCTGCTGCCAACTGCGACGACGATGACAACGACAACAACGAAGAGCACTTGTTCGGGCCATGCCGATGATTTTTTTTTTTCTTTTGTACAGCGACCTTCCTCGCTCTCAATTTGTCTCGCTCTCTCTCTCGCTTGCTCACTAGTAGCGTGCGCTTTAGCAACGTAGCGGAAAATGTCGGGTAAACACAGTGCAACCGGTTTTTTTTTTCCTTTTCAATAGCTAACACATACATATTACGGGAGAGAGATAGAGGGAAAGAGTAAGCAAAACACGACGAAGCGTGTGCGCGCACAGTGAAACCAAATCGATGTTAATTTGGGGCTAACATTTTTAAATTAATCAATAATAAAAGATGATTAAAGGAATTCAATTAGGCATGCTTAAAGGATATTTTTCATCTATTATTTTTTACGAGCTACACAAAAGAAATGTCTACAACAATAAAGTAAAGAAGTACTTCTGATCCACGTAAAAAAGTACTTCTGATCCACGGTTCATTTACTGAAAGAGAGCTTTGCGTGCATTTCCCCCTCTTTAGACCATTGCTACATTTTTGTCGTTGCGTCGTCATAGTCGTCGTTTTACTAGGCTAATCATGTGTTCTGGTTTTAAATTTGTGTATGTAGTGGAGGGACGACGACGACGACGACGCCAACGCACTATGGGTTGCGGAGCCATTTTTTGAGCACTTTATTCAAAAATGTATGTTAAACAATAATTTTCAGTCTCATTGCATTGCGTAAGGCAATAAAGATATTTTGCAACTATTTTTAGAGAAAATGGGCATGGCATCTCGCCCCCACGGTCAAAAAACCGTATTTTGCCCGAAAAAGTATGCTACGTAATCTGCAAAAAAAAAAAATATTGTGATATAATGTTAAAATACATCCTTTTTTTATGCAAACCTTGTACTACTGCATATTTTCTTCAACTTCAAGTTCAAGATTAGTTGGGAAATTCATAAAACATTCGGAAAGTTGGTCAGGGTCAACATCCTCGTCAGTTGAATTGTAGTCACCTGATAGCAGGCAAACGACTTCTGTTGGCAATGGAATTCGCCTTATTTTTCTAATTCTTCTCTCTAGGCTTATTTAGGAAATTAAGGGATCTGAAGTATCCATGGCCCTATTAAAGGTATCTTCAAAATTTTCAGTTCTACTTATTTTCCTTGCGTGGTGGAGCCTATCGGACTTGAAATATTTATTTCGTGACTCTGCTCCTTCTTCACCAAAATAGCCAACTGGTAGAATTAAGTTCGCCATTATTTGTTTTGAATGTACCAAAACTTTATGCACTGTTGCTGTCATTGGCAGCCATGAGTATTGGTCAACAAATACACGTGCGGTGTCTACACAAACCATTTCGAATTTATCAAGATCTAAAGGCAACTGGCATGACAACTTTATTAAAATGGTTCTTATTTTTATAATTAAAGCTTTGTCAATGCCAGTGATCATGGAGAACTGCTCATAGTTTTTAAATGCTCTACGAGCCGTATTTCCGTTTCGTTTGTGCTGCCCGAACCTCCTTGCTTTGGCTGATCCACCCTTAATGACAGCTTTTCCCAGCCTGCAAATTTCCTTTTCAACAAAGCCAAATTTGACCTGCACTTTCGCCATTTTTGATACAATTTACTGGAAAACAACTGACTTTTCTCTTTTAAATCTTTAATGTCCATTTCACTCGAAGATCCCGTAGACACTTGTTCTTGCAACCAGTTATAGACAACTGCATGGGCTTTTACTTTGTGTTTCTCTTTCACCCATATAGAAAATGCATCCATATTTAAAAAAGTGAGGTTAGGTGCTAAAAAGTTTAATTCCAAAAAAAGTGACTGTTTATGGTTGTTAGGACTTTTACATTTTACAAAGAATTCATTATTTTACGACATAAACAACGTTTTAGACTGGACAATAGAGACATTTTTTTATAACTCTCCTCAAAGTTGAGATTATTTAAAAAAATAATTTTTTTGAGGGTGGCTTAGAATTACACAAATATAAAGACACTCACGTTCTATTTCTACGACACAAATTTACCAGCACAAAGTACAAATCCAAATTGTTCAAAGCCATTTTAAATTATTTTAATATCGTTTTGTATTTGAAAAATATATTCACTCAAACTTTGTGCACAACATACGCTTAAGGTCAAAAATGTTGCTTTGTCAAAAGCACGTGTTATCTCCAGAGTGTTTTTCGCGAGTGTTGGACAATATTAAAAAAAAAAAACGCAGTTTGCAACATTGTGCTTTAGTCTTTTATCTAAAAATCGGCATCAAAATTTATCGATCTTATGAACTTTTAAAAATTGACTTAAGTGTTTAAAAAATGGCTCCGCAACCCATAGTGCAACGACGACTTGGCGTTGGTGTTACTGTTGCGCTGCTGCTGCTGCTGGTTGAGCATTCATTCAACGCTTTGCTTCACATTTTAAGGGGGGGGCGCGCGCACTTTGAGAGCTTTGCAAATTTTGTTGCTCCTGTTATTGTTGGTGTTGTTGTTATATAGGAAATATTTCACACGCTGCTTTTGGCTTTGGGATCGCCTGGCTGGCTAGCATAGGCACTTGACTGTTGTTGTTGTAGTGTTGAGTGGCAGCGGCATCGGTTGGTTTAGCTGCCGCTGCCGCCGCTGTCGTTGCGGGTTCGTTGCCGCCAATCGTTTGTTATCAAATTTAGTTGCTGCTGGCTAGCTGTCGTTGTCGGTCGGTTGGCTGGTTAGCTTGTTGGCTCGGTTGTCTGGGGGTCTCTTTACTTTTGTCTATCGTCTCTCGCAGGCGATTGTAATCGGGTTTAGTTCATTTTCATTTAAATAGAATTAAATATGGTAAATGATGAAATCAAGGGAAAGACAGACTGACTGACAGACAGACAGCCGAATTGGGTGGACTGACAAACATTTATACTACACACACACACACACACAGATGATGATATTGTTGTAGTCGTGTGGTGAGGTTTTGTTTTTGTGGTGAAGGTGAGTGCGACGACCGACAACGACGACGACAACGACAAGTTCCCAGACTAAGCAGAGACTTGGACAGACCGGCGACTAGACCAGTCAGGCGTCGGCATTTTTCTTATTTTTTTTCCTCTGCTCTGCTGTAATCTATATAATGAATAAAATATTTAAAAAAAAAAAAACCAAAAGGCATAAAAAAAAAAAGGAAAAATGAAAATGACTGTTGTCGTCGTGTCCTCCCCCATGACCAATACCCTTAAGTTGATATTATTATATGTTTAAGTAACAAAATCTCATCGAAATCGAGATTCGATATTCGAGGGAAAGACCAGGCGCACAGCACAACTAGCAACAACAACACCATCAACTGTAAAAGTAGCAGCACCAAGAGTGATGGAACCAAACGAAACGGTGTGAGCAAGAGAGTGCGAGAAAAATCGATAAACCTGAAACGGCAGCAACAGCAAGCAAGACCAACAACCACTGCACCACATTAAATGTAACCGTAACTGTCGGTTACCGGCGACGGCGGCGTCGTCGTCATCAGTGTTTTGTGTAGGTACCTGACGCGCGCGTGTAACCGCCAATTTAACAGGCGCACATGCAATGTAGATAAATGAAAGAGAATGGCAAAAGTAGCAGCAGTGGCGGCGGCGAAATCAACAGAGAGCCACATCCCAGCGAGAGAGTTCGTGTGTATGTGTGTGTGTCAGGGTTGTCAACGGCTGTTTTAGGTTGTAAAAGTTGATACGGAAGAGAGATGAAAGAGATGTGTTTCACAAAGTCGTAATTATTTTTGAATCTTTGTTCAATAGCGACGACTATATGTATTCAGGCATAAGTTTGATCAAACTTTTAGCCAAGTATAGCAACAACAAACTGATTGGCGCCTTCTCAATTAGCCGTTTAGCACTTGTTATTTATTTGTCCAAAATTATACTAAAAGATAAAAAGGTTTAAGGTTAAAGGTTTCTGGGTTTCAACATTTAAGTTGAGAGTTTTGTCGAGTTTATTTTTTGTTTTGTTTTGTTTTTACTACATACTCGACAACCCTAGATTTGTCTCTCTGTGTTTCTTTGCTCTCTCTCTTTCTTTCTGTCTTTCTCTCTCTACACTGTTATGATTAAATTGTATGTCAAGTGTTGTTCATGAATAAACTAAAACTAACTCTTAATATTTTTGCAAAATCTTTAATTGGAATGGCGTGCGGCAGCTTATGGAAATGGTTGGCTGTCTTATCTAGACAAATCCAATTAGATGTATCGGGCGCCAATACCAAATATTTACCCACACTCGATTTATGAGCGAAACTGTTCAAATTTTGTTGTATGGCGCGTATGCCAAGTGCTGGGTGTTGAGGAAATATTGGCAGTAAACTTTTAGCTACAATCCAAAAGGCGCAGAGAGAGCGTAGAGATAAATATGCCAGTGAGGAGAGAAAAAAAGCGAACACAGAGAGAGATAGAGAGGGAAAGAGCGAGACACACATATGTATGCAGACACATATTGCGACATTAAAATACAGCGCAAAAAATTAAAAAAAAAAAACCACAACATTTTCTAATAGAATAAGGAAACAGAAATCAGAAAACATATGTATGTATACTCATTTGTATGTATGAATAAACAGCCATCTAAGTATTCATTTCAATTTTGCATAATCAAATATAAATCATATGGTCTAGCGAATTTATACAGTGAAAGAGAACAGTGATATATCATCGTTAACGAATTACGCAAGCGATAACAACAAGTGGATTCATTAAGATTTGAAAGTTTTTGTTTGATTTTTGGTTTTCCCATTATTGGCAAAAGGAAGTATTAATATTATTATTATTGCAAGTCAATGTCGTTGGCAGTTGCACTTAGTGAATGTTTCCTGTATACATCATATTTTACACGCATATTAAACTTAAACCCCGTAAAACAAATTAGCGCCCCCAAGCGGCCAGTGTAAAACAATAAACAACTCGCACTCGCTCTCGCACTCACTCACTCACTTACTCTTTGTCTCTTCTGAGCTTAATTCACTCTCTTTTGGATGTATGTATGTGTGTGTATGTGTGTGTGTGTAGGTGTAGGCGGGTATGTATTTGTGTGTGATGTTTGGCAAGTTTGTTAAAGTTCGCCGAGTCTGTGGTCTGGTCTGGTCTCTGCGGCTTTTGCTCGTGTGTCACACGTTTTGCAATTTTTATTTCAATTCGCATGTTGTTTGGTTGTTTTTTTTTTTCTCCGATTATGGCGCGTTGGAGATGATAATGATGATGATATTACGGTTTTATTTGGGCAAAGAAAATGCGGCCAACATTATATTCGTTGGCTGCAATGACGCTGCAGTCTACAGAAAGTAACAGGAGCTCAGGAAAGCTGAAAAAAAGCACAGACGACACAACAGTGAGCAGCAAAAGCAGCAGCAGCAGAAGCAGCGACGCGGCAGACAATAACGAGTATTTTACTCGCTCTCTATCTCTTCTCTCTTTTTCTCACTCTCTTTTTACATTATGACGTTTCGTTTAGCAGGCTGGCTGGCTCGCTCGGTCGGTCGGCTGGCTCGCTTCTCGCGCATGTGTGATTGTTGTTGCTATTGTTGCTGTTGCCACTGCCACTGCCACTGGGTGATGCTAGTGTGTGCTGGGCTGTATAAATGGTGGGGCAGCAGCAGCACCAGCAGCAAGAAGCACAAAACTCAAAAACTCTCAACTTTTCCTACATACACATTGAAGCAATGTATGCCTATTATATGTATGTATGTATGTATGTACATATGTATGTAAGTGTTGTGTATACGATTTAAATTTTGCCCAAATGTTTTCCCCTTTTGGTATGGAGGTGGTTTTTCTTTTTGATTTTTTAGCTCACCGATTTTCCGCCGACAATGCAAGTGCGTTGTAATAGTCCCAAATCGGTGGCATTTCTTTTGCTGCGCATTCTATTTCTTCACACAAGACGACAGGTTTTTATCGTTTTTGTCTTTAGTTTTTGTCGTTCTTCTTATTGGATTTGCTGGATGCGTGTGTTAGTTAGTTAGTTAGTTAATGCTAAAGCATCTGCTGCAAATGCGCGGCGCAGCAGATGAAAACCATCACTTCCGGAGGCGCTTCAAGTACTGAGGAATGTTGTATATATACATGAGAGTGAATGTGTGTGCAGCAGCAACAGCAGCAGCAGCAACCCAGAACACACAACCATCAGGCTCGAAGTCAACGTCGCCGCTGACAGAGCACAGCAGCAGCAGCGATAGAAAAAAAAAACAAAACTCAACTCACACACACACACACACACACAAACACACACACTCACTCACACAAAAGACACACATAGCATAACGACGAAGCAAGGAACGACGGTGTGACCGACCGACAAACGACTACGGGCGACTCACTATACTACAACGAGAACCACGCAAAATAAATGGGGAAAATCAGCAGCAGCTAGTTCATGGAACAGCGGGAGACGTGCGGTGGGAGGAGAGTTGGCGGGCCGGGGGGTCTGATGAAGGCCGAAAGGGAGAATATGGTGATGGTGATGAAAGGACTTCGACTTTGTCGAACTCGATGGTTGTTGTCGTCGTCGTCGTCTTTTTGGACAACAAAAAGAAAATCAGGTTCTAACTCAATGGATGGCTAACAAAAAAAAGGCCCTAAACCATCTCGGTGACTGGTGACTTGTTTCGGTTTCTTTCTTTCGCTACCCAGACACACAACACATGCACAAGCACAGGGACTGGGACGTTGACTTTAACTACGACTTCGAGAAAACTCTGACACAGTTTGTATTGACAGAACGAATTGAACGACTCTAGTTTCCATCGGTTAACCATTTCGTAGTGGTTCAACCAATCAAGAGGGGTGTTCAGCAAAAAAGCGCGAGTAATTCAACAGAATATATGTAGTAGGTGTCGATAACGATTAGAACAGACTAGACACAAGTTGGTCTTAAATCTATGCAAACATTAGCTCAACGTCAATCTCTAGCATTGAGTTAATCTGGTCAATTGAATGTGGTTAAAGTTAGTTGGTGGTACTTCTAGGGGCTTTCTTTAATACAGTTCAGGGAGAGGTAACTGCTGATTGTGCATTTCGCTTCCACAGGTTTAAACGAAATCTGTGGAAAGTAAAGCCCTTATTCTTATTGAAACTTTAGATATAGTTTCAAAATCGTTAATAATAGTCCTTAAGTTAGGATTGAGTCACTTGAAAACTTCTTTTTAACACTATTCACTTGAAGCTGGATCTTCGGTTTCTTCAATTGATAATACTTATATGTAATTGTTTCTTATTTCATATAAAATACAAGGATAAGCTAGAAAGAGAGCGCGAGAGATTGATTGATTAAGCATCGAAACTAAAATATGGGTTAGTGGGTCAATAATTTTGAAATCACTCACTTCTTTTTGCTTTTAGCTTAGCTTAGCGTAAGCTTTTAGTAAGGACTCATCTTTTGGAATCTATTTCTACACTTGTTGCTAATCCCATATCTCATCAAGCACCATACATACACACACGCAGAGCGAGAGAGAGAGAGCGAAAGAGAGACAAAGAGACACACTCATACGCACTGTTGGCTGCCACACAACAAAATATACACACTTAACAAAAAAGGAATCATTTTTTGTTTTTTTTCTTTTTTTTTTTGGTAATTAATATTTACCAGTAAATTTCTTAGTATCATGCTCCTCCACTGAGGGGAAGGACGAAATTGCAGCAAATTTTCCGCTACTGTTTTTTTTTTCAAATGAGATATGGATGGGAGGTATTTATTTTTTTTTTTTTTGTGTTTTTTTGTTTTTATTATTAGAAAGGTGACGACGAACTCTGATGGCAGACTACTGTCCCAGGATGGCCTGGGCCTGAGCTTGGGCCTGGTCTAGCCTAGGTCGGGTTGTTGCTTTATGCCGGGTTGCAAAAAGTTTATAAATAGCCGAAGCGGGGCAGACGACAACGACGCACAACGGACCTTTAAGTGGCAATGGCAATGGCAGCAGCAATACTCCTAGCATTGCCATTATCATCATCATCAGCATACACACACACACACAAACACACCTACACACAAGCGAGAGAGTGGGAGAGAGAGAGAGAGACTGTGTGTATGAACGTGTGTGTGTGCCTGGAATGGGAAAAGTACTTTTTTTTAGGTTTCTTTTTTGGTGCGGGCGGTGGTAACGGTTGAATTATAGGAGGAATCAGAAATTTTTTGGTCGTGTCGCAAACGACAACGATGGGAAGAATCGTCGAGAGTCTCTAGACGAGACGAGATGCCCGCGCGTGTATCGTCGACTCGAATTTGAGTCGAGTTAAAGGCCGAGCGAACAGAATGCAGCGCATGCAATATGCATGGGTCCACAGGATGAGACGAACTCTACAACTACTACTACAACTCGGTTTTTGGCCCGGTTGCAAAATTTTTGGTAGATGATTGTACACATTTAATAAACGCAGCCAGGCAAAAGGCAGGCAGGCAGGCAGAGACGACGACAACGACAGGAATATTGGAAGTTTTGAGCAACGCTTCGGCCAAAAACAACGAGGACAACAACAATAACGACAAGGACTCGAGACGGTGGTGTCGGGGAGGTTGACAGGACTGCGAGAGGATGTGCATGCGTATGGTGCGGTTGCTGCAGTCAGCCAGCCCAGCTATAACCAATACCCGGGACAGGCAGTCAGCTAGCCAGCCAGCCAGCCGGCTTGGAAAAAATCAAACAAACAAACAAAAAAAAAAGAAATCCCATTTTTTATGTGTTGTTGCTTTTCAGTTTTTTTCTCTTCTTCCTATTTCTGTTCTGTTGCATCCCAACGAGAGATAAGAGCAGAACAACGAGTGCAAGCGAATACAAACGACGAGTCTTTGTGTGCCTATAGTAGAGTATACTATCCATTTTGGCGTCTCTGGCTTCGGTCGGACTTTTCCCGGCGGATTCTGTGGCCACCTCTCGTGATGCATGTGTTATGCAAATAAAGAAATGGATAGAGAGACAGAGATAGAGAGCGGCTGCTACACACACGCGCTGAGAGTGAGATGCATACGCATATGAAAAGACAGAGAGAGAGGGAGACGGAGATGGAACCAAAAAAATAGAAGAAAAACAACAAACAAATGGAAAGCCTTAGGGCTAATGAAGTGTAGAAAAGGGTTGCTAAGCTGTAAATTTATTCCATTCTGTTGGCCAGACGGTAGTCCTATTTAGTAGAGTTGGCTTAGATTTAGTTCAAATTATGGATCCACAAAACATCATGAAGAACGAAAATAAACTACTGAAATTTGCCCTTATAAATAGGCTATGTTTTTTTTTTGTTGCTTTTAAAATTAAAGTTTTTTTTCGTAGTTGTTCTATTGTTGTTAACTAATTTAGTTATATATAATTTCATTTGTTAGCCATGAATTGCTTAAAACTTATGTAGTTTTAATCGTTTGTTCGATTCGATGATGTTCAATACTCAAGTTACTATGAAAAGATAACGATTAATAATCAAATTGTCTCTGGTTGATCGGGCACAAGGTAAACGTAATAACTTAATCATGTAATTAGTCATTGGCAATTAATATTATATCTTGAACACACCACACATCACATCATCGCATCATCCGGAGGTGTCATAAACCTCAAATGGACCATCTATAGACATCGACATTTCCTTCATTGGCAAGTGCATCTGTTGTTGGGAAAATTTCAAAGATGAAAGAGGGATGGATGAATGGATGGATGGATGGATGGATGGTCAAGTGTCTAGGTACGAGAGATGTGGTTAAATTGTGGATGAGTGTGTGTGAGTGAGAAAGCAATGCATATCCTTGAAGTGAACTGCAAAATAACTAATAAGTGACTGAGTGAGTGAGTGAGTGAGTGTAAGTGTGGAAGCAAGGTGAGTAGTACTCAGTATCTATAATTGTTTAATGTCCAGGTGTGTGTGTGTGTGTGTGTGCATATATGAATTGTGTACGTAGGCGTAAGGTGGTGGGGCGTGGCACTTGCCAACCTGGATGCGAATGCAATTGTGGATGGTGGACTTAACGAAGCCTGGACAACACACACACAGACACATACTCACACACAACATACACCAAAGTCCTGTTGTTGTTGTTTGTGTTGCTGGCGCTGCTGGTGGGTCCTTCAATAGCTGCGTTGTGACTTGCATCAAGTGCATAATGCGCGCGCGCTCAAGAAGGCCCAAAAATATACACCATGCTTGCTGCCAACGCCATCGACTCCACCTCCACCTACACCTCCTCGCCACCATCTCAATCAGAGTTGTTCTCGCTAAGGGAAGTTGCCAAAATCGTGGAAAATATTCACCATCACACCGTTGATGGCACATCGTTCCCGTTGCGTGCCTGCCTGACTGGTGGCTCATTCTGGCCCTGGGATATATATATATATGTATATGTATATATATATATAGGTTTTTTTTTCTTTTTCGTGTTAACCGAAAAAGGGAAAGCGGACAGAGGGCGGGCGGGCTCACACAGCAGATTCATAAATGGAAATGGATCGAAAAAGAGAACAGAAAACTTAAAAGAAGCTCAAAGAAGCAAAGAAAACAATCAAAAAATTAAGTAGTTTTAAAGGGAAATTTCAAGATAGGCCGATGAGAGATCAAAAACCATACAATTGAAATCAGCTCAGTTGTTATCTGTTCTGTTGGAACTAGTTCATTAGTTTGATTATTAAAATAGTTGGCACTAAGAACTAGCAGCAGAAGTTTTATAGAAAATCTCAGATGAATTGTGCTATTTTTGTTTTTTGGTTTCGGTTGCGATTACTAATCGAAAGGCGACTCTTTGAACCTGCATGGTGATTTATGTACACCAAAAACTAAACTTGGCAAAATGAGAGAGAGAACATTGGATGTGGGTGAAAGATGAAATGGAAGTGTGGTCGATAGGGTAGGGAGGGGGTTGACAGGAGGTAGAGTGTAGTTTCGGTTAAGCTGCGGCAGCAGACATGAGGAAGGACCCCGGGAAGGTAACAAACACACACAAATACACAGAGACACACAAATCAAAGCGTGATGTGGCATTGCATTTCGATAGACCGAAAGAGAAAGCATGCAGACAGTGCAAAATGAGAAAGAGAGAGAAAGGTAGGTTGTGTGTGTGTGTGGTAATTGACACAAAACCGAACCGAAGCGGCTGTAGGTTTTAGCCTTTGTTGTAGCAGCGGTGACTGGTGAGTTGGTGCCTAGCATGGCCTGGCCCGGCTTGCCCTACCCAACCCTACCCTGCCGTACCGTGTTCTGTCCTGGTCTGGCCTGGCCTGGCCTTTTGGCTGGAAGTGCAAAACTGAAACTAAACTACAACAACAGCAGCAACAACATTTTACTAAATACACACTGGAAATGGCACCAGGCACAGCTACAGCAACATCAGCAGGCTGGCAAGCACGAGTAGAGATGCAGCATCAACGCAACGCAGCATCAACATAACCGCTGTTGCCACCGCGCCAACATCGTTGTCGGTGTCGTCGTCGTCGTCATCGTCATCGTCATCGTCGTTGTCGTCGTTGCTGCTGCTGCGGCTGCCTCTGTGCATCATCTCATGCATTGGAAAACTAAACCAAAATCAACGACGCTCGCCATATTCTTCCTCTACCCATTCCCCCCCCCCAAGCATCCCTCCAACTACTTCTATTCTCCCTTCTATCAAAGCAGTTCGTCAGTCGTCACCATCAGCATTTGCAGTATCATGATAATGATGAAGATGATGATCATCACCAAAGCTTTGGTACTTTTTTGTTTTCAGTTTTCTGCCGCCGCTTCTCTTTTTCTTTTCGTTTTCCTTTTCTTTTTCAAATCCCCTTCGGGAAATGCAAAAGCAAAAAAGAATATTTAGCAACTTGGGTTTTTTCCTTTGGCCTTTCTGCATTTAGAGGTAGAAATCCCCCCTCCCCCTTTGATTTAAGCCAAGTAATAAATAAAACTATGTCAGCAGAAAAAATAAAATGTTCATATAGTAGTAAGCAACTAGATGATTGGTTTTGCTTGGGTCAAAACCGTTTCAATTTCACTCACACTAAAAAAACAACAGATGTTTCATTTGCTATTTGCCACAGATTGTGTATTGCTCTGTTCTCAATATTTTTTTTCAAACCAATGACAATTTTTGACAAAATATTCTACAAAGTCTTGTAATTCTCAACCAGTGCAGGAACTAGCTAGAAGGCAGCCTAAGGGGGGCACTTACACCAGGCCGTTGATGATGATACATATGAGGCATTGAGGCATTTGGTTGGTCTAACATAAACTTGTGAAAGGCGTCCCATTTTGGACGCAAAAAGAACAAAAAATCCAAGAGGGCTTCGATGAAATATAGTTCAACGCATGTTGCAAAAGCTAATGGAAATTAATGCATGCTTTTCCCTAAGCTTTTAAGCCACTGACTCGTTTACTGTGTGCACCAAATGCACTTAATGCCCGTAAATATAAAGCTCAGTGAAATAATGTAAATTGTCTTTGAGTTTAGATACAAAACCTTATGTGCCTCCTCTTCCCTTCACTTCTGCTCCCCCTTAAGCCTATACTGGACAGTTTACTTCTTATTTGGTATTGATTTGGCGATCTTAAAGTATTACATAACTATTTACAAACCCGTTCGATGTTTGTTTATACATATATATAAGTTGTCAAAGGGAGAACTCTGTATTTTTTTTTTTGCCAAAACTCACCTGAAAATATAAGAGAAAGAGAGAGAGAGAGAGATAAAGAGTATTAATAAAGGGGAAAAATTGCGCAAAATAATATAGAAATTGAGCTTACTCATATGTATGTATGTATGTATGTATATATGTATGTATGTATATATGTATGTATGTGTGTATGCACTTATGAATAGTCAAGTCCAAAGCTTAAGCTCTTAAAGTGTTAGACAATGGACAATGGGACCAAGGGCTTTCGGGCATTCAAATTGAGAGATGAGACGACAGCAGCAACAGCGGCAGCAACAGCGCCATAGCGACTAAGCGACACAACAACAGCAACAATAACAAAGACGACGACAGATGGTCAAGAGGAATGTATCTATGAGATACACTCTGTCTGTCTCTCTGTGTGTGGGTCTTTTTGTGTATCTACAGCATAACACACAAATCAAAACTTGGCTGAAAGTGCAGCAGGCAGCAGCAACAACAACGACAACAACAACAACAACAACAACAACAATTACAATAACAACAACAGAGTCAGCGGTCGAAAGTCTAGAGAGACCAAGACTAGTGTTTAGGAGAAGGTGGGGAGGGGAGGGGCCGCGGAGCGTAGAAGAGCGGGGGGGAAACTGAAGCTCAAGCTGAAGCTAAAGCTAAACTACACATACATAACTAATAGATACATAAAAGCCGTATCTGAATGGGTGAATGAACTGTAATGAGAATGTGAACCTAGGAGGAGGCCAGAGAGACTAGGCAGGCGGCAGAGACAGCAGACGGGAGCAACAAGGGGGCGGCAGCAGGCAGCAGCAGCCACTGAGATGTTGAAAGTCGCAGCGCAAAGTGCGCAATTTACGTTGTTGGGTTGGTTATGGTTGCTCTTCTAGCTATTCCCCAGCTACTCCTCCTCATTCCAACTTCAATTCCTTTACTCTTCTTCTCCTCGTCCTCCTCCTCCTGCCTTCTTCATCTTCTTCTGCTGCTCACCGCTGAACTGTGCTGCGCTCTTTCGCCAATGTACACAGTATATTTCAACTGGAGGCAATACAAAACACAAAACTGACCGACGACAACGACAACGACCACAACCACCGATGACGACGATGATGACGACAGCAACAGCAACAGAAACAGCAACGGCAACTGGCAATGGCAACGGCAACGGGGCATCGGCAGCTAACTAAACAAACGAACTGCAGCAGCAATTGCAAAAGGTGGTCAAGAAGAGGAGAAGGAGGTGTTGTTGCTGCTGTAGGAGATTCGGTGAGTTTGGTGGTTAGATGGGTAGGTGGGTCGGTAATGTGGTGGCCCGTGTATGCTGTGTTTTTGGGATAAATTGTTGTTGCTGTTGTTGTTATTGCTGCCTGAAAGGCGTATCACATTGTGCACATAACTCTACATAGACGCCACCCGCGATTCCGATTAAAATTGACCAAGGAAACTTCAAACAACAGCAGTAAGACCAACAAATGCAATTAAAGCAAAACGATATTCAATTCGCCCACCACCCCTCTGGGTACTTCCCCTTGACCTTCACCCACCTCACCACTAACTTTGCGAGAAAGTTAACGTATTCACAAAGCGATTTGGCCTAATTGGATGTTACGAATATTTGCAAATATAATAATCATTTTGAAACAATAATTTGTTTGGAAACTATAATGATTCCCCCCCTCCCACCCCTTTGCAAAAAAAAAACCTTAAACCAGTTAAAATCTTTTGCAATCGATTTTATATTCAACTTTTTGCTAGGAATGGATAAATATTGACATAATTAAATAGAATAGAAATTGGTTTTTAAAGCGTTTTTGTTTTTTCATGAAGAAATTTCGGTTTTAACCGCCCCAAAAAGTAGGCAACACATAAGGTTTTCACTGAGTTCAATAGCAGCAGCAGATACTGTCGTCGCCCATTTCTAGTGTTATACAGTTATACGTCAGTCATGTTATTCATTACTCAACACTGATCAATTCGTCTTAAAAGTAGGCACACAATTCAAATTCTTAGAAATACTAATCTAATTTCCGACTTACATAAGTAAGATACATCTGTGTATGTGGGAAGCAGAAGTGTTTCGACTTCAAGTACTTTTGACCTGCTTTCTACAATTATAGGGACTCAACTTTTCTGACTGATCACTTAACTAAACTGAACTGCTAATTCAGTCCAAAATTCTAGATTCGAAGGCTAGTTTGGCGAAAATTTTGGTTAAAGCCGTTTGATTTTCTATTAAAGATACAAAAACCACAAAAAAGATTTACAGACATTTTGATTGGCATTCCAAGAGAACTAATGAAAGTTTTCAAAACTCCCTCAAAATATCCCTCGGAAATCGAAAACTTCCTTTTGACTTGGTTAATGTAAGCATCAAGTAGCATTATTTAGACAAAGTGCGAAGCAAACTCTTCAATTTTTGCAGTGTTCCAATTTGTATGGCACTTTACAACACTAATTTTAAAACGTTATCCATAAAAGTCATTAAACTGTGCGTTTTAATGTTTCAATATGCATTTGACGAATTTAGCATTAGAAACATCCAACACACACCGCGCTAAAGCATAAAGAAAGATATTTTTCAAATTTTTTCTTTTCTTTTTTCATAGCTTTTTTAGTCTTTCAATTGTCGAGTTGACTTTTAGTTTATTTGTTGGACAAAGTTCCTGATGTTTTATGTATTTGTCTTTCAGTTCTTTTGTTTTCCAATTGCTATTCTTATGATGAATTTTGCCACAGGCGCCTTAATTATTCATTTCAGTCATAGGTAAATGTGTGTATTATGACCTTAAATAGATTTTTTTTATGAACTTTTGTTGTGTCCTAGCAAATATCGTCGAATGCTTTATCCATATATAAAATCAAATAAAATATGCTTGCGTGTGTGTGTGTGGGGGGGGAGTCGTACCCAACCCTTTTTGTGTGCTCTTTTACCTTCTCGTCGTCAACTTTTACTCGTTTGTGTATTGCTCTGCCGACCCTAACTACTGGGTGCCTGTTTCCCTAGTCTGGTGTGGCCTGGGCGGCTTTTCCTGTGCGCCGTCATCATTTTCTCTCCTTCATTGAAATACACTTTGCCCCTCATCTTGTATTCGGTTTTGGGCTTGTAGCAAGCAAATTAAAAATTCAATTTCGTTGTGCAATTCTTGCACTTTGAAATGCAACCACCGCACCACCAACAACAACAACCACACCCACCACCCACCAACTCCACATGAGACCCTATTTATTGCGTGCATTTCAGCAATATGTTATTAGAGAGCACCTCAAAGCCTACTGCTTCTTCTTCTCCCTTCTTCCCTAAACCCTCACCAGCCCTACATGCATACATACATATACGGTTTGCCTGACCACGCCCCTACAATATCCTTTTTACTCGTTTTTCATTTATTATTTTGACTTCTTTATGAACTCTATCAAATCGAAAGAGAGACAGAGACAACGAGAGAGAGAGCCCAGCCAAAGAAATGTCTGGATATTGCTCTTTATATACACTTTGTAAAAGGAATTTTACCTCTATAAGGTCGCCAAATGGCACTATATGTAGAAACCTGTAGGTTTTTCTACACACAAACAAACAAAGAGAACTGAAGAAAAGGACAAGCGGCTAAGTATATTTGGTTAGATATCTCATACATTCATTCTAATTGTATCCTGTTTCATATATTTAAATCGACAAAATGTCCTGAATAATAACTTTCAAGCATTAGATCTACATACATCAAAGTCCTTAAAGACTAGAAATGTTCAATCTACTACTACTTCCTATGTTTATTTTCTCTGGCATTTCATAGCATAAAGATTCTAGCCAAGTTTGAATGCAAGAAATTAGAGCCCTGCCCCTAAAACTCGTAAAGGCAATATATTATAGGTTTCCCTCCCCTCTCCCAAGACACGGGATATTAACTCGCTTCTAGAGACAAATACTCGTGGTTGGTTTTAATGCTGCACACTTCTGTCCAAAATTGATATAACCTCTTTGCAAGGGTATCAAAATTGTACATGCTGTCTCGCTCACTCTACAAACACACGAGCACACTGGCGCCGACACTAGCGCACGGTGAACTCTCCGACCTTATGGACCGCCTAGCAAAATACGTTCATACATATATTTTGCATGTTTCTAGTTCGATTTTAATCAAATTTGGCAAGTTGGTTGAAATTTTAGACTAAGACTAATGTGTGCGCTGAATTTGATTTCGATTTTTTCTAAAATAAGGAGGCGAAAGTGGGCGGGGCAAATCTGCGTGCCGACTAAACAGGCCTCCATACCAAATTTGGTCACTTTAACATTGTTGGTTTTCGAGAAAATAAGTTTTATTTAATTCGCGGGGGGCGGAAGTGGGCGTGGCGAAAATTTGAAATAAACTCGTTCTCTGTACATTCTACACAAGTCTACATACCAAATTTGGTGGCTTTAGCTCTCGATAGTCTCCGAGATCTAAGTACTCAAACGGACGGACAACGCTAGATCGACTCGGCTGTAGATGCTGATCAAGAATATATATACTTTATGGGATCGGAAAGGCTTCCTTCTGCCTGTTACATACATGTTAGCGGCTTTAATATACCAGACTCCATAGGCTGCATGGTATAAGCAATTCTAAATTTAGAAATGCTTTGCAGGGTGTATAAACTTCGGCAAAGCCTAAGTAAACTTCTTTGACTTCTTTTTTTTTTGTTTTTTTAAGCCGATGAAGACTAATTAGTTTTTAGATTCTGCCAGTGAATGTAACAAAGTTTTATAGTTTTATAAAGTTTTTGTGACTTTGGCCTTTTACGAATAAAAAGAAAAGAAGAAGGGGAGGGGAGGCGGCGAAAAGTATCTTTATAAAATGCGTTATAAACAAAAAGATGGTTTTGCAGAAAAGTTGCATAATGAAACTAGCTTTTCAATGATTCAATTTCACAGGTGACTCAATCTCATCTTTCTATCTTTCATTTTTTAAAAGGGTCGTAAGAAAAGCCAAGCCATAAGGGAAAGCTCTATATAAGGACCAAGTGGAAACCTCTTTTAGGAAATTTAGACTGAGGTTGTAGGATTCTCAACTGATAGAGAACAAAAACTCTATTTACACACTGGAAATGAATTTTCTTTGTTTTTTGTTACGTTTTGTGAAATGCGTTAACTTTTATTTTTGCTTGGCGTTTTTGTTAACATATACATATGTATGTATGTATGTTGGGCACACAGATGCATACATACATAAATAGATAGATAGTTAGATAGATAGATAGATACATAAACATTTATGTACTGCATGCATCCTAGTGAGATATATATGTATGTATATGTAGGTATATTTGCGGCGTATGCATCTCTTTTGTGTGTGTGTGTATCTAAAGCTGAAACTCAAAATCTGTGTATATATTCTATATGCCGGGCGGCAGGGCAGGCAGAAAAACAGGAGTAGGAGGAAGGAGGGAGGAGTAGCAGATGGAGGCACGACTAGGCGAATGAGTTTGGGCATGGGTTTGGGTATAGGGATAAAACTATGTGCAAAGTGCCAGTGTGAGATGTGCATGTCGATGTGGACGACCACCCTCATCCTATGCCCGGCTGGCTCCGCTGCTTTCTGCTCTTCTTCTTCTACTTCTTGTGCATGCGTATGTGGGTGTTTCTATGTGTGTGTGTGTGTGTGGCAGCTAACTGGTAACGGCTGCTGATTTTGCTTTTAGCCATTGCCGCTGCTGCTGCAGCAACTAGAAACCAACGAAAATGCGTTGCCAGGCACACAAAGAGACACCACAACCACACACAAACACACACACACACACACGAACACACACGAACACACACACACACCCACCATTAGAGATGAAAATTCGATATGTGATTTATGATTCCAACAAGAAATCTAGAACATTAATTGTCTTAAACTTTTATATAATAGACCAAACTATAAAGATTTTTTTTTCAAAAATAAGTTTTTTTTCAGATGTTTTTGGTAATAATTTCTGTTAATGTTTCTTTTTCTCTCTCTCTCTCTCTCTCTCTCTCGCTCTTTCTCTCTCTCAATGCTATGTAACGTTAACGAAAAGAAGGCCAAGTCAACGATTCTTTTTTTGTGTCTATATGTGGTTGTGTTTGTGTATGTGTTGGTGAATAAAAAACAAAAAAAAAAAACCAACCAAACAGTGAAAAAGTTTGGTGGAAAAATTTCATAAAATTCTCCATTCGTGTGTCTCTCTCTCTTGTTCTCCCTCTCTGTGTGTCACTTTCTTTCTCTGTCACTCCTTTTTTGGGTACCATTTCCAAATGCATTGACGATAACATTGAGAATGTCTGTAGAGGAAAAAAACGCCAAAATGAAACACGGATACACACACAAACAAAATTCTAGCTAGAACATTTTCTACGCAATGAAAGGGGCCCATCAAAAAGATAGAGAGAGAGAGAGAGAGAGAGAGGCATTGAGGCTTACTCAGCTTCACATCCTTCAGTTCCCACTCCTCCCTCACCCACAGCGCCTAAAATCTCCAAAACCTAGACTTTTATGTAAAAGCATTTAATATAGCACAGTCTCGCTTACTCCTGCCATCTTTCCCTCTCTCTTTCTCTTTTTAACATGTATAACAATTGAGATTGACAAGAGTATGTATGTACATATCTAATACACACACACACATATATATATATATATATGTATCTATGTATCCTAAGCATATGATCAAAAATAATTATTTGTATTCCACAATTTTGAGTATGGAAAATGCGCTAATTTTCATTGGAATTATCTAAATTCATTTGAACACGCACAAAAGCACAGCGAGGGCAGCATCAGAAATTGATAATTTCCTTAACCCCAAAAAGTATGCTATAATTTCATTAGCACAGCCTTCACATTTAGCGTCAAGGTTAATTCTCACTCATTGTGAGATTGTGAAATTTGATCAACTTGCAGCCAAAGTCCAGTAAAGTACCAGGGAAACGAGGCCAATCCAATCATAACATCCTATTTTATTGCTCTCCAACCACCCCGCAGGCACAAAGAGCAATTATGGACGAGATTTTTGAGGTTTTTGTTTTTTAAAGAAGATTGTCAATCCCCTAATCTCCCTTCTATCTGATATTATATTTTCTCTTTCTTTTCTGCCTATGTTCTATCTTCTATCTATGTTCTATCCTACCTTCCATCTATCTTCTATCTATCTTTTGTCTCTCTTCCTATCTATCTTCTATTTTCTATCTACCTTATATCTATCTTTTCTCTATCTTTTGTCTACCTTCTGTCTATCTTCTATCTACCTTCTATCTAACTTCTATCTATGTTATATCTGCCTTATATCTTCCTTTTGTCTATCTTGTATCTATCTTTTGTCTCTCTTCTATATATCTTCTATTTTCTATCTACCTTATATCTAACTTCTATCTACCTTCTATCTAACTTCTATCTATCTTCTATCTACCTTTTATATATTTTCTATTTATCCTTTGTCTTGCTTATATTTTCCATCTCTTTTCTAACACCTATCTCTGTCTGACGTTAAATTGAGAGGTGATTTCGATGGCATACTTGGTTTTTGCCCATCACATCCAGATTTTGTTGGAAAATAGACACCCGAAAGTATACAATAGAAAGTAAAAGAACTAATTAACAATTTGTTAGATGCATAAGAATCTAATCATTTGAGGTCATTCTATCTAATTGCAATGCATTTTGTACTAAAACTAAGTACAGGGCCGTGATTAGCACCCATAAATCACTATAGGACCCCGTTTGGAAGTTAAAACCCTCTTTCATGAACTCAAAAATGTCGGCCTAAGATAAAGGTTTGTTATTTGAACAGTTGAACTAACAAATGAACAATTTAACTATAGTTTCAACTCCTTAAATTCAATCAAATAGAATTTAGGTTCTCTTTATCCAAAATTTCATTTGTCGTTATATTTTGTAGCTGCCCTCATTATAATTTCACCAACGAAATGCAATTACACATATAAATATGGACACACAGACAACCCTTTAGACCAAAATATATAAACACACACAGGCACACACACATTGATATAGCCTTTAGCTATGCATATGCTTAACGCTTATTATAACAATTCATTATATTGCATTTACATAGCCATATATGAAATGTTTACCTACATATATGGAGAGATATCTGTATGCATGTGTGTGTGTGGTGTGCGTGTGTGTGTGGTGTGTGTGTATGTGTGTGTGTGTGTGTACATGTAAATGCTTTGCATATTTAATAACAATTAATTGAAGGAAGCCCCAAATAATGCAAAATCTCTTAATAACATTAAAGGCGGGGCTTAAAATATTTGGCGAATTGATTTTTATAATTTGTTAATCACTTTAATTACGAATGACAGAAATTGCTCCTTAAACTATACTACATGGGTAGTCAAAGAACTTTTGAAAATGGTCCTTAAAAATTGTTGATAAAGAATGTCATTTAGATACACACGTTCGATATATGTATACATACATATATATATACATAGTTCTTTTTTAGGTTTTTCGTTTGCCTATTGCATACTTTAGGGGGTCATTTTCCTTCTCCTCTTTAGTCTGCGTCTGAATAATTTGCACTCAACAAATTTGACCGTTATAAGAAATGGTTTTTGGTTTAATCTAAGGAAAGAAAGATTCAGAGTTGATGGCTATATATGATCATCATTTAGTTTCCATCTGATCGACCAGTCTCTATAACATTGTTAGGTGGATATAATGATTTATAACTCTGTTAAGCTCCATTAAAATCAAATTGTATAATCGAAATAATCGGAATTTGGCGTGAAAAAGGGATTCAATGACATGATAAGTTCTAAAGTTCTGTTCTAAATTGAAGTCTTTTGTCGAAGTAATTGTAAACCTTCTCATTTCATAATTGATACACGGAGTATTTTCGACTAAAACATGAATAAAATGATGGTAACATTAAAGCGATTCCATCTAATGGGACAATGTGTTGCTTAATGATTGTAATTTCTCTTTTACATATGTTTCCCGATTACTGTCCGTTTTTTGTTTAGGGTAAATTGCTTCCAATATCAGCGGGCTGTCTGGGAAATCTAATTCTCCTAGTAGAATGTGCTGCAATTTGCACCCAAGCGCCATCTAGTGTTAGTTGTTAAATGCGAATGTGTGTGTGTTTTTGGGGAGCTGCGAATGCAATTCGCGTGTGAAAACTGTTAAATCAATTACAAACACACACACACAGACAGTCACACGCATGCAAAATATGAGTAAAAGAGAAAGAAAGTGAGAAGCAATGTGCAAAAGAAAGGACAGAAAGATGTGAGTGCCACGCCCAGTGGCATAGTATCTCCCTCCTCCTCCTCTTTACCTACACTTCGCTTACCTCAAAACACAAACGCCTACCCGCTAACGCCCCCTTACAACACCAGCACCGCCGTGCACCTCCTCTTACACCCCCTACCCCCAACACCATACATCCCACCCACCCAAACCATCACCACTAAATGTCCAACGCCCACTCGAAAAGTATATAAAAGCGAAACATACTGAAAATGCTTACATAAGCAACGGGAAGAACAGAACAGAACAGAAAGCCGAGACGTAAAGAGGAAGGGCGACGGCGGCGTAGGGAGGCATCGGGATGAGGGGGGAAAACAAAAAAGAAGAACAAAGCGCAGGCAGAATATTTTTCTCTCTGTGTATATTGCTATGTAAGTGTGCGTGTGTGTGTGTGTGTGTGTGTGAGTAGTTGCATACATTAATAATATAACAGCAACAACAACAGCAACAGCAACAAAGCCAGCAGCAACGATAAATATTGAAAATTCCATATCCGTTCTTCTCTCCTTTCAGACTGACCCCCTCCCCCGCATCGCACTTTGATGGTAAATGTAAAAGAAAAATGTTAAAGCCAAGAAAAAGGCATTGGTAACACACACAAGCAGCCTCTAGGGGGCGCCACTATAGTCATTGTCGTTGCCGCTGTCTTCTGCCATCTTTGGCCAGCAATTTCAAAATCTTACCCCATTAAAACTTTTAGAAACATATTTTCTATTTACGTTTTGCAACACTCTCTCGCACATTTTAAGTGACCCATGGCGGGGCAGGGGGTACCAGGATAAGTGGAGGGGGTTGAGAAGGCGGCAGCTAAGTAACTCGTTATATAATACTTGCAAAACGCCTCCGAGCTAGAAATGAAAAACAGCCAAGCGTATGCATTTCCCGTCTCCTTCGTTTATCTATCTTTCCTTTCTTCTCCTTTCCATTCATGAAATCCCAAGATGCATACAGTGACTCCCATGTATTTCGGATAACAGTTTAAATAGTCCGAACTCCAAGAAACCAAAACAATTTTTTTTCCATTTCAAATCCTTTCGTTTTAAAACGCATTTTTTAAGTGTTTTAGAAAGAATTCAAAGTATCTGTGGAATAATTTTAATCTTTATAAAGCCCGAATAGGAACATTTTATGTCTTCAAATCTTTGTGTTAAAGACCTCTCTCTCTCTCTCTCTCTCTCTCTCTCTCAGTTTTTAACATTTTTGGATCAATCTATGACTAAAGTGTTTTATGTTTCGGGTATTTATGTTGAGAAAAGAGCAAAGGTCCTTCAGAATCTCCATAATTTCTGCATTAACTAATACCCTGTGAAAAATTGTTTGATTGTTCAAGTCGCATCTTGACTTTATTCCATATGTACATAGTTACAATTCCCAACTACTTTTAGCTTTAAAGACATCAACTTTTGGAAATCAGATCAGATCAGATCTTAATGGTTCCTTAAATATGTAGCTATGTATATATAAAGACAACCTGCTTACCTGTTTGTCATGCCTTTGAAATCATTTTGAAAAGATTGTCTTAGAGCGATCGAAATCTAGTCAGATAATATAACATATAGTACAAGTTTGTATGATATCAACGATAACATAACGTTTACATATGTCAAAGACAAACGTTAGTCCTTAAGAAAGTTCAATAATAAAAGTAAGTTCAAGGATATTTTCATTGTAAAACCAGGATCTATAATCTATAATCCGATTGATTATGATCCATATGTTATCTAAGGATTACATTTACAATAAGGGAAAACTTTCATTTTGGTTTTTATATCACACACACACATACACACTGACAGCAACATACATATGTAAATACATACACAAAAACAGCTGAGTTGTTTAAACTTTTCTCTTTTACTCTCTCTCTCGCTCTGTGTCTATCTCCTTCTCTTAACTCTCCCCTTCTCTCTGTTAGTTTGGTCTGTTAACATTTGAGTTAACAGCGCAGAAAAAAAAATAACGAACATTTTTGCATTTTAGGTCAGGTCGCAAATCTATGCGGAGCAATACAACAACGACGCGACGACAGTGATGGTGACGACGACGACGACAACGTTGGCAGCGACGCATTACTAGTTTTTTTTCCTCTTCTTCTTCTTCTTCTTCTGTGCTTGTTGTAGTTGTAATTGTTGTTGCTGCTTTTTGCGTTTCTTCCACGTTTTCTCATAGAGGCGGACGCGTTGTGCGCCGCGTCGTGGACTGACGACGGTGTACAAAATTTTCATGGCAAGTTCAATGAACTTGCGAATTTTTTTTTCTTTCTTTGAGAGAAAGAGAGGAAGAAAAGAGAAATTAGGTTTTCTAGTTTACTGCTGGTGTCTTCTACTTTTCTTCTTTCTTTTACTTCATTTTCGTATACTTCTTGTTCTATTGCTGAGAGTATTACCAGTTTTATTTTTCTTTTTGTTTTTTGTCAGATTGACAAATTTATGAAACGCATTGATTCTTCTTTCTGCTCTCTCTCTCTCTGTTACTCTCACTCTATCTCTCTCTCTCTTATCCTGTACCTGACGATCAATCAAGTTTTAAAACAAATTCTTCTCAAATGTTTTCATATTGCCACAATAAAAACTATGAAAATTCGCAAAATAGAAAAAAAAAATTAAAGCTATGGTTAGTTATTAAGGATTTTTCGATATGTGTGGACCACGCCTTTTTTTATGGTCCGCTTAGAATGTAATCGATTTGTGTGGAGAAAGAGTATCAGCTAATGTACTTGAATCGCACTGGAACCAACCTTAAAGCGGCTCATTTTCCGCTGCTTTACCACAGGCATTGCGTTCTCCTCTTCTCTGCTTTTCTCTCTTATTGGTGCTCTTTGGCCTTCTCTTTTGTGTTGTTACAATGTTGCCGGTGGTTCTCGTTATTCTCTTGCACTATGTTTTGTTAAGGCTTTTGGGTTGTTTCTTAACTTTTTTTTGTTGTATTTTCTTGTTGCTTTAACTTTTTACACATAACCCAGCGCACATTAAAAACAATTCAAAAAAAAGAACAGAATTTATGTGTATATTCACACAAGAGACACATTTCTGGTATTTGGAATTGAAATTTCGGTTAATTGGTTTCAATTTTCTGCAAGCAAGTGCATGTCTCGTGGTCTTTGCAACTGCAATGCTGGTTATGCTCTCTCTCACTCACACGACGATGACGACGACAACACGAGCCTCCATTGAAGCGTGGCAATCAACTGAGAAAAAACTAAAAACTAAACTGCACACATGCAGAAACATGAAAAAGAGTTGGTTGTTTTCCTTTTTTTGTTTTTCTGCTTTTCTTCTTTTGGATTCCCATCGTTCTTCCCCAATGGAAAAGCGTTCATGATGATGATGATGATGATGATTTCGGCTAACGCGCGAATGCCGAACGGCTTTTGAACACGGCGAAACCAGGCAACAATGAGATTGAGATGAAAAATCGTTGGGGCTGTGTGTGGCAAGTGGAGGAAAAATCACAGGACGACGACGCCGACAACGAGGCGAAGCACTACGAACGAGGCACCACAGCGAACGTTTTACAACTGCCGGCATAACGCAGCTTCGCTTTTCTTCTTCTTTCCTTTTTTCCTCATTTTCGCTTATGACTACAGCCAAGAGGAGGCGAAGCAGGTCATGGGCTCTATATACTATCCTTTTAAGGCTGTTAATATTGTTAATAAATTCTAAATAATCGTTGTCAAAGCAACATAAAACCGAACAAAAAAAACACACCTTGAGCCGGCATAAGAGTGAGAGAGGACTTTAAAGAGAGAGCGAGAGAGAGAGGAAGCTTAATTTAAACAGGGGCCCCAACTTTTCAAATACAATACATGCACATGTATCTATGTACATATGTATGTATGTATGTATGTATGTACATACATATTTCCTCTGTTCATTTCTATTTCGATCCTTTTATGAGAACTTTGCGTTGATATCCCTCAAAATTTCTGTAGTTGCAGTTACATTATGTTAACATAGTTACAAATGTAAAACCCAAGAAAAGTTACTGATTAATTTTAGTAGAGCTAAATACATATGCATATTTGTTGTCGAAACTAACAAACATAAATTATAATATTTACATATATGTATATGTCTAGTTTACTTCAAGTATCCTTTTTTATTTTATTCTTTTTTCATAACATTGCCAGTGTTAAGGAGTGTTAATGAACATTAGTGTTTTTTCCCAAATTCAATTCCCAAGCTGCTTAGTATCGATCACCTTAACAGATGCACCCACTGTTAAGTGTAAACAGGGCTTTCAACTTCAAATGTAAACTTGAGACGAAAAGCTTTTCATCTAACAGCGGCAGCTGTGCATTAACAGCAAACAGTAGCGAGACTGTTAAACAGAGCTCTGTTAGATTGTTGTGGCGGTTAAGAATTCAAACCATGAAAAAATCAAATTGTTAATATGTAAAAGAAAAACAAAAAAAAAACAAACGCGAGAGCTGAGAAGAAAACGGCATCACGATATAAACGTTTTTCGAAAGCAGATTTTAATTATTTAATATTCCATTCTTTGCTGCTTTTTTCTATCATATATATATATTTGTAAGTATGTGGACATTGCTGATGACAACAACAACAATTTTCAAAGTTGCTTTTATTGAGCCTCCACAAAGAGCAAGCTTGGAGCAATCTTAACCAAGAGCATTTCCCCCCACAATCTTAGATTACCTATTCCCTCCTTGTCCTTCTATATGTACCTGTAGTTAAAGTTGCATTTTTTTATTCAACTTCTTTCTTTTCTTCCCCCCATTACTTTTTGTGTATGCTTATTTATTTCGTTTTAGGTTTTTTTTAAGGAAAAACTATGAAAAGCAAAACCAGAGGGCCTGGTCTAACTTCGGCCATGCCGAAGTTTCTATACTCTTTCAGGTTTTTCTGTTACTCTCTTCGGTAACCCCGATTAACCGTGATGCCCAATGATCAGTCTATTGTTGATCATTGCAAACAAAGTCCAAAGTTTTCAAATTGTGTGCCTTGATTAACCGTGAATACGTACAAAAACTGTATAATCGAAATTATTATTCGATTATCCGTAATGTTTCTGATCCCGTCCATCATGGACAATTGTCTTTGTCGAAAGAGTCGTGAAATATACAATATATGATTGTTTTTTTATGTTATTAAGAGGAGAGATTTCGGTGTACGTAGACTTTTTGCCCGCTACTTTTTTTGTTTGTTGCCAATAACTTTAATTGTTCAAAAGCTTTTGGAATTTTCGCATAGAGTTAACATTTTGTCCTCTAAATTATGACGTACATACATTTTGTAATATTAATTTCAAAAAGCCGAAGAATTATGGCAAAATTTGAGGTGTGTGTTGACTTTTCACCTTGACTGTATATGTACGTACATGTATTTAGATATAAACCACCAGATCTTAAGGAAATTCGGCATGACAATCGCTTGGAAACTAATATAGTGGTCCGATCCGTTTGAATCCGAGAAACACAATCCGTGCGGTATATAGAAAGAAGCTTAAATGCAACATGTCATGCTCTGTAAAACAAGTTGTCTAGAAGGAGTTTATGTTGACAGACAAAGGACAGATGGACAGATGGCTATATAAATGTATGAACTCGTCTCGTCGTGCTGATCAAGAATATATATACTTAATATGGTCGCAGATGTTTCCTATTATGCGCCAACACCTTCTGACCAAAATGAATATACCCTTTTTGCAAGGATATAGCAAGCATACGACTCTATACGACTCTTCCACAAAACAAAAATTTGATTTGCATAGTTTTAGCTATTATAGTCTCATTGGGTTATATTGCTGATATTTAGAAGAACGTAGAAAAGAGCTATCAAAGAATATTTCAAAGTGCAACAACCATTGAACGCTTAACCCACCAATAGGTCAAGAAGTTAAGATAAGGCTTGGAATTCATTTCCCATTCACACAAAAATTCTTATCACATTGACTTACCCTTACTCCAATGAAACGAGCCTCAAGCAGCTCCTGTTTGCGCGGATTAAGCGATGTTTGGAAATGATCCATTTTTTGGTGTGGACTTTTTGTGTTTTTGTCTCAATATATGCGTAGACTTGTCGTTTGATCCTTCTCTTTATATATAATAGAGATTTGTCACTTGATCAATTTGTTGAGTTTTGTCTTAACTGGGTTTATAGGGTTAAATTGTTGTTAGGTCTGTGGGATTCTTATCAATAAACATCTTGATCATTGTTGTGGCAGGAAACGCAATAGCCATGAATACATTGTTGTCATTTGGATGTCTCATTCATTAACATAAAGAGAATCTGTAACAATAATAAAAAAAAACAAAACAAAAAAATGGTAGTTTCCATTATTAATGGTTCAAAATATGGTTTAAATCACAGAAAGCCCAAAAATAACATTCAAACCCCTTAGTATCCTATTAATAGTCCATAATTTGGTAAATATTTACTTAAGCTACTCGAAATTTCAGTGTTGAAAAGTGGAAAAATCGACTAAAGTTAGATTTCAGTGTTGGGAAACGCCTTTTTTTGAAAATGAATTTTGGTGTTGCCAGTCTGTAGTTTTCTTTGGCGCGTTGTTTGACTGCTCTGGCATCCAATTTTTTTGCTCTGAGTTATAAAATCGAGGACAATTTGTCTGATCTGACAATCGCTTATTGTATTCTGAATTATATTTGTTCTATAAAATCAAGAAATCTTGTAAACTCAACAATATTTTCGTTTGTTGAAAAAAGTGCGAACAAAAGTTTCAGAGAGCCCGCGTATTCGAGCATCCGAAATTTGGTATCTGGCAACACCATCTCAAAATTTGACAGCTTCTTTTAGCCGGAAAAGGCTACTTTTAGCTATAATCCCGCTAATCAAGATTTGCAAGGACAAGGCAATTAAAAACCAATCATCCAGCAACTATTGAGACCGTTATACGAGTGTGACGTATTTTACTTCAGTTCTCACTATCGGATCATGAGCTATCATGAGTAAACCAAATGAGTGAGTTGGCTCACTTCGAAAAAAAGACCAAGTGAGCCAGTTCACCTCGATGAGCTGTTTTTACCCAAGTATAACCTGAAGTCGTGCTCATGGAATTTTTCTCTTTAGTTTGATACCAAATTTATGTAGTTTAAGCGCGTTTTGGGCCCTAGTATTTATTTATTTTTACGGTTGGTTTCTTTTTTTTTTTTGAATACTTTGATTGCAGTGTCATTTTCCAACACTGTATCACAGTGTAGGATTGGACCATGATGAAATAACATAATGTGGGCCCGTCGGCAAGAGACATACACTTAACGTATGCTTGCAATAAGTGCGAGTGAAAGCAATAGAATACTGAGTGTTGTATTGAGTGTGAGTGAGACGGTGATGTGATTACACTGTCGCGCAGTGAAGTTAAGTGTATACTTCGGTAAGCTTCGGCTTCCGACGAGACCACCTTGTTCTTATTTCATCATGGATTGGACTTCTACAACGTGTTGAAACGCTTTTCCACACTTGACGATTTCACAGCTGTTTTACAACACTGCAAACTGAGTCTAATCCTGCATTTTGAACAAACGGTCACATTTTGAAGCTTTATCAAGATCTAATAATAAATTTGATTACGGTTTTGAAGAGTTTTTTGTTTGAAAAGAAAGCAAAGTCAAGTTTTCGGCCCGTTGTTGGGTTAAAACTCGCTTGCAACAAACAACGGTATGAGGCGGCAGCTGCTGCGACGGCGGCGGCAGCGTCGCACCGGCAAACAAATAAAAATTAAAAATAAACGAAAAGAAACATTAAAAAAAAAGAAAAGAAACGAATGCAAAAGAAAAAGCGCATAGCAGAGCAAATTGTGATTCTTAGATATCAGAAAAAGCAAAAAAAAAAAAATAAGCTTAATTATACGCCCTTTACGTACCGGTGTTTTTTTTTTATTTGCATTTGCTTTTGCTTTAGTGTATTTCTTTCCTCGATTTTGTTTGTCCATTCGTGTGGAGGCACGCGTCACTATGCGAAAAGGGTGTTGGTGTAAGAGAGACAGAGAGAGAGAGAGCGAGCGAAAGAATGCAAGGGGGGGCGGTAGTTGATTTGCAAAAAGTAGTAGCAAGTACTATTTTTTTTTGCCTTTGAACAATAACAAAATATTCTCAAAAAAAAAAGAATGAAACACACTTTGTTTCCACTCAAAATATTGCTCTCTCGCTCACTAGCTTTTTCTGGTTTCGCTTTTTCTTTTCCTTCTCTTTTTTCGTTTTTTTCTTTTTGGTTTTTTTTTTTTTTTTTTTTTTTGCAAACGCTTTGCGAGGTTAAGTTTTGTCTTTTTGCCTTTGCAATTGCAGTCGGCGTGGGAAATCCGTTTTCTTTTCACTCCTTTGGCGGGGTCACAGGATGCTTGGCTGCGGTTTGGTGGGGAAGGGAAGGAAAACGCTGACACACACTCACACGCACACACACGATTTAGCAACAAATTGTGTTTGCAGGAATTTGAATTTGTTAATTTTTAAGAAAAAAAAAAAACAACAACCTCTTTCACCACACCGCTTTTCACCAAATTATCGTCATCGATAACGTGTTTGATAACAAACGATATTTGGCATCTTATCGTAATCGCTGCAGTTAGCTTTTTTAACTCAAATACTGGTGCTTTGCTTTCCCCGCACAATACGATATTGTAAATATTGGTATGTTGTGACCATTGTCTAGGAAATGCTTTTGGCGGTTTTTTTTTAAACTTTTCGCCGAAAAACTCGATTACGAAGTATCAGGCAATGGTGATAAGCTGTGGCTAATCAGTTCCCACTATCTAACCAACTAAACAAATTTAAGTTGGATTAACGTTATTCATTTCTAAGCAAGTAGTAAAACTTTGCAAACAGTTGTTTGAAGTTTCAACGAAGAAGATAAGAAACATTTTATTGTTTGCAGACCTTCTGAAATTATGCGCTTCCATGATTTTCAGTTTGAGTTTCGGTTTTTTAACTGCTTTAGCTCTGTTAACTAATTGACACTTTACACTCCCTGTATATGATCCCATATTTTAACTGGCTGTTGAATAATATCAAATAAGGGGAATGTGGCGCCACAGTGTGGGGAGATTGCAAATTGCAAATTTGGAAAAACCCCAAAAGTATGTTAATAAAATAAAAAGGTCGAAAATAGTGCTAAGGGTGCGAGTAAACAGTCCTAAGGGTGAGAGTATTAGTGCTAAGGGTGAGAGTAATAGTGCTAAGGGTGCGAGTAAACAGTCCTAATATTCAATTTTTACGGCGAATACTCGATTTTTGACAGCGAACATCCGAGAAAAAAAATCGATGTTTTTTACAAAATGAGAAGCATCGATGTATCGATACTACATCGATGTTTCGCACAGCTCTAGTTGAGCGGTGTGCGTGAGCGTCAGTGCTACGGGGTGCGGCAAGAAAAGCGAAAAACAGAACAAAAAAAAAAAACAATTTCTTCTTTCTTTTGATTGTGGTTTTTTCCGATTAAATTCTCAGCGATAACAAACAGAAATATACGAAATAAAATTAATAAAAGTTACAGTGTAGTTTCTTTTTTTGTTTTGGTGCACATAAATATGAAATTGTGATGTATGTATATTTATTGTGTGTGTGTGCGTGTGTATGAATCCCGTTAGCAAACAGAAGTAACAACAACAACAACGAAGACAAACGACAAAAGCGCGAAAAGGAAGAAGCAAAAAGTCGAGAAAGACAGCGCAAAAAAGAAACGGCAAGGCACACCAAAAAAAGCGGCCAGAGGAGAAAAAAAAGTGATTACGCATTTTTAATTTTTTCTTTTGGGTTTTTTTCTTCATGTTTTTTTTGTTGGTGAAATTGTTGCTGTTTATATATTTATGACGAGAAAATACATTTCAGTTCGGCAAAAATGCTGGTATATATGAGTGTGTGTGTGTGTGTGTGCGAGAGAGTGTGCCATTCTGTATGGAACTTATCGATTAATATTTTTGCTCGTCTTGTTGTTGTTGTTAGGGGTTTATAAACAAAATAGTAAAAGCCGCCAAAAGTCGGCCAATAACAACAACAACAACAACAATAATAATAATGGGTCGGTTAGCTATTGCCGTTGCTGTCGGCAGAAGCAGCAAAGAAAGTGCGCCCAGCCTCCTCCCCTCCCATACATATCTCTTTGTCTCTGTCTCTGTCTCACTCTCTCTCTTTCTCTATTTGCCTTTCTTGCTTAGAGTGCAAACTCTAAAATGTATAACGGAATGCAAAAGAAAAAAGTGAAATTTGTGCTGATTTTTTTTTATTTTTATTTTTATTGTAGTAAATTATTTAAATTCAACAGTAACGAAAGCAAAAAAAACGAAAAAGAAACAGCAACAACAACAACAACAACAACAAAGTAAAGCTTTTATCAATGACGCGACAGCCACCACAGTTGATTATCAGCGGAAATATTTCTCTCTCTCTTTTTTTGTTGTTTTTTTGCCGCACCCCGCTTGACCTTATTCCGTTACTCGCGCCCTCTCACTCTCTGTCTCTCTCTGCTGTGCATATTCCATTCAATTGCATTTCTACTTCTTACTTACTCCTGCGCCCTTGTCCACCTACTGTTGGCTCAATGTCCACTCTCCCTCTCTCTCTCTATCCGCCGTAGATCCGCTACTGACTATATAATATGCTTAATGGATCTCTGTTTTATATACGGTCACACTGGTTTCTTTTTTTGTGTGTTTTATGTTTCTCTTTATTATTGTTCTCATCTCATCTCACATCCGTTTCACACAATTTGTGTAAACCAATTTAACATTCGTTCCCAAAGGCCCCCCTCCCCCTCCCCCACCTCTTCTGTTGTCTCATTTACGTGTCAATTTTACGCTTTACTTATAAATCATTCCATTCAAAATTTCAAACGTCACACAATTTGAAATGAGGTCGCGAAAATTAAAGATAAATTTAGTTGATTTGCATTATAAATTCCTCCCTCTCTCACACTTTCTCTCTCTCTCTCTCCACAAGTTCAAGTTCAGGTTCAAAGAGAGAGAGAGAGAGAGGGACTGATGATGCAATTAATTGAATGAAGAATTATATTTCTTGATCTAGCTTAACTTAGGAACTTGAACTTGTTTCTATTATTAGAAGTGAGTCAATAATTTTAGTTCAAAATGCTAATTAATAATCATTTGCTGTTGCCTTGGGGCGTTAACGGTGCCAATCATTAAGCCATCAAAAAGAAAATCAACTTTGTTGGCCCAAATCACCACCAAATCAGCCTCCCCACCCTCCCCACCTTCTCCTGGTTCTCCTCCTCCTCCTCCTTCTCTTTCAATGCGCTTATTGAGTTCATCGATTTTGTTTGTATTTATGGCTTATTTTTCATCTATCTCTCTCTCTCTCAACATGATAATAATCAGAATGACACAATTCGGCAAACAGAAAACGTAAACGCAAAAAAAAAGAGTTTAAGAAACAGCAACTCAGCCTAATTTATAGCCATCAGACTGTGATTCGTTCTAATTTCTGTTTTTTAATGACAAACAATTTAAAAAGCAACCATGGGAAACAAAAAGGAAGCAGAGGCAGAGGTGGAGGAGAAATGGAGAAGTACACCACAGAGAGTCAGTGGCAGAGAGAGAGAGAGAGAGAGACAGAGATCACATTAACTACTCTAATACTTGAAATTCTTCACAATTTCGTTTTGTTACTAGAGAATAATGGAGCTAGTAATTGAATTATATGAAATTTTAGCACAAAAATTAAAGACCAATCGAAATATACACAAAATTCTCAAGAGATAGAGACTTGATAGAGATAGATTGATAGAGACTTTATATAGACTTTGATTACTCTGGACATTGATAGAGACTTTATATAGACTTTGATTACTCTGGACATTGATAGAGACTTTATATAGACTTCGATTACTCTGGACACTTGTTAACAAGTAAGTTACACATACATCTGAAATTTGTTCTCGATTATACGGGGGAACAAAGGAGGAGAAGAAGGAGAGGAGGAGAATGTGGCGAATAACCAAATACTCGGATAACACGGAAGACATTAAGAATTGTTCTATTTCAATCAGTTTCTACGTGTTTTGTTTGATGAAGTTGAAAAAAGTTGTAATGTCTGTAAGTTTAGCCGTCTTTTTGCTTTTTCTGCTCTTTTCCAACACTAACAACAACAACAGCCTAGAAGACACTTTTGCGAGGTGTTTGAGATTAAGTTGTTACCTCATCAACTAACCAAATTAAGGCCACAAATTTGAAATACTTCTTCACAGTTATCACTAGTGAGAAAAACCCCCGAGAGACAGAGAGAGAGAGATTGAGTGAAGAGATCTTTTATCTTTCGAGATGGTGGTTGGCTTTGCTTGGGCATTTAATTAAGAAACACTTCCCACGCAGTCCCAATGTCTCACCCTTGGAGGGTTTTGGTGCCCCTCCCCCGTTGGAGGAGGCAGAGCATTGTTGTTGGTGTGTGAATAAAGTTTTCTCAGAGATGAAGCAAACTTACATTGAATAGTTAGTAAGATGTATCTGAATAGATATTTCTAGTACCTGAATTCATCTCCATGTTAAATTCAACTAGTTGTTGTTGCTGCTTGCCTTGAACTTGTTGTGCGTAGAAAGTTTTGAACGGCCACAAAACGACGTTGACTTTTAGTTGAGTTGAGAGCGCCAACAACTTTCTCAATAAAAACCAAAAGCAGCATTAAGAAGTCGTAGAAAATGTGTGAAAATAGTTGATATTATAAATAAAAAGCTGCCGCTTGATTTGGCTGTCATCTCGAAGCTCACGAATTCCACTTGACATTGAAATCATCGTCGGCGCTGGCGTCGTTTGACGCGCTCCCAGTGATTCATTATTGTACAAATATTTGTTTAAACTTTGAAATTTTCAACAAAACTTGGCTTCAAACTGTTGCAAAGTTCTTTATGATGATTGAGCTTACGTGGGCGTGGCTCTCTCTCTTTGGGATTAGCATTCAAAGATTCAATGATGAGTAAAAACTTCAATGAAAAGCACAAATTTACCATACAAACAGTGCTGGAAGAAGGAATAGAAACGGCTAACTAGCAAATCATATTATTTTGTACTAATGCAACGTTTTATAGCTTTAATTTAGTTATACAAACTCAACTCCTGATACAATCAACGTCCATGAAGACTCATAAACGTCTTTTTTATGTTTCAGAATATCAACATTTGCAAATGGTGTAAATATATCATTTCTCAAAATGCAATAAAGTAGTGCGAAATTGTTGGGAAATCTCGATTCTTCTTAGACAAGCCTTACAATTGAGGTTACGGCAGTGCTGTTTTTTTTCGAGAGGGGTTTTTCTTGATGGAGAAATATTTGAAAATGTCATCGAATATTACTTCATAACTTTCAGTTTATCTGCCTTAACATTGTGAGTCCATCTAATTTATATTTTATTCCAAGTGATTCAACTGAAGTATTCCAGCTCGATAGTGGCAAACCAGTGTTCTTAATGCTATCGATAGTTATCGACCTCTAACAACAAAGGAAAGGAATTCCGTAGTCTTTGCTTATTAAATCATATCTGCATCAAGTATTTGCGGGACTTTCACCACGCATGGCAACAAGGGAATGCGTGGGTGAAAGCAATGGGCCGATGGAAAAGTACCAACTGTATTACACCATTCGATTCCCGAGGCCATAGGATCTGCCTATATAAAGACGGCATAATTCAAGGAAGGGCATCAAGTCGTCAAGTCGTGATCAAGCAACAAGTTTCTTAAGGCCTTACGAGTAACCAGTACAAGTTTACAAGTTTGTCAGAATAGGACTGAAAACAGCGTACCCAAGAGAAAGACCAAGCGGCTCCAGGCCAATCCGTAGTTTATTGCAAGGCACGCGGATATATCCTATTGCCAAAATTCGAGGATCTATATATACTGAAGATTACCAATTGCTGAAGAAAATCCTGCTGCAAAATAACGTCCACGGTGCCCAAGATCGAGACTTCCCCCGAGAAACTAGTTATACCTAGCCAAGCCCAAAGATAATACAATAAACACAAACTTAGAAATCAATTCACAACATACACGAGTTCTAATTTGCAGCAAGTAAGCCGACTAACTAACCACGAACTAATCTAGTCAAGGTTAGACTAACCAGCAAACACACTGAAACCGCAGATAGTCAGTCAGTTAGTTAGTTAACCTAATGAAACTTGAATAAAACTAAAAAATGATATGTAAAATGGATACGAAACAGTTAGAAGAGGCAGAAAAAAGCGGGTGAAGGCGGGACAAGGTTTGAATTTTACTGAATCTTCTTTTTGCACACACGCAAGATGAAGCAAAATAAACTGTTAAGAGACACGAAGATAACACAATGCAAACGAGAGCAAGGCAAAGAAATGAATCAACAACAACAGCAACAAGAACAAGAGAAAAATGCATTATATACACAGAATAATGCTAATGGCAAATTGCATTAAAAAGTTGCAAGACTTACAAGTTGTGCCATGTGAATTAACTTCCATATAACGGTTAAGTTTTTGTTCTTCTCCCCCTCGTTTGTATACCCTTGCCAGAAGAGAGTATTATGAAAGAGGCTATCCGAATCGCAGAAATCCCAAACAAATATTCCTAACCTGGACGGTTCAAATAGTTTCGAATAGTCGTCTTCAAAGTTATCGAACAATTTCGATAAATCCTAATGCTGACACATTTTGTCGTTTTGTCGCTGAAAATCTGAATTTTTTGACTGTTTTCTTGATCTTCATAGATCTGGATGGGTTCTTGATCAGCCAGCATGGTTGGTCCTGTTTGTCTGTTTAAGTATTTCTCACGCTACTCACTAATCAGAGGTTGATCAGCTTTGATTGCGGGTTTTTGAAGTAAATCAGTTGAAAAACTTTAATTCAATTAAAACTTTAATTGAAATTTGGTTCAATCAGTTGGGATCTATTTATAGCTCTGACCGAGCCCTACCTTAATGTTTACTCTTAACTAAACGTATAAAGACACAGAAAAAAGTTAAAGCTTAACAAATCTAGTGGCGAATTCTTGGGGAAGTAAGGGTAGTAAGTCAAATAATACCCCCAGGACTCAGTGAATATCCAAGATCGATTACCACCCTAAAATTATACATTTTACCCTTTAGAGTGAGTCAACTCGCTCATTTTTGTTCACTGTAAAGCTCAACAAAGTGAGTGGCGAATCCTTGGGGAAGGAAATTGGGAAAATTTCCAATACGCAGGACTGATTACCTAATGTTACGATCTGAAGACTGAAAGAGTATAAAAATAGTCGCAGAGAGGAATTTACTTCTTTCTGGGTGATGTTGAAGCTCTTTCCATTTCTCTTTCTTTCTCTCTCCCCTCATATGAATACCCTGTCTTTTACTTAATCGAGTCGATCTACGATTTTAAAATCTAAACTTTAATCAGTTACTTTAAGGTGGTCACTAAGTAAATAAACGAGCCAGAGACTCAATTGTTCGTTTAACAGGTATTTGTAAGTCGTCACACTGACTTAAAGGCGAAACCCTTTGGCGTTTATTCTGTTATTTTTTGGCGGCACGCTTGAGTAACCACCCACACATTGGGCACAAACAACACGCATCAAATACACACACACACACGCAGAGGGGGAAAGAAAAGGAGGGAGACATAGAGCGAGACGAAGAAGAAGAAGTAATAATATCTAACCGAAAACTAAACACCACACGAGATGACGTCATCTTCGTTGTATTCAACCCCCGAACAACAACAAAAGAACTTCAAATAGAATAGAAATTATGAGTAATAAATTACACGAAAGGCCGCTTCGCTTCTCCCCCCAATGGAGCCAGAAACCGTTCAAACCGATCGACAAACGAGGCGAGCAAGTAAAATATACATAAGATAGATGAATAAATGTATAGAACGATCCAAAACGTAAAGAAAATGTCTGTTTAAAATCAATTACTAGCAAATAAATATTATCGCCGCCTGTGCCTCTCTTATACTAAACAAATTTAGTCCGTGGATTATGGTAGTTTTTGGCAAAAACCAACCAAAAACAAAACACCAAAAAAAAAAAAGAGGGAAAAAATAATGTGAATAAATTCTTTTTGATTGCAAACACAAGCTACAAATACCAACACGTGTGCGAGTGTGTGTGTGTTTATTCTCAAGGTTCAATGAAATGGAAAACCTAAACGAATTTAATGCTTTCATAAAATGGTTTATAAATTTAGCAAAATTTAATGAGCAGAAGCAAAGAAAATTCATTGAAAGTATTAAATGTATGACTTTAGAGGTCGTTTTGATTAAATTTCGATTGCTTTACGAGATACTCTTCCTCCGTCTCTTTTCTCTCTCTCTCTCTCCATCTGTGGGAAACTGAATCTTAGAGTATCCCTTCGGACCTATCCATGCGGATCTCCTAAACTACTTGCTTTTTTAAAAAAACTCTGAACAACAAATGTCGATAGTCTATTAGATCCTTTAGAACCTTTTACAAAGTCTGTCTAGGCGGATAAACTCGCTGTACCTTCCTACGATATACTCTTACGTCTCTTCGATAACGATGAAAAAAAGGGTCTAGGGTCGATTATTTATTTCCTCTTAGGTCATTTTCGAAGCTAGTCTACACGGTTCAGTTCAGTTCGGATTTGCATTTGGAACCGACATTGATCACAAAGTTTTTGACATTGAAAACGAAACCTTCAACCATGAATGAGAAAGAAGAACAAACCAAAACACACAATTTCAACAAATGTTATCGAAACTATTCTGTAATTTTGATTTCTTCAATAAGAAGATTAATTAATTACGAGAATTAGAAATTTTTTTGTACTTTTGTCGTCCGAATTTAGCCAAGTTAAACAAAAGGATCTCGTTGATAACTCATTCTATGCTTTAACACTGTGTGTTATCGATATACATAAGTAGCTCTTCGACAGTTCAATTACCTCACCGAGTACTTCATATCGATGGCTTATTTCCACCTTTCGTAATCTAATCAAGTTGCCACTATTCAAAGAATGAAAATAAGAGAAGGAAAATCCATTGATAGATGGGGAAATTGACTAATCTTTGCCGTCTGTGATCTTTGGATTGAACAACTCGTGACGTCATTAGCCCCATTTAAAACAAATAGAACAAAATATTGTAAAAAAAGAGAATTTTTTTTTTTTTTGAATTTCCGCAAACAAAAAACTAAACAAATGGCAAAAATGGAAGACGACTTGAAAAGAAAATCTAAAAACAATTGTTTGTACATTTTCTATTTTTCGTTGATTTTGTGTTGTTGTTTTGTTTTGTTCTATTTAATTAGCAAATGTGACTGCTTGTGTGTGTGTAAGAGCTGCTATTTAAGTTAAAGTGCCGACTTTTGGATACCCTAACAAAATAAAAGGAAGCTCTATATGTATTCGATTGTCCGAAAGAGGAAAATAAAGTTCAAATTGAAATATTGGTTAAAACAACTTTTCAAAATAACTTTTGTTTTTAACACAGTGCTGCCATCTAGTCGAAGTTTAGTTCGAGGGGGTCTCTTTTATGTTTTTGCCATCAGGTTAGGGTATGAAAAGCATTAAATTCACATGTCATAAAAAGAAACCACCGAAAATGAAAATGCACAGCAAATATTTAAGAATTTAGTTGCTAATTTTTACCAAATGCTGCACGAAAATTCCAAGAAACACAAGCAACAGTAAACCGCCACACACAAACACACACACACATACGCAAACGAAACAACGAAGAAGAAAAATGGAAGCAATAATTAAATTTAGATCAAGAAGAGTATAGCAAATTGTATATAGACACACACACACACAGAGGCACACACAGTTAGAAGCACTTACTATATAGTAAGAATAGCAAGCTAAAGATAATCGAAATTGATTTCTACTTTGCTTATTCTTTTTATATTTACTTTTTTCCTTCTTTTGAGCAAATCATTTGATTTATAGTAAATTTAAGCTGATTGTGAATAACGCAACGGAACGGAATGGAACGGAACGAAAACTTTTCAAGTTTGCAATTAATTTTTCAATCTCTTTTCCTGTTTCACCACAAATCACAATCACAAACAATTTCCATCAATTTGTTGCACCACATTGCGTATGAGTAACGTTTCCAATTTAAGAAAAATTGACTTTGTTGGCAGTTATTCTGGTTTTTGATGTGTGTGTATAATAAGACACCTTCATTGAGACTCTCACAATGGATGGCCCGTGGCTCTTTACCGGCAGAGGCTGGGCAGAGAAAAAGGTCACTTGCGAGTCGACGCACACAAAAATTTGTGTGTCTCGAGTTTTATGATGGGTCATAAACGACCTTTTTGGGTCCGTGGTCACCCTTGCTCTAAAACTTTGTGTGCCAGGCATTGTTTATCTCGTATTTCGCCGAATCGGTACACTATATCATCATATAGTTCCCATAGAAACGATCCGTCGAGAATAGTGGCTTTAATCAATAACTACGTTTTTTTTGTCGATTCCGACGGTTATCAAAATGAATAATTGCCAGTTTAAGATATAGACTGATAGAAACAAAGTCCACTTCGGAACCATCCGTCAAAAGTAGTAACTTTTATCAAGCGATTATTATGAAAATGAGTGAGTATTTGTGAGTATATATTCCATATTGACAATTGTGCCAAATTTCATTAGGATCGAGAGACTATATCCATATAGCTGCCATAAAAACTAATAATATATGTGTATGTCGGAGATTGAATTGGGCATTTCTAAGAATTTGAATCAGTGTTGAGTAATGAACAACACGACTGATGTACATACATATAACTGCATAGCACTAGAAATGTGCGACGGCAGTCGTCGAGTGTGGCTCAGTGTGAGGTTGAGGGAGCTCCAATGATGGAAACAAGGATTAAGGAATCCCTGAAACTCGCCCAACTCGCCGATATGTACGTCAGAAATGCGCCTCAAGAAGATTTCATTTGTATCTTCAGTTGTGATTCAATCGATTGAATTGAGTTTTGTATCGCCAAATAACAAAAGAGCCAAAGGACAGTCAATTAAAAGGCAAAAATATCTTGTGTTGATTTTGAACCACTGTGCCCCACAATTAACACATTATTCAATTCAAAATGATAGCCGATAATCGAAATAAAAGTTGATATATGTATATCTATAGACTCGTAGCTAAAGGACATATTGGTGGTTTGGTGGCTGATTTGGTTTGCTTCTTAACTGGTTTAACTGGGCTAACCAGCTTAAAGATTTACAATTTCCTTTAGTTTAAGATTGCCAACTATTATAAATTGCTCCAGATCAACTTGTTTATTTGATGTCTCTTTCCTCGAGAGCTTACAACATATATTTTTGTTTTGTTTGTGGATTGTTTGACTTTTGATTTTGACTAGCCAACGCCCAATTTGTGTATTAACCTAATATTTGTTACGTTTGTGATAGAAACCGAAATGTTTACGTTTTGCCAGGTAGCTTTTGCGGCCGATTACTCACTTCGAAGAGAAGTTCAAAAAGTGACCGCAGAGGAGGTGAGGGAGGGAGGGAAAGGAGGTGATAAATGTGTTAAGTGAATTGAAGTGAATTATTTTTTTTTTTTTCCTTTTCCCCCATTTTAATTTGTTGTCAATGTCTTCAAATGAGTCACTTTGGCAAATGGACTTTAGGTGTGAGTGTGTGTGCCTATTCCAAATTTCCAATTGGTCACAAAAGGCTAATTGCCAGCACACACACACACATGTAAAACCATTTTGGCTAGGTCTGCATTATGCTATTTTACCCTTCATTTCCCTGCCCCTTTTGCTCTGTTTGTTTGGCATGTGTAAAAAGTTCATTCAACTTGTTTCGTTTTATGCTTCATTTGCGGGGCTCGAGTCAGTCAAGTCAGTTAACGCTTTTTGTGTTGCATAATAGCTTGGCAATATATATGTATATATATATATATATATATATAAAAGAAGAAGAGGGGAAAAAAGAGAAAATGGCATTAAAACAACTACAACAAGTGAATACATAGGTTTTCATTTTCCTTCTCTCTCTCTCTCTGTGTGTGTGTGTGTGTGTGTCTCTTCCTCTGTTTCTAAAAAGGGAAAAGGGCGAAACATGGCGAAACACTTGAATATGTCAACTTCCATATAGCCATCTGCCATGTAGAGGGAAGCAGAGAGTATTCCAAGTTAGTCACGTTCATTTGCTACCCGCTAGAGCCTAGACAAAGGCCCATTCCTGGCAATATGTTCATTGCGAAAACTAGTTGAGAACTACAACTAAATGAAATGCAAAAAAAAAGACTGGCAAAAGCTTACTATTCAAAATTGTAATCAGTTAACCCTTCTATAAAGTGCAAAATGGGCATCTCCGACCATATAATGTATATATATTCTTGATCAGCGCGACGAGACGGGTTCAAATAGCCATGTCCGTCCGTCTGGATCAGCGCTAACTCCTCCGAGACCGTTGGAGCTGCAGGGTTGAAATTTTGGATGTAAGATTGTATATACTGCACAGTTTGTATATCTCGGATCGGACCAATATATCATATAGCTCCCATAGGAACGATCGGTTGAAAACAGTGACTTTTGTCAATATCTTCGTTATTTCCTATGCTAAAATAAAACGTTGTTCCCTTTTAATGGTTATAGGTAAGGAAAGGGTTACCAAAAAAAATTGCAAGGGTATACAAACTTCGACGCGGTCGAAGTTAGTCCCGGCCCTCTGTTTATTTTTTTTGGTTATAATCGACTTGGTTTGACCCCTGATGTCTGATTAAATAACCTACAGCAGCTGTGTAAAAACAAAAAGTTTATTAAATTTAATGTATATAGATATAAACTTAGGTATCGATTTAGGCGGGGGGCAACAACTTGCAGTAACCTCCACATGAACTAAATTGATTTATTTCTTTGCAGGCATTTTGTTGTTGCATCCATCCACCATCCATCCATCCATCCATCCAATATCCATCCCATATTGGACTGTATTGAATTGTTGTATCGATAAGGAGGATCTGCTGCATCAACAACATCATCATGAGTAAAAAACCGACAGCCGGACCGGCATTACACAAGGTCATTATGGTGGGCAGCGGTGGCGTTGGTAAATCGGCACTCACATTGCAATTTATGTACGATGAATTCGTTGAGGATTATGAACCCACCAAGGCCGATAGCTATAGGAAAAAGGTTTGATATCGCGGATAGTACGAGTGTTGTAATAATAAACACTATTCTTCGTTTGCTTTAGGTTGTGCTAGATGGTGAGGAAGTACAAATAGATATACTTGACACAGCTGGCCAAGAGGATTATGCCGCCATCAGAGATAATTATTTTCGCAGTGGCGAAGGTTTTCTCTGTGTGTTCTCAATCACAGACGATGAAAGCTTCCAGGCCACTCAGGAATTTAGGTAAGTGCCTACGGCTACGTCCAATTAGTCACAATTCATAGCGTAAAGTCACACACAGAGACAAGTAAAACTATTTCCAAGGGTGTGGCACCAAAAGACATCACATATTCATTCATTTTCCAAAATTCAATTAGACAAATTAATTTGCAGCATTTCCTTACCATGTGAATGCATTGTTTCTGATTGGTTCGGCTCGTATGAGGAGGAGGTGGAGGGAAGGAGTCGCGTCTAATCATAAACAATATAGACATAGTCAGCACCCCCGATGAATCATTTGGGCTTAACCACCTGGCTCATTTACTCATTGGCTCGTGAGTAACCCACATTTCGAATACAATTCATTGTGGGACACAACAACAGTTGGAAGTTAGAAGTTGATACGCACAGGATATGAGGTTCATGCTTTAAGTAGGAACTGTCTCTCTCTCTCTCTCTCTCTCTCTCCTTCTTTCCTTGTCTCTGTCTCTCATGTGTGCAGCTGGGTGTAAACCACCTCACAGTTTAAGCAAACACAATACGAGGGCAATTTTGAAACTTTCTTAAAAGTTTGCCACCTGCATTGCACTTTAACATGCAACGCTGATCCTGCCAACCACCATCTGCTCAAGGACAGATGCAAATGTTGACTGCTTCAAATGGGGAAGGTTACAAGTTCAAAGTTAACTAGGGGAAACCTAAGGAAAGGAAGGAACGGACGTTAACTTACATTTTCACAGCAAGTACAGAAATATTGTACAAATTAAAGGATAACTATCAGGAGTAAACAAATTTTTTTTTCAAAAAATGTATGTTTATAATTTGAAAAGAAAAAATTTCAGAAAGTTTGAGGCAAATATATAAATTTAATAAAATATAAATATATTTAGAAGAAACAGTTATAAAATAGAACAAACCAGAGGACCGGGGCTAACTTCGACCGCGCCGAAGTTTGTATACCCTTGCAACTTTTTTGATAACCCTTTCCTTGCCCATAGCCATCAAAGTGGAGAAACGTTTTATCTAAATTGGCTAATGGTTGCAAAAGAATGGCCTACAATCTTAGCATAGGAAATAACGAAGTTATTGACAAAAGTCACTGTTTTTGACCGATCGTTCCTATGGGGGCTATCTTATATAGTCACCTGATCTTGACTAAATTTGGCACAGTCTTTTTCACTACAAAAGCTCAGAGAAACTGCCCTCGCATATGTAGTAGAAATTATGTTTACTTGGACTTGAATGTTGTGAATCACTCGAGCACCCACTTCACACTCACACACACACGCTCACACACACACACACACACGCTCACACACACACACACACACGCTCACACACACACACACGCTCACACACACATACACACTCACACACAGAGGCAAAGCAGAAAACAAATAGCATATACTTGAGTTAACTTGCTTTGACTTTTGATAACAGATAAGCTTATCAATAAAATGCCTTACCCCAACTCACTCTCTGTCTCTGTCTCTTTCTGTTTTGCAGAGAACAAATACTGCGAGTGAAAAACGATGAGAGTATACCCTTTCTGCTTGTGGGCAATAAATGCGATCTGAATGACAAGCGTAAGGTACCCTTATCCGAATGCCAAGTGAGGGCGCAACAATGGTCTGTGCCCTATGTGGAGACTTCGGCTAAGACGCGCGAAAATGTTGATAAGGTAAGTAAAGTGGAGCTTCCTCTGTCAGTGTGTGTTAAATTCAAAAATATATATACTATATATACCCATCAACGATCTCGCTCTTTCTCTCTCTCTCTCTCTCTCTGAATTATAGTTATAAATTGGCCATTAACTTGAGAAACAAAACAAACATTGCAAATGCAGCAAATATCCATGGCACAAAATTCTTAATTCGATCTTCGTTTGTTTTTCTCTCTTCTTTTTTCCATCAGTTACTATTGTTTTCTTGTTTTTCTTATTAGTATTTGAGAAGCATTTGAAGAGAAATCACCAAATATAATCCATCTAAAGCTCGAAACTTTGAAATGACTTCAAAAATGTCTGCGGGTACGATTTCTACCCAATTAGCTGATAAAATTAGTCATCAAAAGTGTTCTATGAGCGTTCTAGGGGCGTTTTGATAACACATACACACATGTACTGCATTTGTGTGTGTGTGTGCGTGTGTGTAATGTGATGTTATTTCAAGGCCTCCTCTTCACAAGCCATACAAAAGACCGATAAGTCTATAATTGTTATTGAGCTCTGTCAACTCTTTTTATGATGCAATCATTGACAAAATTCGAGTGTAGATTATACGGCAATTGGGTTAATAAACCAAATCGAAACTAAATGCAACAATTGTGAAAGTTCATGGTCAATCAATAAGATGTACCTAAATAATTTTTAATCATTAATAAATATGAAATAAACATTTAACATACTTCATTATTACATTTAATCTCAAGCATGGAGTAGACATTTCCATAACTTAGAACTGTAATAACAACGTATATAGCATTTGGATCAGTATCATATAAAAAGATCTGATATATATGTCTCGTATTTATAGCTTTTAATTTGGAAAACTAAAATAAAATGTAATTTTGAATACGTATAACAAGAGTGTTTCACAAATTTCTATTGTTTTTCACAATTTTCGAGTTTTTTCGATAGTGTATTGGCGGTGCTTAATCATACCCATATCTCTGATGAATACTTATCGAAATTTCTGCTGAAAAACTAAGAATCGTCTAATCTATCGATTAACAAGCAGTAGAACCATATTATCGGCAAGGAAATTTGGTAAAGATGTTTCTAATGTTTTCAAATCTGTTGACAAACTCAACTTCAGTTTGTGGTAGTAAAGTTGATGAATAAACAAATAAACGATATTATACAAAACGATAAATATAATCGATAAATGAAATTGCTGTTAAAGTTATGTGAAATTGAAGCCATGAAGTTATATACAGTAGAATCCGGTTATAAAGAGAGAGATAAAGACGTACTAATTGAAGGAATCTTTCATACAAGTTCAATCACTCATCAAACTTTAGTCGCTATAACCGGACGGAGGTTATAAGCGGAGCCGTTATAACCGGATTCTACTATATTCAAATTAACTGCTTGAGACTTCAATTTGGATGTAAAGGCTTTATTTGTGTGTTGATAAACGGTGAATTGTGAATAGTATTTACCTGGACAAATGTAAGGAATGATCATTTAAATCGATTAAAACGCTCATAATAGGAGTTGAGTGTATTCAATTCTAAACATAAATCGATAATATCGATAGACATTGAAAAATAATCGAATAATTGGTAAATGTTTACTTGAGCTGCTCGTCTGTACGCTTAAGGAACATTAACGAAACGGAGCAAGACTTTCTTTCTGGTTTTAACAGGACAAAATATAGTTGAATATATATATATATATATATATAGTGGCTTACATATGCCCATGCAGATTTAACTAAACAGGGCTCAAATTGACCCGACAAAATAAACACACTGTGCAAAAACTGAGCGTCAGCCTGGCAAACGCATTTATCAACACTGGAAACCCACTTTAGCCGATCTCCTACCGTTTTCACTTGCCAACACTAGAATATATCGAGTACCTTACGAAAACATTTACTAAATAATTGAACACTCACACAAACACATTTTAACCTTTCGTTTGTGTGTGTGCAAATCGAAACTTTCAACTTTACACTCTGAAAAATGAACCAAAGCCATTGTGCCGATTAGGTCGTACTAGCTTATGGTTTTCCAACACTGTGACACAAAACAAAAGCAAACACACAACACACACAAATACATACACAAGCAGCAGCTACCCAGCACCGCAAATTGATAGCCTACTTTGCTGCGCAATGCCAATTGTCGATTGTTGTAACAGAAAATTGTTGCTTATGAATTTTCATTTTGATTTTTGATTTCGCTAGCGTAAACACACACACACACACGCGCATACTTACATGTTATACATCTAACTATCTATCTCTATCTCTCTCACTGTTGCTCTTAATGATATATATATATATGTATACTATACTTAATCCCCCAATCCAAACAATTAATTACAGGTATTTTTTGATTTGATGCGCGAAATAAGATCACGAAAAACCGAAGATTCAAAAGCTACAAGCGGGCGTGCTAAAGATAGATGCAAGAAGCGGAGACTTAAGTGTACCCTACTTTAGGCATTAGGTGCATAAACAACAACAACAACAAAACCAATTATAATACACACTATACCTCCTCTACCCCCCTTTCTTTCTCTCTCTCACTTTCCTTTTGCTTAAATCTTCTTTTAACCTTAACTCCTTTATGCCTGTTTAGCTTTTTAACCCAACTTTGTGAATTAAGTTCCTTTTGGTTATTTCTCTTTCTCTTTAGTTGTCTTCTTTTTCTTAGCTCGTTACATTTAGTTGCCCGCTTACTTAATACATTTCTTATATATATATATATATTAACATTATCATATATGTTTAATTTTGCATTTCGTATTTGATTTCTCTATTTAAAACAAAAGCAAAATCAATTATGCATAACTAACGAACTAATCCAAGCTCTCAAGTTCTTAATTCTAAGCTTTAAGCGATGCACTTGATTTCATTTAGCAAAGAGACAATTTAGGGCAGAATGAAAGGGGCAAAAATAAACAAAATTTGTAAGAGAGTGAAGCCTTGATATAACGAATCTGAGGGGATTTACATAATCTCCACCAAACAAAGGGGACTCAGATGATTCTAAGGGGACTCGGATGATTCTAAGGGGACTCGGATGATTCTAAGGAGACTCAGATGATTCTTAGGGGACTCAGATGATTCTAAGGGGACTCAGATGATTCTGAGAAGACTCACGTGATTCTAAGGAGACTCAGAAGACTCAGATGATTCTAAGGGGACTCGGATGATTCTAAGGAGACTCAGATGATTCTGAGAAGACTCAGCTGATTCTAAGGGGACTCAGATGATTCTAAGGGGACTCAGATGATTCTAAGGAGACAGATGATTCTAAGGAGACTCAGATGATTCTAAGGAGAATCAGATGATTCTAAGGGGACTCAGATGATTCTGAGAAGACTCAGATGATTCTGAGAAGACTCAGATGATTCTAAGGAGACTCAGAAGACTCAGATGATTCTAAGGGGACTCGGATGATTCTAAGGAGACTCAGAAGACTCAGATGATTCTAAGGGGCCTCAGATGATTCTAAGGGGACTCAGATGATTCTAAGGGGACTCGGATGATTCTAAGGGGACTCAGATGATTCTGAGAAGACTCACGTGATTCTAAGGAGACTCAGAAGACTCAGATGATTCTATGGAGACTCAGATGATTCTTAGGGGACTCAGATGATTCTAAGGAGACCCAGATGATTCTAAGGAGACTCAGATGATTCTGAGAAGACTCAGATGATTCTGAGAAGACTCAGATGATTCTAAGGGGACTCAGCAAAGTTCATTCTAAAATGGTTTCACTGTTTATTTCAAATAAATTTCAAATATTTAAACAAAATTTGAAACAAAAACTAAAATGTTGTGCTCAACTAAAGATAATGAAATGAAAGTTAAACACAATTACAATTTCATTTTATATTAGAAATAGAGGATGCCCCTTATCATTTATTCCATCTAATACTAATATTAAATATTTATTGCTTAATACATAAACACAAAGTTAGAGAGAAGATCAAAATATTTATACACATGCAAACAACTTTGAAATTTATTGAAAAGTTAAAAAAATTTATCAAAATTGAAGAATCATTTTATATAATTGAATAATACATTTGCTAGATTCCAAAAGTTGCGCTCTTTGTGAAAGTTTAAGGGTAAAAAAAAAACATTTTAAAAAAGTAGAAAAAATAATTATTAAACTACATAAAGGCAGGTTTTCCAAGGTTTTTCCAGCTTTTGCTAGCTTTATAATAGAGCAAAAAAAAAAAAAAAAAAATACAAAAATTATAAGCAACTAATTTCTATCACACAAAAGCACGCAAACACACACACACACAAACACACACACACACAACTAACAAACACATAAAAAAGGAAAATAAGAAAGAAAAAAATACTTTTTGAATTGATTTGGTTTTGGTTTTGGTTTTCAGATTCCGTTTTGATTAATTTTGGATCATTTCTTCTATATATATATATCTATTTTTTTATGGTGAATGTGAAAATATTTTGCTTTCGGTTGGTTTATTTTAGCCATTTTCAAAATTTTTGTAGCAAACAAGAAACAAAAGAAACAAAAAATGATTATAATAATAACAAAAATGTATCATATACTTATATATATTATTATATTTCCCCCCAATTAACCCCCTCACGAAAACAACAACAAAAAAAGATTTCCTTTTGGCTTGCCAAAAGTTTTTTATATCCTTGAAGAGCGAAACAAAGGAAAAACCTTAAAGCTTGTCCGATACGATTAACCCTCCCTCCCCCCTATGACCTTAGAGTCGGATCAAAATTGACCATTTTTGAAATCATTTGAGAAATTAGACAAGTTTAAAGAGTTTCAGTTGTTTATTCCAAACCTAAATCAGTTTTTGAGTGGTTTACTCATAAGGCTTAAGTAATCGTTACTCATTGATAACTTCTCATCTGAAAACTGATGAAATTTTTGTTTTGAATATTAGTTTCCAATCTGATTGTAACTGATCAAGAATGTATATAATAGTAATGACCGACATGATGACTAACTAAACTGTAAATCAAATCAAAGCTTGCAGTTTAGCCGGCTCGAGGTCAATCTTCCAAATGAAGATTATTTCAAAACTGAAAATTGTGAATGCAAGGATATAAAAAGAGAAATTTCCATTTTACAATTACGAAATAAACTTATATATTTTCTCTCTCTCTCTCTGTCTCTCTCTCCCTCTTGCTTAGGTATTTTATGATCTAATCAGGGATATTTCATCACGCAAAAAACAACGTCAGACGGACGTGAAACAGCCGCCGAAGCCCAATTCTCATTGCTGCCAATTGCTGTAGGAGGAGGAGGAGGAGGAGGAGATGATGATAATAAACCAGAAGATGATAATCGACAAGGAGAAGATGAATGTCGACTACAACAACAACAACAACAACAACGATAACTGCAGCAGCAAGAAACATTAACAACAACAACTGAAAACGACTGCAACAAGTGGCATGCAACAACAGCTACGGCCAGATATTATATTAATAATACCAACAGAACAGAAGAACAGAAAAAGTTATGTTTAACTATAATATTTAATTGAAATCTAAACCTAACTTCAAATCAACATTCATCATTTTTGCTTGCAATTTCAATAAATAATAAATCAATTGTGTAATATAAAATACATATACATACATACATACATGCATATATATATATGTATATATATATATATATATATATAGATTATGATTTACTTTTTATCCCCCCATTCGCCGCACCACTTTGATAAGTTTTGCTTTCATTTTTGTTGCTTTACCACATTAACTAAATATATATATAGGTATATATATAGAGGTCAATATATACGATCAATATTAGAAGCATAAACAAATTGCAACAAATTTTGCAAATTTCTTTTCACCCTTAATTTTTGTTGTTTTCTATGTTAAATAAATAATAGCAAAATGTTTACGACTCACACACACACACACAGAAAAGCTTTTTATAAATAGTTAAACAAAGAATTAAACTAAACATAAACTCAAATAAAATGAATAAAAAACAAAAATAACTAAACAAAAACACAAAAAAAAAATAACACATAAAAATTGTATGCAATTTTTTGTAATTTTCTAACTCAAAAAAAAAAAATAAGGAAACAAAACACAAAAAACAAAAAAAGAAACGAAAAAAAAACATACACAAAAGTAAAAACGAAATATGAAAGCATTTTTAAAACAATTGTTTTCAATTTAGAACAAAAAGCACTAATAAATAATTATTTCATGCTGCGGATTTGGTCAAGCTTAGATTCCTCCGTTGCCCTCGCCGTTGTTAAGCCCAATAGATTATAGTCCTGCAAGCATTCCTAAAGGATCTAGATTATATAGTCAGAGTCATCCCATTTCCAAAACAAAAACTAACCACAAAAGGCTACGAAACATTTTGAAACGTTTCAAATTTTTCAGAATTATACAAATCTTGAGAAACAAATATACATATATACCTCTATATATATAATTGACCGATTTATGCAATTAAATGAGAAATTGATTAGACACGAACTAAATCGTTACAAATATGAATAATATAATTTGAAATTGAATAATTTATATGTAAATACGTGCAAATCGAATTTGTTTAATGTATGGGAAAATCTAGTTATTTATCAGAAACCAAATTTACATATATATATATATGTATGTATATATATAGATTTTTGAAACTCGAGTTTGAATGCTGAAATGTTTAAGCTTTAATCGAAATATTTCTATTTAATTAGTATTCCCAACAGACAAAATACGTTTTGAAATGTAAACAATAAAACATCAAAGGAAAAAACAAAAAGGAACGGCATTAAATTTAAGAATTGGTGGCGGAGGAATTTAATTAATTATCCCACATTGAAATTTGCTTTTCTCACTGCTTCAAAAAAAAAAAAAAAAAACAAAACAAAACAAAAAAGCGGTTGCAATTCTCTTTACAACTTTAAGCAAACTTCTTTTTTTTGTTTGTTTGTTTTTGTGTTTGTCTTCTATTTTTGTTTCCTTGTAAAACTGCATTCTGTATTGTATTATGTAAGCTATTATTATTATTATTATTACTACTATTATTATTATTAAAAGTAATATTATTAAATATATAAGTTATGCTATCGAAATGATAATGGATCAAACAGAAAACTTTTTGTAATTACATTTATTTCTCAACTTTAAGCATTTTTTTTTCTATTAGGTTTGGTTTTTTGTATGTTGGCGCAGCAGTAGAAATCGCAGCACACACACACACACACACCACACACACACACACACACAGTTACATACACCTTATGCATACATATATCAAAATTTAAGTAAACACACAAAATTTAGCAGCAAAAATTGAAAATATAAAGAAGTATTTTTTTTTTTTTGTATATGGATTATATATACATATATGAATGAATAATGTGAATACAATGATTTAGCTTGACTATTGACAACAACAACAACAAACAAACAACAAACAAACAAATAAACATCATAAAATAACAACAAATTGACAAATTGTTTAAATTAATTCATTTTACTGGCTGAAGGGGAATAAATTATAGAAAGGATGGACATGACAATAAAAAGTCGTCTTGATGATCAAGTGGGAAGAGCCCAAGATGATAGTTTGGGATAGTTTTAGGTATCATCAGCCCATTTGGCTTGTAATGAAAGGCGGGAGCTTTATGGTTAGCCGATGGTCAGGCTTATAATTGACTCTTTATTAATTAGTTCGGGCCTTTATATAGGCCAAGGTTAGCTTATGCAGTGGGGCCGTGTGCAGGCCAACATAACTGGCCCGTCTTGCAATGAATATGTTAATGGCCTACACGGCGCATGTGTGTACTTATGGATAAATTGAATATGCCTCTATGGTGTGCCACAACATACAGTGAAGGCTTTATCATAAGGACACTACACCGTTGCTATATGTATGTATATTACAGGCTTTGATTTATTTTAGTTTTACATAGACAACGATTCGAACCACAAGGACAACATGGAAAGAAGCTGGCTCCTCCTAAACTTATCAGAGAAGCTAACTTCTCTTTTATATCCTTGCCTAGTCCTTGGCCATAATTCTTGAACATGTTGCAAACTCTTTGAATATAACTCAATGCACAGACAAAAACCTTGCAAATATATTTTCCATTTCTTTTTCTACTTCTTACTAGAGCTGTTGAAACATCGATGTGGCTAAGCATCAGGAAAAAACATTGATGTATCGATACTAATTCGATGTTTCGCACAGCTCTACTTCTTACCCATCTCATTTTGGCGCCGCATACACATACAGTTCATGTAGCGTTGCGTGTGCTCTGGCGAGTCGAGCCAGCGCAGTCAGCAGCGTTTGAGCAGAGCCGATTTATATGGCCTGTAACTTGTGATCTATTCTATATCCGATCTGATTGAAATTTTGGGATCTGATGTTTTATATCCAAAACTATCATACACGTATAATTTCATACGGATACTCCAAGTTTTTTACCCATTTTTCTTATACAACTTTATCATATTGTGGTGCGATCCTGACGATTTTCATACTTTATCTTATCCGGGTTATAAGCAGCTGAAATGTTATCCCAATAGCTTTTAGGATGGCGGCGTGAAGGTGATTTGCACCGTTAGACGGACGCCCAACGAAGAATCAAAACGATCTTTAAGCGCCGTTAATGGAGTGATCAAAAATCCCAATTTGTAGACGTTTGAAAGCGTACTGGGGCCACTACTATACTCAGTGTATACTGCAGATATACCTAGTCCTAACGAAAATCATATGGTAAAGCCCCGGTAAAGCTCTCCTTGCCACTTATGCGGACGATATCGCCCTTCTATACAGCTCGAAATATCGCTCTGAGGCAGCTTCTGGTATGCAGTATCTCAACACGTTCTCAGCCTGGTGTAAGCGATGCAACTTAAAAATCAACGCACTGAAGACTATAAATCCCTGCTACACCCTAAAAACGCTCAGAGACAACACACCGGCTATACAACTGGAAGGCGTAACACTTGAACAACCCTCGCAGGCCTTACCTTTGGCCAACAAAATGTGGCCAAAGAATGCAGCAATTAAGATGGCTGATAAATAGGAAAGGCACTACGTCGCTCAGGGCCACTGCATCGCTCCAATCTGGCTGTATGGCGTGCAGATCTGGGGAATTGCGGCTAAATCAAACTACCAACGCATACAAGTGCTTGAAAATTGCGCTGCGCGTCAAATAACGAACTGCCCAAGGTATGTGCGTGGATCCACAATACACCGTGACCTCGACCTGCACACAGTGGAGGAGCAGATCGGTAGACACACCAGCAGATATAGCGACCGGCTTAATAGACACCGCAGACGGTTACTCCCTGCCAGGCCTCTAAGACGGCTAAAAAGAATGGGCTTCGCCAAAAATATAAGCTAACCCACACCAACAATAATATTTGTAGTCCTCTTGGGTCTGGTCCATTTTGTAAATCATCTATTTGTGTTTTTGTATGTGTGGATTCAGCGCTTAGTTTTAAGCACTGCCCCTTAAAGTATGCAATTGACTAGCAATGGCTCTAAGGATTTTTAAATATGTAAACTTGTTGTAAAAGTGACAGAACCTTTTAAACATTTTCGAATCGTTACAGATGATTAAAAGAAAAACACATTTTACATTTTTGTCGAAATCTCTTTTCATTTTTTGTTTTATTTTTTTTTCGCAGTTTTTTTTTTTTTTTTTTTTGTTTGTTTTTGTTGTTTTCTTTACACATTTACATTTATATCAGATATATTGTATGTATATATATCTATATATACTTTATACTCATTTTTGTTTTCTCAAAAGTTTTGTGTTTTGCATTTTAAAATTAATTTTACATATACAGCTAAAATGATTTTCTTTCAATTTCAATTGTGTGTGTGTGTGTGTGTGTGTGATTTTTTTGTTTTTTCATAGATTAATTTTGTTTTCTTGATTTTTGCAATACTCCCGATATTTGTTTTCAACTTTTTCAATAATAATATAGCAAAAAAAAAAAAACCAATAATATTAAGTTAAATATTTATATATATATAGAATTTCTAAAATGAAATCGTTTAGTAAAAAAAAAAAAGAGTAAGTAATAATCGTAAGAATTCTAATAATAATAAGAGAAACAGGAATTGAAACCAAAAGTTGAGAGAAACAAAGTAAATAAAGGAAACAGGAGATGAACGGAACGAAAAAAACAAAGAAACAAAAAAAAAACAATGTCCTTTTATGTCATGTTCCTTTCCCATTTGCTTTTTCTATTATTGTTTCTTGCAATTTGTTTGTTGTTGTTGTTTGTTTGTTTTTTTTTAATTCTTGCATGAAAATGAATCGATTGGTTTCTGTTTCCGTTTCCGTTTCCTGTTCTTAATTCTATACATTTAGCAATTAAACATTTACACTCAAAAAACATTTACACACATACAATTATTATTTTGTTGTTGGTTTGTTTTTTTTTTTTTTTTTTTTTTGTATTTTTCTTTTTATTTGCTTTTCTATTGAATTGAAACTTTTTGTTTTTGTGTTTTTAATAATTATTATTTGTTTTTTTTTTCGTTTTGTTTTTGTTTTAGAAGCTTTTGCATTTTCTACTTTAATTCCATTTTGGAGTTTTCTTTTTGTTTTTTCCTCAACATCTTCGTGTGAAAATAAACTTAATTAAGTGTTTTTCTGTTTCTGTTTGTGTTTTTGTTTTTGTTTTTAAGGTTTTTCCATTTGCTATGCCAAATAAGAAACTTCAAAATATACAAAAAATAATAATTTTTCTTGTGTTATTTGTTTGTTTTTTTTTTTTTTTTTTTTGGCAAGTGCCCCCTCCCTGCTCGCTCTCCGCATCCCCACAAACTTACGCCTTTTGTTTTTTTTTTGTTTTTTGTTTTGTTTTTTTTACAAATCTTGCCCTAAAAACATGTATATCAAAAGTTGTGTATAGGTTCACACACATATATATATATATATATATATATATGTATGTATGTATGTATATGTGTTGGTATTTTTTTTTTTGGATCGAAAGTTTTTTCTCTTTTCTTTCTCTTTGTTTGTAGGTATTTACAAAATATAAAAAAATTTCTGCTCTGCCTTTTTCATTTTGTCTTGTTTAGTGTTGGTAAATACATTTACATATAGATATATATATATATATATATATATATATATATGTGTGTGTGTGATAGATGATATAGTTTTCTTCTATTGTTACTTCTTTCAGGCTTGCCCCCCTCGCCCCCGTCCACATTGCCCCATAGGCCAACAAATCCAATCGAAAACTAAATTTATTCAATGTTGTTGTTGTTGCTACTGGTTATTATTTTTATGGTTAGGGAGATATTTCGTCTAATACTTTTCATTAAACACATACAAACATTTAAGCATACACACACACACACACACACACACTCATGTACTACACACACACACATTGAGGGGGGAGGGGGGGGGAACAAAGAAATACGCTCATAAAAATATATAACACTCAATTTCTCTCTCTCTCTCTCTCTTAGTTAACATCAAAAATGTCCATGGTAACACATATACATAGATATATATATATATATTTGCATGTGTGTCTTCTTCTTGTTTACGATCAAGAATGGGAAATTTAGTCTTAAGCTACACAACGATCTAAACGATCGCTAAAACATTTTCCTCTTCTGCAGAAGCAAAGCCTAATATCATTTTGGTGAGAGGAACTTGAAAATTTCAATGAAAGTTAAAGGAAATTGATTAAGGGGGGAAAGGTGAAAGGTCTGTATTAGTTTTCACCTTAGGAAATGAATGCAAAGTTACAAATGTTCTCAATCAATATAGTTCTTGATCTCTTTCTAAATCGTGCAAGTGAATTTCGTTTTTTTTGTTCGAATGCAACACTTTGTTGCACATGCAATAAATTAATTTGCTAATAGAGACGGGAATGCGCTCTGCTTGCTGCTGCCAGGTGGTCTACATGGGGGGAGGGGGGTGGTGGTGGTATTATAGTGTTTAGTTTGCTTGTGGTTTTACTTTTGATTTTAGTTCTCTATTACATACATATACATATATATATATATATCTTCTATATAACACATTTACTAGTCACACTGATTGATTAATATTTATTTCATATATTGAGGCTGCGGTTGCTGCTGCTAAATATTGCACATGCACACACAAAGACACACACAAAGACACGCACACACACATGCTGATACATTCAAAGGATTTCCAAGTGAACAAAAAAAAAAAACTGCAGAGAACACTGCTTATTGCTTGCTGCTTTTCGATTTTCAAGCAGTGTTCTCTCTGCTCCTCTCTCTCTCTCGAATTGGCAGCCCATGGAATCGTTTGTAGTTATAAAGTTATAGCTATTTCATGTGTGGAAAACTTATCTAGTTCTATATTATGTACATATATATATATAAAGATATATACATATACATATACACCTATACTATATATATATATATATGTGTGTGTGTGTGTATGGAAATAACATATTTTGTTTGATTTGTTGGTGTTTGTCAGATTTGTCACATCAATTTCGAAAATCTTTTGGGTTTCATTTAGTTTTAGTTCTAGATTTTTGTTTTACTTGGGTGTGTGTGTGTGTGTGTGTGTGTATACATATACATATACATATATATATATACTATAGTTTATAAAGCGTTACCCATTTTGGTGGTTTCTGTTTACAACAGCGCAAAAATTTGAATTGTTCGTGTTGTTGTTGGTTGTTGTTTGTTTTGTTTGTTTCATAATGATTTTGTGTTACATTTATAATTGTGTGAGTGTGCTACATGAATCTAGTATATGAATGTATCCTATATACATATATCGTATATATAGTATTACAGATTTATGTGTGTCTATATGCAATATTCTGTTTTTGTTGTTGTTTTTGTTTAATTATGTTAATTGTTTGATTCGTGTTGCTGCCCTTTGGTTGCACATGTTGTTGCATGTTTTGTTGTTGTTGTAGTTGTTGTTGTGTATGTTTGCCATGTATAAAAAATTATGCATTCAAAAATAATTTGATTCTTTTTGATTTTTAATATTATCTCAATATTTTATCCCTTACTCTTAGTTGATTTTCACAAAATCGATGCTAAATGTTGGGCGGAACTTGTTTGCTGTTGCTTCTTGTTGTTGTTGTTGTTGTTGTTGCTGGTTGTTGTTGCTGTTTGTTACATAAATGACGGCGACGTGGCGTTGCTCAATGATGTATGTATGTGTGTTTGTTGTGTATTGTTTCCGTGTGTGTGCCAAAAGAAAAAACGATTTGAAACAAGCACATTGCTTGTTGTTGTTGTTCTTGTAAGGTGGGAGCTTTTGCACACAAATCAATTGTTTAATGTTTGGTTGTGTGTGTGTGTGTGTGTGTGTGTTGGTTGTCTTCTTGCCTCATTTAACTATCATCATCCTTTATCCCTTCATTCATTCTTCATTCACTGTGCCGTAGTTCTGCTTCGCATCAAGAATTCGAGTTTATAATTTCGATTCTTGTCCGATTGATGAAAGCCTGCAGAGTATAGAAAAACAACAACAATTAATCATTCAACTCTCTCAACTCTCTACTCTCAAGATTAGACTGCTTTATATAGTACATAATTGATTAGATTAAATGTTTATGAGTCTGAAAAAGTAGTCTAAGCTGAAAATCCTCCAAACAACTTCGGTTTCCAATCAATACAATACAGCACAGGGCGACATTTTTGTAGGTGCTGATCACCGCCCTGTAGTTAGTAGTTTTTGTCCATGATTTGCAAAATAGATGAGTTGAAACTATTCAAAATGACCTTTGACCTCATTTGCAATATTTTATTGTATAGTATTTAGAAATTATTATAATCAAAAGCGACGTACAATATTAAAGCCTATGAGAAAGCGTTGGAGTGGCCCCACGCTAGAATTGATTCTGCAGAATTCTTAGATCTTCTCTAGAAGCAGGTTACTGCTGGAACCATTCTACAGCCTCCATTTTGTGTCTTATAGCCGCCACCCTTTACACACCAGCCACTCAAGCTGCTGCTTTAAGGCCATTTTACAACTAATCAGTCGAGAGCGGTGTCGCTTAGTGCGTGGCAGTAAGTCGCACTAAGTCTTAGAACAATCTGTGCAGCTGCAACGTCGATGTGACGAATTCCATATAAACATAAATATGCTGACACAGCGTCTGACCAAGAGCCCATAGCATCACCATAGGCCTTACATATTTACTTACATATTCCCATTTATGTACTTGGGTTTAGTTCTCAAATTATTCAGTTTTGCATAACCCTTTAAGCAATAAAGACGCATAATTCCGGCACTTGGCCGTAACACACATTATAATCGCTAATATATTGTTGATCCACAAGGACAGTGATTCAGATACTCAATCGTATCTCATCCTAATCAACCTAAATCATCTCATGAGTTGGATCCTATCAACGGTAACCCTCAACAGGAACCAGTGGACGGACCCAACCTCACTCAATGCGATCGCTCATTAACGTCGTGATCGCTCGAGAGCTTCGCTCAGTCGCTCGGATTTGAGTAAAATGAGCAAAATTTGAACCAAAAAGTATGCTATAGGCATTCGAAGAATTAGCTGCTCTTTAATTTTAAAGAGTTATTGTTACTAATTGTTTCAAAAATCTATTAAAAATGTTGAAAAGCTAATTCAAACTTTCTATAGTATACTTTTGGGTGTCTATTTTCCCCTGATTCCACAGAAACTGAGAATCAGCGTACAGGAATCAGGTAAGAACTTGAGAGGTTCAAGTTAATGGATCTGCATCAGTTTTTCACTTCTCCACTGTTCGAATAACAAAAAATCTTACGTCATTTTTGGGACCACCCTTTGTTATCTGTCTCTGTCTCGCTCGCACAATTTACTCATGCGACATACATATGTATGTTGGTTTGTTGATTGAGTTGCGCATTGGCTGGCTATGTTAGCTTGTTTTCTGTCCTTGTGACGCATAAAGGACATAAAGGAGGACGTCAACGAAAACGGAATTCGTCTAGGATAGATTATAATATAATTGGATAATTGTAGTTAAGTGATGAATGGCCTTCCTCACTTGTAATAACAATTTCTCATGCAATTTATAGATACTTTTCTTTGGCTTTCCTTATGCTTAACTAAATGCTAATTGATGATTCTGTCTATTGTGTCTCCTTGGGATTGTTATGGGTCTTACCATTTGCAGTTCCAGGTGATGCTGGCACTGCGGTTGCCATTATGGTGGCACCGCCATTTAATGCTGCAGCAGCTGCGCCGCCGGCGGCGCCATGAATCTTGAGACCGACAGCAGTTTGGCCATGTCGGGAGTCAAGCAAATGCGTCGTTGTTATCGTCTGCGTCTGCATGGGTGGCGATGATGATAATGTGGTTGTTGAGGATGGTGTGACAATTCCTGCCACCACTGTAGAAGATAAACTTGTTGTCGAACTGCTGGGCGATGTGTTGGATGATGACGACGACGTCGATGATGACGACGATGAGGATGATGATGATGATGAGGAGGATGAGGATGATGATGACGATGACGAGGATGATGATGACGACGATGATGAGCCCATAAACGAGGCTGACGACGAGACACCGCTCGATGATGAGCTTGGCGATGGGGATGGTGTTGATGGTGTGGGTGAGCCACGTGTAATGCCAGCAATGGCCATTCCCCCACCTCCACCTCCTGCTGTTGTTGTTGTTGTTGTTATCAGTGGCAAATTGGCGGGACTGCCTGCTGGACTGCTGACAGCAGCAGCAGCAACAGGGGCAACGGCAATGGCCGAGTTAGTCGGCGATAACACTGCAATTTGATTATTCTTGAGCAAACCCAATGCAACGGTAATTGCTGTCGTTGTATTTGGTATTGAAATTGGAGGGGCATTGCTTATGCTTGAGGTGGTTGAGGTGCTGTTTGTGGTGTTGTTGTTGTTGCTGTTGTTGTTGCCAGCGGCAGCAACAATATTGTGATGCTTGTTGCTGCTGGAGTTGTTGTTGCTGCTGTTGTTGTTGTTGTTGGTGGTATTATTGATTTTATTTTGTATCACAGATGACATGGCCGCTGTTGTTGTTGGCCCAGCGGTTGCAAGCTACAACGAGAGTGTGAGGGAAGAGGCAAAAGGGAAAACAAAAAACACATTTCATTTCATTTCATTTGAATAACTTAAATCAGTTTCGTTTTGTCACTCCAACGGCAACTTACCCCAGATGCACCACAAATAATGGGCGATGTGGTGCCATCGAATAGTATGGGACGTCCCACAGCTGCTCCACCACCTACGCCTCCTCCTCCCCCTGTTGTTGCCAGGCAGACGGCTTCATTGACATCTGAAAAGGCAAAACAAAACAAAAAATACCCAAGCAGTTTAGTCTCAAGTATCTCTCTCTTTCTCTCTCTCTCTCTGCCCCTTTCACCCTCATGGATGATGATGAAATTGCATTCAAAACTTGTTCTGGTTTTTGATTTCGTTTCGATTTTGCCTCACCTTTATCATTTATTGGAATGCTCTGATCCGTCGTATCCCTTTTGAGGCTATTCAAACGTTTTTGCAATTCAATTTTCTTTTTCGCCTGACGCTCCATTTCGGCATCCTGTTCGCGTTCATGACGATCCAATTGCTAGAACAACAAACGGAATATGCATTGAAATTGGTTCTTTGGGGCAAGGAATTGCAGAATTACCTTGACGTATTTGTATGCCTTCTCGAGTATTACCAAATTGGAGATCTTTTTACGATCCTCGTCCTTGAGGAGAAGCTCATTCTTTAATTTGTCATAGCATTCCTTAAGATGGGCACGACGATTCTTTTCCAGTTTATTGTGTACCTCCCGAGTGCCCGCCCTGCAATTGTATAAAGTTGTTTAGTATGTGTGTGCGTGTGTGTGTGTGTGTGTGTATCCCTTACCCATTACTGTTTGAACTAATGGTTCGCCTGCGTCCACCAGCACCAGCGGCTGCTGTCAATTGAGATCCTGTTACTGGAGCCGATGACGACACATTGGCAATTGCTGCTGCTCCAGACGCTACAACAATCGATGATAATGATGAGGATGCCGATGTTGTCGCTGTCGCCCCCTGTGTTTGGCCATTGATCAGTTGTCTATATGAGGCGCTATTGAATGTGGATGGCGTTAATGTGGCGGCTCCTACTCCTCCACCTGCTCCTTGACCACCTCGTATGCCACCCACATAGCTCATATGGGCATCGGAGGCATTACCAATGATTAGGCCACTTATCTGTTGCGATTGCGCTGAAAGTTTATGGGAGGACAATGAGTTGGAGCGAATTCTTGAATGAGTATCGATCACTTTGCGGCTACTCATGGGCGGTGGGGTGAGTGGCACGAGTGATTTTGTTGTTTCGCTGGAGATTTTATAGGCTGTAGTAGTGGTGGGTGGCGTAAGTGAAAAGATGCTGCTATTGTTGCCATTGATTGCAGCAGCAGCAGCAGCAGCGGCGGCGGCGGCGGCATTTGCAGGAGATGAATAAACAAAACATTTGCGAGGTAACTCGGAACCCAAATTGTTGCCAATTATCTTATGTTTCAATAGGTTGATGTTGTTGTCCCCGCCAGCACTGCTGCTGTTGTTGTTGTTGTTGGCTGTGGGTGCAGTTGCAAGTAGCATAAATGCTGCAGCAGCTGCCGACGATGCTGGTGACACAGCAGAACAAGAACCTGATGATGAGGGGGAGGTGCTGCTGCTATTGTTGTTCTTCGTAGAGGCACCAGTTAGTTTTGTTGTTGTTGCCACTCTGCCACTGCCATTGCCATTGCTCTTGCCTGTTGCTGCTGCCACTTGTTGTTGTTGTTGTTGTTGCTGCTGCTCTTGTTTTGCTTGAGTGTAGATTGAATTGGATGAGGAATTTTCATCCTCTAAATAAATCAAAAAATAAAAACAAAAAAAAAAAAAAAAAGACAAAAAGAAAGAAGAAAGAAGAAGAAATAGGAAAAAATTAAAAATAAAGAAAAATAAATATAAACAAAAACAAAGAATAGTACAGAGGGAGGGGGGAGTAGGAGGCGGAGGAGTAGGAACCCAAAATATAAGCAGCAGAACAATCCACAACTATGGCGAGATCGTTAGTCGTAAGTTCATGGTGGGATGCAAGGGGAGAGGAGGAGTCCCCCCCAAAATGACAGAACTTTCACGAAATGGTCATGCAGTTTCGATAGATTCTCTCATCATGGACGGAGGATTCACAATTTCGGAAGGTTCCGTCCATGATTCCCTCAGACTGAAAAAGAGTCCCTTCATCCCTTCGGACCCGCTGCTTCCTCTTCCCGAAATTATGCTTTCTGCATACAGTAGAAGTAAATCCCGATTGATAGACTTGGAAAATGGTAAAGATCTGAAGGATACATCGTATGTGATTCGCCGGAATGAACAATCGTAGGAATGGGTCATGAGAAGTTAACCCTCCTTTGCGTTTCAAAACTAATTTAATTCCCACCCCGAGCAATTGTCTGTCTCATTCGCTCTTTCTCTATCGGCCACTATCTATTGGGGCGGGGGCGGCTGCGGTGGCGGCATCTACTCATTTGCCACGTGATAATGGCACGCGCACGCGACGGCACACGCACACACACACACGCGCTCGCACTATACCCCCATAATGACGATAGATCCATTTCCTTTTGGGTTTCATCGGCACCAAATGCCCCTCCACCTATTGCCTCTCCTCGTGTTGTTTTTGTTCTTGCTGCAACAAGGCAATGAAATATGCCAACATTTGAATCCATTTTATGTATATCTATACATTTTGTTGTTGTTGTTGTTGTTGTTGTTGCACGACAGAAACGAGATTGAAGAATCTCAGAAGAGCTCAAAAATCACAACTTAAGGCAAGAATTGTTGCATATATTAATAAAATGCGTGTTTTAGCACCAGTTACTAAGACCGAATTGACCTAGAGAGAGACAGAGAGAGAGAGAGAGAGAGAAATACACTAACTCACATAACTCTGCCAACACTTGCAGAAAAAACAAAGATTTGGCAAGTTCTTCCATCCAGCATTTCATAAAGTTTCTAAGTGAAATGAGCTCATTCTCTGAGTATAAATGTTCCATATGTCGGGAGAAAATGTTAACCTAGTCATGACATTTTTTGGCCAAGTTTAATATAATCTCTCTTAGCCTCACTTTTTGTGATTGTAATCAGATTTCGACCATGTGGAAGAGTCATTTTCAAGCATGAAAGTAAACATTTCTAATCAACAAGAGGATTCAAAAAGAATCACCATGATGATTTTTGATAAAACTAATTTTCAAAATGTTGGATGGGGTTCGGTTCTTATCTCTTCGGGAGTGCATGGGTCAACTTTTGTCGGCCCAAAAGCCGTACAAACTGCAAAAAATTTAACGATTTTAACTTACATACATATGTATATGAAAGTGCCTCCGGTTTGTACCGGGTTGGTACTCGTCGGTCCCTTGAGCGTCGTTATAATCGGATTCTACTGATTCGAGGTAGTTTTTGCCCCTCTCTGACTTTATTACTTGATAATATCCTTGGGGGGGATTCTTGTTCTTTTTAACTTTAACTTTCTAACTCTGTGTGTTTCAAGTCTGTCCGAAAAACAGGCTACCAGTTAAGAATAACCTATCCTCAATTGATAATTCGTGTCATTGGCCAGCCTTGAAATCATAGAACGTAATAAAGGATACGTTAAGAAAATAACTTTGCATGTACAGACAGAATAATGTCAATATTACTGTAAATAATCGACAACTGATAAAACGAAATGTTTGTTTTTCCAAGTGTACACAGATTCATGCAAGAAGGTGAATACAAGTAATGTACATACTAGACTTGGGTAGTTCATGAGTGAGTGAGCTAAAATGAATGGCTCACTGAACTGAGCCGCTGAGCTGGTTCCTTGAATGTGCCTCATTTTGACTCACTAGCTCATTTTGACTCAGTAGTTCAGTTTTGTTCACTGGCTCACTCACTCTTGTGGTTCATTTTGCGTTCTTCTCAATTCTCGCTTAACTTTGGAATCATTTTCAGGACTTGGGAACGCAACAGACTAAAACAAGATTTGCAAGTGTCTTAAGGACAATCATCCAGCAACTATTGAGACCGTTATACGAGTGTAACGTATTTTACTTCAGTTCTCACTATCGGATCATAAGTGAACCAAATGAGTGAGTTGTCTCACTTCAAAAAAGAAGAACGAGTGAGCCAGTTCACCTCGATGAGCTGTTTTTATCCAAGTGTAATACATACATACATATATACATATATGTATGTATGTATGTATGTATTGAAATACATTTGCATTATTCTTGTTGCGTGCTGTTTAAGGCGTGATTTCCAATCAATTTTATTGAATATTGAAAACAAAATAACAATAAAACAAAAAAAGAGCCTTAAACTCCAACCCTTTTGGGTCCCACCTACACCCAACACGCATTGCAGACGTGTATGTGCATGTTTGTATGTGGTCGAGGAGCCAGGAGCAGCAGAGCAATGTATAAAAATAGAATTTTCCCAGCTCACAAGCTTTTTGCAGCAAGTGTTACCATCTCCCTCTTTGGCACTTCAAAATTTGTCGTCTCCTTCATACACATTTGCTTGCATAATATGCACATTTGAAGTTGTTAGCTCTCAGCTGATGAGAAGAGTATGGATGTGTGTGTGTTTGTGTGTGTGTAGGGAAAGCAGGAAATGAAAACAAGTACAAATACGGGAACGGGAGCGAAACGAACGCTCCACAAGGAGAAGCGGAACAAGATGACGTTGCTTTGGGAGCGAGGGAGTTAGGGGTAGGGAGTATAGTAGGAGAAATAGGTAAGCGAATACAACTACAAAAACAAAGACACATCTGTCCAAATATTACACAGCCACAAGACACAAAAGGCAGAAAGAAATGTTGTAAGTAAATTAAAAACATGAAAAGCAAAGAGCACAAATTAGTAATATTAATGAAAAGGAAAGACCAACAAAACAAAAAACAAAAACCACAACAACATAAAATAAGAAAGAAAAAGAAAAAAACAGGCAACAAAAATGCGTACAAAGTTCATTGACTTTGCTTTACATGAGAGCGTAAGAGTAAGAGCGACAGAGAGAGCTAGCTAACGAGTGTATTTGCAAACACAAAGAGAGAGAGCACGTGGGCGCTCTCACACTCACTTACTCTCTCTCTCTCTCTCTGCAATCTGTATTTTGTTTTTGGTATGACTAATTTTTTTGTGTGCCGCGCGAGAGAGAGCGAGATACAGAAAGTAAGAGAGCGAAACCGTCACAAGCAGAATGACGTGACCCCAAACAACAACAACAACAGCAACAAGTACAAGCGTACGTGCGAAACACGACTCAGCGCATGGCAAAAACAAAAAAGCAAAAAAAAAAAAAAGTACAAGAAAAACACAAGAGAAAAAAATCGACAAAAAAAAATTAAATAAATGTTGACAAACAACAACGAAATAGAAAAACAAAAAAAAACTCTACTAGACCAAACGAGCACAGCAAAAGAAGTATAAAACAATATTGAGAATCAATGGCAAGACTTAACCACGACTACGGGCATACCCTCCCTGATGAAGAAGCTGATGCAATCCAATGTAATTTTCGAGTGAATGGCCAAAACTAAAACTGTAAACGCAGCTCCTCCCGGAAGAATGATTTTCATACGAAATCCGTTAATTCGGGAGGACAAAAAGAAAAGGAGAGGAAGCAAAGAAAAACTAAAAGAGAATCCACACACACACATGAAATCTATGCAATTAACTCCTTTTTTGTGTTTGTAGTTTACCGGATGTAGAGACACACACACAGACACCTACACCCCCCACCCACCCGCTAGACACATGAGGGAAGAAGAGGAGGAGGACACACCGAGAGCAGCACCGCACCTCCCTCCCACTGCTCTCCCATCACCTGTAACAAAATTTAGCACATGCCAACAGCGCGCTAAAAATATAACGGTACCTGCTGCCACGCTTGCAACCTGTGCCGAGAGAGAGAGAGAGGATTGGAGAGAGCAGCAAACACAACTGACTGACTAACTGTCTGTCTGTTCGTGTGTGTGTGTGTGGTACAGTGCGCGCCCACGCAAAGTGCAGGGCAACGGAGGAAGGGAGAGCACAACAAACAAGGTCAAAACAAATATAAATGCAATTCAACCGTCGCGCCCCTTCTTTTCCATCGCCGAATCCCAATCTATACATATATCTCTCCCTCTCCCTCTCTCTCTCTCACAAAGAGAAGAAAATCGCAAAAGCAAGAGCGCACGAGCGACGCAGCAACAGTTTTTGGTTTTCGTGATGAGTCAAAAACAAAAAAAAACAAAAATGTAAGGAAGCTGCTGCCGCTGCTGGCTGAGAGGACAGAGCCAACAACAACAACAACTCCAATAGAAACAAGTGAGAGGCTAAACAACAATACAAACATACATATGTTAACCGTATAGGTAATTACGGTTATTCTACCCACAACTACATCCATTCGGGCCATTGTTGCCACTCAAAGATGGCTAAAATGGCAACAGTGATTCGATCCGGATGGACAAACTCAATGAGCTTACCCCCCGCCCCAACGCCACACGAGTGAGTGTAAAGGGGTGTCGTCTGTCTGTTTTGCTTATTCATACTTTGGGGACACTTACCCGACATTATGGCATTGCGACCTTCACTGTGGCGCGATGAAGGAATCACCGCCTCTAGTTGTCCATTGATGCAGCTGATGGTCGTCGCGGAGTTGCCGCCGCCGCCGTTGTTTACTATTGGCGGGGACGGGGATGACGATGATGTTGTTGTTGTTGTTGCTGATGGTGACGCTGACGATGATGCTCCAACGACGCCGGCGCCGTTGTTGCCGCCAACAACAAACTCATAATCCAGATGATGGTGTTGTTGTTGTTGTTGCTGCATCTGGGCAGCAGCTAATAATTGACTGCGCACATTGCTGCCGCTGTTGCTGCTGCTGCTGCCGCCGTTGGTATACAATGCAGGTAATGTTGTTGTTGTTGTTGCTGCCGCTGCTGCGCCAATAATATTGCCGTTGCTTAAGCCATTTGCAGCAGGTTGCGTTGTTGCAGCAGCTGTTGTTGATATTGTTGTTGCTGCTGCAGTGTTTCTATTGTATTGGCTTGTGCTGTTGTTGTTGTTGTTACTGCTGTTACCGTTGCCATTGAAAAAGTGCAACGGCAACGGATGTTGTTGTTGTAGCTGCTGCTGCGGCAATATCAACGATGATTGCGGGGGGGAAGGTGGATGGTTTTTATCGCGCTGCTCAATAAATTTGGCAGCTTGCAATAGCACTTTAATGCCCCCGCCCGCTAACATAGCCAACGACGACTAAGCTCGGACACACACACACACACACACACGCTGAATACCACACACACACACGCACACACAGTGGCACTTACACACACACAAACGCACGCACTCACACAACGCGGCGAACACTTAAAAAACAAACTGCCAAAGCACGAGACACAAGTGAGAGAGAGAGATGGAAAAGAAGAGAGCGCGAGTGAGTTGTAAGAGAGAGAGAGTGTGAGAGAGCACGCCAAAGAGAGACAGCTTTTTTGTTTTTGTGCGTTTGTGTTGTGTTGCTTTTTCTTTTCTTTTCTTTTGAATCGCGTCGCGACACGTTTACAATTGTGTTAAGAGAGTTATTTTCAGGTTTTCCTTTTGGTTCGGTGGTTGTCTTTTGTTGTTGTTGTTGCTGGCGTGGGTTGCAATTTTCCTTTGTTGTTGTTGTTGGAATAAGCACAGTTATTTTGTTGTTATTGTTTTGGCTGCAGAGAATAAAGAAAAAAGTTTTAAAAAAAGCTTCTCTCAACAATTATTTTTTGTTTTTTTTTTTTTTGCGTTTGTTTCGTACATGCCACAAAAATAGTCACTTCTGCCTTAAAATGAAAAAATTGTTAAAATTTCAACAAAATCAAAAACATTTCAGTTACTGCCCTGCCTTATTGTTAATCATGAAAATAATTACTTCTCTAAGCTCTTCTCCCGCAAGTTTCTCAGCCTCTGACAAAGTCATCAAGGTGTAAGAGAAAATCCAATTGACTCATTCTTATTGGAAGTTGCATTTTAACAGACACACTTATCGATAGGTAATTGACTGCCCAAATTGACTTTGTAGTTATCGATTCATAGTTGTTGTTGTTGAGAACAGCAGAGAAAGACAGAGGAAAGCAGCTGTTGCGTTTGCGCCAATTGTGCACAGCTGCGTGGCAGTTAGGCAGCGGACGACTGCGCGGTTGGAGCGGCCTCCAACCAACTAGCCAACAAGTTGCAGTGCTGCCGCTGCCGCTGCAGTCTCTTTCATCAATGGGAAAAACATTTGACGCGTGCGCGCAGTGTCAGCTGCTTTGCCATGGGTGTGCGTGTGTGTGTGTTTGCATTGTTCTTGTTGTCATAATTTATATGAAAAGGTCAAGGGTCGTGGCTGCTGCAGCCGGCGGTAACTGTCATTGTCAGCTGTCGCAGCCTACTGAGCGCGCGCGAGAGAGAGAGGAGGCATTGACAATAAGCAAACAGCAGACGTACACAGGGAAAGAGAGTGAGAAAGCTTTGCGTGGGCGTTGCAGTAAATCCTTGGGGAGGTGAAGTAGTTTACCCTGCCTTGACATTAAACATTCAACAGTAGTAAGGAGTACACAATGAGAGAGAGAGAGAGTAAGAGATAAGAAAGGGAAGTAAGCAAGTAAGGAAAGTAACATACATATAGTTAGTTTGATGGCAGCGTAGAGAAGTAATTAGAAAAGGACAGCAGGAGAAAGAGAGGCTAGAGAGAGCGTGCAAACTCAAAAGGTAAGCCAGCGCGTGGCATTATATCCATTAAATATTCAAATAAGATAATTGCTTACAAACTTTTCTGATCCAAATGAAACATTTATGTATATAATTAAATGATCTAGTAATGAAAGATACTTTCAGATATACATATATATGTATCTATATACAATATGTGTGCACAAATACATATATATATTCATATATCTGAAAATAGGGTTGTTGTTGTGTTCCTCCTAAATGGATAATTTTAATTTCAGAATAATAACAACAAAAAAAAAAAAAAACACAAAAAGCTTTTGAGTATTTTGTTTTTGCTGCTAGAAAGTAAAAGCAACAGACAAAAATATCAAAATTTAATGCTCAGAATTCTTTTTCTTTTTTATTTTGCACACACAAACACAGTTAAAGAGAGAGCGAGAGAGAGAGCGAGAATGAGACATAGACAATCTATATTAATGGCCAAGAGAGTGACAACGACGACTTTTCTCTCTCTTTTTCTGTCTCTCTCTGTCATCACGCACTTTCTTTTGCATTTTTCTTTTATTGTTGCTAATTTTCCCCATGTGAAAAACGAGTGTTCAAAGCAAAATGTGCATTTTCATTTCGAAAATCAAAATTAAAATTTTCTACACACACACACACACTCAATCGAGCACACCTACACTCTATGTTGCAGAGGTATAAGAGATTTAAAAAAAAATTATAATAATAATAATATACCAGAAATTTATAATAAACTGATGCAAGTTTTCTTTTGTATATGACGTATGTATGACGAACGTCGGCGACGACGACGGCGACAGAGACGACGACGCGCACAACACGGCTAAACAACGTATAATGATGAGAAGAAACGTTGACAAACTGCCAAAGCCAACGGCTAAAAGCAGCAAGCAAAAGCCTCTGCCTCTGGTTCAGTCGCTATCAGTGTACGCGTCAAAGAGAGCAAACAGCTAATGCTGAGAGCGATGTCTCTCGCGCTCTCTGCTTATATATGTATATATGTATGGATGTACGGATGTGTGTGTGTGTAGGCAAAAAGCGAAAAAAAATAAGAAAAAAGCACGCGCTGTCTCTCTGTATATGTGTGTGCATGCTTGACAGCAGTTGAAAGAGCAAAGCACAAAGAAGGAACAAAAAAATTAAATAAAAAACCCCGCCCCACCCCAGACCCATCATCAGCGAAAAAACTGGTCTTAAAACCAGCAAAAATACGAAAAAAAAAAAAAACAAAAAAAAGCTACGAAAAACAAAAAAAACCTCATTACTAAAAAGGGGGAGGACAGGGTTACAAAAAATCACTATTTGCACTTTGAACTGTTTTTTGTTGTTGTTGTTCTCTCTTTTTGTTGGTGTATGCTTTTATTTACCGTTAGAATTATAAACACTGGTTAGCTATCTCACTTGCACTTGAAACAGGCGGGGGGGAGCATACATAAGTAACAAAATAATTCCCCGTTAAAATGTCTCGTTTATTTGTTGTTTCTCAATTAAAATACAATAAAAAAAAAATATTACACTTTATATGTACATATATTTGTTGTTGGTAATTTTTATATCTTTTTCTTATTGAATTTATTTCTGTTTCCCTTGCTTTTCTTTTTATTTTTCTTTCATGCCTCTACCCGCACAAATGCAATGACACAAGCAAACTAAATGCTGCCGCTGCTGCGATGGCTTTAACTTTGGGCTGCTGCTGCTGGTCGGACGTCGCCGCAGTCGCAGCATTCGCCAAAAACAACAAAAGTAAATGCAACCCTCAGTTAAGAATGGGAGAGCGAGAGAAAGAGCGTAAGCCAAACAGAGCGCACGTGACGGCTCTGCTTTTGGGTAACTCTCTCACTCTCTCTCTCTCTATCTTTGTTTCTTCGCCAACACTCTGGCGAACACTCTCAATGTGTTGTTGTTTGTTGCTATTGCCTTTTCTTCTCGCGCTTGTGCATAGCGAAACAGAAACAGGAAGAAAATAACAACAACAGCAATAGCGACGTCAACGTCGACGCCATGTAATTTGTAAATAGCAGCGGCGGCAGCCGCAGCAGCATAACCGAGAACCAAGAACATTAGGTTGGACCTTAATAAGAATTATCTTATGTGTATGCAGATTTAATCTTGCGGATTGTTAAATTATTTTTTATTACGATTATTTAATTTCTTTCAATTTGCCAATTGTTAATTACGTAAACTTTTAATAATTAACTATTAATTAATGTCATTTATGTACACATATGTGTATATGTATGTATGTATGGATGTACTATGCATTACGATTTGACCAACAGTCAAATCTATTTTAATGTCCACTCTAAGATGCTGCAAACAATGGCTTTTGCTTTTGTCTTATTCTCAGCAGAAGCAGCAGCTTAACGCCCCTCTCCATCTTCTTCTACCCGTGATTCTACCATTCCCCTATTACCATCACATTGCATCAGTCTTATGCTGACTTTGATGTCTGTCTTTCTCTCTCTCTCTCGTGTTCTCCCCCCTTTTGTAGTAACTTTTTTATGCACTGTTTCATTTTTATATCATTCCGAAATGTTATGTTGTTTTCGTGTTGTTGTTGTTACTTTTTGTTATTGTTATGATGCGTCGACGTCAACAGCAACGCTAGCATCGGAGTTGGAGTAGGCATCGGCATTGGTAATTTCGAAACGTGCTGGCATTTGTGTGGAACGGAACTTGTTTTTATACATACATATGTATGTATGTACATATGTATGTATGCACACCAATGGCCTGAGGAATAAAGACGTCGAAGTCGTGGATCGGGGGAGGAGGACGAGGGCACAAAGCAATGCTGAGCAAAACTTGCAGCATGCTCCAAACAAAGCAACAACAAATTGTTTGTTTTCATAATTCCCTCTTGCATTTCATTTTGTTCTGGGTTTTCTTACAAGTGAAGGTACATAAGGGTGTTGCATTGAGAGAGGGTGGGTGGGTAATGCTGTGATGTGGGGCGTGCTTGCAACAACGTTGTGATGACGATGCCAGCCAACATTATTCATATACATAATCCAAAAAATGATAACCTTGTACCAACTTGCATATACCCTTTTTAAGGTGTCATCCATCCTCTTTATGTCTAATATTATATTTATACAGATTTCCATATAACATTTTTCTAAGGCTGCTCAAATCGTCACATTTCTGTTCGAATATATGTACTTATGCCCATTTTTGTCGAAAATAGAAATATACTTTTATTGGTAAGTGTATTGTATGTAGAAAAATACAAATTGAAGAAGCAGAGGAAGGTTCATTGTACTTTTTTGGCCACGGCATCGTGCCACACCACCCATTTGGTGGCTTTTCTCGTTTGTTTTGGTTTGCGCCTTTGCCTTTTGGGGTTTTCTAGGTCAAAATTTGAAAATTGAAATTGCCAAATAGCCTGAAATGTGTAGAGATTTTTCAATAAACATTTACTTTTTCTTTTAATCGCAATAAGAATTGGGATTCGTTTTTTTATATCCATTTTTTTCCCCATATATCCATTGATCTTCAATATGGTTTTCTATTAGAGGCCATAAGAAACACAATGTTTTGCCACGCCTCCTTCCAGAATTATAATTGAGAAAAAGAAACAGTCATCGAATTTGCGAACTTAAGATTAGTTGTTAATGTCCATAAGCCTACTGCTGAGCCGAAGTTTGTATACTCTCCCACGTTTGTAGTCATTCGATTTAGATGTATTAACATTCTTCTTTTCGGTGTTAATCGTCTTATGATATGATCGCCGTATCCTGTTGATATTTGGTACAAACTTTAATAAGTGTTTAAACCTAACAAGTATTCAATATTTTGAAAATCGCTTGGAAAATAACAAAGTTATTGATTGTCCAACTACAGATTGTGCATATAAAAGATTCAAATTGATCTTAAACTCTATATGCGAACTATCGTGTCAACATTATATTTAGTGGTCTGATATAGAAGTTGGATCTAGCCAAATATAAGAGATATATGGAATATTTCGGCGACAGTCGTATATATTTTTGATTTTCGAATGTTATTAGATATATCTGTATGTCATGAGTGATAAACATTGACCTCCTAAAGTTGTATCCGCACGTTGCGTCCCTGAACTTGAGAAGGTGCTATTTTTGTAGCCAACTGGTTTCTCCAACACGCGTGAAGACGTAAAATATGTCTGTCAAAATATATTTGCACAATTGTATTGCCCGAGTGGCACGTGCAGGATAGTACATTTTTGTTTTGCCTATATAACATGAAGGGAGTTGCAAGGAAAGGTATCAGTTTGCAACTTGTCCTCACAAGGTGAAGTTAAAAGATAGAAGAGTGCACCATGAAGACACACTTAGCATTCACAGTAATTGGTAGGGAAATTATGTTTTTTTATACATATTTTGGATTATAAAATTATTATTTTGTTTGTAGCGGGCGTCCTGATATTCAGCGAGCTTATTGGACTCAGTGCAGCTAGAACGACAGTTCAAACGACAACCAGAAGGCCAACCCCAACGATAAGGACAACCACCAAAGCACCCACTGAGTCAACTTCTTGTTCAGATACAACGACAACTGCAACGACAACGACAACCACCACCACCGCAGCACCCACTGAAGCTCCCACCGAAGCACCCACTGAGCCATGTAGTTGCACAGATACAACGACAACTACAACAGTAGCCACAACCACCGCAGCACCTACTGAATCCCCCACTGAAGCCTCCACTGAAGCCCCCACTAAGCCATGTAGTTGCACAGGTACAACGACCACTACAACAGCAGCCACAACCACCGCAGCACCTACTGAAGCGCCCACAGAAGCACCCACGACAAGCACCGTAGCACCCACTGGGGCATGTGGTTGCCCAATTAGATCAACAACCACCCTAACTCCTACAACTCGATCACCAACTCCACCCTGTGGAACTCCATCACCAACTCCACCCTGTGGATCTTCATCACCAACTCCACCCTGTGGAATTCCAACACCGACTCCACCCTGTGGAGCTCCATCACCAACTCCACCCTGTGGAATTCCAACACCAACTCCACCCTGTGGAGCTCCATCACCAACACCACCCTGTGGAGCTCCATCACCAACTCCACCCTGTGGAATTCCAACACCTACTCCACCCTGTGGAACAACTCGATCACCAACTCCACCCTGTGGAACTCCATCACCAACTCCACCCTGTGGAATTCCAACACCGACTCCACCCTGTGGAGCTCCATCACCAACTCCACCCTGTGGAATTCCAACACCGACTCCACCCTGTGGAGCTCCATCACCAACTCCACCCTGTGGAATTCCAACACCAACTCCACCCTGTGGAGCTCCATCACCAACACCACCCTGTGGAGCTCCATCACCAACTCCACCCTGTGGAACAACTCGATCACCAACTCCACCCTGTGGAACTCCATCACCAACTCCACCCTGTGGAATTCCAACACCGACTCCACCCTGTGGAGCTCCATCCCCAACTCCACCCTGTGGAATTCCAACACCGACTCCACCCTGTGGAGCTCCATCACCAACTCCACCCTGCGGAATTCCAACACCGACTCCACCCTGTGGAGCTCCATCACCAACACCACCCTGTGGAGCTCCATCACCAACTCCAACCTGTGGAACTCCATCACCAACTCCACCCTGTGGAGCTCCATCACCAACTCCACCCTGTGGAATTCCAACACCGACTCCACCCTGTGGAGCTCCATCACCAACTCCACCCTGTGGAATTCCAACACCGACTCCACCCTGTGGAGCTCCATCACCAACACCACCCTGTGGAGCTCCATCACCAACTCCACCCTGCGGAATTCCAACACCCACTCCACCCTGTGGAGCTCCATCACCAACACCACCCTGTGGAGCTCCATCACCAACTCCACCCTGCGGAATTCCAACACCGACTCCACCCTGTGGAGCTCCATCACCAACACCACCCTGTGGAGCTCCATCACCAACTCCAACCTGTGGAACTCCATCACCAACTCCACCCTGTGGAGCTCCATCACCAACTCCACCCTGTGGAACTCCAACACCGACTCCACCTTGTGGAACGAGTCCAACACCTACTCCACCCTGTGGAACAACTCGATCACCGACTCCACCCTGTGGAACTCCAACACCGACTCCACCTTGTGTAACGAGTCCATCAGCTACTCCACCCTGTGCAACGACTCGATCACCAACTCCAGCCCCTCCAAGCAAATGCGGAAGCGGATGCGGTCCCGGTGGAAGGCCATGCAAAGGTTGTCCTCCCCACGACAAACTTTGCTCCGAATTACTGAATACCTTGAATTCTCTTACGAAAAAGATCAAGCAATGTGTTTGCGGGTTACCTAGCTGGATGTCTTAAATTTGTTCTTTCTATTACTTGGACCGCGATCATTAGGACCAAACAAAAAATCCATTTAGTTAGTAGGTAGATACTATGTTATTGTTATTGTTATTGTTATAACCTCGTGCTTAATGTGTTTTAATGCTATAATGAGTAAAACTTAATAATCCTGCAAATTAAATGAATTATTCGGTATCAACAAAATAATACTTATCAACTCGTGGTCGTCTATATTTATACCCTTGTGAAAAGAAATTTTGCACGTGGTCTTCTATATATTGCACAGGTTCTATATCTCGGAGCAGAGTCGTAGGCGGAACTAGTGCTGTGATATAGGGCAACCTTTGCCCCTTTAAGTATACAATGGACTGGAAAGGTATTAGTTTGGCGATAGCAGTTTGTTTTACAGGACATTCCAAAATATATTTATACGTTTTTAAAAAATTACATTTCGAACTCACATTTGCCTACTTTAGGGGGAGGAATCCCCCCATTTTACCATCGTAAAGTGACATTGTAGGGATAAAACTGAGCAAGTTGGCGTATTGTAGTGTTTGTTGTTCTTGTGTTAACATTTAGTCGACTGGTAGAAAATGGAATGGCCTTCTCATGCTGCTGGACAAAATGCGACTTGGTGGTGGTCTTAGGTGACAGCAGAAATGAGGGAGAAAAGTTCAAAGTGCATGACGAAAGTATAACGGAAATAAAGCAAAGTTCAAGAAAAAAAAAACCTAGTACAAGCTGACGGTAAAAGAGAGAGAGAGAGAGGGGGACAGAGATGGAAACAGAGAGCAAAAGACTGTTTGTGAGGTAAATGAAGTTCAACATCATCTAAACAAAAACGTGGGCGAGAGAGTGCAGAATCATGCAGAAGTTGCAGCAAAACCGGGTGAGCAAACAAAAACAAAGAACATAAACACCAAAAGAGAGATACCGAGAGCGAGAGACAGAGAACAAGAGAGGGAGTGAGAAATCAAACAAAAATTGGAGCCTGGAGTGGGGGCATAAGATTTCGGAGAAAGAGAGTCCCTGACAGGATGACGAATAAGCATGTAAAGCGATAGTCAGGAAAATGCGTCGCAAAAATACAGCGCAGGTGCAAACAGAGTGGTGTGTGTGTGTGTGTTTGTCTTTGTGTGGGAGCATAAGAAAACGCAGGAAAAAAGAGAGACAGAGAAAGAGAGACACACACAAGTGAGTGGAGCAAAACACACAAACAGAAACATAGAACGAAAAAAAAGTAAGAAGGAAAATTACATTTTTTGTTCGTTCCTCCAAGCGAATCCCTTTTCTACGCAGCTGGCAGGAAGGATATCTAAGAAAGTAATGCTTCTTCGTTTTGTTTTCAACCAACCAAATTGAAGAAACTATTTGAAAGTGAAATTTCGAAAAATATCAAGAACTGAATCAAAGATCAAGCTTAGGAGAAGAAACAAAAGTTCATGAAATTGAACAATAAACCGGAAATTGTACATACAAGACCCGTTTCAAAAGACAACAAACTTGCAACGTGCCACACATTGGGGCTAGCAGCTGAGAAATTCGTACAGACAGAGAGTGGAAAGGAAGAAAAGAGCGAGGCAGAGAGAGAGAGAGAGAGAGAGAGAGTGAAACTGAGAGACAAGCAGAGAGAGAGAGAGAGAGACTCAGAGAGAGAGGGAAAGAGAGAAAAAGCAAGTCACGTAGTCAGCTTACCATAAAGGTGAATGAAAACGCTAAAGCTGACGCCAACATCAATACGAATGGTCTGTGCAACAATTTGTTGCCGCATCATGTTGAGTAAGCGCAGAGAATTGTGTAAGCGGATAAGGTCCTTGCAACTTTTGCTTACCTGTCGTCTCATAACTATTTATAGCAAAAGTTAGGGGAAAGGAAATAGTCCATGATGAGAGACAGAGAGAGAGAGACAGAGGCAAACCAAAAATCAAAAGTTTCCCCGCTATTATTACAAAACTGAAGTTTATTTGCATTAAGCTCAACGTTCTTGCTCTCTCTCTCTCTCTCTCTCTCTCTCTGTTTGTTTCCCTAGCATTTCATATTCCTGTCTGTCTCCAAAGACTTTCAAGGACCTTACCAAAACAACAACATTATATGTATATATGTATGTACATACATACATATGTATGTATGATGAAATTGATAGCAATAACGCTCAATTACTAAATAATTACTAAATAAGTAGATTATAATATATATATGTAAGTAACTTGAAAATGACTTAAAATTATTATTTTTTTTGAAATTCAACTACTTACACGGGTAAATCCAGAAAAGTAACTGCAATTTTTTAGTTTAAAAACTTTTTGCTAATGTATTTTTTTTAAACTACTATAAACTTTCTTAAGGCAATCAACTTGGTTCATAAACTTATTAATTATTATAGATAACTTTGACTTATGTAAATGGCAGGAAAAGAAATTGTCAAATTCGGAAATGAAACAATCAAGTATGAATCAAAGAGTATCTAAAAACTGTAGCACTTTAAAGTAATTAGTCATACAGCGTAAAAAAGCGTAACCCACTTTGCTTTATCCTACCTATGTATGTATGTATGTATGTATTTCACCCTTCTGTTTCCTACCTTCTTCTTACCTTTCACCAATTGCTAAAGTTCAGTACTCGCTTCATATCAGTTTACTCAATTCATTGCAGTTGACAACTAAAATGCGTGCCAAAAAAGAACACACACACACACACGCAGACACATACAAACGCTAAACTACTGCATAACACGGCGTATGAGTAATGCTTTGGCCATATTAAACCTAACAAATGCATAAAGGGTGACTTGCTGAGGGGCGCGCACACAAAAATGAGAAAATAATCAAAATGAAAGTAACGCAAGGAAATAGAAAACAAAAAGAATGAACGAAACAAAGTGCCATATTACACGCGGCAAATGTTTGTTCATTAGAACCGACTGCTCGGCCTTTCATGGAATTTCAAATTTTACAACAAAGTTTTGGACAATACACCGACTATGAGATGCACTTTGCCACAAATTAAACTGCTCAATTCTCAATGGACTTCAAAACACTTTATTTCTGTACATTGCAAGAAGATATGGAAGATTATTATAGGCCAATTATAATAAATTCTAATCTGCAAAGCGCAGCTAAAGAGAGGCCAAAGGTAATTAAAAATACTTACCAAAAAAAAAGAAAGAACACAAAAGGAGCATGAATCCGTCTGGCGTCTGGATAAGGAAAAAGAGAAAGAGAGAGAGAGAGAACGAGAGAGCGTGAAAGAGGGGCAAAATTATTTATTGTGAAAATGCATACAAAGAACTATTATATATCAAAACATTATGAGCACATTCTATGCATATATGAATATATATACTGATAAATACGGATGTAGTCAAGGTAGACGTGGATGGATTCCACACACTCACACACACACACACACACACACAACTGCCAAGTTCGACAGCTGACAGCTGTTTTAAGCCCATGAATGTTTGTGTGTTAACTTTGCTTTAATTTGAAAGAAGCCCACAAAAAAAAAAAAAGAAAGCCATAGCATTGGAAACCCTGCAATTGCAATCCTTTATGTTTTTGGTTCTCGTTTTTTGGTTTTTGTTTTTGCTGTGGCGGGTGGTTGAATTGGCCAGGTCCTTATGCAATGGAGCCATCAAGCAATTTAGAGTTAACCCTTTATCATTCGATCAATCAATATTTTAAGGCTAACATCACAACTCACAGAGGCAACATTTATATATATAGTATGGAAATTAAAGTCTTGGTTATCTAACTGCAAGTCTAACATATGGGATTCGATTCGAATTCCTATAAAGTCGCCAAATTGTATGTAACAGGCAGAGGGAAGCTTTTCCGCCCCCTAAAAGTATATGTATTCTTGATCAGCATCAACCGCTGAGTCAATCTAGCCATTCCATCCGTTCGTCCGTTCGTCCGTATGAACACCTAGATCTCGGAGACGATTAGAGCTAGAGCCATCAACTTTCGTCTCGCAATTAAGATAAAGTCGATTAATCCACTTCATCCTCTATGAATGAGAAAAGCCCGCAATGGTCAACACGACTTTCATATGCACATATATACCCGGTGTGTGCAGGGTATAAATAAAAAAAAAACTAAAATAATTAGTGCTCTTCTGAAGAAAGAATTTCATAGATAATGTTAAGAAATTTAAAAAAGAGGAGAGAAATAGAGTTTTATCTTATATTTCATAAGTCTGTACATATAGTACATTGTTTCATTTCTCATTTTAATATAAATATATACATACATATGCATATACTAGCATATAGAAATTGTGTACTTTGCTGATATGGAATGAACTTGACTACTTAGATCCCGCATGCCTCTTTTACCCATATCAGTCGTGTGTGTTCTTACAATGTGCGCATTAATGCTATATACATACACATACATATGTATGTATATAAATATGTATGCATATTCACTTTTGTTGCTACAATGCAGATAGAATATGCCTGACTTGCTGACTAACTGACTGGGTGACTGATTGACTGACTGACTGATTGCCCATTGCACTAAGTCCCTTTCAGTTTTGATTATGGGGCCTGGCAGCTCGCTGGCATCTCCATTAATGTCCTATTGTTGTCGTTGTGGAGACTATATGCGTGAGATAGAGAGAGCGAGAGAGTAAAAGAGGGGGGAATGGACCTACAGCAGATATGTGAATTAGGGACATGACTCAGATTACAGAGTATTTAAACATTCAAGTCTCAACACTTGACTAAATATACATTACATATAAGAAAATTGAAGACAGTGAGAACGAATTTCGAATATATGTATAGCAAAATATAAATGCAACTAAGACTTTCACTTTGAATGCATTTCATGTACATAGAATCAATGGGGATGCTATGACGTGAAAAAATGCCATTTAAGACCAGATATTTTCTAAATTTCTGAAAGTTTTCATTAACATTCTTCAAAAACTAACTCGATGCCGGGACAATAACTGACTGATCTTGACTGAACGATCATCTTATGCCAAGTCTATGATATACATACATAGCTAGCCGATTCTGAATACTCTTGGGAGCATTCAGTAGGCACATTGTAACCTTAGTAGGTTCATAAATGCTTGTAAGGAAGGAGGTAGTAATTTCTACCCTGCTACACACACACACACACACACACACACACTGATGATATGTGTGTATGTTTATATGGACGACTTTTATGGCACTTTTCATGCACAATTTTCGCATTTCGTTTTCATCGTCTATCTGCTGAGCATTGGGCATGACTTTTAACATTGAAAACGTACGTTGACATAAATGCAATCAGCACGCGCTCAAAAGCCGACAGACAAATGGATACACATATGCACAAGGAAAGAGATAGAGATAGACACACATATGTATGTATGTATGTATTAGATAGATACATACATAGAGAGTAAGTGAATAAGTGAGTAAGTCGTTGTAAAGAAAATGCAAGTGCAACGTTGCCTTATAGTCATTCGACACGCACGTCTGGTATGTCTGATGAAATATATCCACCTATCTATGTATACACACATACATATGTACATATATGTATATACATTTGTATCTATGTATGTATATACAGGGTGCTTACATAAAAGTATCCAAGTGCATTTATCGAAATTCAATTGAATGCCACCCACATTCATATACTAGACACATCTTTTATGTTGTAAGTTTAATTTATCTTAAGGTCAAACTCATATTTTGCTATTCTTTATTACACATCTTCTCACTCTTATCTAAAATGTTCATAAAACTTTCTGAAGTTCGAGCACAACCAAAGTCATTTGTTATTCACTGATAGTTTAGTCATAATCTGAATAGAACAATTGATCTGAGTTGTAATAGTTTGACTTTGTTTTTATATTTTTATACCCTTGCAGAGGGTATTATAAAATTGATCAGATGTTTGTAACGCACAGAAGGAGACGTTTCCGACCCCATAAAGTATATATATTCTTGATCAGCTTGAGAAGCTGAGTCGATATAGCCATGTCCGTCTGTCCGTCTGTCCGTCTGTCCGTCTGTCCGTCTGACCGTCTGTCCGTCTGTCCGTCTGTCCGTCCGTCTGTGCGTATGCGTTTTACTCAGCCATCTTAAGAGATATCGGGTTGAAATTTTTTTTGGAGACTCTTTATTACCTGTGTGAGATAAAGTATGAAAATCATCGGGATCGGACTACTATATCATATATTGTTTAATAATCATTAAATGTGTTTTGAAAATGCGTTTTACTCAGCCATCTTAAGAGATATCGGGTTGAAATTTTTTTTGGAGACTCTTTATTACCTGTGTGAGATAAAGTATGAAAATCATCGGGATCGGACTACTATATCATATATTGTTAAATAATCATTAAATGTGTTTTGAATTCAGTAGTTTGAAAAATATTTGAGCATATTCATAATACGACAACTAATGCTGTTGATGTATGAAATTTCACTTTTCTTATCGAATTAAATATAATAAAGAACTGCAAGGGTATATAAACTTCGGCAAGGCCGAAGTTAACTTCCATAGCTCGTTTAATATCTTATCTACAGTTTATAGTTATATTCTATTTGTTTTGCAACGTATTTTCCTTGTTATTTTTGATCTTTTTGTGGCGAAAGCCATCTCGATATTTCCATATAGAGGACTAATTTTTTAACCATTTCGTTGTTTGGTCTTGTTTTGACATCATCATCATCGTCACTGGCATTCGCAGTACCAGTCGACATCATCGACCCGGCTTCAATCTCGTTTGTTTGCCATAAACACAAAAAAACATCAGAAAAAAAAAAAAAAAAACGTGGAGCTGCATTTTAACACTTGAACGCTTTTGTCATCCTTTTTTTTCGTTTTCCGAGTTTGGGGTTAGCCCTAGACTCGAGTTTTGCTTTTGCCACCCTTAATACTACATATATGAAACTGAATGTATACTTAACGAGGGTGACTCTAAACGTTTCAGAGACATTTTTGTCATCCACTTACTGCTATCATTTCATACATATCTATGCAAAGTATAACTGGATACACTACCCATACAACAATCATACGATTTACAAGAACCACTTTCTTTTTTAATGAATATTACTCCAATTTCCAGTTTAAGAAATAAGAGATTCATACGTTTCAAAAAACCATCAATCTGAACAGAAGTAAAGTAGAGATACATTTCTAGACTAGCATCTTGAAAAAATTTCAAAATTTAATCAAATCGGCGAGATATTTGAAAAGTTTAACTAAAGAAAATGTGTTGTAAAACGTAAAACTATCGAAAATACTCGAGTTTTCGAGCCTATATGTATAGATATATTATTAAAATGTTATTCGATATTTTTAAAATGTTGTCTCAACTATTTTGTAGGCACTTGTCTTTATTGTTTATCCCAGGTTTACATAAAAATGATTAGACTTGGTATAAGATCGACTTTTATTCGTTGTTAGATATGGAAAACGTCTGAAAAATACTTCAAAACGTGGCCAAAAACTAAACCTGGCTAGTTAAAAATTACTTCTTGGGATCTGAGATTTTATACCAAATTCTATCGTATTGGTAAACTTTATGGGGATACTCCAATTTTTGGAAAAATATTTGTTCTAGAGCTATATGATATAGTGGTCCGATCCTGACAATTTTCATACTTTATCTGCTTCGGGCTAAAAGTAGCTCAAATATCAAATTTCATTCCGATAGCTCTTAAGATGCCAGCGTGAAGTCGATTTGCACAGACGGACGAACGGACGGACAGACGGACATGGCTATATGGACTCAGCTTCTCATGCTGATCAAGAATATATATACTATGCGTTACAAACATCTGACCAATTTCATAATACCCTCTGCAAGGGTATAATAACTACATACTTTCAAAATTGTATTCAAGCTAAGCTTTTAAGCGAAATAATAAAAGTAATGATGAAATTTCTATAATTTCTTTACAAAATTTTTAATTTGATTTATTAATATATTGAGTTGCTTTTTATTTTATAAGAAATCGCGACCGCCATTATATTAAGTTATTTAGTTTTTGATTCGGTCAAGTCGGATAAGATATTTAAGAATCAAAACTAAATCTATCCGAAGAAAACAAATTGTCCACTTTGTTTTTACAATGTCAATTCCGGGAAACTACATAAAATGATGGCTTAAATTCGATACTTTCCATACAGTTTCAAATTTACCCTCGTATCCACATATATGTGATTGAGAGAGCTTGCTTGGTTATGTGTATCCATGCGTTTTTTGTTCCTTTTTGTTGCCATTGCTGCCTGCCTGCCTGTATGTGCAAACACTCTGCTTGATTGATTTATGCATGCAAACAAGAGCAGCAACAGCAACCAGCAAACCATCAACCAGCAACAACAAGGCGGGCCAACACGACAGACCCAACAACCAACAACAGCAACAACAGCTGTGTAATGGCAGCTAAAGTAGAATGTTTCTAACCATGGTTTTGTTATGGGCTTTCATACGAATGTTTTGCCCACTCAAAATACTTCTTATGGATGCATCGCATGATGCAGTAGTAGTCAGAGCTAACCCTCCATATTTGGGCTGTGGATTGGGGACAAATTTTATGCTTGGCCAGGCGTTTACAAAAAAAAACACACAAAAAATCTTACTCGTTATGGGCTAAAAAAGAGGCAAGCAAGAACAATATGAAATCTACATGATAATTACTAAACAAGCTGACAAAAAAGAAAATAAAAGAATAAAACCAGAGAGCCGGGGTTAACTTCGACCACGTCGAAGTTTGTATACCCTTGCAACTGCTTTGGTAATTCTTTCCTTACCCATAGCCATCAAAGTGTAAAAACGTTTTATCTAAAAAGGCCAATGTTTGCGAAAGAACGGCCTACAATCTCAGGATAGGAAATAACGAAGTTATTGATCAAAGTCACTGTTTTCCACCGATCGTTCCTATGGGAGCTAGATGATCTAGTCACCCGATCTTTATCAAATTCGGCACAGTCGTTAGTAGGTGTAATAAACTTACCAATATTAAATTTCACGACAGTAGCTGAGAAAATAACGAAGTTATTGAGAAAAGTCACTGTTCGTGACTTTACCGTTTGTATAGGAGCTATATGATATAGTGATCTGATTCGGCTGAATCCGAGATATACAAACTGTGCAGTATATACAAGCCTACATGCAATTTCAGCTCTGCAGCTCTTACGGTCTAGGAGGAATTCGCGTCGATCCACACGGACGGACATGGCTATTTCAACTCGTCTCGTCGTGCTGATCAAGAATATATATACTTTATATAGTCGGAGATGCTTTCTTCTATGCGTTGCACACTTCTGACCTAAATTAATATACCCTTTTTGCAAGGGTATAATAAATCACAGTTTTCATATTTTCCTAACTTTGTCTTTTCGCCGCTAAGAATGGCTTAAAAATTTAAATCAGAGTATCAGATGAATATATTTTTGCAAAATACATAGCTTTAGAATATATTCATCCAATTTGAATTAAATTTTACATTTATTTTGAACATCTAAAAATAATTATGTATATGGAAGATTTAGTATTGATTCATGGTTTATCATTTTTGATGTGATATTTTTAGTCTCTATATCAGCCCGGTTCCATGGTGTAATGGTTAGCACTCAGGACTCTGAATCCTGCGATCCGAGTTCAAATCTCGGTGGAACCTAAGTTCAATTTCTTTATTTTTTTTTCCATTCAAGATTTTGTTAAGATTTTTGTAGATAAGACGTCGCTTTTTTTTGGGGTTTATAATGAATACAACGAGCTCAAGACTCGGTGGCACCTGAGTTTGATTTTATTTATATTTAATGTTTAATATTGCTTATACTTAATAGTTGAATGGATTTTGTTGATAATTTTGCATGTTCTTTCGTTTATAATGAATACAAATTTACAAAGATCATTTTAATTCTTGGCTAATCATTTTTGATGTAGTTTTTTCGCGACCGTTTCCAATCCGGTTCCATGGTGTAATGGTTAGCACTCAGGACTTTGAATCCTGCGATCCGAGTTCAAATCTCGGTGGAACCTGGTGAAGAGTTTGTTTTTTTGGTTTTTTTTTTTTTTTTAATTTTGCTTTTAATATATCGACACATAGCCGACACACAAGTTACACACGAAATATGACAAATATAATTTTGGGTTCTTAATATGGTAAATTATACAAAATTTGCTTGCTAATAAGTATCATAAACTATCATAAGAAATAGCATCGTTTGGTAATCATGCATATGGGAACTATATAATATAGTAATCCGATCCGACAGGCTCCAAAATGAATTTATCTACAGTATATATCAAAGACCAATAGTCTCGTCTCGTCATTGTAATCAAGAATTTATATAGTTGCTTTGTTTGGTCGGATATTTCTCAAATGAAATGTGTCCGATCAATGTGTTTATCGTTATCAAATAGATGTCTTCGCAGAAGACAATTCTATGCTATGAAATGGAGTAAAAAAATGTCAAGTTGTTTATCAATGTATACAATATTGGATAACTAAATAAATATTCGTATACAATTCTGCATAGTTCGGATATTTTCGACAGAAGTCTTCCCCTTAAATAAATATGAGATATATTTTATTTCAGTTTATTGTAAACAATGAGATAATTGTTTCTCTGCCAAGGTGGTTCTTCTCCGAAACGAAGGCAAATAATATTTAATTGTTATTAAAATGTTATTGAAGTTTATTTAAATCAAATAGAACGATCCAATCAAATCACATTTTGTCAGTATGAGGAATGCTTTAAATTGCACGATAACTTCGAAAGTGACGAAAAAAGTTTAAAATTATTCGAAAGGGTTTGTCCCGACCTTCAGGACTTGCCTCCGAATCTGTCCATGATTTAAGTCGATTAAAAGATTTAACAGACATTCGAAACAGTCATTTGGCATCAAGGAAACTCGTATATATGTATGTATTTTGTTATAACGATAAATAAATAGAATAGTTTAACCTGATATCAAATTTCGTTATAGTTCTCTGCAGTTTTTAAGTTAAATTTTGTTTTAGTTAGTTTTTCTTTGCCCACTTTGGCCACCCGTTTTCCCTTTGTAATGTTGCATCCGGTAAAAAAGAAATAGTTTTATTTTTTATATTCTAACAATTTGCTTTTACCTTCTCTCTCTCTCACTCTCTCTCTCTCGCTGTCTCTCTTACTTTATTGAGACATTAGTCGCCGGTTTGGCTGTGGCTTGTTGTCAGCCAACCAACCAACCAACCCAACCAACTGCCCCCGCACACTTTGTGGGACATGTACGAAAAAACACTTCAAGGTGCATTAAATACACACACTCACACACGCACACTCACACACGTTTGAGTATGTGTATGTGTAATCAAAGTATGACACTCTAATTAGCAGAAACAAAATTTTCAACATACTCGTACTCATCCATATAAAGAGGGCGAAATATGAGTAGAAGAAATAAAGGGTAGATACCCTTTAAAAAAAACGGTTAACATGGGGCTAACTCAAATAGATATTAATGCTAATTTTGGAAAGTACTCTACCAAGTGTCTCTCTCTCTTTTTGTTTGTTTCTTATAAAGAATAATAATTTACTCTTTATAAATATATAAAATAATCCCCTGGTCAGCGCTTACAAAAGTTCTAAAACTTACGATAAGAACGTCAAATCTATCGATTCGAGTTTCATAGGAATCCTTAAATATACAAACTAGTTACTATTGAAAATCCTAAGAAAGTGCCTCCAAATTCCAAATACTTGATCTTTAAAAAGTTTTTAAACTATTTTTAAAGTTCTATGCAAAAATTAAATATGTTTCACTAGCTTTTAGTAAGTAAGAAAGCTATAATTGGTTACCGTTTTGATAGGTATCAAAGACCAAGTCAAAATCGATGACAAAAGGTAACGGTAAGGTGAATTAGTTTGAACTGTTTTAAGCTTTAGACCAAGTTATTCTAGACAAAGAAAAACTTTTCCCACGCAGCTGAAAATGAGTTAAATCTATGTAGTTAGTTCTAGTTACTATTAGTATATGAATATTCACAATGATTTGCAAATTTTGTTGCCTACTTCATCTAACTATAACTGTTTCTTTATTGTATATAAAATTTTTGAAACAAAACTTGAAATAGTTACAGTCCATGATCTAAAAAGAGTTTCAAATATGTTTCAAGTATTTCTGTATCTGTACTAGGCCCTAGGGTATTCATATGTCGACTATAACTTGTTTGTTTCGATGTTCTCATACTATCCTTGTTTCTTTCTCAAATGCAACGGGGCCAGACAAGCGACAAGCATGTGCTAAGGGGTTTTCTGGTTACGACAAAGCAAAAAAGGAAAAGAGAGAAGAAAAAATGCAAACACTTATCAGGCGGCAAAACGTAAGATAAGAGAGCAGAAAGAAGGGCGGAATTGGCGGCACGGCGTTATATGTCACTGGCAGTGTCAGTGGTGGAAGTGGTGGACTGGGGCATGGTGCCTTGGGCCGGGGCGGTGGCAAGGGGAACGGTGAGGCAGGGCATTTAAGTATTGTAGATGGTTAGCATAATCAGCATGTGCACACTGATAAGGGCCAGCTCAAAAGATGAAAACGGGAGCTGACACCAACAAACAACACGCACACACACACACACACACAGAAAGCGCACACACAGTTATTGAAAAAAAAAGTGTTTTGGACAACTTTTATGGCTAACAATGGGGCAAAATAAAAAAAGCAAAACGCTTGCCGCTCTTATGTTGACGCAAAACACTAAAGTAAAAAACAACTTTTACAGCAAAACTTGACGCACTTAATACATACATACCGTTATATATGTATGTATGTATATATGAACGTACCTACATATATGTATCTATGTATACCCTTACCCCTTGTCCAACGAAAGCGCAAAAAACTGTTTTTTCTTAACCTTATTTGCTAACATTTTAAGTCCTGCCTTTCTCTACACTGTGTTCCTATACCCTTGCAAAAAGGGTATATTCATTTTGTTGAGAATAGAAGAAAGCATCTCCGAACAGTCGGATCGGACCACATAGTCACGAACAGTGACTTTTCTCTATAACTTGGTTGTTTTCTAAGCCATTGTTATGAAAATAAATATTTGTTAGTTTTCTATAACTGTTGATCACTGTACCAAGTTTGATCAAAATCGGATGACTACATCATATAGCTCCCACAGGATCGATCGGTCAAAAACAGTGACTTTAATCAATAAGTTCGTTAGGATCAAAATCGGATGACTACATACATATGTACATCATATACTTAGCTGCCATATAAACTTATGATAAGCGTGTGGCCTGTTCTTTCGCTTCAGACTTTGGACTTTCTAGAGAAAACCATTTTTCTCGTTGACGGCGAATAGTTGGTAACAAATAAACTTGCAAGGGTATACAAATTTCGGTGCTGTGGAAGTTAGCCCCGGCCCTGGTTCTGGTTTTTCTTAGCCCTTTAGCATTTTTTCTTTACTTTTCAGTTGAATTGATTTATTTTTTTCTACTTATTAACTCGAATGGTTTGCATGACACCTAAAAAACATATTTAAAACTTTTATTTTTAAAAATGAATCCGCCAATTTCTATTTTTCTCGTGGATAGATATAAAACAAATATTTTCTGGGAGTTCGAGTTCAAGGAATTAAGATTTTTGGCTGCGAAATTTGGTTTTGTCACTTTGAGAAAGTAAAACAAATTATTTGAACCCATGTTTTAAAAAGGTTCACCTAAGATTGGCTGAGCAGTTAATCTAAAAATTCCGAGTAATTTCTTTGCAATCACATGGGAATGCAATTTTCGTGTACTTTACCAATTTACATATTTACATTTTCTTTGTTGTAATAATCAGGGAAATAGAATTCAACAGTTTTGTTTTTGCTTTTTAGAATGCAGTTTTTGTTTTCTGTTTCCGTTCCGTGTCGCTGTCTTTCTTTGGGCACACATTATCAGTTTGAAAATTTTGTTGGCCAAGTGGACAGGAAATGTAGTTTTATTAAGAGTCTCTTTGTTTGTTCGATTGTTTTGTTGCATTTGCAATGCTCTATAGATACATACATATGTACCTACATGATAGATACTGCAAAACAGTTAGATACGAATAGATATAGATGTATGTATGTATGTGTATATTAGGTAGATGTAAAATGCAAATTAAAAACAAAACAAAAATCACTATCTTCCGTCACATGGTGAGGTGAGGAGAAATTGAAATAGAATCAATGCTATTGTTAGTTGGCGGCAACGAATACAGAATACCCTGTTTGGTTTTTTCTATCACTAAGCTCCCAAAAATCTGGTCTCTTAGTTGTTCCAAGTACTACAAGCAATTCAATATGATCTTTACGTGGCTAGAGTATACTCTTAGTGAGTAGGTACATCAAAGTTTGCCTCTCTCTCAATATAGACATTGGCAATGATCAAGCGGAAAATGGAAATTAATTGACAAGACCAACAAAAGTTGCAAGCAATTTTCCCCCTAACCCCCCCTAACCCCGCCAATCCCCCAATCCCCCTTGCCAGTTTATCACTTTTTGGCTCTCGTTTTTGCTCTATCTCTACATCTTCTGGCTCTCTCACACTTTGGTTTCATTCACGTTGCACATTGCGCATACGTCACATTGCATTTTGCTTTTCTGTCTCAGTTGCGACGTTCTCTTCTTCATGTGTCCGTTTCACACTTACATTATTTTCACTTTTCTTTTAACAGAAGGAAACTTTAACAAACACACGACTCACACACACACACACACACACACAGAGGCACATTAAATTGCCAATATATTTTTGTTAAATTGTATTTTGTGTTTGTTTTTTTTTTTGGTTGTTGTTTTGTTGTTGTCTGTTCGTTGCTTGATTAGTGTAAAACGAATGAAGGAAGCAAGAAACAAAAGATGCGATGCCAACAGAGAGCAGAGAGAGAGAGAGAGAGACATAGCGAAACGTAGCAAACAAAACAAGTTCGCATTCTCTTTTCTTTCTCCCTTCCGCTAGCCTCTCTTTGCATGTTCCGTTTGCGGTGTCTCTCTCTCTCTCTCTAGCTGTCTCTCTTTCTTGTATCTGCATCTGTGTGTTAATTATTACAAAGCGTCAGCTTTGATTAAAAGAAGCAATGGAAGTAAAAGATACAAAGCCTAGGCCTAGGAGAATCACTCAGATTCAAGTATGTACATACATATGTATATATGTGTGTGTGTGTGTGTGTACTCTGTCTGTAGAGTATATTAAAAAGGTTAAAATGAGTTAATAAATTAACAAAGATTTCATCTATTTCATTTTTGTTGCATTAAATTCAATTCTTGGCAATGCAAATTCAATGGAATCAGATAATATTAATGCTAGGCTGATCCTCAGTTTTATGTTTTGCTTTTTTTTCTATGCAATAAATCTTTAAACACACATACATACATATGTAGATGTAGATGTGTTCACGTTGAGATAGTCAGGGGAGAAAGAAAGAGAAAGCATCTCGGTACATTATATAACTTTGTGTTTAAAAAAAAAAAAAAAGTGAAATAAATAAATACATTTTTATACATTTTTTTTTTTGCCTTCTGTTAAATATTAATCAATTTTCAATGTCAAACATTTCTCATAATTTTTGGTAAATATTTCTTTTTGTTTTTTGAGAATTTTCTGAAATTGAATTGAAAACTTTTCTTTGCGTCAAATGGGTTAGCAGCGGTGACGGAGGCAGCGACGGCGACGGCGACGTCAACGGCAGCGTCGGTGAAGGAGGCGTCGCAGCAGCAGCAGCAGCAGCAGTGGGCGATGTCGATGTCGACGGGGCGTGTCAGGTTTTTAGTTGTTTAATTTGATTTTTACTTAAATTTATTATACAATTCCCCTTTTTTGACATACACTCGCATTTCCATGTATGTATGTATGCATATACAATGCACATGGCCATGCATACATACATATGTATGTATAGAAGTGTGTCTTAATCTCTGTGTGTGTGTGTGTGCGTATCTGACATCAGCGACAACAATAACAAAGCAACGTGCGCGCAAAAACAAAAGCCAAACCAGTAAACACGTCAGACTACCAAAACCACAAACAACAACGAACGAAACAAAGAGAGCGAGAGACCTAAAGAGAGAACTTTTTTTGTGCTCTCATAATAACCGGCTGGTAGTTTTCCAATACATTAAAAGCTCGAACACGAAATACCCTTTATAAGTATGTACATATAATTGAAGGAACGCTTCACTTAACTAACTGAATATAAGAAATAAACGATATATTTGAGATATAAATTCTTAAACTATCTATGTATCTATTTATGTGTATGCGTATGTATGTACATATGTATGTATATATATTTAGCTTGTATATATGTAAATATGTCTTATATGTATATAAAACTCTCTTTGAAGGGGCATATATGAATGAATATATTCATTATACCGAAATTAACTGTGAATTAAAAGTTATTTCAGTTTTCCAAATTCTTATATAAAGCTTTCTAAAAAAAATTAAGTGGCGAAAGATTCTTATGAATTTATACTACAGGATATTTTAAAGTCGGTGTACTATGAATATCATGTGGTTATTTTTTGTCTTTGTTTTCTGAGTGTGTGTGTGTGTGTGTGTGTGTGTGTGTGTGGCGTGTGTGTGCTTTTGCTTGGGTTTTGGCTTTTGCTATTGTTTATTATTATTTCAATTTTTGTTTTTGCTTTCTTTCTTTCTTGTTGCTTTTTGGTTTTTGGGGTTTGCGTGGCAATTGAAAATGACACGTGAGCTTTCAATTGAGAGAGTTCACACAGAGAATGGAAGACAGAGAGAGAGAGAGAGAGAGAGAGAGAGAGAGAGAGAGGGACCGAGAGTAAACAAGTTTGATGATTCTCAGTGTCTGCATTTTGCATTTGCTTTTGCTTTACTTTGCAATGGCAACACCCCAATAATTTGGCTCTCTCGCTTCGCTCTCTCTCTCTCTGTCGCCACAGCGACACTCATCCATTTCAATCTCTTGGGCGCTCTCCCTCTCTATCTCTTGCGGAGGTACCGCTGCTTGTCGCTCTTTCTGCAGTTTGTTATGATTTTGTTTGCTGTCGCCTTGTCTGATAAAAAAAAACCACCTCCACAGTCTCCGCTAGGCCCCAGTGGTTTCATCACCACCTCTACCACTATTATTCAGCACCACTCACCCACCAAAAGTACTGGTTACATGTCGTTTCTTTGTTGTTCACTTTGCTTACTCAATTCAGCTTTTTTTCGACTCTCTCTCTCTCTCTCTCTCGCTCTCTTTATTATTGTAGGTCATAAATGCATTCACATGACTGCATTTGCCTTGTTAATAGTGCTTCAGAGAGAGAGAGAGAGAGAGAACGAATACGCGTCATCTTAAGAGAGCTTAAACTGTACTTGTATGTGTGGGTGTTATTGTTTGTGGACGTGTGTATGTATGTGTGTATTTGTTTGTCTGAGCTACGTGTACAATTGCCATGCTCTAATTTAGCTCAAAGCTAACTGATCGGGCATATGCGACTATAACAAGCATCACGTGAGCATTCAATGTGTTAAATACACTACACAGAAACGGCCCTAGCCCACTCTCTCCTAGATTTGCAATATTTTGTTTCCTGGTTAGAACTACATGGCGTATGAGTAATGTAAACTAATGATTAGTGTCATTTTAACTACATACTTACTGTATGTATGTATCTATGTATTTCCTATCGATATTCCTGTTAAAAACTATAAAACTTATCAAAATTTTATAATACTTGGAAAAAATATCAAACTTCAGTCAACTGACTTAACAATATAGTCAAATTTAGCCCTATAGAAATACTGCTGATGTTAAGGTATAGAAAATTTCGATCCCATATGTACGCAAATGCTTGTTAAGAGAAAATTTTTGTAAAATTTTATAGCGTTATAATATTTCAGTAATGAATACATACATAAATCATCTTTACAAATCAAAAGGTTTGAGCGATGAGCTAATATTGTTGGCGATTAATTTATGTGTCGCAGGAGTTAATAAATTAGTTTAATCACTTTCCATAAAAGATGTGTAAATTAACCAATAGCCATAACAAATCATTTGGTGTAACTCGAATACTATAATTATGTATTAATATTAATCATATTCCCATCAGAATTTGCATAAAGGTTTTTCTCTTTGATTTTCACTCTCACAGGAGCACAGGAGCTCTCCTTTTGTTGCAATTTCTCAAATTAAGTTTTTCGTTGATTAGTCAAGCCCTCATAGTAGCGGTAGTATTCAAAGCCACCCTAATACCAAACCCCGAACAAGAGGAGACCCAAACGAAACCACACAGACTAAATGGCACACTCCATACTGATTACTCTGTATGTGTGTGTGTGTGCGTGTGTGTGTGTGTGTGTGTGTTTGCCTTTGAACGTTTGTTTTGTATGCCTCTTTGGGTTGACTAAACTAGAACGCGAGCTGATAAGCCACAATGAGTAATACACCTAAAAGATATATGTCTATGTAGATACAGTGACTCTAAGATTATTGCCTTCATTTGTGTTTGCGTTTCCATTTTAACCCAAATGCGTTTAACGAAAAGTTGGGTAAGAAAATCTTTCTATAAAGAATATATGTACATATGTAGGTATTACTTCCTTAAGGACTTACCAAAATTGCAGAAGCTTAAATGTGGACGTTTTCGAAAAGAGAGAGAGATAAGGTCATAAGTTGAATAAGTACTTTAGAAATCCCTGAAAACTCTATTAAAATAAGTTGGAGATTAAAAAAGATAATCCTAATCTTGTTTATCTTAATTTCTGAAACCTACATAGCCCCATTCAAAGCTTAAACCATTTGAGAATTACAAGGAATTGCAACGAAGCTTTGCGGCAAAGCGGGGAAGTGAGAAAATACAAAACTATTTGTATTAAGTTGGCATCTCTGTTAGTGGCACAGACAAAAACAATTTGCAATTTGCATTCGCATTGAAGTAGCCCAAAACCTGGGCTCATGTAAAGGTCGTACAATGACTTTGCAAGCCACAAACAGAAAGAGAGAGAGAGAGAGAGCGAGAGCGCGAGAGAGAGCGATAGAGAGAGAAACATGAGAAGCAGAGCCAAAGAGAAATGTGCAAGAGAGTGTTTGACTCAGCTCAGGTGTCTGTTGCAGTTTGCATTTGTTGCAACCGTCGTTTCTATACCCTAACTTTATGAGATTTTCTTAAATTCTTGGAAACTGAAAAGAAAATTGAAAAATTATAGAGTAAGGGCACTTTCTTATCAGCCTTAGGAGCAGAAATATTTTCCAAAGCTTAATACCTTTTGCATTTTCCATAAAACTGAAATATGTATATGTATTTATGCTTTGTTTTTGTTTTCCCAATGAAAATGAAATATTCTGACATTGAAAGAAAATTGTTTGTTAAATTTCAAACGACGCCCACCACAGTGAAAACATTCACAAAGTAGCAAAAAAAAAAAAAAATAAATACAAAATAAATACAAAAGAGCTTCAAAAAACCAAAGTGACAACAAAATATAAAAATTGCAAATGAAATAAAAATGCGAAATCGACAACAACAGCAACGAAAACAAAAAAGAGAAATCGTTTTCGTATTTTGCACGTTTTTAAAATAAAAACAAAAACAAAAAACAAAAACAAATGCGCGATGGTAAGTCAAGAAGGCCTTAACCCCAATAAAAATTGTAAAAACAATTATAAAACAAAAAATAAATACGCATATCGTATATGTACATACATATAGCTAGATATTAAAAACAATATGCGGCGACATACACACATACATACATACATATGTATATGTATATATTTCTATGTGTTTTATATGTCATTTTGTGTAGGAGCAGCGAAAGTAATGGAATGCCAAGAGGCGCCACTTTATAATGTCCCACAACGAACTTATATACACTACCTTCCAGACTAAGGTTAATACTTGAAATTTAAAGCTTCTTTCGCCATCTAATTATGGATTTCTCAAAAATTATATAGTCGTTTTAAAAAACAAATCTAGAACACCGCAAAAGCGTGACAAATCGTTTTAAGGTTGTTTTGCTTTTTATACCCTTGCAAAAAAGGTATATTCAATTTGGTCAGAAGTGTGCAACGCTTAGAAGGAAGCATCTCCAACCATATAAAGTATATATATTCTTGATCAGCACGACGAGACGAGTTCAAGTAGCCATGTCCGTCCGTCCGTCTGGTTCAACGCGAACTCCTCCTAGACCGTTAGAGCAACAAAGCTCCAGGGCTTGTATATACTGCAGGGGTTGTACATATATCTCGGATTCAGCCGGATCGGACCACTATATCATATAGCTCCCATACAAACGGCAAGTCACGAACAGTGACTTTTTTCAATAACTTCGTTATATTCTATACTATTGTCGTGAAATTTTGATGAGTTTATTATGTGGCAAATTTGATCAAGATCGGGTGGTTATTTCATATAGATTCCATTGGAACGATCGGTCAAAAATAGTGACTTTTGTCAATACCTTCGTTATTTCCTATGCTAAGATTGAAGCCCGTTCCTTTGCAAACATTAGACTTGTTAGAAACGTTTTTCCCTTTGATGGCTATAGGCAAGGAAAGAGCTACCAAAAAAAGTTGCAAGGGTATACAAACTTCGACGCGGTCGAAGTTAGCTTCGGCCCATTAGTCATTTACAACATATGAAATATCTATACCTTTTGTCCTAAACAATAAATTTACGAAAAGTTAAGTCAATGTATGTACATACAATTATATATGTACATATATCTATCGTTATTTGATCATTTTATTTTAAACAGTCACTTTAATACTACAGAGAGGGTAGGGTAAATACGGGTTCATTCTATACATATGTATGTATGTATGTATGTACATATGTACCTATATACTAGAGAGCTGCATGAATGATAGAAAAATCAATTCGAGTTAACAACATTCAAAACTAAATGAATGAATTGAATGACTTCGAAAATCGACTTTAACTGTGTGACGTAGATATCAGTCGCACAACATTCAAACGAAACAAAACGAATTGAATGAGTTGCTATGATTCGAATGCAATCGAATCCCAATTCTGATTTTAGTATTTGTATTTTATATTTTTGAACTATGTATATGTGGTTAATATACGACTAAATTAGTGTGGTCGGTGGCTCAGTGGGGACCTACTTATGTAGTTTAGTTTAGGGTTCGAATCCCCTAGAGAGATGAACTTTTTTTTTATAACTAGTGAAGTAATATTAAAAGGTAGATACATCGTGTATATGATGATGGATTAGCGAATATTATTTTGTAGAATGTATTAGATAGCCTTATTTATGTTTTCTCGGTTCGTGGCAACTAGGAAATTCTTTTAATTCTTTTTGTTCAATTCATTGGCTTTCATTAAACAGAGCTACGTATTTTTAGAGATTTGACAAGTACTAACATTCACACTCATTCATTTCATTGTGGAGTTGTCACTCATTTATTCGAATTCAATTCGAATGGATTCATTTGACTTTGACTTTTCTCTCATTCATCCAGCTCTCGAGTATGTACATACATATGTACATATATATCTTTTAGGTTGTATCCTTTCTCATTCTATTCTCTATATTATAGATTCGATAATGTACAATGTACAATGTACATATGTACATATGTACATACATATCTCCCTTCTCTATCTTATTTTGTCTTTGTGTTTCGCCGCCAGGAAGTAGATAAAACCAAAAAATACAAAAATTAAATAGATTATTTATGTATGTAGAGAAGAAAAAGCCAAAAGTGAAAATTGGATAAGTATTTATTAGAGAATTAAGCATAAAGAATTCATAGACAAATGTGTTTTGTATGCTTGTCTTTAAAATTATTTGTAAAAGCTTGAAAACATTTGAAAATAAAACATAAATAAGTCAACCAAGATGTATGTATGTATGTATAAATGTCAAGATGATTAATTTTTAGATCACAAATTCGCAGATGTGCAGGGCCGCAGAGAGAAAATCAGGTTACGGGGGTAGCCATGTTCGGGCCCTTTACTTCCCTTCAAATAAATCCGCTATATTCGACTGTGATGTATCGCGGGCCCATCTGAAAACTGCGGGCACGGGGGGAACCCCCCCCCCCCTCGATGGCACTGCACATATGTAGACCAAATGCAGCTTTACTAACTAACATCCTTTAGTAGTCCTGTTATAATAATATTAGAAGACATGGCCATAGACAAACAGTTATAAAGGGGGGACGGGGTGCTTGAATGAAAAATCTTATAAAGTTCAAAAATTTCATAATTAAGTGAACAGTCACGCGCTTGAGCACTTTTCCTCTCTCTGCCTTGTTACTCCCACTTCCACTTCCACACCTCCCCACACACACACACACACACACACACACACACAGACACACACACTTTCTCTCTCCCTCCGCCTGTTTCAACTCTACGGTTATTTGTCATTTCGTTTTTGCATTTCTCGCACAGTTGTTAAATAATAAACATTTCCTTTCCCCTCCTCTTTCTTTTTTGTTTCGTTTCTGGTTGATAAATGAATTGTTCTTGTTTTTTTTTTTTTTTGATTTTGATTTTGTTTTTGTTTTTGTTGTCGCCAACGCGACTAGTCGCACGTATGTAGAAGATGAAACAGCAATTGCAATTCTATAAATAGGGGGAGAGACTGAGAGAGACAGAAAGGCAGGCTGTTTGGCAAGGAGGTGTGGCTCCACGTGTAGCAGGGCTTGATTTCCTTTTCTGATTGTATCTTTTTTCCCCATATTATATTGTTTTTGTTTTCTTTTCTTTTGTTTTGCAATTATTTTTGTTTGTTTCGCGATTTTTGCTCTCAAATTTTTCTTTTTTGTTTGTTCGAGCGACCTTGAAATATCGGTGTGAGAAGCCGACAGCATCGACGACATCTATGTACATGTGTGTGTGTGTGTGTGTGTGTACATATATTGCACATAGAGAAAGATGTACACAAATCTTAAATGTACATACTATGTATATACATATGTACATATGTATGTATGTATGTATTCCCTGACAATGAAAAATAGAACAGAGGGTGACTAAGTCTTTGTTAGATCATATCAGTCTTAGATTATGTACATATGTATGTACATATGTATGTATGTATGTATGTATGTATGTATGTACACTAGACATTTGGATCCCCAGCGAATGTTTTTAGCTCTGCCACCGTCAGAACAGACACAAAATCTTCTTTTTTTTGGTTATTTTCTTAGATTGAAACACTAAGTGTTTCATATTTTCGATTGTTTCCCATAAACGTGATTCATATCATTTAGGTGTAACAGCTTACTAGTTTAATCTAAAGTTTAGACTCTCAACTAATTGTCGAATCAATATTAAAGGACTCAATATGATGATGAATGGTTCCAATTAGGTGTACAACAATTTTGACCTTGAACAGTCTATAAATTGCAAAGGCATTTTGCATGTTTGCCAATCGTTATTAATTTGTTTAAACAAACATTAAGTTGTGCGAGGCCTGGGGATCACCTGATCGATCATCTCAATATATGTACGTATGTACATATGTATGTATTTATATGTAGAATTGTTATAAACAATATTTTCGGTCAAACACACACACACAAGAAGCAGTATAAGAAGAAGAAAAAAGGAAAAAAATGCAGTCAACGTTGACTGCGCTGTTTGTGTTTGTTGCTCTGCTTTGCTAGCGGTTGGTTAGGTATTAGTTCATACTTGAGGTGACCTTGAAAAAGTTTACTAACATTTGGATACTCGCCACCCACCGTTTGTGTACCACCCCCCTCCCGTTGTCAGCAGAAAGGCAACCTCCTTCCATCACCCCCCCCCTACACACACACACACACACACTCTCTCTCTTTCCTAATTTTTCACCTATGTATTTAATTATTTTTTTTTCTGGTTTGCTTTCTTTCTATTTTCAATTTTCTCTTTATTGCAACAATCATATGTTTTGTTGTTGGCACCTGATTGTGCGTCCTCCCCCCCAAGCATTCTACCAACCACCAACCGCAACCACAATGCCACCCACCAAAACCATATTAGAAGCAAGAGTGGGAGAGAAGGAAAGAGATAGAGTATTTCTAGGTGATGGTCAAGGCAACGACTACGACGCAAATTTGAAGGCTAAACGCAGAGAGACAGAGAGCCAACAACAGCATAAGAGAGATGCAAAACGAGATAGCAGCAGAGAATGCGAGAAGAGGGAAAGTGAGACAAATCGAATTTTATATACCCTGTACAGTTTAGTTAAATATAGGCATTGTTTAGTGTTCTAAGCTTTTGAAGATGGAAATTAAAACGAATTAGAGGATATCAGCAAAGTCGACGACTTTGGACATCAAAAATTCTCTTCGTTTTTGCTTCTTCGTTTTGTTGAGTTCATTTGTTTACGCCATGCCCATGTGACGCCTCCGCATAATAAAAAAGAAAGGAAAGAAAGAAGAAAAGTGCGCAGCTTGTTGATTAGAGCCACCGCCTTCACCTCTCCTTAGCCAGCAAACGGATTCTACTGGCTCATTCTCCCTCTCTGTCTGTCTCTCTTTCGCACAAAGTGAAAAGTCGCCGCAGCGATAAAAGTCTAATGAACTTTTGATGTGAAGAGGTAGAAATTCTATGTGTATGTACATATATAAGAAATAAAAACAGTTTGATTTATTATTTAATTCTTACATTTTTTATGTTTGTATGTATGTATGTATGTACATTCACAAATGAATAGCTTCCCTCGCATTTGCTCTCACATGCACTATGCACGTGTACTTTTTGTTGTAGTTGTGTTATGTGACGTCATTAGCGATGTGAGCGGCTTAGAAATTTCATACAATTCTCATGTAATTCGCTTTTTCCCCGATCAACAATATTTGTAATTGTTTATTGTCTTATTGTTGCATTTTTTAAAAGTTTAGGTGACACAATTGAACAAAAATTACGTATACGTATGTATGCATGTAACTATGCCTGTACATATATGTATGTATGTATGTATGGTTTATATTTGTTATTTAATTTGAATTTTCGACGGGATTCGGCAAATGACACCGCGGCGCACTATTTTTTTGTACTATTCCGTTTCTAATGAGGGTATATTAGACATAGCCAAAGTTTCTAGTAACAAAGAGAATTCTATGAATACAAAAAGTATTAATGATGCGAAAGTATATGATTTATTTGTGATTAGCCTAAAATATCATAAATCTTTCAATTTTTTATGGTATATGAAGTATGTATTAAAATATCTATACATTTTTATTAATATATGATTAATAACCTGGATATAAAAAGCGTCTACTATAGTTAGCTTTTTCTACATTTTTTTTTTTTTTTTTGGAAATAGTTTTTGGCAGTGTGTACACACTTTGCAAATATTGATTCATACAGAGAAACTATATATTCTGATTGTTAAATGCTGGTTTGGTATTGGGAATTTTCTTTGTAAAATGTTTATTTAAAAATATATTTATCAATTTAAACGAATTATAATTGTCAAACATTGAAAGGCAAAAATTATGAGTAAGCTTCTCATGTAGATAGTTATCGACATGTGTAGAATCTCAATGAGTTATCTACTAGTTTACATTAACAGAGACTTAACAGACGGTAGGCCATAACAGTGCTTGCATGTAAACAGATAACAACAAAATCGTAATTTTTCATATAATATTATTATTGAATAGATATAATAGATATAGCGGTGGGTTAGCAAGTGGAAACATTCTAAGTGCAAACAATGGAGACCACAAAGCGGGACGCTGCCTGCGATGGTGGCTCCAATGAGCCACTCGCCGGCTCTGGGTCACCACAGAGAACAACAACAACAAACGGTGAGAAGATGAATAAAGTAGCAAGAGAAGTTATTAACACTCTTTCAATTTTCTCCATTTTTATAGGAGACGTTCCCACGCAGTCGCCGCAACATTGGCGAGGACAACCTATTGAGTCCATTCATCGAGGCTTACAGCTGTTCGAGCTGGAGCACTTGGGACCGATTCAGCCCAGCGGCTTGCATAGAGTTCTCTATAAGCATCCCATATGTGAATCAGTTAATGAGGCTCCACGCCCCCTCAAATCATCACCCAAATGGGATGCACAACACGTGCGTCTGCCCTGTGCCGAGGAGAGTAAATATCCGCGAGAAAATGCCGATGGTTCGAGTGAGATCGATTCACGCTGGGAGATGATCGAACGCGCCCTTTTGCGTCCCATATCGAATAGCAAGCAATTGGAGGCGGCAATTCTATCGTACAATACCACATATCGTAATCAATGGAATTTCCGTTCGTTGCACAAACTTTTGCGAGAGGAATTTGATAAGAGTGAGGCGCGTGTCTTCTTTGAGGATCTTTTGCCGCGCATCATACGCTTGGCATTGCGTTTGCCGGAGCTAATCAAGGCGCCAGTGCCGCTCCTCAAGCAATATAAGACATCGGCCTTATCACTTACTCAGCAGCAGATCTCTTGCCTCTTGGCGAATGCATTTCTCTGTACATATCCTCGTCGAAATACGCTGAAAAGGAAATCGGAATATAGCACATTTCCAGATATCAATTTCAATAGGTAATTTTAGTTGATTCCATGAATGATTCTGTCTCAATTTGATATATGTTTTTATATTACTTCTTGCTGCATTATAGACTCTATCAAACGGAATGTCCTTCTGCATTGGAGAAACTTAAATGCATTTTCCATTACTTTCGTCGTGTTTGCCCAACAGAGAGGGATTCGAGCAATGTGCCAACCGGTTGTGTGACCTTTGTGCGTCGCAGTGCTAAGCCGGACAATCAACAGGATTGGTCAACGAGTGAGGCACCCTTGGGCAATGTACCATTGCACATAAATGCTGCTGGAACCATCGAGGATCAGGGTATTGGACTACTGCAGGTGGATTTTGCCAATAAATTTCTTGGCGGCGGTGTCCTCGGCCATGGCTGTGTCCAAGAGGAGATACGCTTTGTAATCTGTCCCGAATTGATTGTTAGCAAATTGTTCACAGAATGCCTGCGGCCACATGAAGCTCTCTTGATGGTCGGTGCGGAACGCTATAGCAATTATACGGGCTATGCCAGTAGCTTTATGTGGGCGGGCAATCATGAGGATCTTACGCCCAGAGATTCATCGAGACGCCGTCAGACTGCTATAGTGGCCATTGATGCATTACAATTTCGCGAGACATCTATGCAATATCGTAAGGATCTAATGGAACGTGAATTGAACAAGGCCCATGTGGGATTCATGCCTTGGATGTCCACTCTATCGCCGGGCATAGCCACCGGGAATTGGGGATGCGGTGCCTTTGGCGGTGATCCCCATTTGAAGGCTCTGCTCCAGTTAATGGTATGCGCCGATTTGGGACGACCTTTGGCCTACTTTACCTTTGGCAATGAACAGCTACGTGATGATTTACATGCCATGTGGCAACTGTTTCGCAATCGTGGCACAACTGTGCAGGAATTGTGGCACCTTTTGCGTCGCTTTGATCAGCAATTACTCAAAAAGAACACGAATCTCAATCTGTATGATTTTTTAGGAGAGGAATTGTTAAGAGCGCCGAAAGCAACAACAAGTGCTTCAACTTCTGCATCTAGTTCCAATGTGGCGCCAACAACAGGCACCTCTGGTTCAGTGGTAACATTGATTGATAGTGTCATTTCTTCAGAGGACGATGATAATGATGTGCCGGTTGCTATCATTAATAACGATGATGATGATGATGATGATGATGATGATGATAATGATGTTGATGATGGGGAAAACGATGATGTACACAATGCTGATGATGTAGAGCTAGTGGTTAATGACGATGAGGATGAAACTAATGCCATGATGATGGCTGCTAGCTTGGATTCACATCCAGCTGAGAAACTGACACCACCACAAAAAACACGACAATTAACTCTACTGGAGATGCTGGACAATCATTATGAGAAAGGACAAACGTCAGCTGGTTCCAAACGGCCTCGCCACTCGGCCTCCTCAGCCGGTTCATCATCAACAACAACAACAACACCAGCAACCATGAAATGCCGCAAGGAGAGTTTGGATGACTTGGATGCCAGCAGTAGTATTGCTATTGGCAATAATCCTCGTTAGAAATTCCATGAAATTCATACCAAAATTTGAATCTTTCTCTATTAAAGAGTTATCAAATAGAGGGAGACAAAAACACACACACACAGATAGAAATAGAGCAAAAGAGAACGAGAGAGAGAGAGAGATAGAGAAAGTGAGACAGTGACAGAGCTTCAAAAGCTACAAATAATTTGGTAAATTATGTTTTAAAACAATTATTGTAAAACAATAAATTCCAATTCAATAGAAAAATTCCGAAAATTCAAAATTAAACTCAGGTATGCAAATTAATTGTATAGCTACAAAATGAATAGAAAAATTAAATTAAAAACAAAACAAAAAACAAAAATACTCCCTGTTATACACGAAAACCTTGTTGAATTGAGACAAAAACTATATTGTGTTATATATATTCTAATATTCTTACAATATATTTAAGTGTTAAGCAATAAGAATAAAGTCGAAAAACACAAATTTCATCCGAAAACTTCATTTATAAATATTTGGTTGAAACACACAATTTGCACCAAAAGTAAATATTTCAAATAAGAAATGAAAATACATGACTTAAGATGAAAATAACAAACAAATTTATTGTTCTAATTAAATTATCTAAATAAAAGAGGAATAGAATTTCATTTGCCAAAATAATGTTCAATTAATTTGCAAATTTTGTAAATCATCTCATTCCATAGAACATAAATATATACATACATATATATAATGATTTTATCCTGAATATATATAGATGACATATAATTTATTAATTTGTATTCATATAGTAAATGATTCAAAGATTTGTCACCAAAACAATATTGTTCTATTAATAAGCAATAAAAATCAAAGAAAATAAATATTTAAATGAATACCAAGATTTTGACTTTGATTTTTAATATATATGTACCTATATATGTATGTATATAAGTTAGCACGATACGCCGACTTCTACAGAACAAGTAGAACTATGCCCTGCATCCGGACCAACTATGATGCAGCAAGCCGAATAAGCAATACCATGAGTTCCGGGTAGTATACCCGCCCTCGTTGAACCTTAAGTACATTGTGATCCATTTCAATCCACACTATCCACTTGCTCCATTAATGACTTCCTATACCTAGACTAAGCACTTTAACGCTTGACCCAATACTAACTTCCCATCTCATAGCATAAGCACTTTTCTATTCACCTTTGTAGCCATGATCGGACGATGATCATCCCTCTTGAGGTATGTTTAAGGTCCCAATCTCTGGAAGAGCCTCAGTCTTAGTTTAGTCTTAGTCTGGCCTCGGTGATTAATCAACCATTGATAACTTTCAATCAAAGCTTCTGTGTGAATAGTTTCATATCCGAAGGATCATGGTAATGCCACACCCAGACATGGAGCAGGGACCAGGCTCGTATACATACATATATACATACATATTTATGGCCTGTAGAACCTGCAAGTTTTTTGTTTTCGCCTTCTATAATTATATTATACGTACATATATATTTTTACTAGAAATTTTATATATATATATATATATATATATTTTTGGATTTGTTTGTTTTTTTCTTTTTGTTTTAATCTGTATATAATCTGAATTTTTGTTTCAATTTTTGAATTCAAAGCGATTCAGTAATGATTGCGTCTCTTATTGGATGGACAATACTCGGCATATTCCTCCCAGGTGCAGCCCACCTTGGTGCAACATTCATTGGTTATCGATGGAGCGCCAGATCGTCGGGTCCGCAACAACATATTGGCATAGTTCACATGCAACCAAGTGGAGGCAGCGGAACCAGCTACAACGACAAAAGTATGTAGTGTATGAAAACAAAGAGTCTCAAATGAACAATAATTGTTTCTTACGATTTGCCGAATTGTTAATGCTACGCTTTATCCAGGCCTCATCGTTGCCCGTGCGTTTTCGATTACGTCGCGTTAAACGATAAATATCCTTTTCGCAGGCCCAATACAATTGACGTATCAATTTGTCGCGGCATCGCGAATGCGTCTCCTGATGCCACACATTCTCCCAATCGGATTGAGATCTATACAATATTATGGAAAATTATGTAACTACATTAGTTTTAGACAATTTTTACATGAATGCTTTTTCGATTTGCCCATCAATCGCAATGTTTAGACAAATATTTCAACTACCTTGTGTGGAAATTAGAAATTGAAAACGTTTCGTGTTCAAGGGTAAATCAATATATCCTAATCTGCCCTTTTAGACTGTTATTTCTGCAATTTCTAAGCAATTTAAATAAATTGTAATCAAAATTTTGCATATTTTAATAACATTCGGAGCATTTGATTTGAGATTCATAGACATTAAGTTCTCAAGATTCAAGTGTAGATTGAAAAGAATATCTAAAATAAGATATAACTTTCGCAGAGTTAAGAATTATCCGAATTTTTAAAATTATTTTGTCATTTTTGTAAATAAAAAAGTTAGTTTTCATTGATTTTTAATATTTTCTAGTAAATTTTCACTTAAAAACTACGCAATTTGCAAGTATTTATTTATTTAGTTTTAAATTTAAAACTCTATTAAAAATGCAATTAATAAAAATATAAGAAAATTTAGTTGGAAATGATTTTGAGCGTTTCTTCATGTAAAAAAGACAAATCAGTTCTTTGCTTATTTTCGATTTCGAATTTTTAGTTGCGAAACTCGAACTTTGAAATGATTTTCAAAACTGCTATCCCCTTTGAATGCTTTTAAATTGTATTTGTTTTTTTAATTGGAATGTAAATCACGCCAATAATCAAGTTATCTTCTTAAGCGAAACAAATAATGTTCGAATTTTGACATTGGAAAGTGATTTTTCTATTTGTATTATGATCCCAAAAATGTTTAGGTTTTTGGATTTCTAGGGGCCCCTAACATATATGGCAAATAGTCGTCCAATCTGACAAATTCTTAATCTTGATTTTGATTAATCAATAAAGAGCTTAAATATCAAGTTTCATTCCAGACGGAAATAGCTATATCGACTTGTCTTCTCTCGCTGATCAAGTACATATATACTATAGATTGTGTGGTCGGAAATTTGTGGCCAATTTGTCTGAGAGTTAACAGCTATTAGCTTTCTATGCTATGCTGACCAAATGGACGCCTATTTGGCCCATTTCAAATATCATTTTCGATTTCATGTTCGATTCTCTAGGCCAAACTTCAATCCAAAGCCACTTGAATGGGAGGTTCACTTACCGTTCCCGGAATAGCAGCTCTAAGCCTTCTTCGGTATGCTGGAGTGCCTCAGTTGTTGTTGGCATTAGCTGCAGGGCCAATAGAAGCATTGCACCGCGTAAAGTCCAGCTTCTGGAACCGGCAATGGGGGCCAAACAAATCATATTTTGGAAAGATTACTTTTCGATTCCTTCTTCCTGCGAGGATTAAAATGATACAATAACACAAAAAGAAATACTCTCACTGCTGTGCGACTCACACGATGGACACACGGCAACTGAACGAGTTCCATGGTGCGTTGCCCGGTTTTGAATTATAACCGAAAACGGGTCGGACTAAGCTGACCAACCAAAACGGTCCATGGATGATATGGCTGTGTGTTGGCGGCGTTTGCATAATTAAATGGACACCACCAACACACACACACACAAACTAGGCGATGGTTTCTTATTTGAAGTAATGAGAGGGACCGACTCCGGCACCACGAGTTCTTAATGAAGACCAACGGCAGCAGCAATTGGCGTTTTGTCCTTTTCACCGGCATTGGGCTTATTGTCTTGTTTATTTGCTTGGTTGCTGGTACCAAACAAAATCAAATTGGATCCCGATCTCGGTCCTGGTCTGGGTCCCTGTCTATGGTGTCCTGTTGCTGGTTGCTGGCTCTGGTTCACCTGTTGTTATTGTCCTGCCTTACAAAATAAACACATAAACTAGTCCATGTTACGATTATGTATGTACACCTCTTTGTTTGCATCGTAAAAATCTGACATGAGTGGGAGCGAATCCTCCTCACATTGGGACTCCGAGATTGCGGGATTTTCGCATAAATTTTGCAATATTTTCTTAACAGTGGTTCATCGAAATCGAAAACCATTTTTTTTCAAAGAAAACTTTCAGGCTGAGTTTTCTTATATATGTACATATAATCGGCTTTGCTGTCAATTTATAATCTATACTACATATATATCCATCAAAGAAGCTGTAAGATTCAGTTGATGATCGATCAGTCATGAAATCAACATTGAAATCCACCAACAAACAAGGGCAATTCAATAATTTTGTAGAAAGAAAGGATACCATTTAGTCCTATCTTGATAAATACAATTACTTTAGAGAAATAATTGATGTAAACATTTTGAAAGTCTCAATGGAAGGATCCTTTGTGAAAATGCATCTGGCGAAATCTTAGTACTATATGCAACGTAAACATTGTCACAATATTGAGTGAGATCAAAACATATATGTACCTTATAAGATTGGAAAACGACAAAACGTTTTAAACTTACTTACTTGGTTTGAACGTTTATGCCAAATTGATCGATTATTTAGTAGTTCAAGTTTAAAATTGTATATGTAAGACTCTTCAAAATGTCAATTTCAAAATAATTGACTTTTTTGGAAAACCCAACTAAATTTAACAATACTTGCAAGGAGTGTCCTTAGTGAAGCAGATCAGGGCTTGAGGAATGGAGGCTTAAAGCTTGAGCTGGAAAAGTTTTTATAATTTTCAACAAATTTATAACTTTTCGATTGACTTGCAATTCACAAATCTGTCTATAAATTGTAATTGATTCGAGGATTATTTTGTATCCACAGTTCCCCAATTTCTTTCTATGTTTCAATAAGCGAATCCTTGAATGGTTTATAGCCTATTTTCGGTTGACAATTTCAGTCAACCCGCCCTAGCTCTAGAAATTAGCCACTGAAATAATAATACTTTTAGAATATTTTGTAAAAAAATATCGAAGAAAATCTATTATACATATTTACTTAAGCGGCTGACATTTACATTCGACTGGGAAATACAATTTTTTAATAATAATTGATTAACTGATTTAAAATATATTGGAAAAAAATTGATCTCTTTTGTTCTTTTTGCCTTTTGAATGTTAATTGCGACAAGAACTTATAAAAGAGTTTCGTGTCCGTCTGTTTCAATGAAATTTAGTCTGTTAGATTTTAAAATTTGTATACAAAACTTTGTACATAAATTTCTCTTTTATATAGGCAGCACATTTATCGAAATCATTCCGATTAAACAACTGTAACGTATAAAAATCGTTTGAAAACTAAAAATGCATCTGAAAGAAAGACAGCTTAAGTCTAGTCTAGTGTATGAATTTGTAGAAGAATGGGACTTCACTTACAGTATGTAAAGGCAAACCCTCTTAAAAGTTGTCCCAATTGTTATATATTGATTGAGATTTGTTCCACTGTGCCAGGCTCTGACGTTGATAACGCCCACATGCGAGCGAGACCGATACAGCAACCGGGAGTGAGACACTTGCTCGGCTTAATAAATGTGACTGTTTACCCATCTTTAGAAACAATTTGGGTTTCAAATAAAAAAAAAAGAAAATCTGACTTGACAACCAATTGCTGAAAAAAAGAGCCAGTGGACCCAACTTTAGCAGTCACAGCGACCGCTCAGTTGACATTTACAATTCCAAGGAATTGGATCAGCTAGTAAACCGCAGGACCAGTGGAAGGATTGGAAAATAAATAGCAACCTGTGGTTCTTTACATAAGTGGAAAATAAAACACTTTACAAAATTTAACTTTTTGTTTTGTTAATTCTTTATTAAGTTTGCTTCTTATCCTTTTAGTAAACAAAAACGAAAACAAAAACCAAAATCTAACAGAAAATTCGAAAATATATATAAATTTTAAAACTAATGAGCTCTCAACATTTTCAGTTTTTTTTTTTGTTTTAGTTTGCTCATTTATACATCTTAAGAGTACATTATATATGTATATATATATATCTTTAATCTTTGATGTTGTAAATCTTTGCTTATATCTACAAAATATTTTCTTGTTCATTTCCAATTGTTCTAGAGTATTTGTAATTTTTCATAATGAAACACAATCCTTAAGTGTTTCATTTTTGTTTTTTTGTTCATTATTATTATTATTTATTATTAATTTTTCTTCTGGATTTTCAATTTGTTCAAATATTGTTCAATTCCACAACTGTGCTAGGAATGCAGTAGGATTACATTTACAATTGCATATGTACATCTATGCATATACATACAAACACACCCATCCAGTCACCCACACACACACACACACACACACATACGTACTTATTTAAACACTTATCTCATATAGTTCAAGTTTTATTTTCTTTTCAGCAAACAAAACAAATATAATAAGACCAAGCAAAAATTGACTAATCAATCAACAATCCGAAACAAATGAACAAATGTATCTAAAAATTTTGGTCTTATCTATGTGAACTTTAAAAACTTACATATATTATTAGTATATACTTATGTTTATGTGTGTGTGTGTATGTGTGTGTGAGCATAGCGTGAATACATTCAAAAGCTCCAACGAGTCATTCGGTTTTTAAAAGGTCTCACAACTCACTTTACTCCTTTGAATGCTTTCATAATATAAAGTATTTAATATTCGAAAAACAAATAGAGCTAAAAGAAAGAGAATATGATTGAATCAAACAATTTTTGTTGTTGTTGTTTGTTTTTTGAAACCAAAATCTACTGGATCAGAAATCGAGTTATATGTATGTATCTCTGGCGAGCTTAGGGCCATTACACTGAATTCTTGATTAATGTCCCATACATATGAATTGAATTACTTGGAATGAAACCTGTCTAAATAATTCCTTATCGAGCGACATTTTTACTGATCGATTGTATCGAAATATTTGTAAACAAAAAAGAATGACAATTTGTCTCGGAATAACGTTCTTCCTTTTTTTTTGTTTGCCAACTTACTTAAAATGTGTATATTATTCACTTGGAATAAGAGTTTTTATTTTTGAATACCAATGAGAGTTTAATTTGGTTTCGTCTGCCTAACAAACGCCATGGAACTATTTTATTCCTATGCAGAATTTCATGTCTCGCATCAAATGTAAACAATTTTAGAGTTTGTAGAGTTATTTGCTTTATGAATGTACTTGTGTTTAGTTTATATAGTATAAATATATAGCGTGCGGTTTGTAGCTATTAAATAACTTGGACATAATTTCTAAGTCAACAGCTTGAACATTTTGGAACATAAACCTCTTGGAAATTCATGCTGAAATCGTAAGTTCTCCAAAATGTGAGCTTTCCTTTTTAATTAAATCTGTTCCACAACGATTTATTGAACATTTTATGCAGATTATGTTGGTAAAGAAGGCTCCCATTAGCATCGATTCAGAAAACAGCAACAACAAAAACTAAATGGAAATGTCTGAAAAATACTTAACAAACCATTGGAACTTAATTGAAAGATATACATACATAGATCGTATCGTTCCACATTTGGAGATTTGGAGATAGAAGCTTAAACCCCACAAAATTTATTTGGGCAAATTGGGCATTTTGAGAAGAAATCGTTCTTAAAGACATTCTAACAGAATACCAAATTGAATAAACATTGGATCAACAACAGACAAGGAATGCCGCCAAAAAAGGCGGAAATGGCCGTGCCGGAAATGCTCATGTGCTCATGTAAGACTGAGCAAGATAGCCTATGTTTGTTTATATAGGACTTAACTTGGTCTTAGCCACATAATTGATTCCATTTCCATTATTGCCAATGGCTTAGAGATTAAATTAATCAATTTAAATAGCACAACGTTCAAATAATGTCAAAACTATAAGATAGTTTTTGAGTCTACTGGCGCACCCTGTATTAGAAAACAAATTAGAAAATCAAAGCTGACCAACATTATGTTATGGAAGGTTAATTTTAATTATGTATAAACAATGAACCATTTGTCTAATGATTGAGTGTGAAATATTTAATTTGTTTATATACTACATAAACTTATCATAAATCTGTTGATCGTATGTCTTTTCTGCCAGAACAATCGATCTCTGAAAAAGGTCTCTTCGAAAATATGTCTGGAAAGTCAAATTTGGAAACTTTTAAAATCATTCTAGTTTTCGATTTGAAACGATTTTGATTGGATTTGAGATCTGTTGACGCTTACGATTTCGAGCCAAATTAATCGGTTCTAAAACGTTTAGGTTTGCCGTTTAGTCGTTAGAGTGAATAACTTTCAAATATTTTGTATTTATTTTGTTGAGCCATAAGTGAATAAATTCAATTCTGTCATTAATTTACAAGAATTATTTTAAGCAAGCAATCAGAAAATTGTGTTCGAAATTGAAATGGTTTGTTTGAAATCCTTTGGAAATTACAGAACCATAAACACATTAGGCCGTGGTAGTTTTGTCACGATATGCACTCAAAAATAAAATGAATAAGCGAATAATGTTTCGAAATTAGCTTGAAAAACGATTGACTCGAAATTGGAAACAGAATGTTTGAAAACTATGCGGAATTGCTGTCGATTGAAGTTTGAAAAAGATCCGGAAACGAGAACCGTAATGAATATTTGTCTCAAGTGTTGATGGGTATGAAATAAACAATATACATATACATATCTTATTTGCCCCTTTGTCTTTAAAAAACGTACTATATTTGGGTCTAAATTCAAACACATATTATGTACTTACTTCTTAAAGTCTATTTCAATGTAATGTAAGGGTGATTTTCAAAATTTTTGGAACATTAGTTTTTGAAATAGCTTAATCAGATCTCATTTATGTATGTTGAGTTCGATTTTGCTTTGTATCGGTTCATTAATTTTCTTCAATGAATGCTCTAAATTATTTTTGTTAGGGTAATTGTTTAAAACATTTTTACCCTAATGAATGACTTGTATTAGCATAATTTTAATTTTGTAATAGTCATACATTTATGTTTATATATGTATGTCTATATCTTTATATTATGAATTATAAATTCTAACGACAGTATTATATAGAACTTTAGTTTTTTCTCTCTCTTGATTTTCATTTAATTCTAACAATGAAAAAACGTTTCTTTAAATAATTAATGCTAATATATTTAGTAGTTGTTCTCTGTAGGATTATACATTTTCTTTGGACATTTGTTACTGTTTTTTGTTGTTGTTGTTACTTTAATTTTAATCTCCTTCGACACTGTAAATCACATCGTAGGTAATTAAATTATATAATACTTTATACCCTTGCAAAGGCAATCAAAAAGTAGTTAGGAAAAGGAGACCTCTCTCTCTCTGTCTTGATTTTATGTTGATTCTATATCTTGTAACTATATTAACATATGTATATGTCAATAAATCACCTTGATATTTGCAAGAGTTTAAAAACTGCGAAGTGTCCGCAGTTTATATATATAAACCATTCATTTGAATTTTCCCACATTGAGAGTGACAATTAACTACAGTTAGTTACAGATTATGCAAACTCTTAATATTAAAACACACAGTATAACACATACACAGATATACAAATACAATACATACACACACACACACACATACACATACAAACACATAGTTATTGAATTACAGGAATTTCCCATTAACATTACAATATACATATTTGTATTTGTCTTAACGCCTAACGCAATTAAATTTAATGTCATTTCATCGTCATTTTTTGTTTTTTTTTATATTTTTAGTTGAATTCCAACAAAATTTCTCACTTAATTATATACATATTACATTCCTTTGAATAATTATACATACACAAAAAAAAGAAGAGACAAAACACTCTTATTCAAATGGATTATCCTCTTCATCCCGTCCCGCTCGCTGTCATTCCAATTCACACGATAAATATTCTGACGGAGCAGAAATTGTGATTTCAAGTTGCGTTTCAGTTGATTTCATTTCAATATTTTTTATGCTTGACATTCGCTAATGACTAATATCAAGATTAAATATATAATAGAAAACAAAAATTAAATTTTGATTCCAAAACTGCAAAGATAAAGACAAAGAGTTGTATTAATAATAGAAATGTACATATATTAGATATATTTTTCGTTTAGTTGTCTAATCTATTTTGTATGAATATAAATCGCATTTCTTTTCCAAACCCAAGTCAATTGACGCAGATCTGTGAATTAAAGTGGACCTCCCAACACTGGAATACTGGGTAGCAATGTTGAGTTGAGACCAAGTTTGTCATAATTGTCTTGTTATTGAACGTCACACACACATTACGAAGTCTAAGCATGTATCGACAGCCCTCTCCCCACTTTACGCTCTCATTGGGAGTACGAACGTTCGGGATTTTGCCGAAGTTCTCTGGGGTTCGATGACTAGGCTAGCGATTGCAATCAAAATATCGTACGTTTGTCCAATCTAAGTAATGTATGGTTAGTGCTAACAATTTAGATAATAATTAACTTTTAATACAGATCAATGAGTTCCTATTCCATAGTAATAAGGTCAAAGCTTGCATACTTTTAGGCATTACTATTAATTCTTCGAGGAATTTTCATAAATATGAAATATGTGAATAGGTAATTAACTATTATCATAGATGATTCGAAATAAGTTATTATTTAACTTTATTTATTTGGTTTTTGAAGATACAAGTTATGCAAGTCCTTTGAAAATAGACTTTTAACAAATTTTGGTACTTGTTATAGTATCAAAAATAGTTGGTATAGTTTCAAAAAATACTTTGAATGGTTTTAAGGTTATTTTTCAAAAATCGACAAAAATATAAGATTTTAATGCAAATTGAAAGATCGAATAGGAAACTTAGTACGTTACAAAAAATGTACAGAATTACAGTCTTCACAAAGCTACGAGTTTTTAAATATCTAATTTAAAATTCCTTTATCTATTTTATTGTGAAACTATATACTTATTCCTCTATAGTTTTCCTTCTTACCAGCTTAGAGCATTTCAATATTGGACGTTCCGTTGCCGGTTGCAGTGCGTGTGGTCTTAGTTGTCTGTTGATTGGTCATAATTGGTGGAGGGCCGCACCAGACCACCTGAAATCAACGGCCAGTATTTGGATGAAAATATATTCAGATTTCAAAATCAGATCACTATACTTTACCTTGCGGAATGCCTTGCGAAAGTTGTCAGATAGAAAGGCATAGAGTATGGGATTAATGCATGAGTTTGTATAGGCCAAAACATGTGATATTATTTGAATAATGACCGATAAATGGCTACCGCCATATAAATTCAGAGCCTTCATAACAAGAATGACCTGCCAGAGAAAAGTGGTAGATATTTAATGTCAATGATTGGCAGCTGCTATTAACAATGTGTGTAAATACTAAAAGTATCTATTCAAAGCGTTTCGATTTCTAAGCAGATGTGTCAATTCCACTAAATGCTACTTGAGTGCAATTGAAGTTCTGTTTAGTTGAGTGTTTGAGTGGCAACAGCTGTTGCCTGCTGTCAAATTGATTTAACACTTTGTTTTTTATATATGTACATACATACATATTCTATTTGTAATTAATTTACTTACATGAATAGGCAGCCAACAGATGGCAAATGCCAATACAACAACAACAACCATTCGAGTGACACGTCGCTTGCCTTTGCTATATATGTTTAATTACAAAAGACACAGATAAAGAGACAAAAAGACAAAAGAGAGAGAGAGAGAGAGAGAGAGAGAGAGAATTTGTAAATTTAGCATATCTAACTTTAAATAGGACCACTGCAATTGAGTTTGCTGCATTTTGATTTATGCACTTTGTGCAGCAACCGAAAGAGCTAAAACAACGCGGCGTATGCGCAATACATCATCACGTATACGACGCATTGAACGCATTCAGTACTCAAAATTTGTATGCATAAATATTCTAATTTAACAGTTATTTATAGCATTTTCCATAAAGTATATGGTATATGGTTATATTTGTGTATGTCTATAGATTATTTTTCACATTTGTTTTTCAACTGACTGCATATGAAAATGCTTTAGAGCAAGTTCTAACCTTAATCTTTGAGAAGTTTTATATTTGTCTCAACATTTGCCCAACTGTTGGGATGAAAACGACTCCCTCCAAAATATATATTGGAATCCGTCAGTTACCATCTTTAGGCAATACACTATTTAAATTGAAGCTTAATAAAGACTGAAGTAGATAAGCCATCCCGCTGTCTACAGATAGATTGAGCGCTCTAGCGCTGCCACCAAGCAACGGCCAACTCTAACCTTATGGCTCAACTACATAGGAATATAAGGTTTATATGAATAATTTGGGGGTTTGGCAAAAATTGTCTGCACAATTAAAGAGGCTACATGCCAAATACTTCATACAGTTTAGTTACATTTGCTCTGTTGTTCTGTTCCATAGTATAACTCACAAAGGCAATAAATAGCTTAAAAACCAACTTTTATACCGATATCGTTCAGATTAACAAACCTAACAGCATAGAGATATTTCTAAAAATACAATACAATTAAAAATTCGGATCTTGTCGCTGCTTATTACTCAAGCTTAAATTGCTTTACTTTTATAGTATCTTATAATTACTATATAAATTTGTTTGAAAGATTTATTGAATCCTGGAATTGAATCTTGCTGTTATTACATATTTCTATCATTAAACGAGTATTTAGTCATTTGCTAGTTGGTGAAAAATTTTTACAATTTATCTAGACAGATGTCATATTAATGCAAGCAAATAATAAATTTATATATTTTTGAAATATGTTATTGATAGCATGTTCATTTAATCTATATACTTAGCCTTTTGGGTTAGTTGAAGTCTCTCTAGTCGATATTCTCTAGAGGTAAATAGCTCATATATATATTTATGTACTTGATATGTGTATGTGTTAAAGCACTTTTTCTTTGACAAAGTGTATGAGAGACCCAGAGACGGTTACTAAGAAGGAGATAGAGAGACGGAGAGAGGGGCAGAGAAAAGCACTTAAAAATTTATGAGCAACACTCATGAGTTTTCCTTTTCGGCCTAATAAAAAGGCATTCATCATGCCACATGGGTCACTTGGCCACAGGTGCGTGGAATTCCCAAACCCAATCCAAATTCTGTGTGTGTGTGTGTTTTTTTTCTCACCCTCTCCCTGGACTACTTCTCTGCATCTCTCTTTCTCCCAATTCTCTGGTGTTTGCGGTTTTGGCATGGGATATTAGAAAGACTCACCGTGACTCGGCGGAGGGTTTGCAACCGGGCGCACTTTTCCATAGACGAGCCAACATTCCCATATACAGAAAGCAAATCAATGTCAATGGGGCCACATATGATGACAAGAAGAATGAGACCTGCAAAATAATACAATAAAGTATGGACATTAGTTAAGTAGTTTAAAATTGGCAGTCTCATTATGGCAAGGGCAAGGAATAAGGAAATTTAATCAACAGAAATCTTACCAAAAAGGAATCACTGAAACATAAAGTGAAAAACTAAATGTTAATTTTGTAAAAAACACAAACGAAAACACTCAACATAGAAACCAAAATCCTCAATGCCCTTGTCACTTGGCACTTGGTGCTTATTATACCCTTACAAAAAGGCTATATTAATTTAGGCCAGAAGTGTGCAACGCATAGAAGGATCTTTATCAAACTCGGCACAGTCATTAACAGATATATTAAACTGATAAATGTTTATTTTGAAAGCAATCGCATCAAAAGTAACGAAGTTATTGACAAAAGTCACTGTTTTTGACCGATCGATCCTAAGGGAGCTATATGATATAAGTAGATCAAATTTGGCACAGTGGTTTTAGGTGTAGTAGACAATAGCTGAGAAAATAACGAAGTTATTGAGAAATGTCACTGTTCGTGACTTTGCCGTTTGTATGGGAGCTATGAGATATAGCGGTTCGATCCAGCTGAATCCGAGATATACAAACTGTGCAGTATATACAAGCCTACATGCAAAATTTCTGCTCTGTAACTCTAACGGTCGAGGAGGAGTTCGCATCGATCCAGACGGACACTCTACATTTAAGACATCGGATGCCAATTAAAACAAAGTCAGAATAGATTAGAGTGTTATAAGAACCCTAAATGATCCCCATGTATGCTCCGTCCCTGACTATAAAAAGAGCATCTATAATTCCATATAGTTGAATTACATGTTTTTTAGACAGATTTGTTTGTCGTTTTTGGTTTTTCTCTCCTTTTTGCATGCAAATGGCCAGAATCCACTGACCGTAATGCCTTCTAGCCAGCTAGGGAAAATGTGGAGAAATGCGAGCAAAAAGACAAGAGATGAGAGACAAAAATTCAGTTCCATGGAACCATCTGCCATGTGGCTTACAGCTATAAGCCAAATAGAGTAAGTATTAATAAATATGGTTTATATAGAGGAAAATAAAAGTTAATGCCAAAATATTCGGTATCATTTTTTGTTCTTCTTAGCCGATTGGCCAATGAGTGAAAAAACTTCTTGGCAAGTGCAAAAACAAAAAAAGGAAAAGAAAAAAGAAAACAAAAAACAGTTTTGCGCTTTCTGTTAACGTTTGTTATTTTTTATTTAGCCGTTTTTTTTTTTTTTGTTTTCTTTTGCTGCTTCTCGCCTTTTGGCAAGTTTTAACTTTTGGCCTGAATTACTGCCAGGTAGCAGTTACCTGCACTCGATAAGCAATCAGCCTTACCTCAGGCATGAAACTCATTTGCGAATCGTTTTCAAGTGGCCGCCGTCAGCCAAGTGTAAGTGATTAAAAGGGGCCAAACCCAGAGAGAACCGATATGCAAAAAAAAAAAGTAAACAAATAAAAATTCGACTGCAAAAAGAAAAATTAAACTGTAAACTGCTGGAAAATAAATGCAGGCGTGCGTGTGTGTGTGTGTGCGGGTGTGTGTGTAATGAAATGGAAACAAAGGGCGAAACAAGAATGAGAAACGAAACGTAACGGAAATCGCGCATGGCACACACAATTGTTAATAACCCTCATACCTAAGGGCGTATTTATTCATTTATCCAACCATTTCAACCATTCGTTCATTGCTCATATATTCTTCAATGGTGCAAAGACAACAACAACAACAACACAAACAAAATAAATAAAAGAAAGATGAATAATATGCCTGACATCGGTGTGGCAACGGAATTGAAATCACTTTGGTTTTGTGGCACCCATGGCCAATGAACATGTCGTTTGTTATCGACAGCGAACCCATTTTGACATAATCCGCCCTGACACTTTTTTTTTTTTCCTTTTTCGTTGCCTCCGTCCACTTGGCTGGCTAACACACACACCTTTTGCCGCCTTCTTCACGTGGGCGTGGTTGTGGCAAGAAAAATGTACAAGCATTTTTATTCATTTTGGTTTTGCAATATTTCGCATTATTGTTTATTGGTTTCAATTTTATTCATATTTCCTTTTTTTTTCTTTTTAATTAAAAAACAAAGAGAAATCGTTTGCAATGATTAAGATTAAAAGGATGAGATTACATAAATGAAGACTTGTAATTGGAACGCAATGCAATGGAATTGTTATTTCGCATTACTCATTAGTTAGTACAATAAACCTTAAATAGTTGGTAAAACAGAGTCTACAACTAATCTGTCCATCTACTCATCTATTTTGAACTAGCTGTACTTTTTCTTTTTTTCCTTCGTTTAGTTACATATATGTAATTCCCAAGTAGTTATAACTTCAATAACATAAGCATAACCGAACAGAAAACAGAAATAAATGAATTGGCTGCTTTTTTTGTAACTTTTCCTAAATTTTTGGCAACAATCGTATGGAGTTATGGTTCTTAGATTTAGAATAAAAATGAGAGCCAAACAACATCGGATGACTTCTTTTGGCCCGCATGACTTCTTTTGGCCCGCATGACTTCTTTTGGCCCTGTACATATATAGGTATATATTAGGGCGGATTCTACAGATTCTACCAAGAAACCATATTAATTAAATTAATTCCCAGCCCGCGCTGAGAAGCCTAAAGTTTTTGGATTCAGATAGATATATGTATGTGTCGGGACGTCAAGACTTTAGTTACTGTAGGGTTAGTTCCCAGGGGGTTTGTTCACTGAGCTCTCTAGCCCGAGGCCCCCCTTTATATAGGACCTGACCTGAAGACAGATTTGTTTCTAAACATGTTGCTAAAGCAAAGATGCAACATTCCAGATGTCAGTCTGTAGCCGCTGCAAAGGTAATACCAGGGCTACAATTGACATGCCTGTCGACTATCTAGTGGGCTTTGACTTATTAGTCACTTTAATCGACATATGTATATTGGTTCTTAAAAAAAAGTAACCATGAAATTCGTTGTAATAATATTAACCAGAATTGACTTAAGCCTTGTTCAAAAATACGTAACTTTTTTTAAAATACATATTTCACATCTAAAAACTTTAGGTTTCACGTTTATTTTAAACATATGCCATCTAGGGGAAAAGTACCTACATATATCCCAAAAAATATTTATTTCTAGCAATTTTCTTGTTAAATGTAAATTCCCTTTTAAATTCATAAAGTTAGCATGAAGCTTCCTGATTCTTGCATTTAAAAACCATTTGCTCAAAAAAAAAAACTTCCGTTCGGCAAAACTTTTTTAATATTTCAAAAGGAACTATTTGGACATTCGAATAAAACCAATTGCTGTATAATTTAATGTACATAAATATCTCTAAAAACAAAAACAAAAAGTATTTTAAACGTACAAAAGAAGAAAAATCTCAACAATTTAGCTCAACCAAAATGATCAAAGCGACAAAACTTTTACCAAAAAGTTGAAATAAAAGAACCAAAATAGGAAAGAAAAAGGAAATGAAGAGAAAATAAAATCCCATTTTCATGGCTAATGATTAGCAAACATTTTTAACTTTTTTGTTTAGGCTGCTTTGTTTTTATATTTATATACCATACACCCATAGGGTGAAATGGTATATTAAAGTCGCCAAAATGTATGTAACATGTAGAAGGAGCTATAGTACATATATTCTTGATCAGGATCAACAGCCGAGTCGATCTAGACATGTCCGTCCGTCCGCCCGTCTGTTCGTATGAACACGTAGATCTCGGAGACTATAAGAGCTAGAGGCACCAAATTTGGTATGTATATTTGCTTAATAATTGCATTTGTTATTAGAAAATTTGAAATATTTGTTTTACTGGTGTATGGTATACCTAAGTCGGCGAGACGACTTACTTACTTCATTTTATTTGTTATTTTTTGTATTGCATATTTATTTGTTGTTGGCCTTGTGTGTGTGTATGTGTAGAGGAATTTATGATCCAATGCCACTATCCACAACGTTTTGTATAAACTTTCAAGCAGCATAAAAAATAAAATGCGAAAACGAACATAAAACTCAAGCTCACAACAGGCCACTTAAGACATAGAAATACATAACTCTGATGGACTAGATACATGGCTTACATGGCAAATAATGTAACATGGCACAGCATATATGCCATATATAACATGCCGATTTGTAGCCATGAAATTTTACTACACAATTGACACCAAAAGCCCACAGAAAGAAGGAGGAGAAAACACAAAATAAAAGATAGGCGGGCATAACTTCCTGTATGTGTGTGTGTGTTTTTTTTTTAAACTTTACATTCCCTTCTAATAAAAAGCCATAAACTGAAGTGTTTGTCATATGATAAATGGAATGCCTGGGGTCTTAGCTCGTTAATATTTGCTGCTGCTGCCGTGACCCGAAATTTGCGCCTGGGATTTTGCGCCCATTAAACGCAACTGAGATGCGTCTGTCCATCAACTTGTGTACCGCGTTTTGTCACTCAGTGAAATTAATCAACTTGAAGGCTGCAAACTGAAGCGCCTACAGCAACCTTAAAGTTGAATATTAGTTTGAGTTTTCTTTTAATAGATTTATTTTTATAGTGTCAACTTATTAGACAACCAGTCAATGAGTCCAAAGATGTCTAGAGCGGCTAAAGGGCGACTCAAGAGTCTATCCTTAAAATAGGCGTTATTAAAAGCTTCCTTTGCAGGTCTTGCCATTGTTCACCATAATATAAATACATCTTATTTGGCCTCAAACTTTAGGCAAACTTTTGGGGGTATGAGGGATTTCTTTTGTAGCTTTTGTGTTGTTTCTTTTTTTCCATTCTTGTGTTTCGTTACGCTTCTTTGTTTTATTTTTATTATTTATTTACGATGACAACAATAATATCAGTAAAAGGGTGGTGGATGGGTGTGGCCTTTAGTATTAGGTACATAGAGCTTCGTTTTTCGGTTTTTGTTGATTTTTATTTATTTATTTCTTGATGCGTGATGCGTCACAAGTTTGATCCATTTTTATTGTGGCCATAAAATGAAGCGCAAAAACTATTTCAACTGTTTGCCGACAACAACAACAGCAATAAACAATGAATTCTATAGCTATATATACATACATATATAGCCATGTACATATATAGATAGATAGAGGTATAGAGGTATATAGAATATATTTTGGCCATGACAATGACAAAATCGAAAAGCAAACAAAACTTCTATGAGCTTTTGCCGCGGCCAATGCCATTTTGACAGTTGCAAATGCGATTTATATGCATGCCACCAGTTGAGTGGAGTTTTTTGGGTGGCTTTTGATATGAATTTGAAAGGGGTCAACCAGTTGGGTTAAAGTTTGAGTTGAGTAGATTTTCAGTTGAATTGCATTGGTGATGGTTGAATAAAAAAAAGAATCAATTCAAGTCATCCATTAAAACCGAAATGCATCTGCAGATGCAGTCAGAAGAAATGAATCAAAATATCGTTACCTTTATCGTTCCAATACCGATTTCGAGTCCAAAATGTTCGATATTTTCATCAAAACTATGAGCTAGATTTTGAACTTTTATATTAGAATTCAAAGAAGTAAGCCAATATATAGTTACGCACATCCTCAAAATATTACCTTAGCTTTAACAGGTCAATTAACGATATTTCAAAACGATTTTACATCCAAAATGACAGATTTCCTCACCTAACGCTAGATTGTCCCCATTAAAATTGTGAGCTAGATTATGAAATTTCATCCCCAGATGCAAAGAAGTAAGCTAAAATATCTTTATAAACATCTTTGAGATTTCATTATAGCTTTAACTGGTCTATTTTTGATATTCATTTTGATACTCTCTTACAAATTGCGGATTTCCCTCACCAAGATTATGAGCTGGCTATGCCAGAGTACCTACATTTTTCCCTTTGGTTCTCTGGTTAAGAAGTTCTCCTTCTCAATGGCATTAGAAGAAAGAAAAGTCTTTACTTTAAAAGAGAGTTGATGGTTTTGCGACTGACATAAAAATGTTGGTCAAAAATAGTCACAACCTCATATTTTTGAGTTTTTAGTTGAGAATATCAATCTGAATTAAGCTCATCATAATTCATTATATTCTGTTGGCCTATAATTAAAATACAATTAGATCTATAGTCTGTCTTTATTCCCAAAACTAATCGGAATGCTAATATATTATAGCTTTTAGCTGAAAACATCGTTTGAAATAAATCTCACGTTTGCATCTCTGCAAATGCAGTTCGTCTCAGTTGGACTGTGCAATTTTGGCCAGTGAAATGCCATTAGACAGACAGTTGGTCAGTGAGTGAGAATGGCTAGCTTCAAATGACCAATAGCAACAACAGCAGCAACAACAACAACAATCTACAATACACATACACATGCCAGTGCTCTAGGACAATCCAACACCAACAACTTGTGGCTGTTTAACATCCTTCCGGCCTGAAATTACTCTGTGTAGCCAATGACTAAACCCACATACATCATGCTCATACCAATTCTCAACCTTCCATCCTCTTTTCATTCATCTACCATGCCAAATGTCCTTCTGTTGGCTTTTGTGTGTGAAAAGGTAACAAATCACTGGCGTCAGATATGGCCACAGTGCTCTTAGCTTTAAACTCAACTTCATTAATTTCAATAATATATATTCGTACATTAATTCACATTCAAATCTTTTGATAAATCTGTAAATAATGCTTAAAATTGAGTTCAAATGCAGCGAGGGGTAGCAAATTTTTAAACTGACATACAAGATTTGATTCTGAGTCATATCAACATTTCGGTTTGCCATTGTCTGGCTTGAGTCTCTGTAACTATGCCATCTGCCAGTCGCTAGAATTCTGTTACATGTCTATCTGCATACACGTTCGCAAAACCATTGTCTTCCTTTCGCCATATCCCATAACCCATATCCTTGCCCTAGCAAGGCCAACACAATGCAGTCAGTTTTGTGTGCACATACGCACTGTGGTTGGCTTCAGTTGTCAATCAAAGAGCTGAACTGTTGAAATGATTTAGCTATCGAGCTGATGGAATCATTTTCAAACTACTTAGATTGATATATCATGCAGTTTAGACGAAAGACTTTAGATGGGACTCTTTCTGTGTGACGAATGGTTTAACCTAGTTTTAGTTTCATCAGCTTTTGCCCCACTGTTATGGTGTAGCATGTGTGTGTGCTGCATATGTAAATGGCAGGCTGAGAAATATATATGGATATGGATTAGATATTTAAAGCAAGTAACTTACCTGAAATCCAACTAGACTCCAGACCTCTTCCTCTGTTGAGAAAACGCATGCGGTGCCAGCGCGTCCATGATATTGATAGATGCGAACCGAATGGCATAAAGCAACGGGAATGGCACTCGTTACAATCGTTATCCAAGCGCACATGATGGCCCTAACACCATGAAGAAGTGAACAAGTACATACATATGTAGCAGAAATGAAAAATTTCATTTTCTTTTACTCACAGTGTGGCATTGCGTTCGGTACGTAGAGACATGCTAGTTACTGGATGAACGACAGCCAAAAAACGATCAAAGGACATCAATACTAAAGTATAAACGCTGTGTAGATAGATTGATATACTTGAGCATAGGATTGAACCAGAGAGAAAGGGAGAGAGAGAGACAGAGAGAGAGAGAGAGATAGATACTAACCTGCAATGGCATGTGACCACAATCATGTATTGCACAAATTTGCACCACAAATTACCAAATGGCCATTCTGGCAGCACATAGTCAGCGGCTGTAAATGGCACACAGAAGATGACAAATAAGATATCCGATACGGCCAGGTTAATAATCAACAGATTTGTAGTCGAACGCATTTGTTGATTGACAACCACAACTGCAAGTAAAACAAGTTTAAATTAATAATTTAGTTCATGAATTTAACCAAAGTTCAATTATTTGCCAACACTTTTAAAGAGCGATAGCTTTGATTTGTCTGAGATAAATAAGTACATATATGGAATAATCCAAAAAAACTTAAATATTCTTCAATAATGCGAATCTATAGTTCCAATAATATTTGCTATTTTAATTTACATAAGATAACTATCTTAAAGGAGCATAAGCAAATTGAGTTTGTCTTCTAATTGTAAGATACATCATTATTTCAGTTGCGCTATAGTTAGTCAAGGTGACTGGCATTTGTTTTGTTTAGTTAATTTGTCCTTTGTGCAAGCTAACTTTAACTTAGTAAGTGAATGTGGATATCTCTTGTCCATGTTCAGCCTTGACACTGTCCAGCAATTGTCCCAATTTACAAAGATTTTTTCTTGCCAATTACGCGGACAAAAAGCTAAGAAAAAAATACAACCCGACAAGTATATAATGTGAAAGGGAGAAAGAGAGAGAGAGAGAGAGAGAGAGAGAGAGTACGAAACATTATTGGCATTGTTTTCATTTTTAGGTCTGAGATTTTGCTACTGCCAAAGGGATCCCACTTGCAATTAGCTCCAACAATTTATGTTTTATTATAACAAAAGGCAAAAATCAAAAAGGCAACGTAGACAAGGGAAGAAGCAAAAGTGGATAAATGGCTAGCCGGGTGACTGAATGTGCCATGACATAATAGAAAGTCAACGGCGCGTTGAACTGTACCAAAAAACCCAACCAACCAACCAACCAAGTTTGAAGATGACGACCAAAATTGATGCAGGCAAAATGCCAGGAAAACAAAAAAAGACATGCCATTCCGAAGGCGAAAATGCATGCAAGCCAAAGCCAAATTGGAAAATGTCGCCACACGAAAACCGAACAAGTTGTTCTCCTTACCACCATGCCCCCTCTGCTACCTACCCCTGCCTCCATCTTCTACATACCTCTACCAATTGGCCGCAAATCAATTTCCTTTAGCGAAATATATTTAGACCAGGATGTCGCAACTGAATTGAAAGTGAAAGTTAAAGAGAGAAAGAGAGAGTATGAGAGAGAAAACTACAGGAAAATACTAACAATAAATATGAAGCATTTTCATACATACAAGTTTACACTTGAAGAAATTTATAGTTTAATTCAACTCAAAGTTAAACAGGGAAAATTATTTTAGATCCCGCATAAAATATATTTTTTCCCAATTTAAAGATTTTGCATTATAACTAGTTATTATTAGTATTATCTCTTTAAGACCATTTTTGGTTGAAATTTAAAACGTTATTCCTTAAGTTTAATTTTATTTTATTTCTCGAGTGCAAGACCTTTCGTCTTTTGCTTGAAGGCTAAAGGTAAGCTGTTTTTTGTTTATGGCTTAATACTCGTACAATTTCTAAAGACAGACTTTGTATTGAAGATGAAGAGAGAGAGAGAGAGAGAGAGAGAGAGAGAGCACAGCTGGCTATGAGGGGCAGGCGGAAGATGAGTAAGAGATATTTGACAGCTGTTGTACAAGTATATACATACAAATATATTTCAACAATTTCTTTTTATTCAATTGACTTTCTATGCACATGTTGGAAAACACACACCTGTCTCATAATCATAGCCTTGAGCCATTTCACTGACATTTGTATTTCATTTACCGAAATTCGGCACAAGTCTAAAGGTTATTGCTTTGATGAATTTAGCAATTTGATATTCAGTTGTATGTATGCATTGCACTTTAAATTAATCTAATTGAATTAAACAAATCAAAAGTTATGTTATAATTTCAACCTTTTTCTCTTTAATGTGCCAAGTGTACAAATTTGTATATAATACTATTCCCTTGTTGGAAAAAAAACTTTAGAAAATAATAAAGTGTAGCATAATTTATGGCGTAGAGAGCTTGCTCTCTTAAGCAAAGAAAAAAAACACAGTCGAAGTTCTTCAAGCGCAAAAAAAAAGGTTGTTATTTAATGTCAGTTAAAGAGGGAGGGAGAGAGAGTTACAGCCGGGACACAAATAAACAAATAATCAGGCATCTTTCGGGCTCACAAGCACATACAAACACACACATACACACAGATACTTTCGAGTCTCAAGTCTAGATATATAAATTTCCCTTGAATAGAACCTTTAATGTCGCTTTAATGCCTTCCGTACATTAGGCACATTATTGATGCATTTTAAGTGTGTGTGTGTGTGTATGTGAGTGTGTATGCATGTTCCTGGTTATATATGTCAGTGTGTGTGTGTGCGTGTGTGCGTGTTTGTGCATGTGTATGTATGTATATGTATATCATTGTTGCTGTAATCGTCGTTTGTCTTCCTTGGTTAGGCTTGACTTGACTTGGCTTACATGGCGTATACGCTATATTTCCAACCTGCTATGAGCGGGTATAATCGTTTTTGGAAACTCCAGAAATCTTAAATTTTGGCATAACAAGAATTGAGTATTTGATATAAATACAAAATGTACACAAGTCTAACTTGTTATATTAAAAATAAACATCTCTATATGCTAGATAAGAATTTATTATCATCTTAGAAACTTGACTTGCATTCTGATTTTTTCTTATACTAGCCAAATTTTCGAAATTATTTCGAAAGTTGATTTTGCTATGGTATTCTAAATTAAAGTAAGCGAATAAAACAAAATCTTAAATAGAGTAAAACTGCGATCAACTTGAAAAGATGAGAAAAAGACGAGAATATACAATATTTGAGAAGACAAAGATAATGACATGGCTAGGCAGAAGATCAAGAAGAAGGAACTTGAATTTATTTTTGAAATTATCGACTAAAGGTTTTATATTCAAATAAGACGACCAGAAGACCAGGAGATTCTATTAGAGGGTAGTCATGAGGCCTACAAGCCAATTTGAGCATATCTATGATCTGATTTGAGAGGCATTTGAGGCGTACAGTCGCAGTAGACCTGTTAAAAACATTTATTATCTTAAAGGCGCAATGGCAAAATGTATTTGTGTACATACTTTGAAAATTTTATAGCCGACAGCAAAGGCAATTGAAATTTTAATGAAATAATACTTGAAATTAGTGTGGAAAAATGGAATTCAGTTGACTAAATGGACAGACCATAAACTTGTACACTGAAAAATTACACAATACATATGTATAGATATTAAATGCAATAAATGAAAGTCATAGACAATAAAGTAATTTCATGTTATTGTCTCCCCCATTCCCTTAATTGCCGCCCTCGCACTGCTCATTTAATAGCAATCAAGTTGATACATTTCAATTAAAATTTAAGTGTGTATTTAATGCAGAGTAGAGCAGTAAGTAAGTATAGAAGCGAGGTGCTTATGGAGATTTTTGGATGCCATTTGGCTTTGCTTTATGATGCAATTAAAGTGTCTTCTTACACACACACACACACGTACAAGTAGTAGTAGAAACTGTGTGAGGGAGATGGAAGGTGAGATTTCCCTAGCAAATGCATAAATAATTGCACTTTAGCCTACATTCCAAACACTAAACAGAATGGAAAACACTTGTGCAACATTTGCGGTAAGTTTGGTCCAATCTAGCTTCATTTTAAGGAGGTCGGAATGATATCAAGCAATTAATTTATATTTTCATACAATTTACACACACAGATAAGACATCCAAAAACACGAACAAAGACACATACACACACACACACACACACACACACACACTTATGCAGATACCTACAAAACGAGAGCCAGACACACACATCCTGTTTGCCAGCTTTGTCATATGAAATATCCGGTAACTTGGTCCAGAAATGTTCCAGACCTTCTTTCTTTCATTCTTTTGTTGTTGTCTCTTCATTTTTTTAGTCTTGTAAAAAGCATTACCTTATAGACACCATATATATTTCTGTTTAATATAAAAATCTAAGTCAATGAACTGTTGCCTGATGGATCACTAAACTAAACTTGAAATGAAGTTTTTTTTATATTAAGAACGACAAAATATTAGTTCCATTTATTATTTGTAAAAAGAGTATAGATGTTTCGACACAAACAGAATGTATTTTTGGTTGGCATTTCCTTTCTTCATTTATTCATTTGCTGTTGACCAACTTTTTGCCTGTACAAATAAAAATACATTTAACGCCTAGCAGGACCCAAACAAGCACAAAAACATTAATAAATAAAAGAAGAAAATAGACGAGATGTTAGAAAGCGACCCATAGAAAGAAAACAGAATGTCATTCCTTGCCTAATATAAATGAGGGTTTAAATGTTGTCAACAACAACAACAGCAACAACAATATCTATTATATTGAAATGCTGAAACGTTAATTGAACTATGGTTAAGCGTTTTCTAACAAGAACAACAACTAAAAAATTATATCATTTTTAGATGTTGTTGTGCAGCATTCAAAAAAATAATTGAATAAATAGAATTTTATGCAATTTTCTTGCTCTCAATAATTTGCCAAGCCCAGTCAGTGTTGCATTGCGTGTTGCCAAAAAATAGAGATGGTTTTAAGCTATTTTGTTTTTTTGGTTATTTGGTATTTTGGTTTTTCTATGTTTTAATATTTTTTGTAAAGTTAAACCACAGCCAAGGCCAGTCATCCATCCATCATTAGACAGCAAAAGACAATTTGTGCGCTATATTCATTTTGGCAATTCGTTTTTGGTTTTTGCTCTTTATTTTGTGAGTATATTTTTCCATACTTTCATTATTGTATCGAATTGCACGTTGTTAGGGCAGCAAGCAATTTGCCATTATTACACGTTTTATTTTTGGGCTAAAATGTGCAATAGACAGATAATCGAATCGTTAATATTGGAATTGGGCAACATCAAAATAGGTTTGGAATATAAATAATTAGGAAATCGTATGCTTATGTTAACATTTAGCTTTTGGTTAGGAAATGTTGAATTTTGATTAGCGATGAACAAAAATCGATATTGCACAATGTTTATCGATATACCAAACGAAAATGGTAATAATGGGTAATAGTTACTTAAGCTACTTGAGATTTCATTGTTGAAAAGGGTAAGACAACGGAAAAGCGAATGAAGTGGGGCTTAGTGTTTGGTAACCATTTTTAATAGATTATTAGCCACTATCATGAAGTTCTTAGCTTCGTTTTTTGATAAATTTATATGTAACTTTTTTCAAAATCGAATCTTATCCTTTGCAAAAACTAAGTAGACGATATTGTATACGTACGTACATATATACAATCCTATTATAAACCCTTTCAGCAGTTGACTACCATGACAAAGTACTCAATGCATCGCCTACTCAACCAGCACTACCGCTCGTTCCCTCCCAACAGTATCCCCTCCTTGTATTACAGTCAGCATCATTATCATTGGCAAACAAATGTGAATCAATCAATCAGGCATAAGAATGGCTCAATGGCATATAAAAGAAAAAAATGTTTATATACAAAAAGAGAAAACGAAATCTCCGACAAAAAAGAGATAAAGATATAAATAAACATACGTTTTTCTTAACAGTATCTCTCCCCCCCCCCCAAAAAAAAAGTATGCTTAGGGGAGATTAAAGGTAGGAATTTAGACTAGCAGATCTGAAACTAACTGAAAATGTGAGATTAGCATACATATAAATCGAACTAACTTGGCCGAAGGCTGAATTATGCTGTAAGATAAGCATTTTGTAACTTCCGTTCAGTTGCAATAATGCGTAACGAACTACACGCCTCTATGCATATTTGCATGTGGGTGTGTGTGTATTTGTGTGTGTGTGTGTGTGTGTGTGTGTGTGTGGGAAGGGTTGTGGACTGATTGTGAGAATTGTATGAATATTGTATGTAAATGTAACTATGCAGGTATGTAATATAGTTTCAGTTTCTTTTGTGTTGTCACGATTCCTTCTCTCTCTCTCTCCCTCTCTGTCTCTCTTACCCTCTCTTTCTTTTCGTTGTCGTTGTCGGACGACATTGGCATTGAAAAGTAAAACAATAAAAATGTACATGGCCCATAAAAAAGCATAAATATGACGAATCTATGGAGTGAGAGAGTAGAGGTAGTAGAACAACAGCAAACCAAAAGGGGGGAGAGAGAGGTAGACCTTTCTTTCACGATTGCCTCTCTGTCAGTGTGCATGCTTTCTCTCTGTGTATGTGTTTGTGCGTGTCTGTGTTGCCCACTTGGGGATTGTTTGGCACGTGTGAGTTGGCATTGCCATTGCCTGCTTTTAGGCGTATTGTACTCAATTCTGGTTATAAATTTTATCACTATCAACGCAGTATAATAAATTTGTACGCCTTGTGGATTTGTGTAAATTTGCCCAGCACACACAAACACACATACAAAACACGCCCACATTTAACTCACACAAACATACGCTGCTTAAATGTTTTTCACAGCATACTTTTGTGCGTGTGTGTTTTAAGGGTTCCTCTTGTTTTTTTGTCGCAGATGTGCAGAATATTTGGTTTTACGTTTGTTTTTTACTCTCCCCGTTGCAGCTGCAACAACTTGTGGCACTCAAATGCCGTGAGATTGAAAATGGAAAACATGAGCACTATAAATCGCACAAACTGCTGCAACATCCGTATGCCATAAATATACAATTAAATCAGTTTATGATAATCGACACATCATTTATTTACTTTTAAAATCTCTACAAAACTAAACTCATCCAAACTAAACTAAACTCATAACCTAAGCTCTATTTAGAGGTGAGCTTCATATTGGCAAGGATAGCCCATATAATTGAACAGCCACTTTAGTTTTTCAATAGTGCCCGATAGAATACCCAGCGGCCAATCAATTACCATTGGAAAATCAAATTTCAGTATTCCCCCATTACAAAGTTGTAGTGAGGTAAGGAAATTGCAAGAACTAAAACAAATTATTAACGTGTAGCCTCCCATTGGCAGTGCTATTGCAATATGCATGTGTGTTTTGATCGAAATCTGTTGATGCAACCGTCTAACAACAAGCCCACCTTATATCAGCAATGCAACCAGGCCCACACAAACACACACCCACACAGCCACATAGACTGAACTGTAAGCTGACACACAAAAACAGCGGCAATTCGGTTATAACTGAAATCTGCAAATCTAAAATTGTGTTACTTTATTTGTGGTTTGGCCAAACTAGAGATAACAAAACCAAGGAAAATCAATGGGTTTATGAATAGTCGACCATAAGATATCCTTTAGCAAATTCAAATCAAAAACTTATCGAAAAGAATATTTATGTGCCGTTGGGTGATGGAGTATTCAACCAAAAAAAAAAAAAACCATAACTTAATTTTGAAATTATTCCGACTATGTACATCTTTAATGGAGATTAACTTCTCTCTCTTTAACTGCATTGTACAGGGTAGCAAAAAAGGGATAAAAACACTTTGAAACCAAAAACCTGATAGAGAATCTATGTAAGCTTGGTCAGGACGAAGTCCCTAGACTCTTTCTCGTCCTTAACACTTCAAGTGAAGAAGAAAAACATAAACTTTTCGAAATTTAATACCGATTGTTAAACAACTTTACATGATTTATAAAGATTTGTAAATCTCTAGGCAGCTGAGCAACATAAAAATCCTTTTCTTATCGATTCAACTTAAACTTTTTTTTTCCTTAAAGGGTATACAAAGAAATACGGAAACAGAGAGAGAGAGAAACAGAAGGCCCATGGTTATGACAGTCACGTTTTCCAGTTGGTCCAACACGCTCGTCTGGTCAATTACAATTTTATAACACAATCTGTACTTTTGTTTCGTTTGTTACCATTGCCTTTACCCTTGCCCTGTTGCCATTGACGTTGCTTGGGTCCCCTTCTGGTGGAGGACAATATGTTACCATTCTTCAAAAAAAAAAAAAAAACAAGGAATTTGTGAAAGCGAATGAAAGGCAAGGCAAATCTGTTACTGGGCTTGATCCTTGTCAAATGTAAAATTGAAGTGACAATGTTTCTGGACTAAACATAAATTATAATTACACACACACCCACACACAGAGAGAGAGAGAGAGACCGATACCTAAACATTTGGTATTTATTCAGAATTTGAATTTGAACACAAATTGCTGTTGACAGTTGTCAGATTTTTCAATCCCCAGTTTTATTAGTTATGCATAACATATATTCACACACATTTTTACATACATATAATATGTATTTTTATTTATTTATGTATTTATTTCATGTTTTGGCAAAAGTTAGTTGTATTTGCTATCAACTTTTCATATGACAAATGCGATTGTTTTTATGAAATCTGCATAAATTATTAATGGAGAATAAAGTTTATTTACCCGACAGATTTAAACACTTACAAGTTAAATGGAAATTTGGTTTTTTGTTCTTTTAAGGTTTATTATCAATGTTGAACTCTAATCGCTCTGCCACTATTGGTAGCTGACGGGACAAGCCACAAAGCTTAAACATTTGACACAAGCAAAAGAAAAGCTTGTCAAAGCTAACTAATACATATTAAAACACCCAACCACATCTGTGTGTGTGTGTGTATGTGCGTGTGTGTAATCCTATTAAAATTGACTTATTTGCCATAAACTGCAGATAAGAAAAAGCAAAGAGGGAAAAAATTACACTAGCTTCAGTTTCAGCTCTTAATACTTCATACTGACAGCTGCTTTGGCCTCCTTTGTATTCGTTTCCTTTCGCTGACCTCCCCTTAAAGTATGCAATGGCATGTGTGACAAATTATCTATCCATAACCATTATGATATACACTTGCACTTTACACTGAAAGCAGATAAATCATCTTGGCGCTTTTATCTTTATAATTTGTCCATAAAATCCACACATTCATTTACAAATCATTTATCAAACTGCCTTCGCCCACACACACACACAATTTTCAGCCGACAAAGTGGCTTATGGCTAAAATGTTCACTTAAAATGGGACAAAACGAAATGAATATTACTTATGACTCTTACTTCTAAATACCCTCTACATATGTATGTTTAAGGACAAACAAATTGTAAGGCATATTTGCCTTGAAATTCGCAGGAATAAAATTAATTTATTCAAAGATTGACAAAATATTCAAGGCACCTCGTATCTATGATAGCTAAAATATCTGTCTCTGGCAATTAGAGAAGGAAAGCGAATAAAGAGACCTCCATTTATTGATAGTCGCCGGGGGTCTTTTTTATTATTCTCTCGCGTAGGCATTTTAATAGCCTGAGCCTAGTTGGTAAGCCATTCGAATATAAAACATTCTTTTTTGGTTTTTTTTTTTAAGCTTAATTCACAGCACGAGTAAGTCACTTGGTTGTCCTCTGTTTGACTAGGGTAGCAAAGAGAGTATATCAACTGGTTAAAAAACATCTCAAATGAAACTACAATGGTTTGCATTTCCTCAGATGAAATTACATTTAAATCTATGCAGAGGGTATATCTTCAAGTCGACTTACCTCATGTATGTATATTTACATTATAGTCAAGAATGTGAGGCTACTTTAACTTGCAATACTTATCTTCTGGTTACAGGGGGAAATGCGTCCCCTCATTTTGCCGTTGGCAGGTGTAAAGCTAAAGGAGAAGGACATCGCATCGTTGTCAAGCCGCATTTATTTTATTTTTAGCTGCGAGCGCTTTATTGAAAGCAAACAATGCCAAGATGGGCGAAGGACCATCTCGGTCAGCAGCATCAGAGCAACGTTTCATACTCAGAATGCCAGTCAGAGAGCTGAGAGAGAGCAAAGAGAGAGAGAGAGAGAGAGAGAGGTGTGCTAGAGGGGTAGACAAATGTTTGTCGTTTGAGACTTTTGAGTCAAGGTTGCAAAAATTGCATACAAAATAGCTTAGCTGTTGAGATTTTTTTTACCCCAGGTATGATAGAACACTAACACAACAACACCCGCACCTCACACCCCACAACACGCACACACACACACACTCACACTTAACAGCTTTTGTTTTCCAAAGAGGGGCTAGTCATAGAGATGTTAAAAATCCTTGCTAGAATACGACTAAGATGTCAATAGTGAGAACATATTTCTTACAATGCCGATCATCTTTGAATGGAGACAAAACTCTTTAGAAAGCACGATAAATGGGAATAACTGATCAATAATAACTACACCGTGTGACAGCATATTTAATATGCTAATTAGTGCATTTAATAGTTTAGGTAAAACTAAGAAAGACTGTTAGGAACGTCTTGAGAACTCTGATAAATAAACTTCGCCACTGTTAACAAAAGTTCAAAATGAAAAAAAATAAAACTGAAGGCTTCCAATTGTAGTAAAATTATGAACATTTAAAAGGATTTAACAGAAAAAAACTATAAATTCCTAAGAGACATTTGTATTAAATACTTATCAAAAGTATAATTTGTAGAATATGTCTTATATAGATCTCAGTTACTTAAATCCATATATGTATAATTAAAATTGCAATATTCTCGTTCAAAGAAATAGTTTATCAAATGAATTTTGTGACATCAGTTTTTTGTCGTATAAATATTATGTATATTAAAGACACTTAGAAAAAGGGAGAAGGGATAATTATTGTTTTTTTTACGGACAGCAACTAGACCAGATTATTACTATGTATGCACTTTATAAACACAGACATCGATCTAGTCAAAAGGTGAGCTATCAATAAAGAACGATTTTTTCGTGTTGTCTGCTCCCGAAAGTATGCAAAGTAGAATGCAAACTTTTTTGCTTTTAATTTAAATTGGAAGTATTTTTTGTTTAAGTATAGTGTAAAGACGTAAATAAGGAACTAACATTGAAGAAATGTTTTAGTTTATGGAATTAATTTAAAGAAACGTTTATTCATAACAAACATTGTAGGGGCAAGAGTCGTTGGCTTTGGTTTGATGTGCTTATTAATCACAAGTAAAAGCAAGTCAATTACTGCTTTTTCTGGCTTCATTACCTTCATAAACCTCAATCTCATTTGATGTGGGGCAAACATTTACAATTATTACGCATAATTTGCGCAAAGGCTAATGAAAAACTCCTTTTACGACTGCAACGTTTGCAATGGGCATAAAGCAAAGACAAGGGTAAATGGGCGACAAACGTTGAAAAGAAAACGAGAGAAGGAAGGGGCCAAAAAGTAGAAAAGGCGATGAATGGCGTTGGCGATACATACATACATATTTGGTTGGGCTATGGAAAGTTGGTTCACTTACCCAATATGACAAGCGCATTGCCCAGGAGTCCAGCGAAACCAATCAGGCCAAAAAAGACCGGCACAATGGTGGATACAACACGCTCCAATGGCCAACTTTCGGGATCCAATTCCATTTCCATTTCTAGCAAATTATCTGATGGCTTTGAGTCATTCCAATGTTGGCCCAAGGATGGAGGATAATTGCTATTGTTGTTATTATTATAGTTGTTGTTGTTGTTATTGTTGATGTTGTTGTAATAGTAGTTGCATTCACTGCTTGCATTTAACCAATCGGCACAATCCAACGATGTGGCTGCCACCAAGCCACCCCGACCACTTTGACTTCCGCCTGGAGGCCAACTGTTAATTAGGGTGGCCAATAGTAGAGCCATGCCCCAACGACGGCTACAGTCCATATTGCCACGCCTACTTTATACAACTATCTTTCTCTATATATATATATATGTGTGTGTATGTGTGTTTTTGACCCCCTTTTTTCCACAAAATATTAATCTTTTTCTCTTTTGTGCCTTTTGTTTTTGTTCTTATTGATTTTTTTTTTGTTTTTTTTTGTCTTTTTGTTGTGCAGTTTTTCTGTTTGTTTTCCCTTTTTGTAAGTTGTTGTTTTGTTTCACATTTTATTTTTATATGGGCGCCCACTGCTGCCACGCCCACCACATAATAATATTGTTGATGATGTCGACGACGATGTTGAGTCCGGACATTGCCAGTTTATTTGCATTTTAGTGCTGTCCTGTGGAGCAAACAGAGAGAGAGAGAGAAATCAGAAAAACGAATTTTATGTAATAAATATTTTGACATAAACAACAGATGCATTTATCCAGATATAAATACAACGGCTATCGAAAGGAAACAAATAAAAGTCAAATGACATCTATAGCATAATTTTTCCGATAGCAGATTATATAGGTACATACATACCTACATAAATCCATGGGATATATACATACATATATATACTTGACCATTACATTAATACCATGGCCTAAAAGAGTTTGTAAAAATTCGTGAATTTAAAATACTATAACTGTAGATTGAAGAATATCCTTCTTAAAGGATATTTGTCTGTTTTTGTGGTGTCTTTTCATTTTCCGTTTTTGTTGTACTTCCACCTTGTAACTAATGAAGCAATCCAATAAATTACCATGACAAATTCAATTAAACTCAAATCTATTTATATTACATTGCCGCATTGGCCCAGGTCAGAACCTTTAATATATTTAAGTGACGCTTATTTTAGTCACAGAAGAACTTGTTTATCCAACAGGTCTCTTCGATTTTTTTTTTAGACGTGAACTAATTTTGGCCACTGTAGCCAACAACTGCGGCTGTTGAGCAGTGTCTATAGTAGATTGGTTACATTTACAAAATTATGCAAAATTAATTGAAATTCATTTCATGGCAAATAATTGAACGGCAGGAAAACGGCAAACTGGTGACTTTATTGTATTTGCATACTTTAATTAGTAAATATATAACAAGCGTTGTTCAAGCGACACAGAAAAGATAGATACCAGGCAGATGGACCCAATTTCGACTGCTCATACATACATATATGTGAGCATAAAGTAAAGTAGGGGAATGGAAATGGTAAATAGCTGTTGTATGGAGAAGGACATAGCTATAGCAACTCATACATACTAATCATGACGACATATGTGCTGTCATGTCGTGTCTAATAGCACGCACAAACCCGCTGACAGTTGGCTTAAGCTGTCAATTAACATATTATTAAGCGAGACATAAAAAAAGAGAAAGAACGAAAGACAGAATGAATGAATGAAAGACGAGCGGCCCGAACGACAAGACAATTGCCAGAGATGAGAGTGACAGACGCCATGATAAACGATGACGATGACGATGAAAATGAAGAGCAACATGATGACGAAAACTGAAACATAATTGCAAATGTCTGTGAAAAGTTAAGGCATCAAAGATGATGAGTCTTTTGGATCATTTGTCATAAAAGTGAATGTACGGAATCTTTGGAATAAGGGGAACCTCAATTATTTATAAATATTCGAACTAAAGAACCTAAAGAAAGTTAATGTAATGCAATTTGTCTTTAGATTTATCTATCATAAGTGAGAGTCAACGATTTTTATAAAATTTGGATATGTTTTACCTCAAATCTTCCCTAGTTGGAAGCAATTTTCCTAATGAATCGGTTACGCTGTATAAAGAGCCAAGTTAAGCCAATTTTTCATTAAGTATTATAAATTTAAGAAATCGAAGAATTTTTGCCCATAAGTAATTTATTCTTCATTCTTTTAAGATGTTCATTCTTCATTCTTTTCATCTTTGACTCATTGACTTATTAGTTAGAAATTTCTATGAGAATTCAAAGCATTATAACTTATCACAACAAATTAAGTATTGATAAATCCATACATAATATAAATATGTATATAAATTTTGCCCTTTTGAACTTTACCCAAGCATTTAAGATTAAGTGTTTTTAGCTTAATTATTAAGGCAACAAGAAATTATTAACTAACTAAAAATGGTTTTGGTCTACATCAAATCGCGATTTATGTTGGAGGCATTTTAAGCTGTTTTGATTTATGGCTTCCGCCTCGTTTCTTACTCTTTATGGATTAAAGACTAGAAACAACGACAGACAAAGAACATGTAGGGAGGTCGCAAGAGTTGGGGGAAGCAAATAAAAAGGCCATTTACGAGACAAAAACGGTCGATGGCTAAGGACAATCCTATTGTGGGTTGGATTGTGGCCAAAGTCATGAGGGCAAGCGGCCATGAAATTGAATTTGTTAGTTTGTGAAAGTGAATTGGCAGTAGAGAAGCCTAAAAAGAAGAAAAATATAAAAGAGAGCATAAAACTGTAAAACTGAATGGGCTAAATCTAGCGTGGCTAAGAAGGCATTTCAGTTTCAATGCATGCGGCCTAATAATAAAGTCGACCAATTTGAATTGAATTTTAACCAGCTAATTGCTAAATTGACTTCACTATAAGTTTTTTACTTTGTTTTTCTCATGGCATTTATCTATTTGTATTTGTCTCTCTTGCACTTTGTGTTTTGGGTTAACTTTTTTATCAAAGCAGAGTTAGTCTTTTATGAAGTGTTAGTAGATATTGATAGATTGACTATTTTTTAATTAAGTTTCTTTCAATGCATAGCTTAATCGACCAGATTGGCTTCGGTTAGGGGATTAATTAATAAGCATTAGCTATTATATTGTCATATATCCATTTCATTTTTAAGGTTAAAGTTAAAACGAGTTTTAAAGTCATCTTTCTAGCAGTAAAATTTTAAGAGATACTTAATTGGGCTTATGAATTCATGATGCGTTCCTTTAAATTTTAATTACATGAATCTCTCGAACGAATTTCCATTGTAACTTTGGAGGGAAACCCGTTTAAGCCGAAATGAACTGTCAGATAAAAGAGTAGTCATTAAATCTTCCTATAGTCTTCTTAGTAGCTTACTCAATCACTCAATCAACCAGTCAATCAGTCAATTCAAATTTCGCATAAGCCACATTCACTGCTGCCAAAATTAGCATTTCATTTTGAATTGTGGACAGCTAAAGGGCTGCAGTTTTGGGATGGGCATTCATTCATCTTCCACTTACGCCTGACATGGATTCAATCATTTGTATGCCACTCCCCCACTTTGTCACATTGATGTTCAATTATTTCAATTAGCTGTTAGGCTAACAGCTATAGAACCGTTGGGTGGCTCCTCTCTGATGGGTGGTTTGTGGGGCCAAGTTGCCGCTCATGTGGCTTTTATGAACGTTGCGTTCAATCTAATTGCGTTTTTATGGCTCGCGAGTGCGAATCATAAAAGCAGCAGCATTAGCAACAGCAACAGCAACAGCAACAGAAGCAACAACCAAAGGAAATCCAAAAGGCAAAACACACAATAATAGGACAAGAAGAAGAGAAGAGAACGAACCGAGTCAGCCAAGGCAAAGCAAGACCGTACCGGCAATAAACAGGGTCACATCTGTTGTAAATTAATTATTAATAATTAATTAACTCAAAAAACAGAGAAAAAACCTCCCGTAACAACAACAACAACAGCCACAAGAAAGAGAAAAACGGCAAAGTGATTTTAAAGCAACAGAAGTGTGGCCAATGTGGCGTATGAGTAATGCAAATTGCTTGTGTGTGCTTGTGTGGCAAATGCGGTTAGATTCTAACCAAATGATCGATGTGAATATCAAGTCTAGTAGTATTTAAATTGCTATACACGGAGATTGAAAACATGTCAGCAATATAAAAAAATTAGTTTATCTTTATATATCGGTTAATACGTGAAATTTGAAATCTCAATAACTCTATAACGAAAATGTAAACTACTTTTATTTATATGAAATTCTTAAAGGCAATATTTGTGTTCAACTAAAACTAGATGAAACGGCTAATACATCGCAAGTAAAAGTATCTCCATTGAATAAGTTATTAATGGTAGTTTAATGTATTTTTAGAGTTTTCTGTTTCGAATTTTGTAACACTGACTATGCATATGCAATTAAATCAAAGTTAAAAGAATGGGTCTTCAATTTTTTCAATCGACTGCTTTATGAATTTAAAATCGAAACGAACATTTCAACAAAGGCCATAAATTTCACATTTTTTATACGATTTGAAATAAATACTTTTAGAAAATGAAATAATTATGATGTTCAATTGGTAAATTTATAATTCATACTTTGAATTTAAGTGGCCTATTAAATATTTAGTTAGAGTTTCGCTCTCATTTGATGGTTTTCCGCACTAAAATGCTTGTGCATGGCAGTGAATAAATTAAATTAGTTTGTGTCTCTATTCACTCTACTACTAAACTGTATGCTCTTTGTGTGAGTGTGGGCGTGTGTATTTATGTGTGTAATTGATATATTTGCATATCTACAGGGTAAAAATCTTGCTCCACCATCCACCAAACTGTTCGCCACAATAAATTGTGTAAAAACAATCAACATTTTTGGCTCTGACGTATGGCTGATACCTATATTCATTTGTATACTTATATTCAATTTTATTGATAGCATTTAATTATGACTTTTTTCTGTTTTTTGCCCCTCAACTAATACTATTTCCATTACCTTACTGACTCATATTTCATATTTGTATAACTGTCAGAAAGGCTCCACAAACAGAAATGAGCCACAAAAAAAAAAAAAAAACAAAAAGGCAAGAGCAAAGGCAAAACGAAATCAGAACTAAGGTAAATGATATGAAATTTTAAGTAGAAATAAAAGCAAAAAAGAAATTCAAACCAAAATGAATAAATATTTGCAAATACGTAGAATGACAAGGAAAACAAAAGCAAACAGAAAGCAAAAGTAAAAATAACAAAAATTCAGATGTGAGTCACAAAAGGTTTAATTGGTAGTCAATTTGCAAAGGACTACTAACAGAAAAAGTATAATTTAAATATCAATTTCACAATTATTTTTTGTCATATATAGGAAATGGAATAAATGGGCAAAGTCAGAGAAGACACACCTGTCTCTATATAACATAACATAACGGTAATTTTTATAGAATAAAGTTCAATATTCTGAAATACATTTGAAAACATGACTTATTAATCAAAAATACTAGAAACGTGGTGAAACAATTTGCTACTATGCAAAGGCTGTTCTAAATGTCGATACATATTTTAAGCTTTGCCAAGGCAATTAATGTGATTTCAATTTACTGACTATGTCTTTGGGTTCCTTTCTGCGATTTAAGTTTACAAAAAGCCAATGAAAGAGAAACCGCCAAAACCATAGACCAAACCGACCAATGCGACGTACCAAACCGTCCCACCGACCATCGAAACTTGAAGGAGAATTTAGCCTGCTGCTGTGCCAACTGCTTTGCTAAAGCAGATTAAGTTTTTTAATTAATTCTTTCTTTGGTGGGCTCTGAAGCTCAGTCTCAGGATCAGGGAGAACACCACCAACCACCCAACACCTCCCACCTCCTTCCTTCTCACCCAAGGCATTCGGCCTAGGCGGCTGGCTACTTGGCAACGCGAGACGAAACGTTAAAGTCAATTAGTTTCATAAATCCGCGTTGACACATATTTGATTAAAAAGTTGGTTGCCACTTTCCCTCCGCAATCTCCTCGCAACTCCCCTCACCAACATAATCCATACGCAAAACTGGTCCAATAAGACCCAAAGCGAGTATACGAAAAGTGTGTGTATACAAATTTGTTTTTAATTATAGTTTAACAAGAAAGTTTTTGGCCAAACTACAAACTATAAAAAGCACATACATAACTATAACAATACAACACTCCGCTACTGCTTTAATTAGTAATATATTTTTGAGTTGTTTAATAAACTAGCTGAAAGCAGAAATTTTCAAAAAGTTCCTTCTCACTTTCATGACAAGTATGTACCCACTTAATTAGGTTAGACGTTTTTAACAAATTGAAATTTATTTTTAACAGGAGTGGGCTTAAAACAGTTCTTGACGAGCAGATATTTGAGTAAAACAGTTTGGAAAATTATATTCCGAAACCTATGTATATTTAACTTTTGTGCGATAAAGAAAAATGCTTAAAAAATAATTATAGAGATATTTTTTCGAATGAGTTAGTCAGTAAGTAGTTATATGAGGATTCCATATGATGATTATTGAGTTTATACCCTTATATGAGTAATGTGTATGAAAACACAAAAGTTTGTGGTTTGTTGAGTTCATTTTTCGTTTTTGTTTTTCTCATCATTTACCCTCTCAGGCCGCAGTTTGAAATAAAAAAGTTTCAAGTATTTTCATTGATTTAGCTTAAACTCTAGGGATAAGGGGAATATGGCTGAGGGAAATCAAACCCAAAACATATACACACAGACACACATACACAAGCAGACAGCATTCCTAATGATCATGGCCGCAATAGTTAAACTTTAAGCTACATTCAGGTTCTCTCTCTCTTAAGTCAAAAGTTCTTATTTGTATTTATTTAGACTCGGTTGTCTGGAGTTGCAAACACTTTACTCAAGTAATTTCCTAATTGGTTAAAGCGCAGTATAAACACACGTATACACACACACACATTTAAAGCACACACACACACGCACACACAGTGAGCAAAAACTCGCTGTCGACCATTTATAATGGAAGGTCTTTATGTATGGATGCTAGAAGTATAGCCACTACAATGGGCAATATGGCCAATAAAAGTGCACAAATTTTGCAAAGCACTTTGGCTAATTGTTGTGATAAAGAGCCCCCGTTAAAGCCGTTAACTTGTTGCCCCACCGCCTGCGGCTCTCTTGCCAAACATATTTGTCTGTTTGGCTCTGCTTTTATCTCACTCTATGAATTATTAAATGGAATATTTCTTATGGTTGAAAGTCAAGTGGCAAATCCATTGATAACGTTGCCAAAGAAAATTTAAACAACAAAATTAGTTAAGCAAAATAAAGTTTTTTAATTGGTATGCTTTTAATTTTTGCTCTTTTCATCATCTGCTGTGGCCTTTATACTCTTAAATGCTCTTTTAGTTATGTTTAGGAAGTAAATTGTAGATAAAATAGAATGAAAAAGGAAAATAAAAGGCCACTCTGTCTCTGTTTGATGTAAAATTGACGTTAAATAATCGTTTTTTTTTAAATCGATTTAAAATCTCTCTAAAAAAGTGTGTGAAAGAATTCTCTGCTCAACATTGTTTTATTTACAACTCTATAGCTAATAATGTTGTAAGATAGCCTGCAAGGCCTTTAAGCTGAGTCTTTAAGTAATGGCTGTCTAACCTTGAAAATCTTGTAAATGACAATGTTTCAATATCTAAGATGCTACAATTTATGCAATTTCCCCCAGCAGGAAGCTCAACTATGCAGCGTAAGCTATAAGGTAGTAAAAGTCAAACGGTTAATCAAAAAGTTTTCCTTAACCATTTTCAGGACTAACCATTATCATCGTCATAGTCATCGTCATCGTCATCGTCATCGTCATCATCATTGTCGATTTGGAATCAAAGTTGGTTGGCATGCATGTAAAAAGACGTGCGAAAACCTTTGCTTTACTTCATGACTTTTCTTTAGACCATTTTCCACTCTGCGTGTGTGTTCAGTCGTGCGTGTGAGGGCTTTAAATAGAAAACCACAAGAAACGAAAGAAAAATCAGGGTTAAAATATAAAAAAAAAAAAAAAAAAATACACAAAAACAGAAAAGAAAAATGAAACTACATACTTGAAAGTTTTCTATGAAAAGCAGGTCACTATAGCACTTGAGATTTGTAAGTTTGCTGTTGTTGTCGTTGCAGTTGAACTAATTTTCAGTCGTCTTAATTTAATCTTACTCGCTATCTTCTTTAAATAGTTGGCAAGTTGATTGCTTTTTGAGCGAATTCTTTTTATCGCCTGCTTCATTGCTATTTCAAATGCATTTCAAAGTGCTATCTGGATAGTCCTGAATACTATATGTAGTCTATATATATACGTATATATCCCAGACATGTCCTGGCCCATGGCATCACATGCAGCATAAGATTTGGCTTGCATTTTAATTTCGGTTTCTAACTTTTTTCTTTTTTTTTTTTCGGCCAAACAATGGACAATACTATATGGCCAAAGAGATCAGAGAATGTGACCAAAGAGGCTGAACGTGCAAAGGGTTTTTGATTAAAAAAATACCGTTAGAATGGAGATTGCTTGGCGAAGACACAGACAGAGAGAGAGATAGACAGAAACACACCCACACACTGAATTGCTTTCTCCGTTGGACACTTTTTACGCCAAAGACAGTGAGAGAGAGTGAGAGAGTGAGAAAGTTAACAATGAAAAGTAATATTTTTTTTTTCGAAATTGACTTTACACAATGCGTACCGAAAATCTGATTTTCAAGGCAATTATGCTTGATTGTGAGGAACAAAAAGAAACAAGGACCAAAAATGTCTTCTAAATGTGAAATGATGTTTTGTTTTTATCATTAGTTTTTTTGTTTTTTTTTTTTTTAATTATATCTTTCTGTATACAATCTTTTTCCTACTTTAGTATCTCATTTAAATGAATGGAATCAGAAATGTGAAAACCATTCCCATGAAATTTGTTCGTTTGACTTTGTTTGACTTCTATCGTCAGTTGGCTGTTTGTTTATAGCATACTTTTGGGAACTATTGCAGAGCATAATGGGTCAGATTTCGTGGAAAAATTTTGTAAAAACTTTAAGAATTCAACTTAAAATCTTGAAAAAGCCAATACTGATACTAATGAACTTGTGCCAAGAAGTAATAATGCGAAAGTTTACTCTAAACTGGACTTTAGGATTTTTAATGAATATATCTTTTGCTTAATTTTGCCCAGTTTGTGAGAAATTCGGGTAAACAAATTCGGCGTACTGGATAGATCAATAAAAATCCAAAATAAAGACAATTTTTTTTTGAGAAATCGACTTGAGTTTGTGTTTTAACTGAATTTTAGATTTCTAGCATTCAAACTGGAGATTATGCAAAAAAGTGAATCTAGGCCAATATGCAATATTTTTCAGTTGGAAACTATTTTCGAATTTTCGAATGTTACATTGGCTTTGATTTAAATATTAAAAAAAGGTAACATTTTAATTGTTTGGAGTCAAAGTTTGTTTACGATTTCTTTTGTCGAGAAATATTAACATTAACATAATGTCTCTGTACGCTAAAAAGATTCAATTTTTAAACAATATTTTTTAATGGTTTTTGGTAAATTATGAAGTTTTATGCTATTTGCTTTATTAAATATGATTTTACCTATACCAAGAAGTATAGAAGTAAATACATAAATGTTCGAAAACATAAACAAAATTGTAATTAATCGAGCAAAAGCAAAAACAAAAAAGTTGCAAATGAAATCTTAAAGTTTTTACTTTTCAATTGGTTCTGCTGTCGAATCGAATAAAGGCAAAAACAAGTTAAACAAATAAAATCTTAAAGTTTTCTTTTCAACAGTTAACGATTCTTGTTCGTTTTTTTAGGGCTTTTTGCATATTTTCGCATGAAAACTACATTGATTTTCCATGGATAATAAGTTCGACGCTGATTGCGATAACAAGTTATCATCAGAATGATTTTACTCATTACTCTTGGTACTCCCTTTCATTTAATTTCTCTCATTCTTTCCCATGTTTAATCCCAACATTCACAATTCTAATTGTTTGCATTGCCTTAACAATGGTGACGTTGTCCTCACGTCATCCTTTGTGTTAATTAATCCATTCCACTGAGTACGCATTCGCTTGTTAATTACAATTGGATAACTGGCCATAAGCCGGGACAATCGTGAACAAAAAAAAAAAAAAGGAGAGTATATAATTAAATCTTTAAGCTAATAAGGTTTCCACAATTCCTGCCCACACTTTTATGATTTGGCACGTTCTATATGGATAATCGTTGAATATTTCAAACAGTTTGAAAACGTAAAACTTTTCACGCAAAAAAAAAAAAAAAAATGAATTCTCAAATTTAAAGTGATTGGAAAAGTTTTGACTATGAAGTATCCATTTTTTTCCTCTGTTTTTGTGAGACTTTTTTGAAGGCATCACTCAAAATGTTTTACAGCCACATACCAAGTGAGAACTTGTCCCTGATTAGAGACAAGTTTATCTCTTTCTGTCTGTGTGTGTGTGTTTGTGTGTGGGTGTGGCACGCCCACTACATGTCATTGAATGTCGTAGTACATCCATTGCAAAAGTTTTGGTTTTTTTCTTTATTTTTTTTGCCCACTTAAACGTTTGTTACAAATCAAATGGCAACTAAACGAGCAAACGACCAAGACAAAAGGAAAATGTAAGTGAAGGTCAGTTACAGCACCGACTGCGATGTACCCTTTCGCATGATACTGTCATTAAGAGCACTTTACCGTGTGTAAAAAGGATATGCGCCTTGGATTCACATAAATAATGAATATGGTGTTGCATACCTCAAGGGGGTTGCTCAAGTCTCAAACTGTTTAGTGTTGCCTGTGTGCAAATTACAAGTACATATGTATGTAATTATGTTGCCCAAGGTATTTCCTTGCATACAATGTGAAAGTACTTATCAATGGTTACGCAAAGGATTCTATAAGACCAATATACTCAAATTTATTCGATAGATAAAGGGTAGGTAGAAGCCACAGTGGACTACCAGCAGACATAGTTGAAAACAAAACAAATAGTGGAAAAGGGTCGATAAGAGTGAGGACCATGAAATGGTAGAAACTGGAAACGAAGAGGTTCCTCTCCCTCTAAGGATATCGGTTTGTGTGTGTGTGTGTGTGTGTGTGTGTTGTAGGGGTCATTGTAATGCTGTAACTTTAATATACCATGTAAGTGGCCAGCGGAAATAACAAGTAAGCAAAGGATTGTGGTTGTTCTCCAGCTCCAACTCCATTTTCTATTCTTTTTGCGGTTCACATTTCTAAAATGCAATTGCCTGTGTGTGGGCGTGGTATATATACATGTAGACACACAAACACATAGACAAAGAGTGATAGTTAAGGGACGGAAGGAGGGAGACAACTGTGGCCACAATGATGTCACACAAAGTTGACAAAGTTGCGTTGAGTTTAAGTTTTTATCGTAGTCCACACAGTTTTTTAAAGCTCGCAAAGGAAAGGAAAATACAAGGGAGAGAGAGAAAGAGATCAAACCAAAGGTCGATTAAATCCATTAGATTACTAACTAAACTCACAAGTTGCTGTCTGTAATAAAGATCATAGTAAGTTAAAAGTTCTTTCTACTTCTGTTTTTGCTTGCTCTTTGTTAACTCGTTTGAGCAAACATTTTCTATGGTAAATTGAAATAAATTTCTTTGGCATTCAGATAAAATTGTCTCCCTCTTCATTCTTAGTCGAAATTATCTTAGGTCAAATGCAACCAAAAACTTTGTATATAGTAACTTTAATCAAAATATTTAAGAATTTAGTTTAAAGAGAATCGAAGACTATTAAGCTAACCACAAAATGGTGGAACATCGTTGTGTAGAACCTCAATCTCATATCCGCAATATTTGTAGCCATCTATCAAAATGGCCAGGAAACGAGGACATAAACCAAAACTTCTCTATCTCTTTGTCTGTGAATGTGTGTGTGTGTGTATGTGGGCTCGATTTTTGTTCGTTTGTCTCTTTTTGTTGTATGACATGACTTTAACCAAATAATAGACAAAATCAAGAAAAAAAGAAAAGTCTCCGAAAGAAGGGCGTTGGGGGGATAAAACAGAAACGAAAATTTTGGACAAACCAAAGTAAATAAACGACTATGTCTCTCGTTTGTGTCTCTTGCTATGTGTGTGTATGTGTATGTGTGTGCGTGTGTGAGTGTTTGCTTGTTGTTTTTATTGATGGCACAAATGGGTCATTGTTTTCCATGCTGTGTTATCATCATCGCATGGCATGGGTATTGGCGATAGGTTGTAAGGGGGCGTGGCCAGTTGAGGCTTCATTGCAATGCCATAAAGTAGATAAAAATTAAACATTAAATCACAAGACACAAGGCACAAATCCAATTGATCTATAAAATGTTGCAGCCGTGCTCAGATTTTTTTGTTGTGCTTATTACACAAAAGCTTTCAGGCAAAGACGAAAACAAAAGGCTCACTCACTCACTCATTCCATATGTCTCTCTCTCTCGCTGTCTTCTCCCTCTTGAACACTGTAATTTTCCAATGAAAGGAAGTGTGAAATTGTGCCGTTATTCATTATACGTATATATATATATATATATACGTTTATAAATTGTATATAGTTCGTTGGCCGACATCAAGAGCTGCGGTGCTATAGAGGAAAAGTGGCATGAAGTGTTGCCAAGAGGAAGTCCTGACTTTCGTCGCCAGGGCGGCGGCTTTATTGTAAAAATTGAAATTGAAAACAAACACACTGATGAGCCTGCCCAAAAAGCGTAGACCACAGTGGCTCATAGCCATCAATCCGTTCAATCACATTCTCACATATACATATGTATATCCTAGGCAAAGGCCTCGAAATGGGGAAGTCTGCCCCTTATAGTATGCAATAGGCTGGCAAATTCTTCATTGTTTTCAACAAATTTATAATTTTTTGTATGCCTTGTAACTTAGAAAATCTGTATAGACAATGTTTGCTTCAAATATTATTTTTTATACACAGGATATTCTAAAATTTCTTCATATATTTCAAAAATCAAATTCTTGGGCTGCTTTTTATTGCATACTTTGGGGGGCAAATATGCACTTTATAACAGCTCTATTTCCGCCAGTGTGTATGATATAAGTATATAGATTTTGTTTTAGTTTTTACCATTTTTATTGTTACTGTAATTCAAAATAGTAACACTAATAGAAGAATAAATTAAATAGTTAAAATAATTATTGCTTTTCTGATAATTAATCCCTTTTTATGTAAAATAATACGAAATTTAGCTTGAAACTAGATGAAATTGTTTATATTTGAAACCACTGTAAGCATATATACACACACACACGTACACAGTAACACACAAAAAAGACAGATGAGAATGACGAGGAAAGCGTACTCACGCCCACCCACACCCACCCACACACACACAGATATACAGTGTAACAAAGCAGACGAGGACGAGGCCATGGAACAGGGACATGGACTTGGAAACACATTGTTGCCTTGCCGGTTGCTAAGAAAAGAACGCCCCTGGCCGACTTTTGACTTGTGTTTTTACAGCTGCTTCGTATGTGTTGGTGTATGCCTGTGTGTGTGTGTGTCTATATCCCACCCACCTATCCAACGTATTTCTCATTCCAATTCGCCATTTTCTCTTTCGGCCCGGAAAATTTATGTGCGTTGACACACACACACACACACACGCATATGCGAGAGGACCACAGACAAAGTTGCCGAGGCAAGGACTCGATGGCTCCAACTCGACAACTTGACTCCTCTGAGGTGAGAGCTCTCAGCAGGCAGTAGCAACAACAGCAGCAGGAGCAGCAGCTCCCGGTGATTTTTCAATGTGCCGCGCCTAATCACGACAAGTGAAAGCCTCCATGTCCTTGTATCCATTCCCTGTGCCTCTCCCTATGCCATTCTTATGGAACCACGCCTCTAGGCAGGCATCACCATAAGTTCAACCGGAACTTGTTTGGCAAATAGTTTCACTCCACAGATATTTAAACGACAGACAAAGTTGGATTCAACAAGTTGAAAATTGTTGAGCATAAAAGAAATGAAAAAGTCGTCTTCGCTCAAGTGTTAATTAAATTAATATTGTTCACAATAACCTCAACTAGTAATGGTAATATATGTATATATCACCATGTATATATTTCGTATTTGCTTATTTGGAATTAATATGGCTAAAATATAAGAGCCCCAAATCTCAAGACAAGTTCACTTTGATTTATTAAAAGATATGTTGCACATATAATTTACAATTTACATAAAGTTAATACTTATATAGAGAAGTTTGGTTCGTAGATATATAGAGGAGAGACTGTCCGTCCTATCCGTCGTGACATTGCTTTGATGTCTACAGGATAGGCATCGATCATTATAATTTTGAATAATTTTAATATTAATTATATTTGGCCACAGTGAATTTTTTGTTAAAGCTTGATTTTGCGTTTTACGTTTCTTTCTTTTCCCATTTAAGGTGCAAATATCTGAGCTTTCAATGCCTTTTCTGACACAAATATCAAAGAAACTAACTTTGGCAATGCCGAAGTTTATATACCCTTGCAGTCCTTGACAATAATATTTTTACAATGTGAAATTTCTTTTCCCAAAACTCAATTCATCAATGCACAAAGAAAACATTCAAATTATTACTCTTTTTACTAAAATTTTTTCTTCTTCTTCCATCATTCCCTAAGCAAAGCACGGCACGCATACACATACAGTTCATGTAGCGTTGCGTCTGTATGAGTATGCATGTGCTCTGTTGATTTGATGATGACGCAGCAAGCAGTGCTGCCGGCAGCTCTTGAACCGATTTGTATTGACTGTAACTTGTGTTCTATTTATTCGATCAGATTCAAATTTTGGGATCAGAGATTTTTAATCAAATACTATCATATTGCTAAATTACATGGGGATACTCCAATTTTTGCAAAAATATTTGATCTAGAGCTATATGATATAGTAGTCCGATCCTGACAATTTTTATACTTTATCTGCTTCGGGCTAAAAGTACCACAAATATCAAATTTCATTCCGATAGCTCTTGAGATGCCAGCGTGAAGTCGATTTGCACAGACGGACAGACGGACACGGCTATATCGACTCAGCTTCTCATGCTGAACAAGAATATATATATATTTTATAGGGTCGGAAACGTCTCCTTCTGGGCGTTACAAACATCTGACCAATTTTATGCAAGGGTATAAAAACATAAATAAATCGACTATTTGTATTTTTTTTTTTTTTTGTTGGTTCTTTGTATACACTTGCAAAAAGGGTTCATTCGTGTTGGTCAGAGATATGCAATGAAGCAAAGAAGCAACAGTTTGCCCGTTCGATTGGATTAATCCAAGGTCTTCCTTGATCTTGAAAACAATTATACTTCGGATTTAATTGGATCAGACTACTATATAGACTACTAGATATAGAAATATCGGTCACTGATTCATGTTCCAACTCGCAAGAGGAACGATCAAACTGAATAATGTTATTGTTTCTTTATTTTGGCTTTTGTTTTAGTTAAATGGATGAGAAAAGAGTGCGACGAAAATTCGATAGGGTATATATATGTCGGCAAGGTCCTTGGGGTTCTTTTTTTTTTTTGTTTTGTTTACCAATTACCATAACAGCTGCAAAAATACAAACCACCTTCGTAAATAATAAATGAATACAACGAATGAATGAAAGAAGAAGAGAAATAGAAAGCAGCCGGGAAAAACAGAATTCAAAAGAAGCCTGCAAAGTGAAAAAGTGGGTATATGTAAAAACGTAGCTATACAAAAACGAAGTTGAAGACGAAGAAAATAAATGCCAAATGCTTGTGACCTTTGACCAGCAAATCAGAAGGCAAATAATTTCCGCTTTGAAAGCGACACAACCGAACCATACCCAACTTCATTCCCATTACCCTCAAGCTGATGGAGCTGCCCAGCTAGACAAAACAGTTTCCGTTTTACGTCTTCCGTTTCCTGTGCAAATATACAAAGATCCTAGACCCCTGTAGACCATCAGAAAAAAGTAAAATAATAATAAAAAGAGTTGGCCACTTCTTTGGCTGCTGCTGGTGCCTCTAAGTTGACATGATTTGAGTCGGGTTCAGGGTGTACGTGTAAAAACGTAAGGAATGGCTCTCTGGATCTCTATGTTGTTGTTGGTGTGGGTTCGTGGCCATGTCTAGGCGGCTTATTGGTCAGACAAATTCTTTTTCTTGCACAAGCTGTCGTTGTCGATGCCGTTGTCGGTGTTGGTGTCGCTGTCGATGCTTAGAATTTGCTGTCTTTGCATTTCCCTTTTCGCTATTTATATTCCATTTCAATGTCAGCATGATACCAAATTCCTTGTACATTTATGTGTGTGTGTCTGCTTGTGTGTGTCTGTCTGTGTCTGCATAAACGTTTGAAGGCTTAAAATCGCTTTTATAGTTTTCTGGTCTCTCTCTCGTCTCTTTCCCTATTGTTTTCAATTGCATTCAACAAAATTTCGTCTAGAACGTCGCATTCAAATAAAATTAATTTAACTAAAAATATCAAAATTAATTGGCAAAGAGGTAAAAAACAATCCAAAAAGAATACACAGCATGGCGAAATTCCTTAGTTGCCCAAGCTGAAAACATATGTATCCAAATATGCGTGCTTTGAAATTTTTCATTAGATTTTATGCTCTCGACCTAATGAGTTTTTAAAAAAACGAATATAGCGAAAGCAAATTCTTGAAACTGCACTAATAAGTGTGCTATGAAATTTTTTGTAAATGTTTGTATACTTTGACCTAATAAGTATGCTATGAAATTTTAAACATTGCCTTTATATACAAATTTGTATAATTCATCTGCATTTTATCCACTAAAATTAAATTATCAAGTAAATTGGTTGATGAAATGATTGATAAAAACGTTTTTTGTTGTTGGGCGATTTTATCAATGCCCAGCTGCAGCTAATGGCCAAGTATTTTCATTAGTATGTAAACCAAAGTAATAGCTTTGCTGTTACACCTCTAAAACGAAGCTAAACGTGCATGTCCACTATTAACTATTTCATTGCGCATCACTTAAGGTTTATAGCATGATTAGGGTAAGTGCAGAGTAAAGCTTAGTAGCCAAGCTCTGACAATGTCCCCCACACACCTACACACACACACACACACACACACACACACGCACATACATATACATTCCATCATGAGTTCACAATAACGACTATTTTTTTTTTATAACTACTTTAAGTTTCAATCAATTCGATCGGAGAGTGGCCCCACATGGAGTGCCTGTCCAGATAACATTTCATCACTTTTTACAAATATAGCACAGTATTTCTTGAATTTCCCATTTTTTTCTCTCTCTCTCTCTCTCTCTCCCTCTCTATCCCTCTCTCTCTCTCTCTCTGCTTGGAGATTTTTTGTACGTTCCAATACTTTCTGTGTGTGTTCTGTTGTTGTTGGTTTTCCTTATTGTTATTATTTTATTTTTTTTTCTTCTCCTTTTTTCTTTTTCCTTTTTTTTATGATATCGTAAACAGCGCATAACACTAAAGAGTCTGATGAGTGGGCGTGGTAGTCTCTGGACCCCAAATAAAATTTGTTGCTTACTTATTGTTGTTGGTATTGGATTGGTGTGTGCGTGCGTATCCTTTGTGTGTGTGTGTGCATCGGTGTATTCGTCTTTGGGCTTGTGTGAATAATAAAATAGTTTCGAGTATCCATTTGCATATTTAAAAGGGGGAACTAAATATTTGCCACCTCTCAACGAATACCTCGCCTTTCCCCAAGCTCTCGACTCTATTCACCCATTCACCCACCAGTTCTTACACATACATACTGTTGCATATGCATGTGTGTTTGTGTGTAAGCTGGCCCCAAGTCCTTTTGAGCTTTGCAAATGGTTTTCATGCAAAGTATTTTTATTAAATTTTTCTTCTATTTTTATTATTTTGTTTTTTTTTATTTCATTTTCATTAAATAATTGCCATACAGACGCTAAGTGTGGACACACACCGCACACACACACACACACACACACACACATATATATATATATATATATATATATATATATATACAGGACAGAGATAGAGAAGTTGCAAAACAGCTGTTGCCATTTACCCCGCCATACCTTACCTCCCGGGGCAAGTCCCTTGGGAGGCAAGTTTATTTAGGTTTGGCTACAGCGCAAAATCTTCTTTTTATCCAAAGTCCAAGGAGAGACCGTTGGTTTACTGATTGGGGAATTGAAGCACAAATACGTAGAAAACTTTAAGATACAAAACACATTCACAGTCAGTCCTCTGATGACGAGGACGATGATGATGATGATGATGTATATATTTCTTAAGTTTTTCCGTTTTTTTAATTAAGCACCAAATGCTTTGACACGAACAAAAATGAAATTCGAATTCGTATTCTGTTGAAGATTTTCTATTAGTTTAGCTCTTCTATTTCATTTTTCATTTAGCGTATAATTAATGCAAAGACTTTAACAAAAATATTGATTTGATTTCAGTTTTTGGGTTGTTGTCTACACTTTGCGTTTTCCATTCTTCTAATCTTTAATTTATATACAAGCAAGATAAGTGGGTTCATTTCTTATGATTTAAGTGAGTTTTTCCTGGAAACTTTCATAAATATTGAGACCATCCACTTGGATTGTATTGAATTTCAAGTCTCTGTAAGACTATAAAAGCAAATTTATACAATTTTGATAACAAGAAATTTTTGATTGTAACCAGTTGATCATAATGTTTGATGCCATTGGTAAATTTTGGGTATTTTTGGTATATTAAAACAATTAATCAATAGATTAACGTTTATCCAATGTTTTTTTTAAATCTGCATAATTTGGGTAAAGTTTTAAAAGTTTTAACCAAATATCACGCAATGTATTACAAATCAATATCGTTTTGATCTAATCAATAAATTTACTTATTGTTCCTTGTGGAAAAAACTGTAACAAAACAGTTTTCGAGTTTTTAAGTTTTTGGGACTTAGACTAAACGAAATTTCAGCTAACTGAGAATGAAATGAGTAATCGGGGAGCTATCAACAAAAGTTTCCTTCGATTTTCACTCAAAACTCACAAAAAAAAATATATTTTTTCTAGTTTACAGTTCAGTTGTTTTTAAAAGTATATTTTTTGTTGACTAGCCACTAAGTTTAAGCTCAACTAAAACTAAAATCTTTACTAATAAAACTTTTTCTCAATTTTTATGTGCGTGTGTGTGTATGTGTGTTTATTTATTTTAGCTAGTAACTTGGCAAAAGTTAGATGTCACATGACACAATTAAAAATTGTGAATCCTGTTAGGTTTTCCTTGAAAATGTACACATATGTACATACATGGTGTACATAGTACATGTATGTATAATAAAATATAAAGACTTATAAGCATATAGTGGAAATTCCTAAAGCATTAAATATAAATTAGAAAACTCTCGTTTACATGCAGACAAACTAGCAAGGATTTGCTAACACACTCAGGCCAATGTGTACTTAGCTGAGCTCTTTGGAAAACGTATTTAGAGCGTATAGGGCATGGAGACCTTTCATCTGGTCACGACCTCTTCTCACCTGCACACAAAATACACACATAGACTTGCATATACCCTCAGAAAATCCACAAAGTATCCAGACCAAAGTCTGACAAACTTGGATTATAGAAGGTACAAACAAATTTGATGTGTACTTACTAAAAAAGAAATAACTATAAGGGCAATAAAATAAGCCTTTATAGTTAGAGACTTACCAATTTCTTTCAGCATTTCTTTCAGTATATTAGTTAGTACTAATTGAAAGATATTGACTTAGTACGACTCTAGTTATAGCAATGCTTAGTTAGTTTCGTCTTATATGTATATACATATGTATATACATATACGATGCATTTGTCTGAAAGCTATCATTTAAACCATATTATCTTTGAGTTGATCTTACTTGAACTTCAAAATCCAGAAACTAGACAGATGCTAAGGCACAACTGCTGAAGACCAAGTGTTGGTGATATCTAGTAATCAACGGACGTTAAATGATCCAAAAATGAGCAATTAACACCTTCAGGGGGCGAATTGTAGCAATTCACCTGGTCTTCTCCTTTTATTTTCTCTCAAATCAGTGATCGGAACTAAGTATTATGGTGAAATCTGAAACTGGTCAAATTTTGGCATCCAAGAGCAAATACTGAGAACTCTTTATGCAGTGCTCACATATATCGATTCCAGCTGATGCGTTTTTTTATTAAAAGTCTTTTTGGTGATTTTACTAATCTGGTAGAAATAATGATTCAAATAATACACAATATTTCTTTTTGCATTTGTCAACTCTAGTAACTGGTAAGCAATTGTTGATTGTTTCTAGCAAGTTTTCATTAGTGCTGATTGATTTTAAACAATCTGGCAAACATATTGTTTGCTATTTGAATAAAGAATTGGTTAAATTCTTGTCAGAAGATGAACTGCCACAATTGATTTTGATTAGTTGTCTGGGGTTGAACGGGTTCAATGTCCATTTTGAGTCGTGATTAAATGGAAGTATCCGCTTACCCATCATGCCATCATATATCAGGGATAATGGAGGGGGGAGTGCTGCCAGAATTGACTAGCTAGGTGGCTAGGTTGCTAACATTGTCATTAATAATGATTACATGGGCATGCACATGGTGACATGCGTATGTATGTATGTGTGTATACTGACAGTTGATGCCCACGTGGGCTATGCGGTCTCTGTTGCAGGTCAACAAGATGTAGATGTCAATGCCCCACCAGGACAATGGAGAACTGAGATTTCGATGTTGTTGTTGTTGTTGTTGTAGTACCCAAAGCAATCCTCCAGTCATTGTGCATATTTAGTTACAGCAACAGCAAGTGGATAGGGCTTAAAGTTTGTCTTTTTATTTCAGCTCCTCTCACTCGAACTTTTTCTTTTTATGGGCCATGTTGTTGCGCTGTTGTCGCTTTATTAGCCAAGAGACCAAGCTATGTTACCTCTTCTCTCTCCGGCGCCTTTCCTGTTACAGGGAACCATTCCACAAACAGGGTTTTCCAAAGGTTCCACCTTCTGGGCACATTAATTTAATCGGCATGCCATTTCATGTTCAAAGTTTTACACCTTTTCATGTGCGAGAGGGGCCACGCAGGCACACATACACCACCGCGTTAGGGAAATGAGGGAATGAATGAGGAGGAATAAAATGCCTTTTGGCATTGTCACTACCAGATGCCACGCCCACCACTGCCTATGCATTTAAGAGTTTATCGTCAACGCTTTGTCAATCACAGAAGCCGCTGGCAAAGTCGTCAACGCTCTTCCTATTTCGTTCTATGGGGGAGCAGACAAGGACTACTTCATTCATTCACCTCAATCCACTCCTCATTCGCATTCTCATTTTCCTGCAACTTGTCTTGTCGCTTGTCGTGTTAAATGAGCTGAAGTGGCAGTGAAAATTGGTCTACCTACGACTATGATGAGGGCCGGGAGAACCAGAGCTCTTTGATTGGCATTTGTGTTAGGTAAAGGAAATTGAGGTTATGCCTCAATTCACAGGGTGTGAGCCATGTAAACTTTACGCATTATGCTTAATTGCTGCAAATTTAACATGAAACTTGTTCATCAACTTTCATACATTTCCCCACAGTTGCTCCACTCTTAAATCAGATAAAGTTTTTTTTTTTTTAAACTTCACCTAACTATTACATATTACAGGTAAAATAGATTCACAGAATTAGCTTTTTACCTTTTTTTTTTGGTTTGAATATTTGTTTCATTTTTTAAATGTTTAGACCGAGCTTGAAATTTTCTTCATTTAGATCGATCATTGGGCCAGTTTGTGACTGCCTTTTGAGTGAGGATTAGATAATAGACCAAAAGTTTATTAATCTTTTCTTTATTTAATCAAATATAATATAAAAAGTAAGTAAGGTAAATCAACTAAATTTCAGCAAAGAATTTAACATAATTAACCCTTCTCAATCCTTTGATTTAGTTCTGTTGTTCATCGATAAATAATACATATCTTCCATCAAAACATCCAACGGATAAAAATTGCCTTTTAAAATTAACAATTAAAACAGCATTATGGTAGGCTATAAATATTTCGATTTTCAAGTTCGACGTATCAAATTCGTTGTGATCAAAGGTTACAGAATGAAATCAATGCATACTGCAAATATTAAGATCAAAAAGCTGATGTATAGATTTAATTCTCTTAGAAATAATACATTGCAAATCAAAGGGATTCCTATATGATAAATTATTTAGTAATAAAGACAACTTGGTTAATTTCTTAACGATTTGTAAAAAGTAAATCATCTTAAAGATAGATTAACGTTGAAATATCTATATTTTGTCTCTAAACAGAATTGTTTAGATTGTTGCAATAGACTATAAACGGGTTGAGTTTTAATTTGCAGCTACTTTAGTGTGTCTATTTAAAACCATCTGCGGCTTTCTCGCATTGCCATTCACTGTAATCGTAATAAGAAAACGGAAATCCGAGAAACACAAACAAAGGTTTCTCATTAAAGAAAACTAATATGGAATATATGAGTTTTCCACCTGCAATTCCATGGAAATGTTTACGCATCTAATTTTTCAAAAGACTCCCACACACACACGCACACGCACACGCATACCATTCAAAACAACAAAACTCAACTCAGCACAATATCAATAATGATGATGATGATGATGATATTGTTGCCAGTTAATATACACATTCAGAGAAATTCATATGTATGTAGGTATACTCGTACACTCTGGAAAATGATTTTGCATACAAACTGAAGTGGAGGAAAATTGTGTGGTTTTCTGAAAGCAATTGAGAATGAGATAGAGCCATTGCAATGCAATTTGGCCATAATTGTTTTAATTCTATGGATCAATTGTCAAGTGCTTAATTATTTAAAGCAAACCGATTTTCATTCACTTTTTTGTTTTCAATAAATACTCTCACATATTGTCTAAATGTTCGAACAGATGTTCGTTCTACTGATTGACACTTTGAAAAATCAATCAAATCAACACACGAACGGACAATGATAACTGTTGAAAACAAAAAGCACAAAATAACAAAGCATAAACGAAAACAAACAAACAATCGCTATTTGTATTCAGATACGGTGACGACTTTAAGAGATACCCATCAATAAAATATCCTAAAACAAAAAACATTCATATATGTACATAAATGCAAATTTAAATGGAAAATTGAAATTTAATAAATTTTGTGTCTTTAAAATGATTCGACACTTTATAGTTGGAGCTTTCTCAATCAAAATTAGGGACTTCCAAAGCAAAAGTAATTAAGTTTGTCAAGAAATTAAAAGCCAAAACTTATTCCTAGTCCATCGGAAAGAGAACTATATTATAATGTCTAATTTCTCTTAGTTATATGAATCATCTATGTATGTATATGCTCGTCATATTGCTAAATATATAGAGGGTATCAACAAGAAAACAAAAACATAAAAGTTCAACATCAATTTGCATTGTTTTCTTTTTATTTGGAAACAATAAATTGAAGTCAAATTTATGACTAATTAGGTATATCAAAAAAAGAAAATATTGCTTCATGTGTTCTAAATGTGCCTCATTAGCTATGGTTTTTAATTTATAAACTTTTCAAATTATACGGCATATATTTTTATATTCGTTTGGATTTTTGAAATTCGAATCCATTAATCATTTAGTTGGCATTGCCAGTTGATTGTTAGTTAGCTCTTGTTGTTGTTGTTATATGTACTTATTTGTTTATTCCATTTAAAATTTACCATTTTCATTTATAGATGTTTTTTGTTTTCCCATTTTGGATAATCATCAATAATTGTTAGAAATAATAGAATGAAAGGCAATTAAGTTTTATGCCTTTGTACTGAATTAAGTCTATAAATACTAATTATGAATTTTTAATTATTCGCTTAGCATTTTAATCTACTTACATTAAACACACAAACACGCGCATAATGTAAGCTTATTTAACCTTAGAGTTTTATTTCTACTCTATCTCTCAGTCGACTAAGCTCAGTCTAGTTCAAATGTACTTTACTTGGTTCGTTTAACTATATTTTTTGTTTTTTTTGTTGGTTCTATTCTATTATTGGTTTCCATTGTGATAATTATAGAAATATTGTATTCTATAGTTCGTTTGCCTATGATCGTCTCAAGTTTCTTTTTTGGTTCAGACTTTGTCTCATATTTTGTTCAGGTTGAACAATCCGTTAGCTTATATTCTGGCGCAAATAAACCACAATTAACCGTCATTGTGGTGCTGAAGTGGGTCTCTGGTTATAGGTGGTTGTCGGAAAGAACAGCAGGTCCAGGTGAGGCAAACTTATTTTGCGGTTTGTAACTCAAACTAACTAATCGATGACAAGGCGTCTACCCACTGCCCTCTTACTCAACACCCAGTTGTGTTTTCTTTGCCATGGCAACATTTGTGTTCGCCTCATTAGGACGGAAACTTGCAAATGCAACCGCAAAATGCCATCAGCAGATGTAAATGAAATGGCCAATTGCCAATTTATTATATGCACAACAACATCTATAAGTATGTAGTTGTGTGTGCGTGTGTGCACACCAATTATAATTAAATTCATAAAGTCACAAATACATATAATAATAATATGTATAATAGTATATACAAATACTTTAAATGCTAATCAGAGGCCTTAAAGAAATAGATTATATGCAGAATACAACTACATAAAACAATCGAATTACTTTATCATATGGATGGACTGAACTTGGGTCAACTTTATGTCTCATGTCTGCCGATCCTTGCCAGCTGCTCGAAGATTTCAATAAAATACAGTTCTGAACAAAATTAGGTAAATTGACAACAATTCAATTTGAAAATTTCTGAATATTCTTCAAAACTAACTTAACTTATTCTTATATGCCATATTATATTTTGTAAAAATCCGATATATAAATAAATGAGATAAATGTTTGAAATGGATTAGAAATGGGCAAAAATACGGTCTTTTATACATTTTTATTTTAAAATTCCAAAATAATAAACAAAACATTATCTTTACGAATCGTTTTTGCCTACGTGTTTCAATTTTTACATCAGAAAGTGATTTTGCATATTTCTATGATGATCTCGAAAACTTATAAGTATTTTTGGTTTTTGTCTCTCTAAGTACATATTCTTATATTTTAAATTGCTGGAAAAATTAAGCATTGGTAATAAGAACCAATAGGAAATTAATACAATTGTAACATATGTATGTGCAACATGTCGTATGAGCGATATTACTTAAAGCTTCTTGATTGACCATAGAAGCTGCGAAACATTTTCTTAACCTCTGGGACAGTATGAAACCATTTTAACCGCCACACTGGGCACTCGGTTATGGCTAGAGGAATAATAGATCGTAGTAAAAGCTGGACGGAAAATGTTGAATGGCCTAAATGAAAAAAATGTGCTCGGACTTGAACTTGGGCCATGTTCGTTTCTGTTATTATACTGATTAGAATAAAAATGGCTAAGGACAATAACTAAGTAAGTGTGTGGCAGCTGTGAAATATGAGCGCACGTACAATGGAGCAGGACAATAATGAAAGCCACTACAATGTATGGGCGTGGCATGTCCCCTGCCACCGTCGTTGCCAGACAATCTGCCCAACCCAACCATCCCCTTTCCACCCCAGCAAAATACATGAAGTCTCGTACATATTTTCGCATTTTGCCCCGACTATGCATGCATGCGAGATGACTTTCATTAAAATTGCAGCTTTGTTTGCTCAGATGGAAGTTGTTCGTATTGCTCTCTGGCCGAATGTTGCCCCCGTAGCTGCCCCTTGCCATCCTCACAATGCCAACCTACTCACTTTTGTTCCTTTTCCTCTTCAATCTAACCAAAATGGTAGCGAAAATTTAACAAAAATATATTCTTGGGCTATTGAATATTTGGCAATGAAATGGTCTCTAAATGGTTATGAACTCTATATATAGGGTATTAGCTTGCCATCAATTCAAACTCAAAATCGAAATTAATATTTCCTTTTAAATTTGTTTTTCAATCTACTTTTGCCCTTAATAGTAAATAAATTGTTCCCGCAAATGAATATCAAGGTGAAAATGAAATTGATACAATGTCAAAAGATGTTAGTTGAAAGATAAATTGATTGCAAGGCCTATCGACTAATCGATTAATTAAAACGTTTCGTCAACTTTAATTAATCAAAACGCAAAATTCATCTTCATCTATTACAATGCGAACGAAATTAATTTTCAGATGGCAGCGACATTAAGCTGAACCTGAACCTGAACCTGAGGGGCAACAAAATTTCATTGCTCCATCGATGAATACCTCCATTGGCGCACATCGTGCACACCTTGGCAAAACAAAAAAGAAAACAACAGAAACCCAAAAACCGAAAAACCATCGCACAGCTTTTCCACATTATTTTTGATGTGCTCACATTTCAGGCAGACGCACGCCATGTGAGGTTGAGCAGAGCCGAGTTGAGTTTTGGCTAATCGAATCGAGTTGAATTTATACATAATGCGAATAACCAAATGAAATTGACAGGCACCCAGTGAACCAGACTTGATGATCAGACATGCCAGAATAGCCAAAAGGAATAAAAAAAAACAAAAATAGAGAAATAAATGGGAAAAGCAAAAAAAGAACATAAAAATTATAACAAAATAGAGTAGATACGAATGGAATGATGGTGTTATGGAATTGGTTTGGGTTTGGGAATACGAGGCGTTAGGTCCTCACACATATACACATACATATGTACATATGTACGTATCCATGTGTGTGTGAGATTTTGTCAAGTGGACTCCACTCATCCACTTCATGGTGCTTCATTCCATCTCCTTTACCATCCTATGCCATGTCATCTCATTTTATCTATCTATGCGAAACGGCACTTTACGCATTTTGCTCCAAGTGCCACTTGAAATAGGGGGAAAATGAGAGGAGATCTCATTTGGAGGTGGTGTGAATCAAATGAGCCACGGCCAAAGGGATTGATAACTACACAGAAGAAGACATCCTTTTTCGTATGCTCAGGCAAATGAGCAATCGATAGGACAAAAGGCTGCAATTGAATATGAATTGACTACTCCATATATAAATATATACATATATATATATGTGTGTGTGTGTGCGTGTGTGTGATTCTCGGATTAACAGCCACTTGATGGAGAGATTCAATCAGAGAAATCGTGAAATAGAGCTAAGAGGGAGGGGTTTTGGCATGGGCTGGTATAATTGGGTAGGGAAAGTTTAATTTTGGCAGCAAACTAAACGAGAATGAAATGTAAATTGCTTCGTTTCTTACTCTTTTCCCTCTCATTTTCTCTATCTCTATCTGTCTCTCTGTCTCTTGGCCATAGTTGCTTTCTGTTTTTATGTCTCCAATATGCGGCGATAAGCATAAAATACAAATAGTCAACTAAAACAAAAGAGGGTCTAGAGAGGGGAATTAGGGTCAAAGTCTCATAGTGTATGTGAGTGTGTGTATGTGTGTAAAGTGGTGGGTGGCATTGGGCCCATATGGGACGCTAATACTTTCTACAACAATTGGTTATAGAGGAAAATGTGCTAGAAATGATAAAAGCAAACTAAAATAATAATGAAAAAAAAAAAAAAAAAAACAGTAGTCGAATTTTGTACACCCATTAAATGGAATTGAAATTTCAAAACGATAAACAATCACCTAATCTTGTTTCAATATACCATTAATATATTAATATTAGAGTTTTTGTTATTTTCCTTCTTTTTTTTTTGCCTAAAAGTAACTTAATTCTACTGAGATTTAAATGTAGAGTTTGATATTGTTGACATTGTTGTTAAGTAAAGATCAGGAAGACATAAGTCTCGATGCTATATTGATATCTCTATTTAATAGTTATGCAATTTTACTGATAATTAGTCAATTGTCAAGTCGGTCAGCTATACGTTTCTTTTTGTTTCAAGACTGTCCTTTGCCTTTTGTTATCTAGCCAAACCTTCGAGTTCTTAAATATTGCAAAGAAAATGAAGAGGTAGCAAAAAAAAACCACAAAAAAAGTGGAAAATAATTACAAAACTCCACTATAGGATAAAGGGAAGCAATGGAGAAATGTCGAAATGTGGCTGGAATTGCGAAATGGCAAAAAATGGTTTTCCCTTTTTGCGATTGCAACAGCCAATTTAATGATAAACCAAAAACAAAAAAGAGCAAAAGGAGCAACAAGAAAAAAAAAAGAACAAAATTCCTTGGATTTTTTTTTGTGTGACACACTAAAATGTTAGAGAAATAAACAAACCCAGGAATCAAGAGATTTTAATAGGATTTGTATCTACAAAATCACATATAAATATGTAAGTACAAGTTGGATACATACACACACACACACACACACACACACCTATACACAGTGATGTGGTGAGCTCTTTTTGCTCCATTTGCTAAATGTTGGTCAACAAATTCTTGTTTGTTGTTTTTGTTTGCGTTTGCCACAAAAATTATGATTAGTATTAGAAAGGCCAGGAACACGAATTGTTTGCCTTCCCACTCATTTTCGATTGTTTTAATGGATATTTGTGACCATGTATAGTGGACTCTTCTTGGCGTAGTCCAAAATGGGGGTTAGAGTGATTGAAAGGCTAGTCTTATGCACGTTTTTGTATTTATTTATTTTTTTTTTGTTCTTCTCTCCTTCAATTGATTAACCATTTGATTGATGACACTGGCCTCTTCAATACCAATATCGACACGTGGCACAAATACCAAGTCAAAAAAAAAAAAAAACAGAAAAACTATAGTAAATCCTTTTAGCGATAATCAAGAAAAAAAAAACTTGCTAAACTTTAACAAAATTTCATTTAACTTGGCTTGAGTTTAATGTTGTTTTTTTTTTTTGTCAGTAAAGTATATGGCTTAAAAGGCAAGTAGCAAAAGCTAAAAGAATGTTTTTTATTTAGCCTTTCGAGATATTAAGCCAAAACTTTTTCTTTGCCTTCATTGAAATGCATTTCAAGCAGCGTCCTTCTAATATCTTTTCATTAAGAAATTGCCATAAAAATATTGCTATTCATAATAAAAATGTCACAAATAAAGAATGTACTTTATTTGCTAAAGTCATTTTTGTCTGTGAAATGTTTAAATTGTTTATATTTTAAAATTTTATGACAGAGATCAATTCAATTTTCTTTTGCATGCCATGTTATTTTTGCTTTTTTCTTTCTTTTTCTTGTTGCCAGTTTAAATCCATCATAAATGCTTCAGTCTGTGTCTGTCCTGTGTCCTGTATCCTGCTTCCGGGCACTTGTTAAATGGATGGCTTAAGGCTGCTTAACCCATAAACTTAAAGGGCTTCGAATGACTCGTGAGGCGAGGAAGGGAATGGAAAATGAAAAAGAAAATGATAAACACGCACAAATTAAAATGAATTAAAATTTGTTTTTTTTTTCTTGTTGTGTTTTTCCTTCATTTCGTTTTGTTTATTTGTGTAAAGTTGTGAAAATCTCAAGCAATGAAGAAGAGCGAGGCAGCAAGCGACTTGAGGGCAAGTGGCAAATGGTACGAGTATGAAGGCAAATGGCTAACTAAGATTAATGAGCCAGCGACCAGCAAAGACGTCAACGACGGCCAAAGTCCGGGGTTAATGCCAATAAATGTGCACTGGCCCCTTTTTCCATTTTAATCCGATGATTTATAAATGTTTCCCTCTTGGCCAAGGCATCTTTACACTTTATGCCAAAAGGGAAAACCGCTGTCACTGGCAGTTAAACACAATATCACAAATACAAAATGACAATCTATTGTACAATTGCAACAATTTTGTTAAAAAAAAAATGACACATTTAACAATTTGACTAATGTCTAGACCTAAGTCCAATCTGACAAACTTGATTAACTGAATTTGAGTGATGAGAGCGCTTAACACTCTCTAGTCGAAGGCAATTGAAATCAAAATTTTTTGATCGATGGGTTAAATAGAGCAAAAAATGGGCGAAAAACAAACTGCAAAAGTGAAATTGCGAAAATTTCATTGGAAAATCTATAGAAACTTTAACTTTCAATACATAAACAAAAAAGTTCAAGTTCCAAGTAAAGCACTTTAAATGGTAGGATTTAGATTTGTAATGCTTTCTTTGCCGAAATTGTTTTAATTGGAATAAAATATACGGTCTATTTTGACAAAGCTAACACAAAGGTAGAATAGAATAAGTTTTATTTACAGTTTACAATTTATATGATTTGCTTATGGGAATTGGAAGAGTAAGAAATATTTTACGATAAATATGAATTGGATTTGAAAAAATAGGGAAAATAGTAGGTGCTGACTTTGCTGGGCCGACCAAATGATTGATTGGAATGCCTGCCCCGGAATTGCCGACACCGACATTGGAATTGCCGCAGACTCCACCATTGGCTTTGGAATCTGGGAAAATTTGATTGGAAAATATATAGAAACTTTAACTTTGAATACATAAACAAAAAAGTTCAAGTTCCAAGTAAAGCACTTTAAATGGAAGGTTTTGTAATGTTCTCTGCATTTGCTCAAGTGTTAATTTGAGCCAATTTATATGATTTGCCATTGGGAATTGGAAGAGTAAGAAATATTTTACGATAAATATGAATTTGAATTGAAAAAATAAGGAAAATATGAGATGTTGACTCTGCTGGGCCGCCCAGATGAATGATTTGAGTGCCACAAAATACCTCTATTTATACCACATGAAGTCAATGCCTACTTGACGAATTGTCCAATCCAAGGATGAAAATAGTGTGACTGCAGTCGTTCAGAACGATAAATGCATGGCGGAAATTTCAACCGAAACATAACCTGGTCACTTTAATTTTTGTTTTGCCTGTATTTTACCCTGTATGAATACATTGGCACCAACTGGCAAATATAAGGTTTTAGCTGCACCCTTTTTGCGTTTCTTTTGTTAGCATGTAGTGTGCTGTAGTTCAGACGGTATTATAAAGTTGGTCAGATGTTTGCAAAAATTGTAGTAAAAAGAGCAATAATTTGAAGGTTTTGTTTGTGTATTGATGAATTGAATTGCAGGAACAGAATTTTCAACATGTAAAAATATTATTGCCAAGGACTGCAAGGGTATATAAACTTCGGCATAGTCGAAGTTAGCTTCTTTGATATTTTATAATACTTTTGGATTTTTTGTGATTATAGCTTTCAATTAAGTATGCAATATTCAGCTTGATTATCTCTAGTCAATTTTTTATATTTATGAAGGCAAGAAAAAAAGTTGAACATTAAAATGTGTATCTACCTAGTATGTATATTTGGTCTCAGTTTACTGTCGATGACATGCAACGTGGCCATTATCCTCATTATCAGCATAAACGGTGAGGTCAGGTGAGAGAAGTGCCCATGATGATGAAGCAGCCTTATGCCACAATGTAATGCAAATACATAACCATTTTATGTGCAGGTCATTTGGTCGGGAGGGTTTTTTATTTTATCATTTGTAGTCATGTAGTCACTGCATTCGAGCACGACATTCCACCACCTGATTGAGAGTTATGCCGGTATTTTCATTTCCATTTGCATTTTTCATTTTATTTGCTTTTTTTTTAACTCCGCTGCCACCACCAACTGCAAGTTGCTACTACTTTTGTTGGGTTTTTATTATTTCAGTGCAGTAAGTCATGAATTTCATTGAGCAAAGGACAGGCGATTGTCATACAAAAATATGCACTCAGCCATGTACTTTGTCTTTGACACTTTCATGTTGATGGCCCATCATCATATCATCAACGTACTCGTTGCAACTCTAGCAAATCTCTTCTGCTTCTTTTACTCTTTATCAACCTCTGTCTCTTTCGGTCGCTCTATCTCTCCCTCTCTCTCTCTCTCTCTCTCTCTCTCTTGCTTGCTCGCTCTGGAAGCATCAAATACATTTTTATATGGAAAGCATGTTCAGCATTTAATGCGCAACGTCGAAAAGACCAGAAAGAAAAAGAAATACCGAAACAGTAGCAAATTCATGGCACATTGCCCGAATAAGTATGCAACATTTATATGCACAGACTCGTTCGACTCGTCCGCAAATGAAATTATTTGCCAACATATCCCATTAGAAGTCTGTTTATCCAGTTAGATATATATTTTTATTTTAAATTGAGTTTGCTTCGGATTGCCACTCCAAAGCAGAAAAGAGGAGAACAAAAAAAATATGAACACAAAAGGAAACTTCACCTATGAAAATGTTTAAACATAGTTGAACAACCACACTGATCATGGACTGAAAGCTATATACTAAAGATATGACAACGACCAACACGAAACTCATATATAAAACTTTATTCAAATAATATTGAAATTATTTAAGAACTAAAATTTGATCTAATTTCAAATGTCGAATGCTTTTTTAACTAAAAATGGACTTAATGCCAAAACAAAAACATGTCCATTCGGCCCAAAATGCAATAGGTTGACTTCAATCTGGATTGGCCGCTTGGGTAATTAAAACTTGCAAAATGTTTTGGGCTATCGTCAACTGTAATACTTTCAAGTAAATTCCTAATTGTTCTCTGTTTTCGGGAACCCCAAACCAAATGCCTTTAACGCCAAATCTTTAAACGTTTTCAACTCACCTGGGAATAGGTGGCAAAGCAAAAACAACATGTTTCATTTAAAAGGTCATGGACTTATTGACCAATTGTCGAAAACATTTGCAGCTATAAAAGTTTGATGTTGCAATGGTATGGTGTGTACTGTTCTAGAATTCATTACTAATGGTTCGTAAATTTATGTGTATAAACTTTTTTTTTTAATGCCAGAAATTTTCGGCTTCCGTTTGCCGACCTTTGACTTTACTTTTCTTTACTTCTTTCTCTCTCTCTCTCGTTCTCTCTTGCTCTTTGTCGTTCACGTTTAAGCTTTAAAATCGAATTTATAGTTACATTTTTCACCGTTAAACGCAACAAATTAGGACTAACAGCATTGCAAAGAAAAACAAAAGAAAAAGTTGAGTCAACAACAAGAACAACGGGCACATTGGCAACAAGAGCAACAACATTCATTGAATGCGAAAAGCTTTTAAAATTTTGCACGTACCCACAAAAGTGAGCTAGCATGACCCCATAAGCCCCCCTCCTCTCCTTCTTTTCGTCACCAATTTGCCAGCCAGCTCATACGCCTTATCGCCCACTTTCTGAGCCCGCAACCCATCAGGCAGTGCCACTTCGACGCAGTTGTCAGCGAAGTGAATTTAAGTGACAGCTGTCTGCGGCAAGAACCTGCCACCGATTCTCTAGGCTAGCAGTCGTCAGGTAGAGTACAATCCCCCCCCCCCTCCCCCCACCTTCCACCACTACCCACAATAACCATGACGCCCCTCCCATGTTCTATCCCTGTATCCTTCGCTATACACTCCAACCGCCGCACAGCGCGTGTGCAAGTCAAATTATGTGGAAATGAATTATGACGCTCAGGCCGCCTCAGGCCGTTACCCCTTATCGTTGAGAAGACCAAAAAAATAAACCCGCTCACAGCAGGCGAAACAAAACTTACACTTTGACTCATTAGCTCTCTCGCCCTCGGTGGCCAGATGCACATTGGTGTTAATATTAACAAAAAAGCATGCAACAACTGTCCCAAATTGGCCCTGAAACCTCAAACAATCGACTCAATCAATGTTTGAAAGAATTATTGCACTTTGGTAGGCTTGTGTTTGCTTTCAATAAGTTGTCTAAAATTGTTTTAAAAACTCTTCTAATGAAATTATTATGCAAAAATGTCTTCAGAATGCTCTTCTGTCCTTTCATTTCAGAAAGTTCAGAAAGTTATAAAAACTCAAATACAAAAATGACTAGAATTCTCTTCTGTTTTACAAAAATACCTGATCTATTCCTGATTCTATTCAAAGTGATCCCAAATTTTTTAAATATTCTTTCATTTCATAAATATGAAAAATATTTAATTAAATGATGATTAATTGATGCTCTGACCATCGTATATGTATGTAAGCAAATGAAAAAAAAAACCTAAAGAAGCATACATTACTCAAATGTGAAAAATTCTTTTCATTATAAGCCAACACACTGTGCAGACTCAGCAAAATAGAAGCACAAAGAAAAAAAAAATGGAAAATAATAATAAAATGGTGGAAAAAGTAACAGGCGAAACAGATTATTAATATTTTATATCCTCTTTCATTTGTCCGTTTGTTCCTTCATGTGGCAATGGCAAACAATTTGTTACGGATTACATTTTTGATTTATATGCACAATTATCAACTCGATTTGGTCATAAACTTTGCCCAAAAATCTAATTAAGTAGAAACACCAATAACCAAGTTATAGGCGGCATAACAACACCCAGGCCAACACACACACATTTTTGAAAATACCAAATACAGGAAATGTATGTATAGAAGGGGAACGTCAAGTTCAGCCATGCAAAAAGATGCAATTTTTGAGAGAAAAAAAAGCTTACAACTAGCAAACTGCACTTTCCATTCGGTGGGAAGAGGTGCAGAATAAAAAGTGGGAGATTGATAGGGGTAGGGGAAAAAGTGTGCAAGAGTAGACCGTTATATGCGTGTGTGCCTGTGTGTGTAGAGAGGAGATGGGATTGAGTTTGGGGCTTAAAATCTACTAGTAAAATGTGTAAAGAACGCTCGGCCATGGCAAAGTTTCTATTTTCGATTTTATTTTTTTTTTTTTTGGTTTTGTTCCTCGCTCGTTTGTTTTAACCAAGTTGTGAAATTGTGTTGTCTGCTTTTATAATAACATTGAGAAAGTTAGTTAAACTAGTTTTTTATTATTATCATATATTTCTGTTGTACTTTGGGTTTCTGCACGGTTTATATAAATGATTTTATCTATTGATATTTATGAGCGGATAAATTTTGGAGATTCAGAATAATAAACTGAAAATTGCAAAGACGCTACATACTTTAGACATGTTATTATAGCCTTATGCCAATGGGACTGTGGCCAAAGAGAGAGTCAATAGTGAATATATGTAGATACTTGAGTACAGTACTACTTCGTTTGTGGCGAACCCACTATACTGAATTATTAGTTTCGCCATCGAATTTTCTTAATCTGAGGAAATTCCAAGTGTCTTTAAACTGTTGTGAGTTTGTTCCCCCAAAGTTTTGGCTTGGAAGTTTGATAAACTCTGGAATTTCCACTGTACTATAAAGAAACTCCAAAGGTTCCCAATTTAGTCCAAAGAAAAAAACGATCAGTCTGTTAACTCCGGGAAGAAGAACGACAACTCATTGACCCTTCCCCTTCTCTGTCTTAAATGGTCACCGTATGCCTATAGCGAACCAACAAGTGCTGTCATCAGTTAACAATTTCAACAATTTCAAGGCTAAACCCAGTCAAGAATTACATGTTGATAAGGGAGCGAGCTGACCTATACATATTTCCATAATGTCTTATCTGTATTCAAAACATTTTTCCATCTTAAAAATAATTATCAAGCCACACGTTTTTCACATAACCGTAGAAACCAAGTCTAAAACAAACATTTCAATTAAATTTGTCACGAAATATTCAATGCTTTTGTATAAAAATGGTCAGTCAGAAGCAATTTTTATCAGTGTAAAATATTAAGATGTCTTTGCGAAACAAAATTATATTTCTGGGCTTTTGCTTTTTAGCCATTTTTTATATACCAATAGTTGAAAAATTCCTTCCATTCTTTGACCCAAATTTGTTCGTTTCTGGACAAGGTAATGTGTGAACAAAACCAAATTTATATATATTAAGATTAATAAAAACAAAACAAAAAATGCTTTTCTTTAAGATGTTGATGGTATTTATCAATTAGCAACGGTTATTACTAAATTTGGATCGACTGAATTGCTCGATTATTCCAATATAAATAAGTTTTCCAATGAAAATTCGCCATTTTTCTTGACTTCCGATTTGACTACATTAAACCAAACTATCAAAAATTTTAGTTAAACATATCAAGACGTTTTCATTTTTCTTTTGCTCCAACTTATGTGAAGGAATTGAACGACTGTGCAGCCCGGATGATGGTTATTACTTTTTCAACTATTGGACATATTGTCCGTATGAAATACCAGAGCCGCAACAATTTTTTTGAGGTAAGTTCCACTAAAATTAAATTAAATGGCTAAAGGACAATACTAATTTTGAAGATTTTTCTACAGAATTAACACTTGTGGGGAATTAAACAGCAAAAACGACTTTTGCAGGAATGAATATTTTAAATTTTTTTAACGATTTGTTGTTGGTGATAACTTTAACAGAAATATAAAAGTATAAATTATTTAAAATAAATGGCAATCAATAAATGAAACATTTTGTAAAAACACATTTGCTTTTACTTCGCATACTTATAAGTTAAAATAGTTAGTCTAAATGAATGACTTGTTGGTTTTGAAAAGATTACAAAATTGGCTTAGATTTATCTATCCTACAACTTTGCAACCTACAACTTTGCGTATACAATATATATAGACAGATCGACATTTTTGAGGTCATGAAAAAGTGTTTTAAGTTCAATAGGTGCCCTATAGTAATTGAGGGGTGCTGAACACGGCCCTGTACTTAGTTTTTTTGTCCATCCATCAGGCTTTCGAGAAAAGTGTGTTGAACTTAGTCAAATTGACCGCATTTGCAGTATTTTATTGTATAATATGAACATAATATTATGCTAAAAACAGTTTTATTTTGACCTATTAATATATTAAGTATTATTTAATAGCAATTTACAAAATATCAAAGCGGTATTTCATTGTTATAAAGCATAATATCTTACACTTTGGATATGGTTCTATATTGATTTAATTTTGAACCAAAAAGTATGCTAGAGAGATTCCATGAATTGTCTGCTTTTTAATTTTAAAGAATTATGAAACTCTTATAGATCTTACCAATTGTTTATTAGTAATGTTTGCAAACAAGAGCTATTAAAAAAGTTAAAAATTTTGTTTTAAACTTTCTATAGTATACTTTTGGGTGCCCATTTTCCGAACCCAGATCCCCTGATTTCACAGAATCTGGACGTGATAGACAAAAACCAAGTATGCAGTGAGAATCTGCGTACCCGAATTAGTTAAGAACACCTCTCAGATTAACGTCAGCAAAATCATGTCGGCCTGTGATATCAATCAAAAATTTGGAAAGGTTAAAAGGTTTTGTCTTTTCTCGACTTTAACATTGACTAAGAATTAGTGTATCCATCATTTGATTGATTAAAATTTGATTAAAATTCATAAATATAACTGATATTGCTGGGACGTGGCAAGTGGAAGATATAGTTCTAATTAAATCTTTTTAAGTTTCCAGCTAAAAAAACGTGCCACACGTTTTTAGTCATAGAAACCGATAAAATCAAGTCAATAACAAATATTTCAATTATATTTGTCACGAATTTTCAAAAAACATGATTTTGTCTAAAAACTGAACAAAACACAACTAATAACAATTTAAATAAAATACACCACGACTTTTTTTCTCCACTATATAAACAACTGATCTCAACTAATGTTAACCAGAGACAATTCAAAATGGCTTTGCAGTTAAAAAGTATGGAGACAGTTTTAACCCTTTTGTCTATATTATGCATCTTCAAGGCACTCGCTGTAAGTGGTTTAACAAATTGCATGTATAAAAATGAATATTTTAATTATATTGTTGGCTAATATTACCAATTAGGCCCACAATGATACAATAACTGATTTAAACGAAAACTTGAAGACTTTATGCAATGAAACTTGGATAAAAAACTGCACAAAGTTCTATGAAGTAAGTTGCAATATTCGTTAATTCTATGACTTGGAAAATATAAATTTTCGTGAATTTTCCAGAGAGTTGACACTAGTAAGGTTCTAAATGCCCTGTATGATCATTGGAGGAATGGGTTTATTACAATTCTCTATAAATTTTCTCACGAGGAATAAACTAAATGAATAAAAATAATTAATAAATGGCAATATATGAAAATATATAATTTTTGTTTACTAAATATTTTATATGCAAAACGCAAAAGGGTATCTATACGATAGCTAGCCATTAGAAGATTTTTATGCCCAAAAGTTAGAGACTAAGCCACTTCATATGGAACTTTAGAGTATCTAGAAGTTGACTAGTTTGACATGATTTCACTTTGGAAAACATAAAAGAAGTCTAACTAATTGGTAAGAATAAAAATGCTTCGTTTATGGCGCAGTAGTCTCTTTAAGCTTAGCCTATATTTTTGAAAGGGATTTTGGCTTTTTTTTTTGGCATCAGTTGTGTGTGTTTGTGTGTCTGAGGCTTGTATGACACGAAACAAGCAACAAGCAAGGTGTGCCCCCTGCAGCAGAATGTCGCAGGTCCGTCTACTCATGTATCCTTACGTCCTGTTATTTAATGGCAGCTTTTTTTCGGTGCCATTCGAGTAACTTTTGGCCTCGTTCTTTTGCCTCAGTACCGAAGTTTGTTTCATTTTCCACATACTTGGCCATGTGTGTGTGTGTGGATTAGTATGTTTGTGTGTCGTATCTCGTTTCACGGCGCACGAAGCATGAAAAACCCTTAGCCACACCTCCCATTAATACATGGAAAAAATTCAACCAAAACCCCAAAAAGGAAAAAAAAACCAAATTACTTATATAACATATGTACCTATGTATGTGACTCGATATATGTATGTATGAACTACATACACATATACATTTAGTTGTCAACAGTTTCAAGACACTTTTTTTTTTGTTTTTTAACTTGTATGCGTGTGTGTGTGTGTGTGGGTGTGTAGGAGCATGGATAAATTAAAGTGTCTTGCAAATATTTGCTGTGCATTTTTATCATTGACAGTCCAGGGCCAGAAGCCAGCAGCCAGCAGCCAGGAGTCTGGTAAGGACATCTTTGCCAGGTGCTCTCAGCTGCTGACAGCCATCAACACGTAGTTCAATCAGTGGGACTGACATAAGTGTCGCAACACACTTCAGGCCATTTTTATTGGATTAAAAATGCACACATACACATACATACATAAGTATATGAATATATGTATGCTTGTGTACACATATGAAACCCCAAAATAAACGAATAAATGTGGCTGACAAAAATGACCAAATTTCTTAAATAAATAGTTTACCTGTTTCCTTTTGGGCCTCCCCTGTTCTATCGTATTTTGTTCGAGTCGATTTAGTTAATAAGCCCAAGTAGCGAATGAATTCAACAAGCACCTTAAGTCGGACTATGAAATTACATAATCCACTAATAACTTAACGGTGCATTCAGCTAATCTAACTTATAAACTTACAAAGATAATGGTAAAGATTAGTCAATTTGTCCAAGTAACGAGTAAATACACCGAGTAAATAAGTTAATGCACTTAATTTATTGTTGAATTTAGTTAGTCTATACATCTAACTTGTAGATTATTTCTGCTTTGGAGGAGTACAATACCGAGTCGATTAGCCAATTATCTCAGGTAGAGAGTAAATACAACGAGTAGCTTGTAAGTATATACGCATGAAATAAGTGGTTTCACTTGCTTTGGAGGAGACATAACGAGACGATTGGTCAATTGTGCTAAGTAACGAGTATACATGCATACATACATACATACATACACATGTAACGAGTTGTTTATGTGAAAATTTGAATTACTTGAAACTTCTACCTTGTAGATTATTTCTCAATGAGCTCTAATACTTTTTTTTTTTAATATTTCCAGTAACTGTTAATGTTTTTATTAAAAAACATGTATTTCTAGATGTACTTTTGTTGTATTTACTTCATTAAATTACATAAACTTGTGCAAGTAATTTTTTTGTTTGCCCCCAAAGAGCAGCTTAGGTCCTTCATGCCACATTGTTACACAACTAACCAAAAAAAAAAAAAAAAAAAAAAAGAAAAGGCCAACAAGATGAACAACAACTCGCATATGTGTGAGTGTGTTAAAAGCTTTATATGGATTATGTTTTTATGGACCAGTCTATCTATGTATGTATATATAAACCAAATGTGTGTACATACATATATAAAGGTAAATACATACAGATGTATATATATGTTTTAAGCTTTAAGTTGAGGTCAATTATAGTTTGGGTCTTCCCCCATACAAAATATTCATTGCATTCTTTATGCTCCGATTTAAAAAACTAAGCTAAATATAACAATTTGTATTCCAATTAAGGCTACAACAGAAAAAATTATATCAAATGAACTTACCAAGTTATGTGCCAGATCTAGTTGTTAATAGTCTGAAATAGAAATAAGATGATTTGCATAAGCGTTTACAATTTCTGTCACTTTTTCGAACTAATTTTCTAATTTCTTAATTTTATTTCCAAAAAAATTCACAAAAACACTTTCTATTTTTTCTCTAGAATCAGATAAATATTCAATTTCCGACTGGGAAATAACAAACTTAGTTTGTCTAAGTCTAAGTTATTTTGCAAAATCGACTTTACTTTAAATAATTTCTTTAACATACAAAATATTTCAACTTTTTGCTTCAAAGATTTCGCCATGAATTTTATTAGCTTCAAGTGAGAGTTTTCTTTATCTAACGTCGACTGCATTTTTATTACGTTTCTGTTTGCGTAGTTCTTTTTTTAAGTTAAGGCCAAGTTTATCAATGGTTTGATTTGATTTTCGTACTTTTTTTGTTCTTTGTTTTTGTGTTCAGTCATTCATTTATTCATTCAGCCTGATTATATGATGCCCTTTTGCTACTATGGCTTGGCATCGTATTTTCACCTCTCGTCCTTTTTTTTTTGAAGGTTCATGGGTTGGGTGGTGCTTTTTCGGCAACTGGCGACCGCCAAACCATTTTATCGTTGGCCCCTTTTGTTACTACTTTTCTAATTTGGGTTGGTTTTTGTGTGCCAAACAGAGAAGGCATTAACTTTTGCCTCCCGCAAAAACCGGCAAAACCTCAATTATCAACTTACAGCAACAGACAAAAAGGCGCTTAATTAAGTGAAGCGTTGAACGTGCGAACCCGCCATTTTGTTACCGAAAAGCACCCTTCAAGCCATCAACATCGTCATCATCAACACCATCATTATTATCATGAACCGCAGATACACCTAACCATATAAATACATAGAGAAAAGAGAGCAATGCTTTCGATCAGAACCGCGCTGTTGTCTTCTATGTAATCTTAGACGTGTGTCGTTGTTAGAAGTTTTCTGCTTAGTCAGCAAACTGGCAGTCTAATCTATTGGCAAAACAATGTTGGACTAAGCGAATGGATATGGAGTTAAGGGCTGGTTGTCAGTAAGAGTCTGGAGTTGTTATTGTTGTTATTATAAGCATGTATGTATGTTTCCTCTCAACCCCACACAGACACACACACACACTAATCATTCTAATAGTACATAGTAATAAAGCCTTTTATCTTTATATAAATTTAGGGGAAACTTAAAAAAAACAAGCTGAAACGACGATCGCCATTTCCTGTAACCATGTCAGAGTCCATTGCTAAAATGTGTTATTTGCTTACGCTAATTCCAGCGAGTTCTTGAAAAAATCACTGTTAGATACATATAACTCTGAAATAACTAATCTGTGGACAAAGAGCATCCCAAGACTTGGACCTACGCTACTTACAGTGGGAAAATTTGAGTTATTCTGGCCGTAGATCATACAAAAGAAACTTAGGTTTCTGTTCGTTAGCTAATGCATGCTTTTAATTTGATTTGAAATTATAGTTGTAAGACAAACGTGTAAAATATGCTGTGTAATCTATGACTCACAATACTGCCAACACCATAACACATACATACATATGTATGTATGTATCTACTCTACATATACATGAATAGGTAATTCAAATTTGTCTCTAAGCAAGAGAAAAAAAAGAAGCAATTTGAATGGGACATTTTGCTGTTATAGCATAGTTTCTCGTTGTCTTGTTTACTTCCCTCTCTCCATCTCTCTTCATCTCTCTCTCTCTCTCTCTCTCTGTCATATGCTCTAACTCGAATGTTTTATTTCCATGGCCATTCCATTTTGTATGCTAGAGGAATTATGAATTTTAACAAGTTAAAAGCTCTCGATGCCCACGCACTAGACAGGAGCATAGCTAAATACTGAAATGGGCAACCAGAAGTTATACATCTTCACACGTTTTTCTTTCAATTAAAGGACTAATGTGAATCTGTTTGCCTATATTGAGACCCGTCTTGAAAAATGTATTCTAAACACATCCCTGTTGGCTGAAAACTTGTACTTTTGTGTGCACATTTACATTTGGCAGTGATCTGCCTTAAGTGCCACTTCAAGTGGATTAAAAACATGGCAACACAGTGCATTACAATGTGGGTTTGGATGTGTGTGTTGCGGAAAACTAAATGGAAATGTTTTTCACTGTTTACCGTCATATTTATGTTGAATACGTGGGCGACTCAGACAGATAGAGAGAGAGAGAGAAATTTTCGTACTGAGTAAACAAACCAAACAAAACAAAAAAGTAAGCTCAGACAGACACACAACGGAAACAAGAAATTTGAATCTAAAAATATATACATTCAACAAACACTTCCAATGCAAAAGAAAAAAACTAACATTTGATGTCTTATTTTTGGTTTATAGACTTTTTATCCCTTTTTTTTGTAATTTTTGGATATAGGGTATTCTCTTAGACGGCTACTTTATGTTGGTTTAGTTCGGCTTCAGTTGGTTCTTAATTTGTCTATTTTTGGCGCAGCTCTTTTCAAATGAGTTTTGTAATATACAAAATTTGAATTTACACTTTTGCTTGCTTTTCTTTGTGTTTTTGTTTTTCTTATTTGATAAATGTCAATGTCCCCTTTGAACCACTCCAACCAACATTTGTAACCTAGCCCGCATTCCCCTTGCCCATTTCCCCGCTGTTAGTGTGTGCAATTTGACTAGACATTGTCGCGGCAATTTTTGTCGTTTTTTCTCGCTTTTTCCAACAAATAAATATATAAATTTAAAAAAGAAAAAATGGCAAATTTGTTCAACTGCTATGTTGCAGGTCACTTGGTTGGATTTATTTTTCAACGCCTGATCCAAGCTTCTGACACCTGACAGTTTTCTTATTTATTTATGCCCTTTGCTTTTGTTTTTGTACTTTATTTTTTTTTTTGACAAACTGTGCGTAAAATTTCGCTAGGGGGCAACTTTGCCTAAGACCAGACAACTTTATCAACTTAATTTATACATGAAAACCGAAAACAAACAGGGGCAAAAATAGAAAAACCAAACGAAAATGCAAAGAGATGGTCAGCTTTAAGTCACAGTAGCTATGCTCTTGTAAATTTATCAAGAAGCCATTACATAGTTATTCGATTTTGAAAAAATCAAATTAAACTTAGCAAGAAGACACTCAACTGATAAGAGAAAATAAAGCTTGTATGCCTTTTCGTGGCGTTTATATAAAGTGCCTTAGAAATATTTGGCTATTTGGTAGAAAAAGATACAATAGATAGGACTTTACAAGCTTCTAACTAAAATAAATATACCCCTTGTTTTTCTATATTTTGCAAGTGTATATAAATTATATTTTTGTAAATTTTTTATATTTTGGTTTTATTTTTGCTTTTTGGATATTCTTCACTCTCATTTTTCATTCTTGCCAAATGCCATGAGCAAGTTAAAAAGTTTTTTTGGCTCCTGTTTTTCTGTGTCCTTGTTAGAAATTGTATTTGAAACTTTGTACAAAAGTGGCAAATGCTTTTTGTCAGTCTTAAGGCTTCGCCTTACCTATTGTTTGTGGTAAGTATATGTATGTATGTATGTATATAGGCACGTGCCATAAACCATTTGTCAACACGGCCCAAAACTGATTGGATTCCATGACTAAGCGCGGTTCCAGCTTCAAGAAAGAAAGCACACCGCAATAGAGAGGAAGGAGAGAGACCAAAAGCGGAGTGTCTCTGTAGAAAACGCTTAAAAACAAAATGTAATCAAACTACATTAAAGTTTCTCTTCGAAAAACCTTTTTGCTTAAAATACCTAAAGTTGCCCTTGTTAGCCCAAAAATATCAAGCTAAACACTGTGCAATATTAACAATAATAATTACTTGGACTGAGAAAACTTTTCCCATTTAATTCCAAATACTTGGGCATTCGTTTGATAAACAGATATAAATATGAGTTTTTCAATTGAAACTGTGTTGTAATACATATTTATATCGAAATTCGAATAAAAACAAAATTTAAAGCATTCCATTGGAATAGTTAATCCAGATATAAAAATTTAAATTAATACTACAAGTGTTTTATTGACTCTATCCTAAAAATGCATCAAACTTAAAGAAACATATTTACAATTAATATCTCATTGATTAGTTTAGAAATTTTAAAGAGAGAAGAGAGTTTAAACTAAACTTGTCTAAATTATTATTCTATGATTAAATTCCTTGCAAATTGCTGTTGTCAATTTTCCAAAAACAATGTTGAAAATGAATGCCACTTACACTTAACATCAAAGTTTATTAACTGAAAAATGTGTGAGTCTGCCTGTTTGTGTTTGTGTGTGTGTGTGTGTGTGTATTGTTGTTGTTGTCTGTCTTTCATTTTGTAGTTAATTCTCACTTCATTTGCGCTATCAAGTGACAGAAACTCAATGTCAAAAGCTTTTAAGGGCGTGTCATCGCTTACTACCAACCATTACCCATCTGTCTCCATTTCTCTATCTCGCTCTCACCCATGGACTCTGTCTATCTTCTTCTTATTGTTCATTATATGGCCTTAGTCGTAAGATAAGAGAACAACAACAATAGCAAAAGGTGTCCCAAATTAAGCAACCGCAACCAGCAAAACGAACAAAACGCACCAAACCAAACGACTTTCAACTTGTCGCCATGCCAAGAACGAGAATCCTTTTGGGTAATGGCTGGTAATTATCCCTAATTAGTTGTAAAATATTGAAGTGAAAGTGTATTTTTTGTTTTCTGTTTTCGGAAAAAGCCAAGACAACTCTATATAGACCATTAGGAAAAGTTTTTAAGCCCGAATCCCGTTTCACCCCGTTCTCTGTTTCGCTCGCTTCGCCTTCTACATTGCTCATTTGGGTTGGCCGTAATATTAATGAAAATACGTAATAACATTAAGTAAGTATGTTAGGCATAAAGTAGAATACGATTACAGCTGTGTCCCATGATGAATTATCTAGATTTTGAGGACATTCGTTTTATGAATTCTGCAGAATACTAAATGACTAGACGGACAAAAACAAAACAAAAAGGCAGCCACAACAACAACAAAGTCAGAAATTAATTACCACAACAGGCATTACGCCATACGGATAATAGAAGAGGAAATAGAGAAAGAAGCAAATAGATACTCAACAACAACGAAAAGAAAAGTTACAAAAAACTACTTCTAATTTGTAGAAATTCTAAAATATTTTAAATTCATATTCCTTAGTTGGCAGATTTGCAAAGAATCTAATGGAGATTAAGTCATTAATACATTTTTTTCTATATGAATTATGCAAATTTTTAGATTTTAGCTATTGCAAAGCAATTAGCAAAAATCATGCAGTTGCCTGTAAAAATATTCGAATAAGCTTTCACGTAAAAACCGTGGAAATTAAAACAATTCATTATGTTTTTATAAGCTCTCGCACATAAATTTAATTAACGACAATATCCCACGCCCTGCAAAATAGGCAACGAATTTTTGTTTTCGTTCTTGCTTGGTTTTCCCCATTTGATATTTTCGTTTTCCCTTTTGTTTTTTTTTTTTTTTTTTCGTTTTGGTCGACGAACAAACACGCAATACACGCGAACACGTGCGTTCCGTCAAAAAGGGGAAGAGAATGGGTGTGTCGTACTGACTGAGTGACTGGCTCTTAAGTCGCATGCAAAAATTTGTAAGACGAAGGCCAACTTGGTTTCTAAACTCATTTCTAGTAAGGAACCATGTACAGGTATATTGCTATGCTTATTTGATCAGCTACTAAATGAATGTGTGTGTGTGTCTGTTTGTGTGTAACCCCCCTTTGGTTAGTGTATTAAAAGCGAAATGAGTAGCAGCAAAACAAGACAAAAAAAACTATAGCATGCTTTTAAGCGTTAGATGCTCGAACCTGAAGCGCTGAGTGCTTTTCTACTATTTCCCCCTCTCTCTCTCTCTTTAGTGTGTGTGTGTGTGTGTGTGTGTGTGTGTTGGTGTCACTTGTCCAGGCCAACTTTTAATGCAAGCAGCTGGTTTTTGCAGTCAACATGCTAAACGCAGACCCGAAGACCAGGTCGAGACATGGCAGACGCAGAAGAGACATCAGACGACGACAGTGACACTTTTTTTTTTACCGCCATCTCCTATAGCTGCCGCTGCTGCTCTTGTTTTAGCTTTTGCTGTTGCTGTCGTCATCAACAACATCACTAACAGCAACAGCAACGGCAACCAACCCACTCGAAACCCATCCCAGCTCAAGCCATCCTTCCCATTAACAATTCCCTTCACTCTCCTTGTTGTTGAGTGACAGCAGCTAATTAAAATAGTATGCTCAGGCATCAGCTTAAGTGCACTGAAACAGCAGCGAAAAAGAAACGTGTTAAACGTTTCGTTTACTTGTGGCCAAGCAAAGTGTGTAAAGTGTAGGAGGCGAATGTCAACTATCACGTGTCCAACATAGAGAGTAGGATTACAAAACGGAAACAATGCTTGACAACTTTGATTTAGTAAGTCAATAATACATCTCTTCTTACACTCAACAGCCATGAAACAATTTCAAACTTATTTTATGTTAGTATTTATAGAATAGAATATTATCCTTAAGTTAGCACATCGCCATTAAATTTCGTTTTATAATATACTTAATGTCTAAGCAGCATATGGAAAACATTTCTTGTTAACCAAAACTTATACAGTCTCATTTCATGTATTACATTCATGTGTAACATGGCATACAAAAACATTAAATTTCGAATAATTTGAAATTATAAATAAAATATCAAAGAATAATCATACCATGCAGCCATATACATAAAAAGTATGGTAAATTAACGTCGCCAAAATGTATCTAACAGGCTGAAATAAGCTTCTTCTCTCCCATAATGTATATATATTCTTGATCAGCAACGACAGCGGAGTCGATCTAGCCATGTCCGAGTTAAACGAACATTGAGAACCTCCAATCGATCGAACTAAAACTTTATTTAATTTTACTTATTTGTCTTTATTACTTTTGGGACTTATTTCATCAATTGTTTTTTAAATAAAAAGGCGATAATTTTGAATGCTTTGAATGTTCATATTCATGGATTAAAAACTCATTGCAAAACATGCCCATTACTTTTTAATGTGCCATACATATATAAGTAGGTACATTCGTTGCGCCATAATGATAGTTTTTGCATTTTATGTTAGCTAATATAGCCAGAGTAATTGATGAAATTATGCCACCATGCTCTAACATGATAAGCATAAACGAAATCACTTTGGTTTTCTAATTCTGGTATATTATATGCGCATATATGTATAAGTATTATATGCCATGCATATATGTATGTATGCATTCTTGCCACCAGTTAATCGGCCACTTTCGTCGACTTGTTCACTGTCTTATCCCCCTCTATCCCCATCCCCCCACATACCATGTTTGCCGCAATTGGCTGCACTTTGCATATTTTTCATAAATTTATTTAAGTGCGCGCAATTTCGTCTTGAGCCAGGATGAGTTTTCGACTAAACTGAAGCAAGTTAAGAGCAAGGACTTTACAAGGACTCTAAGGACCTAAAATTACAAAAAATAAACTAGAAACAATAAATTTTCTGCCATGAATCGAGTCGGGTCGAGTTGACTTGCGTAAAGTCGAGTCGAGAGTTTGCGTGCGTAACAAAATGCAAATGGTGGCCAGCAGCCCCGCTGCGGTTTGTTGAGTACAACCGGAAGTCGTCACGTTCATACATACATGAGCGCAAACTGCAAGTGTGTTTGTGTATTTGTATGTGTGTGTGTGTTGCGGTGAATTAAAATAAATTAGCATTTTCATTTCATTTAACCACACGCTTCTCTTTCAATTCCTCTTTTGCTCTGCATCACACTTGGCCCTAATTGGCAAACGAATTGTTCTTGGTTCACGAAAATCTGGCAAATTGAATACAACTAACAATTTGGAATGCAACTTGAAACACTTTTAGCGTGTAAATTGGAAAATTAACTTGCCATTAGTATTGTCAAAAAAAAAAAAAGAAGAAACAAAACAATACAACAAAAAAGAGAGCAAAGAAAAAGTGCAGTGAAAAACAATAACTACAAAAGGGCACATTCAGCATTCAGGGACAGGACGCGGAAAAAGCAGCTAAAAAGGATGATGAAAAAACATGAAAATGCAATTAAGCCAAGTCAGAAAGTTGCACATTTCAATTCAGTATCTAAAGCAAAGTCAGTTTGGTGAAATTAGCAACAACATAGACTAGATCGGGGATGGCATTGAAATAAATGGCATCCCATTACGATTGCATAATGCAGATTTAAGTATGTTTCAAGAAATTTAAATTTAAATAACTTTTCATAAAAGTTGTCTTAGAAACGAAAAGTAAGTAAAAGTCCCAAAAAGGCCTACCTATGAAGGAACCCAAGGATTCCAGCTTGAATTGAATATCTATAACCAAAAGTTGAATGACATCCAAGTAACTTATATATTGAAATTGGCGCCAGAAATAGTCTGAAAGAAGCATTAGTTTTGCGAATCGTTTTTTATTGATTTTAATTCAGGTTCCAATTTAATTTTCTCCATTGGAAAGTGATCTTCTAGTTTGGCCCCGCACTGGATTCCATATTAACATACTTGGTAATTAGATAAATGCCGTTTTTAACATAATACGCTTTAAATTCGTTTCTATACTTATGAATTCGATTAATCAAAATAAGTTTATAAACTGAGTACTTTACGACTGACAATACCTTACAAGTTATTATGACATCATCCCAAGAACTTTAGAATCCAACTTCTGGCAACTTGTTTCAGTCTTATTATAGATCAAAGAAATAATACAATAGCGAAACATCTTTGTGGTTTATAAGGTTTTGAACTCAATGTTTCCTTAGAAGTTTATTCAATACTTTTATTCCATGTTTCTCATTACATGAAATGCAATAACAGAAGAAAGCCTATACAATCAAAAAAAAGAAATACCCGCTCTTGACATCGAACTTAAATTAAGAGCAATCTATAAAACGTAACAAGTAAATTCACTTTCATTTTCTGTTGTTGCTGTTGATGGCTATTTTTGGTTGAAATCATATAATTTTAATGAAATACACTTGACAAAACAAAAATCAAGCCTTATTTGAATCATTTTGGCTGGCAAAGTCTCTTAAAATAAATGTAATTTGATATTTTTATTTGCATTTTGTGTTTAGTTAGCAAAAAAAATTTTAAATTTAAAGTAAACAATTTAAAAAAAAAAGAATATTTCACAATAAATAGGTAAATAAACTGCAAAATACTGATAAGATATATGTATGTATAAGAGAGAAAACGATGACAGGATCATAAAAAATTTAAATAGAATATATATATATACAAATTTATTTATTTATTGTATATACCATATCTGGTGAAAGAAAAATGACCCCACCAAGTGACCACAAAAGCAGCTTAGTGTTTTGTATTTTGTTTTTATTTTATACCTTTTTGCATTTTTATGACATTCTTAAAAAAATGTGTGTTTTTTATTTCGTTTTTACTTTGTAATTTTTTTTCTTTTGCTTTTCGTTTGACAAATATTTGAGCAAAATAGCAAAAGCCAAAGAAAATTAAATATAAACATTTATTACATTTTGTGTTGTGCATGTAATATGTATATATATATATATATGTATGTATATATATATCGTTTGTTGCCCAGCCAACGTGAGTGTAACTCATGATACACCAAAAACAAGAAAAAAAAGAAAAAAAGAAAACCGTAAGGCAAATTCAATTAAGACTTTACCTGCACGAGAAAAAAAATGCGACACGTTCAACGTTGCGTATGAGTGATGCGTGCATGATGGAAGAAGAGAGACCGAATGAGAATGAGAGAGAGACCCTTTGAAGCTGCGACTTCTGATGTGGCATGTGTGTCACAATGTATGCGCGTGTGTGTGTGTATGTGAAATTAAAAATCACATTAAGAGGTGAAACCAGCAAACCAAATACGAGGGTTGTCATGACAGTTGAATTTATTAATATACCACTTGACAACTTATGAAAAATTTTACTTACTCAAAATATTCTTTTTTCTATGATCTAAAAATGATTCGCCATTTTCGGGGGGATATTCGTATCCTGTTGTTGCTAAGCCAATGGGTTATCCTTGCTCTTTGTAGAAGTTTTAGCCTTAAGGTGATCGAAAATTTTTGTAAAGTGATTCCTGCAAATTATTGAATCATACCTCCTAACCACAAAAGGCGCATCATCATTGCCCTGCTGTTGGAGCTGTTCCTCCAGCAACTGTCTTAGACGTCGTCTGGCTGCCGTGTCTCCTCTACTCCACCGCCGCCGCCTTATCATCTCACCCCACAAAAGTCTTGTGCACTTAATTTAATGACCAAAGTTCGCCGCACTGGGCGTTGGCAAGGAACTGAGGCACAGGCTCATGGATGAGGTGAAGACGATGGCTATGGCTATGGCGATGGCGTTGTCGATGGCTATAGCAATGAGGGAGAGCTAAAGACTTGGTCCTGCTTTGCATAAGCAGCGCCATGTTTATTTACATTTGTGCAAATTGTTATTTAATTAAATTTTAATACGCTTCATTAAAACTTCTGTCTAAGGTCGCCCACATCAGCTCTTCAGCTTCAATGTCTACTACACTTTTCCATCTTTTTTTTTTTTGTGTTGTTTTTCTTGTTTCTGTTTTTCTACTCTCTAGCGTTCGTTTTTCTTCTCTGTTAGGATGCGTCGCGGATTTAGTCATTTTATTATGCAATGATAATCAGAAATCAATTTATTGTGTACACACACACATAGAACAAGCGAAAGAGAGAGCTGTAGAGAGAGAGAGAGAGAGAGAGATAGAGCAGTCGGGATGCAAACAACAAAATGGTCAGTAAATGAAACGTAGGTCACTCGATGTAGAATCAAGTCAATAAAATTCAATTTGCTGCTCATCAGCCAGAGACAGAATAAGCGTCCGAGGCTAAGAGTAAAGTGGACACTAATGTGAACCAGGGTCTGTTGGACCACGAGCAGAACCATTCTACCAGAGAGATAGAAAGCGAGAGTGAGAGAGATATGTAGCTCTGGGAGCAGGACCATGAAAGTCGTTTGTGCGTTTAAGTAAATACAAGCACATTAGGCAACAGCAACAACATCACCAACAAAATGATGCCATGAAGGCATCCCCGGCATTTATTCTTTTATTTATTTATTTTTTCTTTTTTTTTTTGTTTCGTTCAGAGGGTAAAAGCTACTTAGGCAAACAAGAATTGGGGAGTAAATAGTAAGAAGAGAACGACTTTTTCATATCGAGTAAAACAAAGTGAACTAAAAATCAAATTTCGAAACAAAAGTTGAAACCAGAAAAGAACTGAATAATCAAGCATAGTTAGCTTGATTAACCGAATTTAACCATTGTAAGTATTTAAATGTTAAAAAAATTTAGTTTAAACAATTTTAATTTTAATTTAATTATTCTGTCTTAATTCTGTAAAAAATGTCAATTGTTTTAGTTCTTTTGATTGATTAATATTTTTGTATGGTCTAAAATTCACTGAATGAACAATTATAGGGTATAAAATGAATTCAAACAGCGGCCCAAATGAACAGCCAGAATAAAAAAAACACACACACACACACACACACATGTATAAAAGCCGCTTTGCCGCATAGGAAAACACTAAATCAGACAGCATAGACAGAAAGAGGCAGAGCAATAGAGTAAAACATGTTTTTTTTTATTTTTTAAGAACGGTCAATGGAAAAAAAATGAAAGCACTTTCATTATTAATACCCTACAAATTTTAGGTTTGTTGAAATTTTCAAGAAGAATGGTTCCCTAAATGCTTTTAAAAGTCTCTTTTTGAATGCGAACAATTACCGAACTTAATAGTAAAGGGTATTTTATTGTCTGTACACCGTAAATGTATTGGCAAGTTACTCAAATGCGAAATGTCGAATGTCTATAAAACTGTCAAATTATGTTGGTTAATTTGCTAAGCCGATTACCTGGGACAAATCATGGAAAGGATAAGCTGTCATCGAGTACTACTTATGATAGCTTGCGAGTGTTAAATGTGGGCGGGAGAGAGGGGCGAGGTGGGATGAGTAGCTAAATTCTCTTGGAATTCGAGTACTAAATATTTCAAGAACCTGTTCAAGGTGCCATTTTGGGTTAAGTGCCATTGTTAATTAAGCTTCAAAATTCTATTCAAGGAATGTGTTTCAGGTGCCATTTGGCCGCAGACGGAATTAGAAAAGACTTGAGCAAAATTTTCAATCAAAATCATGAAAGTTTTCAAGCACTTAACAGTTTTCCTATTAAGCGTTTTCCAATTGGCGAACGAATTGCAATCAAAACTGCATTTTGATCAACTTGAAATTGCGCCAAAGGCCAAAATGCGAAAAAGCCATCTTCCAAAATGGGGTTCCTGGCCATCAAACTCGAAACCATTTTGCGAAACGCAAAATCGGTTGAACAGACAAAAAAAAAAACGAATGAGAAAAATTGGAATTTGCTTTACTCCCCCGCCCAGCTTCAACTCCCATCAACGAATTGCCTCAGAGCAAATGTTATGGGGTTGGGGCAAAAATGTGGTTAACAGCGAGTTAACCTTTTGGCGTCGGGTTTGGCTTTAGGGTTTAAAACCTCAAAAATATGGTTTACCATTCAAGATACTGAAAATATGCGAAAAATTGAAAATCAATTTGCAACTATGCTCAACAGATTCGATAAGTCCTCGTCCATTTGACCAAAGGCAAAATGAAATCCTAAAGCGAAGCCAGATAAAAGTTTTTCAATAAGGATTTAGACTTGGCTACAGGACGCAAGTGTCCAATTATAATCAAGGTCACATAACTGCTGTGAAAACGACTCAATAGAAAAAAACATGAACTGAACTGATGGTCTTAAAAGGATGACTAAAAGGTTATTAGTCCAATAAGGAATTGAATTGAAAATAATTAATCCGAATCAATTAATAAATCAAAATTAATCTTATTCACTATGTTGCACTTTGCTTGACATTCAAATGATTAGACAGCAGTATAAAGTGACACAATAAATCATACACGATGCCACGGGTCGTATACTTGATTTAATACATTTGCCTTTTCTTAAAATTATCTTTTACTTGATAATTATCAAAACGAATCGTAATAGTTGTATATACTTACAAACTAACAGTTTAATATAATGGATAAACAATATCTACTCATTAACTGATGCCCCAATCACTGTCTCAAGTGAAATATCCTTGCATTCTACCAAAAATCAGTATGATTCATTTTGCTTATAATTTATGAAGGTATTTCGAAGAATGATGTCTCCAAAGACTATTTAAATAAATTTTCAAGGCTTTAGTTTGTTTCTTTTTGATAAAAAGTTGTCGATTCGTAAATAAAAGTCGTCACTATTCAATTGCATGGCGGTGTATTAAGACATTTTCTGAACTCTTTTATTTAGTAATAAATTAAAAAAGGCAATCAAGACAATGAAATTAAAATGAAATCTATTGTTTGTCTATTAATATTTTCAAGTATAAAAGCATGAAATAGAGATAATAGAAATTTAGTTTCGGAAAGGCAAAACGTATTATTAATGTTAATATGAATTATTGGATATCTTTTGAAGGAAATGTTGAAAAACTTTCTACAAGTTTCGCCACCTCCCAAATAGAATGTAGATTTTTCCCAAGTCAATTCTGGTTTTTAGTTTAAGAAAGTTAAGTTTCATTTAATATATTTGCATTCTCGAAAATCATGGCTAAACACCCAAAAATAATGAGTTTGCTAGTTACCTTTAAAACGTGAACGAGAGAATTTTAAAAATAAAAGAAAAGAGAGATGGAGAGGTGGAAACCCTTTTCGCATTTTGTGGCTGGCGTCAGGACGACGCCACACAGCAGCTGGCAGCAGGAAATTGTGCGGGCGGAGTGAAAAGTTATTATATCAACATATTAATAAACATAATCCAGAAATCATATACGTCGACATTGAAGGCTGCTGAAACGACGACGACGACGACGACGACGACGACGACGACGACGACGATGATGATGTAATGACGATGATGGTTGGCTCTATCCTGTGCCTTCCCCAACTCCTTGTAGCATACCCAAAAAAATAACAAAAAATGGTAAAATATTTTTCATACTTTGTGCATATTAAATTCATTCAAAGATTTGAAACTTTTTCGTAGCTGCTCATTTGGTAGTCCAAAGCAAATAACAAAAGGTGGATTTCCTCTCTCATACTTTACATTCGCTTTCCTCAACTCACGTTCCCTCCGCCGTGTGCCCCCTGCCCTATGTAGGCAAAAGGACGAGAGCAAAATGTCTGTAAATGAGTAATAAATGTGGCGGCAAAGTACCAAACGTTCTAGGCACCACAGCTTTCAGACCCACCACCACCCCCAACCCCCAGCCCCACCCAAACCGCTTGCATTTGACGGGGTGTCTATGGTGTTTCACAATTTCCATGGAAAACCTTAGACTCAAATTTGTTTAGGTTCATTCGCGTTTTTAGAAGGTCGCATGGGGATGGCTCTGTTTTCTTAGTTCATAACAAAAAAAAAAAAAAAAAAAGAAACAACAATGTAGAAGCACAGGAACAGGAAAAAATTTGGTGTTTTGCAGCTGTGTTTGCCTTATGATACCCTATAAGACCATAAATAGCAAACAGGCATATGCGACTAGCCTCGAAATAGTAAAAGCAAACAAGGGTAAAGGGTTATAAATAACAAAGCTGAGAAAATTCGAATGCTCTGCAGGGTATTTGACGGTCGATGACTCCCTACGCTTCATACTAAAGTTGTTTATGTTTATAGAATTGTAAATATTACTCTATTTCCCCTCAATTAAGTTGTACTCATCGTTGGAATGGGAAGGGAGTGGAAAAATAAACTTTGTATCCTGGTACACAGACTTTGTATCTTAACTCCTATATCCATCTACATCTATTTATATATATATACAAGGATTTAGATAACCATGTTTTATATAAAAATCTTAACGAAAATATTAAATGAATGTATAAACAAATTGCCCTTTCGTTAAATAATTGATTCAAATTTGAAAAAGGATTAAATATTGACAAAGCAAAAAATAAACAGAAAAACTATCAATTAAATACTTAAACTTGTTTTCTAAAAACTATATTTAAATATCTAAATTTCCATACATTTTACTCTGTATAACTTACTCAGTTTAATATCAAATTGTTTGACACATAAAAGCATTTAGTCGCACCTAAAAAGAAAAGTTGAAAATACTTTTTACTCAATGCTACAAATATTGCATCTTAATGTTTTTTTTTTTTTGTTTTTTTCTTTGGCACCACTAGAACAATCGGTTATTAAAAGTGCCTCAATGACAGAAAATTTGTTTCAAATTTGTTAGCCTTAAAGTTCTTTTAAGTAAAACTCTTTGGTTTGTTAAAGAATTCAAGTCAATTTACCCAGCAGTATAAAGGGAATGAATCACTCAAGGAAACTAGTTGATCAGCCTTTAACGTATGCAAATAGAACATCCATAGTAAGTATAATGGTTTTGCTTTGGTTTAAGTTGATAATATCAGCAATCCCAAGTCTCATATGCATTAAGCGGTATCTATTCACCAGATGTCCGCAATAGCCGAAAAATAAATAGAATTTCAATCACCTCATGTGGTCGTGTCTGTAGGATTCTCATACTTTTCTCCTGTATGTGGTGTGTGTGTGTTTGTGTCTGTGCGATACTCATCACTCAAAGTCGAAAGCCTATAAATATGCATACAGACATATGCGTATATCTCAAACAGAGTCGTACATACGAATGTAAGTGAGTATGTATGCCTACAAGGACACAAAACAACAACGATTTATGCATAACATTCGGTAACAAAGGCAAAAAAAGAAAAAGCCAAGCCAAGTAAAAAAGGCCACCTGGCAATGTTTGCTTTGTGTAACCGTTTCACGCATCGCTCCGCTTGATGCCGCTTTTTGCCCTTTGAAACCACATTGCCTCATCTTGCCCCACCGTGCCGCGTCGTGTTGTGCCATACCGTGCCACACCGTTCACTCAAAGCTCAAAGTTTGGTGACTGGCAGCCAGATATACAAAGACAGAGAAGGGAAGAGCGAGAGCGAAGAGAGAGAGAGAGAGAGAGAGAGAGTGAATGAAACACTTTCAAAGCAATAAAATGAGCAATTTTTACGATTAATGGTGAAATAAAATATCGTTTCTTTCTTCATGCATGTGGCAATTCGATAGGCTAAGCCCACTCTGCCATATCCCCCCCTCCTGTTCTCTAATCCTTCTTCTAACCGCGCCACCATCCACAATCCGCCAACAACCAATCTTTAACCCGCAAAAAAGAAACCAAAGCAAACAAAATCGCAGGTTACTGCTGCTGCAGTTGCTCATAAAAATGCCAAATAAAATTGAGAATTAATCAACTGGCTGCCTAACCGACTGGGCTGGGCTGGGCTGGGCTGGCTCTTTGAGGGATTTACGATGAGCCATTGACCATGACACTGTCTCTCTATACAATTTCTATATTCAATTTTCTCCCACTTTCCCACAACTCGTTGTCATCGCGTGTTTAGTCGATCGAATTTCTAATTTTATGACTGGATTTGGCCGCTTGTTGTCGCCGCCGCCAGTCAAACAGTTTTGGCCAACTATCCATTAACTTGCCAAATGGAGTTCTCTCAGCTTGTCACCAACTCAGCATTATTGATAAGGCCATTGTCCACATTTGGAGGGTCATTAAACTATGGTTTGACCAGGCCCTTTTGGAGTTGTATTTTAAATGCTTTAGTTACAAGAACAATTCAACATTGATTCGATGTTCTGTAATTATAGATTTTGAAAACTCAAACGACGATTGAATTTGAAAGGCAAGTAAAAAAAAAAAGTCAAATCTGGCCACGATTTTGAAGAAAAACTTTCGAAAATAAAACCATCAAGCAAAGTACTAAGTAATAAAGTATTTTAAGTCTAATAATCTCCTTCTCTAGTAATAGACTAATAATTGTATTCACCGCTTTGAGTATTGCAATCCAAATAAATATCTAAACGACATAATATAATTTATAAATTTAAATCAGAGCATTATTCGTAATGCATCAAAGTGAATAAAACATGTACTGTTTGCCGTCTTCTTAATTCATTCATAAAGAAAATTTTAATTCAATTCGAATACATATGTATACCTAATGTATGTATAGCCCGATGCTCATCTAAGATTAATATGAAACCAATTTCCCCAAAGCAACATCCGCGACTTCTATTTGTATATGTGGAGTATGTGCAGAGTGTGTGTGTGTGTGTGTGTGTGTGTGTGTGTGTGTGTGTGTGTGTGCAAGTGAGTGCTGTAACATGGCCAACACAAACTTCAATAAAAATGCATAAATTATTGTTTATGCGTATTGAATTAAGCGACACGCACACGCACACTCACACAAAAACAAAAACAAAAACAAAAAATTTATACACACTCATATACTTAAAATATATGAAACTCTTAATGTTAAGTCATAGACAACGACTTGAAGGTACCCTATATTAAGATGCAAATTGCTTCAGGTAGTTGGCAACTCTGTAAAATTTCTTTGATCATCAAAAATCGATTAACCTAATTGAGCTATCATTGCAATAAGATGCTCTATTCAATAGTTAATAGTTGAACTGCTTATACATATATATTCTTTGATATTTTACTGATGACTTCTACTAAAGTATTTTGAAAATTTTAATGCCAATTTGCATAATTGGTAATTCCTACACCAGCTATAGTTGTTATAGTCCCTCTCTAGTAGTAATAGCGAGGTTGCCATTTGCCTTGGCTTAGATTTCAACATCCATTTACTTCCTGGCATAATGGTGTAGGGTATTTAAATTACACATGACCTAACATTGCCATTCAACCGCCTTCAAATAAGTGGGCTAGAAACGAACTTTTCTGAGATTTGAAATTTATGCAAGATGCCAAGAAGAAAGTGAAAACTTTTCAACTTATTTCTTTTTTTTTCTCTCCCGTTTTGTGTTTTTCTTTTTGTTGTTTGCCTCTGCCATTTTTCTGTCAATATAATTGCAAAAATTTTCTAGCCATGTTAAGTATTTGTTATTTATTGTGATTTGTTTACATTTTGTTTTGTTCTTTTTCAATATACAAATATAGGTATATATGTATACACACACACACATATACATTTATTGTTATTTCCTTGGGTATAGATGGAATGTGCTCGAAATGTCCCATATCTTTTGCCATATGAGAGTGTTTTATTCTAAGCATTATTTTTGCATATTTTCCACTTGTATCTTTTTTTTTATTGAGTGACAATGTTTTAATATGTGCCACCATATCCTTTAAGAAACATGGCCTGTCCCATAATACACATAACTCACACCACATCACAACTCATCCCGAAGACCCCAAAGACTATAGTTAAATAGCTAGCTCTTGGACTACTTACTTTAATTAGTAAGTATATACATAAATTGGTTTTGATCAATGTCGATTGTTATGGTTATTCAATGACGATTCATTTGCATTGAAATGTGAATATTTACCCCAAGGATTATGTTGTTTATTACAGGAGGTGGTTACTCATGGGATTTCTTGATATGGACCAGAGAAGATCCCAATCCCGAGATGTTTGCCGTTTTGATGAAATTTAAAGGCGCAGTGAGACAAAAAGCTAGAGAAATGTAAATAAATTTATTGCTATTCATGACAGAAGCTTGAATAATATAGAATTATGAGTTTATATGTGCCTTCTCAGTTTCAGTTTGGTAATTTCAACAAATATCATTTTAACGAAATGACAAATATTTGCTGAGTTTGGTTATTACCTCTTTTATTTCATATATACATATGTACATATCCATATGTAATGTCTATATACATTATATTATACATACATACAGACATACATAATACCTGACTGAAATTGCTTGTTGTAAATTTGTTTAGCCAAAGTAAAATATTTAAAGTTCATAAGCCCCTTGGAAAATTAATTAAAAATGCCAAAAGCACATTAGAAATATCTGAAAAAGTTGTTGTTGCTGTTGTTGTTGTTGTGATGTGATTGACTTGATGAAGGACAACAAGGACAAACGAGTAGCAGCTTATGCGACGCATTAATTAACTTAATACAGGACCAAACAAATAAAAAAAAAACACAACAACAACAACAACAACAACAGCAGCAAAAGCAAAAAAGAAATGAAAAATAAAATAAATATGCGCATTAAACACAAGCCAGAGAATTATGTTTCGAAAGCTTGTCACCCGAAACACACACATTTACCCACTTTCTCACACACACACACACACACACACAGACGCACACTCAAAAAGAATCAGAATGAAGACATTAACATAAAGACAAACATTTCACAACAATTATGTGTGGTAAATGTGAGCATGGGGATTCCCCCTTAGGCTTAGGCTTACATTCGAAATTCCTTCTACCCCGTACGCCACTTCCCATTCCCGTGCCAACAACTTCTTCTTGTGTTGGCTAATGACAAATGCAGTTAAAATATTTATGAAAAAATCTGTCAAAACATTTGTTAAACCTTTTCGATGACAACCCTTTTTTCATCCGTCTTCTATTCCAATTTTTTGTGCCGTTGTGGAAAAGTTTTTGTTTTTCTTTTTTTTTTTTTTTTTGTTTGTTAATCTCCTGGGCGATTAGAGAAAAGTATTCAGTTACTGTTAAACATTGCTTAGCGAAAAATGGTAAAAAATAAATGATTAAGAAAACTCAAAGAGATTTGAAATTTTTTCTATCCTTATGACAAAAGGGTTTCTCATCAATATACCATATCCTTTTTTGTTTTAATGTAAACTTGTTGATATAGTCATTAGATTTAACTTGTTTTCCCGCTTTCTAATTACTTGATGATGAGACAGATGGAAATTATTAAAATAGGTACAACGTGGCGTATACTCTGAGTCAAATTCGAACTTTTTATCCACTTAAATTTAACCGATATCTCACTCAAAGTTAATGGTTTTAGTAATGAAATTGATTCATGAGGATTCCAAAATGGCTACATTATTTTTTAGTCTATAGAAATAGAATAAACACCATGAGCTTACGTAATCATAGACAGATCTTGGGCTGCGTGACTAGAAATCTTTGCCCCTTAAGGTATGCATGTATGATCATTAATGTAGGTAGATATGATTATGATTAAGGATCTTCGCATGCTCAGAAGTAAAAGTGGGTATTGCTTTAGTTCCTTCGTTTCCGGCGTTTTAGTTTTTTTTTGAGCTAATATATTGTTCTGCTCTATAAGCTCTCTGATCTGTGATCAGATTTATTTATATACAACATTTTTGATAATAAATCAATTTTCATGATAAAAATTCCGAAATATATTTGAGAATTAATATGATGCCAAAGTAATCCTCAGGCCAAATAAAAATATAAAATCCTTTCCAGCAAACCTTTTGAAAAGAAAAAAAAAAGATTAGGGAAATCTGCATACATAATGGGGAATACTTAAACACATATACCCACACACACACACACACACGCAAACACGCATTGGCAGTGGCATAATTTATTGCTTCGTTTAATTTTTTTTCTTTTTTTTTGAAGGGGTTTTCCTGTTTTTTCATTCCCCCTGAATGTGGCTTCCACTTGGCCACATGCAACAGTGCGTATGCTTGATGTGACCAAGCGTTAAACTTTTTTACAGACTTTACAGACTTTGGCAACAGCCACACACACACACGAACACAAATGAACCACTTACAGAGGGTGTGAGAGAGAGAGAAAACATTTGTATCTCAATATAATTTTTTTTCGACCTCCTCCGGACCCTTCCGTCGCACACAACCTTCTCGCAATCATCATTTTAGCCTTCAGGGCCAGCTGTAAACTGTTTAAACTTTTCGCTTTTTTATACGCCAACCGAGAAAAATGAAATAAATAAAACGCCCTAAAAAATGGCAGACAAGTTCAATTCTTTCATTTCTTGGCAAATACAAATACGACGACAAAAAAAAAAAAAAAAAAATGAGAAAGAAAATGTAAGAAAACAACCTAAAAATGAACCTTAAAAAAGAGAGCGTAAACTTTATGAAAATTCCATAAAAATGTGTATAAATAAAAATGTCACTTAAATCTACGCACGGGTTCATTAGGGACTCCAAGGGTTAAGGACAGAAACTTGATTCAATTTAAATTGTTCACAATTTAAGCAAATGTCCAAAGACACGCCAAAGCTCAAGGGTGAAGCCAACTTTAACAAAAGTTGGCATATTCATGGGTGATCCCAATCAAAATTAAAGAAACATTTTAATCAAAAAAATTGATCGATGGCTATATGTGAGAATATATTTTAGTTAGTTGAAATCAGAAACTAACATTCCGTTAAATAAGTTTTCATATAAAATATTAGCTTTACAATTTTAAATTTACAAATTAAATTTAAAGCATTTCTAGTTATTTAGTCATTCATTGTGTCTTTAAAAGATCTGCAAACTAAAGTCGTAAGGGCTTTTCCTTCAAAAAGGGTGTACAAAAAATATAAATAATGTCAGGCTTTGTAGGTGGATACTGTATCTAAGTACATATATATAGATTTATACATCAGTGTGTGTGTGTGTGTGTGTGTGTGGGTGTGTGTGTGTGTGTGTGTGTGTGTGTGTGTGTTGGGGCCTGTGTGTGTGTGCGCGCATGTTTATCTCTTATTTAGGCTCAACGATAGACTCTCTTTGTCTAATGCAGACATCATACAGTATACAAAATTATGGCTGTGGGGTTCCCCTTGCCAATCCCATCATTCCTGTGTGTGTGCGTGTGTGTGTGTGTGTGTGTGTGTGTGTGTGTGTGTGTGTGTGTGGGTTCAGAGTACTTTTACCAACGAAGTGAAATGGTTTGACGAGTCATTTCCTTTTCATAGATGACGACATTTAACAACATTTCAAAAAGCAACGATATATTACATCGAAATGTCAAAGGTTTTTTTTTTTCAAATACAAAATGTAACAGAAATTTCAGTTCGAATTGAAAAATAAATTAAATTGCAATAAATAATTGTAATGAATTAATTGAAACCTTTGTAATTAAATATATGCCCAAGGCATTTCATTTATCCCAAGGGTAAACAAATTTAATTTTCCAACGCAATGCTCCTGCAGGGGCTATTCGACAGATATTTGAGAAATCGTAATCATATACTCATGTCTCATCTCTTTCGATCGATCACAGGTCTTAAATTTAAAAGTTACAGGAATCAAACTTGGTATGTAAGATTCCTTTTTCTTTTTATTTTTTTGTTCTACGAGATTTCTGAGTAGAAAATGAATTATTCAAAAGTGCTTCACATAAATTTAAATGACTTATAAATGTATATCATTCCAAAATAGATATAGGTTGTATGATGTTTTCTTTTCAAAGTTTTGCCAATATACCTCGTATATATGAAAAGGTTCAGAGACCTGAACATTAATGAATTGATATATTAACAATAAAACAAACATTATAATATATATACGATAATACCTATACATATACGTGTTTTGTCTGATTTTCAAACTGATGGAAATCAATGTAGATTGACTTTTGAGCTCTGACTATGATTGATGCCTAAACAAGAAATTAATAATTATCGATTTGGCGATATATAAACTTATATATCATATATATAGTTTTTTTCGAAACTAATTTATTTGATTTGTTGTGCAAATTGAAATATGTATTGGTCTTATCGGCAAGTCCTGGGCAAGCAACTTGTTGACTTTTTTGCCTATAAGTATCGCAGCCCACGCCAAGGATAGCCCTGGGTATAGAGGCAAATGCCCTCGGGGCGGAAGGCAGTGCAGACATTTGTCACAAGTCGACAGACCAAGGCAACTTGGGACACCAACCATATCGATGTAGTATCTATCATTCACGCCCACACACACACACACACACACACACACACACACTCAATGTGGCAAAGAGAAACGCACACATATCAGTCAAATAAGATTCAACATTGACACGTATAATACATTAGCATCGGTTATTGTCTTAGCGGAAGTGATGCAAGGACGAAAACGAACGAGCGATATACGGCGGTTAGACACGGACGGACGATCTCACGCACACGCACACACACCCACACGCCTTGTAGGAAGGAAGGAAGGCAGGAAGGATTGATAAGGATAAGATGACAACGACAACGTCAGCTTTATGTATGTGTATTCTACGTTTTACCGTTTCTTGTGTGTAAATGCGAGTGTATCTTTATCTATGTTGATAGAACCTGGGCACAAACATTTAGTCAGCACGTTTAGCGCTTCAACGCGACCGTCACCTTCTCGACTGCTTTCCTACTTCATGCCGTACTCTCACTCTCGCCTTTAAGGATGTGATTTGTGTATATTGCGGCAATGGCAAACATCTTCATGTTGTGTATACATACATACATACATATATGCAATGTCAACTGCCAACCTATTTGCATGCTCCATAAGCCTTTTCATTCTTTCGTTTTCTTTTTCTTTTTCTTTATAACAGCCAAAAAGAAATGAGAAACTGAAACTGAAACTGGAACTGAATTTGAAACTGAAACAGGAATTGGAACAAGTGTCTTTATCTTGATTCTAGAGGTGGTAAAGGTAGAGGATGCCATATACATACATACATACATCTAGTTGTAGGCGTAAGTGTAGTTTTAAATGTATGTGTGTCGGTCTGTTACACACTTCACGCTAACAATGCCAAGTGCTTATAGCCCACATATACACACACATACTCACAAACGCACTCTTGTTGGATTCTTGAGGTTTATGCTACCTACCACTAATACCATTTGGTTTCCATCACTATTTTATGTAGACTTTGTTATACCCTCTCTTTTACCATCCCCTAAACTAGTTAGGCTTAGTCTATAACTGCTTTATTATTACTTTTAATTGCTCTTAAACTTTAATAAGTTTACCTAAAATTATCATTTTATTTGGTTTTCCTAGCATTTTCAGTGGACTAAAATAAAAGATATTTTGAGCTGTTTTCTCTATTTCATATATCTAATATTCTTACTTTACACAATCTTAAACAAAATAAACTACACATGATAAAGTAAGTGGACTGCATTTAAAAACCTCACAAATGCTAAGTAAAATTCATATAATTTTTAAGTACAAAAGAAAAAAGAAACCCGAACAGAAAAAAATCTGACAAAGTGGACGAGATGAGGTCAAAACAGAAAGAAATCTATTTAAATGTTTTTATCCCGCTTTCGTTTTCAATTCCAAAAGCAATAGCAACACAAACCCAAACCCTATCCTTTTCAAATCTTTTTATGCTGCCCCCCACTCACTTTCTCTCTCATTCTCCATCTCTCCCTTTCTTTACGCAGTCGATTTGAAAAAGAATGCTCAAAGTTCGAAATGCTTAGATCAAAGTTTAATCGTCCCAACAAAAGATACAATACGATGCCGCTTCTGCTGTTACTGAATAAGGCTATATTGGCGGTGATGTTGGTTGTGGTGGTTAAGCTTGTTGAGGTGGTTGCCCAAGGATATCAAAAAGGAGAATAAAAAATAAAAAGGTGGAGGCATCTAAAGTGTTTCCAAGTTCTTGTTTCTTGGCATTGAATTAGTTTTCTTTAGTAATGATTTTCGGTGAACTCACAATGAACTGGCATCTCAACTAGTGCAAAATGTAAATCAACTTGAATCAATAACCATTTAAATAAGTGTTGGACTCTTTTCATAAGTTTTGAAACTATATCTATAAAGTGCTATCAATACGGTTCCCACAAAATTAACAAATAATCTATTAAATAATTGACCTCTGATGCCTCAGATGTTAGAATGTGGAACCCAATATCAAGACATATCTAATAAGTTTCACATATATATATATAGATTTTGGCTATTTCAAAGATTTTAAGGTAAGATCTTTGGCAGCAAACATGAAAATGTGTCTAATTGTTTTTTTAATAGCAAAACACATTTATCTATCAACTATTATTCATTTAAGCACAGTTCGTTAATGAACTTTCAAGACCTACATGTATTTGTATACCTATGTAATTTGTTCCTTATCATTCAAATGCCCATTCAATGCCCATTCAAAGGAAACAAAAAACAAAAATAAAAAGGATAATCACAATAATGTCCTACCCGATGTTTGCTATTTTTTTGTATGCCATCAAAATTTTGTGGCAATTAATTTAACACCGTATGGGATACTCCACAATGAAACCAGGACAATGGCGAAAGAGATGGCAGGCGGCACTATCTGACTGTGTATGTGGGTCGGTTGAACGGCTCATGACGATGAGAAGGACGACGAGCGACGCGCTTCACCTACAACAGCCATAAGCAAATATTTAATTTGTGTGAATGACCACATCCGTTGCTGATGCTTGTTGTTATACGGTTATACTGTTTTACTGTTTTACTACATGTTTACCGTTACGCTTTCAACGGTCAACATACGGGTAGACCAACTGATGGACGATATCCAAAAAAGAAGAAAAACAAGAGAGAGGGAGGGAAACCTGAATGAAATTCACCGACTGTCATGACATGACTGAAATAAAATAGAAAAGAGCTCAGGTTCTTCCAAACATTGAATGGAATAATGTGGCATGGCATGGAATGGCATGGCGAAAGTGTGCGGCATGGACACGCAAAACCAAATAAAGACACAAAAGGGCTGGGCAAAGGAAAATCATGCTACATCCCCAACGAGTGTCGCCCCAACCCAAAAAATATAAAGAAAAGTTATTCACACGGTACATTAAATCCATTTTGGTCGTACCTTTTTTATACCCTTGCAAAGAGGGTATATTAATTTTGGTTAGAAGTGTGCAACGCATAGAAGGAAGCATCTCCGACCATATAAAGTATATATATTCTTGATCAGCACGACGAGATGAGTTCAAATAGCCATGTCCGTCGGTCTGGATCAACGCGAACTCCTCCTAGACCGTAAGAGCTACAGAGCTGAGAGAACTGCACGTAGGCTTGTATATACTGCACAGTTTGTATATCACGGATTCAGACGGATTGGATCACTATATCATATAGCTCCCATACAAACAGCAAAGTGACTTTTCTCAATAACTCAGCTATTTTCGTTAGTAATATTAGTAAGTTCATTATAGCCATAAACAACTGTGCCGAATTTGATAAAGATCGGGTGACTATATCATCTAGCTCCCATAGGAACGATCGGTGGAAAACAGTGACTTTGATCAATAACTTCGTTTTTTCCTATGTTAAGATTGTGGGCCGCTCTTTCGCAAACATTATGTTTTTTAGATAAAACGTTTTTCCACTTTGACGGCTATAAGTGAGGAAAAAGTACCAAACAACTTGCAAGGGTATACAAACTTCGGCGCGGTCGAAGTTAGCCCCGGCCCTCTGGTTTTCTTTTCTTTTTTCGTCCCCCATCCCATTGCCGACCACAACGTTTTGTGTGTGTCATTTCTACTAATGATTTCATTAATAAAATCAAATTAACCTTTTCTGCTTATGTGCAAAACTACTTAACGTTTAAGTGAAACGTATTGTATATTGCGGTCGAGAGATGCAACAATAAAAAACCAAAACAAAACGATAGAATTGTTCTCAGCAACGATTTCGAAAACATTTTTCAAATGTCAAAACACAAATTTGTAGGATTTTTGTTGTTCAAAAAATCCAAATTGAGATTGAAATTCTAATCTCATCATAATAACCAATTCCGAAAAAAGTATGCTATAAATTCAATAGGCTTGAGTTTTCCTCCATAAAGAGATTGTGAAACAAGCAGAAAAATCTAAATAATAGCTGTTTCTTTTCAATTTCCATTTGAATTTATTTTCTAATTTTTGATCCTATACGATTTATAAACATTTTTGTTTACGTGAAACTGCAATTTGGCGATTTGCTGATGTAAATGTAATGCAGAATGCCTTGAACAAAACATTTCAAACTGTCCCCCTGATTTGTGGTTCCCTGCCTTGTAGAAGTTTTTTGCTTCTGTTTGGAGAATGTATGTTATTTCGTATGTATGTATATTATGTTGTATATGTATGTATGTATGTACATATGTACATTGTACATACATATGATACTTTGTCTGTATGTGTATGTGCACAAATATGTCTGTGGCTTTGGACACACCCACAGTGACGCCCATCTTCTCTAGCAAACACGACACATGCATTGTTGAGTTCATAATTTAATGCCAACTACCACGCCCACCTCTTCTACCCCACTTCCCAAGACAGCAAAAACAAAACAAAAAAGCAAACGCAACAAGCCAAGCAGTGTAGGGTATAGGGCTATTAAAGCAAAGGGACAAAAATAGGAGAATGGTTTGAGGCCAAGACGAGGGCATAGCCTGCTTAACCCCCTGGCATATTTTCACATTTCTTTTGTTAAATTTTTTATGCCATTCTGTTGCTCAAGCAACCAGCACTCTCTCCTTTGTGACATTTGACTCGACACACACACACACACACACACGCCCACTCACACTCACACACATCCATAGAGTTATACAATTGACTACAGTAACATGCACATTGCATACATATTTGGGCGTAAAAGTTTTATTACTTATGGGCGGGCGGGTAGAAATTATAATTTGGCAAAAAGTTGTAAAACTTTTTAGCTACAGACTCAAACTCACACACATGACGATGAAACATAGAACATTCATCATAAATTTTAATAAGCAAACCACCAGCCTTACACCCACACCCACGCACACACACACACACGTTGATGTTTAAATTGAATTATGCTTAATCATGTGTGAGGGAAAATCAGTGAGGCCACCAGAGAGACAATATGTATCTACTTTACACATACATAGATGAAAATTTGATTAGATTTTCGGTTAGACTTTTCACTGAGAAGGAAAGTGCCCACAAGAATATCAAACTCAAAAGTTGCTTTAACCCATGGCTTCTTATTAGCCATTATAAGAACTAGTTCTACAGGCAAGTTATGTAATAAACTAGTTCATTAGCTAATTTTAATTAAATTATTCAATTAGGGTTTAAAGTCAATTAAAACACTTAACAATTAGCATTCAATTGAACTACTCAATTTTGGATTACCTCTAGCCAATGAACTAGGTCCAAATCACGCTCAAAAATATGAATAATGATGAATAAGGATGAATAAACGAGTATTTAAGTTTTTAATCCTATTTGCAGAAGGGAATTGAAATCTCTGTGTACCATGAAAAAAGCAGTTAATAATTCCAAAAAAATAAACTTTTCGTTTGCACCAATTCCAATTTCTCAATCATTTGCTTGTCCCTCTATTTCTCAGGCTTGTTGCTCATTTCTGATTTGTTTTCTTTCTTTCACACACACACACACACACACACACACACATATACCAACACAAATGGGTTGGGGACAACACTGTGCAACGGAAATGAATGTGCGCAATTTCGTTTGAGAGCAAACTATTTTGGTGGCATAGTCCTTACTTAGTCCTCCCCACTCTGAAGCTCTGAAGCAACAAGCTTACATACTGCGGTCAGCAAATATGTTTGCACTTTAAGGAGTCCATGACTTCTGGCCAACAATCGAATAATTAACCAATGCTTTGGGTATGGTATGTACCTATGTATGTACATGGCTTTGTGTCTGAAGCTGGCGTATTGCAATTTTTTCGCTAACTTTATTTAAATAGAGAACTTTAACTGATTAGTAATGCTTATTTAAAAGTGTTAAGGATGAAACTAACTTTTTAATTACCATTTGTGAGTAATTGAACAACTTTCTTCAGTGAAGTGAGTGAACATGTTCACTTGTTCACTTTATATTTCTATTTAATATACTATGCAAATAGCTTTCAACAGTTGAATGTTTTCTCAGACTGCATTTTTTTAAATTCTAACCGATTTTTTCAAATCTAGTTGAACCCTTAGAAGCCCTGAGGAAGATTGAAATGTATTGGATATTTGGTACTTTTATTTAAATAAAACAATTAAGTTTTGAGTAAATTTTGAAAAAATTCCAAATAAATGAATAGGATTAGTCGACAACTTGGAGTAGTCTGACGTTTCCGAATGAATGTCGAATGACCAAATCTTAATATAATATTATTTACTCTTTCATTTAGTTTCAAGCCTCATTCATTGAATTTGTTGATTTGCTACTACTATTTTATTGTTTGGTTTTATTAGTATTTGATTAAATTCTTTGCTCTTTGACATTTCTTATCACAAAATTGAAAATAATTCAACAGCTAACATATTATGGGCTATTTGACATATCGATTGTATGATATATGCCGATGCGCAATACCAAAAATTCATATGCATGAAGCTTTTATCAGAGGAAAAATTGTGGAAACGCTTTACTAAATTATTTACAAATAAAATGCCACAAACAAACAAAAATGAGCAAGAACGAATGGTTGTTGGTGTGGTTTTTTTTCTTTGGGCCAGGAGGGCAAGTACCTGCGGCATATTTTTACTCGATTAGCATGCAGCAGCAATCGCCTTCAGTCATGTGAAATGTGTATTGTTGTTTTTGTGTGTGAGTGTGAGGGATTGTAGGGAAAAATTGACTTCAAAGGCCACTTTTCCTTTTACCCACGTTTATACTGTCTGTGCCTTCTGCCTGCCTGCCTTGCCCCATGCCACATAATTTTGTTGTCTCTGCCTTGACTTCTTGGAAACGCTCGAAGCTTTTCATCTCGATAACTCCAGGATGAGCTCCAACACGACAGACATTGTGGGCGTGTTCTTAAGTAACACCACACCACAACAAATAACAACAACAACAATAAGATAAACAACAACTAACTATTTCAGCTAATTATTAATTAATTGTGTGAATGAAATGTAACTAACCGAACTAAATAATATTTGATGAGCATAGTATTTTTTCTCTACCGCTCTCATTGTTTAACTGAGGCGGATCCAAGAACTATACATCATAAGAAAAAGGTCAAGATGTTTGGTTCAATTTTCTTTTTTTTACCAAATTTCTAAAATTAAGATTTACTTACACATGCACTTTATAAATTTATTAAAAGAATTTCGATAAAATCAGCTAGCAAATGGCAAAATATTAGCCTGAGCATTTTGAGAAATTGATTATATTACACATACGCCATGTTGTACAGGTTGATTGATTTATATATACAAAACTCCACCAAACCGATTTTTCAAAGATATATTCTCTCTGATTTACCGAAAATGTTGTGGATTGTGTACATTTTTTTTTCTAATTTTGAAATAAATACTATTCTTTAGGATCACTTATCAATTCTGAGTTATGTATAATTTAAGTTTTCTAAGTCATTAAACGTTTTAAAGATGCTGATTTTCTATTAAAGTAGAAAATTAAATCTAGAAATTCAATCATATTGATTGAATTAGAATCAGTTTTTAGCTATAGTTGGGTTTAACAACATTTAAGAGGAATCATTTGCCCAACTTTTAGATGGAATTGCGTCAATATCTGTATACACAAATTTACATTAAGACATTTTAAAATAAGTATGTATACAACATGTCAACAGAATATATCCATGAATTGACATACTGTTGTTTTACTTGTGACTTTCTGTTTAAATGATGTCAATCAATTAAATTTACACAGCAAGAGAGAATGCTTATTCCCCCGTCTCGCCGCGGCAAATGTTTTTCAAACATTTTCTCATGTGATTCTGTGTGAGGGAGTGGAGCAAAATTTGTAAACGTGTTTATCTTGTTTTTGTGTTTCATTTTTTTTTTTTTTTGTCAGCAAGCACCGCAAAGTATGCAGCAGTTTTGTTCTTTTGCCTTGTTTTTTCTTCCCATTTAGCCTCTTTGCATTAGCTTATGGCTTGGAACGTTGAGTGAAAAATGCATGAAGGAGGGATCGGGGCGGAGTGGAGCGGCGTTGAGATATGTGACATGAGGGACAGAAGAATTCACGCTAGAATTCTTTGCTAGAACTTGACAAAAAATATACAATAACATTTGCATTTTGTTGGGTTATAAGTTGAAACATTTCATTGTGTGCGTTTCTGAAAATGGGGGAAAATTTATTAACAATTTGAAAGTTTTTCAACTAAATTAATACTGAAATCCAACACTAACATTAAGTTAATTGAAAAGCTAATGGACTTCAAATGCTTACAAAGTGCAGTAAGGAAATAAGTTGCATACATTTCTTGAGAGCTGAGAGAGAGAGTATTTGAAATATTTTAGGTTGCAAAATTTAGCATATAAATTTTAACTGAATGCAAGCTTGATAAATTTGCCTAACTGGCTTATCAGAGAGTCAGAGAGAGAGAGAGAGAAGGGGAGATCCAGTGACACATACACATAGACACACTCAAGTCACTTAAGAGTTGATGGCATTTATGGAGGCCTGAGGCCGTCCCAAGCCCTAACCAACATCTTGTGACTGACTGCATTTTATGGCTCATTTTGCATGCCTCAACGAGAATGAGTTTAAGTGGGGAAGATGCTACAAGAACCACCGACAACAACAACAGCAACAACATGAGAGACAAAAACTAAACTTGGTATCTCTTGGTCAACAGTCAACAAAACCCCTTCTTGCTCTCGCATTCGACCCCCATCCTGCCATTTGACTGGGCAATCTACTCTCTTTTTTTCGCCTTACCCTTGGGTTCTTTAGTCCTGTCATTTCTATGACTATGCGTTTTTGGTATTTTTACTGCAGAAACTGAAAATTCAAGTTCATTTTTTTTTCTTTACCATCTCTTCTTTCTCTATTTTTAATGCCATATCTTGGTTTGTTGCTTCTAGAAGTGGATAAAGATTTCGGTGCGAAAGGGGAAAAAAAGTACAAAAAGTCCTAGTAAAGGGGATTGGGGGTGGTTGGGGGCGGTTTGTCCTTGCCTGCAGCCTTAAATTCTTTTTCAAATATTATGGCAAAGTTTCTTAGAATATTTTCACTTCTCCTGCTACTTTAAACACACACGCACACACACACACACACACATAGAAAGACATTTAAATGAATTTTTGAACTCAATCTTCGGTCCGGTAGGCTGGCATTTAATCACTTAACTTAACTTCACTGTTACTCAAGCTGTTAACCTGTACATTTACAGCCATGCCACACACCACTAATTAAGGCCAATTAAATTTAGATGAAAATTAGCCACATTAAATGTGCAAATTGGTTGGGGAATTCAATTAAATGCATGGTTGCATGTTCTCGCACTCTTCCCACTCCTCTTCATACTCCACCTGCTCCTCCTTCTTCATTATGTAAATCGCGTGAGCAATTGAAAAAACACACAAAAGATACGACTACAGGCAAAAGTTCAAGGATTTTGAAGGACTACTAGCTAAGATTTGACGACTAGGAACACGAAATACATATGTTTGCCTTTGAATGAGACAATTAAGGAAATGAAATATCTTAAATTGCTTGTTAAATGTTATCACATTCTGATTGAAAAATGTATCGTGGTAGCTTCACTCCTTCATTGAAAATTTGCATTATTTAACTTTAGTAGATCTTGACTGACCCTGAAGATATGTATTTTATGTTATAAGTGGCGGATCACATGGGGCATTTTAAAATAGAAATTCTTGCCTATCAAATTTTGACCAGTTTTATAGGTAGAACTCGGTCCCAGACTCTGCCACTGGTATAACCATATTCGATATATTAGTAAGTTAACTGATAAAGAGTCCAAATTTTCACTGTATATCAGATATTTGCATACATCTGACACAAAATGATATGAATATTTTTTACATTTTGCGGTTAGTAGATTTGGCGTGAGGAATTTTGCATCTCAATAGAAATCAGCAGATATTCAGTGCTAAAAAGGGTATAAAATGGAACAAATGGTTTTTGGATTTGAAACATTTATATTTTGTACTAATTGTCAGTATTTTTAGTTGAAATAATCATTTAATATTAAAACTTGAGAAACTGCTTTCAATCTGAACACTCGAAGGACTTGTTTAATGGATAGTATAATGGTTGACTTTGATTGCAAACCTTTTATGAACGCTTTAACTTTCGATATAGAAGTATTGAGATTCTATTTCGAAACTTCTCCACTAAAAGTTTGCGTCTATCTATCATTTTCTATATTATAAGGTTAATAATCTCAAAAACACAAAAACTGCGCAAAGTTGTTGATGGTTAAATAAAAAAAAGGTTGGTTTGGATATTTTTGTTTTTACATATAAAAAAAAATATGTCTAACAATAAGTCCTAAGTTCTTTTTAATAAGAAAACATTGTTTTAAAAACCATTAAAAACAAGTCTTTATCTTCGAAAATGAAGCATCAATTTGAGGTATTAGTATTTTCAGTTTTTATGTCAAATTATGTGCGCCGAGTTGAGAGGAAAATAAGAGTTTATGAACCCAAAAAAACCCTCACTGACGTAAACTTCGAATATTGACTTTTGAGACTTTTTTCAATGTTCACTATTGTTTTCTAGAAACTTGAGCTAGAAGTTGCTTCCAATTTTTATTATTTGCAATCTTAGGCGATTTCAATAATGTTATGTTGAGTTAGCCAAGTCAATTGATATTAATTTCCCTTTAATTGAATTTCAAATAAATTTTCTATCGCTTTTAATTGGCCAACCGAAAATGGTATTTTGTATTTCTAATTGAATTGCCGGGTATAATGAAAACGCATTTTCGGGCCACCCCCGAGCAACCCCTGACCCACCGTCCTAGCGACCCATCGACCCATCGACCCATCGACCCTCTGGCGGCAACGGCATCTTATTATAAGTGGATACAATTTCCGGCGGCACACTCACCCAAGTGTTTTCAAAAAGTTGTGTCAAAAGGATGCGAAAGGACGACGAAACGAACTCATGCGGCAGCTTAGCTAGAGTGCACGTGGCCACCGATTTTCAAACAAATCCATTTGTCACTTTCAGCGTTTTTGTATTAACTTGTTTATTTTATTTAATTGTGGCCGCAAAAAACCAAATCAAACACTTGAGAAAAAATTATGAAAAAAATCTTTGGCATCGAAGTTTTGTTTATTTTTTTGGGCTTAATTTCCCCTTTTTTTTACGGATTTTCAACTTTAGAGTTAATTTTGGAAATTCATAGTTTGTAATATATCGAAATCTCCTTCTGTTTTCTGTTGTTTTTTGTGTGTCCGCCACACAACCGTCGGTTAGGACATTCGCAAGCGAACTACGCGCGCCATTATTTCCGAAAGCAGAATCCAAATGGTGAGCCTTCGAGTAGAAGCTAACACAGGACCAAATCCAATACGAGGACGACCAGAGGTACGAACGACAAGGAGTGAGTGTAAGCGAGGCATTTGAGTGAGTCTTTTCCATGTGTAACGCAAAACGCACTCAACTCTGAGTGAATGATGACTTTTCAACGAAGTACTTAAATTCAAGATATAGTTTGAGTTTGAGTTGTAAATAGTGTATCACAAATATTACAAATCAAAACCAAAATACAAAATTAGGCAATCTAATATTTAGCCGCTCTTGCCCACTTTGGTCGGTGTTTTCTATACTTAAAAGAAACACCAAACCAGTTGGAACAAATTTTTTTAAAATTTCTTTTTGGGTATTTCAGAGAAATCGTTAACTGCCCTAAAGTATGCTTTTGTTTTGTAACTGATAAATATCTTCTTGAAAAACACTCAGGTTAAACGCCACCAAATTGGTACAGGTATTTTCAGTTCACAACTTCTTTACATGAGAAATGAATCCTAAATTGATTCTTTGAAATTCTAAAGTACTAAAATTAAGGAGTCTTCTTTGCCATCTGTAGAACTAAAACTCATAATATACAGGCCTCAGACATTTTTTTTACTGTCGTCCTTTATTTTGTCTTCTTTCGCAAAAGGCTCACAAAGGAACACACACACACACACACACACACACACACACACATATAGAAAGAAGGAAAGAATATCAAGAAAATTGCTCTACTTTTGCTCTATTATTCTTAATTAATTTGATTTGTCAACATAAATTGGCTGGCAAATTGTCTTTGTCTTTGCATGAATTTGATTTTAGGGGGCATTTATAAATAAATCTTTGTTTTATTATTTGCCAGCTAAACTTGATTAACATAAAATTAAACACAAACACAGTGACACATAATTTTGGGTAGTTTGGCCAGAAGCAATCATCATCTTTTAGGTTTTGGTTTGGAGGCCGCCGCATAAGTTGATTATCACCGAGTGAGCCCAACAGGAACTGGCGAACAGGAACAGTGGCAATGGGCAAAAGGCAACAGCAACAGCAACAGGCTCCTATGCAAATGCCTGAAAGGACGAATATTTGTAAACAAAAACACTAACGAGACGAATGTGAGGAAAAACGAAAAGCGAAAAATGGTAAACGAAGCAACTTCGTCTAGTTCGCGTTTCAGCCAAAAAAGACTCAAATTGAGTGGGAACTCAATTAAAGTTATGAATGAAAATAAAACGTATTAGGCAGCAGGCAACAGGATTCAAATTGTTCAAGTTCAGGACCGGATAAATATGTGCTAGAAAATGTAAAAATAAGAATATTAATTCATTAACTCTATATCTTAACATAGATAAGTAGTCTAAATAAATGAAAAAAAGAATTCATTTAAACTATTTACCATTTATTCAATAAATAAAATAATAGTATTCATATAACATTAATTTAACACTTTTTAAGATAAGGATTCTAAATAAAATTGTTTTTAAAGTTGGCTCTTCTAACTTTTAAGTCCACCTCTGTATACAGATATGTTTGAATTTGCACACCCAATTTGATTATAAAAATAGAAGTCGGAATTTTCCCTAAAGAGAAAATAAATATTTAATTTTGATAATCAAAAGGCAATTAATGTGGTTGATTTTAAGTTGAGTTTAAAAATACGCATACATATATTAAGAGTCTATTTTTAATTTATTTCTGTATTACCACATGCTAAAAATACAAGAGAATTTGCCAATTTGAAACAATTGTGTATTTTTGTAAGCTTAATTCTGTGTGTGTTTTAGCAACAATAATTTCTGTTAAGATAAGTTTGAAAATAGATTTTAAATTCTCCCGCTTAGAGATGTGCTGCATCAAAACCACCCCACTATGAAGTAAAACTATCGATATTTTTTGTTATTTAAGGTGTTTAATGTTAAATCATATACATAATAATAAATAGTTATGCGGCTGGTTGCAACAAATAATACCATGTAAACATAGTAAGTACCATGTAAAAAAAAGTAAGTTTGCCAAACGAAACTATCGATATGTGTATGTGATATATCGATATGTCCAACTTATTTTTATCACACCACTAAAGGTTATCGTTGGGAGGGGGATGGAAACCGAATGAAAGAAAGAAAGATAGAAGGCAAACGCAGTAAGGCAAATAAAAAATAGTTTATTGCTAAAATCCACAAAGACCCTGAAAAACTATGAAGGAGCATTAGAAGCTGCCGAAAGTGCAATACAATCTGACACAGCAACACGAGCATAATATCAAAAACCAGAAAATATCTGTTAAAGAGGAGGTATAAAAACAAAAAAAAAAATATATATATACATATATATAAATACATACAACCAAATCAAGACAAGCGATTTGGCTGCCAAGCAACAAAAAAGAAAAGAAAAAAAATTTACACATTAATTTGTCAACAACAGCAACAAAACGAATACGCATCATGAACAACGGCTTCAGCACCGGCGAGGAGGACTCTCGAGGCCATCAGGATCAGACTTGCTGCCTCATCGATGACTTGGAAAGGTGTCGAAATCAGGCCGGCTATGCCAGATATAGCAAACGTATCCAAAAGACGGTGGCCCAAAAGCGCCTCAAACTGAGCATTGATCCGAGTGCCCAGCAGAACATAAATATTTGCGATTACCATAAGGAGCGTATACAATCCGTGAGAACGAAGCGGCGACGCAAGGACAGTGAAGATGACAGCAATGAAACGGACACAGATCTTCATGAGTATCCCGATTTCTATCAGTTGAGCGTGGGCACACTGCGCCGCTATAAGCGTCATTTCAAGGTCCAAACGCGACAGGGCATGAAGCGAGCACAATTGGCCGATGTAAGTTTTTTCCCTACATCTCTCTCTCTCTCTCTCTCTCTGTCTGTCTGTCTCCCTCTTTTTCTATCGATAAATAATTTGTACATTTTCTTAATTTTAGACTATTATGAAGCATTTCAAGACAATACCCATCAAGGAAAAGGAGATAATTACATATTTCGTTTATATGGTTAAAATGGGTGCTAATAAATTGGAAAAGAATGGCATTGGCCATGATACCACCTGAACGAATTGGAGGCAACAAAACCAACAACAACAAACAATATAAGCAAAAACAACAACTTGATATGGGAAACTGGAGAACTGTGATTTTGGTGTTGCTGGGAACATCACCCCCTCTCATTCGCACTCATATTGTCAGTGTCGGTCATGCATTTGCTGTCGTCATCAGCTATTCACTACGTCAACGCAAGTCAGGCTCCCCCACCCTACCCTACCATGTCCCCCCCCACACACACACACACACACACACACTGACTCACCTAACAACCTTGTCGGCAAACCGGCAACCGCCAAATGTCCAACTACCAGACAAAGATAGAAAAAACAGCAACTGGTGCTCCCGAAAACAAAAAAGAGAAAGAAAACATGAAAACAAAAAAAAATAGTTAAAAGAAAAACGCCAACAATAAACAGAAAGAATAAATATTTTGCAACTAATCAAAGCATTGATCGTTGTTAATAGCTCTTTACAATACATATATATGGTATATATATATAAACATTTAGTTTGTACATTAAAGTTAAATTAACAATTACGTAATTATTAATAAACTATGTAAATTTAAAACATCTAACGAAACGATTTCATATGGAGTTTGTTTTTTGAAAACAAAAAATTTAAACTAATTTAAATTTTATGACTTATTTAGGAAAACTTCTCATATCTAAAGCTTTACTCAAATTTGCTCAGTTGGTTAACAAAATCTTTCAGTGAATGTTCAATTATCCTTTCGTTTTGAATCCAAAAACGAAGAGTCCCAAACACCAAGCAAATCTTCAGTGTTTGAATTGACTTCCTGACACCCTTCGACTAAAATCAGTCATCAGCGAGTCAGGAATATACGACCATCATTTGAATCTCATAAAAAAAATTCCTTCCACATCCTTTCAATTAAAACTCTTTAATTGGAAAGTTTACTAAACTTATTGCTTCTTCATATTTCAAAAACAAAACAAAACTTAAAAATGCTTCAGCGAATGCTTCAAATTTTATTCAATTTCAATTCCTAATCCCCATCAAATTGTTCCGATATTTTGCAACAACTAACTTAGGGGGAAGAGAAAGAGAAAACGGCACTAAAACTTTATATATTAAACAGCTATAACTTGAATAAATTTACACTAAACTAATGCCTAGACCCTTAACATTATTTGATGACTGGTTTGGTTTCCTCTTCCGAATCGCTTTGATCTGCAACAAGAGCGTACATTGTTAGACAATTAGAATACAGGTTGAGATTTAGATGAAATTAGATAGGATGGATCCGATTTTCGGTTGGATGAGATTCGAATGTTAGTTTGGTTTATTATACATATATAAACAGATGTTATAGATGCAATTTCAAATACGGCCTGCATTTAGGCCAAAGCAATATTTGAGCATACTTTGTTGTTTTGATTGTTTTTGTGTGGGTTTCTGGTGTCCGGCGCCACGCTGGGATTTGGTCCGATTTGTTTTGGTGACAACCGTTGGGGATGCTTCCTTATCCTGCGGTAGCCATGTACTGTCATTTATGGGTGCAGGTGTGGCTATAAGTGAAAGAATGGGATGTTTATGCGATGGACTTTTTTCAAATTTATAATGATTTGTTTACCCTTTGATGGTTTTTTATGTGGCCCTGTATCGACGACAGCCACTGGCTGATTCTCAGCCTTGACTTTCTCTGGAATCTCTTGCTTCTCTCTCATCACAATATCAGAAGGATCCTGTTTCATCAGTTGATTATAGCTTATGGTCAGTGATTTGTTGGTCAGAAGACCGACAAGGCCCTCCGTTATTGGCTCCTTGTTATTTCGACGCTGTTCATCCAACAGTATAGCTTTTCGCAAGAAATCCACCAAAGATTTGGAGCGCTTCGCTGCATTCCGAGCACACTGCATAATAATTTCTGCCTTGGTCGGCGTCGATCCGCCAGCATTGAGTGAACACAATTCGTTGTAAGAGTTAAAACTTAAAACTATAACCGAATCGGCGGCATTCTCCTCCAACAAAATGGGATCCACATAGGGATAATGGCTGTTGCTTTTGTATAGGCAATATGTAACGCTAACTGGATAGTGAAGAAAGAGCAGGGGGATCAGCTCCCGTTCCTTATCCGAGTAAATGCGGATCTCTTCATCCAAAAATGTGACATCGGGACGACGGAAATGCATAAGAGCTGCCAAAGCGGCTACAGTGCTGGCATCTACAAATGTAAGGCACAAACACATAAGTCCAGCCAAACTGAATCAATCAACTTAACTCCAACTCCTTACCATAAAGATTGCCATCATGATTGAGCACTGTAATGTCCACCCGTACACACCACACATGCTGTTCTGCGGCAACGCACAATGACTCTAGATCCAGTGAACGCGAATTCCGAAACGTCCGCTCCAGTAATGAGTTGAGTGTCAGGAAACGCTGATCATGCGTAGTCTGCGACTCATTTAGATATGCTACTCCGCCAAGGCTTACATTCAAATGTAGGGTTCCCTCATTAGGTCGCGCCGATGACGGCGTACCAATATCACAGCTGACCTGGGCCAGGACCTTAGTGTCGCCAATTGCTACGATCACGGTGCCCCAGTCCGCGCCGAAAGTTAACTTAACATCGCGAAAGTCACCAGATTTGCGGCCATCGAGACGTGTGTTTTGCTTCGCCGCAGATTGAATAAAATTTCGCTCGAGCTTCGACTTGCCCGGTTCGAAGAGATTAGAGTTCATAAACATTATCCAGAGCTAAGGAAACACAGTTTAAATTCTACCAGAATTGCTGAATTAATCAAAAGTCGAAAAGCTGCCGGCTTTTAATTCACCAAAAAAATGTGACAAATTGTAGACTATCGGCAACATTTATCGAACTGATTCCAAACAGTTCTTCCGATTAATTTTTGTCAGATAGTGATGGTCATAAATGGTTCGTGCGTAAAGTAAATCAAATTCGTAAAATAATAATTTCTAATGACAATGCATCAGTATTCCAAAAAAATGTTGAGGGATAATACAACTCCGTGAAACAGTATGTGGCATCAAGATTAACATACCAAGAATTATGTAGAAAATGTACATTGAATGTACATTTGTAAGTTTTGCAACTATTTAAAATCACATGAGAAAAATAAATCAACGCCAATTATCAAAATGGGGATTAATAGTTTCAATAAATATGGAGAAAACAACTAGTTGTAGGGTTGTTATTTCAATATTTTTGTTTATTTTTTGTCTCTGTTAAATTTAACAGAATAGAAATGCAACTGTTAAGGAATTCCTCGGAGCAGGGGGCATGAATCTCAGAAGCCGATATCGATAGCTGGATTTAACCAAATCCAATCGATTTTGTTGACCATCTCTAGTTTACTACACAAATGTGCACATTAAATAATTAAAACAAGTATATTATGAAGTATATACTAAAATAAACAATTCTTTGCGCTTGGTGGAACTCAATTGAAGCAGTGGGACAGCGGGCGTAACGCAACAAAGCCCCTAAAAGCATTTAATTCCCAAACAAAATATACACAGAGAATAAATCTAAAGACAAACCCAAACCCATACGTATGTATGTACCTACATATGTATGCACATATATATATATAGACATATGTATATATACATATATATACAAAAACATACACATATATAAAGCAGCAAGCGGGGAAGAGGAAGCATAGCACACATCAAAAGGAGCAAGAGAATCGCAGTTAGAATTCGTCAAGTCGTCATCCGGGCACTAACTACATATTTCTATTGACAGGCAAAAGAAATAAAATTGGAAAAAAGAAAGAAATTGAGTACCGAAAAAACCTAGGTTTTTACCTAAAATAAAGAAGGAAAAAGCTAAAATCGAAAGAAGCAGAGAAATAGAAACAAGCGAAAGAGAAAAAAAACACCATCAAATGCAACAACAACAAGATTCATCGGGTGGCGAGGAGAGCTGGCTGGAGGAGCAATATCATCGCGAGATCGATGGTCAACATGATGAATATGAAAGGGAATATGCACGCCAGAAGGACAATAATTTGAGCACCGTTTGGGGCGCATTCCAGGATTCGGCCACAGCTGTTGCTCAGCTTTATCGTGGTAAGTCTCCATCAGTTTCTCTGTGTGTGTGTGTGTGTGTGTGTGTGTGTCCAGTAGGAGCAGCAGTAGTTGCGGCAGCAGCGTGCATGTAAAAATAGTTTTGGGCGAGGTATTAATAGAAAGCAGCAGAAGTAGCAGAAGCAGCAGCCCGGCTTTTAGTTCGTCCCCTCGCCGAATTGCCCCTTTTTTCCCCCAACACCGAACCCTCCCCCCGCCTTCCCTTGTTCTTGCTTTCTACGCATTATCAAAAATGCAGCAACAGCAAGAAAAAAGGGCTTTGGCTCTTTATACCCTACACCCTGTAGGCCAAAAAGGGTATATTGGGGTACCACCAAATATTTTGTCTATTTTATTCTATCAACATTTCTGTAAAGCCCAAAGAAGATGAAAACAAACAAATTTCAATTGTGATTTGAATGGGTTTTACAGTTAGATGTTGTCTTGGTGCAGGGCATCTTCAAGTCGGCTCAATGACTCAACCTACAGTTTTTTTTTTTTTTTTTTGTTTGATTGCAATAGAACAACGAGAGAGCAGCAGTAAGAGAGAGATAGAAAGAGAGAGAGAGCGAGTGGCATTTTGTTCGTTATGCGGAGGGAGGGGGAAACAGAATAGTCAAAGATGGAAAAGGAGGGAAGCGAGCGAGTATTTGTTGTTTTTGTGGATGAACTTCCTTTTTTGTTGTTGTTCTCATCATTCATCAACATATGCGTGTGTGTGTGAGACAGCGCCGCAAACAGCTGTTTTCGCTGTCGTCATTGAATTCTAAGCAAAAATGAAAACTAGAATTCCAAAATTTTTGTCTATGGCCATCCCATTTGCACTTGCTTTATTTTCTATCCCCAAAACTACAAAGAGAACAAGCAGTGACAGAGACAGAGAGCACTAAGCAGGTGACTCAAATGAGTCCTTTTTATTGTTTAGGATCAGGATCAGCAGGTGGTATACATATGAGTCTAGGTACTATTTAGGGGTAGACATTTTGAATTTGTAGTCTGAATAGTTTATCTTACGATTCGATGTATCGGTTTATGCACATTGATTACGTAAGGGATCACGGTTATATTTTTAGACCAATGCATTGAGGGACCAACGATGATTTCATCATATTTCATAATTGACGTTGGCATTGAAGTCAGGCCCGGACTCAAATATGACAGGGGGCCATCAAAAGTGAAAATCGAGTCGACTCGAATCGACACATGCTAACAATAAACCGAATGCAAAAGTTATTAATCGATTTAGGAAACTAAAAAAGTTTTCATTTCCAAAAAACAAAATCCGTCCGACCAACATGAATCATGGTTATAGCCTTTATGTTTTTGTATGCCTTTTTAACTTGCCTCATGAATTACCAAATTGAAACTGATTCAAAGTCAATCGGTTTTAGTTTCACGGCTTTAAAGCTTATTGCTCTTGATTTTGATTTTTTCCATTTCTCTCTGATTCAGAGCGCTCATCGAACACGTTTCAACACACAGCAGCCCCAACAGCAGATGCCACATCGGCAGGCGGTCACGGAGCTGGAACCGGAGCTGGAGCCTTGTGGCTGCCATTTCAGACAGCAGCCGGCACTGTGACAACTTTATATAAAGGTGAGTAGGATTTAAGATAACGACAAGAGGACGATGATTGGAAACGTAATCCATTCTGTCCATTTTGTCCCAGAATCATGTGATGGTCTTAAACGTACCAGCGATGCTGCCGTACAGTGCGGCTACCAAAGACGCACACGTGAATTGGCCGATTGGGCGCGCAGCAAAAAACGCCGCATGATTCGACGTGAGGATCTATTAGCCTATTTGGCTGGTAAGCCGACACCACCGCCGACAACACACAATCATCCACATGCCAATCGTCGGTGAGTCCGCGTAGCCTGCATAATATTTGGCGTTGGAGCAAAGAACTTAAGTATGCCTCCGTTTCGTTTTCCCCCAGATCACCCAAGCCAGAGCATATTCATCATCATGGTTGTGGTGTGGGTCTGCTTCCTTCGGGCGCTGCTTCCATAGGAGCTAGTGGGTTTGTTAGCTCTGGTCTAGGCATCGCTTCATTACCCTCGTCTCCCAATGTTGGTGCCGCTGCTGTTGCCGGTGCCGGAGCTGCTGGAGGTGTACATGGCGCCGGTGGCGGTCTAAATCCTGGCGGTATTGGGGATGATTTGCACACATTTAAGGAGGCCTTAGTTTTGCGTCCACGGTAAGTGCAAGAAGCCAGTTCATGTGATGACTATTGCTTAATGTTTCTTTCATTTCCAGCGGTCCGGAACTTTTTGCATTTGTTGCCAATGAAATAGCCCGTCATTGCAAGCGTCCCGGCAGCCCGATCGATGATAAAATGGATATATGTCATTATAGCAGTAAACGTCAGCGTTTTATGTAATCAGGATAACAAGAAAAGGACGCTTCGACCCGCCACACTACCACCACCACCACCACCAGCATCCCCGTAACCCGCAACCCGCATCCTCATAACTTTTCCAGCAATTATTCTCCAGCGACAGCCAATAGACAAGAAAACAAACAAGCAAAACAAAAACACAAACTTAACATATGGGAAACGAACATAACGAAATTATGTTTGATCATTTTGTTTATACATGCTTACTTGTACATTTTGCTTAGTTTTAATTCATAAGATTCACTTTTTCCACTTTTTTTTTTTTTTAAATATTTTCCTTTGGTTTGGCTGCACAATTACGAAAATCTTGAGCCGAATTGTAAAAATTTCAACGTCTACAAAAAAAAAAAAGAGAAAATTATACATAAATGTATTTTTATACGATTGGTTAAATATTTTTTAGTTTCATTTTTTGTTTGTATTGTAAACGCGTATAACAATTTCATAAACTGTTATACATACATCAAACAATTGTGTAAATATTCTAGAAAACAAAACTGAAAACTCACTCAAACAAAAACAAACAAGAAAAGAACACAAAAAACAAAAGAGAAGAAAAGAAAATTTAGAAATTTAACTCGGAAAACATCAATGTTATATGTATTGCTATCTACAGAACTAGAACTTTATTAGCTGACTAAATGATATATGTACATTTATGATAGCTATATATATGTATGTATATATATATATATATTGGCATGAATGAACTGCACTGCGAATGGGTCTGAACGAATTGATGTACCCTTCCTCCCAAACAATTTCCTCTAGTCTGTGACTTTTCCATTGGATTTGTATTTTAAGATAGATTGAAATATTCAGCCAATAATTGGTTCCCGTTACTACTGGAGCTTTCGAAAATCGTTTCAACATACGGAATTTTCGTATTATTATTTGATCGGTTGCCATATACATATATATATGGAGGAGGCGAAGCGTTTAACTGGCTCAGGTGTCCTTACAAATGGCTACTGCCTTCATATATATATATATATATATAGCTAAATAAACATTTTTAGTTATACATAGTTTGAGGAATATGCAAAATTTCGTTTTAAAAAATTGTAATTTTTTTTTACTACAAATAATTTCTTTTGAAATCCTTTAAATTGGATTGATTGTTATAAATTTGATTTAAAAATAGTTTTATGTGTTTTTTAATTAATTCAACATTTGCATTTTATCTAAGAAAAACAAAAAGGAAGAACAACAGATTTGTAAGGATATCCAAAGTCTAACCACCATTTACCTTGATCCTTTTCTCTTTGATTTAACAAAATTCCACCTAAACTCAAAATAGCAAAAAGGAAAAAGTATACAATTTAACAATTTGGGGGGGCTGCGAGGGGGTGAACGGTGAACCCCTTCCCTCCTCACAAAATCTAGCTAGCCAGGTTTTAATATTATAATTATTATTATTACAAAGTGTACATCTATTTATATATATACATATATAATATATACGTATATATATTTAAACAATTGTGTGCATATGAATAGCATATTTACATATATATATTGATATGATATCATGTAGTTTGATATATGTATATATACATATATGTGAAACCAATATCGAGAGGAAATACTAAAAACGAAACAAGAAAACATAGGCTAAGTTAATAAAACGGTTAAAATTATTATCTAACTGAATAAAATTGTATCAAAAGCAAAAGTCCTACGAAATATTGCGTTGTAAAATGAGATGTATTAAACAAATTGAAAACAAATATTACCAGAAAACATAAGCTAAAACAAAATAAAAGCGATGAAAAGCAAAATAATTACAAAATTAACAGCAAAAAGAGAAAATCTTAAGTTAAATAAAAACATAATAAAAATTATGAGATGCGACAAAAAAGCCACAGCGAGATTGATTTTAGGCCGCCCTCTCACCCCCTCCCCCATCCCCCTAAAACATAAATCCTTTCAGGACCCCACACAAAGTGTTTATAGAATCTGATCCTGAAAGGATTCCTCAAATATCCCCATGAAAATAAAAATAGTTAATTGAATTTCTTCTTTGAAATTCATTGCTATTTGTTTGTTTTATTCATTCGTATTCATTTAATATTATTATCATTATCTTTTGTTATATGTATATATATATATATACTATACATACATATATAATTTTCATAGATTTTTGTTATTTTGGGTTTGCTGGTTGCTAAACATTTTTAATATCACACAAATGAAAATTGTTGAGAAATAAATTTGCAACTAGAATTTGAAATCGATTCAGGTGAATGAAAAACAAGAAATTTCAACTAATTTGATTTGGTATATATGTATATATATATATAGTATATAGTATTTATATATAATTTCGTTTTTTTAACCAACAATTAATTAATTTAACATGATGATCCAAAATCGGCAACGATTTTGTTATTTCCGAGTATGGTTAAAGAAACAAAATGTTTAAATGTTCTTTGTATATATTTATGTATATGAAGATATATGTATTATATATACCAAAATGAATGAATGGGGGGGGGCACAGGAGATATTCTGTGGAAATCGTTTCGAGTTCTCATTTGTATATATGTTTCTGGGATTGCTCTCAATTCCATTGCGAAACTTCTCTTGAAAACAAATTGAAATGAAGCAATTGGAATTGGAAACATATACAGATATATATACAGTCGACTCTCGTTAATTCGAAATTCAAGGGCCTTTTAAATGGTTCGAATATCAAGAGATTTTGTAGGGGACTCGTGATAACTTCGAATTATCGCAGGTTTCAATTAACGAGAGTCGACTGTATATATGTATATTGTTTGTTTAGGTCAAAAACGTATCCGAGTTTTCATAACCAAAACTAAGTTCAAATCGAAAACTTAATAATTCGTGTTTGTGTTTTTTTTGTTTGTTAAATTTTTAAAAGCTGACAACTTAAAAACTAATTGAACTATGAATAGTTAACCGATTTATAGTTTTCATTTTTAATACGAATGTGTTGAAGCTTTCGAGCGATTTCGGAACAATTCCGATGGATTTATGTATTGGTTTTTGTTTCTTTAAATACATTTATATATGTAGATGATTTTCATTGTTTATTTAATATAATTCATTTGATTTACTTAATTGCTATGCATGTGTGCTTTGTTTTTAAACAAAATGTATACATATATATATACTTGTTTTTATTTATATATGTATGTACATATGTGTATATAAAAAAAAAAAATTAAATAAAAATACAAATACATGCATAACTGCGTGTGTATGCATGTGTGTGTGTGTGTGTGAACTGAGAGAAACTTTAAAGTTTACAATAAATTTAAAAGATCTTTTGCGGAATGTCCTTGCATGTATGTGTGTGTGTGTAAGTACTCAAAAATTTGAATATTTAACTTCTTTGTTTTACAATAATTCCATTTTGTTTATATAATAATTTTGATAAAATATTTTACACAATTAACAACCAGGCTAAATAGTTTTCGCTAAGTTTTCTCTCGCCACAGCGAGTTAGAGAAAGTGTGTATGATAGACAGATAGAGAGAGTGAGAGAGAAAGAGTTTGAAGGAAATTAATAACACAATTCAATTAAAACAAAAAACTTTTCAACTTTAACGTTTCAAACATTCTTAATGCGTTCCTATATGCTTTTGTTGTTGTTTTTTCGTATAATGCTTTTATAATTTAGTTGTTGGTCGAAGCTCCTTGGTATAGAGAACAAAACAAGTTAAACAGGATGAGTGGGTGGATGGTGGGTGGAGAGTGAAGGGGGCGGTGTTAATATGCTGAATAGGAGGAGATAGAACCTCAAAACACACAATAAATGAAGGCTCTCATCCAATGAATTTTTAGCCTAGAACTGCACCCAATTGGCATTTGCCGTGTTCTGTTGTCCTTGATTGCCCCTGAAACGAGTCAGACAGATGGTCAGAGAAATCAATAAATCATTCAGAATGATTCAAAATAATTAATAATTAGTAATTACCCGGCTGATGCATAATCGGTCCACTCAGATCCAGCGCCAGCAGCCGCTCTATGGGCTGGCGATGTGGCTCCACCTGCAGTTGCCGCCGTTTGTGCTGGTGGTGGAGCTATTTTGCTCAAGCCACCTGGTGGAGGTGGCAACACACCGCTCGAACTTTTGCCTTTGCCCGTGCGTGAAGTACCCTCGGAGCCATCTTTTTTCTGTATTGAAAAGGAAATATGATAAAGTAAGGAACAAAAATCAATATGGAGACCTAAAGCATAAAAGGATGGATGCCTATTGGGCAGGGAACGAAAGTACTGGATGGAATTGGATGGACATTTAATTTACCGTTATGCGCATATTGATTTTAATGGTTTCACCCTCTTTGAAACCCAAATCCAATTCCTGTTTGGGTTCAGTTTTCTCCTTCTCAATTTGCTCCTGATTTTTGACCCATTTAAAATGATCTTGGAGTGCAACATTGAGATCAAACGAATCGGAACGATCGCCAAAACCTAAACCAAGGAATGCCGAACGACCATTATCATCCTGGACACGGATGACAAAATACCGTGAACTATCCGAAACAGCTTCAATGGCCACTCCGGGATATGTATCGATGGGGCAATTGGCGAATAGTGCGCCGCTGGTCTTATCCTCCAGCTTCAAAATGCAGGCGGTCCCCTTGGCCACCAAACGCATGCGGCCTGTCCATGTGGGCTCCTTTAGATTCCAATCAGCAGCTCTACAAGCAACGAGAAATAAGGAAAGAAACAAACAAACAGTAATAATTAATAACAATTGGTTGATTGTTGTTGCTGCTGCTGTTGTTAACAATTTGTGCGCTCAAGCATCAAAATGAAAACAAAGAAAGTTAACAGTTACACACATGCAATAGTCACACACACACATACACACACAGAATCGCGGGTACTTATCTACCATTTAGTGCATACGTGTAAGTGAAAATGTTGAACAATTTGAGAATTGGAAAACAACCGAAATGCATACAAAAAACAAAACAAAAAATCAATTGGAATTGAACTTTAAATTAGCAACAAGAGCAGCACCAATAACAAAAACGACAGCAACAACAAACTCGAGCCTTTTAACCTTGAGTTGCCAGTGTGTGCGTGCGAGTGTGTGTGTACGTGTGGGTGTTTTAAGGGGGCGTTTTTTTTTTTTTTTGTTGCTAAACACCGTAAATGCTTTATGTTTTATCCTTTTAACCTTCGCTTACCTGTAGCCTCGATTGCTGGCTCTCGGTGGTATTTTGTATATGAAAACCTCGGGTTTGACAATTAATACACTTTCATATTCCATGTTTATAGCCAAATTAACAAAATTGCCAGACACTGGATTTGCAACAGTGCTGCCGGATGTCATGCGTAAAATCGATAACTAATTACTATCGACAATTATTATATCGATATTCAGAAGACTCAAAAATGCGTTAATAGGCTCAGTAATGTGAAACTGGCGCCACTGGACTAATATTTAATTTTCCGTTATAAATTGCATGAATTTGAAATTCATTTTTTTTTTTTTTTTAATTTATATAAGGAATATAAATGCAAATAAATAGAAAAATTAAGCTTAATATTGCAGTTCCTTAGATAATAATATTGTGGTTTAGTATTCATATTAAAAAAACAATAAAACCCAAAAGAAAAACATAAAATTATTAAATTTGTTAATTATGTCATTATTCTAATTGCTCGATATCTAAACTAAGTAGTTTTTTTTGTTTTTATTATTCTAAATTGAATTAAGTTTAACCTAATTTTAAATGTATTTGTTTAACTTTAACTTTATTTTATTTGCATTTATTAATAGCAAAGAAAACTCAAAATAGGCTTTAAATGCTAAATTTTAGGTACATCAAAGTCGAACAGAAAAGTCCAACAATTTCTTGAACACAAAACGCAGTTCATTTTTTCTGCTTTTTTTTTTTGGTAGTCTGTACCTGTATTTTTGTACCCAGTATTTTCACTGCTGTAGTTGGGTTTTTGGAAAATGTGTGGGCGTTTTCCCTTGAAATGGTCACAATGCTTCTCATTGGTAGAAATGGACAGAGCTTTGGCCTGCGCAAAAGTTAAAGAAAAATAAACCATCAAATGGGGCGGAGTCTGTTAGGGTAACGCCCCCAAAATTTCAGCTGCGTTCAACTGCGCAACAAAATGCTGCGCTGCAGTGTTTCCCCCATTTTGTTGGACTGAACTTGCGTGTGTGTGTGTGTGTGTGTATGTCTATGTATGTATATGTCTGAGATTGTTTGTTTGTTTGTGCTTCGTTTGTAGTATAGATGAGTCAATTAACTCAACATTCCTGGAGGCCACATATTGCTTTAATTAAACAGACAAACAAAAATTGCAACAACACAACAAATTGCACTACTTTTGCCACCATTTGTTGAAACTCAGTTGCCTCTGTGTCGTCTCTTTTTTTGTTCCCTCTCTCTCTCTCTCTCTCTCTCTCTCTCTCTCTCTTTCTCTCTCTGTCTCACTCAGTTTGTGTGACTTTTCTGGGTTCTCTTTTGTTATTGCTTGTTTGCCAGTGTTTTTGGGTGGGCATTAAATCAATCGCTCACACACATACACACACCCACACACCTAGACTCACTCATATATATTATTTAAATGGCAAACAAATATTTGCATTTATTTCAACACACAAACACACACATGCACACAACCTTGAAACAAATATAAATTTCTCTTTTGATTTTGCCTCTTAATCAAAGTTTAATTACATGTAATTAATAAAGTTGATTGATTTGCATGCCACAAATTGATAGAGAAATCCTCAAAAAGAAGGGCGGCCTAAGAAGAATTGAAATTACTTATTTCATGTATTTGCGTGTGTGTGTGTGTGTGTGTGCATATTTGTGTTGCCTACTTCAGGGCTAAGGCTAACTCAAGTTCAAAATATTAGTTATTGAATGGAGCAATGGGGAAAGATTAGTCTAAAAGCACAAGTCTAAGAATTTATTCCATTAGCAGTTTTAATTTCAAACCAAAGGCAAAGGTTAGAAACAATCTTTGTATAGGAATTTTTCAAAACTTAGCTGGAAAATATACATTTTAGTTTACTATTAGTTGTCTCTCATAAAATATAACAGAGTGAGTTTGAAAAAGAATTGAAAAAGTAATTGTTAAACATGTATACATGGTATGAAACTGTATGCATTCATCCAACCAATTGAATTCGCTTAACGAATACGTATGTATGTACGTATCCAGCGGTTCAATGAATTCCCTTTTGTTCTCATCCATTTCCAATTTCCAATTCCATTTCGACGTTTCCAGATCATCGCTTTCAATTTGTATCATATATCGACTGAGATTTCGACTTTGACGGGACGGAATCTTCAATCTTCAATCTGCGACTTATTTACATTCAAGACGGGGGCAAGGATAACTACAACAAAACAACAAAAGGTGCAACAACAAAAAACGCACAAGAATCTCAAATTTTATTTCTTTTCATTATCTCTCTGTCTCTATCGCACTCCCTCCCAATCTCTCTCTCTTTCTCTGTTTAGTTCTTTTTTCTTCTTGTTCAGTTTTGCGAGCTGTTCGGCAAGTCAGAAGTCGATCAAGTGTGGCGGCGGCAACCCAAGATAAAGAAGGAACGAACGAAGGAACTAAAAACTAAAAAAATCTATTAGGAGAACATCGACATTCCGTTGCCCTGTATAAAAAGATAAACAATCACAGTTCTCAGAGTTCCTCGAATATATATCCATGTCCTTGAATGCCTTTCAAATGATGAGTTCTGCTTGGATTTGATTTCAACATTCCCATTTTACATAGTTTATATTGACAGTTATGAGAATTTGAAGCAAAAAGTTTAATAATTTAATAATTAATTGTTTATCAGCATTTGATATACCCCAGAATACCTTATTTTAGTTTAGTTATACAACAAATTCTAAGGAGCCAGAAAATTGGTAGAGAGATTGAAGTTTCCATCTATCTGCATTGCCATTCATACATACAAACAAACAAACAAACAAACAAACAAACAAACAAGCAAACATACATATTTGTTTGAGGGCTTAAACATCGAGCAAAAGAAGACGACGAGGTGAATTTTCTTCCTTTCGTTTGTGTATTTGTTGTTGTTGGTATGTCTTTTATATATGTATATATGTATTTTTTTTAAAATATTTTTATTATTATTGCATTTGCTGTTGCATTTCAATTGTTTTCAAAAACATTCAAGTGGAAGTCCTTTGAGTGAATTTTCCTCATTTTCTTTGCATTCACAATTTTCTCCCACCATCTACAAAAAAACAACGACTGCACCTTTTTGGCTCAATTGGTATTTTCTAGTTCTAGGCACAATTCTTGTGTGTTGTTTGCTGCATTTTGCATGCAAAATTTGTTTTACCCCCGGCCCCTCTCTTTTCTCACTCTCTCTCTCCACTTGGTTATGTTGTCTATTGTCCTTATTGTATCCTCATTCATTGTCAATGTGAGCATTGGGCTTTGTCTCGTTTCCTTTCAATTGCATTTCTGGCTGAAACAATTTGCATGGCTGCAAAGTTACCCTAATACTATCCCCTCCCCTCATCAGGAGAACCGATGCATTGTTTGATCCCTATTTGTTTGACAGGTTTTCGCCTTGGTCAATTGTCCATCAGCGAATTTGTTTTCCAAACCTTTACCGTTGTTTTTCAATGCTCGTTCACATTGACAATCAAGTTGCAACTAGCTAAATTGGACATGAAAAAATATTCTTTGATTTTCACTTGTTTTGTTTTATTGAAGGGGAAGTACATATTTTAGAGCAGTTTCCTCTTCAACTCTTCAACATTTTCTCTCATATAAAATAAAAGCTTTCTACTTTTCAATCATGATCCAAACTTTCAATATAATATTTTGAATAATTTACACTAAATCATTGTTTTTGTCGTTCCAATTAATGAGTGGCATGTTAACATTTGTTAAGAATAAAGTCCAAAGAATAAAGTCCCTTCAGGACTTTCCTAGAACGACGAGTGTTCTGTTGATGGCCACAAAGCTAGGCAATGAGGACCCTTTTCGTCCATTTTGTCCCCATATTCTACATTGAGGACATTTGCTTGGCCAAGTTCAACGAGCCACTTTTGGCTTTTCTTGTACCTGCTAACGAGTAAATAAAATGTATAAATAAATAGAACTCCTGAAAACTTTATACAAATATATAAACAGTGCCGGATTAACCATATATGTATGTATCAGGATTATCAAATGCCTCGCGATATTAAAACGCAGTTAAAAGATTTTCGATCACTGAAAATTTGATTCAACGTTCATTCATTTTCCAAAATAGAGCAAAGTAAGTAATAAAATGACAACAATTTCAGCAAATTCTTAAAACTCTTAACTTTGCGAATCTGTAACTTTGCCAAATTATTAGCGAATTTCAAAAGTGATATCTCATTTGAATGCTTTTATTATTATATTAACTTAATTTTGAATTGGATTGTAGTTCACGATAATAACATGGAGACAACAATCGTCAATGAATTGCAAAATATTCCAATAAACCTTAAGATATTGAAGCTTTAACTTGGTGAAATTTTGGAGTATTTGAAAAATTCATGTCACTTTTTTTCAAGTTGGAATAATGTCTTTCGATCTGCATTTGAATCTCGATTTCAAATATCAATTGAGTGTTTGATGCCATTTGAAAAATATACTAAATTTCGAATAATCTGAGATTTTTCATTTTGAAATCGTTTAAAAATTGGTCAAAATACAACCTGAAAAAAGTAAGATTAACCAAAAATGTATCTTTGAAAAACTCTAAAAGAGTACCATTATTTTTATACCCTTGCAAAAAGGGTATATTAATTTTGGTCAGAAGTGTGCAACGCATAGAACGAAGCATCTCAGACCATATAAAGTATATATATTCTTGATCATAGGAACGATCGGTCGAAAACAGTGACTTTTGTCAATAACTTCGTTTCTTTTAATGCGATTGCTTTCAAATTAAACATTTGATAGTTAAGCCTGTTAATGACTGTGCCGAATTTGGTAAAGATCGGGTAACTATATCATATAGCTCCCATATAGCTCGGTGGAAAACAGTGACTTTCATCAAAAAGTTCGTTATATCCTATGCTAAGATTGAAGACCGTTCTTTCGCAAACATTCGACTTTTTGGATAAAACGTTTTTACACTTTGATGGCTATGGGTAAGGAAAGAATTACCAAAACAGTTGCAAGGGTATACAAACTTCGACGCGGTCGAGGTTAGCCCCGGCCCTCTGGTTTTGACATCCTTTTAAGAGTTTTGAATTCGTGTTCTAATTTCATAATATTTTTAGATTTATTTAATTATTTTCATTTAAGAATACATTTCATGTAGAAAATTCCAATAGGCGCATAAGATTTTGTTCTTTTTTTTACTTAAAAGTAAATTTAATATACATTAAACTTATTGAATTTGTTTATACATATATGTTCATATTTATATTCGTTTAGCACTTAGAATATCTTCGTCTATGGGAACTATTCATCTTTATTCCAAAACGAATTCTTTTGATTAAGAACAACAAATTTGTTAAAAGTTGTGTTAAAAGTTTTTCCTAATAGATAACAAACGAAATCACAAGTTCCAATTGGCCAAGTTGAAATTTTGCTTTTATTATTCTTCATATGATCAAAATGGGTATCATTAGATCAAACATTAGTTTCTATACTATTTTGAAAAGTTTTTTAAAGTCTCAGTACTAGTGGAAAATCAAAATTGTCTGCATTCTGCATTTTTAGGCTAGGCTTTATAAAAAGTTTCGATTTCGATTCTTTGTCAACTACTTTCAGTCTATTATGTATTGAAATTCATAGGAGAAGAAAACTACTTCCTTGAGTCAATCGATGGAAGGAAAAGGGGAAATAGGAAAAGCAGTGAGAGGGGGGAATTGTAATTTAACAAAAAAAATGCCAAATTATTGAAGACAATCATTGGGCACGCATGTCCGCCTGCCTTCCGTCCTTCTTCTGTCCTTGTCCCTGCCTCTGTCCTTGCCTTTGCCCCCTCACTCTACACACATGAAAATGTTGTTGTTTTTTGCACGTCCTGGACCGCCGCCCGCGACGAATTGAGTTGCGTCCAACTATTTTTTATGCCTTGACTTCCTCTCGCTTCCTCTTGCTACCTATTCACCGGGTTCGCTTCATTCTTCGTGTTTTTTTTTTATGAGTAACTATAATTGTTTTTGGTCGAGAACGAGGAGCAGCAGGCGGAATAGGAGAAGGAGATGGGGGCAGGAGTAGCAGGAGGACAACAACAACGACGACGACAGTCAGTCTGGCAGGGCGGCCATCATTTCGGATTAGTTTGCCCTCTCCCGGTGTGTGTGTGTGTGTGTGTGTGTGTATGTATTTGACCTTTTGCATCTGCCAGAGGTCGTGTGGCCTGATGTGGTGCTATCAAGGAGCAGGGGCTAAAACCAAGGGCAGGGGGCCAGGAAGCCGTGCTCGTTATGGAGTCACGCTCATTGCTGCTCATATATATAAATTAAGATCCCTAAAATGCTGACAAAGGCCAGCTAATTCAATGGCAATAAAACGGATATTAAAACACACATCGAACTTGGCTACCGACTCTCTCGATTCGACTCCAACTCCAATATCATTTCTCTGGGACACCCCATGATGATTATCATATCCAAAACTAAAAAAAAACGTTGGAATTAATGAATTGAAAATGAAAATATTGTATGGAAAAATGCGTCCAATGGTTGTGGAGGCATTTTTATGCTGCTTTTCTTTCTTTTATGAAAGAAAAAGAAAAATGCTGAAAGAAATCATAGGCAAATAGGTAGAATGAGGGATGAGGGGGGTAAAGTGCCATATTCGATACCCTGCAAAGATATTTCACTGATGTACAAGTTGATTTTTATTCAGATCGAGAGGACATATACATACGTACATACATACATACATATGTATATAGAAATCAAATTGATCTTCAACAGTTATTAAAGGAAACTCCTTGATAACTTAAATGAAAATTATATGTACGAGTATTTTGTAGTGGGTATTCCCCTAGTCGAATTACGATTTTCTTTTAGTTAGCTTTACATTTCCAACTTGATCACTAATTCATTTTTCTAATTTTCCACATTTCTTTGCTGCGACAGATAACAATGATTTCGACAAAAAAAAAGAAACCCGTGGATTGGAGTTGGGCCGATCGCAGCCAATTCATTTCGTGGGATAATTTATGTGCCCGCTGTCAACTGGGCAACTGGGCAACAATTGCTCGCGCGGCTGCAACTGGTCTTCAAATGGTCATCATCAAGTCATCTGGCTGGCTGGCCAAAGGTCACTCACTCTCTCACCGTTTGACAATCAGGTGGATCGCTGCTTCTTAGCATCATAAATTAACCATTACCAACCAATTATCACAGGGGGCCACAAACAATGAATTCGAGCTCTCTGGTCCCTGGTCTCTGGTCTCTCGGCTCTCTGTTCTCCCTTGGTTCAGGCTCACAGGAAGTCATCGGATCTTCGGGGCACACACATTGTGTCACTGCGATTCCATTTGTCTTGTACTCTATCTGTGTCTACTTTTTATTTTTCCCTCAATTTTGTTTTTTTTTTTCCCTTTGTTTTTTGTGATTTGTCGGAGGCGGAGGCGAAATCCGGTAGCACGACTTTTCCTGTGTGCGGTCGCTTAGCATGGAGAATGTCCAATTCATTGCGCAAAACACTTGATGTCACCTGACGGAAGCTGTGGACTCAAGGAAACATTCGCTATGTAGGACTTGAACGCGGAAGTTGACCGGATATTGAACTAATTTTTGCCTAGGGTGATCCTCTATAATACCCAACACATAAGTCAATGTTTCGTCTTGAAAGAAACTGGACCAAAAGGCAAATTATAACAAATTAGAAATTCTAGTTTTAACATTTCATTTAGCATTCGATTAAAGATATAAACATACATATAGATAGTTATGTATGTAAACTTCTTTAAACTTCTGTACCAACTAAACCTAGTCCTTTGTCTATAGTCTTAATATAAATGATTTAAGCAAAATATAGAATGATGATGACTAAATGTCTTGAAGTATATTTAAAACATTTTCTTTTCATATTTTATAAGTAATATAAGTTTAATGATATGCATAGAATAAATAGATATTTAGATATTTAAGAAAACATTCTTACCACAAGCTTAACTTAACTAACTGTTTGAGAGAAAATGGCAAATATCTCGTAAGTCCTTTGAGAGATCAGGACGAAAATGGTGTCAAAAGATTCGAATCATCGAGGACTATGGTCGTTGTTGTTGTTTTATCTTAGCTTCCCGAAGGACATTCCAGTGTCAGTCGATGCGCTTCATCAAGGACTACCATCTGACCAAAGCACATCCTGAAATCATCCTTGAAGCGGCTTTTTGCGATTTTTAGTCATTTTTCTGACTAAGTAAATTCGAGTAAAATTTTTGTAAGGATATTGATCATGGAGGATCCAAGAATGGTAGTTACGTCGAAATCAACCAATGTCCTGCGTAGATATGGTATCGAAAAAATTATTCCTTTTTCGTTTCTTATCTCTAGAATCCACAAAGCCTGTCGCAGGACGATAGGACATGGTTTTTCTTAATTTTCTTTACTAAATCAATCCAGAATTGAAATGGTCAAAACTATTATTAAAACTAATGGGCAAATACAATTAAAAGAAGTGCAAAAAGATTGTCAAAGTTTACAATGGCAGAGTTTATTGGAATCGTTTGAGAATCAAGAAAAAAGAAAGGAACAAAAATCGATACTGGGTCTCATATTTGAATTGGTATTATTAAAAACGCTTTGATTAAAATCTTCAAATCTTTATGCAAATAAACAAAGCTTAGTGCCAACATTTTTCATTTAACTCTGACAAATTGAAATAGTTTTATTAGTTGTTTCTAGAGCAATGAATCGTTGTGCAACTTGGAAAATTGTTTAACTCTTTTGTATTTTGTATTGATCCTGGAAAATGTCGAGTCAATTTATGTTTATATTGTGAGTCTTGATTATTTTGACATGTCAAAAATGTGTTTTTTCAATTTCAAGGAGTGGAAAGGGGAAACGGGGGAGAGTGACTTGATGAATGACGAAGACTTTCACTTAAGGGCCACCGCTCCCCAATTGTTGTTGTTGTTGTTGTTGCTGGTTGCAGTTGTTGGTTTTTTTTTTTTCATCCTCTTATGCAGCTACTGCACTGCAACAACAGAAATAACAACAAATTTTGATTAAAGTTCTTTATTTTGTTTAAGATTCTGTTTGTAAGCCGCACCTAGCCATCTTTCTCTCTCTGTTTTTCTTTCAGGTTCTGTCTCTCTCTCTCTCTGTCCTTCTCTCTGTGATTTTGTGTGTGTGTGTGTGTGCGTTTCTTTTGGCTGATTGACCCAGCTTAGCCAAGGCGTTGCCATTGCTGTTGCCGTTGCGGCATGGCCTTTTAGATGTTTTTTTTTTGGGTTTTTTTTTTTCTTTTTGTTTTTTCTGTTGCCTTTCATGTTGTCACCGCAGAGCGCAGAAGTGAAAAGAAACCAAAAACCAGAAGCGTAACGAAACAGATCGAAGTCGAGGAAAAAACGGCAACAGAGCAAACCGTAAGGCGACCCCTGCACGCGTCCGTAATTAGATGTCGGGGGTGTGGGGATGTTTGAGTAGATCTGAGACTTGGATCCAGGCATTCCTTATACCTTCCCGACCCCGTGGCCCCCTCCATACCTCTCTCTCTCTGTGGACACCCCCACCTCCTTGTTTGCTTGTGTTTTCTGGGCGTGTTGCCCGAGAGTTGAACAAATTTGTTAAGAGCTCCAACAGCGCAACGGGGCAGCGGTGCCTTTTTAGTGTCCACTTTTTATTTTTTTTGCTAAATTTTTTTCTTTAACTTGCTGCCGTCCTTGCATTTGTTGTTGTTGTTGTTGTTGGAATGCAAATTGTCTTTGTTATACTGTGCGCAGAGAGAGAGAAAGAGAGAACAGATCACAGGTATGAAGGGCTGAAGTCTAAAAACTGGAATGTGCATAAATTTTGCCAGTGTATTTTGCTACCCATAAAATTATGAGCACCACCACTACGACGAACGATATGGGGGGCGTGGGGCGGGGGAGAATGTATCAGAATGGTGGGGGTCAAGGTGATGAGGGGAGAGCACTGCGACTGGAGTGGACCGGACTGGACCTGGACACGCATTCGCATTCGCATTCTCAAATTATATGCGATCATTAAATGTCTTCGACAAAAATGAGCATAAAAATCGCACGCGGCCCCAAATGAAAATAAATTAAACCCAAAGCAAAGCAAAAGTGCAAAAAAAATAACGAAAAGTTACAAAAAGAAAACAACAACAACAACAACAAAATTAAGAACTCAAAGCAAGGTGAAATATTTAATACTCTCTTTCTGGTGAATCTTAATCGTAACCATTTAGATGGAATTCGTTTATAATTATCTAAGGTCTAAAAATAATTCCATTGTTCATATTGGAAAATTCTATATTACATGTGATTGGAATTGGAAACAAGAGAAAAAAACTTTAAAAAAGATATAACATCATGGTGTTTTAGAAATTTAGGCCTAACATATAAACGAATAGAGTTCAAGATGATTTGATTTAAAACCCACCAATTTCTTTCATTTCTAAATTACTTCACATTTGCAATGGTAGCGTCCATAACTTCAAAGCTAAAGCTAGTTGAGAATTATAACAAAAAGAAAGAAACCAAATATTGATAAAGTTTACAAGTTTTCGATTTTAGAGCGCATACTCTTGGGCTTAATCAAGTGGATAAGGAAAGCTTATAGAATTGTTTAATGTCATTCAAAATATCATATAGAATTTCGATTTCTTTCAATATCATAATATTAGGAAAAATGTAGAAACTAATAAGACCTTTAGGATACAATTTTAGGAGGTTTTTTTTTTAACTTGTTTGCAGACCCACATCAAGTCGCACCGCCATTTCGATCTACTAGTCCCCTTCCTCAACTCGCCCAGTCTTCTCTCTCTCCTGCTCTCTAGGGTGAGTGAGTCATGTTTGATCTGAATTGTTGTTGAAGATCCAAGCTGCCATCCCATTCCAGCTTCAAATCGAGTTCCAGGTCTTCGAATCCCTGTATACTACTTATGATTGTATGGATTGTTGTTGCTGTTGTTATTCTGATTCTTGTGTGGCTCGGCGATCGTTTGCTCGGCTTTCAAAAGCAAATAAGTCACGTGAATAAGATTTCTCGCATAATAAATTATCGAACTTGGGCCACTGTATGCTCCATGCATGGGCATGCAGTTGGCGGGGCTTGGAGTCAGCTTGGTCAGCAGCTTAAAGAGCCAGAATGCGCTTCTGTGCAACGCCACGAAAAGTTAACCGAAAACATTATTGTGACCCGTAAATGATACAAAAATTGTGTGTCATTAATAAGCGGCACAGCGTGGTATCCCGCCACAGAGAGCGAGAGAGAGAGAATGATACATATGAGAGGCGAAGAGAAACTCCGACTTCGGTTCCAGCTTCAACTCCAACTCCGCTAACATTCCCAGCCTCAAAATCGAACTGCAGACATCCCGGTACCAACGACCGGTTGCAGCTTTACTTCCCCCCGTCTCCCTCCCCGCCCACCTCCTTAGACCATCAGTATCACCTCTGCATCTGCTTCGCTCTCTAGCTGCGTCTCGCCCAGGGTGGTCGCCCTTAAACTTGGCTAGTCGGTTTTACTGGGCTTAGTTGGTTTTAGTGGGTTTTCGGTTTATTTTTTGGTAGCTTGTTTCCGTTCTTGATTGATTTCTTTCAGTAAATCGAAGGCAGGCCATGTCAATGATTTGTTTAATCATTTGCCTAATGTTATTTTTCTCTCTCTCTCTCTCTCTTTCTCTCTCTGCTGGCCCCTTCCTCCATGCCATGCATCCATCTATCCATCCAGGGGATTACAATGAGCTTTTGGGAAAAAAGGAAATTCCATGTAAATATAAATGTTGAATGGAATTTTCTTGGGAAAACATTGTTTGAATAAAGTGTTTATTTTAACTTTATTAATGGAATTTGTATTTACAACTTTAATTCAATAAATTGTAATGGGTCAATTGTAAAAAACTAGATTTAATGATTCGTTTTTTTGTCAAAACTTTAACTTTATGTTTATTAAATAATAATAAATGATAATCATACTAAATATTTAGTTAACAGTGAGGCTTAAAAATATGTTAGATGGAAAAAAGAGAAATGTAGTTTAGTTGTTCTTATAATTTCTAAATAATTGTAAAATTTCAGGGAGACATCAAAATTGACCCAGAAAAATGGCTTTAATATATAGATACATATATCTGCGAATGGCTAGCACCGAATTTGTTGACCAAGTTAAAGTTGTTAGTTATAGCGCAAGGGAAAAAAGTCAATTTGAAATATATATATTGTTTATTTTGATTTCTTAAAAGGCTAATAGAATAGTAATTAACCTTTTTAAGTCTCCATGGCACTTGTCATTATTCTTAAGGGTTTTTAATACATTCAGCTCGTCTCCTGTCCCGGTTTTTCTATCTGTTGCACAATGTTATTATAACAAGTTCATGTTACATTTTCGGTTTTCAAAAATCATTTTGTAATCTAATCTGCATCTTTTGACCTTTTCCAGTTGCCACGCAAACTCAATTAGGCCAAGGCGTTGCCTAAGTGTAATGGGCGGATCAATAAACACAGATCGTTTTGCGATTAAAGATCTTTAGTTTCGTTTTCCTCTCATGGTTTTGTCACATTTTCTATCCCCGAAAAGTGAGCTACAGAACTGTTAAATAACCAGGACCAGGCCCAAACAGCTGCTGAAAAATTCCTCAAGATTGAAATACGAAACATTTCAAAGATGATGGAAATCAAGAAAGACAAAAAACCAAAAACGAAAACAGAAAGGGAAAAAAAAACAATTCATCTCAATATGCCAATGTTGCTTTCAACGGGTGCATTGTTTGGACATCCAAAATCTCCCATACAGAAATAGAGAAAGAGAGAGAAAGAGGGTCCTAAGTAGCCTGAGATACAAATGGAAATCGAAATTGAGGAGCAGCCAAAGCAGACTGTCAGACGCCTAGGCCCAATTTTCAATTACTTGGAAAGTTACTGCAGCTAAAAAGAAGGATTATCCCGGCAATGATCAACATTGAAAGAATGAAGACATGAAAGATATGTCAATATATGTATGTATATACACACTCACACACACACATGACCAAGAAGGATGGCGGCGTCGGCGTTGGCGGCCGACTTAGACACAACTGAAAACAACTTGTAGCATAGCCAAAAGAAAATTGAAAGGTTAAACAAGACAAAAGGAAACTGCCTAGGCGACCCCGATGAGGGACTGTGGGACACAGAAGACAGAGGGACAGAAGCCGCAGCCCTAGACGCACAGAAGCAAGAGCTGTGCCAAGTCGGGCATGAAAGAAAGTAAAAGAAAAAAATCAATTTCAACTCGAGCAAAACAATTACTTTCTCATATATGCATGTATACCTATGGCTACACTGAGAAAAATTCTTTGCTTTTCACTTTATTAAGTTGTAGTTAGGAATTGGTTTTAGCCTTGTTTGGTTAGCAAATTCGTGGCATTTTCCATAAGTCATCATCGAGCATGCAAAAGGATATTTTACGAATCCTTAAAAATATTTTTAAATACATATATTTCCCTTTTTCCTGCTATATGGCTAAAACGGCACCGTTCTTACGAAATTTTTGTTGATTAAGTTGCAATTCTCAACTTGTTTTAGCCCAATCAATTTGGGAGTCTTTAGCAATACTGACTTGTTGGATCTGGAAACAATTCCAGTCAAATGTAAGTCTAAATCACCTCTAGCCGAGCTTTGATATATTTTCTCTCAGTGTATTTGCGTAGGTTGATGTGTATTTTTGAAACTGTCTTGTCAATCCGCACATAAATAGTGTCAATCAAAGAAAAGAAGAAAATTTGAAGAAAAAGAAGGTTGGTTACTCAACAACGGCAACAGCAGCAGAGGCAGCAACAACATTGCGTCGCCTCCCATTGTAGAAGATATCGAGAAACCGTTGCATCCATGATGACTACTACACACAAATGTATGCCTCCTCTTAGCATTCCAGGAACCTAAGAAATTCTTTATTATTATTATTCTTCTCTTTTATTATTATTGTTGTTAACCCTCTCGTCATATAATTCGAAAAAATACATTTACCCCGCCCAGCAGCAGCAGCATTGACAACATTTTGATTTGATTTAACTTTGATTTTCAATATGCTGGTTATTGTGGTGTGATGGGGCAGAGCTTGTCCAAATGGAGGGAGGGAGGCAGGAGGGAAGGGAGGGATTTAACAGTATGCCCCATAAGGCAATCTGTCCACTCTCCATTGTTAACATTTGTAGTTAAAAGGGAAGAGAGAAACAACAACCAAATGTTGATTGACAAGTCAGCAATGTGTATCTATGTGTTTGTTTGTTTGTCCGTCTCAGTGTATTGGTTGGAATAAAAAACACGAAGAAAAAACAGCATCAGGGGGAGGGGGTGATGGTGGATTAGGGGTGGGAGGGCAGAGGAATCGGGAACTGGGATGTGGGCAGTCTGTACACACCTGCCACCGAATTCGGGGAGGAGGGAAAAACTTTTCATGTTTTCAGCGTTTCACAAAACAAAACAAAACAAAAGTAAAAAAAAAAGTTTTTTTTTTTTTAAATATGTCAAATCAATATCAAGCAATCATCTAGACTCGATAAAAAAGACGTATGCCCCACCTCCCAAATACCTACTCCCTCCTTCTCGCTCATTTATATGATTGGTAACTCAGAAGCTTTATTAAAATTACACAAATTATCATAATGCAATATAAATTTAGTCTCAATTCTCATGAAATATATAGTAAAGTATACATATATATGCATATATAAAAAGAAAAAAGAAGCAAGCACTTTGATAGGTCAAAATCACATAGTGTTAGCCACATTTTGGACTTTTTGCCGGTTTTTAAGTTTAATGTCCTTCAAAAAGTCATCTCAAAAATGATACCATCTGGTAGGATTTATCTTCTCTTACTTATTAGTCCTTTCAATAAACAAGATTCAGGTGGAAAAGGGGGGAGGTAATGAGCCCCTAACATAATTCATTCAAACCATAACGTAGATGAGACTGCATAATTTCAGTGGGGAAGCAGTTTTTTGAGTACATTTTGATTTGAATTAATAAAAATACGCCAAATACAGTTTCAACTTGCAATGAATTGAATTACAAGAATTTAATGAAATTTAATTGTAAATTAAATGAAATGAAATTCAACGGAAACCCGAAAATTGATAACTAGATGCGCTTAAAATGCTTAAACAGGTCCAAAACATAATTTAACTTAAATTTGTGCAATATCCTATTGCATTTAGGATATCACTTCGGGAACAAAATACTTTCCATTGCCCTAATTAGGATTTAAAAGGAGAAAATGTTGACATTGGATTTAATGCCATTTCACAGTAATCTTAACAATCTATAAAACTAGACTAGATACATTCAATTATTTTTTCAAATTTGATTTCAAATGACATTTGCAATGTTATGCCACGTATAAATGTGGGTACAAAGTTATATATGTATATATGTAGGTATCGATTACCCTAGAGCCACACATGGTGGCTGACTAAGAACTTTGCCAAACCGCAATTGTTTGCCGCAGAAACTCATGCTAACGACCTTCTCGTGCTGCAGCCCCAATGAAAATTGTTCATACGCCATGTTGGCGGGCTTTCGGTGCTACGAACTTGCAACTGTAAATAACACAAAGATAGAAACATGGAGCAAGGGACAGAGATAGATGGAGAAATGGACACAGCATGAGTGAGAGAGAAAAATGTTATAAAAGATGAAAACAAAACAAAAGAAGACAAAAATCCCATTCCGATACCCACCCAATGCCAGATTTGAACAATAACAAAGCATAAAACGTATCTGTATGCGGCGGCCATTGTGTGGCATTTCCGGTAAAGGAAATTTTTATGATGTCAAACTTTAAAGTTTTCTTTTTTTTTTTTCTTATACGTATGTATGTATTTTTTTATGATTGTTTTTCAAATATACTCTATAAGATTTGGGGGGTTTCGCAGACCAAAAAGAGAGAGAAAGGTTTGAAGAAAAATTTCTTTTTATCTTATTATTAGAGGCATTTGAAAAATAGACAGTCTAACTTTAGTCTTATCATAACTCACTATTGCAGGGTAATTCATATTCGTTGCTTTCATTTTTTTTTTGCGGGTGGGGCATGATTTTAGTGTGAAATCTAATAAAAAGAAAAAAACAAAAAATTAAAATCACAAGAACCCAAAACAAATGTAGTTTTTTTTCCTACTCATTTTTTGTCCACCTTTATTTGTTCCTTTACTTTTGTGTTTGTGTTTTATTTTATTTTATTTTTGTGTTTTTTTTTTTTTTTTTTTTTGGCAATGGGCCTACAAATTGGCTCGCTTGTCTTGACCATTTACTTTTTGTATATCTGCATATATTACCCCTCTTCATAATTAATTTTGTATTTTGTATAGCTTCTAAAAAGAAAAAATTAATAACACAAAAGAGACTACTCACACACATCTCTTCGATCTCTTTGGTGCTGCTGTATTTTTTACTTCTCTCCAATATTTTTTCGTGTTTTTTCCTTTTTTTTTGTTTAATAATGAGACGACATTTCGAACGCATAAAATCGTCATAATAATTTTTGATATATGAAGCAGCGCAAGGCAAATACAGGCGCGCTAATATCAAACGAATTCTTTTCAAGATAAAGAAGAGAAAAAATAAAGAAACTACAAAAAGGCAGACAGACGAAAGAAGAGGAGTCAAAGAGTCGAAGAGTCTCGCATCGAAACCGAAACTTGATTTTGAAAATGAACCAACGAGCGAACGGGTGGGGCAGTTGCCGCTGCTGCTGCTGTTGCTGCTCCGGCTGCTGACCAATTCTTATAAGAAAAGCCCCCCAAAAACCCAGGGGAGGCAGAGGCATAAATAAATAAAAATAAAAAACACTAAACACAAAGTTCCACAGACCGAAAGGTCTACGACTTTGATATACCCTAAGCAAGTGGTTACTTCAGCTAATCATATCCAACTATCTTTTATCTATTTGATAAACTAAAACCTTCGTATGGATATTATAAAGAAATAGTTGCCACCTTGATTGAAGAATCTTTCTACCAAATGTGGAAAACTTTCAAGAACTATAAGATTAAAGATTTTGAAATATCGTAGTGTTTACCCTTTTAGTTTGTATGTACAGGGTACTCAAGCCAAGACTGCGCAGTCAGAAAAATCGAACAAAAAGTACACACACACACACACACACATACACGCACACACAACAACAACAACAAACGGTAGGGGAAAAAAGAAGCATTAATCGTAACAATGTTATTAGTCGTACAACAGGGGATTAGGCTACCGATTCGTGCCCCCAAGTCCGACTTCGACTCCAACTCCATCACCATCTCCGACTCCAACACCATCTCGACCACGGAGTCCAAGTCCAAGTCCGAGCAGGAGGCAAAACTTCGTCATCTTTTGTTGTTATTGCTGCTGCTGCTGCTGTAGATGCTGCTAGGTGTGGGAGGGGAACCTGCGAGATGCGATTCTGCGTGTCGTTTTCATCTTCAACTGCTTCTTTTTTTATTCATTCTTCTTTTCTGTGTTGTTGTTTCTTTTTTTTTCGGTGCATTTTATGGACAATCTTATGGCGGTGATTAAATCATGTTTGCCCTACACCAGATGGCCACTTTGATGGAGATGATTGCTCTACCCTACATATTCCTACATATGTCTGTATGTAAATTAGCGAAACAAAAAACATACATTTTATATTGCTAAAAACAATGTACAACAGAAGCAAAATATCACATACAGCACACGATTTGTGGCATCATAAATGGCCAATATACATACATACATATCCATACTTAATCTTCAATCCTAAAACTAGTGAAGCACAAAACATGTACAAATTCTACATTGTGTTAAACTATCCAATATTGATTTCTTAGTATTTTCATACAAATACTTTAAAATGGATTCGAGAAGTCATAAGACCTTATCCCTATGTCATTTGGCGGCAATATCAGTTAACTCTGAAAAAAGTCGACACATTTCCAAACATTCATAGTTCGAAATCACATAAAGAACTTCTTAAGTATTTTAAAATACTTGAATGAATACTAAACTGTATAAAAATTATAGAAAAAACTTTATAAATTTACTTACAAAATTATATATGTAACATTCTTAGCAAAAAAAAAAAAAAAAAAACTATAATTTCCGAAGTTTTTTATGGAAATTAGAAGATCAATTCTTAATGTGAAAGACAAGAGAAGAATGAAAATCCGTGAAAAACTAGGATTGACAAAGAAAATGTTTGTTTTTTTTAGATTTTTTTAAACATACTTTTTTTTCAATCTGCCTATTACTTGGGCTGTAAGTTTGTTTTAGTTTAATTTAGTTAGACAGATTTTAATACCTTTAACCTGAAAAAAAGCCATGGGTTTTTCAAATACTCCAAGAATTGACTGAATTAGAGTTTTTTGAATTAAAGGTTTATTGAAATCCTTTGCTATGCGCTTGAAAAGATCTTGATAATTAGCTTGAGTTACAATCAAATTGAAAATTGTTCAAACTCTAAAGCCATTAAAATAGGAAATCGACTTTGAAAATCTATTGAAATTTGGCAAAGTTTTAGATTTACAACAATTGAAAAGCGCTTTTGAGAATTTCTGTTAATTTACCTAAGTTATTTAGATTCATTACAGCGCAGGGCCCGTAGCATTTGAGAGTCCCGCCATAAGGCTAATCTGGCACTGATGCGAAAGATATATAGATAGTACATATGTATGTATATAGCTGGCTAAATATAATAATCAAGGAAATAAACAATGTAATGAAAATGAAAAGAAAGTTTTTCCCTTTTGGCTGAGTTTAGCACAGTTCAATCAAATATTATTCTATTCACAAAAAATATCTAGCTTACTAACTGATTCATAATATAAATATAAATCTTTTGTCAAATATTTATATACATTGTTGATTCTTAATGTATTTGAATAGTTATTATTATTTTCTTTATTATTTTCTTCCTAAAGCATTCTATTAATAGTCTAATTTGTATAGTTAGTTGATAATGAAATAATTAAAATGTTTATTTATGGCGTTAAACCCCCTGCCTTTTAACTGCCGTTCAGTCCGTCAATACCTTGCTCCCACAGGTCCAGCCCAACAATTCAAACAATTTATGAATTTCGCAAACAGCGGGAAAAATCAGAAAACACGCCCCTTGACAAGAATCGAGTGGAAAAAGGGGAGAAGTGACAGACTGAAGGGCAAAAACAATGTTAGCCACAATGATCGATTGATTTGCCACAGGCGCATAAGACAGAGAAAGAGAGGGAGAGGGAGAGGGAGAGCGAGAGAGAGCGAGAGAGAGAGAGAGAGAGAGAGAAAGACATATATATATAGAGAGAAAAACGTAAGTGAGAGTGAGATTGAGAATGAAAGACCTTTAAGTAAATTGCCAAATAATTAACCTGATCCTTTGGCCCAGAGGCTTGAGTGGTTGCTCCTTTTTGCAGGATATTTGCACATTGGGTTACCATGACAAAGGGAAAGGGGCACAGGGTGAGATGGGAATGCAAAGATAAGCATAGAGAAGGGAAGAAAGACAGTTCTTCCTTTTTTTATTTTGCAGCCCCGTGTGCAAACAGGCGTAATTAACAGGAGTCGAGAGAATGGAAAATTCGTTTTTCAAGGTGTTCCATAGAGTCAGTGAGTCTCAAAGAGGTTCAGTCGCCGGTAGGGGAAAGCGGGGGGAATGAGGTGATGCCTATGGGATGAGTGTTTGAGTTTTTAATTGAATGCATTTCAGCGTAAAAGGTGAAAATATATATATATTTTTTCTTTTTTACTTTCAACCACAAGAACAAGAATGAAAAGAAATGAAAAGAACAAAAAACGACCAGAAAGAACAAAAATGAACAAGAGGCACAAAACAAATATATTTTAGAGCTAATATTCTATATACCCTTAGTCAGGGGTTGTCTGCTAAGAAATGCCAAAATGAATTCCAAGTGAGTTCCTCAACAAATTGCTCAAAATTTAAGGAGGTTTTCCAAAAATTTATGAAACTTGTTCATATTTTCTGGTTTTGTCTAGCAATTTGTTTTTCAACACCAATATTAACCTGGACCCCTGGAAAACACAGCCCTGAAAATGGGGTAGACAACGTTAGCAGTCATTTAATTGTCAAATAATGTTGCAAAAATAATTCTGGTTACATTAGATTATAGTCAAAGGAAAGGAAACCCAGAACAACATATAATCTACATATATACAGATATGATTTATTTGCCCTTTCATTTAAGGTAAGTTTGAACAAAATTCATTACGACTTTATTCCGCTTCAGATCTTTCTTTATGGGATAGAAAAGTTATATTATATAGCATATATGTAGAAGTTTTTCTTTGCTTTTTCTTTTCAATTTGCATATGAGTTTACTTCTTTTCGATTTAAGAGTGAATAGATACATATATATTTATATATTTTAAGGATGTTACGTGCATAAAGACAAACAGACAAATATACCCATTTCAACTAGGGAGGTTACTGGGTATGAATAATTTTAAAAGAAACCTCATCTAGACTATGAGGTAATTTCTTTTTCTCTTTCCTTTTCTTTTTGCCTTTCTTTTTACCTTACTTGTTATTGTTGTTGTAGATGTTACCTTCCACGTTTGTGGTGGGTATAGGTACGTTTTCTAGCTCGCTGGTTTGCTTGCCAATTTCCACTTTTCCGGTTTTAAGCTCACTCATATACACACACGCGCACATACAACACACACACAGAGACACACATACAGACATGGGAGTAGACACAAGGGGGCTATAATCCAAAAGTCGCCAAGTCCTAAGCCTCAAATTATTATTGAGTAACTTAGTAGAAATTATTTTAAAGTAACAACTCTGTAACGATTCCTCTTCTTTTCTATGGGACTTTCTACTACGCCCCTGTCTCGCTTGTAAAACCAATGTAAACGCTGTAGAGAACTGTTTATTGTCGAGTTTGAGAAAGCAACCAAACAGCCAACCAACCGCCATCCCTTTGCAGCCTGTGCTGGCCCCTCTTGTGACCCAAGCCAACCCGGCCCAAAGCAACCCAACCCTTGGATGCCTTCTCCGACTTGGGCCAGCTCCTTTGTTCGTTTTGTTTTTTGCTTACATCGTTTCCATTTCCTTATGCATATTTCATCAAACGGTAATAATAATAATGATTCTTCTGTTAAAGGAAGCAAAATGTGCTCAAGTATGGTTGAATTTTATGAAAGAACAAAATTTAATAAAAAATAATTTCCCATAATTTTTCCTTGCACGATTTGCATTAATAAAAGTGACTTAAATTATGAAAACAAATAAATCAGTTAAGGGGGGGAGGAGACGACAAAAAAAAAAAAAAAAGATCGCACTAAGAGAAACGAAGAGACGAGAAAAAAATAATAATAAGAAACAAAAACAGAGTAACAAAAACAGGAACAACCTCTTGCTGCTTGATCGACAGTCTCTACTCCATCTTCTCGTTTCATCTTGTTTGTGTCTCTCTCTCTCTCGGTTTCTTTGACTTTACCTGTCTAAGGTCTATCTATCTTTGTCTGTCTCTGTCTCCCGATTCAACAGTGAGTTGTTGGACGACGACGACGACGACGACCGTTCATCATATACCCTTCAGTCCATTTAACACGTTTCCGACACTAATCCTGCCTTGATGAAACTAATTTTTTTCATGTGGCCCCCAACGGGCCTCCACCAGAGCCAGTTGATTTATTTCAGCGTGCGCTGTTGGTGAGCTTTGCCTCTCTATTCTCCTCTCTATCTCTCACTCTCTCTCCATCTAACTCTCAGTTTTTTAGTCTCTCTCTATGTCGCTTAGACAAAGTAGATATATGTATATGTATATGTTATATTATTATTATATATAAAGTATATAAAGTGTATAAATTTACTTATATCTTATAAAAAAACACTAGAAGATATAGTAAAATTAGGCTAAATCGACTCTTCTTCTTGTCAAAGTAATTTCGAAATCTTGTAGAAATTAGACGCAGAATATTTTTATATTTAACTAGTTTCGAGTGATCATAACTTTCTAACTTTATATTTTTAGATTCTTTTAGCTAGCATTTTTGGTTTGATTGTTTTTTTAATCGATATTTAAAAACACATTTCAGTTAGTTCCAAAAAGTTCATGAATTTTCGATTTCAAATATCTTAGAAATGTTATACAAATTTGAAAAAAAAAAACATTCTAATTGTAATTTACAAAACCTTAAATTGAATTTCGGATAAGATCAAAGATCTCTTTTTATGAAGTTGGTTGAAATGCCAGATAATATTGTTTGATAAAATAACTTTAAAATGCAATTGGAATAAAAGTTAATTTGAATAAATAAATTCATTTGCTATTTATTTTAGAATTTAAACTATTTTGGGTTGGAATATGTTAGATGTTTGGCTAATTTTGGATTTTCTTCAAGTGTAATTGTACTAATTCCTCCATCTGACTGAATGACTGACTGACAGTCATCGTGTTTTCAGACCCGCAGCTTCTGCTTGAACTCACATATAAAACTCGGCCTCATCTCGTCTCGACTCGACTCGACTCTTCTTGACTTGTCTCGTCTCCGTTTTGCCTCGTCTCAAAATCCCAAGATCGCTCGCTGTGATATGTATGACTATATCTCTGGCATGATCTTACCACAAATTAGTTTGGTTAGCTGCCGTTGTTGCTGGTGTTGCTTCTGCCTTTTTTTCTCCTTTTTTTTTCTTTTTGCTCTAAATGTGGCACGACACTGGCACTGACTTCGATTCTCCGATTCCTTCTTACCGCATCGTGTCAATCATTTAAAATGTATGGGGGCTCCGTATAAGAAGAAGATGAAGAAGTCGAAGCGTTCGGTTAAAGCCACTGCGATTGCTCAACACAAAATTGGTATTGGTATGAGAGTGGTGAAGGGTCCAGGGGTTAGGGGCGGGGAGAATTGAGGACCTGGCCTCTCTTTGCGACAGTGCAATGTCATGCTTCATTTCCTGACTTGTCAATTTGTTGGATCCTCTTCTACCAACATTGCCCGTTTTCCATTTGACTTGTGGAATAAATATCATAATGATGTTAATAATGACGATCATGGTGACGATGATGATGATGATTATGATGATGAACAAAAAAATGAAACGAATGAATTTGGTTGCGTCAAATTTGCTTTCCAATTTGAAAACATTGAACGATGTTTGATGGAAAAGAAAAAACAAATTAGTTGAATTTGTTGGGAATGAACAAGAAGAAGATAAACAAGAAATCAATAAATTATCATTTAATGATCAGCGGCAGGTGCATGGCCAGAGGAAGAGAAGTGATGTGAAAGGGAAAGGAATACTTTATCCATTCATATTAAATACTCTTACTATTTTGTTATCATTTTAATCAAGCAAATCACGACTAAGGACCTAATGTATATTGATAACAACAAGGATCAGAAGGATAAAGAGAAGTAGCCAGCTTGTCTCAATAACTAAGACGTGTCTTTCTCTCCTTTTTAAAGTTTAAGCTTAACCAGAGGGCCGGGGCTAACTTCGACCACGTCAAAGTTTGTATACCCTTGCAAGTTTGTTAGTAACTCTTTTATCTAAACTAACTGTTTTATCTAAAAAGGGTAATGTTTGCGAAAGACCGGCCTTCCATCTTAGCATAGGATATAACGAACTTTCTGATGAAAGTCACTGTTTTCCACCGATCCTTCCTATGGGAGCTATATGATATAGTTACCCTATCTTTACCAAATTCGGCACAGTCATTAACAGATATATTTAACTGTCGATTTAATTTGTTTAATTTGAAAGCAATCGCATTAAAAGTAACGAAGTTATTGACAAAAGTCACTGTTTTTGACCGATCGTTCTTACGGGCGCTATATGATATAGTCACCCGATCTTGATCAAATTTGGCACAGTGGTTTATAGTTACAATAAACTTACTTATATGAAATTTCACGACAATAGCTTAAAATGTAACGAAGTTATTGAGAAAAGTCACTGTTCGTGACTTTGCCGTTTGTATGGGAGCTATATGATATAGTGGTCCGATCCGACTGAATCCGAGATAAACAAACCCTGCAGTATATACAAGCCTACGTGCGAAATTTCAGCTCTGTAGCTCTTACGGTCTAGGAGGAGTTCGCATCGATCCAGACGGACGGACAGACGGACGGACGGACGGACGGACATGGTTATTTGAACTCGTCTCGTCGTGCTGATCAAGAATATATATACTTTATATGGTCGGAGATGCTTCCTTCTATGCGTTGCACACTTCTGACCAAAATTAATATACCCTTTTTGCAAGGGTATAAAAATAACACAAATCACAAGTCCACTCTACCAAAAAAAAAAACAAATTAAGTACTTTTTTTGTTTGTATTATATGTATATATATATGTATATTATGTATTCCCATGTTCCACTTCTCAAGATCTTACATCTCTTTGTTTTACCTGTGTTTAGTACACAATTTACTCATCAAATTGGTGTTTCTTTGTCTCTTTTTTGTGGAACTTTAAAATGTATATAACTATTAAACGATGATAATTAAAAATATCTCATTTGTCAGGGAATGCTCCAATGCAAGTCAAACTAGTTCTTGAGAATCAATCAAAGACAATATTATTGTTTTTTATTGGGTTTCAAATGAACATAGTTATCTGTAGTTTTCCCTAGATTGACTAAACCTCCTATAGTGGTTATATCAGGCTAAATTGGTTGATTTGTTGAAGAAGCCGTCGAATTAAACTTTGCGATTCTCCTACACAATGCAAAAATTAATGTTTCTTGCCCAGAGTAAATTTAGCCAACAAATGTTAAAGCTAAATTTAGAAACTGCGTATAAATTATATAAAAGACTATAACCTATTTAGGATCTGCACTTTTAATTAAAATCCTTTTTTTAGGTATTGTTAGGCTGGTATATATACATACATACTTACATACCTAATTCTCAATAATTAATTCTAAGACAATCAAGCTGCTGAGGTAATTCATTATGTTCGCATAGTTCAGAGACCTTTTGATACGATTTGAATGAAAGGTATGTAGGTTATTTCTGAAAAACATTCTATGAAATGGAACGGGAACGCGCAAGTGCTGGGAAAATTTGCTGCCTTGAATGCACCATAAATGGGATCAGGAGTTGGAATGCAGCTGGTGCATTTGCATAGTTCGCGCAGCGGGAAAGGTTCGCAACAATGCGAACAATGGCAATAGTTGGGCTGTCCCACCTCCGAAGGGACCAAGTGCATTGCCTGATGATGATAATGGTTTAGTTTTATATTTTTTGATGGTTTTATGATGCGGTTAAGCGCTCGAAACCGCAAAGTGGCCGACGCCGTTTTAGCATGAGTGCGGAAAAGGGACGACCAAAGGAATGGGCTAAGGAAACGACGAGCGCGAAAGGTATGAAGGATACGCAGGAGATGTGCGTAAGCTGCACAAGTTTTGGGTAATGCAGGCTTGCAGGCAAAATGCGAATGCGAAAGGAGTCCATAAATACAAACAATAAGTATGTGAGTACCTGTTGACCGACCTGCGGCCGCCTTCTCGTTTATCGACGACCACCTCCTTTTACGTTTTGCGGTCCTTTTAGCTACCGGGCAGCGAGCGTGCCAACTAAAGGAAAAATAGCAAAAGGATTAACCGCATGCCAAAAGGACGATGCCGATGGCGATGGCGATGGCTTGGACAAGGACAACGATCATGATGACGGCAGGCACGACGATGCGGTTAGCAGGATAAAACGCCTTTAATCGCTTTCATTGTTTTTCTAGGCATTCACAAAGATGCTAAGTGGGAGCAGGAGAGAGAGATGGAGTAAGAGTGAGTGAGTGAGATGGAGGAAACAATAAAAATGCGAGCGCGGCGCATTTAATCTCAAGTGAATCTCTCAGTGTATTTTAGAGGAATCCTTTTGGCTCTAGCCCTCTAGTCACACACACACACACACACACACACCGTACACATAAATTACCTGTTGGCCCTTTTTGGCCAAAAAAGGTGATTATGAGTTTATGATCACATTGCTCTATTCTTGGAAAAATTCTGTGTTAGCTGGGCAGGCCTTGAGCAACGCCCTCCTTATATATGTATATGTATATGTATGTATATATACATATATATTCTGTGCTCATTTCACATGCACATACATATTTAATATATGTATATATATGAATGTCCTTCCCCCTGCCACTCCCCACTCATTGGCCCTTTCAAGGCGAAAAGCTATAACAAAGTTCTGGTTCTGTTCTACATGCTTCCATTATTTCCCCCTTCATCTTTTATGAGATTTACACATTGATTTTTGTGGGGATCATGATAACATTGCCGATTATCAGGCGATTATCACGTTTTCGATAATGAGATTTCGTTTTATGATTTCGTTTACGTGTGTGTTCATTTACCCCCTTTTGGTGCGATACGAGTGCGAGCGAGAAAGAGACAGCGAAAGGCTGTCAGAGGGGTGATGGTGGAGCGGGATGAAGGCGAACTTCACTTCACTTTGCTTTGCTCTGCTTCATTTTTTGCCTCTTTCTCTCTGTCTGTGTGTGTGTGTGTGTGTGTGTGTGTGTGTGTGTGTGCTTAAGGGGCGATTGTTGTTGCCTTTAACGGTCTGTGCAATTAAGTTATGTCAATCCACTTGGCATATGGCCGGGATTCCAAATCAGAGACGGCATCAGAATCAGATAGACAGACAGAAAGAGATAGAACTTATGAGAGTCACATAGATAGAGACAGGGATATCGAGAAAGAGAGACAGGGCGACCCAGTCGAGTGGCCTTTGTTTGGCTTTTTGGCTAAGAGATTTGGTGTGGGGTTAACTTGTTGTTGTTGTTGTTAAAAGTTCCTCAAAAAGGCTTGTTAATGAGCTTATTTCCCTATTGATGATTGTCTTCTATAGAAACATTTTTGAAAATATTTGTATTCATATTTTGAATGCATCCTCAATTAAAAATAGAACCTACCGCCGGAGACAGAAAATTATCTATTCAACAATTATGTATTTCCACAAAGTTTTATATTTCATCACACAAACCGACCTTGAGTGATTACTAGAAGTAGCTATCGAAATCTAAATCAAATTTCTGAGTTGCCTAAAAAAATTCGTTTAAAAAGATGAAATAAATCAAACATTTTACTTCAAACGCACTTTGTTTTTTGAGAAATTTCTAAGAAATATATAAAAATGAAATAATATTTGAAGACCTTAGCGGACGTTGACGATACTATGCGCAGTACGTTCAAGTGGCCCCTACGACACCAGGACAAAGCCTGTTACGCGCGAGCCAAAGCAGATGACTGCCCACCTCCCACCCGACCGACCGAGGGGTGCAGCCGTATAACGCACGGCACGAATCGCGTGGACAAATACACAATAGAAAAAACAGACAAACAAATAACTAAATAATACTATAGCTATCTATTAACTAAATGGGATAGGATAGAAGTTTTAATCATGTTAATAGAAAACTCTGAACCGATTACAGGGAATAGAAGGTTGTAATCAGAGCAGAGGACCCTAAAAGGTTCATGCAGGGCATAGTTAGAAGAACAATAGTCAGATATTAATAGTCAGATATTTGATCAAACTATTAAAATAATAATAGCTAACATTATTATATACTATTAAATGAAAAAAATAAAACAATAAATGTAGTTTAATTTTCATAATTTCTGAAAATTTTAACTTCAACAGGGAGGTGGGTGATCAGAATTTAGATCCTTAAACTACAAACTCTACAAATGCAAGATTCCAATAGGGAGAAAGCAATTCAGACGGTCCTGAATATTACAGAAATTTAAAAAGCGGAAAAGAAAAGAATATATGGGATTTAAAGCATAAAGTCTTTTCTTCTTAATTGCATCTTATCTACTTTTTTCCATTAGTGGTATCGTTAGGTCTAGCTATTTGGGAAGAAGATGAACCCTCTTTTAATATTCACTTCTGAGATTCATCATGGGAATTAGTACTTTTATTTCAACACTTTTGCTGTAAATAATAATTAGCTTTGGGAGGTTTATGACCACGCCCAATGACCTTAAACAAGCCGCAATACACTCCCTTCAAACAGTAATTCGCATCGAAACAATAAAAGACAACGGACTCTTGGACTTGTCTTGAATACGAGCCTCAAACTCAGAGGCTAATGAAATTTACTGGACTCTGGATGCTGTAAAAAATCATACTTGTCGACCATGCCACGCGCCTACGACAGAGGCTAATGAATGTTGCAACATAGCAGCAACAGCAACAGCAACAGCAACGGCAGCAGCAATAAAAAATCAGGCAAACGAATTGTCGTTAATCAGTCCCAGGAGAAGGCGCAAATGCGAATGGCCTTAAGTTGACTTGACTTTAGTTTCCCTGGCAGTCGCAAGCATATAGTTGTTGTTGTTGTTGTTGTTATTGCTGCTGCTGTTGTTGTTGTTGTCGTAGGAGCTAAATAAAAAATAGTCAGTCTCGAACCTGAAACACCCACACATACACATAGACATACTTACACTCACACACAGGGAGACACAAAAAGAAGGAGAAGTATACATGTAAGTCTCTTTCCACCTTCTCCTCCCCCCCCTTCCCCCAGCGACTTTTTTTGCTGTCTCTATCTCTGTCTCTAGCTACCTCCCTCAACTGAGAGCAATCAAAACTGTCGCCTATGAAAAATGTTCAGGGCAATGGCGACCAAGTTGACTATATTTTTTTTCTATTTTTGTTTGCCTATACCCTTTGCAAAAAAAAGCAAAAAAGAAAAACAATTTAAGCGGGGGTATATATACATTTTGGCCAATGGCTTATAATGAAAACTAAGCAAAACTATATAAAGTTAAACAAGTGATACAGCTGATTGTGAGTTAATCAAGCCAAATATCTAATCTCTAATCTGAATATTTGAATTGGTATTAGACGAACCTGATCTTCAGATTGGATTGCAAAAGTTTTTGGAATCAAAATTTATATCCGTCTACATGATTCGCTCTGAAATCAGTTGCCATTCATACATCTCATTCGAAAACCATTTTGAAAACAAGAAGACATACAAGACTCTATTCGAATTTTCAATATTTCTTATACATTTGGAAGGACATAGAAATGTATAAGCTTTGGCTAAAGACATGTCATAGTGAGCATTTGGATTTTTGGCTTTAAAGAACTTCATTATTTTGTAAAATGCCAACCTACTTAATTTTTACTTAAAATGAAAAACCATTTTCCATTTTCTCGTCCATCCTTATCAATTTAAAGTTGCTACAAAAACGGGAAAGTTCTATCCTTGTCTTTCATTCTGTTCGCCCCAAATTGTATGCTAAGCTGCCATAACTGTGTCTTCCACGCCAACCCCATCCTCCTTTGTCTCCACCAAAATGTCACATGGAGATCCATCCCTGTATTGTGCACCTAACCAAAAATAACAACAACAACATTCTCCATCAATCCCCCGACACCAATACACACACAAACACACACACACACACAGAACAGGACGGGAGAGGACAGTCTCGGTCCTAATTGCTTCATGTTTCATCTACAACATCAATTAGCCGCAACAATTTAATTTCCCACTCGGTAAAAGAAAAACTCCAATAAAAAATATAAATAAAATAAAAAATCTCAAAGAGAAGAGGAAAAACTTTGAAAAATTTACAGGAAAAATCCATAAAATATTTGTGAAAAAAATTAAAAACAGCAAAAAAAAACTTTCATCAGCTATTTGAAATTGCCATAAAATTTTGATAAGGTTTTTTTTTTCTTTTTGAATGAGTCAGGGAAAATTTCTATATATACCTATTTGTTTTTTTTCCTTTCTCCCTTTTTTTTTTGTCAATAAATCATTCATAATTGCGACATTAATTTAAGATTCAAATCAAAGTTAGTTGAATAATATTGGCTTGAACCGACTTTGAGTTAAATATATAGTACAAAGGAGCTACAAAAATTGGTAATATTTTTATTTTGCCTCTGATGAAAGTCGGAAAACATTATGAAGAATATTTAGAAAAAGATTTGAATATTGGAATACGCATTTCAACGATGTATTTTTAAAATGTATTAAGCATTTGGACAGTTTAGAAAACATTTGTCTGAGAAGCTAAATATTAATATATGGCACTTGATATTTTTTGCTTAATTTTCGAAATATTGAAACAATTGCCAATTGCTAGAATTCATTGAATAAAGTAAAGTCTCTCCTTCAGAATAAGTTCAAATAATGAAATTTATTAACTTTTATTTAAGCAAATTGTGTATTACTTTGTGAATATTTAATTGGATACATTTTGGGTAAATCAGTTGTGAAATTTCGTGTCCCTTTTTTTGTGTGGCTTTCGCTTTCAGCGTGTAGAGTAAATGATTTTCCCTTGGTGGGGCAACTCAATCTGAATGTGGCACCATCAATGTATATCTAGGATACGTCCATTGCCCACTCTGTTGGGCAATTGGAGGTGGCAATGGATGGGTGGGTGAGTGGTTAGGAGGGGGCATGAAAATGGGCGGCATACACACGCGCACACACACACACACACATAGACTCATATAAATATATACACACAACGCACTCCTTGTTTGTTGTGCATGACAATTTTTGTTGGTAAAGAAACCTTCGGTTTGGAAATTTTTGCCTTGTTTTAGTTTTTCTTCGTTCGTTTATTTTGCTGTCGTTCGTTTGGATACTTTTTCTGGCGTTTCTTTTTTTTTATTGTTTTTCTTTTTGTTGCGTTCTTCTCTCCCTTTTTTCTTTTCGTATATGTGGGTTGCTGTCATTTTCATTAAAATTTCATTGCTGGCAAAGAAAATTTATATAGAAAGATATGGCTAAAAGTTGTTGAAGCGACTCCGGGGGTGTGGTTACAGACGGCACACACACTTACACACATACTCAGAAAGCGACGCATACACGCACCGTAAGGCAGCAACAACACATAGGTAAATACAGCAATCGATGTGCTATATACTTGACCCCCTCTAACACACTGTGGCCTATGAGAGAAGTTAGAGAAAGATAGCTAGTACATTTTGTTGCTTGGTTGTGTATATGTATGCTACCATATATACAGCTACTTTTGCACAAGCCACATTGCAGCCATCTCGCTCTTTTGCAGGCACCTGCGATGATAGAGGCAGCGGCAGCCATTGCTAAAAATCTACCCATCCTGCTCTCACCCACACGGAAGTGCATTTGCGATGCCGACGACCGGTTCGGGTTTGTCGTCGTCGTTTTGTGGTGGAACTGGGACTGGGACTGGTCGAACGACTTTTTTCGTTTACCGCACGTCGCTCATCCACATATACGTTTTTGGCTACGGCTGGGCTCTGCTCTGCTGTGTTCGTTAGCCGTTGCTTTTGGCCGTTCGAAGGTGTCACGAAAATCAGTTCCAAACTAACATTCGTGCCGCTCGGATTGTTGTTTGTGCGTGTCTCTCTCGTCTCTCTCGTCAGTCATCGAATATCGTTAGCGTTTCCGGCGATCGCAACGCAAACTCAAAAACGCAACGTTTCACCGTTATAATACAACGATATTTCGCCGCGTCGATTGCCGTCGCAAAAACCAAGAAACCAAAACATCCAAACACCATCACACACAAGTATATATATACAATACTATAAAGTTGAAGAAAAATATCAATAATTCAATATACAGAAAAACCAAAATCGTGTGTGTATAGCTTTTTTTATGGTGCTACAAAGTGTCGAAACCGAAAATAAGGATCTACAACTACATGCATACACACACTCCAAACACTCACACCCGCAACACTCACACGCACACACACATCCATAATCGATAATCAATATATCATACACTATATATACAAACGTACATGCTATATAACTCATTTATATAGTTGAATTGGAATATAAACGTTCAGTGACTGGCAATTGCTTAACTTGTTCGTTTTGGTTAATGTGTTTCATTTTTTTTTCGGTGAGTGCCAACGAGAAGAATTGTGTGAAACCAAAAGAAAACAAGAAAAAACCCCCAGTAAAAGAAAGGAGTAAATACCAATTTGAAAGACAAACAATCAAGGATTATATCAACTAAAGACATTATCTAATCAAATATATCTTAGACGTACATACTTGTTACTTATGCTAAGCTTTCTAAATCGAATGTACGTGAAGAAAAAACCAAAATCTTGCCATCCAACAAGAGAAACTTAGTCCCTAAAGGATCGCCATTATACTAAAAGAATTAAATAGACCCCCCCCCCCATTAAGGAATTCGTTTTGGAAATATTAGTATCATCAAGGAAATTCACAAAAATTCCATATATCGAGTTGATATAGTTTATAAAACTAATGACTATTGAATTGATTGAATGTTATTTCAACATTTGTTACAGTTTATTTTGTATTTGTCAGCTGTAAGATACATTTACATATCCGTATCAAGAAATGAATCCTTTTTGAGAATATTTGGCAAGGACACATTTGATGAATTAAAGGACCAAGTCGTCGAAGATACATACAAAACATAGGAGCTTGTTTCTGAAACTTTGTGCAAATATTCCATAAATTTGTTTTGGATCATTCCATAGTTTTCTCACTTTTATTGTACAGGAAATTCTCTAATATCTACCTACGTATGACTAATAGGCCACTAGATGTGAGAAATCGATGTGGTTTTTTTCTTGCGCTTTGGCCAGAATGAATTTTCATAATTTTAATGGGGCATATTAAAACCGCCTTCTAGTAGGCAAAGAGGGCTAATTAGGCAAAACATTCAACATATATTTTCGAAAGCCAGATATTGCTCGAGTTATGAGCTGCTACCTAAAAAAAAAAGAGAAGAGAAAAAACCTAAAAACCTTTTAAAGAGGAGGAGAAGAAAATAACACACCGTCTAAGATAAAAGACAATAGAACACCAAATGGGATACCCCCCGACTCAGCATCCACAACAATAACAGCAGCAGCAGCAACAACAACAACAACAACAACAAATATAGATACATATATGTAAATATATATGTGTATTATAGTTGGAGTTCAGATCAGTTCACATTATTCACACATTTTTCGATAAGGTCTGCGGTGATTTTTGTTGTTGTTGTAGCTAATTTCAAAGCGGCGGCTATAAATTAAAACATCTGAATAAAAATGCTCTTCGATTTTAAGTTATTCTCTCTCGCTCTAGCTCTCTCTCTCTCTCTCTCTCGTTCTTTCTTTCATTCTCTCGCCTTTTCTCCCCACATATAAATATTATTAATTTGCATATATGAAAAAAAAGAAAAATTAATATGCAAGGCAATTTGTTTGAAGACTTCTTCTACGTTTTTTTTTTGTATATTTAGTTGTTGTTGTTGTTAGTTCTCCTCATCTAGTCCCTATTTGTCTGTGCCTCTGTATCCAAGCCGATGGGCAAAGATGCAAAGATACTCAGTCGTTATATGATGGAGATGAAGCCTGAAGCCTGTCTGGTTTTGGGTGACATGCCCTGGAATAACACCCACTCATTGGCTTCGACTTTGGATACGTTTCGATACGAATTCATTCATTCTTTCATTCATTCAGTCAGTCAAATAAAAAAAAAAAAAACTTACATCCGTTACTTGAGCTTCAATTTATGAATTGAATTGAATTGAATCGAATTGAAGTCAAGATTGCCAGGCAACATTTTCTGATAGCTTATCTTTGGCTCTGACTCTGGAGTATTTGGAGACAGACACAGACCTAGATCGAAGCACGCCCCAACATCCAACCAGTCCATATTTTTCTGCCTTTTTTTTGCCTTTTTTTTTGTGTTTTTTCGGTTTTTGGTTTTTGTTTCGTCTCTTTTGTCAATCTCTTGTGACGCCTTGGCGTCGCCTCGCCTTAAGTGAGGTTTCATTTCAATTTTTTGAATGATTTTGTTGTTTTTTTTTCTACTTTTCCAATTATTTGTATTATTAATTTTTATCTCTCTTCACTCTTTGCTCATTACGTGTCTGTACTTTTTAGTTTCGTCTTGTTGTTGTTGTTGTTGTTGTTGTTATTGCTGGTGTCTCAAATTTCGTTGACAAAGCCATTTAAATAGAAATCACTCAGACTCCCGCTCGGATTCGAGATCCCAAAAACCCGTACCAAACCGGCCAGTTATCAAGATCACATTGACAATGCGTCAAATAATAAGTTGAAGTTGTTGTTATGACCCGACATCGACTTTGTCCCTGTTCCCCCTCTCCTCGCCACTACAATACCAACGTTTGTATTTCTTTCTGTCCTCTGGGCCTCTTTGCTTTATTACTCTTCTATTATTGATTTATTTTATTGTTTACTATGATGCAATCATTTGTAGAAACACCTCAAAACGCACACACACAAACACACGAAGGCAACATATTCATTCAGCAAGTAAATAAAAACACACACACAAAAAAATAATAATAATAATAAAATAAAATTCGAATAATAATTTCATGGTACATAATTCAAATTTGAAACTTTTCACAATTAGCTAAAATTATTCAAAAATTTCTAAAGCAAAATTATTCATTCTGATCTCAAGGATTGAGTTTGGCATTTATGTTTTCCATTAAATAATTCTTTAGTACTCTTAAATGTTTAGTTAGATTCTTAATTTTTAAATATATCACTTGTGGAATCATATTTTATTAAGATAATTTCAAAATTAATGTCTTTCGATGGTTCGATCGTTTCATGAAGCATAGAAATTTCCGAATAGACCGTTTACAGAATGACGGGTAGACGAAATTGTTAACCAATTTCAGTTCTATACTGAAACATCTTATAACAGGTTGAAATTATTATTTTTTGTTATTCCAGTTGCTGGCAATCTGGTATATTACTCCATAGCAAATTGTTAATTGCTGTACAAATTGCCTCACCTCAATCTCGAATTGCTTACCAAGTTAGACTTATGGAAATCTAACTTTAATTATCTTATCTTTAAAAGTGGCTTTCCTTATTATTATTATTTTTATTATTAGTTGCAATTTATCAACAATTGTTGGACACATCTATTAATTAACATTGCCGCAGCTCAAGTGTCAATTTGATTAAATATTTTAATACAGTAACAGCAAAAAAAAAAAAAAATGTAATTAAAAATATAGCCAGTTTCTAGGCCAATTGAATGCAAGTATAGATACTACTAACTTATATATACATATGTATATGTATGTATATATGTTTTAATGCGTCTTAAACTTGTCAAATCTTCACACTTTTTCAATTATTTGGCACGTTGCTTAATTAAACTTCAGCAAACGTCAACGTCAACGCCGTGTACATATCAAGTCAGGTAGCTGGAATTGTGCACATCATCATCATCATCATGATCATCATTATATTCATCATTGTCATTAGCAACAGGCAGGTTGGGTCCAGGCAAGGTTGCATTTTCACCAATATCCACAGAGAGACAGAGTGTGAAAGAGAGAGAGAGAGAGAGGGGAGTAAAAAAAATTAAGAAGTGATCGTAGATATAATATAATTTTATGCGAAAATTGCAAATTTAAATGTCAAAATGCATTTGCGTAGAGAGTAGTCCAAAAGACATCCGAGAAAAGTTTTTCATATGCGTTGTAGTTTCTTTTTAGTTTTAGTTTTTTCTCATTTTTCCTTTTTTTCCTTTTTTTTACCTTACACGGGACGTGCCTAGATGTGCCGCATTCGTATTCGCATTCGCGTTTTGCTTTTTGCGTTCTTTGTTGCGTTTATTAAGTTGCATTATTTTCAACAGACAAGCTTATTATGCTAGGCCAGATCTGGGAGCTGGTTACTGGTTACTGCTCTGTTGGTTACTGCAGATGTTGATGGAGTCCAAGTCGAAGTCGGCGTTGGGTACGGGGTCTGTAGCATATTCCAGTAGCTGACTGGCTGGCTAACTATGTAAATGAGCCTGAGAAATACACGCAGACATATATACAGAGACTAAGACTAACCAACACTTACCAACACAATTCAAGCGCTACACTTAACAACAATAGTTTGAAACTAACTTTAAGAAATCATAAATAACATTAGACATCCTACATTTCGTTAGGTCGAACTTCGTTTAGGTTTTATTTATTGCTAAACTTTTAATCAGTCAATTTTATTAATAATATCCACAGATGATTAGTATCAGTATTCGATAGAGTTCTGTAACTTCCATTAAAAAAAGTATCAGCTATTAACTAAAAACTTTTAAGTGGAAAACCAATGAAATTGTATTGCATATAGAGACAAAAGTTCTTACCAATACATATATGTATATGTATATGTTTATGTATATGTATACATATATATGTATGTATATGTTTATTGCAATTCCAATTTACTTGTTCAACACTGTAAATGAAGTTGTTATAGAGGTTGAGACCTCAAGTGGTAGTTGAAGCTGGTTAAGCCAACTAATAGGCCAGTCTGACAAGTGAACACTTTTGACAGCCGGTTGCACTCGGTTTATCTAAATCTGTTTTAAGATATGATGATCATGATGATGATGATGATGACGATGATGAAATGAGGGGAAACAACAACAACTACAGCAACGTTAGCAACAACAATTTGTTGTTAGCTTTCTAGAAATCATTAATCAACATTGCCAAAATATATCTAAAAACATTTAACAAAGTTAATAAAGAAAAAAGCCATAAAATATTCCCATGAATGAACAGTAGCCAACAACAAAAAGAATAAAATAAAAATAAAGAAACAGAGACACCGAGAAGAAAAGAGAGAGAGAGAGAGAAAGAAAAAATCGATACTCTCATGTTCATGGCTAATACATAGAAGGTTTTTAGTTTGAAGATTTCCATTCCCAGGGTCTAAACTCAAAGAAATCAAAACAAATCTTCACAGCCAAAAAAAGAAGGAGACAGAGAGACAAAGAGAGAGACAGAGAGCTTGTCTCCCATTTGGACTACTGTTTTCTTCAATTTGTTGCCTCGTTGGATGCGGGTGCTTGCTGGTCAAAAACTTCGGTAGCTCCGATATGTTTATTTTCCTAAGGCTGTTTACCTTCAAATTGCAGTCGAAAAAATCCAACAAACAGAGAAGAAAAACATACATAACTAAATATTATTTTGACCGTAATTACACACACACACACACACACAGAGAGAGGAGACATTAACACCGAGTCATAGTGTCCACCCCCGGAAATAGAAACTGAAAGTGAAATGGAGATATCTGAAATGGTAACGAATATCATCGTATCAAGAATTGCCGAATGAATTTTTAATGAAAGTGCGTGTACGTGATAAATGTTGAGACGAAATGATTTGGCCGTTTCATTTGGTTTGGGTTTTTTTTTTTTTGCCTTAGGAGCAGAATTCATCATCATCTCACAATGGACACACAAAACTGAACAACAAAAAAGCCAGCGGGGCCTTTTTTTCGGGGTTCGTTTTTTCAGTTTTTCGTCTCTTCTTGCCATTTGCCATGATTTTTCATAATCAATGGAGGCGACGGCGTCGGTGGCGTCGGCGGCAGCAAAAGACAACAAAATCACGTAGATATTTGTTTGCTTTTTCTTCCACTGGGGTGACACATTTGGCAAAAAAAAAAAAACTGCAGATGCTAAAGATGTTGTTATATACAGGATATACATACATACGTACATATAAAGGTCTTGAGTTTGAAATGCTTAGCTTGAGCAATGCATCAAATACTACGAAAATTTCGACAGATATTCAAAATAGTTTTTCAAAGTTACTTTCCTAAGACTTTTTGGTTTTAGATATAAACCTCTTTATAAATGTCTTTGAAATGGTATGGAAAAGCCAAAGGAGCATATTTCATCTGAGAATGAAATCAATTCTTTTATTAGTTCTTTAATGTTTATTTGAAAACTAATATCAAAACCATCATAAAACAAGCGTTCTTTAAAAACTTTTATTATAAAAAAAAAAACCATTCATTTTGACTTAGAAAAAATTCTTCAAAATTCTTTTTTTTTAAACCAATTTTTTGCATCTGCATCATAATTTTTGGTAATAAAATAATATCACAAAGTTAGCAATTAAAACATATGTAAAAATCTTTAAATTTTGCAAAATTTCGTTTAAAAAATATTTTTAAAATTTAAAAAGGAATGGTTTTCCTTTTGTTTGTTTTTTGGAATCAGTTCATTAAAATTGATACTTAACTTTAACTCAAGATTCAATCACAAATATTAGTTGGCAATTATAATAGATATTTATCATTCCAAATTTAATCTAAAGCGCTTCTAAAGTGTGTACTTAAGTTAGTCACATTTTTGGTTGACTCCTTAAGTGGGCATCCTTTTTAACCATCACACTCTGGCTTGCTTTCCATCTCTCTCGGGCTTTATCCCTTTCACTCTGGTCTCAGTTTCTTCCCGATTCGAGCCAGATGTGTTATTAATTTGCGTGTGCGCGTGAGCATGTAATTTGGGTCTGATTTTTTTTGTTTTGCTGCTGGTACGGTCATCCCGGCCTCATCATCAGCAGCAGCATTATTATCATCATGAGCCTCATTGGTTATATCGGGGTCGCTGTGGCTGTGGGTATTTGGTTTTGCTGGTTTCCATTTCGGTTTTGTTGGCTGCATTTTTCCGTGTTTCTCTTTATACATAAGTATATATACCTATGTATATTTTGTGTTTTGTCTTTTTTTTTTTTTTTTTTGGTTTTTGTTTCGAATGCATTGAGCCATGAAAACGACATGACAAAACAAAACAAATTTGCTCAAAGGAATTTTTGTATCTGCAGCCAGTAGTGGAAAATATTCATATACATATATGTATGTATGTATATGTGGTGACAAATTATGCCTGGGTGTGGATATAGGATGGATGGATATGGGCAACTTGCATATCCATTTAGGGTTTTCAATTTCAAGTCAGAAGAGTCGAAGTTCTGTTCGAGGTGTTCGTGCTAATCCCGCAATTGCTCTCCCTCTCTATATATCTCACTGTCTCCGTTTATCCCGCTTTTTGGCTTCTTTTTGTCTTTTACCGATAGTGTTAATTTTTTTTCGCACTAAACAAAAAGAAATGAGAAATAAGAAGAGTAGGAGCAGGGGCAGAAGCATGAGGAGGAGGAGGAGAGAAAGACAAAAGAGTTTGCTAACTCGTATGTAGAGTATTAATCCGAGGTTCAGGTCTATGGACCTAATCTTAATGCTCAGAACCATTGTCATCATCATGTGTGTCCTGGCATAGTCGGTGTCCCTCTCTCTCTCTCCCTGTCTCTGTCTCTGTCTCCTTCTGACTGTGTGTGTGTGTGTGTTCTTTTACCTTCCTTAGTAAGTGTCTGAACCTAATCCTGTGGCTAAGCGCAGATCAAAGATCTTTAAACCGCATAGAGCCAAAGTTTTTCATATACCGCAATGGGCGTTTTTAGTTCCTAGCGGGATTGGGTAACACAACCGACGACAAGATGGTGATGGTAGATGATGCCAGATCCTATATGTCTAGATGGTAGATTAGAACTTTACATAATAGGCCAATACGTCTGGATTAGTCTAGAGCAAGAGAGATGGACACACACACACACACACATAGATTAGTTGGTGAAGAAGGTAGGCAATTCGGGCTTTACTTACTTACCTTTGCTCTCTTTATAAGTCCATGTCTCTATTTGCTTAGCTCTTAGATGGTAATTGATTCATTGTGGCAAGAGTTCAAAGAATTATTTACTCCAAACAGCAGTTCACAGTGCTAAACGAAGTGCCGAGTGGTAATAACTACCGATCACAAATCGAATATAATTGCAATTGATTGATTAACATGAAATGTATACCTATATCTATCAAATGCAAATGCTTAGTCAATTATCCATACTTCATGTGTACATACATACATATATGAAATTTACATTTAAATTGCTTGCTTGATAATGCAAATTAAATGCAACTAAAAATAAGAAAAAAGTAAAAACTGTTTTCAAGTAAATTAACACATTTTTTCTCTCCATCTCTTTGCAGATCAACTTAAAGAGCTGAGATCAAATATCAACAATTCGTTTTTTATTGGAGCCACTGTCCGATTAAAAAAAAACACAGGAGAAGAAGAAGAGGGTGTCCGACGAGGCTTCAGAAGGTTTCAAGTATTAAGTTCACAAAATTGATTATTTAGAACAGAATCTAGTGTCAAACAGCATCAACGTGGCGCTCCATTCAACGGAAGCCTTGATGGCGGCGGGATTTCTCAAATCGGGAGATTTGGGGCCACATCCGCATAGCTATGGTGGGCCACATCCGCACCATTCGGTGCCTCATGGCCCATTGCCGCCGGGTATGCCGATGCCATCATTGGGTCCCTTCGGTCTGCCACATGGTCTGGAGGCTGTTGGGTTCTCCCAAGGTATGTGGGGTAAATATCGTCCAACAATTTTGGTAAATCTCACGTAAGAAAAAATTTACAAAAAAAAAAGAAAACGAAACGAAAAGAAAACCAACAAAAAATTGAGCTGAAAGTTGTCTCTGATAAATGTGATAAATGATGAAAAAATATGTATATACATACATACATATATGTACATAAACTGATGATAACTCAATTTGCATGGCGCAGAGTAAGCAAATTGTTGCACAAAATGCTTCTGCCTCGTCTCATCTCACCTCACCTCATCTTGCTTCGCCTTGCTTGAGGTTGGAGGGCGGTGGAACAGAGGCTGGGAACCATTTGGCCATTGCGAACGAAAAGCCAAAGCGATTGCATCATTATCAGTTAAATTGTCAAAAAGGCCAAAACCGAAAATGAATAATGAGTTCCAGTTTCTCAAAAAAACAACAACAAACCAATACAAAAAAGAAAAAAAAAAACAAAAATACAAAACTGAAGGCAAACGAGCAGAAAGAAGCCCAGAAAAAGCAAAGACACGACAACATCATAAGTAGAGACCAAAGAAGACGAAGACGTAATCAATTTGTTAAAAACAGAATTTCTTTTAAACATTTCTTGGTAGTTGCTGTTGCGTATAGAAACTATTGTTTAGTTGGCTTATATAAGCTACAAAGTTTGTGCAATTGTCGATCATTGAACAATATGGAAAATCTGCAGTCACAATTTTTCGATCGCATAACTTCACCTTGAACCCCACACAAAAAAATTTGTAGACTTTCAGGTAGAGGAGAGGGACACTATAAATAGAATGCAATTAATTTGGTTTAACCGATCAACAATAACAACAAAAACAAATCGAAATGTCGATATAATAAAAAAAAAAAAAACATTTGGCAACCATTTTGAAATATCAAAAAAAAGAGAAAAAAAACTAAAATCGAAAATGAGAAGCAGCTGCAAAGGCAAAAGCAAAAGCCAGTCAAATTTGTGAAGTGAAGTGAAGTTTTATTCAATTTATAAATTCATGACCAAAATGACTAACTCATTAATTTTTGATAGAGAGATAGAGACAGACACAGCAGAGTGAAACAAGGGGGGAGAGAGAGAGAGACACACACATTGCCAAAGAAAAGCCAAAGGCTCAGAGAGGAAGTGTGAGCAGAACAGAAAGTTAGTGGATCGTAGGAGGAGGGTAGAAATAGCATGTAAGGGGGAGAAAAAGGGTGTCTCTCTCCTTCGAGTGAGTGTATATGGGACAGGACACAAGCAGCAAGAACAACAACAACATTGACTTGAATCGGTAGCAGCAGCAGCAGAGGGAGGAGCAGGGGCCAGGGTGCCCGCACAGGGCAAAATAAACAATGCTGCGGCTTAACACACACACACGCGCGCACGCACACATACGCACACGCATCGTATATATAGCTATATGTATAATGTCTATATAGATTACATATATACCTATATATATGTACATATATACCAGTCCTTTTATATACACATCTTTGCCTACCTACCAAATCTCTTGCCACTCAATGGGGCGGCTGCTGTGCCTGTGTGTGTGCATAGGGGTTGCTTTTTTAGGGGTAGCAAACCACATTTTCGGGGGTTGTTACTCATCCAAAGAAACGTTGCAAAATAACGGTTAAGGCTTGGCTTGGGAAAACTGGGAAAAACTTTTTCCTCTCACTCATGCTAATTAAAGCAACTTTTAGCACAATTTTTTTTTTGTTTGTTGTTGGTGTTTTCGTTACTTTTAGGCAAATTATATACACATATATGGAAAAATGTTAATATGAAATATCTTTCCCTCTCTCTCTCTCTCTCCCTTCCCCCCTCTATTTCGCATTCTTTCTTTAGGCGTCAACACACGTAAACAGCGACGCGAAAGAACCACATTTACACGTGCCCAATTGGATGTGCTGGAGGCATTATTCGGCAAAACTCGCTATCCCGATATATTTATGCGCGAAGAAGTTGCCCTAAAGATCAATCTGCCCGAATCGAGAGTACAGGTTAGTACAATAATTCTCTTGCTACTTTAAATATTAATGTGTGTCACAGACTTCAATTATCCCAAAAAGTAGACTATGGAAATATGTTAGATCTCTGGGATTTTGACTTTTTTGACTTTAAACGAAGTTGAAATATATTCGTTTGTATAATGCCTGAACAACTGAAACCAATTTGAACACACAAAACGTTTGCCTAGTCAATGTAAAGTTTCAAGTCAGTCTTTTAAAACGAACACAACTTTCTATATACTATTAGATAAATAGCCGATTTATAGATGCTTTTTAATTGAATTTTAATATTAGACTATAAATGTTAATGCCACGTTTTACCAGTTCCAAATGATATCTGATTTTATATTGAACGATATAATATAATTTTTATTGAATATATTTTTTTCTAAAATCCACTTAATTCGTTAATTCGTCTTTGCAATTATTTTTTCATCTAAACATTCACTTATTAGAAAACTTAACTAAACCGCCTATCACCTTTTAAATTGTTCACTTTTCCGTTGAATATTTTTAATGGCAATTTGATTGGAACATTTTGTTTGTTGTTTTAGCTTCTTGTTTGGCTTCCTATGGCTTGGTGGTAATCATTTTCATTTGAATGAATTTTTCCTTACTGACTTTCTGTTAACACCACATTGCCGGCTTAACTGTGGAAAAGTCAAAGAAAAGCTCTTTTCTCTCTCGCTAGTTGGGTCATATGCTTGATGTGTCCGTCTGTCTGTCTGTTTGTCTATATGTATGATTGTTTAATTAAGCATATGGTCGTATATCGAAGGAAAATCCATAAAACAAACAAATTACGAGCAGCTCTAAACAGATTGCTGCCACCGATGCTGTGATATATACGCGATACATGTGTGTGTGAATGGCTAGAAGGAAGGATGATTCGGATAAGAGGGATGAGAGTTGGTGTCTGGGTTTGTCGTGGGGGAGTTGTACTGAAATGGTGTGCAAACACACACACACACACACACACACACACACAAAATAAGTAATAGAAAGTTCGCGGCAGATTTGAAATGACTTCCTCCCACCCCACAAAAAAAAAGAGAAGGAAAATCTATGGAAAATCTCTATGCAAATAAGAAAAACTGGTAGCATATTTTCAACATCACAAATTTGTCTTTCTCCCTGTGTGTGGAAAATTCCTTGCCTTTATTCATTTATTTGCTTAAAGCATTTTCAACTCCGCACTCTTGTGTCATTTGAGTTTACACAAGGCATTAACGTTCGCATAATTTGCACTAATTTTTCCTTTTTTTTTTTTGCTTTCAATTTCTTTCATTATCACACACACACACACAACTGCGGCCAGGATATAACTCAATTTTTTCGAAAAGTAAAAGTGCAAAAAGGATACGCCAGGATATATATATGTGCCAATGTTTGTTTAGGTGTTGTGTGTGTTGACAGGGGCACGGGGCCTAAGCAAATAGCAAAGAGACAGATTGAGATAGACCCAGGCAGAGAAAGAAGGGGGGACCTTCTAGCGCCGTTGGCCAAACTGCCAAATGATCAATAACAATGAAGAGATCGAAGCAAAAACATTTCAATAGACGCCATCTCACTCGCTCACTCACTCACTCTCTCTGTCTGTCTGTCTGTCTGACTGACGATCATTATTATTATTGTGTCGCCTAATGTCTTTGGCAAACACAGCCGCAACATGATTTTCTTCTTTTTCTTCCGATGGAAAATTGCATCGATTTTGTTTGTATATTCTTCGTTTTGGCTTTGGTCTTTCTTTACAACATGCATGCATGTAATTTAAGGACGTGACATTGGCAACAGAAGCCCCTGCAGTGGCCGGGGCAAGAACATGAAAATGGGCATAGACAGGGGCATGGGCAACGGCAACTGAAAAACGACACGTCCCGTACAGTAAAAATAGTTAAGAAGGGGCCAGCAAGGACAACGACAACTTGCATATGCCCATTGGACATGAATGACTTACACTATTTAGATAGTGTCTATGTCTGTGTGTGTGTGTGTGTGTGCTTGACCAGACATACTCAAACCTTACGTTTTTTACACAATTGATTCCAACAAATGGAAATGGAAATGAAAATGAGAATGGAAATGCATACCCACTGACAATTGTATAGATTTTTTTGTTTCTGTTCTTTCTTTCTCTCTGTATGTGTCTCTGTTTTTTATAAGGCATCTTGTTACTAGCTTGTCTCATTGTCTCTCTCCTAGCATTAGACCGATGTGCATAGTTTTTGTGCACAGTGGTTTGGCATATATAAAAATTATGCAATTTTTTATTTCAACTCTAAATTGGATTAAATGAAGAATGAACTTTTAAATTGAGATAGAGTCAAAGTCGAATCTGAGCTAGGGTTATACTTTTTAGAAGTTGACTTGTCCTACAGGATCCTATAAAATACAAATAAGATTGGCCAAATAATTTAATATATATAATTTCTGTTGGCAAAACCTTTCTAAATTTCAGAGGCTTTCAATCTAACAATAAATAATAACCAATTAGAAATAGATATTTTAATTTTACAAGTTTTAATTCTAATCCACTGTATTGCCCCACCAATGTTGTGTTTGGTGGGGGTATGAAGAGAGGACGGGAATGGTGATGCAACAACATGGGGCACAGTGTTGTATATTAAATTACAGTGCCAACTAAATACACACACACACACACAGACATACATACATTTGTATATGGTAAGAAAAACACGAATAGAAATTGAAATTGTCGTGTCTGGCATTTTGAAGGAAGCCAGCCAAGCAACTCAATTAGCAGCAAACTAGTTGTGGAGGCTCCACCTTAACCCACCGAGCCATCGAGCCACCAAGCCACCAAACACCCACACACATGTACAGACATACATATATATATATATGTATGTATATATATAATGCGGCACAATTTTTGTGTGTGGCTCCATCGCACTACGCATAAATAATCATTTCGTTCTTGTTTTTTTTTTTACAAATGGCAAAAAAAAAATTAACGACGAGCCACATGACGAGGGGTGGAGTAAGAGAGGAGAGGCCTGGGTAAATATTAATTGAATGATAGGCATCTTTATGGGTGCTTCTAGGGTTGGTTGGAACCGGTGGCATGGGGTCCGCAGAGAGAGAACGGGAGAGCGGAAGAGGGGGGAAACGTTTTGGTGGGTGTCGTTGATTGCAACCAATACAAATAACGTAATAATTTTACGCAGCTTATCTGCACCAGAACAGAGCAAACATTTACGCCCTAATGTTTTCATTCGTTGTGCAGGACTTCAGGCTACTAGGCGTAGCGGCAAAGGACGTAGGTCGCAACAACAACAACAACAACAACAGCAGCGACGGCTGCCATCGCAATCATAAATCATACAGAAGGAAAAAAGAACGAAAACGAAAAAAGAGAAGCATTGCTTGTGCCTCTGGCCTTAGGACCACCACAGCGGGTAGAAAACAGGGAGTTATGTATGTATGGAGTATAAGGGGCACAACTATATGCTATATATGGTATATGGGTAGTAGTTGTGCCTTTGTCACCTCTTTCACCTCCATCGTTTTCTAAGTTTTTTTTTTTTTGTTGTCAGCGTTTCAGCTGTTCGATTTCGACCGTCGGGGGTTGAATCAAACCAAATCTCTGTCCCCTTTTTCTCGGGGGTTCAAGCACCTAAAAACTTCTCTGTTACTAAACTCTTTTTCTATACGTTTTCCATTTTCCCTTCGATTTATTGTTCCCCCTTTTCTTTTTTTTTTCTTTTTTTTTTGCTACTTCCCTCCCTCTTTCTCTCACTCTTTTTCTCTCTTCTTCTTTTGTGAAAGGATTTGTCTCGTTGTCACCAAAAGCTGAGAGAGAGAGCGAGAGAAGAGAGACTGTTCTGTTGTACGTAACACGCACAGCTGTTTTATAAAATTAATTTTCCCATTGCGGATTAACAATTTCCACACTTTTTCCAAAATGGGAGATAGAAAGATATATACATAGGGTGAGCAATACAGAGAAAAGAAGAGAGAAAGAGAGAGAGAGATAGAGATAGAGCGAGAGAAAAAGATTTATGCAAACGTGCGCATAATTTTTGAAAATAAAATGAAATTCTTTTTGTTTTTTTTTTTTGCAATTTCAAGTTAAAAGTCATTCAAAAGGCTTAACAATTTTGGGCTGTTTGAAAATACATTTTTTCAAGCCTACAAAATTTGATCTAATCTGAAAATTTGAAATCTTTGTCGAGTTTCAATGATAAAATAGAAAAAACATTAAATAATTAAAGTTTATTAAGCTAAAATTTAATGAGAGAATAGATACTAACGACATATTTTCTTATTTCAATATTAAATTTTGTTCTTTGTGAAATTAAATTTTTTAAGAAATTTGCTAAATTTGCATTCTTTTTGATTTGAAAAGTTTTCTCATTTCGTTTCGGTTCTTCGGTTTTGGAAATTTCCTTTAAATATTTGCTGATAAATCAATTTTTTCTTGTTTCTTGTTGTCCCCTTTTTGCGAACAATGTCTCTTTGAGAAAATTAACATCAATTTAAGATTAATGAAGAGATTTTTTAGCTATTCAGCTATTTGGTGATTCCCCCTCTCCACCACAAGTGAGTGAGGGGGCGATGGTCGGCGGAGAAGGGGGTCCGGGTCCGCTTGACATAATTACACAACCGCAAAATGATCAAACGTACAAAAAAATGCTTTGAAGTTTTGATTTTCCTTTCAATCTTCTTGCTTTTCTTTTTGTTGTTGTATTTTATATTGTATTTTATCGTTCATTAGATGGCTCTTTGTTGTTGTTATTTAGATTTCTGCTAAATTTTGCGAAACATAAAAATAAAAATCGAACAAAAAATTCCCAAGATTTGATAAATTGAGGCAAGCAGTTCATTAAACGATATCAAAGATAAAATAAAAAACTGAAAACAAAGTTAAATGACAAAGGGAAGGCTCTCCTCGCCCTTTTCTCTTTCTCTCACTCTATCTCTTTTGGTTAAAATGCAAAATTCAATTGGAAATTGAAATTGAATTTTTAAAAACAAGATTCCCAGCAGAAACCGAAGAAAAGAGTGGGCGGGGAGAGGGGGCGTGGTGTGTGTGCTGACAAATAATGAAATTTGATACGCCTTGTTTAATGCTCTTTTTTTTGCGTCAAGTGGATGAAGAAAGGCAAGCAGGCAGGCAGGCAGGAAGGAAGGAAGGTCGAAAGGACGACAGGACGAGCCCAAAAGATTTCCCTTTACCATCCTCCCTCTCTCCCCTTTGGCCATGGCTTGATTTGGGTTGTGGCGGCAATGAAACGCTCGAGTGGCCGCAGCCGCCGCGTGGCAAGTGTTAACTTCGTAGGCGGTAACCGGAGTGGCGAGTGCATTGGGCCAAGGGGAGGGCGGTGGTGGGGTAAAGATTTTTGGATTCGGGTTCGGTAATAAATTCTGCTGTTTACCAAAGCACAAGCCATTAGCAAGCAACACCAACCCCAAATAACAAATCACTGAAATAACATTTTTCGAGGGTTTGAGAACGAGTGGCTTGGTGGATGAGCATGGGATGGGAGGGGGGAGGGTGGTCGGTGGGTGGGTGAATTCCCATTTCTTTTTTTTTTTTCGCTTCGTCCTTCTCTGCACTTAGCGGATTGTTTGCAGCCCCTTAAGCATAACAAACAAGGCTAAGTGAATTCCTTGCGCTCGACTGTGCCGCTTTATGGCCTGTTTATTGTTGTGTCCTCCGCCTCCCTGTTCCTTTACGCATCTCGCTTGCTTCTAGAGAGGATGTGGAAATGCGGAAACAGCCTTATAACGAGTGACAATATAATCGAGTCAATTTTTTCGACCGCCGCCGGCTGTTGATGTAACTTTATTTGGTTGGGCCCGTCGTCATAGTCATTCGTCTCCACAGCGCGTGACTTTTTGCACTTGTTGTGTTGAGTTCTGAGCTATCACCCTCCAGCCTCTTATACCCCCCCCCACACCCCATCTTCCCTCTCTTTGTCACTCTCTTCACTTTTCTTCTATCAATGCGTATGAATATATACATATATATATAATTTATTCATTGCTCGCCCAGAAAACTAATTGATGTGGGAAAATTGCAGCCGTTGGCCAGGCACACGCCCCATAGATAAAATACTTGCACACCCACACACACTTGATTAAACAAATATATACAGTTGAGTGTTGTTGAATTGCGGTCTAGTTAAATAGATTTTAATTCAATAAATTCATATTACTTGTTGTTGCCTTTCATTGAATGATTTCTTAGAAAAATTGCATCGATTTCTCTGGGGGTATATCCGAATGCATTTCCCATCAATTTGTACAATTTCACAGTAAATATCAGAGATTTTCCCCCAAGCTTTCAGTGGGATTTAAGAACTGATAGATTTAAGTCAAGAAATTACATTTTTTTAAGGCATTTGCATTTATGCTTGGCTCTAAAAGACCATAAACAATTTATTCTTGATCGATTTCAAAAGTTATGAGCTTTAATATTGTGGGTAGCCCAAGAGGGCTTAGCAATGAGTCTTGTCCATGGGATTAAGATTTGTAGTAGTCTGATAAACCACTTGATGATTCCTTAATTTAATCAATTGTTCTTGCTTTCTTTCAGGTTTGGTTCAAAAATCGTCGGGCCAAATGCCGACAGCAATTGCAACAGCAACAGCAATCGAATAGTTTAAGCAGCTCGAAAAATGCCAGCGGCAGCAATGCCAGTTGCAGTGGCAGTTCGGCAAATAGTCGCGGCAGCGGCAGCAACAGTAACAACAACAACAATAATAGCAGCAACAATTCCAATAGCAACCACAACAGTGCCAGCAGCAACAACAACAACAACAACAACAGCAATAGCCACAACCACAGCAACAAATCGAGTCAGAAACAAAATCAAAACTCCGCCTCAAATGCCAGCGGCTCATCGAGTGGGCCAGGCGGTGGTGGTGGAGGCGCCGGCGGTGGCGGCGGAGGTGTCGGGGGCAGCAGTTCAGCGGCAGCAGTGGCAGCAAGTGCCGCTGCAGTGGCAGCTGCGCAATCGATTAAATCACATCACAGTTCCTTCCTAAATGCATCGGCCACCACAAGCGGTGGATCCACATCGAGCAGTAGTAGTAGCGGGGGCGGCAGTGGACACATCTCAGCGGCAGCGGCGGCAGCAGCATTGAATGTAACGGCAGCGCATCAGAATTCCTCACCATTGCTACCCACACCGGCCACATCGGTGAGTCCTGTGAGCATTGTGTGCAAGAAAGAGCATCTGGCCGGCGGCTATGGCAATGGTAATGGCAATGGCGGCGGCGGCGGCGGTAATTTGGGTATGGGCGGTGTAGGCGGTGGCCTAGTTGGTGTTGGCGTGGGTGTGGCCCACTATGATACATTGAAAGATGCCGGCGGCGAAATGGGCAGCAGTCTTGTTGGCGGTGGCGGCGGCGGCGGCGGTGGATCATCGTCATCTGTCCATCATCATCATCATCAGAGCATTTATGGCAGTGTGGCGGCAGCAGCAGCAGCCAGCAGTAATCCCCGCCTGCTACAGCCTGGTGGCAATATCACACCAATGGATAGCAGCAGCAGCATAACCACACCCTCTCCGCCCATTACACCAATGTCACCGCAATCGGCAGCAGCGGCCGCCCATGCCGCTCAATCGGCCCAATCGGCGGCCCATCATTCCGCCCATTCGGCCGCCTATATGTCCAATCATGACTCCTACAACTTCTGGCATAATCAGTATCAACAGTATCCGAATAACTATGCCCAGGCGCCCAGCTATTATTCACAAATGGAATACTTTAGCAATCAGAATCAGGTCAACTATAATATGGGGCATTCCGGTTACAGTGCCTCCAATTTCGGTTTATCGCCATCGCCATCCTTTACAGGGACCGTATCGGCGCAGGCATTCTCGCAGAATAGCCTCGATTACATGTCGCCGCAGGATAAATATGCGAATATGGTGTAGAATCTACTGTTCCAGTACTGTGGCGGCAGCACCACCAACACCACAACCACCACCACCACCTCAGGGGGCAGCGGTGGCAGTGGCAGCGGGGATAGTAGTTCGCCCCAGTTGCAGGATCATAACTATGGCTAAATATGCATACATATCCACACACACACACACACACCACATTACATTGCATTACACATATACATACACACACAGACACACGCATATATATATATATATATATATATATATAGACATATGTAGATCGGACGTGAAACAAATTCTGGGCGCTGCATTCTCAAAAACAAAAGACACAGAGAAAGTTAAATTATCTAAATTAGTAACTTCCATTCGTTTTATCTTAATTTTTTTTTTTTTTTGAATAGTTAATAATTTTTTTGTCTCCCCAAACATATAAATATATATATTACATAGATATATATATATATATATATATATATATATATATAAATATAGCTTAAGCCGCCAGGATCAACGAAGAAATTGAGTGATAAAATTAAACAAAAATGGGGAAAGAAGAAAAAACTAAACTAATACAAAATGTGAAAGATTTAAAAACAAAACGAAAACAAAAACAAAATTCAAAGCTTAAAAACATTTTTAAATGCAATATTAACTAGAAAGGGGCATAAATCATATCATCTAATATAATACAAATGAAATTCGAGTTTCTTTCCCAAAAACAAAACAAAAAAAAAACCAAAAGCTTAAAGTAACTTTTTTTTTGTCGTGAACACATATTTCTACAATTATAATATACAAATTATAATAATAATAATAATAATAAAAATAAAACAAAAAACCTTACTAAGAAACTTTATATATAAACGAATTAACATTTCAGACTTTAAAAGCAAACACACACACACACAACACACACACACAGGCAGAGAAAATCGTCAAGAAAAGCGAAGTATAACAAACATTATTAAAATAAATTTAAAATAACAACAAAAAAACAAGTATTAGCCCTTAAGCAATTTAAATATATATATATATATATATATATATATATATAGAAAATTTTATGGCAAGTCAAATATTTATATGAAAAATTAAAAAAAAAAAACAACAAAAAAACAAGTACAGCATAATTAACAAAAATAAAAAAAAAACGTGTACAAAAAATGGAAAAAAATTTTATATATGTATATATATATATATATACATATGTGTATATATATATGCATATGTTTTTATATATATATATAAAATGTATGTACCATATGTGTGTATTGCTATATATATATATATATCAAATCCAAATCTTAAACACACACAAACATTTATTAGTTCAATGTAATTTTAACTAAAAAATATAAATATCTCTTTTTTTTTTACTTTTTTTGTCTAGTTTTAATTTCAATTTAATTGATTTGCAAAACTTTCACTTCTCATTCCAAAAGCAACATAAAAAAAAAACAATCGATATATAAAAAAGAACAAGCAAAACAAATTTAAAACTAGTTATTAATCAATAAAAAATAAGCCAACACATTTTTTTTGTGGGTCTAAACTTTAAGTGAAATGAAATTTAAACAAAATGAAAAATAAAACAAAAAAAAAGGAAGATGGAAAACAAAAACAAAAAAGAACCCATAATACACAAGAAATCGAAATTAGTTATTAATATTTAAGAGTGGGTCTATATATATATATATATATAAATATCATAAATACATTATATTTGTGTATATACATATATGTGTATATGTATATATTATGCATATATATATACGTATATATATATATATATATATATATATTACATACATACAATTTAAGCAAACACAAAAAAAAAACAACTGGTTAATTCTTTTTTTTTAATTATAAACAAGACAAAACGAAACTCTAAAATAATTGTATAAAGTTCACAAAAATATGATCAGATGAATAATATATATAAAGAAACAAAAAAAAAAAAAATACATCAAACAATTTGTTCTTATTTCGAGAAGATGTGGAGAAGGTAAACGACAAATGTCTTAAAACCTTTTCCCCATAAACCTTTCCCAATCTTGAAGAGAGCTGCATTTAAAGAAGAGTTCATACAATTCGGTGCGAAAAGTTCTTCTACCTTATAACGTCTCTATCTCTAATCTATGTATTCTTATAAAATATTATGAAGTTGTCTCATTTTGAAGCTTTCTCAAGACTCATTTTCCAATCAAATTTAGCGGAAATTGTTTGGGACTATCTATCATTTGAACAATAATATGTAATCTACAACAGTTCATCAGAGAAATTTGTGCCAAACTGTTTCCTCTTATCGTTTTTAATAGGCAATATCATATATCATAATATATGAAACGAGTGCCGGATTTCGACTTGATTTTTGAAAAAGAATCATGTACCCATACAATTTTCTTGTCAACAAAATTAGTTCTCGAGCTTTAAACGCAGTTTCTAAGAAAATGAAGACACGAGGTATTTAAGTACTTAATTAAGGTTTTTTGAAATACTTTGCTAAATATAGGAAAGTAGTAACAATTTAGTATTTGAATTTTAAAGCATTAAATTGAAATATCACATTCGAAAATCGGTTAAAATTTGGCAAAGTTACGAATCGAAAAGTTAGGAGAATTATCAGCATTTTTTGTAAAATTTTTTGCTAAATTTAGGAACATTAAATCAACTTTTCAGTAGTCAAAACTCTTGGGGCCTCCTGCCATTTCTATGCCAATCTCGCACTAAATATTAGTTGGATTGTAAATTAGTATTAGTACATAAGATGGCACAAAAATGTTTAAAACATATTCTGGAGACATTGATTAACTACTGAAATTAATAATAGATTGAAATATTGGAGGAAATACTATTACTACCATGTTTAGATTTGGATTGAAGATTTTTTTGTTTGGATCAGAAAGATGTACAGTTTGTATCTTATCAATGTTGATCTCTTCTAACTATTGCAAAGGTGTAGAGAACAAGAGAGGGACAGAGAGAGAGAGAGAGAGAGAGAGAGAGAAGTAAGTATATACTGTCGCTCATTCGTGGGCACGCGTCGCCTTCTGTTTTTTTTTTTTTTGCCATGTTCCTTTTGTTAGGTTCTGATCCCCATTTTGGCCTACCGTCAACCACGTCTTCGAATGGATGGCACACAATTGTATGACTCGAGGCAAAGGCGAGTCACTGTCGAGTTCATCATAAACCATTAATTCAGCTCACAAACACGCCCAGCCCATAACGAACCTAATGAAACCTTTAACAAAAATCTGAATCGGAATCCTTTTCTTTGTTTAACATACAACATATTCTACTTCTCCTTCAGAAGCTGTGTCAAGAATTCGATTTTGATTATGCCTTCCTCCTTCCTCCTCACACACACACATGCACAGACATACATACATACATATATGCATAGGAAGGTGCTTATTTTCCTATTATTAATTATAAAAATGTTAATCAAAAGGAAAAATAAATGATTTCAACATTTGCGGCTAATTGTCACGTGTCCCGATGAAATCGGCAAATGGAAAATCTATTTGTATCTCGTATCTTTATCTCGAAAAGAGAAAAGAATTTCAGTTGGTCCTTTTTTTTTGGCTTGGTTTTGGTTTGCTTTGCTTTGCCTGGTTTTCTTTCTTTCGTTTCGTTTTATTTTATCTTGCACGCGCCCACGTCCAACTTGGCAGGCAATCCATCAATGGGCGCGTGTTGCTTATAGAATTACCAACTAATTCGGTATTTATGAGGCTTCGCTGAGTGCATGTGGGACCAGAGACCAGAGACCAGAGACCTGAGACTAGAAATCGGAATAAATGGGAAGCCAGCAAATTGAGATGCTAGCCGGCAGAAATTGTTTTTAATCTGCAGCCGACCGATGATGACTTCGTTGCGCCTTTTAGCGCCCTCATCTAACCCCAAAAACCAAAACACACAAAAATGGGAAACGAAAAAAAAGTAAAGTAAAAATTAAATGGAAGCACCAGTTCAGTGGCACACGCCTGGCCAGCTCATTATTTTGATTTGGTGGGCGTCAATCTTTATTGGGGGGGTTAGAAATCATCATCATCATCATTTGAAGGCAATTTGTGATCTACTTAGAGCTGTGGAAGGATTTAATCCGTTAAATCTCGAATCCCAAGTGGCATTTGGGCATGCCATTGCATTGCATATTCAATTTTCTTGCTCCAATTTTTAACTCATTCTTTTGTCAAGGCTTCAAAAATAATATATATATCAAGATTTATTTTCAAGTATTTACAAAATAGTAAGAATTTTGAATAATTTGAAAGTGGTTAGCTGTTTTTTAATCTCTTGAAATTCTCAGTTTGAATCCATCCCAACCAGGATTTGAAATATTGTTTTAACAGAAATGACTTTTATAAGTCAATTTTGAGCCTTCTTATTGATTATTGTGATACTTGTTTCATAAGTTGCTTTAGGGAAAAGAACCTTTCCTCGTTTCCCCCGAGAATCTGACATTGTTTTTAATTAGAGAGAGAATCCAAATCGATTCGCAAATGATTAGAAATTTTAGAAAATGATGGTTGAGGTATAAAATACCTCAATTCCATTCATAATTTTATTATAAAACAAAAATGAACAGACAATAATAATTTGTAAATCCATAGTTTAAAGTATTTCTTTGAGATCTTTTCCTAAAACATTTTCTCATTCTCATTGTTTGGTTACTTAGGTAATATAAGATACTAGCTTTAATACATTAAAAAGTAATTTGTAGACTTAAATGAATGTCAAAAGTTGATCTACCATAAGGTGTCTAAATTCAAGCCCAATCAATTCAACTTTGAACTAATATAAACGATTTGAGCTGCCCTATATAGATAATCCTAGATGATACTTCAGAACAACATGACTGACTGACTGACTGACTGACTGACTTTCCCTGGCTGTGGGACTTGTCGAGAACTGTTGTTATTTCAATTATTTGGCGTGTAGCGTGTAAAGTGCGTTTGGGTGGTTGGACTGGAGGGGGGATGGGGTGGGGTGACTTTCCTTTGGGTCTGTGGGTCTGTGGGTCTGCGGGTCTGCGGTGGCATCGATTTGACTGGCGACACGTGGCAGCTGCTGTTGAGATGCGGTGGCAATATGGCTCCGGGGGCAATGTTTGCATCTTTCATTTAGCCCGAATGCCTGTTGTTGTTGGTCCTGTTGTTGTACTTTTTATCAACTTAATTTTTGGCTTCGGCTAATGGACAAAGTTCGACTTTTATACCGACTGCACTTGCCTGATAATGTGCTATAGTTGTTTGTGTGTGTGTGTGTGTTTGTATGTGTTTGTGTGGAGCGTGTGTGTTTATTTATTATGATTTGCCACATACTTCTTTGATGTGAACCGATATGGCGAGAGAGAACTGCTGAATATATCCATCAACTTAAGTCTTCTATTTTATGCTAAGTTTATTGGGGAAAATTTTGCTACTTTGCCATTTGTCAGTTGATTAATTGACATATTGTTTGTTTTATGAATTCCAAAATATGGAAAATTTTCAAAGATTCTTTTCATTGTTGTCGCTTTCTTGGCTTTTGTCATATTAAAGCCAGACAAATTTTAGCTTTCAGGGCCTAATACTTAGCGCCAGGTCGTTAGACCATGCGAATATGCTTAACAGTTCAAGAAACAAAGAAAACACAAAATGTCTTTGAATTCGCAAGAACAACTTGTAAGCAAGATCGCTTAATGCCCCCTAAAGTGGGCTTTAGACAATCAAGAATTGTTCAAATTCCACTTAGACACTTAAACAATGACATTGACTACTTAAAATTATGAAAATATAAAAGAAAACATTTTTGACATTCCTTGGAATATGAATTTATACCAAAAACAAACGTAGTGAATGTATATATTTTCATATATATGTATTTTCAATTCAAATATATTCAAAAATGTTTGTCACCAAATGAAATGAATCGAGCTACATTTCAATACTCTTGAATCCAAAAATTAGTTGGCCCTATCAAGCTCCATATTGATTTATTTATGTTCAAAATTGGGCAGCAGCTGATAAAGTTGCAAAAGAGCAGACCGCCTAACTCATACCGCCCAGCCCTCCCCCCCCACCTGCACCCGCTCGACAGTCTATGAGCTTCCCTCACCTGTTTCTTCTCTGGCCTCTCTCTCTCGCTCTCGCTCTCTAACAAAAGGCTAAGCTTAATTTGATTAATTAGTATGAAAAATAAAAAGAAGAAGAGAAAATAAAAGATGACGTGGGGGGGGTAAGGAGGGAAATACCCATTTAATGCCCATACACCCAACAAAATATGCATAAGCATTAAAATTTCTGGCTGGAATGTGCTACTTGTATTGAAAAATGGACGGGGGCCCCCCCAAACAAAAGACCGAAGACTGAACAAATCGACAACACAAAAAAAAACACACACACACACACACAAAATATTAAAATGAAAAAAATGCCTAAGCGAAAGGGCTAAATTAGCTGCAAACAAACCGAATACCATTTACTCTTGCGACTATCTTTCATTACAATTTGATGTTCTTATCGATTCGATTGACCTGTTTCTTCTAAAATACTAAACCATTTATCCCTTAGCATCTGTAGGCTTCTGTTTTATGGTCATACCCTTGTAATTAGGGTATCAAATATATGTACATACATAAAACGTATGATTTAAGTGGAAATTATTTATGCGATTGCTATTTTTACAGCAACAAGACAGACAAGAGATCGCATTGTGTTTCGATTTCGGTTTTTTTTAAACGTTTTTCTTCTTTTTTGGTTAATACACATTATGTACATATGCTTAAATGGCCGTCGATAAATGGCGATAAATAATGCAGATGATGCAGTTTTGCCTGCTTTAAATATTTTTTTCCTCTGTTTCTCATAAATTTCAAGAAGACAAAGAGGCAAAGCGCTCTGAAGAGAAATAATATGAATGTGAAATTTAAAACAAATTCCCAGCAAACGAATTTTCAAAAACAGTTCCCATTAATGTTAAGGCTTTTGCTGGTTGCTGTTGTTGCCGTTACTGGTTAGGGGGGCGGGGGAGAGGTGGTGCCATGTTAAGGGTCCTGCTGTTAAATTTCTACACAGAATCGATTGCCAGCCAATCAGAATGCGTTAACATTTCCCCTGTAGAGCAAGCGAGACAACCATATAGTCATTGTGGTAGCCATCTCTTTTTCACCCAAGTCTTGTTGTGTTTCGTATTGCGTTGCTTTTTTCTTTTGCTTTGGGAGTTTGGTTTTTCTTTTTCTTGTTGTTGTTGTTGCTTTCTTTTTCTTAGTTCCAAGTATTTTTCTTTTGGCATGCGTTGCTCGTTGATTCTCTTCTTCGTTTGCTGGCAAAAATTCATTTTTTTTCCTCCTCCTTTTGTTCCATTTGGGCGGAAGGAAAAAAAAGATGGAAAAACCTCCACTCCAAAGGGGAACCCGCTCTTGTCTGCCTCGGTTGGTGGTACATAAGCCCTCCCCTCTCCATCCCACCCACCAAAAACCCCACCGCCATTCACAACTCCCGAACAGAAACACAAACAACGAACCAACAAGAACGAAAAAAAAAGAAAAATTTTGTATGTATTTGGTACATAAAACTCACTGAAACTGCGGTCGGGGGTTGGTTATGGCATTTTTGGATTCGGATTGGGGTTTGGGCTAGAGTGAGTCGACTGAATACCAGCTGAGAGCTGGGAGCTGGGAGCTGGGACCTGTGCAGGCAGGGGGGGAACAAGGGCTTGGGCCCACTCAGATAACGAACTAACTAACTAACGTGGAAATCAAAATCAAGCGGGCCAACTTGTATCCATCCAACCTCCTCTTCTAGCCCGCCCCCCACAAAATAAAAAAAAAGAAAATTTAAACAGATATTTTCTGAAAACGAAAAGAGAAAAAGGAACGAAAAACGAAGCAGAAATAATGTTTGACATTTATTGGGTTGAATTTGTTTAGAGTTTTCTTCTTTCTTCTCCTCTCCTTCTTGCTCGTCCTTTTTGTATCTCTTTCTTTCTTTCGTGCTCTTCCTGTTTATTGGTTGTGGATTAATGGAAAGGCTGAGGCAATTAGGAAAGTGAAAATTGATTAGATTCACTTCTGGTAACATACATATAAACAAATTTGTATCTTTATATGTATGTACTTCAAGAAAACCAAACTAGAATGGAATAAATGAATGAAATACGTTAGAACAAAATTTGGAACAACAAAACATAAGATTTGCTCAAGAAGTTTGTTCTTTATTTAAATAATTATGAATATAGCCAAATGAAATAAAATGATAATCATATGTAGACGGAAAAGCAATAAATCAATTGATAATTGTTAAAGCAGTCAATAAATTTTACAAAGTATTACTAGGTCTTCGAATCACAAGAGATATATGTAGATTAAGCCAATCGATTAACTTACCTAATACACAGCTTAAACTTGGCTCAATTCAAGGGCGAATCCAAAGGGAGATTTTATATTCTTTAATTCTTACGGTGTTTGAGCATTTTGGAATAATCTTTCTTATATATTTTCCAGTATTTCCTGTATGTCAGAATTTACAAAAGGAAAGCCTAGCCGAATTTTATTCGTTAGTAAGTTATAAGTAATAAGTATAAGTAATAACAGTTTGAATTTCTGTTAGTAATATCAATATCAATATAGACTTTTTACCTAATTCAGTAAGTACATATACATACGTATGTATATATGTTTATGATTTATTATAAATCTGAAATCTGCTTTAGTTTCTAGCAGGGAGTACGGACACTTCCGGAATTCAAACTTTCTTTTAGACTCAATCATATATCTGACCATGTTTTACAGTTTCTTCTGTATTGTGGATCATATATTGTATATCACACTATATTTCACTACGCATTTTTCGATTCCCCTTTGAAATTTGTTTTCTAGATCCCTCCCTAAACTTATAAAATAAACATTGTTTTTTTATTATATTAAAAGACTTTTGCAAAAAGATTCTAAAGTTTACATTCATTCAGTTTACAGTTTTGTTATGTATTGAGAGAAATTCATTTGCCAAATTTTATACAAATTGTCCAAGAGTTATATATTTTATAAGCCCAAACATTTTCCGAAATGCAATACTTTCTACATATTAAAAAAAAGATTTTAAACAAAAACTATAAAGATCTGTCTTCTAATAGGGATTCGCCCTTTCTGAATTCCACTCAAAGTTTTTGTAATATTTTTCAGTCCTTAATAAAAAACCCCAAAAACTTTTCTTAAATTTTATTTAAAATGTTTCCATCTATTGCAAATGAAGGCTAAAGAGAATCAAGTTAAAGAAAACCCAAATAAAGGTGTTGTCCAATTTTTATTATGATGATGATGATGATGATTATAATCATTATTATTGTTATTGCAATAGTTGTAGTTGTAGTTGTAGTTGTAGATGTATGTAGATGTAGTTGGTGATTGTTTTTTGTGTGTGTTTCAGTTTTGTGTTGTAATTTGCTGATTAAACTTTAGCAACAACAAAGAGGCCAGACCCTGGTCAGGTGAACAATACATACAAACATATAAACATACATACATTTCCAGCTATAATAATAATAATAGTAATAATAATTCACTCATGTGTTGTATGTATGTTGTTGTTGCTGTTTGTTGGTTGTCTGCTGTTTGTTTGCTTTATAAGCATTAAGCATTTTGAGTTTTCAATTCATTTGACTTTTCATTGCAAATGCCAGAGTATTATCCACACGCTTTTAAATTAATTAAATGCACCAAGAGCAGCAACAGCAACAGAAACAGCAGTAGAGGCAGGAGCAGGAGCAGGAACAGGAGCAGCAGGAGCTAAAGCAAAGGCGGAGGTCCTCAGTCATAGCTCGTTGGTCGCCACAGGAGCCGCAGGCACAGAATAACGCGGGTAGGAGAGAACCAACACACACACACATAAAAATTGAAATGATGGCAAGGAGGGATGGGGAATATATATATATATATGTATATATATTTATGTGTATATACAACCAGCAAAATGACAGAGAAACCAATCCCAAGTTGCTGGTAGTCAAGCAGTTATAATCAGGCTAGGACATCGAGGACGACGACGACGACGTCAATGACGATGACGAGTTGCAGAGATCAGCCCAGCCCGCGAGGGTTGTTTGGAAAATCCTCCTGCCAACTTCAACCCAGGGCAGAAGGACACACATAAAAAAATGCCTCCTTTTTTTTGTCTTTCTTCTTTTGACTGGCAACAATGCTTTGATAATGACGATGATAATGCGTCGACTTTTTCCCTTACCCCCCTTGTCCTTGGGCCTCTTTACTCTCGCTCTCCCTCTCTCTCTCTCTTTTATATATGCTAATTGGCATATGCTCAATTAAGCGCTGCGGCAACCGAGGCAACCCATACCCAAACCCAAACTCAGACTTAAGCCCAACCCAATGATATAGTAAACGGTATTGCAGCAGGTTTTGCCAACTGATTAGATCGGGGTAACTAATTTAAGAGAGGCGTTTACCATTATGCGTTTTGCAGTGAGCCAGTGTGTGTGTGTGTGTGTTTTGTGGGATGATTGCCTTACCTTGCCCTGGGAATAGGATGAAGGTATCTCGTGCCTGCCCGTTGCTAGGCTTCGGCATTAGGCGGCATTTAAAGTTGATTTACCTTTACATCAAATGGGAATATAAACGAAGTGAAACAAAACGATTCCTGCAATCGTAACAGAATCATTATTATCTGCATACATATGCCAACATTTTTCTATTTCCATCAATGGCCAAGATTAGCTAATTAATCGTCTTCATACACAATGTGTATAAAAGTGAAAAACGTTAAAGACCTGTCTCTACTTAAAATAAATATGTCAGCTAATTGCCATGTCAGATGGCGGAGCCCGACATGACCCGACTCTATTCATCCAGCCTTCTTATCATCAATCTTCATAAAAACACATTTAATTTGATTCTTAGCGAGTACCTCAAAACTTTTAATATCAGTTCTAGACTGGTCATCAGTTTATATCCCATCAATTATTTATACACATACTTTAGTTTACCACAGACAACTAATTATTAGGTGTTTATTTGCATTAAATACACTTTCCATTATTGATATTATCATCGATCGAAATATTATTCAATGATGAGTGCAATGAGTTGCAATTAGTTGTAATTCCCAACCGGTTTTAGTGTTGAAGATATACATTAATGGTCCTTTGCAAAGGATGCTGACGATAAAATTTCGCTGTTTGCCCCTTTGAGCTGCCAAAATAAAAAATTTCTTTGTGATTGATTCGTAACAACCAATTCCAGAAAAAACTAGAAAGTTTTCAACAACGTTTCAAATATTTATTGCAAAGGAATAAATGTTCCAACACTGAAAAATAGACGAAAAAATGGTTTCTGATAGGATTACGCCTTTGGATTTTTTTTTTAAGTGACATTCTTTTGTTGTTGGCTTATCATTTAACAATCAACACCTTGAAAGCAACAATGCAATAAAAACAAAGAAAAATATATACTATATATGATCAGGCAAACTTATTGATCTTTATACATAGATGCGGTGTTTGGGTTGCATACGATGATAGTTCCAATTTCGGATCCTTTTTTTTTTATTTTGTATTGTTATTTTTCTGCTCAGCTTGCTGCCAAGTCTGTCAATCAATCGGCGATCGGCTTTCACCCAAAATGCAGTCTCGATTCTCCAATTCTCAACACACGATTGGAAAACTCATCATCTGCCCTTCTGTCCATTGTGTTGTTGTTGATGATGTTTTTGTATGAGGCTGGCAAGGCTGCCGATGGCAACACAATCTTGATTTTTGAGTTTGAGTTGGCAAACGGCCCTTTGTTTTCAAGTCGTTTTGAGGTTCGCATTCCAATGACAAAACTCATACAAATACAAAAACTCAATAATAATAACAATAATAATAAAAATAATGCCATGTACATGTAATAATAGTAATGAGAGAGGCCAATGGTCATTGGGCATTCCTATTTTCCTTGACATTTCTCACTTGGGCGTGAGATAAGCAATCTCAAAAGACATTGAAAAATGGTAGCTGCCGAAGATGCTCGAACTGAAAACATATCAATTAGGCCATATTTTGGTAATTCAATATGGATCAGGCCTCAAAACCGAACAATCGGATCAAAGATTGCGGTGTAAATGAAGAGCCAAATTCTGTTATTTCAATTGGTTTTTATTCACACTTTCAATTCGAAATCAATTGAAAAGTCAAAAAAAAAAACGAAAAAACTTTATCTATTTGATAACTTTTAGTAGCTTTAACTAGAGTCAAAACTAAAAAGGGATAAACTTTATACATATATGTATATGATAACTTTATCCTAGTTCGGCGTATAACTTTTTCAGAATAAAATCTTTTAGTAATAAGAGCCTTAACAATTAATAATTACAACGACTATATAAAACTACAACAGAAGTTGAAATATTGAAGCAAACATAAAGTGAAAAGGTTCTTTCATAATTTAATGATTGAATTATTAATTCATTTAATTTTTTATTTGTAAAACTATGTACATACACGCTAAATTTCAACGATTTGTAATAAAACCAGAGGGCCGGGGTTAACTTCGACCGCGTCGAAGTTTGTATACCCTTGCAACTGTTTTGGTAATTCTTTCCTTACCCATCAAAACGTAAAAACCTTTTATCCAAAAAGTCTAATGTTTGCGAAAGAACGGCCTTCAATCTTAGCATAGGAAATAACGAACTTTTTGATGAAAGTCACTGTTTTCGACCGATTGTTCCTATGGGAGGTATATGAAATAGTCACTCGATCTTGACCAAATTTGGCACAGTCGTTCATAGCTACAATAAACTTACTTATATTAAATTTCACGATAATAGCTTAAAAAGTAACGAGAGTTATTGAGAAAGTCACTGTTCGTGACTTTGCCGTTTGTATGGGAGCTATATGATATAGTCACCCGATCTTGATCAAACTTAACACAATTATTAATAAGAACGCAAAACTGACCAATACCAACTTTTATGACAATTGCTGATTAAATAACGAAGTTATTGAGAAAAGTCACTGTTCGTGACTTTGACGTTTGTATGGGAGCTATATGATATAGTGTTCCGATCCGACTGAATCCGAGATATACAAACCCTGCAGTATATACAAGCCTACGTGCAAAATTTCAGCTCTGTAGCTCTTACGGTCTAGGAGGAGTTCGCATCGATCCAGACGGACGGACGGATTTGAACTCGTCTCGTCGTGCTGATCAAGAATATATACATATACTTTATATGGTCTGAGATGCTTCGTTCTATGCGTTGCACACTTCTGACCAAAATTAATATACCCTTTTTGCAAGGGTATAAAAATACTTTTCTAAGGTTCAAAATTGAATTTTTTTTTAGCTAAGGGACTTTAATTATTTATTGTCTACTGTATCCTGTAAAATATTTTGGAACTAATTGAATTGAATTGATTTGATATACAATCTATGAAATAATCAATCTTTCTACCATAGATAGAACGATATTTCTTATGAATATTTAAAATAGTTTGAAAGATTTTGTAAACGTTGGCCAAATAATTACATAAATATATTACCAAAACTTTCAAAGCTTTCTCGTCTTATATAACTTTTTAAATGTGTGTTTATATATTTTTTTTGTTTCCTTTAAATTAAAGCAAAGTATTAAAAATATCTGAAAAACGATTGCGATCCATTTTATTTGTAGAAAACCAAAATAAAATAAAATCAAAATAGAGTGTTCAAAAATGTATTTGAAAAATATATGTCAAATATGGTATCTACCGGAGTGTTGGGAGCCCATTTTTCAATGGATTCAACCATTTTGTTTTACACAAATCGATCCTGCAAAAGATCGTTACTTCCCATTGACTTTTCCAACACCCACCTCCCACCCCTTTAAGATCTTTATTCTGAGGCTGGGCAAAATGAAAAGAATAATAAAACGAAATGAAATGAAGAAAAACAGAAACTGAAGCACTTGGCCAGCTTTAACACTTGGCATCTAGCCAAAAGCCTGGACACGGGTATCTGGTGACAACCATGGGGGGATACAAAGAGATACAAGCAACAAAAAAGGGGTGGGGCTGGTAAATATATATATATGTATGTATACACATACATAGTTGTATTTATATATATGTAATAATGTTGAGGAGAGTGAGATGGGAATAAAGATGGAGATGGAGGAAAAAACGGCAACATAAGCAGGCAAGGTATTATTTTTAAGCTCTTCCTTCATTGTCTGCCTCCCAGACGACAAAAAGCAAAAGACGCAGCCCCCCGCACATCAGCAGCAGCGGCAGCAAATACGACGAAGATGTCGACGTTGATGTTGGGGATCGAACTAAATAAATGTATTTACGATATATGCATTACTTGTAAACGTAGCGGGTTGGCGGTAAGCGAAAAAGGGGGGTGATAAGGGGAATGGTATGGTATAGAGACAGTAGGTAACTTGGGTGGGTGCCACAATGTAATTTAAAACCACCGCGAAGACTCAATTGAATTCAACTCAACTCAAGCCAAGTCAAGCCAAGTCAAGCCAACTCTGAGCTGTGGGACAACTGTCCAGCGGCTAGCAACTGGAAATGAATTTGAAAATAAGAGAAGCAAACGAAACGAAAATCGAAACCAAGACAAAAATCGAAATATGTCAATGAATTCCAAATGCCTGACAACGGACTCCCAGCAATGGAGATGAGAAAGAGAGCAAGTCTTAGTGTTTTGCCCCAAGTCCAGGCCAATGGAACGTGGGACGCCATCACATTGATGGACAGAAACAGCAGCAGCTTAACTTGGTTTGCCCCTCCCAGCGCCCTTCCCGGCCATTCCACTCTCCATCTACCAGTTGGTTTCGGTTTTATGCCCTGTTGTTATACCCTAACCAAAAAGAACATAAATTTTGAGGATCCTCATGACCCCATCTTGACTATTCTTAAAAGTTTAAACGATAATGAGACGTATCGAAACCAGGATCTAAGCGAGATCTTAGAAATGATATCCTTTGGTTTTAATGATTGGACTCATAATAGTGTATGGTAAATTCGTTGGGAGTCTAAAGGAAAACAAAAAAAAACCGTCCAGTTTGTTATTACTTGGAGTTTTGATGAGGAAAAATGTGTGCTCTAATTGACAGTTTTTAGATTTTAATCTTTGGCGCAACGCACACACACACACACACACACACTAAATCTCACACACTTGATCACATACGTATATATATACGTATGTATATGTATATGTAGGCACGGGATATAAGGTGGAGTAGAGATACAAACTGAATCTGAATTTGACTCCTCGCTAATGCATTTTCAACGTTTTGGACATGGACGCCCATGCGCGATGATGGGCCAGAGAGCAGCTTATGGCCACCAACAATGACAGACAGGTCTCTGAGGCTATCTGAGTGTGGGTTCATACACACACACACACGCACACACACATACACAATATGGAATGGTATTCATTCATGCATCGCATATGCTCTTTGTCAATTAAGCAATCAGCAGGAAGTTTGCCCCGCACTTTGCCTTATCTTTTGCTGTCCCCGTGTCCCACACCCCTCTCCATGCCTCCCCAAAGGCACCTATACTACTCTTCTTCTTTATGCACAGTGCATCTCATCAATTCCCGTGGAGAGGAGGCAAATCACATCATCAAAAGCCAAAACCGTCGACTACGTTTGCCTCCGCCTTTTGCGTTTTGACACTTGACGTTTGTCGTTTGTCGGCGGGTCGAGAAATTCATTTTTGCACTCATTCTTGTTGTTGTTGTGTTTTTTTCATCGTTTTTTTTTTTTTTTGTAGTCAACAATGAACTGAAAAATAAAATGAAAATGAAAAGAATGTTGAGCCGCATATTAAATACCACCGCCTGAGCTCAAGTGTCAACAGAGCACTACGATGAGAGAGTCAAGCCTCCGATTTTACCCTCCAAGTCGTCCTCCTCCTCCTCCTCCTTCATCCTTACTCCATCCAGTAGCACTTCTCATCCTACGTTGGGCAAAAGGCAATAATAAACGGGCATCCGCATTCACATTCGCATCCGCATCCGCATCCGTGTAACCAGCTACCGCCTGTGGCGTAATTGAATATTTGGAGTGTAAAAACCGCACCCAGATTTCTTCCTTCTTTTTTTTTTTGTGTGCTCAGGGTGGTAAGCGCATAAAAGGCGAACAGGACAAGAAGATATCCCTATTTATCACAGTGGTTTACAGTGTAAGGAAAACATTTTGAGTAATTTGATATTATGAGAAATGTTTAATTAGCTTTCCTAAACTATTACTTGCCAAGCTCTCAAAAAAGATCCCAGAAACGGTTAAGAATGTTAAATTAACAAGTTAAAGACTTGTTTTGAAACAGATATCTTCCAATTTGTAGCATTTCCATGATGGAAAGTTGTTTTTCAAATACAAAACAATAGTTGAGAAATGTTGTCAACTTGTGATTATAATTCCTTGGCATTATTGCCTAAGCTTAGACCCACTGTAAGTTGTTCTATCGTCATTACAATAAATGTAGGCGGCTTGGTAAATGAGGCGTGGCAATGCTGTGTAAATAAAAGTGATTGTGGCTGTGGTTTTTTTTTGCACGCATGTGTGTGAGTGCAAGAACAGAAGTCAAGTCAGTTGATTATTAAAAAACACAAGTAGAGAATCGAGAATATATATACCTGCTATACATATATGTACATATACATATATAAATATATACAATAATAAGCATCATAATGACGAGCTCAATAACAGGCGACCAGAATAAAGTTACTCCCTCTTTGATGAACAGGACAAAAGGACAAAAAAAAGGATATAATGGCAAACGAGTGCAAGTGGAGAGGGACGTGGAAAGAATCACGGTGACTGAGTGAGGAGAGTGACGTGAATTGGAATGGCGTGGAGGTGGGGGAGCAAGGCGACGCACTTTCAAGTAGGGTTGCCAACAGACTCATGAATTGCTCATTTAGATTTAGAGATGCCTCTTCAAGGGTTGTCAAGTGGCACAAGCAAAAAACAAGGACATGTCTAGTGGTTTGCCTGGTTCAACCGGCTCTTGTAGTGCATGTGAATGGGGAAACAATGCCAAACAATTGGCAAATGGGAGCAAGTGGCACCTGTGACAAGAATGGAGAATACAAAAGCAATACATGCATATATATGTATATAGTATAACATCTATTTATAACATATACACACAGATAGACATCTTTCCTTTATATATTCTAGCATAATTTTAATGTACATTTTTGCTTTTGTTTTGTGTGTCTTTTTTTTTTTTTGCTTTTGAATTATTTGTCTTTAGCATTTGTCAGAGTTTGCCCAGCGGCTTAAGGAGATGGGACCCAGCCAATTCTCATGCTCATTCCCATTCCCACTTTTCATCTAATATTATCAAGCGCAAGCAAAAGCGAAGATAGCAGGTCCAAACATGCCCAAGACCCGAGATCAGTTCAAGCCCCGAATCCGACCCAGACCAATCCAGGGGGATTAGCCCAACTTAATGCGATAAGCGATTAAGCAGCGATCATTGCAGGAGCTTAACACCACGCCACACCAGACAGATTACATACGGACTAGCAGAAAAGGATTCGCACAAAATATTCAACTCAACTCATCTCAATATCAACTTGTAGGTATCCCATTACAAATCGTTTTCAAATCCTTTTGAAATTTTCTCTAAACTTATATAGGGTAAATAGGGCGCAACTTTTGGACTTTTTTATAATTTATTGACTTATTTATGATTCTTTTTGTATAGCTTTACATTTTCTATATAAATTCACAATTTTAGGCATAAAGAGCTAAAATCAGTTGGATTCATTTGAAATGAATTAGAATAAAGAATTTAAAATCAACTGCAAGGCATTTATTCTCTCTGTCCTCTCATTATAAGATTGCTCAGATGTTTTTGACCCTGCAAACTATATGTATTCTTAACCAACTTGATAAACCGAGTCGATATACAATTTATATTTACTCTAAACCACAAAAATTTTGGCTCTGAAAGGTTTTATTTCAAACACCTCGGACCTCGTCCTGGGCAGTCCACGCTCTGAAGGTATCCTTTATAAATAAACTTAACTAACACTTTTTAGCTAGATAACTAGATGTTATTGACAAAATGACGAGGAAATTTCTATATACCTTTCTTAAGATTTTCAAGAGTTAGAAGAAAAAAACAGTGCATTGGCCTTCTACCACAAAAAGAAACAGAAAAATATACAAAAACTCATGCTTGGGTGGACAAACATCTAATATAGTATAGTAAACATACTAATTCCAATTTCAATTCCGATTCCGATATTGATTCCCATACCCATTCCACCAACTCGAATGGCAATTCCATTTTTCAATAGCAACCAACTTAACGCATCATCAGGCCAGGGCTAATTGCTCAGCCATTGTCCAAACAATGACGCAGTTGAAATTTTAGATGGAAGAGACAAAAATATGAAACTTCCTACACTTGATTTAATTAGCGCTCTCTAATGATACGAAATCGAGTGACGAAGCTTTTGATCATTTAAGAAGCAAACTCAGCAGCAGAAGAAGACGACGGCGGAAAGTGATGAGGAAAAAAGCTACCAAGTCATCTTGTTAATTGCGTAGAACAAACCCACATCAAATGCGCCAGAGAGGGAAGGAGGGAAATCATGATATTGGCTAATCGAGAATAATTGCTATTACCTGATGAATGGGGCAATGAATGGGGGTGGGTCATTGGTACCTACACACACACACACACACACACACACACACATACATATAACAGCAAATTTGTCAAAGGTATTAACCAAGCAGTCATCCAACCGTCCAACCGTTCAACCGTCCATCTGGGGATGTGGATGTGTAAACACAAGGCTGTCAAACAATAACTGTTGACAGCTCGTAAATTAATAATTTCGCAAGCTGAGCAATCGGAAAAGGAGACAAGGCGGCAGGGGCAGGAGAGGGGCAGGCACGCTCAGTAACAGGACCAAGACCAGAAGCAGGAATAGCCGAAACAGGAGGAGGAGTAACTAGGATCTGGGAATAGTAGACATAGGCGCAAATTAGCCGCGTTTCCGCCTTGTTCCATCGATCGTTTTGTAGTTTTCAATCCCCGACCCTGACACTTTGACTTCCTGTGGCCTTTTTTCCCATCCCCTATACCCTGTTCTCGTTCTTATCCTTATTATTGTTCTCTCTCTCTCTCTCTCTCTGTCTATCTCTCTTGCTGTCAGATCGTTCTCTTTTGTATATTAATTTCATGCATAGGGCCAATTGCAATTGCCCTTCAATGCATTTGTCTGCATATTTTGGTATTACTTTTACAAAAATTTCAAATAGAAATCAAAACAGTTTTCGTTACGCATTTCCATCTTGTGTTTTTATAGAGCGAGAAATTTTTGTTTTGAAAGACGCCGCTGTTTTCGTTGTCTTCAAATGCCGACAAAGGACAAGAGTGAGAATGGAATTGAAAGTGGATATGGGGTAATAAATAGGCATTTCATTTCCCTTTTCTTGTTTGTTAAATTATGGCATATAGGCATTTCGATGCGAATATTAATTTATCGAATAAAATCAATAAAATTGTTATAGATTATTAAAAAAAAAAAACATAAAAACCCTAAAATACAGCAGATTCAAATCACGATCATCTCAAAGTTCTGCTAACTAACATGGCACTGTTAACTTAAAAACTTCGTCCTCAACTCTGTTAATATTAACAGAGATGGAAATTATACAGAAACAACAACAGCAACAACAGCAACAAGGAAAATCAATTTCATTAGAATTACTTTTTTTAATGCCAATTTTTCCTTTGCAAATTTCATTAGCAATATTATTTTTCAATGCTAATGAAATGACCAATGCATTATAAAAGTAATGCATTAGGAACGACTCTGGTACATACATACATATGTATGTATGTATGTTTCAACTAATTTGTCGTTGATAATTATCAAATTTTTTTAACTAATAATTTTTCTCTTTTCCTTTACCGTTTGCTACACTTATTTTTGGTGCTTCTCCATCTCACCCTCTTCTCTCTTTCTTTCAATTGTTCAATAATTTGTGTGCATGACTAGTAAAACTTTTAGATCGGAAGCTATACATATACCAAGGGCGAGGTAAAAAAACCGATAAAAAAAAATGTCAGCTCATGGTTACACAAAATTTATTTCCAAACAAAAAATATCAATCCCGAATCAAGCTAATTTGTTGCAATGGGAAGCTTACAGAATAAAATGAATTGAGGAAAAAACAGAAAGAGAAAATCAAATCAAACGAGAGTAACTGTCAGGGGAAGTGAAGGGGGAAAGTGGCATGAGAAAGACGGCGGGCGGAGGAGGAGGAGAGGAAAAACGGAATTGAGTTTGACAGCTATTTATGGTTACCTTTAACCGATCGACAGGTTGGGAAATCCCAACGAAAAGTGAGAGAACGCGTAAAGAAAGAGAAAGAAAACCAAATCACTAGCATCATGAGTGAAAAGTGTGGGAAATGGCATATATGTATGTGTATGTGTATGCAGAGTCCGGAAGAGCCAAACAAAAGTTTCATTGTGTAAAGGACTTCGTTGCGTCGTTTCGTCGTCTACGTCGTCTTTCTTTTCACGTAGGAAATTTTTGTTGTTTTTTCCTCATTTCTAACTGACAAGTTAGGGCAAGTGTGTCAATGTTGTACCTGAGCGAGCTATCGAGACGACTTCCCTTTTTCATTTTCTTTTTCTTTTTTTCTGTTCCTGAGCCTGTTACAATTTTAATGCGTGTCTGTTTGGTTCGATGCATCAAAGGGCATTAGAAAACAGGGACAGAGAAAAGTATGATATGTGTGGATATGGTGATGGTGTGCGGGGTGGGGGGTTAAACTAAATGCATGCATCCGTGCGCCATTATGTTGAAATAAAGTACCATCAAAATGGGCAACTAATGAATTTTCACAGTGATTCCTGCGGGAATGCCGCTCAGGCTCCCAGTTTCAGTTCAAACGCCTTCACGGCAGCAGCAGCAGCAGCACTAGCAGTGGCAGTGGCAACAACAATGTTCTAGACACCATGGAAGCCACAAAATATACCCAAAGCCCAGGCCCATAATCGTCCAAAAACCCAAAACCCCGACCAAGCAACCCACCCACCCATCCAACCATCTCCACAAAACGACAAAAGGAAACTCAAACCGCAGCACCCGTCAACCGACCGAGCGACCAACCACCTCCACCCATCCATCCGTCTATCCACCCAAAAGCTATTCAACCAAATGTTGTCTAAATGTAATTCAATACTTTTTTCAATCTTGTGTAGGTTGTTGCTGTTGTTCAGCCAGTAAGTAACAACAACATCAACAACAACATGAAGAACAAGTATCAAAAGAAAAAAAAACGAAATGTTACTAGCATAGGTACAACAACCAACAAATTGGAAACACATTTTACCCTCCAATTACTTAAATACAATACTCAACAACATTTACTTGGGGTACTTCCCATCCACTCTCACTGCAATTGTTACTGTGACTGTTACTGTTACTGTGACTGTGACCACGACTGCGACTGCGATTGATAAGGCACCATGCACAGTGGTCGATTGAAATCAAAGAGTAAACAAACATTAAGAGATGCAAGCCCAAACAACTGAGGATTCTTAGAGATTAGTTTCTAGAATTTTTAAATTATGTACATATATAGGCATTGTAGCTCATAAAAAGGGTTAACTTATTTGATTGTGATATCTTTTCTGCTTTTTATAGGTACGTTCAGTGCCAAATTAGCCATATAGCAGGATGGATAAATGTCCAATTCATTTATCAAATTAATTTTATAAATTTCCACAAATTCTTAAAAACTCCTAACTTGAACAACTTTTAACAGATTTTCGAAAGTGATATCTCTATTTAATGCTTTTAGCAATAAGAATCAAGGATTTCTTAATTTCACGAAGCTCTATTTTGGTAAATATTTGTAGTATTTGAAAAATATTGGAATAATGTCGTTCAATCTGCATTAAAATCTTAGGAATTAAATTTGTTTGCAATTTTCGTAATTAAGTTTGCAGTTCCTTAATTTGCATATCGAAACAATTAAAACAAAGAGCTAAGACCACTGTGCAAGTTTTTGTAACAACTTTGTAAAAAAACAAAAAACAAGAGAAAGAAAGAGTGAGATACAGAGTGAAAGAAAGTAAGAGGGCGACCGCGACGAGACTGTCAGTCTGTCAGTTGTGTCAGTGTCTTGTCATGCACGCTTCACGCCACGCCAACAGGTCTCTAATTTCAGGGTGCCTCCTCCGGGTGTATGCCCTTCTTTTGCTACACTGTCGAACATAGTCAGTGAGTTGGCATTGTTTTGTGAGTTAGCGTTCGTTTTTGCCTTTGTCGTTGCTGTTGCCTGTGCCTCTGTTTTGCGTGTCATCATCAAAAGGATGTGCCCCTCCTTACGCCCATTCACATTCAGTCCCCACTCCTTTACCATTCTCAGGTTTTGTGTGCGCTAATAGATTTTCTATTACACAGCTTCGACTAAATAAATGTACGCATATTCTACTCGATATTGGGACTGCCGTACACGACTGCCATGAAGACCACCACCACCAATACCACCGCCACCCCCTGCAATGGCCATCATTCACATGCATGACCGAATTTCCATTTTACGCCCTGTTTGTAGTTTTGTGGGGAATCACAGTCCCAATGGGAATCAACGCAAAATGATTATTATTATCATTATTAAAAGGAGTCGATGACTGAAATCCCAGTCAGGATCTAAATGTGTATAATATGCCACATGTCCGCCCCGTACCCTATCGGCCCATCCCCCTCGTTTACCACAAACAAAAGCCACAACAGGAGACGACACAGCAGCGACCACAGCAGGAGGACGAAAGTATCAAGGAGTCGAGGCAGTCGATACACATGTTCATATTAGAGATCCTGTAGATATTTAGTGAAAGTTAAATGGGTTACATGAGGAACAAGGAGTCGGACAAGGAGTCGAAGAAAAGGGAGAATGGAAATTTGTAGTTATATGTATACACTTGTGCATCGGTTGCAATTCCAACTATAAGCAATCTATGCCATGCCCCGCTCTTACTCACACCACCACCCCCCACCCACCATACCCCTTCGTGCGGACAAGCCTATAGAAGCAAATTGTAATTAAATGAATGTATTCCTGTCCTCAGGCAACAGCCGAGTTGACGCTGTAGCCCAAGCTCAGGCTCCGGCTCAGGTCACCATGTCAACCAGCCACAAAGGAGGACGAGGGTGAGAGTTAATATGCGTGTGTGTGGGTGGAGATGGAGTCGGTCGTAGCGGGGCGTTGGGTTATTTTGGCCGCAAGCGTTTTCCACTTATCCGGGATTAGTAAAAATGCCACATTAAACTGAGTAAACAATTTTTCTTACTCTTTCTTTTTTGTTTTTCACAACGTGTTTGTAAAATGTTGACAGTTAAAGTGCATTTTTGCAAAAGTTTATCAAATGTGACATCTTCCACACATCATGTCACAATTCTCAATAGAAAAGTATGGATCTCAAAACGATGATGAGGTTCTAGAACTCGCTGAATACAACAAATTGTTACAGAATTCTCTGAATTTTCGATTAATTTTCGAAATTTATGTCTTCGTTTTCTATTTGTAATCTAATAAGTTGCGCTAAAACCTCCTAATCGTGATGGTAACATTAATAGCTATAGTTATGTATTAAGGGCTTTAATTTAAATGCCGAACCGATTTTTCAAAAATGTAGTTCTCGATGTTCTAATGTAGATCGGATGAAATCACGCTACCTGTAATAAGGACATAGATTTTTTTAATATTCCTAACTAAAGCGTCTCGAAGTTTAGATTCTTTGGAATACTTTGCAGCTTTTTTTTTTTTTGGCATTTTTTGTTTCGTGTGAAAAGATAAAATAATCAATTAGTATAATTAGTATAGTAAAATTTTCGAAAGGCAGAGAACAACTATTGGAACTATTGTGGGAACCGTCTAAAACTTTTTTCAGCTAACTCCTGACTTAAATAAGCCACTACGCACCACTTTCGTACAGATAAGGATTAGGAGGAAGAACAATCTACATATTTTATATTATTATTATTAATATTTTCTTCATATCCCAAATAAGTATGCAATACTTTTTAAAATTCATCGAATTAACTATTAAATCAAATTTTATACTCAGATAAGATTAAAACTCAATGCCAAAACAAAAATGAAGTAAGTAAGTCGTCTCGCCGACTTAGGTATACCATACACCAGTAAAACAAATATTTCAAATTTGTAATAACAAATGCATTTGCCTATTTTAAAAAAGTTCTGTTTACATGCTTTTTACAAGCATATCTTCCATCATACCAAAAGATAACCAAATCGTCCTCAAAACGACCGAGCTATGAGCACTTTTTTGTTTTTTGGACTTGTAATATTTTCCAAGTTGAATTAAGTTGCGAAAAATATGAAAAATATCACAAAATTCTTGATATCTCGGCTCTCCGCAGGACTACCGAGATGTCCTTTTCACCGAAGATAGTCCCAGCTGATAAAAGTTTTATGACATCACTTTCGTCCTTGGCCATTTTTCTGAATGCAGATCGATTGGCATCGAAAAAAGTTGCGGTCATCTAAGGATGCAGGACATGCAATATTGTGAAAAGGTCCTTTTTCTTAACATTTGGAAGGACATTCCAGGACCTAATGACACCAGTCGATGCGAACGAAAAAGGACTTTTCTGTTTTTTTAAACTTGTAATTTTTTCCAAGTCCCAAATTGAATCGGAAGACCAAAAAAAATGCAGGAAACTACAAAATCCTCGATATCTCAGCTCTCCGAAGGACTATCTCCATGACCTTTACACCGACTATAGTCCTTGATGATTCCAATCTTTTGAGACCACTTTCGTCCTGATCCTTCAAAGGACTCGCGAGATATTTGCCGTTTTTCCTCAAACAGTAAAGTCTTTTTATCTCAGCTTTTCAAAGGACATTCCAGGATTTGGTAGTGTCAGCCGACGCGGATCAACAAGGACTACCATCTGAAAAAAGGACATCCTGATCGTCCTTGAAATGACTGAGTTATAAGGACATTTATTGGTTTTTTACGATTTTTAGCCATTTTTCTGACTAACCCCCTTACAAAAATTCAAGTAATATTTTTCGCAGGATATTGAAAATCCTTGGATGCAGATCGGTAGTCCTGATCCTGGAGGACCAGAAAAAGTATGTCCTGTCGAAATCGGTCAATGTTCTGCAGAGATATGGCCTCGAGAAAATAATCCTTTTTCCGTTTTTTAGCTCTAAAATCCAGAAATCCTGCCGCAGGATGAAAGGACATGGCTCCCTAGGATGTACTTGATGATCTCTACAGATTGGCATCAAAAAAAGTTGGGGTCATCTAAGGATGCAGGTCACGAAATTTACCGAAAAGGTCCTTTTTATCAGCAATTCGAAGGACATTCCAGGACCTCATGACATCAGTCGATGCGGACGAAGAAGGACTTCCACATGGCAAAAAAAACTCCTGATTATCCTTAAAATAGACGAGTTATAAGCAGTTTTCTGATTTTTGGACTTGTAATTTTTTAGCCAAAGTGACAAATTTATGTAGCATACTTTTGGGATGAATAATATGAAATTTTCAAAAAGTGTTGCCTACTTATTGGGGGTGAAAAGGAATCAACAAATATTTCGAGTATCCTTTGAAGGATCAGGACGAAAGTGGTGTCACACGAATCCTTACATCAAGGACAATAATCTGTAAAAAGGACATTCCGATAGTCCTGCAAGGAGCTGAGATATTAAGGATTTTCTGTTTTTCCGAATTCGTTGCATACTTTCAGGCGGTTGAGCTTGTGGGGTTCCAAAATTAATTTTTGTTGCATAATTTTAGGCGGTTGGGCTTGTGTGATCTGCCACAAGCTCAAACGCCTAAAAGTATGCAACAAAAATTAAATTAGGTACCAAAATTAATTTTTGCTGCATACTTTTAGGCGGTTGGGCTTTTGGAGTAGAAAAATTAATTTTTGCTGCATACTTTTAGGCGGTTGGGATTGTGGAGTAGAAAAATTAAAATCTGTTGCATACTTTTAGGCGTTTGAGCTTGTGGCAGATCACACAAGCCCAACCGCCTAAAATTATGCAACAAAAATTAATTTTGGTACCTAATTTAATTTTTGTTGCATACTTTTAGGCGTTTGAGCTTGTGGCAGATCACACAAGCCCAACCGCCTAAAATTATGCAACAAAAATTAATTTTGGAACCCCACAAGCTCAACCGCCTGAAAGTATGCAACGAATTCGGAAAAACAGAAAATCCTTAATATCTCAGCTCCTTGCAGGACTATCGGAATGTCCTTTTTACAGATTATTGTCCTTGATGTAAGGATTCGTGTGACACCACTTTCGTCCTGATCCTTCAAAGGATACTCGAAATATTTGTTGATTCCTTTTCACCCCCAATAAGTAGGCAACACTTTTTGAAAATTTCATATTATTCATCCCAAAAGTATGCTACATAAATTTGTCACTTTGGCTAAAAAATTACAAGTCCAAAAATCAGAAAACTGCTTATAACTCGTCTATTTTAAGGATAATCAGGAGTTTTTTTTGCCATGTGGAAGTCCTTCTTCGTCCGCATCGACTGATGTCATGAGGTCCTGGAATGTCCTTCGAATTGCTGATAAAAAGGACCTTTTCGGTAAATTTCGTGACCTGCATCCTTAGATGACCCCAACTTTTTTTGATGCCAATCTGTAGAGATCATCAAGTACATCCTAGGGAGCCATGTCCTTTCGTCCTGCGGCAGGATTTCTGGATTTTAGAGCTAAAAAACGGAAAAAGGATTATTTTCTCGAGGCCATATCTCTGCAGAACATTGACCGATTTCGACAGGACATACTTTTTCTGGTCCTCCAGGATCAGGACTACCGATCTGCATCCAAGGATTTTCAATATCCTGCGAAAAATATTACTTGAATTTTTGTGGGGGTTAGTCAGAAAAATGGCTAAAAATCGTAAAAAACCAATAAATGTCCTTATAACTCAGTCATTTCAAGGACGATCAGGATGTCCTTTTGTCAGATGGTAGTCCTTGATGACCCGCTTCGACTAACACTATCAGATCCTGGAATGTCCTTTGAAAAGCTGAGATAAAAGGACTTTACTGTTTGAGGAAAAACGGCAAATATCTCGCGAGTCCTTTGAAGGATCAGAAGGAATTTGGTCTTAAAAGATTCGAATCATCAAGGACTATAGTCGGTGCAAAGGACATTGCGATAATCCTGCGGAGAGCTGAGATTTCGAGGATTCAATTTGGGACTTCATAAAAATTACAAGTCCAAAAAACGGAAAAGTGCTCATAAGTTGGACATTTTATGGAGTAATCACCTAACCAAAAGTCGAGCCAAATTTTTTAAAAGATTTTGGAAATGCTCGAATGCAGATCGATAATATTCACAAATTCTAAAATTTTATTGTTTTTTTAAGTGCTATAATAATTAAGAATCAGTCATTTTAAAATAATATGTAAAATTTAATATAAGCTTTTAAACTTTAAATTTAACGCAATTTGAAAATAGTCTATTTATAACCTTTTATGCTTTTAATGTCATGGACATGGCTAGATCAACTCGGCTGTTGATACTGATCAAGAATATATATACTTTTTGGGGTCGGAAAAGCTTCCTTCTGCCTGTTACATACATTTTGGCAACTTTAATATACCATTTCACCCTATGGGTGTATGGTATAAAAACAGATTAATGTTTATATTCCGATTACTTTAGTGATGTCCTTAACTATAATAATGTCGATCCACTCCTCCGGTGAAGGAGAAAAAACTGGGAAAATGTCTCAAAGGTCCTGAGAAGAGCTATGTTATTGTTGCATACTTTTAGACGTTTGGGCTCATTCATTGTGATATGAAAAAATCGAGTTGGAATGTTTTTCCCAAGAGTTCAATGGTTTTATCTCATATTCAAATTAAAAACCTTTTCAAAATCGTCTATAAATTTGTTAAATTACAGCTCCCTAAAACCAGGAAGATGGAACAAAAACAAATTAAAATGTTATCAGAATTTCTCAAATTCTTAACTTTTCTAAATCTGTAACTTAGCTAATTTATTGCTGTTATGAAACCGGATATCATTAATAAAACTTAAAAGTTAATTATTACCACAAAATTGGGTTTGATTTTTCATTTCTGATAAGTCTCGTAGTCTGATTAATTTACATAAGTAAAGTAAAGTTTAATTCGGCAAGGATAATAATAAAAATAAAGGCATAAGAATAAGAAAAAGAAATTGCCCTTTGGAGTTTGAGCGAATAAAATAACTCAAGAAAAAATGAGAATTTTTTCATAATTTTTTATTTCATAGTATCCATAACTTAATGTGTATAATTAGTATAATTAGTTTTTCTCAGAGATGTGGAGAAATGTATTTAAATATTTGTAATATAACTGAAATGATTTGAAAAAGACGTTTTATTCAAAGAATGGCGCCACAATGCTCCGTGGCGCCAGTTTAAAAGCAACTCTGTGCATGCCAATCGGGCCGGTAATCGTGATCGATTGTGGTCGAACATTTAGTTATTGGCGGCAATTTATCAATAGAAATCACATCTCTTTTGTTTTTCACCGCGTTTTTTCTTTATTTGCCTTAAGAAAAACTTTTTTAGTTGCCATCCAAAAAGCAAAATAATTAATTGTTTATAAACGAAATGCCTGCTGGCATTATTAAGACACCGAATTCTGGTCGTGGGGCAGGTGGCAACAAGGATGCCAATTCTGCAAAGAAAACTAGATCAGCCGAGGGCAAAGGCTCGGCCAGCGGTGGTAAGAAATTGGTCCAGACGCGTCTGCCCTTTAAGCTGATAACACCGGGAACTGGAACTGCAAAAGCAAGCGCTGAAGATGGTGTATCCACCACTTCAGCATCATCATTGACTGTGATCGATTTAGATGCCGTAGAGCCGCGCAAGCGCAAACTATCCTATGGCACCGAGGAGAACGAGGATGAAGCCACCGGAAATGGGAACACAAGCGGCAGTGAAGATTCTCTGTTGCGCCGCTCGAACAGCAAAGAGAATCTAGCTGTCGGTGCAACTGCCACTAAAAAAGCCAAGACAATGGAATCAGAAGCTGAAGCAATGGCCGAAGATGTAATCGCCTTAGATGACGACGATGATAGCGATCTGGCGACTGAACCTGATACTAAAAAACCCAAGCAAAAGGAGCCAACCCAAAAGAAAATACAAATTAAGTTGCCACTTTTGAATAAACGATCGAAGCGTCGTAAATCTCTAAAGATGCCAGAGGAGGAAGCCAAGCCAACGGTCGCCAAAGCCGCTGCAGTGGTGGCCAGTGACTCTAGTGATGATATTGAAGAATTGGCTGAAGAATTAAATCCCCAAAAGAAGCAAAAAGTCGCAGAAACAACAAAGACGCAGCAAACGAAAAAGGACAAGCGAAAGAAGGACAGCGAAGATCCGAAGAAAACAAAAGAGCAGCCCGAAAGCAAAAACATCGAAAAACCAAAGGAAGAGCCTCCCAAGAACGTAGAAGAATCAGATGTTCAGCTAGTGTCCAGCAGTGAGAGTGAGTCCAACCTTCCGTCTAACACAGATCAGGACATGGATGTTGACGACATAGAGAGTGTAAAGAAAAACACACCCGAAAAAGAGAAGCCCTCACAGAAGAGCATTCCACAAGTTGCCACTGTTGCTGCTGCTGCTACTGGTAGCGAATCCAAGAAACAGGACAATCTTACACCCAAACAGCAGCGTCTACTGGAGCAACGACGCAAGGCACGGGAGGAGAAGGAGCAAAAGCTGCAGGAAGAGCGGCGACTCAAGCAGGAGGAGAAGGAGCAACGGGAACAGCAAAAGAAACTGGAACGTGACCAGAAAGAGGAACAGCGTCGCAAGGAACGAGATGAGAAGGAGGAACAACGCCGCAAGGAACGCGAAGAGAGGGAACGGAAACGCCAGGCCGAGATGGACACCAAGAACGAGGAGAAACGCAAACGTAATGAGGCCAAGGAAGAGATCCAACGCAAAAAGGACGAAGATCGTCGTCGCAAAGAGCAAGAAAAGGAGGAGGCCGAGCAAAAGAAAAAGCGAGCAGCCGAATCTTTCAGCAAATTCTTTCTCCAAAAACAAATACCCAATGCAGAAGGCGGCACCAACTATCCCGAGGCCGAGCAGAACAGCTGTGACAGTAATGGCCAACAAATTGGCGGCACCAGTAGCCAACAGTCACTAGCCTTTCGACCCTTCCAGGTGAAGGACGACATGGTAGTGGCACCCGTGACAAGAGCCATTATAGATTCACCACAAAGGAAACAATTGGATGGACTCTTTCGTCGGGACGATGATGAGGACGAGGATGAAGATGATAAGACAATTGGCCGCTCTAAGCGTCCGTCGAGAGCCCAACTATATCTTAGTGAACTAAGTCTGGGCAAGCACAAGCCTCTCAAGACCCAACGTGATGCCCGCTTGGAAAGACGTACCAAAGATGAGGAGGATTATGATGATGTCCAGGTCATAGGTAAGGCAAATAATATTGCCATTCATCTATCATTTCATAATTTATACTCTCCCACAGACGATTTGGATACTGGAGCCGGCATGATGCCCATTGTGGAGGATCAATCCAAGCAACTGCCTCGAATGAGAGCCAAATATTTACACTTTGCCGACAATCGTCGTCCGCCCTATTATGGTACGTGGCGCAAAACCACAAAGACCATTTCCGCCCGTCGCCCCATGGCTCAAGATAAGGTAAGAATCGAAGAATTATTCAACAATCAAACATTTCAATATCGCATGCTCTTCCTTCAGATTCATTTTGATTACGATCTCGACTCGGATTGCGAGTGGGAGGAGGAGGAACCGGGTGAATCTCTGAGTGCTAGCGAAGATGAAAAAGAAAAGGAGTCCGAAGAGGAATCGGAAGAGGAATACAATGAATGGTATGTGCCGCATGGCCATCTCAGCGATGAGGAGCTGCAAAACGATGGTGAAATGGAAGATGGCAATACGCGAGAGGCCCAAAAGGCTAAGTTGCAGGTGCTGCAACAGGAATTTGCCCAGGAAATGAAGAAGCAAACAAAGAAGATTAAGCCCCGTCTCCTCGGACCTGTCTGGCTGGACGAGGATGGTAAAATGTCGCAGCTGTATCCAGCCTGTTTTGCCCAGACCATCGAAATGTATGGCTGCTGGCAGCTAGAACCACTCACCCTTGAGCCGCCACCCGAACCACAGCGCGAGGAAGAGCCAACAAATCCATTGATCATTTTGCAATTGGATACGCCGCGCATCCAGCAGCTGATAAGACTGATTCACGGCAATCGCAATTCAAAGGTATTTCTAATATCTGAATTTCTGGAGTATCTCAAGGGTCCTCTGCAGGATGAGTCGGGCACAGCACAGCAATATCAGTTGCCATCGAAGAGTGTTCTGCGTGAAAAGTTTGATGAACTGGCCACCTGGCAGCCAATTGAATTGACCAATTCATCCGAAACTCCGGTCACTAATGGCAGCAATACTGCCAGCGCTAAGAAGCTGAAGAAACCCAAGAAGCGCCTCTGCTGGGTTGTGCCCGAGGAGATGCTTGAAAAATATGATCTGAAATCCTTGACCCTGCAAAATGAATGGAGCTATGCCCTAACTCCGAAAGTCAAACAAGGCGCCGCCGACACATCGATACGTGATATCTCCATGCAAGATGAGTCGACACCGCCGGCTCCTCTTCCGCCAGTGCCAGCCACTGTGTCTGAAGAAACTGCAGAATCATCACCCAAGACGGCAAGCCCAAAAGCCGGAGGATCACAAAAAAAGAGACGTGCTCCCCTGCTAATGTCTGTGCCCAGGGATCAGCCAATCCATGGGCCAACTAAAAATGCCCTCATCAGTCGATATCTGAGACGACAGAGTGATGCCAAGGCAGCCAAAACGGATAAGTCCGATCAGGATCAGCAGCAAGGGGACGATGTTGTTGAACTCTCCGATTAGAGATTAGAATATAATATTTAAATTATATATATATATATATGGCTCAATCAATAGATATATACACACATCCATACATACATATAAAAATTCCTCTAATTTTGTATTTTTTTTTTTTTTTGTGTAAGTCTGTTTGTTATACTTATATATATTTATATATGTATGCGTGTGTGTGTGAGCCAGATGCCTTTAAAATTTCCCCGTTCTTCGTTAAGTGAACTATACAATTTTTAGATAAAATTGATTATACACATATTTATAAATACATTCATACAAATACACCACGGGTTTTTTTCGCTCTATTTCATAAACTAACCTTTAGCTATAGTCAAACATATTAATATTAATATATATTTTAACAATACGCACAAGTCGATATTAGTAATGGGCTAAATGCAGTTCAACAAGAGTTAAAGTAAATCAAGATTTTTATTCAACATTTTTGTTTTGCTGTTTCATTATGCCAAATTCGGATATATCTTTTCTTTGCTTATATTTCAACACTCGGTAAATAAGAATCGTATTTCGATTTGGATTTATTGCAAAGGGCAAACTAAGTTTGAAACCCTTTAAGTCTGGAAGAAGTTTGGGATGAGTCCATGGGAAAATGGAGCTCTTTCTTACTTTAATCTCTGGCTAGTATATAAGTCTACTAGTCGTCCCTACCATAATGATATAAGGATGTACTATCTCACTTCCAATCAATGACTGGCTAAGGATAGAGATTCGCTTTAATCCTCAGTTTACTTACATAACATAAAATTTCCTCTGGTTGAATCTTACTCTAAAAATTTTCAAACAACAATTTCCTTTGGGTAAAACATAGACAGTTTTGCAATTATTTTTACAACTTTGTTTTGTTTTTATTTTCTTTAATATTTTATAAATTTTTTGCTCTCTTTTCTTTGAATTTTTTTGTTTCTTCTCTGTTTTTAAATAATTTAATTATTAAATATACATTTAGTTAATATGCCCAATGACGACAGAACGAGAAAAATAAGAAACGAAAATTACATTATTATTTGAATTTGCCAATTAATATTGGAATTCAAATTCAAATATTGCTGAAAAGTATTGTATATTGTTGCACAAGTGTTTGTTAGTTAAATTTCTATAGTTTTGTGGGTTGTGGACTTTTTAAAAACGTGAGCATGGACGTGAACTGTTTTTTAGTTTTTGGTTTTGGTTTTTGTGTCGCATTTAATAATTTGCATCATTTGTTATGATAATTGTATATATATATATATATATGTGTGTATATATCTACTGTTTTAATCGTTGTTGTTGCTCCTATAGTCTGTCTAAAAAAATTGTTTCTTGGTGTTTGAAATATTGATTGATTGATTTGCAAATCGCTTAAAAACAGATTTCCTTCTCCCTCCCATCCTCCATCTATCTTTGTACCCCATTAACCCTTTTTCGTTCTTCTACACTCTGGTCTAACCTTTGAAAGTTTGCTAAGCTAACTAATTGTAAGATTCTATTCCCCCAAATGAAAAAGGAAAAAAAAAACATCCCAAAACAAAAATTGCAAGATTAATCGCCGCTCTCTTGAAACAAAAACAAAAAAAAATTGAATGCAAATAAGAGTTGAAGTTATTTTTGAAATAACCAACTAGCTATCTAAGTGCACAAAGAGTTCAATTGAGGGCCAGAGCAGGCGATAAAACCTACAATGTTGATTATACCAGTTCATCGCATCTATGTATATATATATATATAGATATACATGCACGTAGCGTTTATATTATATATAATAAGGCAAATATGACGAGGGTCAAAGTTGAATTTAGTGTAGAATGTAAAATAATGAAATGAACAAGTTGCTAAGCGAATACATCGAACTTGCGAATATAGAGAATATATAGTGTTTATATGTATGTATGTCGGTGTATTGTCAGAAACCAGTCGTTGTATATAATTGGAGTTTATCTGTGTATATGTATGTGTGAGTGTGGTTTTAAAATTTGAGCGAGAAAGCGAACGCAACAAAAGTAGCACAGAAAATTTGATTTAAGTACTTAAGATGTAAGTTCAAGTCATTTACAAAGTTACATTTTCCATTTAGGTATGTGTGAGTGTGTGTGTTTTGTTTGTTTATGTATGTGATAAGCGTTTTGTTGTTAATTTTTCTCAAATTTGTTATTTGTTTCTTGTTTTTTTTTTGGTCGCCTTTTCTTTTTTTTCTTGTCTTTTATAATTGTTTCCATTGCATCATCATTCCTTGTTTACTTGGTCGTCATTCTCAGTTGCCTTGTCCTGTTCACTGGAACGTCAGGGCAACAATAATGGCCGAAAATAGGCACGACAGAATATTGTTGATGCCGATGGCGGCAAATCCTGATTACGATAATACATATTGCATTCACGCTCCGTCAGCTTATCGAATACCGCCGCATATTCACGATGGAATGTGGCCAAATCGACATTAGTTCGCCCAATGGCCGTTAGGGCCAAGAAGAGTATATCCCGATAGAAGGAATGCGAACGCTCCACCCCGTTGCTCTTCAATTTGTGTCGTTCGTTGGCCAAACGTTTCAGTGGCGTCGCTAGATCATAGCATCGTATGGCCGATATAATTTGCTGAATAACGCTAATGAATGGAAGATGAAGAAGTATGAGAATAAGATATAAATATTTGCCTACAGAAATCCTATATTCTGCTTACTTCTTGTTTAGCTGTGCCTGATCGGTCAACAGAGCCTTGATCAGGGGACTCGTTGGCTGTGTCTCACGGTACAGAATATACATAGGCGGACCATTGGCCTCGCTATGCAAATTGAGATTATCCCACAAGCATTGAATGTGAACAGTTTTCACCTTGGTCAATGGATCAATTTCCTCAGCATCGATCTGAAATTTGAAATGAATTTCGAATTGGAATTCTGCTTTTGTTTAATAATCTGTCATTTTTCTTACCGGTGACGGTAGACAAAGTTCCGGCAAATGAGTTTTGCTTTCGATGCGCTCCATAAGCCATAACAGATTCCAATAGATGATCGGATGCTCGTCAACAAATTCGGGCTTTATCAATGCCAAGTCGCCCTCTTGTGTGAGTATGTTCTCCAATTCCTTGCGCAAGACCAATGGATTCAAATACGGAACTGTTAGACTGGACTTGGGACTGGCTTTCTCTTCGCCTTCTCCACCCGCCCCACCACCGCCACCGCTGACGGCATCGCCTTGGCCAACATCCTGTCGGGCTATCTGAACACTAAGGAAGGGCACAGTTAGCTTATTACAGGCATGACATGTTGTATTCAGATTGGAGTCTTCAGCTGTCCAACCGCTCATGATCTCCTCGTCATAGACAAGGACTGAGCAATTGTGACATTGCGAGCAGGTTGTTAATTGAATGAGGACATCGCAATCCTCAGTTCGATCGCTGCCGCACTGCAAACAAAGAATATACACAACTCAATATCAAGAACCATTTGGGGGCTCGTTTAACTTACATCGACTGTGGGACTGTACAGATTATCCGGCAACGCAGGAAACGCATGCATATGTAAGGCACCTGTCGAACTGTTCTCGCCCAGAGGCACCAGATTGTTATAGCTGGATTTACGTGATTCGCTTAAGCGTCCCCAGGGATCTAGATCACTGGAAACTCGTCTCAGTTTGCCCTCTTCATAGCCAATGCCAGTGCCCGCATCGTGCTCCTCCTGATCGTGCTGCTGATGATGATGATGATGGTGATGGTGATGGTGGTGATGATGATGCGGATGCGGATGCTGATGGTGTCCATTATTCGTTTTAACCGGCGAATTCGCCGATGATATGGCTCCCTTGATCTCATCAAACTTTCCCCTCAATGAATTGGCCGCATATTTTATGCTACTCAGGCTTCCCTGAATTAGTTCATTCGATTTTTTGCCCGTCAAACTGGGACTGAAAAGAAGAAAATGGGAATAGAAAAAGAAATGGAAATCGTATGGAATTATTATTTAGTCGAATTACCAATAAATTAAACAAACATTTATGATTATGGACCGTGATGGTGTTGCGTGCATTAGTGCTTGGATGGAATGGCCAAGTGGAAGATCGATCGGTTATTATTTTGTGAGTTCTTTTTATTTTTCAATGATTTTTTTGATATTGGCTTGTATCAAACCTTGAATTTGCCCGCCACCAACAGGAGTTTAAACATTTGTGTGTGTGTGAGTGTGTAAGTGTGTGTGTGTGTGTGTGTGTGTGAGTTCGTGTTGATTCTTTAATCTGCCTGCTAACTTTAGATAATATCTATAGAGCCCTACAACTTATTTGAGAATCAATCTCACAAAGTCAATACCATTTACTGGAGAGTAAATGAATAGTTGAACTCGTTTAGAAGTACTCAATTCAGTTATTCGAATACTATTTGAATAGGTAATCAATTTAATGAAATTTTATCAACTTTTGTTAAAGGAAATTGAATATATTAATGATAGAATCATTCGAACTCTAAGAATTGGAATACTTAAAATATTTACAGTCTTTTGAGTACTCAAACGTAAATGATTTAAACAAAGAAAGTGGTAATTCTAAACATTAATATTATAGTCCCTGAAGAAGTTGGCTAAGGATGAGCACAATATATAGAAAAGGTCGAATCTAAAGAGTCGTTTATTAACCTCCCCACCCTTGTGACATTTTGCCAAATATGAGTACATTCATTTTATCTCATTCTTTGTCACCAATATTCATTCATTTCAGTCGAGCTTTGAGTAAATAAGTTTAACTAAAGTGCCAGCACCTGTATTCATTCAATTCGTTTCGGGCTTAGGTCATAAAGGCCTTGATTTCCAATTGCTAATCTCCTAATCTCCAATCTAATCTCAAACTGATGCTTCTAATTGAAATATGTGCAAGATATTAATAGGTTTAGTCCTACATTAACTACAAATCTGCTGGCTAATAAATATAAAAGGCTCAATTGAAAAGTAAGTTATAAAGTAAGCTATAACCCTATAACATCATGTATTACAAAACAGCTTGAGAGCTTTTCACTTTTATGGGGTATAAAAGCGCATTACATATTAGTAATGAAAACAATGATTCAATAGATAACTTTTTTACATCAGTGAATCGCTTTTGAATTCTGTTGCAGCAACTAATTAAGTAAATAAACAGAAATTATAGTTTAAATTATAGTTAACATCTAACATCTACGTCTAACATAAAAATTTGTTAATGCATTAGACTGGCAAGGAATCCTGTCATCCCAGTGGATCAGCTCCAAGTGCAAAGCATTAACTATGGAATCCGTCTTCCTCTACATGTCTACATGTCTATTGGAGGATGGAGTATCTTGACATATATATGTATATATATAGCATAATGCAGTTCCTTATGTTCATTAACGAAAATTCGGAAGATTGAAAAGTATCACTTCAATAATCATTCTATATCATTTGGTTACTAAGCAAAAATGATGTAAGCTTAAGCCTTAAGAATCTTCTATCATCACTTAAATGTGTGTGTTGTGTGTGTGTGTGTTGTGTGTGTGTGTGTGTGTGTGTGTGTTTTATTAATTATAATTATTACACTTACCTTATGCTCGATATATTTTCTATTATATTGGCGGGCAATTTCAAGTCTTTCTTAAGGGACAATCGTGCGGGTGAATAACGTCTACGATATATAGTTATATATACACATATATATATGTATATATATATATATATTATAATATATATAAAGATATATATGGAATTAAAAAACAATATCAAAACGGAATACAAAAACAACAGAACAAAATGAACCAACAAAGAATTAAAATGGAATCAGGATAACAGACGAGCCGAGACAGACAGAGAAAGGGAGAGAGAGAAAGAGTGAGACATAGCAGGTGAGAAAAGAGCGACAGAGAGAGAGGGAGAGACAAATAGAAGATATGACAAAATAATAAATTAAGAAATTGCAGTGTCCTCTGTGTGGGTGGATAGTTGGGGGGAGCAAATGAAATGTATGGATCGTAGGGTGTAGGGGAGAAGGGTAAAAGAAACAACAAGAGAAGCCAAGGTGTTGATTGTTCGTGTTTGTGATGGAAGAAGACAGGAAAAGTCGGGGGGGATTGGGGAAGGGGTGGGGGAAATACACATCTAATTACCCGAAAGTGAATTTCAATGAGGAGCCAATATTGGCCAGACTATGCGTGACACCGCTACTGGCCACCGGCATCGTCTCCGAACGATGCATACTCTTTCCAATTTGCGTTGACTCATCAAAGGTGGCGCTGCGTTGGCCACGAAAGAGAATCGGCTTATCACTATAGAGTGCGCTATTGATCAAGGTGGATGCATTGGATGAATTGGCATTGCTATTATCTGCTGTCTGTTGAGTGGGAGTGGCAATCTCCTCCTCATTGAGAGCACCCAGTGGATCGTTTTGTGTAACCGGAGTACGTGGTGAGATTCTGAAAGGCAGAGAGGACAATGATTGTTTGTAACCGAAGTTGAATGGCTGGCCTAACTTACTTAGTTGGACTTTGGACACGTTGTCGTGCTCTCTGAGCGGCCACATGTTCATCCAACTGATCCTCGTCCTCGTCCAGTTCTGGCTGTGGCAACTCATCCTCTTCTGGCTCATCATCATCATCGTCAGCAACATGATAGCCTTTGGTCTTTTCCAGACCAACAACGTTTGTCGCTTTCTCATCATCATCGTCGTCGTCGTCGTCCTCGTCGTCGACGTCGTCGTCGTCGTCTTCGTCATCATCATCGCCACCTATGCTCATGATGCCTTGCTTCCTGCTGGGCTGTTGTTGTTGTTGCAACGCCTTATTAATCAGCTCGGCATCTCCACCATAAATTGGAGTATGTGGAGCACTTGATTCGCCTGGTATAAGCAAACCGGCAGCGCTATTAACCGCATCCGCCTCGGTGGGTAAAGTGGGTGAGTCACTGCCTCCCGTCCCTGTAACCGTTTGCCGTACAATGCTTCCCAGTTTATTGCGCAATCTATCAAATGAGGCGAAATCCAAGAGGCCATGTCCACCACCGCCTCCGGATCCGCCAGCTCCGCCGCCTCCCTCGCCAGTGGATGAGGCGAGACTGCTATGCGATTGCCCATCGACAGTTTCCAGCGTACTTAAATTCTGATCCTGTGAGGCACTCAACGACTTGCTGCCCACCTTATTGGACTGGGCGGCAGCTGCACGTCTTCGCTTCCCAGCCCTGCGGAATTGGGCGGCACCCATTACCACATTTTTGATGCGATTCCATCGTATTTGGCTGAGAGTGGTGCTATCGCTGGGCCATTGCGATTCCAAAACGCATCGATTGTAGAAGCCATAGGTCAGGGCATTCGGCTGGACACCAGAACGCTTCATCAGATAGTGCAGGCGAACGGCCAAAACGGGCAGATTGTGTATGCCACAGAGTTGCATCATGATGCGATAGCAGAACTCATCGCATGTGATCTTCAATTTGCTTGCCCGCACTAGGACATCGTAGGCAGAGCGCAGAATGTCGTGCTCCTTGCCGGCATGCCGTGTATCCAATACCATCGAGGGCAAAATGAGAAAGTAGAGAGAATAACAGGTGGCCAGTAAATATTTCGACCATGCCTCCGGATGCTGTTGGCAACGACTGGCCATTTTCTGTGACAACTTGATCTCATGCTTGGTGCGCCGTGCTATGGGTGAGCCCGGCGATAGCGAGGCATTCAATTGGAGTTGCAGAAACTTGGATAATGCTGTCTTTCGATTGCTCTGCAACAGTTCCGGTTCTAGGGTGAAATTCGTATAGTTGTAGGCACAGACACCGTTCCCATTCCCATTCCCATTGCCAGTTGCCGCTGCTGGCGAGACACTGTCCGGTGGAAATATATATTTGGTACGTTCGCTACTCTGACCCATGTCCCAATCAACCAAATGCAATTGGGCCGGCGTCTCATCATAACTGCCCACCTTCTCGGCGCATTCGTCAAAGAAACTCAAGCCATGATCACCATCCGAGACAAAGGAGCGTTCCTCAATGAAACGTATAAACATTTGTGTCTTCATCAGCAGATCAAAGAATTTCTGATGTGACTGCAAAATACAAAAAAACAAAAGGAAGATTAAATGAGTACAAACCATTTACTTCAATGGGAACTCTCACCTTATCACGGGATCTCAGAAAAGCCTTGTGCTGGAATAAGGCATTTGGATCTGTGGCACCCACTGAGGGTGCCTTCGATATAGGTACCAAATAGTCGCGATATCCACGCAATATTGATGCCATGAAGAGTAGAAATGCTTCTTGAATGTGTTGCTCCAACACCAACTGGAAACCAATTAAAAGTTCTTTTCATTTCTAATTAGTTTTAGTTTCTTCCTTCACCTCTCACCTCACGTTTCCGTTTGCGTATATCGCGATCAAGGCTATTCGTTGAATCATGGGTAATTGGTTTGACAATTTCCAATTCGGTTAGCGTCTGACGCAACAATCGAGCAGCTCGCTTAGGCAATAGTTTGGGTGTTAAATGTCTCTGCGATTCGCATAGCTGCAGAGGGAGAGAAAGAGAGAGAGAGAGAGAGATCAAGAGGATTAATCAGAATTTACATAATCATCAAGTTAATCCACATCAACCCACGCTTATGTTATTCGTGTCCAAATCGATGCAGGTGACATCTGTGGGCGGTTCGTAAAGGTCAAAGAAACGTGAATCCACGCCAATTAGATATGGCAATGGAGCATGCAACACTTCAGCCAAACCCAACGGACATAACGGTATATAAGGACATTGCCATTTAAAGGGAAAAAGTAGGGAAACAATGGCCTCGGCCACAGCAGTCAATGTTGCGGGTCTAAAAGAATAAGCAAACTATATACAACCATTTCAGTTATCAAACCATAGAAAAACCCACCTCAACGAATGGATGAGTATTTTCTGTTCGGTCAGCGCTAATAATAGGACATGCAAACAGTTATCCGTGCCGAGATTTTGTAGAAGCATATAGAAACCAGCACCACTTCGTGGCAATGGTGAGTCTTCCGGTTGAGTTAACAATATTCGATCCTTTGGTTCGCTCGATAGCTGTAGATGAATGCTGGGTGCCGGAAAAGGCACCTCGTCCAACAGTTGGGTTATATAACGTTCCACCGGAATGGGTATATTGACGCCATACAATACCATGCGCTAGAAAACCAAACAAAGCAGACGCTCAGTTAAAAGAAAACTCTTTGAAATTTAGAAATAAGCCATTTACATGCAAATATTTCAGCCATTTATCGAAGGTATCACCGAATGGATGATGCGACAGCAAGCAAATGGCCTTGATCATATGCAGAGAGTGCTGGCTAGCAAATTCCTCGTCCCAGCCCAATATTTCACGCTGCTCCGTCGACAAGTTGGACTCACTATAAGTAACAACAACAAATTAGATTAGATCGATCAATTAGGCAAATCAATTCAATTGAAACTCACTCATAATCCTCATAGAAGGTCAAGGCCGAACCGTATACCTTATAGGTACCATCACTGACGGTCAGGACAAAAGTACTAAAGACTGGACTGATCGGTTTCCGTTTCTCTGTGCCATTCACATGTGGCCAGGCCTCTAATGAGGCACCCATGGGCAGGCAAAAGAGCGGCACACTTGGGCATAAATTCAATGGGAAATCATTGTGATCGATTGTGGGATATCGTAGCAAGATCTCCGGTTTATAGCTAATATGCTTGGGACGGTACATGGACTTTTTATAACACAAATACACATCACTACCCATATAGCCCTTGTTCAGGGTCTTGTAGATGAGGCAAAAGGCATGCGGTGCACGTTCCCCCTTGCTCTGGACAATGACACAGAGTTCGGTGACCACCAGCTCGTTGCAGGGCATATCGGCCCGTGCTCGACGATATGTGAGAAATGTTTTGGCCGATGAATTATTCACATTGGCCACCCGACCACCCGGAGTTTCGGCCACAATTTCCGCATCGGACATGATGCGTTCATGGCCATCATAGAGGACACCTGGAGCACACCACAGATCAAATGAATTGTATATTAAATGGTAATTGATATCCCACTTACCTATATCCACCAATGGTGGTCGATCTTTACCACGTCGAAAATATATATAACATTCGGTTGTTCTCACAGAGCCATGATTAAGATTAGCTGGCAAACCAGTTGGTGTATACTCGAGTAGCTCATAGCCCTCTGGTATCTCCTCGCCGAGCAATGGATAAAATACACCAATATCTGTTATCGGTTCGATCGTATTTGCTGCCCTCAATCTACCCGAATCATTGAAGATATTATCTTGCAGCAATTGTGGTTGCTCGGGCATGCCAGCTACCACAAAATAGTCGGCAATGCGTTTCTCCTCCATCGTCGGTTGACGTCGATGTTGATGTCTCTTCTACTTCGTCTTCGTCTTCTTCTTCAGCTGGGGCCCCAATTTGGGGGAACTGAAAATGAACAAAGACCATCAATTGAATGAATGTATGTGGATATATATATGCTAGTATCTATAACTTGTGTGCCAACAGCAGAAGACAGAAGACACCTTCCAAGAGATAAGATAATTATGCAATAATCAATAAGGGCGAATGTCTACAGTAACTCTAGACTAAGACAAGTGTGGTTAAAATAAACCATACACATACATATGTATATACTATCAGCTGATTCGAATGGAGAAGTTCCAAATAAAGAATTTTGATCTGTCGTAGGAGACAATTGTTTACTGCTTAGGAATGTTCACTGTGGCTTAAATTACTAGGGTTTTTAGCTGGAGAGATGGAAGCGGGATGGGGAGTCACTGTTCTGCTCTGCGCGCAAATAATAATACACAAATCTTTGTTTACATTGTCGTCGTCGTCGTCGTCTTTTCGAACTCCTATCGCTGCTGCCAGCCACGCCTTCAATTTGATAAACTTGGAGTCAAATTAATAAATATTAAGCTACATAGTTATTTCCTTTTCAGTGTGTGTGTGTGTGTGTGTGTGTGTGCGTGTGTGTTTAATGGAATCCCAATTTAGATTGTCGCGGTCGTCGTTGTCGCAGTTGATTTTGTTGTTGCCTTTGGACTTTGCGTTGCGCTGCGTCGCTTCAGCTTCGATTCTTTTATTTGTACTGTGTTTTATGTTTTATTATGCTTGGCCGCAAACAATACAACAACAACAACGATCAGAAACAAAAACAAGTTCCGCACGATGATTCAACTTCCTCTGCTTCCGTTTAAACTTTGCTGTTGCCACCACCACTCCCCTCGCCATATAAACACACAAATGTTGATGAACGGGTGTCAGCGGCGGGGGCAGGCAAGTGGGGAGGCCAATTGAGTTGACGGCTTTTGTATTGTTGTTGTTGTTATTGTTGTTGTTGTTGTTGCTGTTGCTGCTGCTGCTGCTACCAATGTTGCTGTTGCCTTCTGGCCATGGGGTTTTGGTTCTTTTGGATTTACAAACTGCTTGACTGGATGTAGTACTCACTATTTCTATTGCTACACCCAGATCCTCCTCCTCCTGCTACTGCTGCTCCTGGCCTCAAAGTTGGTCTTGAATTTATTGTCAGCTTTACTTATTAAATTTTTCCTTCGTTTTTTTTTCTGAATCTCAACCAGTGCTAGTGCTGGCAAAATAATCGATGGTTATATCGATACTATCGATGATTGCCACTAGCACTGCTTATACAACACTGACCACCTGTGATGCCATCACCTTAATTTCTAGCCATCTTACATCAGAATAAATATGCCATGAAAAAAATCTGTTATTACATCCATATTAAAAAATCTATAATCCAACGTATAGATTTGTAATTACTGGTAGGTTAGTGTTTTTGTTTTTTTTTTTTGCTGCAAAAAACCTGCACCACTGGTGTTTTGTCTGACAGACTCCGCCAGTGTTGACAAACCATTTTGGTATCGATTACTTTTTTTGTTGTGCTAAAGAAGGCTCCACGATTTTGTTGTTAATGGCTTTCAGTTTTTTTTTGTAAATAAATATGCCGCCTACAGCAGAATTAACCAGTGATAGTGACTTGGAGCAGGTGCTAGAGGAGTTCAAATCGCGTCAAGAGCGCCGCCTTAGTGTGGGTGACAGCAAGTACACATGCAGTATTAGCGGCTGTGCGGAAAGTTTCAGACGTTTGGATCAATTGGACCGCCATGAATATCATCACACCGGAATTGTAAGTAGATTGTAGACCAATTCAATCTATTATGAATAAACCATATCGGTTTCATTTTCTCTTAGAAACGACATGCCTGCTCTTACGAGGGCTGCGACAAGGTCTATTCCATAGTCACTCATTTAAAGCGGCATTTGCGTAGCACTCATGAACGTACCGAGCCGGCGGCCAAGACCATCAAATGCTCGGTAGTCGAGTGCGACAAACTGTTCACATCATCGTCGAATATGCTGCGACATGTGCGGGATAATCACGAGTGCCCGCGCGAATATCCCTGCGCCCATTGCCCCAAGAAATTCTCACAGAAATTGAAACTCAAGCGTCACGAGATCCGAGAGCATACCCAAGACTATCCATTCCGGTGTGCAAAATGTCAGCGCGGATTCTATCAACAGTGGCAACAGGAAAGCCATCACAAGACATGCAAACTCTACACCTGTCCCGAGTCCGGCTGCAAAATGGAGTTCGATAAGTGGACTATCTACATAAAGCATTGCCGGGACACTTTGCACGGTCGTCGGAAGCACAAATGCCAGGACTGCGAACAGACCTACGAAAAGCCCAGCGATCTGAAGCGTCATCGCGATGTCAAGCATGGCGAGGGTGCTGCCAAATCCTTTTCATGTCCCGAGCCCAATTGTTCGCGCTCGTATAGCTATGAACGTAATCTCCGCCAGCATCAATTGGCCGCCCATACAGGTCGACGTTTCGAGTGCCAGGCAGTGGACTGTAAGCGTTGCTTTAGCAGTGCTCAAAATCTGGCAAAACATTTGATAAGAGATCATAAAGAGGGAGCAGCGAAGCCAACCCCAGCAGAGCAGACCATGACACCCACCAAAAAGAAATCGAAAAATCCTCGCAAACGTCGTCGAGATTGTGGTCAAAGCAAACATTCCCAACTGTCTAAACTCTCAGCTCTGCCTCAACTGGACAAGAACACCGAGGAGGCGATTCGGCAACGTGAGACTGGGGCAATGGAGAAGGTAGCTCAAGAGCTAAGCGTAGAACAGCTGCTACAAGAGACTTTGGAAGATTTGTAAAATAAATTTCCATATACTTCTTTGATTTGGTAATTTATTAAACAAGTTTCCATATTGTAACACAAAAGTTTGTAAACGATAGAGGAGGGAGGATGAGGATTGGCATCGGGAACGGTAAGAAGAGATGGTTCCTACAACGAATTGATAATTTTTCGACTGCGCATCTGTTCCATCCATTTGTCATATTGCTGTTGCGGTGTTTGGGGCTCCTGGTAATAATGCACTGGCGGTTCACCCTCCTCCAGGCGGACAAAGTAATGGCAATGCTTGTACTCCACCTGACCGAAACGACCGCGGGCATGTCGTCGCATGCCCTTAAACACGCGTCCCTTGCCCACAAATGATTCAGCTAAAACATCAGATAAATCAGAGAATCAATGCAATCAAATTGTGGGTCAGTGATTCAAGTCCATTTACCTATCCACAAATTGCTTTTATACTCCACATTATGATTGTGCACAGCCATTTCTTGGGCCTCCAGTATGGTCTCTCTGACATCTGTGGCTCCCTTTTTGAGAACAAAATTGAGCTGTTTTAAGGCCTCATCCACACTCATGCCTCGAACGAAGGCAGCAATGTACCACATCTTGTCTGGACTGTATTTGATATTACTTCGCATGTGACAAACATACTAGACAAACCAATAAGATAAGCCATGAGATGGAATGGGGAGAATATATTAGCACAATACTCACAGCCTTGCGCGGCTCTTCATCATTTTGCTGGGGTGGATGAACTGTTTTGTTGTATTCCAGCCACTTGCGTGGCCCGTGGTTGTTTTTATTCCATTTGGCACAAAGCCCACCGGATCCGGCTGCTGTGTGCAGATCTCGACTAGCGCTGACTGAAGCTTGGCCTCCCGTCAGCATGGGATGGTGAACTGCAGGAACAACAGCAAGGGATTGTAAGGCGTTGCCAGAGCTAGGCTCTAGCAGCGGTTTCGAATGCAGCCTCAGCTGGGATATTTGTCTCAGGACCTTATGCATGTCTGGTGTCGCATTCAACTTTATTGAAAAATTATAGAAAACCAGAAATCAACACGGTCGCGTAATCTACCAGCAGGCAACCAGGGATGGCGTAAGGAAAAGATTTCACCTGTGGCAGCCCTGGACAAATAACTCTAGATGACGCCACTGTTACTAAGTAACTGAGTTGGAAGTTCTAAGGGTGAGAGTAAGAACTGAGTAGGAAGTGCTAAGGACAGAGTAAAATGTTCCAAGGCAACGAAATAAACCAAAACGGCAACACTGGAAAACACCCCGAGCGAATATTCAATATTGTGCGGCGAATACTCAATTTGTCAAGTTACCGACACTGTTAAACTCGACTTAGCGACGGCCTTCTCTTAACCCTCTGTTAAGTTTTTTACACATTTATTTTTGAATTTTTCAGCTATTTATTAACTTTTTTGAAACAAATAAAGCCTTAATTTATAAAGAATAGATAAAATTTTTGTTTGAATTAAATTTTGAGGGTTTTTGCACATTCCAAGTATTGAAAATTTCTCCACGAACTTTCGTTTTCGTAAAGCTCCAATATACTGCAACGGCTCAATGATGATTGAACCGAATGGGCAACATTTTAAGGCGAATATTCAATTTGTTAGTTGAATTTCAAATTCGATGTCAGTTGACATTTAGACGGCTGCGTACGCGTACGTAGGTGAATAGAAAAAAGAAACAAAATTCAAAAATCTGAGATATTCGAAAAGTTTTAAAAAGTGACAGTGACAGTTGTTTTTAAAAATTTAATATATATATTTTTTTTAAATATTAATATTAAAAAAAAAAAAAAAAAAAAAATAGATGCAAGTGCCAAGCGAGTTTGAGATTTTGTTGATATTTTTTTTCTTGTTATTGTTTTGTTTATCAAATGGAATTTGGAACTGTCAGCCGGTTATTTGTTGATTGTTGTGCATATTGTTGATATTGGCAAAAGGAAAATTGAAAAGCAAATGCCACATTCAGCAAAAACTTTTGCCAAAACGGAAATTACAATTCAAATAAAATGAATCGAAAATCACAAAATGAAATATATTAAATATATACATACATATATAACCAGATGCCACCTACACACACACACACACACACACACACCTCCAGCTAATGGCAATCAATGCCCACACATTACCAAAAACAAAAAACAATCTTAAACTTTGCTATCTCTCAGCAGAAATAATGTCTCTCCCATCCCATCCTAGCGAATGTTTCAGTAGGCGAATCTAACGAGAGCGTCTCTGTTTAGATACGTTCAAACGTATCTAATAGATAATTTTTGGAGCACTTTTTCCTTATTTTTGTTTTGTTTGTCGACGTCGATTTATCATCAAGTGTAAAATAGTGCAAAAACCCAAAGAAAACCAAAGTAATTAAGAGTATTCGAGTTTAATTCAAATATTTTGAGAATTTTTTGTTTTCTGATTTTTATAGATTTTATTTTTAAACCAGATGCTGACTAATTTCAATAGATGTACCTAGTATAGGTTGTGTTGTCTTCTATATACATTCGTATATGCATATATCGACAATCTTATATATATATATAGATATGTGTGTACATATGTACCTATGACTTGGGCGTTCGTATAGTATCTTTGGGATCTCCTCTCATTTTCAACTCAATTCTTGCTCACACATTCGGACACGGTAGATGAAATAATTTATTTTTAGACAAGTGATCTCTCTCTCTCTATCTCTAGCCCTCTCTGTAGTTCTCTTATATATGTACACACATATATATATATATATATATTTAGTTTCTAGACTTTTGTTTTTGCTTGCTCTGTTAATAGTAACCTAGTCAAATAGGAAACTCATTTTGTCCAGATGGTTATAATATTGAAGGAAAAGCATCTTTCAAGAAAGTTCAAAATCAAGTAACTCAAGAAATAGTGCGAACAATTTGTATCTGACCAATTGAAAGAATCAAATACTAGTCAAATGACAATTTGAGTGAAGAGCAAGAGACATCAAACATTAATGTTTTATGTAGGTGACATAATTTGTTCGCGAAATGTTCGTACAAGTGGAACTTGTGATAGTGCTAAAGTTATAATCATATGCGAATGTTTATACATACACACAAAACCATATCAACTTGAGAACGACATATGAGAAAAATCCATTCAAAAACATTGAACTTCACTTGTGCCAATTCCTACACAGAGACAAACAAATAAAGTGTTCAATACAATAATAAAAGTGAAAATAACAATTGAATAATCACTATTTATTGAAGTGACTCCCAAGTCTTAAAACAAAAAGTTCAACAAGTTCTGATAATAGTTTATAAAACTTGTTGCAAATTCTCTTCCAGTTATTGTTTCTCTCTGTGTAATTTGTGATAGGAAAAGCCATCAAAAAACAAAAACACAAGACCAGCAACAACATTAAATTGTGGATATAAGTTGTATGAAGTGCATATCTAAAGTTCTTGTATTAATGTAACCAACAAAAAAAAAAACCCATGAGTAAATTTGTTTAAATTTTTAGACTTATTATTCATGCTGATTTATCTTAAAAGATTTATGGGAATTTCAGATGTTATTTTTAAGTTTCTTTGTCACTGGACTAACAAGGGGAACGTAGTTTGCCATTTAAAAAAATAATTATGAAGGCAAAAAAAATAAAAATCCAAAACTAACCAAGTTTTGTGTGGGGGTCGAACCAGGGTTTCGTCAACTATAGTCAGAATCTCTAACCCTTACACCCCCAAGCAGCTTTATTCTCTATTCGCCAATTTACCTATAAGTCACCGAAGCGATATATAAGGAAAACATAGAATAGTTCGGTGAAATATTTCACACAGCTTCAAATGATCCAAAATTCATCCAAATCGGTGATTCGCATACCTGAAGTTCCATTTGTAAGAGACTCAAGTGTTACAGAATTGTCATTCCTCACTTAAATTCAAAGCAAAAACTAGTTGCGAATCATAACACTGAAGTTGAACTATTTGTGCATACCTCTGGGCGCCTTGAGAATCAGTGTAGGCCCTTTTGCTTGAGACAATTCATATTTATACCCTTGCAGAGGGTATTATAAAATTGATCAGATGTTTGTAACGCACAGAAGGAGACGTTTCCGACCCCATAAAGTATATATATTCTTGATCAGCTTGAGAAGCTGAGTCGATATAGCCATGTCCGTCTGTCCGTCTGTCCGTCTGTCCGTCCGTCTGTGCGTATGCGTTTTACTCAGCCATCTTAAGAGATATCGGAGACTCTTTATTACCTGTGTGAGATAAAGTATGAAAATCATCGGGATCGGACTACTATATCATATATTGTTAAATAATCATTAAATGTGTTTTGAATTCAGTAGTTTGAAAAATATTTGAGCATATTCATAATACGACAACTAATGCTGTTGATGTATGAAATTTCACTTTTCTTATCGAATTAAATATAATAAAGAACTGCAAGGGTATATAAACTTCGGCAAGGCCGAAGTTAACTTCCATAGCTCGTTTTAGTTGTTTTTTATATCCGCTGAAATAAATTTTTTGTTTGTGGCACTTTTTCGATCATAAAAACTGATGTTTTGTTTCTAAATCCTGGTAAAAAATGAATTGCAAAGAGTTGTTCAAGTGTTCTTGTGATAATAATATATTTACACTGTCCAGCAAAATAAAAACTGTTGTCTCAATGACTTAATTTTGAGTAAAATGCGTTCATTTGTTTACTGTTAATCTGCTAATAGAGATTTTATAAAAGATTTGTAAATAAAATGTAATATGGACTTTAGAAATTTCAAAAAAAAACTGATCAACCATTACAAACTTCAATAGTTTTTTGACCTAATAAAGAATTAACACTTACGGATTCAAATCAAGTCATCAAACATTTAGTTGTACAGTGTCGTGATTATTATAATAGACTTCTTGTTGTGCACAGTTTTTTGAGTAAATAGAGTTGCCATTTTGCAATTTTTTGTACGTTCCTCTTCTTGGGGGTTTGTGTCTCCTTGTCTGAGCTTTCGAGCAACATCAATTTAACGGTTTTATTAGGCCATGAGGCCAGCATATTAATTGTGTTCATGTTTATGTGTGTGTGTGTATCTCATTCTCATGTGATTCGAATCGAAATGATTGCCGATCGACCAAGCGACGGACCATATGGCCGTCCGTTTGTTTGAATTTTTCTTCAAGAGTTGTTGTTGTTGCGGTTCAAAACTCTATGAATGGGACAGCCTATCAATGAGTTGTCTATTTCGGCGCCCCCACAATTACACACACACACTGAGTCACACACTCACACACACACACAGACACACTCTCTTTCTGCACTTCGCTCTGCCCACTTGTCAAATGTCACCTGCCTTGAAGCCTCCCACGCTTTGGGATATGCATTTTCTTATAGGGTTCGTAACCTAGCTAAATGGCAAAAAAGAAGAAAAAAAAACACAAAAATTAACAGAATTTTTAACTTATCTGTCTCTCAGACTGTCATTTTGGCAACCTGTTTTCTATCAGCCGCCGCATTACGTCACCAATCAAATAAAAGAGAACTTGAGAGAGATAGAGAGAGAGAGAGAGAGAGAGCGAGAGAGGGAGAGAGAGATGCTGGCGAGCGCGCCAAAAAACCTAAAAAACCTGAGCAGATAAATAAACAAGAAAAGCAGCAGTCAAAAAACAAAATCTTTTGAAACAACAAAATCAGATATGGCCAGCATATTATGACTTCCAATGGCAAAAGCAAAAAACGAGACCGCCCATTTGATACCCTAACCAGAGAGATATATGTACATATGTAGTTGACCCACATTTAAAAGAACTTATTGTTCGATGAGTGTTTGATGGATTGACAGAATGGAGAATTTGTTTAAAAGTCATATGCAAAATACAAAGTCTCACAACTAACACTGATTGCATATATACCCTATAGGGTATATGTATATAGAAATATACAAAAAAAAAATCAGCTAGAATTTGGGTTTTTATTGTGGCATTTTGTATTCTGTTTTTCTTCAACTTTTTCGATTTTGTTGAGTTGAGCGGATTTTTTTTAATACTTTTTTTTTTGGAATTTAAATTTCATTTCGGCCAAGGTTGAGATCATGCGCGATATATATGTACATACACGAGAGTGTGTGTGTGTGTGTGTGTGTGGGATGTTATGACTCTCCCCAAGTTTGTCTCTCTTATTCTCGTATCTCATACTTTTTGTTCTCTATAACCAACCATATGCTGTCTGTGTTTGCAATGTTTTAATATACAATTTAAACAATTTATTTAGGCCAATCGCATAAAAATTCAAACAGCTGTGAAAATGCAATAATTAAACAAAATTTACAAAAAAAAAAACAAAAAAAACAACCGAAACGAAACGTCAACAAAAGACCCAAAAGAGAGAAAGAGTAACCCCAAGGACATCAAAAAGGCCAAAGGATCCAAAAAGTATCTACAAAATACACACACAGAGAAGATGATTATTAAATTCATCTGCCCATGGAGCCTTCCATTGAAGCCATTGCTTGTCCTAATCGTGACATTAGCCCTCAGCCACGCCTACAACATCGATTTGCCCAGTTATGTGAGATATCGACAGGCGAGCAATTCGATGTTTGGATTTAGTATTGCCCTTCATAAGGGACAGAGCGATTACTCTGGCAGCCAAAGCAAGTAAGTAAAACCTTAAATTAACAACTATTTACATATTTAAAAGGGGTAGGAAGTATGTGGGAAGTCGAGCAACAGCAACCGGAAACAATTTCAATTCGAATTTACCTTACCTTTTGTTTGTCGGTCTGTTGGTGTTTGTCCCGGTCACAGAGATGACCTCTCGATCAGCTTAGAAGAAGCAACATCTTTTAATGAGAGTCTCTTTGGATGTAGGGTATACTTAGAGTCGCCACATCGAACCGGAATTCAATGTTTCATTTCTTAATACTGCGTTTCGGTTCGGTTCTGATAATTGTTTCCAAACAGCACAGACATTTCAAATAAAACTGTGATAAGGGGTCAAGAAATCAGAATCCAACTTATTGTTAGATTCTCCCGCTCACTCTCTCTTCGGCTCATAATATGTATAAGAAAAAAAGATGATAGCATACGAATGTTCTTTTATTCTTACAAAGATGTTGCCACATACATAAATTAGATAATTTTTTGTTTTTTAGGCCCTTTCGAGGGCGAAATCATGAAAAATGTGCATTTAAGTGGATCATTACAGTCAAACAGATAAGAGAATCTTTTGAAACAACTATATTTATATGCATACATACATATATGTTTGTCTACATTACATAAATTACTTACATAGAAGTTGCAAGTGTTTTGTTGCCTAACTTTGGGGGCCAAGACAACATGGAAAGAAAAGCTGCATAGAACTTATTTCTCGTTTCCTTCTCTAATCCATTTTCCCAACTCTGATTAATTGGGGTTTCCTATATATTTTGAGTTCATTTTGCTTATCATTTTATATTTGATCTATAAATTATTGCTCATCTGGCCATTCGATTCAATTCGTATGCTCGTTCAATCATTCATTCGTTCAAATTGATGATAGACAGCTTGTCCCAATGATCTAAATGGAGTGTAGTATACTTAAAAATCATCTATAATGGGCATATTTTGCCTTTCAACCGCAAAGTACGTTTGATTTTTCTTGTCTTTACTGCGGAGGCTTTTTTTCTTTCATTTTTTTTTGTTTTTCTTTGCCTTTTAGAAATGATAAGACAAAGTTCAGGTCGATGAAGCGTGTTAATCAGCAGTATGAGCTGTAGTTATATGTGGTCTGACTTTTCGCACGTTCACTTGGCAAGAGCCACAGACTCGGACTAAGACACAGTCTCAGACTCGATGAGAGACAGTCAATGAAGAGGCCGAGGCAGAGCAGGGAATGGTAGGCAGATGCCAACCCATCGATAGAGAGGTGAAAGACTATCAATGCAACAGCATCTGGGCTCTCTAGTTGTAGTACGTGTGTGAATGGCCTTTGGCCATTTCACAGTGTAGCAGTTTTTTTTTTCTCGAACTTTAAGTGCTTTTTAAAGAGAGAAGAAAACAAAAAAGGCCAAGAAAGAAAGACAGAAGGAAACCAACTAAACGAAAACGAAAAGTATGTCGGGAAAATTATTTAAATGCAACGTTAAAATGTTTACAATTCAATAAACAGACGCATATAAACATACACACACACACACACACACACCACACTCTAGAAGAAGAAGAAGATGCCCCAGAGCAGTTCATATAGAGATACAGATATATCAGAGAATGTCTAAGGCCAGACAGATGCGACACGTTTTTGGGATACAAAACGAAATAAACCCTCAATTGAAATGCCATTTACCGCAACGAATATTAAATGCTCTAACTTGGTTTCACTTCAACTTTTTGAATTCCAAAAGTCTAGTTCGTGTCTTGAATCAGTTTTTCCTTTATTATCTTCATATGTTTTTTAAATTTCAGTAAGAGGAAATAACTAAAAGAAAAATTACAACAAATTATCGTATGATAAACTTTATCATCAAAAATTTTACCGGAAGGTAAACGTAATCACAACTTGATTAATATCTCGTTTCTTTTATATCATTTGATTCCGAAATTTGATTATGGGATATGATTTGATTAATTTCATTATTCTTTGATATCATTTGAGGCAGAAACAAAACTTCACGCATCGATATTGAATGAATTCAAAATGATTTTAGGCAATTTTTTGTTAAATATTTACTACTTCCTCTATATATGTAGTTCTTTCTTAATCGAAAAAGAGCTGTGTTTTAATTCAAACTTCTTTTTCATTTCAAATTTAAAGATATCGTATTAAAAAGTTCCAGTTTCTTTAGAACTTAAAAAGATGCAAATGGTTTTAGAATTTGTAGTTGTTATTATTATTATTGATCTCCCATAGCTACAACAAATAAGAAGAATATTGTTAATGCTTAGCACTTTTAGCCTTTTTAAGCTTCATTTAAAGAAATAAGACACACACACACACCACATGTGTATGTATGTATGTATAAGTAGTCTTGAGTGATTTTACGAACAATTCACATTGTCTAGAAATTAACACATTATGTCTGTTAAGTGATGGATACTCTTGACTGAAGGGCAAGCAATATTCTACTACTAATTCTAGACCTTCTTCGTCTTAACACTAACCCCCTTCCCAGTTCACCCTGCCGCCACCCTCTCACCGCACCGTTCCAAAACAATCTCAATGCTGTTAAGTGCGTTAAAAGCTGAAAATTACCTGACTCTTCATCTTCATCTAGCACACAATTTCATGAGAGATGAGAGATAATTATGTGTGCACAAACAAAAGTTGCCTTCATATCCACAAGAGGAGAACAACAGCGGGACAAGGGGCGGGGATGTGGGTAGGGGGTGGTGGGGTAACTAGTTGTGGTTATTGTTTATAAGGCAAAGCCGTTGGCCAATGTGGTTTGCCCTGAACGCCAAAGTAAGTTGCGTCTTGTCGGCAGTCTAGCAATTAATACAGCACAAAATGTATCCGTATCCAAGAGATACACACACACACACACACAAACGTACTTAATGTATGTTTGTTTGCTTGTTTGTGTATCTGTATCTTGAGTTGACACAGTTACAAATTTACTATATGGTTACAATCAGTGAATATTTTTGCCCCAATGTGCGTGCTGTGCTATTTACGGTCAAGTGTTTGGCCTAACCGTGAGGATCGTTGCCATCCTCCCTCCAATGTGGCCGATGTTGCCAATGTTGCTTCACCCAATTGGCCAAATAAAGTCGTTAAGTCCGTTAGCAGTTGCAGCCAAGTTGCAGGTGCCTGCCACACTGCCACAGTGCGAGTGGCGAGTGGCACAGGTTTCCTTTTACACCGAAATATCTAAAACATGGCCATTAGCTCATTAGAACTGTTCCCGATTCTTGTTTTTGTCTAGACTATTTAAGGTTAGCGATAAGTGGAAGTGAAATACCATTTGATTCTTTCTTTTTTTTATCACATGCAATCGTTTAAATGAAAACCATCTTTTTAGTAGCCTCATAGAAACAACAAAAACAAGAAAGAGATATTTAGTATGTATAGTTTCACTTTTTCATAGAGCTTTCCATTTATGATATCCCTGTATAATTATGTTCTTCAGATCAATGTTTATATAAAGTTTACTTTCATGTTTTGAACAATATCAATAAGATGAGACTATCAATTAGGAACAAGTTTACTCTGGACCAAGACTTAATAATCTGACATTTTTAGATTTGGTCCATTTTCCATTCTCATTTTTATTGAGTTTGCAAACTTTCAATGCATTTTGAGACAATTCTTAAGTTTGGCTAATTCTAATTGCCAGCAAAGGCAATCCAAAAAACTGAACATAAGTTTTCGGGGTCATGGTACATAAGTTTTTAGTCAATCTGCCCCGTATTTTGGTAAATTTTTAACTGATTTCAAAAAGTTATAAATCAATTAAAACTTAATTTCAATCAGATTTCTGAAAAGAAATTACAACTTTTTCCGAAAATTGGCAAATACTTTAATTTACGATATTTTAATGCAGATCAAAAGATATTATTCTCACTTGAAAATTAACATATGAAAATTGACTAACTTGGAGCTTCATGAAAAGGTCTATTGGAATAATTTTCTATTCATTGCAGTTTTTTGTCTCGCTTTAAACTTAACTTAACTTTTCGGTGATTAAAAATCTTTAAACAGCGCCCTGATTGTCCGTTGCCTATTGCTAATCTTTATCCTTTTGTTTATAGACCAAAATCTGAAGTGAGAAAAGTATATATAAAAGTATATGTATTTAGTTTTTTAATGTCGTTGTTGGGAATCTTTAGTGCGTAATAATAAATAAGTGATGAAGTAATATTACGCTGTTTATCTTTTGCTTTACTGAAATGCGATTGTGTCATATCTTAATCTACCTCTAATGAGCATCATGGAGGTTATCAATGTAAACAATTTGAAAGAGGCTTGCTTGTTGTCTGACGATGTGCCAGACGAATTTTGATAAGAACTTTGCCTAGATAAATGTAGGAATGAATGTACGGGTACGGGTAAATCAATGGCAAGGTTTTCTTCTCTCTTTCTCTACAGTATATCTTTAAGATACATTTTATGTGTCTGTGTGTGTGTGTTGAGTTTGTTTGTTGTTTGGGACTTTGAGGAATGCTGAAGTAGCAAAAATATCACTTGAAATGTCTCTCCATTTAACACAAATTGAATCTCTTTTGCCAATTTGATCTAGCTGAAGGGGCAAAAGCATGTGGCAGAGGCATGGAGCAGAGGCTGAGGGGGAAGGGGGCACGATCGATTGCATAAGTGAGGCAGCTGCTGTTACTACTACTTCGGCTTGATCTGTTGTTGTCGGTCGTTTTGCTTTTGTTGTGGTTATGAAATGGCAACTGGGCAAATGGCAGACACAATGAAATATGTGTAATTGATTTCAAATATTTACTGTACTTTCCATTAGTTTGTTCGTTTCGTTTCGTTTCGTTTCGTTCGCTGCTGTTGTTGTTGTTGTACGGTGGCCATTTAATTGCCGCTTGATTGCAGACACTCGAGATAAAGATCAACATTGAGCTGGAGGTCCACCGCATCCTGGGTTGCTTATCCTCTTTCTATCTTTCTCTCTATGACATACGGAAGTGTCAATGTGTAAAAAAGGTGTTGGAAAAACACACACACACAGAGAGAGAGAGAGAGAGAGACAAAGGGAAAGAAAGTCACATGCTGGGTCTTTGGGCACATTTTTAGGTAAATGGCTCAATGAGCAACCATAAATGAACCTTCATTTTCGTAGCGCCTGCGGAGGGCAAACCGCGTCACGTGTGGAATAGAACGGTTAATTCTTAGTTATTTTCCCACACACACACACACAGAAGGAGGGGGCGAAATGAGGCGCACACATGTTTAGCGCCGACACGCCTACGCCTTTGCCTTCGCCCTCGCCCTCGCCCTCGCCCTCGCTTTCACCCTCACCCTCGCCGTGTCATTGACTTTGCCTCAATCGTTTCGGTTCCTTTAACTTCGAAACTGACTCTGGGATAAAGTGACTTGCTGATTTTGTGTATGTGTGCGGAAACTCTATTTGTATTATTTTAAAAAGGTTTCCCATTTAATAGGCACACTGCAGGTCAAAAGTTTATGGAAACAGTTTTTACTTCCGTTTAATAGAAAAAAAAACGTTGGTCTTTCCCCAAAAAAGTACTCGATACGTTCAATCTTTGAGTATTAAAATTGATAAAAATAGATGAAGCGTCACACAGAATCCGTAGAGATTGTGTGTGACAGCTGTTGGAACGGATTCCAATGAATATTCGTAGGTCGCATACATATCTCAACCACTATGCACGTGGCATTCATTCATTTTCGTATCGCAGAGACATTAACAGAGAGACAACGAGAGAGAGAGAGAGAGAGAAAGAGGCAGGAAGCATGCGCAGCTTCACACGCGCACGCGCACCCACATGAGGGCCTCACTCACTTATGGTATGGATCGGATCCCGTGCTATCCTTCGAGCAAAGGAACGGATGTTCGGCATGTGTTGTATTGTATTGTATTATTGTACTATAGTGAGGGATCGAGCGAAGGGACCCATTGGGAACGCCGGCACCAAGGTAATCCAAGAACAATTTACAAACACAGAAAGAATAAAAGAAGAAATTTATTTTTAAACATTATTTTTATTGCGGCTGCTGCACGCGACGGCGACGTCGACGTCGACGTCGTCGAAGACGACAACGTTCATTTCGAATTTAACATTCAATGTGCGATCCAGCAAAAGGTTTTTCATTTCTTTACGCGTTTCTCCTTATTTCGTTTCGTTTTCTTCCTTTATTGAAGGCACACATACATATGCGTCTCTTCCAGTTAATTTTCGGATCCCTTGCAAGAATAGTAGAGGGGGCAAATTGTTTTGTGGGGGGATTTGGTAATTGAGCCATTGAAATTGCATTGGGATTATATGTACATATGTATGTGCCTCAACTACATATCGTATAATGGCCACAATTGAATGATTCTACTTTTGGCGCCTTTATTTTAGTTGTTTCCTTTGTTACGATTACACTTTTTGTGTGTTTTTTCGTTTTATTTCTTTTCTTTTTTTAATGAAGAGCATTGATTTTTGATTTTCATTTGCCTTCCACACAAATGAATTGTGTGTTGAGTTTGTGTGTCAATTTCGCTTTTATTTTCTATTTGGTTCATTGCACACGCGTTTGTAAATACATATATGAAACATACATACATACATCAATACATACAGATGTACATACATCACATATACAAAAGTACATATATGTACATACATACATACATAATAAAATCTAAAGTCTGACGCGTGCTGCTTTAATTTAAAAAAAAAAAAACATAAAAGGGGGGAAAAACAAAAAGAAATTTAAAATTGTTTTTCACTATTTCCATCAATGCAAAACCTATTACTAGGCCAAAATTCTAAATGATTTTAGATCTTCAACTTGATTCAACTTTGTGACTACAAATTAATTTAATTTGCTCATAATATTTCGAGTTTCTGAATAATTTTGAATCACTGAACCAATATAACTGCCAGGATTTAAATCATATTGTTTCAAGCTCATACTGTTTTATACATTAAGCTAATCAGGATTGCTTTAATACAAAAGAGCTTCCACATAAAATTATTAATTTGAAAACTTACTCATTTCCTCTGATATCACGCAATGCATTCGTATTAAATGTTATTTTATCACTAATAATACTCATTTAAATCAGCATTATTCGTCATAGTATTCCAAAAAATGTATACTTATGAAATATATTTTGCCATTTTCATTCAATAAAATGCAAATGTTGAGCCCCACTGAACACCAAAGAGCTGGGGACAGTTGAGGGGAAAGGTGCTGGTTGGGGGGGAGATATATGAAACCTGTTAATGGTTCGAAGTCTGGTCTCACTATATAGCGCCTCATTGTCATTGCTGGCTATGTGTGTTCATAAATATTGTATTAATTATGTTCGAAAAAAAAACAAATAAATTAAAAGCTCTAGCAAAGATTTAACTCGACTTTCAGAATACTCTGTATGAATATTAATAAGGCCGAAAAATGCTATCAATTATGATCGTAAACTATGTATGTTTTATCTAGCGGCATCCTACTTATTGCCGTTGTAGTTATCGTTTATCGATATCTTTATCTATCAACTTTGATAGATTATGAAGATCCTAATCATTAGAGAACTAATAAAGGGCCCAAGAACTTGACAAATATCTAATGAATGATTGAAAGAATTTGGTAGGGCCAAATATACTCATTTTGATTTTAATTCTTAGGGTATTGTTAGAGAGAATGATCGAATCAAGCAATGCTTTGAATGCCAATGATGTCAGCGCCAATCTATAAAATGCCACAAAACGAATTCTCATAAAAAGTGGATAGAATTCTCTGTTTCAACAAATTTCATTGGACAAATTTTCCACAAGATTTTTGCGTTAAACGGATTCGATGAAAACCAAGTTCAAATATCAACTGAGAAGGTTTTTTTAATTCATCAACATCAACATCGACATCGAGAAATCGACTTTGTTGTCGTTTTCTTGTTTCACGCATCTGTGCAATTTTTGCTTTACTCAAGCGTCAAATTGTTGCATGTGGGCCTTAGGAGTTTGTAGGTTGGAGGTGGTGCTGATGGTGGTGCTGGTGGTGGTGGTGGTGGTGGAAGCAAGATCGTGGTCGTCGTTTGGGTCGGGCACGTTTTTAATTAACTTTCAAGTGTTTGATTTGCCGTTGTCGGCTTCTAGTTATACATACATACATACAGTACACACACATAGAATGTTTTCATTTTTATTATTTTCAATTTTAATGAAGGCCCATTTACTGCTGCACCCCATGGCAGAAATTTTTGAGCGGCCCATGGCGGACCCTTCAATAGTCATTTTTTTCCCTTTAATTTTTGTTTTTTCGCCGATGCCGATGCCGCTTCCGCAATGAATGCTAATGACAGCTGTCAATGTGCGTGCCAATGATGAACTACAACTAGAAGTTCTCCGAGAGACAGAGATAAACGAGAGAGAGAGAGAGAGAGAGCAATACTCTAAGGGCGAGGGTGATGAGTACAATAGTTATACCTTACAGAAGGATGAATGAAAACCCCTAAATGCAATTTTTATAATGAATTCATTTTTGTTTTTCAATTGAAAGTCGTTTCCTTAAATTGCCCAAAGCAATGGACTCTTAGCAATTAAGTTTAATCCCATTCACAATTGTTAAGAGTGATTGATTTATATATATAGAATAATTGATGTCTGAGATCTATCAACGGCGTTTCAACTGATTCAGGTCGTTCCGCCTGCTGATCATGAACTAGTTTGTGTAAGATAAGCGATCTAATGTACCATATACATATCTTAGGTTTTATTCATTTTTTACAAAACAATTCTCTAATGCGACCTTCTTGTTTACCTTTTTTAGTCTAATTGTTGGAGCTCCCAAATATGATACATCCCGCATTCAAATGGGCGTTATTGAGGCTGGTGGTGTATTCAAATGCAGCCTGAAAGACGATGACTGCCAATTGGTGGCCTTCGATTCAAAAGGTAAGTCCACTAATGCCAATACATACATACTTACATACGAGTAGTCTGGTTATGGGGTCTGGGTCTAGGTCTATCTAGCGGCGTGTCTCAATCAAATTGGCGCCAGTGACAAACAGAAATTGCACTTGGGATTATTTATGGCCTACACGCATGCGTGTAGCAGCAGTATATCAAGCAGTTTTCAGTATTGAGATTCGCAAGAGTCTCCAGAATATAAGTATATTCCTTACGTTGTATGCCAAATGCATAAAAATGCAAATGTGTTATTTTTAGCAGAAAAGCGAGAGAGAGGAAGTGTATATGTTCCTGAGTGCACATGACAACAACAAAAAACGGAAATGATAAAACAGATATAAACAAGAAGAAATATATACTATTTTTGCATACACATTGTCAAGGTTTACCAAATTGACTTGGCCCTCTTCGATAATGGCCATAGGCACTATGGGTTAAAAGTTAATTTTCCTTGACATAAATGTAGATTTATTTCACTTAAAGTTAATAGAAATGTTCTTAGTAATTGTGTTTTATGGTTTAATTTTATTGAAAAGTAACATCTGTATTCCCTGGGCTATTACCTTTGCTCATAAAATAGTTTAGTACAGGTTGACAAAACTATATAGAAACAGAAATAATACAACATTTTGGCTTGTTTTTGCACCTGTTTTAATCTATGGATTATTATCGTTACAGGTGTAATCGAGCACTTATGTGGGTGAACTAGTGATGGAAAATTATCGATAATAGATCGGAAAAGTAAAAGAAACTACCTGTTGAAATAATACTGAATACTCCTACATCAAGAAAACTCGATTGAGTTGAATTTCAATTTCTATAGGAACTAAAAAAGATATAAACAATCCAATCTCAAGCAATTTGACTAAAGTTAGATGGCAAAATATCGATGGTTGTGTATTATGATATAAGTTAGGATATAGAGAAAAAGCAATTGCTATGGGAACATATTAATACTCTAATCTTAACACAAATTCCCTTAATTTGAATTCAAATGTCTATAGAAACTGCTTAAGTTATAGATGATTGGATCTCAAGGAATTTTATTAAAATTATATAAGAAATTCATTACGATTTCTTCCATATTGATTTGGAATTGGGTTTGAAAGATAATTAATTAATAGCAAGCTTTTTTTCACACTACATACATGGACTATATGACGACTTTTTGCCCATGGTGGCTATTGGGTGTGATGATTTTTTAGGATTGGGAGTGTCTTCGTTGAGTGAAATGCATAAATTTGAACAAACCCCATTGCAACTGACAGTTAGTCTCTGTTTTTCTTAAGCTAACCCCTTTGTTGGCTAAGTGGCACTCATATGTATATTTATCTTGTATTTTTACTGTTCTAAAAAATTGTTATTTGAAATGCTTGACCAGGAGCAAACAGGTGCTTCATTCGGCTAGCAGGTTGGTTATATGTATCTCTCATAGCATCAACAGTCATCGTCACTCTTCAACAACATTCGCATCATCAAACGCCATTAACCTATGATTCATGCCGAATTTCTTTCTGATTCATTTGCCCAAAGTGTTTATTTATTATTTTGCCTTATTCACCCCGACAGTCATTTTGCCAATATTTGAAAAGATGATTATTTTGAATATCATTTGATTGATTCATTTGATACTTTCAATGCCATCATCTGTTCTGATCCATCCATTTCTTGGAGCATATTTGTCACAAAATATAATTTACAAATTACCTTTTTCATTATACACACAATTATGTCATAAATCATTGCGTAAAACGGAAGTGTCCATCATAATTTTTCAAGTGTTTTGTATGTGTGTGTGTATATCACAAATTCAGAGCAACTTAATTAGTTTGCTTTGCTTATTGTTAGTTTTTTTTTTATTCCCTTTTTGTTTTTATATTTTCCCAAGCACCACCTACCACATAAGAAATATATGGCGATGAAGAAACGCAAAAACATTTACATTAATTTCAACTAAATTGTTGATTTCCGTTGCACAGTTTAAATCTGTCTTCGTCGTTCGTCTTATATTTTAATTTTCAATTTAGGTTTTGATTTATTCTCTCTCTCTCTTTCTTACTTGTTTTTTTTTTTTGGTTTTATGCAAATTGAGAAATTTTATCTCTTTTGCCTTAATGCTTCATTTAATCAATCTCTTTTGTCTTCTTCTTTCAAAAGGTAACAACAAAAATACTCAAGGCGAAACTATCGATCGTAAATCCTATCAATGGCTAGGAGCTACAGTGGTCACAGGACGTGACAATGATTTGGTTGTGGTAAGTGCAGTAATATGATCTTGATAAATAAATCTAACAACGGCCAAGGACTCTTTCAATTAATACAATTGCATACTTGTAAGGGCAAGCTTATATGTGTATTGGTAAAAAACTTATTTTATTTGAAATTACATTATTTGAGATGACAGAGATGAAGTTAATTATGTATAGCTTTTGTATCTGTGTTTATTGTTTTTCAATGACAGAGTGTGTGTTTGTTGCTAGTGATGACACTGTTACGATAGTCGAATTGGTAATCGATAAATCAAATGACAATGTTAAAAGAGGTTCATTTTTCATTACCATAAATGTTTGCGAAGCGCTTAAGCAGCATGAAAAGGACTAAATCTACTCCAAGGATATCTAAAATATGACATACCGGTTTGCCGATGATGTAGTCTTCCACTGATGCTCCCATTTTTTTCTGTTGTTCTTTTATTGTATTTGGCGCACTTGGCGTAACATAAAATCGATGAACGCCTGTTAATGGTCATTTGAAGGCCAGCTAGGTCAGCACAAACAAAAAAAACGCGTGGCGGAAGTGACCTGGACAGCAGTTTCAATAGGGCCAAGAGCAGCAATGGCAGCAAACACAATCGACGTACTGGCCATCAACATTTAACGGTTGCTCTGCACCTTTTTTGCGACCCCTCCGCCATATCAAATGGGCCAAATCAAAGTTAATTGAGAACTAAAGTGAAAATCAAATGTTTATGTTCTCTTCCTTCCTCCCACTCCGTTCTAATCCATCGTCATTGATTGTGGGTGGCCGGCGGGCAACGCCAACGCTAACGCAATTAACCACACAAAAAAACCGGGGCACACCTTAAAGAAGTAGAAGAAGAAGAAGGCCAACCATCGCCACCAAGAAGTAATCTATGTGAATGTATACCGATTTCTTTTTTTTGTTTTGTTTTTTGGTTATAGTTTTGTTGTGCGGTTTACTTGACGCAATCCTCAACCACAATAGATGACAAAATCCGTTAAAATGAAAACGCATTGGAAACTCAAAGAGACCCAACACCCACTGACATAACGGCAATTGGTGGGGGATAAACAAAATCTACATCACTTCCTACCGCTTCCCCTGCTGACTCTCTGTATTTCAAAGAAAATGTCAGTGTCAGTTTCAGTTGACTCCATGTCGCGATGACGCCCACCTGTTCTGATCTGCCGTCACCTGGCGCGGTGTCTTGTCTGTCCGTCTGTCTGCCTGCCTGCCAGCTTGCCTGCTTACCAGCTTGCACTTTCAATGCGATTTGACATTTAACGAGCTTCTCCACAGCTGATGATTATATCAATGACGATGATGGTGATGGTGATGGTGATGGTGATGGTGATGGTGATGATGATGCCATTCATTCATTCAATGTATGTATATGTATATAAAAAGTCAGTCAGTAGGTCAGCTGAAAATGAAAGTCCCTCTTCCTCTCGCTCTCGCTCTCCCTTCTCCCACCGTATGCAATACATTAAAAGTTGATTTTTAGTGCATTAACAAGACATTAAGTTAAGAAATCAAACTGATGGCATTACCTTCTTTGTGTGGTCCTGGCACACAATTTTATAATAAAAAAAAAAAGGTTAATATGTGTAGGAGAAAGGCAAGTTGAGATTTAATTTGAAAGTAAATTTGATAAGATATCAATTTGTTCTTGAAGATAATAGAAATAGAGAGAGATCATACTATCAATAGTATTTAGAAAAATTGCGGAGACTATTTTTAAAAAGTATTTCAATATGTTATCATAGATTATACACATTTAATAAATTCTTTAAAATCAATTGTTACTAATGTAAACTAGGGAAATGACAGTTAAAACCCATATTTGATTATAAAGATGTTTTAACCAAAGACAAGCACTAGACTAGTAGAACTCTATTCAAGGAATTTGTTTAAAAACTTTTATAGTTTTTTATAGTGAAATTTTGGCATTTTGCCTTAAAAAGATATGACATATAATGAATTATATAGAATAATTCACTTAATATAAACTTGCCAAAGACCTTTTTTGATGATCTCGAAAAAAAAACATATTAACTTGTTAGGTAAAATCTTATAAACTTCATATTGACATGGAAAAAATACCATCGCCATTGCATCATCTCTAAAGCTTTGACTGAAACTATCCCTTGGGTAAGGTGAAGCTAAGCTAAAGTTTGATTTAGGCAAGGTCATTGTAGTTCCTTAACATCATCATCTGTCTGCCTGTCTGTCTGCCTGTATATGGATGGATCTCAACCCTTGTGGATAGGTTGTTCTTCCACTTGGCTTTGCTTTCTATTGCATTACTCTGGGGGCATGTGCCATAGCTTGTCGTGGGGTCTCGTTTCGTTTTTATTTTGTGTGTGTTTTTGTTTGTTGTTGCGATTGCGACATGATCATCGACACGATCTGTGAAATTGCCGGAGAGCGAGCTATTGAACTGAACTCAAATATGGACAAGGCACACAACACAACACACACACACACTGGGGAAACAGGGAGATGCTGGCGGTGATGTGGATGGAGGCATAGACTTCTACCATCTGCATCTGGACTGGCCTGGCATGGCCTGGCCCGAGGCCGATTCTTTAGCATTCGCAATGGTAACGTCTGCATGTCGACCATGTCAAACGTGTTGACTTTTGACTTTAGTTGTTGTTGTTGTTGCAGTTACTTGTTGCCATTCAGGATGGGGGCAACTTGGCAACTCGTTGACGGCGTCTGCAAAAGTGCAGTTTAATGTCTCAAAAATTTATCGTTGGCGTTTTGGTATGCGCTCTCTTCCAAACAAGGCTGCAAACAAAAAACCAACAAACAAACAGAAGAAAAGAAAGAACAACTAACCCAAAAAGCACACACTCACACACACACACAACAAAATCATTCAAAAATATGTTTTGCTGTCGTCCAAAATTGGGGGAAACCTGAAAGAAAAAAATATCAAAGAGAAACGTTAAGCCCAAATTTCAAGAACACGACAAAACAATTTCGCTTAAAGCTTAAATAAGAAAAATTCCATTGACAAGTCACTAAAACCCAAAAGAAGAAGATGTTAAAAAGATGGCCAACAAAATTTGCGACAGATCTTCTTAAATAATATGTTCTCTTCGCTCAACTTACTTTCTGCCTTAAGAATGAAAAAGTTTGTGGCATAAAAGGTTTATTGACATTCCAATATGGATATTATTTTTGTCTTTTTGTCTCATATAGGTTGATTAACTGAAATGCTTAAGCCAAAAACAATGTGTTTATCGGCATTCAGGCCAAAATCTAGTCTAGAGATTTAGCTATGGCCGAAACCTATTGCTATTACCCCAAGTCAGCAGTTTTGGTAAATTTTGGAGCTAAATATTTGATTTTGGGTTATAGAAGATAGTGATGTAAGGCGATCCTTACTCTCCTATCCTTTATATTTGCACAAGGGCATTCAATTATATTGTAAACACGGAATTGATCGGGGTTTCTTTTCTAAAGATCTTAATTTGTGCTAGGTGAACTGCGATTATTATGTCGGGATTTAAATTTTAAGATTTTATTTAAGAAACTAAAGGCATTTTCAAATTTAGCTATGTTCTTCTATCCGATTGTCCATCTAAATTATAAGAGCTTAGGAGCTTCTTCAGCTCCCTCTTAGGTATGGTTGCCAAAACTATTTTGTTTATAGAAGTATCTTAGCTAAATTTGCCTTACATCATTTGCCTAATTTTAATTAGATCGAATAAATAGAATACCTTTAATGGTCAATATAAATTGGCAGTAAATTGCACGTGTGAATGCAACAGAGGACAGCAACAAAATGTTGCACATGAACACATAGACAAAAGCAAATGTTTACAATCGTAGGATAATGAACTCTCTGGGTTGTAATAATAATAATAACATAAATTTATTAGAAAATTTAGTTGTCATTTGATTTGGGTAAATCAAATCAATGCAGTTCTCTTCTTTCTCATTGCACTTGATTGACTGATCAAATTCTTTAGCCTGAAGAAGAATTTATAGTCAACGGAGGTTGTTGTTTGAATTGTTGATTTCTATTCTACATACATATATTGTGGTTTCATTTGCCTTGCCAAAGTATTTCTATCGCAGGTTGATTCTCTATCTATTTGTTTGTTCTCCTGCTTCTTTCAAGTCTATTTGCATATCTTGGCAAATTTTACAGTGAATCTCCAAAGAATAGGAGAAGTGGAAAGGAAGTGGGGAAGAGCTCTTAACTGATAATAAAGTTTTTAATAGGAAAACGCTATTAACTTATTGTTTGCTGGCCTTTCCTTCCATATCCCCTCCCTCCCTATATGTAGTGATCCATCCTGGTGGAGCCTTTTTTTTGGACAATGGTATAGTTTTTCCTCCAAGATTATGGATTCAATTGAATTGTTTCAAGCGTCCAGCGGCGAGGCGAAATTTAGGTATTTTTTTTTGACGGTCTGTTGTGATTTCAGCGCTTGCATAATAACGCATAGATTTGTGATTCAATGGGAGCCATTTGAATGGCTGTCTCTCTTGCGCCCCCCAACCGTCTCTCCTTGGTTTTGGCACGGCGATCAGCATGCATTTTTGGCGATAGCGCGTCATTTTGAGTTTATGTCAGAGCCCAAGAGGAGAGGCACTTCTGGCCATAAAAGGCACAATATGTATAAATTTGTAAAAGTAATTGCAGTGAAGGCAATGTAGAGACAGAGACACAATGCCAACCAGCCAACTCCAGTCATGCCTAAGAGATCTCTCCTCGAAACACACATACACACACAGATGCATTGCCATGCCGGCAACTGCCTCAAGCTGCAGTTGGCACTAAAGCTAAAGCTGAAGCTGGGAGTCTGGGGCCTGGTCTTGGGTTTGGGCTTGGATAACCATATTTGGCATTGTAGGCAGAAGGCGGCCTGACTCGTGCGTGTTTTATGTCCAACTGCCAGGCCATTTATACATTATAAAACTATATACACGCATATATATATATAATATATATATATGTGCATATCTATCTATATAGACAATATATCTGTATAAATACACTATGATGTGGCTACTGTGGAAAAGGTTCTATTGTTTATTTTGCCAAATTATTGCATTGATGATCAGTTCAAGTTCTGTTAAGAGACGCATAGAGGGAAAATGGGAAAAACAGATATTAAATATAAAATTAATATGGGTTTTAAATGAACTGAGTTTGAAAAACAATATTTATAAATTAAACTTATGACAAATTGAGAAGAAGTAAGCAGTTAGATATTGAGTAATTGAAATTACATAGATCCACTTTAATCGATTACTCTCTTAATCATATCGGATAATTGAAATCCTATTTTACATAGAACTACTTTAATCGATCACTCTGTTTGGATCTCCCGTTCTTCTTCTTCGTCTAGATCGCTTACTGTAGCCATAGAGTTGCCAGATTGTCAATAAACTAAATTTAGTGGCTTCGAAATATTTGCGCGGCATTTTTTCAACCCCTACCATCTTGTTTACCTAGGTATTAAGTTCATTGAAATAGTTTAATCAATTTCATATTATAGTCCTCTTATAGACTACTGAAATTGGTCACTTAACTAAAGTGCTCTGAACCACTGTTTTGTTCGTATCTGTTGGAGTAATTCGATGTGACCATTTTTGGTTTGGTTTGTGTGCGCCGTGATCCATCGAAGTTGGCAACAACAGCGGCAAACAACTTGGCCCTGGCCATTGTTTCACATCTTTAACCCAAAAATAATTTCCATGCCTGTCTTTTTTTGGTTGAATGTATATTATTTCTCTTTTATTTTTTTCTTTTACTTGCAGGCCTGTGCACCGCGTTATGTGTTCCATACAATGACGCCATCGAGGGCGCTGCGCTATGATCCAGTGGGCACCTGCTTCGCCTCGCACAATTTCAAGCAATTCCATGAGATATCACCGTGTCGTACAAGTAAGTGAGATTAAGCCACAATTTGGTGTGTATGTGATTTAAGTGTGTTTCTTTAACGTTTCAAGGTAATTTGAGTAATGTCGAGGGAATCCCTTGAAACGCCAAAATGCAAAACTCAAACTGTCAGAGGGTCGTTTTTTTTTTTTTTTTTTTGTTTTGATTCGGTGTGGGGGATTGGTGTCGTATAACAAGAAGTACGAAAAAGATGAAGAAGAAGAAAACGTAGAATGTGGGAGAAATTAGGGCTATTAGTATGAAGAATTGGGTGTGGGTGGAGCGATTGGTAAACATATATGCATACATACATATGCATGTTTGTATGCTTCACCTACATTTTTTCTCCTGGTGATACATTTATGGGTCTTTATTTGCCTTAAGAACAAGCATTCCTGTGTTCCGAATCCATTGCCCATTTGTATATATACATATTTAGATAGATTTGCTTTTGTGATCTACGATAGAAGCTAAAGGCCAGGGGCCAGACCATTTGCCTGACAAATGTTTTCTTTTCCTTAGTCACTTTCACCCAATATAGTCCACATTCAGATGATGTGTGTGTGTAAGTGTGTATATATTTAGATCCAACGAACTCGCATGCTGGACAAGCCACACATGTGTGGCACCATCTCCCCACTCTACCTTCTGCTCCTGTTTAGTTCTCCTTTCCCATTCTCATTCATGAATCTTTCACGAGTTTTGCCTAAGGTGAGAGTATTTTTAGCATTGCTTAGCAGATGCAATCAAACAGCGTATACACAATCTAAAGGGGAATGTACATTCAAATATATTTCTAAGTATATATGCATATAGTGCGGAATATATATATTTCTATACAGCTGGCCATATAGTCAATATTTGGTTAATTACTTATAAAGTTTATTTGATGTCAAATAGTGTGAGAAGAATTTATCGGAATTAAACTGAAAGTAATGCTGAAAGTATTTCAAATTTAAAATCAATATGAAGTTCACGAGTTTTATTTATTATTAACAATCGATTCGCTCTGAATTGAATTTCAAGCACAAATTCTTTGTTATTTTCTGATACTTTTTATGTGCTCCTTTGAAAAAAAAAGAAAAGGAAAAAAACAACTCCAATTCATTTAACAAAATGTGTCCATCAACGATTGCTCAATCTTCAGTTAGACCGAAATGAAATCAAGAAATCGATTCGAGCGCAGGGCAAAGCAATTTAATGATTCTAAACGCATTTACCAGTCCCTGACAAGATTCCCCTTTTGGGGTTAGGCCATTGTGTTATTAATGTTGCTGTTGTTGTGAAATGATTAGCAGCAACATCGACAGCAACAGCAGCAACTACAGCAACTGCGGTAGCAACATCAACTCATCTGGCCCAGTGTACATTCCGACATCACTGAAAGCAATAAATACCAACTTAACGCACAAAATGCCAAACTAATAGTTAAGACGAATGAGAAATGAACGCATCGACAAGAGAGGTAGAACAACAACAACAACAAAAAGAAAAGGGTATAAAAAAAAAGATACCACGCTCAAGTCCGAATCAGAGTCCGAGTCCAAGTCCAAGTCCGAGCTGAAGTTTGAGTTCGCAAGTGCCCTTGCTTCAATACCTAATTGTAATTCAAGACGGGGGCGATTTTATTATGGGAATTACTTCAATAACAATAAGAGACGTAGTCTTAAAAGGCGGGGGGCCACAAACATGAACAGGAGGGCAATAACAGATAATTTGTTAGAGACAAGAGAATTTGGCAAGTAAAGCTTTCTTATTTTCGGGATACTTCAAGAGGAACAAATACATATATTTTCCAGCCCCATTTCTCAAATTCGAAAACAATGCTAAACTGAAATAAAATCACAAACTCCTTAAGACTTCTAATTTGTTTGGCTTTCTTAATATAAGCAGAAAAAAAGGTTTTTGTTAAAAAACCCCCCGTTTGGACGCCCATGAAGTAATCTGCAATAACCTTTAAGAAAAAACCAAAAAGAGTTGACTTATGCGAGGCAAAGCGAGGCGATTGCTGCCGTCGCAAGAGCGTCAGCAACATGTTGCTGGTTGCTTGCTTGCTTGCTGGCTTGCTGGCCTGGCGTAGGTACTTCTTGTTTTGGTGTGGTTACTTTTTTTGTGTTTGTGCTCCGCGCTCAAATTGAAACACTTCGGAGACAAATTGTTATCGTTTAATTTGATCAAACGCACGATCTGGCTGTTGATTTTGTACAACTCGAGAGGCAGGCGACATGTTGCTGCTGCTGCTGCTGTTGGTTGTTGCTGTTGCCGCGGGGGCATTGCGTGATTTTTTTTTCTCTTCTGTTGTGTTTTGTAGCCGGACAAAAGGCGGTGCCAAACAAAAGGATGTTGGGGATATGGTTGGGTTTTGGGATCTCCTTGGTTCTCTTGCTCTCTCTCTCTCTATCTCGCTCTCTCTGTGTCTTTTTGTTTGTATTGTATTCGTTTTGTTGTTTTGTACATTTCAATGTCCATCGGTTGTCTTGGCACTTGGCAGTTGTTGTTGCCCCCAAGGAGCGCTCTAATCCTTTTATGTTTACTTCCACATCAACATCATCTGCCTTGGCCTTTTGCTTGTTGTTCGTCGTCGCCGTCGTCGTCCCCGTCGTCGTTGTCGTCATTTCACTCAGTCAGACGACCGACTGACAAATCACAGTGCAATTTATTGCATTGCTGTGGTAATTATTTGCAATTTATTTGCCACATCCCCAAAGGGCTAACTGACTCAATAGTCGATTGTTGATTGTCGATTGTCGATCCTCGCTCATTGATTTGGGACTTGTGCAAACAACATTTATGATGATGAAATTACAAATGCATAATACAACTACATTTCGTCTTCTCTCTCTTTCTGGCTCCCCACTAAACTATTTTGTATCTCTTTTTAGACAACTGGGGCTATCATCGACAAGGCTCGTGTCAGGCTGGTTTCAGTGCGGCAATCAATAGTGTAAGTATATACATCCCTATGCAAATAAACAAATTCCACGAATCCACAAAATGAGTCTATAATTTCGTCTCACTCTCGCTGTCAAAGAGATTCAATGCAGGAAATTCTAGTAGATTTACTCATTTATCAGTTGTCATTTCTGTCATTATAGTATGTTCGATCTAACAGACTAAAGAACTGAAATTTTAAATATGTTTAGATCTTCTGTTTCCTTTTTCGATCTAGAGAGTATTATTTGCTTCGTTTTTATAATATTTTGAGTTTCCGTCCGTCTCTATCATCTTGGTTTCTTGCATTGAGTTGTTTTGTGCATTCCATAAAGGTTGCTGTCCTTACCCTGCACTCAAAAGACAATGGGGTATACTGATGAAGCTCAAATTTAGTTCGGTTTAGTTTTTCAATAAATTTCGTCTACAGGGTGTCTACAAGTCCACATCTTGGCCTAAACTATTTACCGATTTTGGTTGGTAGTTTTGGTTTTTTTTCCTTGTTGGTCGAGTCGGCGTGGGCACGTTTAGTTGGCACCTTGTTGTGGGATCGTGGCATAACATTTGCATTCACAATTTGAACATTTCTTATGGGTTACTTATAAACGTATATATGTCTCTCTATCTCCCTCTCTCTTTCGTCTCCCTGCCCCTCCTACAGAATGGATCGCGTTTATTCATTGGCGCACCTGGCAGCTGGTATTGGCAAGGTAAGTGCACGTTTTTCCCACATTCTATCCTAGATCAGAAATTATTTCGAAATGAGTTTAATAGTGTTACCTTCCTAATTCCCCTTTATAGTATGTATTGTCCTTTGAAAACCATTGAAATAAAGCTATTTACTTATCCTTAGCTAGAACTTTAAGTCGTCGTCCTCGTAGATTGTTTTTTTTTAACATACATTTTTAGTTATCCCCTTTGTCAAGATTTGATCCTGTATTTTTCTTATAGCTAGAATTCTTCCCGCTCTTCTTCTTTGTTTTTTCATTATTATTCAGTTCCAAATTGTCCAACGTCTACTCCTTTAACCTAGAGAGAATTATAATATTCGCCCTCCCACAAAATAATAATTTGTATCTTATCTAGGCTAGTTTTATGTCTTGTATTGTCTTAAAAACATTTTACCAACAAACGAACAAGTACCTAACATACAAAAAACGAAACACTTAGAGTTTAAGAGATAAAATTTGTTGACCATCTCAATCGAATGTCCCTAGCCAAAACCGGAAACCGTATATTATAATTTGCCTTGTTTAGTTAGTGCATGTGGCATTTTGTATTATTTAGTTCCTAGCTACATTTTCATAGACCTTTTTAGCCTAAATTAGAGTTAGTTTCATATGTCTACATATATAGTTTTATATGCAATCTGAAAGCTAAAAGATAAGGCAAGGTGTAAACGGAAGAATCGAAATTAATATGGCCTTTTGATGGTCGTAAATAAATTTTTGAAATATCTTTGCATCTAATTCTTATATAGATATTTAAACAATGGCAGATCTAAAAAGAATGAAATCATGGAATCTTTTCTAACTGAAGGAATTTTCGAATGAATTTTCTTAGATTTGCCATCGAGTATAACTAATTTCTTTGTTTTTGACTACCACCAAAATTATATAACTTATATGTAAAGTTTTCAACAGACAAACATACATTCATACAGTTCAGAAATCAAAATACATATGTATTCCTTTGATCGTTAGTGTATAAAGTGGGAAACATTTGATAATCTTCCAACCCTCCCCATTCGCCAATCCCTTGCCTTGTCTTTTATGCTAAACTCTGGGATAAGAGACACCAAATAGTGTGTCTGTAATAGAACTTTGAAATATGTTTAGAATATTTTGTAACTTAAAACATAATTTTTTCTATCGTGCGTGTGTATATGTGTTGTCGAGTTGTTTTCGTCCAAGATAAATTTAAAAAAAACCACAACAAATTCTTTAACTTAATTTGGCTTACCCGTGTCGCCATGTTGTCGCTTCTAACCACAAAATGGAAATACCAAAAAAACAAAACAAAAGTATATATTCAAAATTAATTACCAATTCATTCTAATCCACCAAAAATAAAAACAACCAACTCGACAGCAGAAATGGTTAAAACGTAATGTAACTCTTTAGTTGTATCTATTGTATTCGTAATTATGTTATAAATATATATATTTACTTACCAAATATTATTTTATAATACATATATATAACGTACATGTAACTGTAATACATATGTTAACTGTACCTGTACCAGTAACTGTACCTGTACCGTTTAACAAGTTGTCCCAAAACATTTTTTTTTTGTTTTTTTTTTGTTTAATGAAAAGTATCAAATTTTTGAATTTCTTTACTTTGTTGTTGTCTCATATTTGATTAATCTAAAATTATGTATTCTTTCTCTTTCTCTCTCTCTCCCTTTCATTCTCTCTAATTAAATTTCTATCTATTACTCTGTTTCATTCATTTGGCGCAAAATGCATGCAATTTTGTACCGAAAAACCGAAACGAATCCAAATCAAATATCATATAAACAACGTATATATTTTGTACCGAAACTGTGTCTGTTGCTCAACCCAATCAACCTATCAACCAACCAAAATCCAAAATCCTCATCACTATCCAAAAAAAACTTACTTCTTTTAATACCAACAAAAACAAAAATAAACACTGAAATACTGAATTAAAAGGAGAAACCTATTCAATACCGCCCGATGCCTCGTTTCCATATAAGCCGCCTTTTTATCAGCCCTTCGGCACTGGAGGTAATAAAAACAAAACAAAACAAATACGCTTCTCACCTCAAACGCCTCAAATGACAAAAAACCAAAAATACCTACTTAATTTTAACACATGAAAAGTGTCTAAAAAAGCAAAAAAATCTATCAAAAACAAATAATACATTTGTACAAAAGACCGATATAAGCTCGCTCTCCATAATGGTGTCTGATAAAACTGAAAATAAAACCATCTAGTACATAAAACAACTCAAAACTCATTCAAATTGATAAACAAAAAACATTGCCCATACTACATAGATATTTTATATATTATACTATATGCCATTATGCTTAGCTAACAAAATAAAAGGGCCTTTGGGCTTGGATAATCACACAGAAAAACGTGTCCTCCTCCCATAAAGAACAAAAAAACGACCAAAAAGTCCTGCTCTTGCTGCTGCTGCTGTTGCCAATGCCGCTCTGGTTGTTGTCTAGACTAAGTCATCAACACTATCATCATTAAAATCAACGAAACGATTTATCCATATCTAGTCTAACTTATAATTAAAATACAATTTATGATATACATATATAGTGTATCGATATCTATTTATAATCTCTATGGCATAACTTTTGGTTGAAAAAGAATCCAAAATTAATTTGCAATATTTGTAATGGATAGAAAAAAATGCTAAATTTAATAAAAGCTTAGCCCAAATTATTACAAATTTTAATTCTGATAAACTTGTAAAATCCTACAGTTTAGAAATTTGTTAATTAAGAAAATAATAAGTTAATTAGTATACATTTTCCCTTACGTACTAAGTAATTGCTGTCCGACAGTTGGCCCAGTTGGATAATTCCAAAGCCACGATGAACGCTCAGCGTCCATTCGATTACTTTTCCAGCTTCGAGCTGGGAATCGAACCCGGGACATTCCATCGTTAAACAAACACGCTATCGGCACAGCCACCGGGATACATACATACGTAGCTGATGCCAATATTTCTTGATATTTGTTATTTTTAGCTCCCTGTAGACGGTATTATAATTTTAGTCAGGTGTTTGTAGCATTAGAAGAAGAGACGCTTTAGACGTTATGAATTATATATATTCTTGATCAACATGAGAAGACAAGTCATCTGTTCGTCTACTAATATGAAACTATGGCATACCAAGTATGTAAGCTTTTTATGACCCAATTCAGATCAATTCGTTCGAAAAACCTATTTAATTAAGAATTTATTCTCTGTAGAAATATAGAAAAATCTTGTTAAAGTAGGCTTACTGAGAATGACAAGGACATCATATTCCCTTAATTAGCATGCTTTATAAAGGAATATCAAATATCTCTTCAAAAATATTGCTTAAATTTCGGAAAAAAACGTTAATCGTCAAGAAGTAAAAAAAAATACAGAAATATCTTCAGAACCTTAGCATTTTTCTACTCAAATGCGTTGGTAAAAAAATGTAATGCAAAACATAATGCCTAACTTTTAATTCTGGATTCTTTTATATTCACGAAAAGGACATTGCCAAAACAACTATGGTTCTTGTATTCGCTTAGCCTATTAGTTAACCGACAGCAAAATGGTTTGTGTACTAACTATTTGGTTTGGGTGCTTGCTATATAGCTAATTTACTACTAATTCCAACAAAAATAAGTCAAGTTAAATGTGCCGCATGTGATTAGCATGACTAGCAAATGGAAATGGAAATTCTCGTACACATATCTATCACATTATTATTTACATAAATGTTGTAGTAGCTTGTTGTTGTTGTAGCCTTTATATATACATATATATATATATACTTATTGTTAATACTTAATTGATGTTGCCAATTGTCATTGTCTAGCATGAATTTAGTTAGTTACACACTCACCCATTTCAAGCAAAACCAAAAATAAAAAGATTTGAAATGCATTTTCAAATTTAACCGCTAACGAAAAATGATCTCTTGCATCAATTGACAGGTCAAGCCAGCTCTCAGGATGTGACAAAGCCCGAGAATCAAGTGTTCTCCACCCCGGAGAGTTCATCGGCTTATGATGATTCATATTTGGGTTATTCAATGATTACGGGTGATTTCGATGCCGATCGGACAGAAGATGTGGCAATTGGAATGCCAAGAGGTGCCAATTTGCTGGGCAAAATTGTTGTTAATCGTTGGAATATGGCGAATATATTCAATATATCGGGCCGTCAGATTGGTGAATACTTTGGGTATTCGTTGGCTACCAGCGATGTGGATGGTGATGGTCTCGACGATCTGATCATAGGTGCACCAATGTACACAGAGCCGAACAATGTCGAGGGTAAATATGATGTCGGACGTGTCTACATTCTGCTGCAGGGTGGATCAAGCCCGTCGGAAAGGTATACCACCGAGCATATACGCGATGGTTTCAACACGAAGGGACGTTTCGGTCTGGCCCTGACCACACTGGGCGATGTCAATGGCGATGGCTATGGAGATTTTGCAGTGGGTGCCCCCTACGATGGTCCGGAGGGTCGTGGTGTGGTCTATCTGTTCCATGGCTCGGCGAATGGTCCATTGGCAAAACCATCACAAGTCATTATGGCAGAGGATCTGGTAGAAGGTGCCCCCTATCCACGCACCTTTGGCTTTGCCCTCTCTGGCGGTGTCGATATGGATGGCAATACGTATCCCGATTTGGCTGTTGGTGCCTATGCCTCCGATCAGGTCTTCATTTTCAAAGCCCGCCCCGTGGCGGCTGTGAATGCTGAGACCAGTTTTGCCAGTCCCTCGAAACTAATCAGTCTCGATGATCGCAAGTGTCAATTGCAGCGTGATCACAAGATGGTCCCCTGCATGCTGTTGACCACCTGCTGGAGTTATACAGGTCGCAAATTGCCCAGTCAGTTGATCTTTGATGTCTCCTGGCTTTTGGATGCCAAGAAGACGCGCAATCCTCGCATGTTCTTCCTTCGTGATGAGGGCAAAAATATTCGCAATCAAACCATCAGTCTGAATTATGGTCAAACATATTGTCTCAATGAGACGGTCTATCTGGTAGATAAGGTGCAGGATAAGCTAACACCATTGGAAGTGGAGGCACGTTACAATTTGCGCAGCAACTTGTATCCCCAACAGACATTGGTGAGACGCAAGCGAGAGGCTTTGGAGCCAGTGATCGATCAGAATCGTGAGATTGTTCTGCGCGATGCCATCAATATACAAAAGAATTGTGGACTGGATAACATATGTGAACCGGATCTAAAATTGGAAATCAAGTGAGTGTTTCGAAAGACTTTCTTGCCAGAGATGGATTCTAAACCATGCTCCATTCATTTCATTTCAGAACTGTAGATAAATATTTGTTTGGTTCACCCGAACCTTTGACCATCGAGGTAATGATCACTAACAATAATGAGGATGCATTTGAGGCGGCCTTCTATATGGTTACGCCGCGCGATTTGGAATTCCGTAAACTGCATCAATTGGACGAGAATCCTGATACGCCCGTCACCTGCTCGGCGCCAACTGCTGCTAACAATCATACGCTCAAATGTGATATAGGCAATCCCCTGGAGGCCAACAAACTGGTAAGAATTGCTCTGTCAATTGGAATTCATGGAGACCTTAAGGTTCTTTTTCTTCTTTCGTCTAGGCTCATTTCAAGATCAGTTTAGTGCCCGCAGAGAAATTCGGTAGCTCATCGAGCTATGACTTTTATTTTGAGGCAAATTCGACAAATTTGGAGAAACCTGGTTCCCATTTCGATAATATTTATCGCAAGAGTGTTGGCATCTGGGTGGATACCGATTTGAGCATTAAGGGGACTTCCCTGCCCGACTATCAACTTTATAAGGCCGACGACTACAAGAGTGTGGAGAATGCCACCGCGGAGGAGGATTTGGGGCCACAAGTTGTCCACATCTACGAGATACGCAACAATCGTCCATCGATTATCGAAGAGGCAGTCGTCTACATTCATTATCCCTATGAGACCATAGCCGGTGATCCATTGATGTATCTGCTAAATCAGCCCGAAACCGGTGGACGCATACATTGCGACATGATATCCGAGGTGAATGAGCGTCAATTGAAATTGGATACCAAATTGCAGAGGAAATCGTATCTGCATGCCCAGGGAGCCATCAGTAATTCGGTGGGGCACACCAGCAGCTTATCAGGCTCATCGTCCGCTGGCAGTGGCGATGCCAGTGTTAAGATCAATGGCGAATCCGAGAGCTCTGGAGGACATGTGGAAATCTCTCAGGGTTCAAACCAGGCTGGCCAGGGTGGTGTTGCCGTAAGCAATGAGAGACGTTTCCATTTCACGACCAAGCAAAAGGATCTCTTGGAACGTGAGGATGCCCAAGATGCCACCGGCGATGCCTCTTATGTGCATCAGGATCGTGCCAATCAAGCGCAGGAAGTGGACGTGGAGCACGAGCTACCCCTAAATCACAGCACGCTGACAACCAGCAGCAGCAGCAGCTTCACCAGCACCAATGGCCAACTACCAAGTGGCCAATTGCGTGGCCATAGCACTCATGGTTACATTCAAATGGCCAACGGAGCAGAACCACCAATTGTCACATCCAGTTCCAGTCAGCAATACCGCAATCAGCAATTCCGTTTGCCCAATAATGAACCCAGAACTATTCATTATGCAGGTGTTGGTGGTGTTGGTGGTGCTGGTGGTGGACAAAGTGGTAATTTCCATACATCCACTTTTGAATTGGGTACCATTAATCGGGGCAATGTGGACAATGAACTTTACCGAAGCCATGCACCTGTGGGTGGTTATCAGCAACAGCAACATCGTGTTGTTCATAACAAGCCGTCGTACTATGGACGCGAAAATGAGGATTACTATGACGAGGATAATCAGGGAGGACAGGGACTGGGTCAGGGCCAGGGTCACCAGCAATGGTCGAGTTCGAGTAGCAGTTCCTCACAGCGTCGCGTTCGCCGCGAAGAAAAACCAACCGAAGGACCAACGCAAATTGATCTGAATTCACCATGTCAGGCCGCGAAATGTCGTACCATACGCTGTGAGGTTACCAATTTGGGTTCGGAGGATATTGATGCCGCTTTTGTGGCCATACGAGCACGCATGGTGGCCAAGACAATGGAGAAACTGGCCTCCAATGTGCCATTGAATGTGTCTACACTGGCTGTGGCCAATGTCACAAAATTGCCATTTATTGGCCAACCAAAGGATCAGATTGTTAAATCTCATGAGGTATTCTATAAGGCCGAACCGGAACCATTGCCAGTTCCAGATGTTATATCCCTCTGGATTGTGGTCCTTTCTGCATGTGCTGGCGCCTTGATATTGCTGCTGCTCATCTTTTTGCTGTATAAGGTAACTTGATAAAAGTTGGCAATGATTATTATATAAATATCTCATTCTCATTTCTTTTATTTTTAGTGTGGTTTCTTCAATCGCAATCGGCCCACAGATCATTCACAAGAACGGCAACCACTTCGTAATGGCTATCATGGCGATGAGCATCTATAGATAGCCTAATACACGAAAAAAAACTATCAGCAATACCAACAACAACAACATCAAATACGAACAACTAACATCGCACTAAACAATATACTAACTTAAAAAAAAAATCACATTGAAAGCGCTTAGCCTAGTTTCAAACCCGGCTGCGCTTGCTTTTAAAAGGCAAAATACATATCTTGTTTGTGTTCTCTCTTGTTTTTTGCGATTGTTTGCGATCATTTTCTATATAGTTACCATATAACTTGCCTAGTCACGAAATTAAGAACTTTCATAAGCGTTAAAAGGTTTTTATTTAACAAGAAAAGAAAGCAAAAACCACACACACACACACACACACACACACGAAGAAACTAAAACAAGTTAAAGTGCTATATTAATCTATACTAAAGTTTAAATGATGAGAGAAGATGATGACCTAATGCTAAGTAAGTATGAATGAGTTTCGAATGAGAATGAGAGAGAGTGAATGAATGTTAGCTAATATTATATGAGAGAGATATTATAAAATATAATTATGATTCTCCATATTTAAAAACAATTTTTTTTTTATTGTTGTCAATAATTAAGTTGCAAAAATTATGAAAACAAAATTATATCTATGGATCAGCGTTTTAATGAGAAAATCGGCCCGCCCTTACAATACATGCAACATGTGTAGTTATACATACATATATACTGCCACGCCCCACAACCGGCCCCCACGCCGGCCAGGCAACAAACCAGTAGCAATTGAAATCAATGAAAAAGGTGCTACTCTATAGAATTTCAAATTTCAATCAATCTATCCCAAAATGAAAAAGGATTTTCTTCAAATTTTACCACATAATTTTCGTTTTCGTTTTGTTAGCCAAACTCAAAGTTTGTCATGCCAAAATGTGTTAAATTCTAAAAACTATTAATTAATATATGTAATTCATTTTTTTTTTTTTGAAATGTGTAAATACTAAAAACAAAACAAAACCTTATTAAATTGCGTTAAATGCATTTATTTCTGTACTACATCGCAAGAAGCGGGAAAAACTGACTGACTTCTTTTGGTGTATTCTCGAAATAAAAATGGGAAAGATATATCAAATTTTAAAAGCCTTTGTGTGTGTATACCCCCTAATACTAAATCTTAAAAAAAAAGAAAAACAAGAAATGCAATTCTAGTTTCAATTATGCGCTATTATTTAATTTATTAACTGTACTTATTAAATCAACTATTTTTGCTAATTTTTCTTCTTCATTTATTTTTATTATTATTATTATTTTTTTTTTATTAAATGTAATATTTTATTATTAAACAAAGAAAAAGAAAAAAACAAAACAAAACAAACAGAAAACAAATAAAAACAAAAAAAAATTTATGAAACAAACGAAATTGTAAAAACGACATAAAAAGTGGAATTTCATTTAAAACTTTAATGGTAAGGTATGTTCCTATATTATTACATTTAGCAACATTCAACTTATGTACTTATATGGGTTTTAAATTATAAATGCTTTGAGTTCTGAAGGATTTAGCTTCAGTACCGGATTAGCAAATTCAAAGGGCCCCTTGCTTTGAGAGGGCTGTGAAAAATTTTTTAATTTACCATGATGCTTGAAAAATTCTAAAAAAAAAAAACAAAACAAAAATCATTGCGATTCATTTTTGACCCATTTGCTATTCACGTCCTAACTTATAGACTGGAAAGTGATCTTCTACTTTGCATTGAAGCTCCGAATATATATAAATTTTGCTTTCTTTGACTGCCACAGACCGTGCCCTGGCCTCATCAGTTAAGTTGAGAGTTTAAATTGCTTTGTGTTCGTGGAGGATCGGAAAAATTTGCTGGGGTACAACCTTGGCGGGTGCCAATTTCTTCGTGGTATGGTGAGCGAGTGACTAATTAAGAACCCGCGAAACCTTCTTTTAAAAACTATGCTTTATTCAATTTATTCACAGATAGCCCGACACACACGAAATGTTTCGGGTTGAAGTATATATACAATAGGTTCGAATATATATATGAAGGAAAAAAAGAACGGGTGTTCGAATGCAAGTCTCGTACTGGATTGATGACGGCGATTTACCGGAGAGCGCTTCGTCACCCTCCTCAGTATGACCGCATTCCGTTTTGGGAAAAACCCTACCCCCCACTCTCTGCTGTTCACCCGGTGGCGTGATAATAAAGGAGCATGACTTTTTTAAAATTACGCGCGCTTTGGTGGGACTCAAAATGTGTTAACAGGCTCAAAAAGTGTTACAGACAGACTCTGTTAAGATTTGTAAACAAAGGAATTATTTTATTTTAATTTATCGCAAACCTTGAACCTTTAAAATATACACACATATAGTGTAATAAAAAATATCTAAACATACATAAAACATAAATAAAATTTAGCCAAAAAGTACGGTAGTAAAAACAAAATTCACATCCCGAAAAGTATGCAATCATATTGATGTGGTGGGTTTAAGAGGAAACGGGTGATTTCCTATTCCCACTTTTTATACCATACACCCATAGGGTGAAATGGTATATTAAAGTCGCCAAAATGTATGTAACAGGCAGAAGGAAGCTTTTCCGACACCATAAAGTATATATATTCTTGATCAGTATCAACAGCCGAGTCGATCTAGCCATGTCCGTCTGTCCGTCCGTATGAACGCCTAGATCTCGGAGACTATAAGAGATAGAGCCACCAAATTTGGAATGTAGGCTCGTGTAGTATGTAGAGTGATCGAGTTTGTTTCAAATTTTTGCCACGCCCCTTTCCGCCCCCGCAATTCAAAAAAAACGTTTATCTCAAAATCTATTGCAGCTAGAGACACCATATTTGGTATGTATATTTGCTTAGTAATTGCGCGCATTTTGTAATTATAAAGATTTTGCCACGCCCCTTTCCGCCCCTGAAATTTGAAAAACTTGATTATCTCCCGTAATTTTTTACCTTGTGGAATCAAATTTGGCCCATTTGAATTTGATACTAATACCCAGCAAAATTATAAATTTGATCAAAATCAGACTAAAAAAATAGCCAAGTTATGCATATAAACGTTTTTCCATAGGGCCGGAGTTGGCCGTTGGCGGGTGGTGGCGCTAAGGTGCTCATATGCATGAGTGAGCGAGATACTAAGATATGCTTGTAAAAAGAACTATTTTAAAATAGGCAAATGCATTTGTTATTACAAATTTGAAATATTTGTTTTACTGATGTATGGTATACCTAAGTCGGCGAGACGACTTACTTACTTCATTTATTTATATGTACTTTTTTAAACCTGTTATTCAATTTAAAATTTGGTATTTTGTTAACATTTTTATTTGTATGTTTAAAAAATAAAAGTTGAACAAGAAGAAAAAATTACTTCTTGTATTTTGGTACAAATTCCAATAATAACAAAATGAAGAATGCCGATTGGCAAAATCTGAGTTATGCTATGGATGGGGATTATTTAATTCTTAGATATAACCAACAAAATGTTTAATTTTCAGACAGAATATAAAAATATATAATGCAATAAACATAAATATTAAATCTAAACTTTCTAATTCTCAAGAAAATGTCAGCTGGGTCGCCATTTCCATTGAGTTGCACAAAATGTTTGCTTGGCTATGTTTTGTTTGTGGTGTGGTAATCCATCGAGTTCATGAGTAAAATGGTGCAATCGAGGAATGTGCCATCTCTAGTGTTGTTTTTGTTTTCAAGTTGAATGGTATTGTACGGCCGTAACGCGCGCGGATGTCGATTACCCTTTGGTTTAAAAGAACAAACAAAGCTTGAACCGAAACAGAAACAAAATTGTTAACAAATAGTCGGTTTTGTTTTCTGTTAGTGTGTGCGTTTAGAATAACCGTTGGAGGCGCTATTAAAGTTTCTTGTTTTTTTTAAAGTTGCAAAGTTTTTTTGTTGTTGTTTTTTTTTTTTTGTTTTCTTGGTTTGTTGTTGGCCAAATGCGCGCGCGCAACTAAAAAAGCGAACGGCAAAAATTGTTAAAAAAAAATGTAAATAATAGAAAAAATTCCCCCATCTGCACCCCACAATATATATAAAAAAAAGACCGAAAAATACAAACAAAAATTAGTCAAACATTTTTCAAGTTGAAGAAGCAGCAATGCTGCAGAGGAAAAGGCAAAGTTCTTTTGTTGTTGTTGCTGTTGTAGTTGTTCTTGTAGCTTTATCTTGCAGTCGCTTCTTGTCTGTGGCTGCGTCTTAACTCGTTTTGCTTTGTGTGTGTGTGTGTGTGTGTGTCTGTGTGTGTGATTGCGTTTGTGTGTGTTGTCTATGGATGCGTTTAGGCCAAACACGCCTTATTTCTTGCCTTTTCGTTTTTATTTTTTTGTGAGTGTTTTTTTCTTTTTTTTTTTTTGGTAAGAGCTTAGCCGCAAAAAAAAATCAATAACGGTATTAACAGTAGCAACAGCAGCAACAGCAACAATCCCAAAGCCCTTTTTGCCACTTCCTACTTCTTCAATGTTAGATAATCAAATAAAAGAGGAGGAAAAAAAAAACAATCTATGAAGAAGAAATGAGGAGACGGAAAAAAGTTGCCTTGCATTTTTTTTCTATGAGCGTGGGCGTGGATGAATGTTATTTCATTTAGGCTCAAACGTCTCTATCTATCTTCTCTCTTCCTCTTTGTCTCTCTCTCTCTCTCTCTGTCTCATCTCACACACACTCTCTCTTTCTCCCACACAGCATTCTTAGGCATCTTTGACTGCAACAACAAGTACAACAGCAACAATAACAATAACTACAACTACAACAAATAACAACCGTTAACTTTCATTGCAACATTTTTATTTGGGTAAGTTGATTTTCTTTTCATTTTCCGTTTTCCTTTTTTGCTTTTTAATGTTTACTTCTTTCTTGGCCCAATCTTTTGCTTTCTCTCTCCCTCCCTCTTTGTCTCTCTCACTCTCACTTAATATGGTCAAGTACAAGTTAGTTAGATAGGAAACGTACATAATAGAAAATGTTGATAAAGCATGTCAACCCAAATAATAAATAATTTGTGATTCAATTTTTGATTCAAGTCGATAATAACAATTCATGAACAACAAAATTATTTAACCACATAGAAACTTTGCCTGCAAATTTAATAAAACGTTCAAAGAGACGACATTTTGTGTTTCATTTAAATTATCAAATGGAATTTCTAATGGACGCTCCAACGATGGTCTTGTATTTGTCCATAAGCTGTCGCGGACCCCAAATTTCCTTTTCTGTATTTGTTTTTCCGACTATCTTCAAAAAGAGAAAAACAACCTCGTTAACAGCGCAGTGAGGTGAGGTGACGTGAGGGCGAAGGAGGGAACGGCCGGAGACAGCCCTCATGGTAGATAGTCGTCTGTACAGTTCAACATTCAAATGTCAGCGATCATAGTTCACATAGATGGCTATCATATGTAGGGAAAATCTTGACAATTCTAAGCTCTTCAATTCCAAGAGCCGACATGATTGACAAGTGTATCTTCTATATGCGAAAATGCATTACAAATGGCAATCGATCAAAGTGAACTATTCGATACTCATCAAAATGTTGTCTAAACGTCTTTCAAGGGCAAAATCTGATTAACATTAGTTGCAATTCAGTTAGTTTAATTGAACGATGTATTATGCATTTGAATATTTAGTTTCAATTGTCCTCATAGACATACTCTTTCTTTATGGGATTGTATGCAAAACTCTTCAACTGCGATATAACAAACTCAACATTTTCCCATTCCAGGAATGTATGATAAAATGTATACAAAATATTGTATAACGGTATAGAAGTAATTTGAACATTTCTATAGCAATTTTGTAGGACAATTTCGCAATAAGCAGTGCCGGATTAAGCCAGCGCGGGCCCAGGAGCAATACAAAAAATATTAGCTTTTGAAAGTTAATGGAAAACTGTTTTCAAAACGATTCGTAAAAATAATTTTTTTTTTTTTCAAATTCTTTGTCAATTTGTGTTTTTTTATACACTTGCAAAAAGGGTATATTAATTTTGGTGAGAAATGTGCAACGCATAGAAGGAAGCATCCCCGACCATATAAAGTATATATATTCTTGATCAGCACGACGAGACGAGTTCAAATAGCCATGTCCGTCCGTCCGTCTGTCCCTCCGTCTGGATCAACGCAAACTCCTCCTAGACCGTAAGAGCTACAGAGCTGAAATTTCGCATGTAGGCTTGTATATACTGCAGGGGTTGTATGTATATTTCGGATTCAGCTGGATCGGACCACTATATCATATAGCTCCCATACAAACGGCAAAGTCACGAACACTGACTTTTCTCAATAACTTCGTTATTTTCTCAGCTATTGTCGTGAAATTTAATATTATAGCCATAGACAACTATATCAGATAGCTCCCATAGGAACGATCGGTGGAAAACCGTGACTTTGATCAATAATAAAAATATGACTAAATTAGAGCTTCAAGTTTAGAAATTTCCCCTTTTTTACACCTCGTAGATCCGATACTGCATCTGATAATCCTGCTATGGAAATGGTAAATCCTGCACTGGTAGTTTCAGTTTCAATGTCGAATAACCTCTCTGATTGCGTATAACACTTACTGTATTATAATAATATAACAGTTTCTCAACTCAACTTCCAAATTTGACATTGCAAGTAACTTGGGCTAGTCTATCTTCTCTTAAGCTGCAAAGAAGTTCATTAGACTGCAAGCCACGACCCAAATCTGCTCTTATCCTAGAACTCTAAAGTTAAAAGTGCGTATAGACATATAATCCATGTATGTGTTTGTGTGTGTGTGTGTGTGTGTGTGTGTGAGAGCAATAAATGCAATATTTATGCACTTGTGAACACAACAGCAACTGCAACTACAAAGCACTTGGATTGTTGCCATATTCATTTTGCATACGTGTTTTATCATACCCTTTTGAGAAAAAGGGTGCGTTACTTTAAACAAAATGTTTACCAATTGCATAATTTACAAATATTTTGTACATTTATTTTCTATCTACATCTATTTTTTGTGTAAATAAACATTACAATAGTTACAGATCGAACAATTTGGACCATTTACAATTCACATAGACCAAAATATGTAAACGAATATTGTGAAAAGGGCATAGCAAATGCGGTATTGTCTTTAGCTTAAGTCTTTTCTCTATGGTTTTGTTGTTGTTGTTTTTATTATTTTTCTCATGCTTAAGCTGTCTCCTCTTCGATGAGGCAGTTGCCTTAGTCGGTTCGTTTTGGGGGACCTATTGTTCGGGAAAAATGCCCCCAACCCAACCGAACCCATCAGAGAGTCATTATAAAGGCCAATGGCATTATAACTTATAACCAATTTCACTTGATGCAAAGAGGCGGCGAGGAGGCCTCTTTGATCTATAATTTACTCAATGCAACTGCAATGTCACAAGTCGCCAAGACTCAAGTCTTCCAGTAGTAGAGAGTAAACTAAAAATAATAATAGCACACAGAGGCGGCAAGGCAAACAAAACAAACGAAAACAAACAAGCGAACATCATCACAGAGGGATTTGTCTCCCATTCGAAATGAATAAGCGGAAAGCCATACCGAAAATAAATCAAAAAGATCTTTTTCACCAAAGAGTTGTTCACCCACAAAGAACATGTGTGTGATTAGCATCAAGAGGAAATCATTTCTCGGCCAATTATGAAAAGAAAAACTTGGAAAATGTTTAATGAACGGGTAACGAAAACAAGGCAAACAAACTCTTTGAGTATTGGTTCAAACCCCTAATGGCTAATACCATGAACACAATTCGAAATGATCTTTAACCTTTTTCGGGTGGAAAATGAAAAAGTCTCCTCTAACACGCAATGCCTTGTTGCATTCATAGGTGAAAGATGAAATAGAGAAAGTTTTGCCGAATAATCACTGACTAAACGACTGCGATAGTTACGATGTTCAAGAGATCGGGCTATGAATCGATTGGTTTTTTATAAGCCATCGATAGTTTTCGTAAAGATTTTTAGGGTCAAACGTCCAAAAGGTCCACCACGACGATGATTCTTTCCCGTGGGTAAGGGCTCTGATTATATGGAGGGGCCGATATAAAGTTTGTTGTGCTCATAATTCTCCCGAATCGTTGCAAACAAATTGGTTTAGTGTGATATTTTACCACTTAGAAGAATTACTTGTTCTTTCATTCTCACGGTTAATGCTTGAAACAAACAATCCAATTTAAGGCCTCCTCTGCTTTTCTCTGTCGGTAGGTCCTTCTATATATGGTTGTTCTTGGCTGTTGACATGCTCTCTCAAGGGTGCCACCCAACACCCATCATAAGCGATGACGATGAGGATGAGGATGAGAATGAGTGGTGCATCTTTCTTATATGTATATGTATCTGTATGTAGATAGATGGCAGGCTGGCTGGCTGGCTGGCTGGCTGGCTGGTTGGCTTGTTGTGGTGGCAGTGTAAAGTGCATTCTAACGGTTCAATGAACTGTGACCGCAATTCCTTTTCTAACGTCGAGACAGTGAGCGCTAAACTTGCAACAACAACAACAACGCAGAACAAACAACTTCATTATCTTCATCATCGCCAAATCTAATTGCAACACACACACAGAGAGACACCCCCGCACACACACACACACACACTCTCAAACTTGACACTGCAACATCATCAACATCTTTCAACATCATCGACCAATAGCTTTTTGTCTTTTTTCGTTGTTTTTTGCCTTTCAATTTCAATTCTTGCCATCCGACAATTTCATTTTCGATTATGGCATTCTCCTAAATCGTAAATCATGGCGCCATCAAGAGACACGGAGAAGGGGTGCGTGGCAGGGGCGGGGGCGGAGGGGCTGGCGGTTAGTCTAGAGCTGGAGCATGCCAAGAATTCAATTCACTTCGAACGCAGACACACACAAAAAAAAAACATGGCCAAAGATTTTTTAATTGACTTTATCAATATTTTTTAACATACCCAGCAAGCATAGGCTGCCTAAAGGGTATATTAAAGTCGTTCAAATGAGACAAATTTAATCCCAAAAAGCTTGTACGTTAGTTAGTCAGATAGATTTGTGCTTAAACTTGAAGTATAAATGATGCATTTTTCAAATATATCAAATAACGTCCCTTAACCCTTTAAGTAGGACATCTCAACATCTCAACATTAGCCGCTAGGTGCGCTAGTGTGCGTGCTTTTCTTTTAAATCCTAACCCTCTAAGCCTCCGACACTTTAACAAATAATTAAAACTGAGAATATGTATTTCTTAACAAATTTTGTAAGTTCATTGAACTTAGAATACACGTTTAGAACTTTTTGAATTATAAAGATAAACAATTTAATATATTATATTAGTGCCTTAAGAGCGTCCCCTTAAGTTAAGTTAAGGGGTTTTTGCAGGGTATACTCTGCTTCATAACTTGAAAATTATCAGTATATTTCGTGATCTCTCAAGCATTTTAGTTATTTTAACTAAAGGCTAATACCTGATCCAAACTAGCGTATTTTAGATATCGGCTTTTGTTTTAAATTTAATTTTTGTTGGCTTTCTGGGATTATGCGAGACCAGGTGACGGAGCCGTCATCATTGCAAGGAACGTGACATGCATGCAAATTGTGCACTGTGCTAGGGAGGCGTACAGGGGGCGGCCAAAGGGGGGGGACAAGAAGGTAAAACACCTGAGACAAGGTAAGACGGGCAAAGCGCTGAGAGTGAGCGAGAGAGAAAAACTGTTGCTGTCCTAAAACTAAATCAAAAGAGCGACCGTGGGGTAAGAAAGGCCCAAAGAAGGTGAATAGAGGTGAATGGAGGTGAAGTGTTAGCTCAAGCAGTCCCATTAAAGGGCCACAAAAAAACAACTAGTGACATTGATTGTCACAAACCAAACACTCAATCCTACTTAAGATTATTACACTGAAATCAAATCGAACTTAAATTTACCAATAAATTTCTGCATTATCTGCATCTTCTTCGATATGCAAGGCGAGCGCAATTAAGCATTTTTTTGTTGTCCAGATAATGGCCAAGAGAGGTGACTAAGTTAGTTAGCAGCAGCGGCCAGTTGGGAGGGGGGCGTAGCAGGGGTAGCAAGAACAATCGGTATGAACGGTGGCAACCAAAAAAACTGGTTCCCGCGTTGGGGCCAGTGGCCAGTTTGCATGCCACACAAATTGACTTAAACTTAACTAAAAAACTAAAGACGAGATCGTGCCTCACGATCTTGTTTTTGGGCCCAGTGCCACACGCGTTCATCTCTAGTTGTCTCTAATATAGATAGACATAGTCACAGACATGGGCATAGTCGGGTGGGGGGCGGGGGGCCAGTTTTGTTGGCACAACGTATTTAGGTCGCCAGATTTGCAGTTGTTGTTGTTGTTGTTGCTGCTGCTGCTGTTGCTGCGTTTCAATTGATTTCTAATTAACCAAGCAGCAGCCATTTGATGGCATAGTTTGGTTTTATTTTTTGCTCTTATGGGGTAGTTTGCTGGTCCCCTCCCCCCTGCTACCTCTCACGTGTATTCGGCACTTGATCCGTATTGCTTTCTTTCTGTTTTTTGCTTGCCACCTTCTTTGTGCAAATTCATTGTAGGTCAAGCGGCACGTTCCGTGTGATCTGTGAGTGCGTGGGAGGTCAAAGATGTAGATAAGGCTGTAGGCTGTGTTGGCTTTTCCCACACCTATTTCCCCCTTCCCCTCATATGGCGGGCTCCTTCCCCAGCTGCTCCTCTTTAAGCTGTTTATTAATCGTTTGTCGCAATTAAAAAACCGACGCCCATATTATTCAAGTCAATTAGCGTATGTAGGCGCAAAAATTAATTTGTTTGCCGCCAAATGTGGCAGAGTTGAAGCCGCAGCAGCAACAAAACTCAAAGACACAGAGAGAGAGAGAGAGGGAAAAGTTAATCAGTGTGGGAGAAAGAAAACGAAGTTGAAATACACTTGATATAGTTTACAAAACAATATATATCCATGATAATAATCGAAATATGAGTAAAGTCAAAACTTTTATATCTATTTGGACTTTGTTTAGTCTTTTTTTGGTTTCTGGCTTTTCGTCTTCTTGATTGGCCATTAAAAAGGGTATAAATGCAATATAATATTGTTGAACTAATGGAATGTGCTTGCAATTAAAATGAACTCACGCTGGCAACCCTGACAAAGACGTGCCGCCGGCAACAAACTAACTAACTAAGTAACTAACTAAATAATAGACAAAACGTACGGGCAGCAGCAACTGTGTAAACTGTGTAGCCTTAGACCAATACGTTGTGTTAGCTAAAACAACGAAAACTTTACTCTATTGGCCAGCTAAATAAAAACAACTGAAACAAAGTTGAAAATCGAAGTGAATGCGCGCACGCGTGTTTTGATTGCGCTTTCGATTCAGCAATTGCGCTGAATGTGGTGCACCACTCGAGAAGTGGTTGCCGTTCGCGCACGCGCATCAAATTAGTTATATTCGCACCGCTACAACTAAGCCAAGCATTGGTTTTAGTGCTAATAGTTGGCTTAGTTACATTTGCCTTAGTATAACGGTTTACTAAATATGAGAAACGATTATGTTTATTACTCTTTCCTTCTATCTGAGAGTTCTTTCCCTGAACTTAAGCAAGAGAAGATGTCTCTACAATTTGGCTTACCTAATTGGTAACATTTTGTATAGAACTTGCTATAACAGTTATATTTCCTTAAATTCATTGATTCCATTAATTTTGACTTAAAGATAAGGCTACGAGCTTTAAAAATGCGGCATAAAGAACAAAATTAACTACAAATTCTGAAATCTCATTAAAATTATGAGGTTTTAGTTTCGAAATTCTCAAAATCAAACAAATTATTAAGGGGATAATTGTCAAGTAGATATTTCCTTGGTTAAAATTCATAAAAGATGAACAAAATTTAAGAGATTTAAATGCTGAAAATAAGCTTGTTTGGGCCAGATTGAACAGGGTTAAGACATTGTAAATTAGACCGGACCTCAAGAATTAGGCTTATATCGATATCTAGTTGAATTCTACATATTGCTACACCTGTTTGCAATCTAAGACTCAATCAGAACTCATTGCTTTAACTTGATTTAATTGCTAATTTTATTCAGATTGCTATCTTGAACGAGATGATTATCTTTTGACAATCGATTCAATCGCTATAGTTTGAAAGCCAATCAATCTTGCATGAAGTTAGAGTAGAAAAAAACACAAATAGAGGCAGATTGACAGCTACATACATACATACGAGGAAAGGAAGGGGTACAAAACAGGCAGGCAGGCCTACTAAATACATACATATACATACATCTGTATGTATTTATTCGTAGAAACAAACACTCCAAGTCCAAGTTGAGTTTGAGCTCAAAACGAAGACTTGTTAATGCCCACAATTAGCTGTTAGCATCATCATCATCATCATCATCATCGTCGTCGTCATCATCTCAGTAGCCTGTCAATTGAAAGCAGCTTGCAGACAAAACAATTAGCACACAATTGGCGTTATGAAGTTGGGCGCCTTCCAATTGCCAACTGCCACTTGAGAGGCTCATATAAAACATAGTTGCTGTCCAACTATGTACTCTTGGGTGTGTGTGTGTGTGTTTATGCCTTCAATGACCGGAGAGCACACTTGAGAGGTTGTCAGCGTTTGCCCTTTGGGTGTCTGCCTCTCTGTCTTGTTTGCTCAACACTTTTCTTTCGTTTGAGTAACTCAATGAAACAGTTTGATGAACAGCCAACAATTTCATTATCTATTTGAGATATTTGAAAAGTGACAAGCCAAAAAGGATCACATCCAAACTAAATCAATCATTTTCGGTCCTATTCTGAGTATTCTTCAAGTCCCACCGACTTCATATGAATATTACATTTTTAAAACCTTTTCTGAAACAGGAGTTTCCTTTCACATTTTTCAAAAAACTCTTTAAATCGATTTTCTGACACCAGTCATTTCTCAAGTCTGTAAACATCTTAAGTCAAAAACTACTTGACTTAAGTCAGCAGTTAATCACGAAAAGCTTTTGTTTGCTTTGACATTGTGTTGCCAATATATCATACGACGAAATGGTATACAAAAGTAACCAAAGGAAAGAAGATATCATTACCAAAGAAATGAAGTGTTGGGAATATCGAAAATTATTAAAACTAGAGCCACCAAATTCGGTTAGTTCATTTTAAATTATTGCCACGCCTTTTACGCCGCGCTGTGATTTGAATTCTCTCAAAGACTATAGCAGTCCTTAATTTCGAATGAAATAAACATTTGTGTCTATTGGCCTAACTCCAAAGTTGGCCGTTTTCAAAACTTCTGTAAAGAAATGATTTCTTTTTACATTTACCTACGGAAAACAACTTTGTCCACATTTAAATTTCATATATTTATATACATATATTAAAAAATAAATCAAAATAAAGATGCTTCCGTTTAATTTCCAATTCATCATTGACGTATTAAGCAATCAAGATGATGATGATGATGATGATGGAAATGATGCCCGGTACATAATGTAGCAACTCCCTGCCCCTTCGCCACCGCCCCACACACCAAACTATACGAGTAAAATTACTTTACGATCTTTGCAATCCGATTATGGGAAACAATTAACTGACTATCGGATGAACGTTGACAATTTATTGCAGTTATAAACACATACACAAAAAACAACGCTCAAAAGTGTATAAACATTTGACAATCATACAAATTGATTAATTAAATACAAAGCAAAATAAAACGAAAAAATTATAAAAACTGATTTTATTCTCGTCAAATGCTTCAACTGAATCTATTTATATCGGGCTAACTTTTGAATGCCCGCAACATAAGTATTTTCCATAATTCATTTCTGTTTGCCATTGCTCATTATTTGCCTCCGCTGCTGCTGCGAAACAACAAATACGAAAACATGAAATAAAAATTAAAAACAAAAACCATCAACAGACGTTTGACACATGTACCGAGAAGCAAAAACAGAATAAGAAAAGAACAACAAAAAACAAAAAAAAAGACACACAAAGGGAAGTCGCAAAATGTTTAGTTTATTTTCGTTACCCTGCAAATGGAAAGGGGTAAAAGGGCATATTAATATTATTAAAATGTATGCCACATGTCGCATCACAATGCGGAAGAAGAAATCGTTTCTAGCCATAGATTTGCCTATGTTCTGAAAATTGATTTTCGATTGAGTCCAAGTCGATGATCCGATGTGAAGTATCTTTATGTCGGTCCTTAAATTGATTTTGGAAATGAACATTTTCAATTATAATTACACATTTGTCGTTTGGCTCAAAATTCTAGGTGAAAGATGAAAGAGATAAAAACAAAACAAAATCAAAAAAAACCCAGAGAGCTGGGTCAATATGGCTCTAGCCAAAGTTTTAAAACTCTGGTAGAAATTTGTTGTAATTCTAATTTTTAAATATTTTACAGTATGTTTTTTCATTTCTCATCTGTTAAGAGAGAGAGAGAGAGAGACTATTAACATATTTTGAACATTTAGTTATGAGTTTGGTTAGTAGAAGGGTTGTACGTAGGATAGAAGAGGGAAGTGGAGAGTGGATAATTTTCTTCGATGTGGCAAACGTAGCTCTTGGTTCCTGAAATTTAAAGATACGGAAATATGTCAAAAGTATTTTGACTCTTCGTTAGTGAAATTGCTCGTAACAGGGAAAAAAACTTACTCCCCTAATGTATGCAATGAAAATTAAATTTCTCATTAACCCAAATATCTAAGCAATAAAAACAAGCGCTTTGATGACCATAGCCAAGAACAATGCTAGTTCAAGCTACTAATAATTTATTTTACATGACTTTTTCCAAGTACACGAAAAATATAGATTTTTACTTAGGCGTTTTTATTTTTCTTTTCGATTTTTCAGGCTTTATTCAAACAAGAATTTCAAACTTTCAAAAACCCTCTGTTTAATATTATTTCGAATTGAAATTAGGATCGAAAAAAGTTGTGTTGTTTTGAGCGTTGTAGGTCTAAGAAAAACTTTTCAATATCTTTGGTTTTGGCCTCGATAACTTAAGGTTTTACACTTAATTAGTTGTTCAGAAATAGACAAAAACCTTTGAATCTAATTGAGATAAGAGTTCATTGGGGGAAGAGGGTCTGGCAGAAGTTGCATGATTTCTTTATATCCTCATTAGCTAAGTAAATGAGATGCAATCCACATATAATACACCACATTCTCCTTCGACACGCAACGACAAACAACTTGACCTTCATATGGCCCCGTCCTCCCAATGGGGTGGGCGTGCGTTCGCCGTCCAATCTCTCTCTTCGATTTGAATTCCATTTCCAATGCCATTACCCATTTCTATTCCTATTCCTATTCCTGCTGTGTCGCTGCGTCTATGTATCTATCTTTTTACGTGTTCTCAAAATGACATCACTCACTCACTCAGCCAATTGGGTGAATCGATATAAAATACAAAAACAAAAAATGAAAGGTTCTCGTCGCAAATATTAAAATCAGGCACATATATTTAACCCATACTAATAATAATCACACCCTTAAACATTGCCAGCCAAGTAGTTGGCAAATGTTTGTCAGTTGCACCATAACTTATCGAAACTATTTAGGCATACATACACTGACCCCCCTCAAACAAAACCAGCGCAACTAGGCACAACACCAAAATGAATCTCGGCTGTGGCATTGATAATGAAAAACGATTTCTATATCATAAAGTACTTGTAGTAGTATATGGTATATATACTGGGCAAAAAGCCACTTGAGTTATTTTCTTTATCAGCGACACTTGAAAAAAAAAGAAGACTTCCCCTTTTAACCCCCTCCATGCCCTCTACTCGCTTTCGTGTGGCTTTTGCAATTCAATCAACGTTGCATTTTCTTTACTCTTTTTTTTATTTGAGTACTTGACAAATGCAATGGGATAATAAATAACCAAGTCGTAGGGAATGAAAACTTTGACTGCAATAATATCTATAGACATACAAACACACACACACACACACAGATGGTTGGAAATATATGCATGTTGTTGCCTTGCTCCGCAGGACATGACAATTTGCAGCACTTACTGCAAAGGAGTTCACTGACATGATTTCAAAAAACGAAAACAACAAATTAAATGACAAAAAATCAATGCAAATGTGCAAAACAACTTCAATAGAAATTCCAAAGTTTTTGAAATTAATACTCAAATTCAAAATCGATACAGCCTACAAAAGTTAAATTTTTGGTCATATCTGATCTTTGGTTCTTTGCACAGACTTGCGGGCAGATCTTTTCCTGTCCGATTGGTAGTTAGTTGAAAATGTAGACTTCAGGCTAATAACTATGTATAAGCCAAGTTTCCCTCAGATATTGTTAATGTTTCTTGAAGAAATGGAACCAAAAAACCATTTCAAATGACATATGTTATTATTTTTCAGTACAAGAAGTGATGAGTGAAGCGGGCACGGGATCCATGGGGACCACCTATTCAATTTTAAACTTCAGTCTACGTGCAGGACACGGTCTTTTAGACTAAATCGTAGACATACCAGACAAATTTGGAATAGTTTCTTCTTTATTAACGATTTTCTACTGTCTATCTCATGAATTGCCATCGTATATATATTTAGGATAATCTAAATCTAAACTAAGAACTTTTATTATACGAATCTGTATAAATGTACATTTTGAAATAATTCTGAAAATTCATGCTGTTGCATTTTTATTGGAAAATATCTAATAAAATATATAATATTGTGGTGAATTTACATCTTCATACATATGCTTATACGGAAAACTTGTCTATCGCGGCAAGTATTTTACGGTTAACTTATATAATAGCCAAGCTTATTACCTCAATTTTGTATAGAGGTTAGCAGTTTAGCAGCATTTAACCTCTGGTACATCGTTTATTTGCCCAGTCGGGTGAAAACGTGCCTTATTGGCATTACGCCAAGGGGTCATCAACATTCTCGGCCCTTGATATAAGAAAGGAAGTAATGGGATGGAGGGAGAGAGGAGGAGGAGCCAGAAATGCAGGTGTATAGGACACTTTGCAGCTGTTTCCTGTGCGTAGGTCGCTGCACTCCACAAAGAACGGAACGTACGAGACTATGAGACAACCAACTGCAATTCATTTGGCATATTTGGTTCAACCACCGGCAAATACACGAGAGGTAGAGAGTAAGAGGGGGTGTTGTGTGTGTGTGTGTGGTGACAACAAAAGTTTGTTAACGATTATGCGAAAAGTTCTGTGGACCCAGAACCAGAAAGTGTCATTCGCTTTGAATGTGTATGGCATTGTTAGATAAACAAAAAGACAGAACCAACAAAATGATCAAGTCTTAACTTTACTTCTACAAAAAGTCTAATCAATTACTCTTTGATTTAACATGTTCACTGTGTGTATATATATTGGTTAACAGATCGTTCAAAATCATTATTTATATTGATTCTTAGTTCTTGTTTTTGTCCTTGTCTTGCCTCAAGTTCAAGGACCCAACGTAAAGGCTTAAAATCCGTTTTCAGTTTGTCAGTTTGTCTGCTTTGCTTGATTTTCATTTCTGACTTCTCTGATTTGACATGAAAAATTTCTAAGGACAAAGTCAATGGCAAAAATATAAATGTTTTTTTTTTTGTTCCTCTTCTGCTGCTGCTGCTTGCTGTTGCTGTCGCTGTGTGTTTGCTGTTGCTGCCGGCGGTTTTTGTTTGTATTTTCTCTGGTTGACTGCCTATTTAAAATTCAACACTTTAAACGCTTTTAAATGAGACGCTGAGCGCGATGTCAGCCAGCCCAACAATAAAGCTAGCAGCAGCAATCATCGCAGTCATCGTGGACGTCAATAAGAAGGCGTCAACGCCTCATCCAGAGGTCACATTCATATATTCGGGGCCATGCCATCAGTTTGGCTTGGCGCATGTGGCCAACACAAACAACAAAAACCATCAAGTAACGATCAAATCAATGAATTGAATCCAAATACAAAATGGGACAACATTTGGTCCTTTTCACGAATTCAAGTAGAAGTAGAAGGATTACAAAGGATTGCATAAAAAAGAAAAATGAGATTATCGATCTTGAACTCAAACTAACAAATGTGTTTTTAATTCTCTTTAAATTTTGAAATCGAGATTAAATTACATTTAACCTCAAGTTAAGCATGTTAAATTGCTTATTTTCTTAATCAATCAACCTTCACAGCAAACACACCCATGCACATACATAAGTACACAACAGTTTGGTGCCACTGTAGTTACACGTACACACACACACACAAACACCCTCTCGCATACAGTGGTTGGAAAATTGCAAAATTGTGACCCTGCCATTTCGCGGTCACCTTAACCTTCTAGCAAATTGAATTTATTCATTTTTGGTCACATCTGCCTTCATCGTCGTCGTCGTCGTCGTCGCCTCCACGTGCCTTTTGGTTTCACTTGAAACGGTTTGAAATATTTGATATTCATAATGGTCCCTCGATGACGATGACGATAACGATGACGACGATAGCGATGGCGATGACGTTGACCCCGTAAAGCAACCCCGCAACGCAGCACCCTGTTGCCTCGGGACTTGGCTTAATTTCTGGTTCAATTTGCGTGCCCAGCATTAAAGTCCAAGTTATGCCAAGGTTTGCTTCCTCTCATTCATTCTAATGAAATCACAATGTATCCAGTTGCTATTGGAACTTGGCTTAATAAGTATAGTAACTTAAATCTATGTATGATCGACCAGTGGGGTAGGGGGGGGAGGGGAAGGGATCCGTATTAAAAGTATAGGGGTTAATATCAAAATGAATATAGTAATCAATAATAATGCTTGAAACACTTAAACATCAGTTCCTAGTTGCTCGATTGTACCAAATGGGTTTGGTTTATTTATAAACAGGCATATCACGTATACGCAATGATTGCCCCGGTTAATAAAAAAACATACCAATTATATGGCTTAACCAATTGAGTTATAGATTTTTCTAGTAAAGCTTTCAACCTCCAAGTTAACCCAATCAATTCAATTCTGAATTGTATTTTGTTTGTTTTCTTTTGGTTATGTCACAGTAAAAACAACTCAATAGACCCTCTCGTGAGGCTCTCTATCTCTCTCTTTCTCTCCATCTATCTTGGCCACTGCCTTATGCCCCGCCCTAAGTACTTCAAAAATTGTTACCAAATTACAGTTATTTAGCAATTGTGAAACGTTCTTGACTGAAACGTTGTCGTTTAGTACATAGACTAACTAAGTAGTAGTAGTTGTAGTCGTTGTTGTTGTTGTTGTTGATGACAGACAAGCAGTTAAAAATGGATAGAAGGATTTAGCATGTCTTTAAATGCTTATAAAGATGTCAAATTATTATTATTTATGATGCAAACATTTTAAGTGCGGAACGTTTTTTACTTTGTGCGGGGGGTTATACAAATATTACGTAAAGTTTTATATTAAATCTCAATTAGACAAATTGTTAACATAGAGAACATCTTGGCTGACTGAATGCCTGACTAACTGACTGACTGACATGACCATCATTTGGTTTCCATGACCAAAACGACTGTCCAACTTGTCAGCACTTTGTTGTGAATGGGTGCGGAAAGGTGGGGAATTGGGTGGACCAGCAGCCGCAGTCAGCGTCACGGCATTGCCTCGAATGTTGCCCGTCCGTCAATCTCCTGTCTAATTAGAAACATGCAAAAAAAAAAAAAAAAAAAATACTAAGAGAAATTTAAGAATTTGTTGTAATTATAATTATTATTGTTTTTTGGTTTTTAGTTCTGATACCCTCTAAGAACTTGGAAATTCAACTAAACTAAAAATCTCCAAATACACATTTGAAATTGAACAAAATAAATGTTTAAATGAGATGACAAACTATTGCAATTTCCTTACTCCTATTTCAATTTGTAAATTTATGTCACAGAAAATACATAAAGAAATGTACAAAGAATTTGACATTTCATATCACACCCAAACGAGAATGAGAATGTTTTTTGTATTACGCTCGAATTGCAACAATTTGTGCAAACGAAATGCACGTGCCAGAGGTTTCAAATCGAAAGGATAGGCTGAAATCACTTTAGAATGAATGAAAAAGGGAACTTGATGTGACGTTGATTCAAATGACGACAAACTTTCCACATTGAGTGTGACAAATGGTATATCTATAAGCAAACATGTGTAATAGAATATAATTGAAATTGTCATTATACATTTCTGAGCAATTTGATCATTCAGAAATACGTCTAAAAGTCTTGTTAACAATGCTAGACTATAAAAGTGTTTTCACTTCATTTTGGATATAAACTAAAATATTAATTTCCTATCTGAACTATGCCTCAACTAACATTCTATGCACTTACATTAACAATTTGTTCAATATCAGAATTGTTGTTATATGGCATAGACCCCACCTCACACTCAATTTCGTACCATTTGGTCTATTCCACAATTTCCAAATAAACTGCATCCTCTTGTTCTTTCTTGTGCCGTCTTCTTTAATTGCAAAATTCTCAGAAATATCAATTCCAAATCGTATACACACACACACATGCACATTCGTTTATGTGTCTGGCTGTGTGTGTGTGTGTGTGTGTGTATAGCATTTCAGGCAAATTCCTAATAACTTCCCTACTACAACAAGACAGACCAATTCAACCCATTCAACCCATCTGGTCGACAACGATGCCGACTCCTTCTAATGCTCATCGAACAAATACAGTTTTATTTTTAAAATTGAGAAAAATGAAAAAAAAACTGGGCGAAAAACAAAAAAAAAGGGGGGAAATGTGTTTTTACAGACGATTTAACCGTTCGTCCGGTAATAGCCAACCAAATGCTAAAAGCATCTAAATATGTATAAATACCCTTACCGCAAAGGGTATATATGTAAATACTATCGATCGGAAGTTTGCCAAGCTTAGGCCTTGGCCATTTCTCTAGGTCATAATAGAAACAAACTAATTCAAATAATTGCAAATATTTTTCGCTTTCAAAGTTTTGTAACTTTTGTTAACTTAGTTGATATAGTTTAACTAGCCTTATAACAAACAGTATGGAGTTTGGGAGGTAAAATCGATCAGTGTAGTGAGGGGAAATTGAACTTGTATATCGTTTGCACTTCCTTGCCCGAGGATCCGTCCCTATTGCTTCTTAATAGACCTTTACAATCGAAATAAAAAGTATAGGGGCATTAAGAATCCGGCCCTTCGTGTGATTCTCTTTTATCAGTTTCGTTTCGACAAAAAATTTGTAAGTTTAAAAATAAAAACCAAAAAATTATTGATTTTCTCTTCTTACGCTTTGTGTGCTTTGGCCTTTTAGCGGGTTAATTTTCATGCCCTTGCCGCCAAGTCTCTTGACTGTTTGCCAATTGCACCCAATCCGTTTGCCTCGCGGCCTTTGACATTGTCCCCCTTCTACCATTTATTGCGGATGCAAAACCACGTTTCAAGTCTATCCTCTTTACACATTCCCATTCCCATTCCTATTCGAATACACTCCCGCACAGTTCTCAGCTCAGTCCGCCAGCATTTTAACATATGTTCAATGCATTGACTTATTTTCCATAAATACAGGCAACCTTCTCATTCCATTTAATTAGGCGCAAAACCGAAACAAAAAAAAACAGAAAACTTTATGCAAAAACGAGAATTCAATTTGAAATCCAATTTTAAATCCAAATCGCCAAGTCATTACGCTTATCGCACTGTGTCCCATCGTTCACACTTCACTTCCCTCCTTTCCCATTAAACTATGCTGAACTGAAGATCGTGTCGTTACTGCCCTGCTGCGGCTGATTATCGCTTTAGCCAGACATATGGGTGGGTGGGTGTTTGAGTGGGGGTAAAGGTGGAGGTGGCGGTGAAGGTGGTGGTGGGGATGGGAGTGGGGATTATGAGCAGGTGCATTGCACTGCATTGATAGAGCCAAGAGGAGGCCGTGCAAATGCGCAAACAGTGAGGGTAAATATGCAGCTCCAAACAAATAGAACACAAAACGAAACAACACTGAAACAACTGAGAGATAATTTCCGTTAACCGTGCTCTTACCTCCTTCATCTACAAAAGAAGCTAACAAGTTGTTTTAACGGATAAGCGTAAAAAAATTGAACTGAATCTGACAATTCACAATGAAGTGGTGGGAGAGATAGAGATAGTCAAACATTTGTTACTCGTTACTCGCTACTCGCTACCTGGAAGTCAAGATGTCAGTCAAGGACCTTAAGGAAAAACAATGCAAATAGTGATTTATGCAGTGGAGTAAAAGCGAAACGACAACAATGCAAGGGAAAAGCAGATAAATGTTACAGTTGATTCAGAAAACTAAAAACAAGACGAGAAAGCGGAATCAATAAATGAAGGAAAATACTGTAATCAAATGACAAACGAATGATGTGAAAGAAACAAAGCAGAAGAGAATGACAAAAAGATATTACAAGGTAATAGAAAATTTATAAAAGGCTAAACGGAACAGGACTAGAAAAGAAAATGCAAAAGAAGAATAATTATTATAATGGAGGAGGATGTCCTTGTCCCTTAATGAAAAGTACAACATATACGAGAAAAACGTTTGGAAAAGGCCTGCCCATTTTACATAGTACATACACATATGCATGTACATACATACATACATGTACATACATACATATTATATGAGGTCTTTAGAAATATATCTGATTTGATAAAATATGAAACAAATATTTATTCAATGGATATTATAAACCCTTCAATAGAACCAACCCCATTGAAAATTGCTGACATCAGAAAGGAGCAACAACACGAACAAAAACGACGGACCAAAGACAAAATATTTATATCCTTGAACTCGAGTTTTCACACATGCTAATAAAAACAACAAAATAAAAACTAAACAAGACCAAAACCGAATCTGACATACTCTGCCATCGAATTAAATGAAACTCTCCATTTCCAATGAATTGATTGTTTGTTTTTGAGAAAAAGTTCATTAAGAGAACCTTTAATTTTCCAGTTGGAAGACTTTTCTTTACAGTGACTATTAATTGTACTTCAGGGTATAAAAACATTTTGTCATGTATCTAGAAAAGAAGACTGGGATAATTCCCCTCACACACACACACACACACACAGAGAAACCAACCCATCCCCACTCTCATCAGGACATATCTACGAGTTCTTGGCGCGCCACAAAAATTTCTTTTGGCGCCATATTTTTCCTCGTCCTCTTCTCTCTTTATTCAATCTGCCTTCGGTTCTTACTCATCCTGCCATCCGTTAAAAATTGTATTTTGTTTTTGGCTTGGTGGGTCAACTAAAGTGATTTTGTTTTGGGTTTCCATAGATGACGGCGAGGCGACACTTAAATTACTATCGACAACAACTCGTAGATACACACACACATATGGCTGGATAAAAGCCATACAACATTAGCCAATAATCAAATTATGTAGCCGCGACTGAAGGCTGTCCGATGTCCTTTTCTCTCTTGGAACTGCATCCGCTAATTGATTTGCAAAAATAATAACTAAAAGGACAGACTGACCCCACATCTACATACATCCAATGGAAAAAGTATGGCAAAGGCATAATGTATACATATAGATTGAATTAGTTTTTCTTATTGACGAAAGCGGAACGGACTTGCTTGTGAGTCCAAAAGAGAAAAACAAAAAAAAACACTGCAATCACCGGAAACTATTTTCTAATTGAATTTTCTTTGCAAGCCAAAAAGAAAACAGACGCAAAGACAGGCAAACAGATAGATGAAATATGTTCACATAAATGTTTGTATTTATAAACATGAGTGAATGCACTTATTAATTACACAATATTTGAAATGTTTTGCTTTTGTTTTTTTTTCCTTATCAGTTCAATACAATAAATATTTCTAGTTAATCTGATTGTATTAGCTATCTAAATATTGAATTGAAACTATGCATATTTTGATGATTGGTTTTGAAAGGATGTGTATACCCAGGACTTAAGCAAGTAAGAGTATATTGGCATTGCATGAAATCGTTTTGGAGTATATACTTACTAAATAATCTTGTTAAGTCTTTAGACTCTTCTGTTGAGAATAAGGACTTTGGGGATTCAAACATCAGTTAATAACCTTTGAAGGTTAAAACTGCCAGAAATTTATTATAGAGATTCCTATTACAGGGTATTCCCATGGACGACTAAGCGTTTATCAGCGTTTGTTGATTGCTTTGCTTTAGTCTTGTCTAAAAATGAGGCATTGAAATCTTTGAATTACAATTTATTGATTTCTCTTCATGTGTGTGTGTGTGTTTCTACGTCAGTTTGTATTTTTAAATGTTTTGTTGATTGTTGCTTAGCCATTTGTTTTGATTTGTTTTGGCATAAAGTAAAATTTTCATCGTATTGATTAAATGTTCCATTGCAAAGAAGTGTGAATATGATTAATTCTTTGAGATTTACTCAGTCAAGTGCACTTAAAATCGAATATATTTCTATTTTAATTGAAAACACAACAAAAAATAATAATATACATTGTATAAGATAAACTTATATGTATGTATGTATGTATGTATTTGCTTTGCAATTTTGTCGCCTCTTTGATTGACAATGAACTTAGAGCCACATCGTTGTCTATTTTGTTATTTCTCTCAAGACAAGGGAGCGTGGCCTTTTAATTGATGTTTAACTTGTTGTTCTTTCTTTAGTTGTGTGTATACGTATGTGTGTAAGTGTGGGTGTGTGTAGTGTAGTGTTCTTTGGCAAGAGCCAGTGAATGCTGCCAAAAATTTCATGTTCGCCAAATTGCTGCAGTAAATTATGCTTAAATTATTGCCAATAGACATTAAAAATCGTTTAACAATCAAATGAGCAATTATCCATTGATATATTTTCTCTATTCATTCACAAAACTCAATTAATATATCTCAAAGTTGCCACAGCAAACTGAAGTAAAGGTTTTTTTCTTTTTGTATTTGTCTTTTCTTTGGATTATACGACTAGAAGATGACGTGGATTTGGGATAGGCTTGTCTCTTATTTAATGTGAACGAAGTCTGCTAAAATGCTATATATACAAATATTTCGACATATTGTCGTTTCGGAAACGTTTGTCAACCGTTTTGGGGTTTAAAAAAACAAATGTAAATATATAAATTTAGATTCTGTTGCGAAGTCGACAACGGGAAGAGGTCTAACCAAATTCATTTGACTCTTCTTGAATATGTTGTCCATTACTCATTTTTGGATTGTGCTCTAGAGTCTACGATCAGCCCTATATACCCCATCATGTATACAGGGTATACATATAAACACACTTGCAGCAATCGTATATTTCAAGTGGCGTCAATTTATGTTGGACACATAAATATAATTTTCCAAAATACGCACGAAAAATGCCTACTTGGCGTGAATTTCAATTACATGTAGATACATCATGAAGCATTTAGGGGGAACGGGAGGCATTTCGTTAAGGGGAGGGGGTGTGCAGAAATATAAAAAACCTGCAATGCAAATTTATTATTTACACTTGCATAATTCAGAAATGTTCGAGCAATGTTTTGGGTTCTTTTTTTTTTTCTCGGCATACCGCAAATAGAATGTTTCTTCTTGTTGCGTTTTTCTTGTTTATTTTAATTTGAATTTTATTTCTGTTTTTTTTTTTCGTTTTTGGAAATATGAAATTAAAAATATTCACGTCCCATTATATTAAATATGTCGCGTTGTGTGCTAGTCGCAGAATGTGCAAAATGTGCACGGTGCGAACATTAAACACGAGAAGGAAAAGTTTTGCTCAAACTGCCAAAATGGGCAAACAAACAAATAAATGAACAGCCGAACAAACAAATAAACAAGCAAACAAACTAATAAACACAATCTTTTGTCAATTGTCGTCTGTGTATTATGTATATAGAAACTTAAATATGGCAAATGTTCGATTACTAAAAACTTTTCACAAGTAATTAAGCAGAGGTTTATGTAAGACCTTAACTGAAAAGCACATGTTGGGCTATAAAATACAAAAAAAAAAATGAAAAAAAAAAACATATATTTTATAATGAAAATTATTCTGGGCCACATTTCAAAATTCATTTAATTTCACTGCATTTATTTATTGTTGGAAATTCGTAATTTCTTATGATCAATTTAAAGTGAAATAGATAAAACAGTTCTCAAATAATCTAAATTGTTTTTTAAATCCTTTTTTTGTCTGGTTTGTGATTCGAAAATCAAAATAATTATAAAGTTTAGTTTGGAAAAACTAAAAAACCACATCAACGTTATGAATTGCTAACGCTTTTTACTTTTTAAAGCCAAGTTAATACTTAAGGCAAAAAATTGCAATATTCAAAACACTGTACAACCAATTTTTGGTTGTTCAATTGAAAACGGACAACAACAATTATTTTTCCAAAATAAAATATGAATAGAGGAAATAAAAAGCAAAGCTATAAGCTTACATAAAAAAATTAAAAATAGTTTTTATATTACAGGAAAAAAAGGATTTATTGCGTGTTGTTTTTTGTTCACGTTTTTAACAGTGTAGCAGTCTTAAGTCTCAATTAAAAGGTCAGAGGTCAGGTGCGTTTTGGAATATGAAAACAAAGAAAAGGGTTCAAAATTTTGAAACAGCTCAATTTCACTTGAAACATTCTCGCAAATTTTATGCATTGATTCTGCCAATTGAAAATGAATTCATTAAATTGCCATTCTGACGGTCAAGAAGAAGCAAAATCAATGACAATTTATAACCTTTACACTGGAAAATATCGTACAAATATATATATATATATGTACATACATATATGTATTTACATAGCTTTCGTTACGCTTTTAACTGGTTTTTGGGTTTCTTAATTTGTAGAAAGTACATTACCAAGAAAAAAATGTTGGATATATAATAATCATATCATGTCATGCCTAATTGATGGAATGATGATACCTACCGGTCTGCCCTCAGCACTCCCTTCTTCTTCCTTTTCCTTTACCGATTTGGCTGAACGCCCCGATCTGTTTGGCTGCTGGCAACTAATTACGGATTTTTATTTTGAAAATGTGAATTTGTGCATAATATTTTAATGAATTTAACGGATTGCCGGCATACAAATCGCCATTAATCTTACCATGGATGATGACTGTGTGTGTGTGTGTGTGTGCGTTGTCATGTTGTCACCCATATGGCCCATTCCCCATACCATCTCAAGTCAGCTCATCACCCAGCTCACCAACCACCATCCACTCGTCCTCCCCCCCGTCCAATGCCTCTATAGAAAGCTTTTTGGCCTGGCTGGTTTCTCGGGCAGGTGGCGAGTTGCTGGTGCGCAAATTGCTGTGGTGTGTTGTTGCTGGCTTCTGCTGGCTGCTGCTGGTTGCTGCTGGTGGAACAAACTTGGACACTGAACATTGATTGATTTCACGCCAGCTACTTCTTGTGTTCCTTGTGCGCGCTTATTTTTAGTCGATATTTTGAGCAAATGTGGGAAATGTTTTGATTTATTTTTAAAGACACCCTCCCACCATATATAACACTAGCAAGAGCACAGCAGAAACAGTCGATATATAGATAGATAGACAGAAGGAGAAGGTGATGGGGGTAGGTGGACTTTGGGATTTGCGTTAATGATGATTATGCTGAGTTTTCCTCTCCATTGATTGCGTTTTCAAGGTCGTTTATCAGTTTAACTCATTTAACTCATTTCATCTTATTGCAGCTAAGATAAACTTGGCCAACCCTTGTCGTTTGGCCATCATCATAAACAGGAGGAGGAGCCGCTTAGCGGCGGCAGCGCCGGCATCCGAATGGATCATGCCGTGAAGGCGACGCGCGGCCGCCCGCTCAATACGCTGCGCTTCGAGAATGATGAACTGGAATGTCTATATCAGCGATATACACTCAAATTGCAACGATTCTCGGTGCTGGGCGTGGTGGCTCTAGTTGTTGTCCTATGCGGTGTTATGGCAGCCCTCTCATTGGCCTTTAATAATGCTGCCACCTTTCATGTGAGTGCTTAGCTTAAACTAACCCTTTATGTTGCCTAATCTTAACTCTCGTCCCACCCAATTGATAGAACATCTTCAATTCAATTGTCTGTGTGCTATTTGCCATTGTGTTGGGTCTATTGCAATGCTCTGTTATCAAGGATCATCATTTACCAACACTATGCTATGGCATACTTCTCTTTACGGCCAGCATTTGCATAGTTTCCATGCCCACTCTATTGGGCAGTGTGTTTCCGGTGGACACCAAAGAGGTGATGGCCGAAGGAGTTTGGCAAATTGTCTTTGTGGTCTTTCTAGCCTATGCCATGATGCCGCTTCAAATTTGGGAGGCGGTTGCCTTTGGCATTGCCTTACCTTCGGTACACATTAGCCTGACGGTCTATAAGATATTCACGGATGCTCTTCAATATTTGGAGTATAATCAACTGATAGCCAATATTGTTGTATTCATTGGTGTCAATGTGGCCGGTTTGGTTGTCAACATCATGATGGAGCGGGCCCAACGTCGAGCCTTTCTCGATACACGAAATTGTATTGCCGCACGCCTGGAGATACAGGATGAGAATGAGAAATTGGAAAGATTGTTGCTATCGGTATTGCCCCAGCATGTGGCCATGCAGATGAAAAATGACATACTATCACCAGTGGCTGGACAATTTCATCGCATCTATATACAAAAGCATGAGAATGTTAGCATTCTTTTTGCCGATATTGTTGGATTCACTGTACTCTCATCACAATGTAGTGCCCAGGAGTTGGTTCGTCTGCTGAATGAGTTATTCGGACGCTTTGATCAATTGGCCCATGTAAGTTCAACTAGTCCACTACTGATTCTAACTTTAATATAATGCAATTTTCTATATAATTTCTAGGATAATCATTGCCTGCGCATTAAAATATTGGGTGATTGTTATTATTGTGTTTCTGGTTTGCCGGAACCGCGCAAAGATCATGCCAAATGTGCAGTGGAAATGGGTCTCGATATGATCGATGCCATTGCGTGAGTGCTACCCATTTATCACACTGTACATATGTATATTTATATAAAACATTATTCTTGTGATTCTTAGCACTGTTGTGGAGGCCACCGATGTGATTCTTAATATGCGTGTGGGCATACATACTGGACGTGTGCTCTGCGGTGTTCTTGGCCTACGTAAATGGCAATTTGATGTTTGGTCAAATGATGTCACATTGGCCAATTATATGGAATCTGGCGGTGAGCCTGGCCGTGTTCATGTTACCCGTGCCACTCTCGATTCGCTGTCAGGTGAATACGAGGTGGAGGCCGGACACGGCGATGAGCGTTCCTCATATTTGCGTGATCATGGCGTTGATACATTTTTTATAGTCCCGCCACCGCATCGCCGTAAAGTAAGACATTATTATCATCATCATCATAATCTTTAGTCATTTGTCATTTTACTTTAATATCTTTTCATCTCTCTTTTTTATAGCCACTGATGCTAAACACTTTGGGTGTCCGCTCGGCCATTGGCAGTCGTCGCAAATTGTCATTTAGAAATGTATCGAATGTGGTTATGCAATTATTGCATACCATTAAATTCTCAGAGCCAGTGCCATTCTCGAATATAGCCACCGGTTCGTTTCCATCGGCAGCAGCAGCCAATGCCTTGGTGGGTGGCGGCATTGTGGGAGCCAGAGGAGGCGCTTCTACGACAGATTCAGCAACAGCAGCCACAGCCGTACATGTGTCCGAGAAGGGTTCGCGTAAGGTAAGAAGCTTAAAATGGTCCTCCTCGTCCTTTTCCTGTTCCTGCTCCTTCTATTCTGTTCTCTTCTCTACTCTATCTATCCTTCTTCCCCCTTATATATATACATACTCTGGCTATGCCTCTCTGTTCCAAATCGATCCTGTTCTTCTCTTTGTAGTTGTAGTTAATCAGTTTTCAGTTGAGTTCTTTTTCTCCTTTTACTCTTCCTCTCTCTCGGTGCATGAAGCAGAAGCAGTTGCTGGGTATGGGCAATACTTTTAGGTCCTCTCTTCGTTTGCGTTGTCCTTTTGTTAATAATTTTTTGTCTCTTTATTTATTTGCCCTGTAGAAATGCGTTTCAAAAAAAGAAACAAAACAAAAATTTTCTAATTTCTTCCTGATTTCTTTCTTGCGTTGATTTCATTCTTTTTCGTTTACTTTCAGGATGCGGTAAGTTTTGCCCAAAAAGAAAAAAAAAAAAAAGAAACCAAACGAGTTAATACCAAAATAATTCAAAGGGAATCTTCCCCCACCCGACCCCCCCAACCCAGTGATCCAGACTTCCAACTTTCATCTCCCTTTGAATTTGTCTCCCCCCTCAGTTTGATTTTGGTTAACCTCCTCTTGTGTTTTTTGTGGGTTGTATTAGTTTTGTTTTCATTTAATGTATATACTACTTACTACTCGTATCTACTAACTAACTTGTAGTGTTGGTAGTCTAAAAGTAAAAATCTAGTCTCAAACGTTTTAATGTTGTGCGTAGTTTGATTACATTTTATAAATTTAATTTAATTAAATTGAAATTCAAATCATTGTCGTCGTCGTCGTCTCGTCGTAGTTAGTTTAGAAATATTCATTGGACATTACACAACACTGACACAGTTTTCTCACACTACATAAATTTTAAATTTGGCATTGGGCTTTGATTCGAAATTTGATTGGGGGGAATATTCACTCGAAGGAACTCGATAAATGCAAAAAACAAATGCCGAATTGCCAAATACCCTGTGGCCAAGATGAGAGTGAGTTTGGATATACCCACCTTAGGGTATGGCTACAGGGTATCTGATATTATATATTTGCTTACGAGTCCCTTTCAAGTGAGAAATTTTGGTAAATCAGTTTCTATACTTAAGCATTAAAATCAATTTACACTAATCAAACTATGATTTTTAGTCTATATTTGAGTTGCGTTTTAGTTTTCGTTGACCTTTTGACCTTTGTCTCTATTGTTTTTCCCTTCATTTATCTCTCTCTCTTTGTCTCTTTCTCTGTTTTTCACTCTATCTATATCTGTATTTCTCTATATCTCCTAACTATCCTTACTCTTACCTCTTGTTTAACTCTTTTTAACTCTTGCTAAATACGTAAACAAAAGATCTATTTAACTTTTAGTTTATTGTTTTTGATTTTTCTTTTGCTAAAGTCTAGTTTTTAAGCAACAAAACTTACTGTATATGTATATATATATATACTGTATATACTTCTCCGATCTTTAGGTAATACGTCTACAAAAAATCTTACATGCTACCCCGCCACCGCATGGCATCGGCTATGGCAGCGTCATCAGCGTTGACAGCGGTCCAGGTGCAGGTGGTGTTGGTAGTCTTGGTCTTGGTGGTGTCACTAATGGTGGTGCAAATGGTGGTGGTGGTAGCGGTGGCGGCGGTACAGGGGGGGGCAGTGTCCAAATGACCGTAGGCACAAATCCCAATTCAGCAGCGAGTACGATTAGTCGCATACATAGGCACAACAATCACACGACCAATAATAAAGTGAGCAGAGCCCAAATAAGCCAACAAAAAATCAAAAAATTTAATCAAGTATCCAAAAAAACTAAAAAAAAAAAAAAATGCAAACCGTTCAATTTGTTCGTTTTTTTTTGTTTAATCCGTTTCATTTGTTTTATTTATTCAAGTTGTTATTTTGATTTTGCTATTCTTTTACTTGTTCCATTCTTTGTCAGCAGTCTTCTCGTTGTGGTGTTCATGTCTTGTACTCACTCGTTGGTTCCGTTCATTACTCGTCGTTGTGTTTACTGTTCGCTCACTCGCTCGTTCGTTCTGTCGTTCTGTTCTCTCGCTCGTGTTCTCTGTGTTTCGTTTATGTTGCCTAACAAAGCTGTCATTAATCAAAAAAACTAAAAAGAAATGTCCGCCTTTATTATTTAATATGTTTTTAAGTTCAATTACCTAAGACGATACTAAAGATGCATTTGTTAGCATTATCGCTCTCTCTTGTCAAAATTTCAATTTTGAAAACCGTTCTTAAGTCATTGAACTATTAAATATACATACATTATTACATTTAATGCACTTAGCACCACTTAATGTTAACACTTTTGTTTACTTTTATATTGGTTTCATAAGATTTTACTTTCGCGGGGGGGCTTTTAATGAATAGCGTGTTGCCGAATGCATGTTCTCATATTGTTCAGTTCAAAAAGTTAACTCGTTGTTTTTTGATTCGTTATTTAATCATCACAGTTAGGGCTCTGCCCTCAACCTTTGCATGCCCCCAAAAAGCCTCAGCTCGCTCGCCGAAAAAAGTAGCGAATTTACCAGCTCGCTCCTTTCTCTTTAAACTTATTTAACTCTCTCTCTCACACACACTCTTAATTGTCGACGTAGCAGCAATGCCAGCGAATAACTAGAATCTATCATAACGAGTAAAACTAACTAAACTTGTATTTTGTTTCATCTTCCTATCCATAATTCTCTATGGCTGATTAGTCGCAATCCAAGGTGGCCGATAAGTTTAAGCGCCCCTTCCGCAAACGTCACTCGGTGGCCGCACATCATCAACAGCCAACGAATCGGGTCAATCGCTTCCTCTCGCAGGCCATCAATGCCCGTTCTGTGGACTGTGACAAGTCCGAACATGTCGATCGTCTGACATTACGTTTCCGTCAAAGCGAAATGGAGCGAGAATATCACAAGGACTTTGATCTGGGCTTCACCACAGCCATGGGCTGTTCATTGCTGTTATTAATATTGGGCGCAGCCCTTCAAGTCACAGCTTTGCCCCGCACCCTAATCCTTTTGCTACTCTTTCTCACTGCCTTCATTTGGGTCAGTGCCATATTGATGCTTCTGCTGGCTGTACGCTTGAAATGGATCATTTGGGATATATCTGAAAGTTTTACTCTTCGAATGGCCATTACGATATTTACAATCATCTTGATCTATTCGGTGGGACAGGTGAATGTGGTAAGTGCTAAAAGGATTCCCACTCCCAAACAAAAAACAACCCATCCAACCCATTTCGCCGATTTTTATTTGACAGTTTACTTGTGTTTCCGATCATCCGATCTGCTCGTCAAATGCCACAGCTAATGCCCTGTCTAGTCGAACGATCTATACCCATATATTTTCATATCCAAATGATGCACATCGCAAATGCTCTTTACCGCAATATGTCTCATTATCGGCTGCATTTGCCTTCCTCTCCGTTTCCGTATTCCTCAGGTGAGTAGTGTCACCCCCAATCAAATCGAATTCACAAGTCACCACATTAATCAACATCTTTTTTCTTTTATTTCCCCTTTTAGATTGCCAATAATATTTAAATCGTTGCTTGTCCTTGGCATGGGCACCATCTATGGCCTGTTCATTGAGCTGTCACATCAGAATATCTTCGAGTGTTACGACAATCGCGTTAAGTAGGTCAATCTCTCCTTTGCTATATTTGGCACATTTTTCTTCTATTGACTAAATTGGCCGCTAAAACCTTTATTTTTTGCAGCGCTTCCATTCCGCTTCATTTGATCTCATTGGCCCGCATTGTCATCTTTATGATTGCCATTTTAGTGCATGGACGTCTCGTTGAGGGTACAGCTCGTCTCGATTTTCTATGGCAAATGCAGGCCTCACAGGAGAAAAAGGAAATGGACGTGCTACAGGAGTCAAATAAGCGCATTCTGCACAATTTGCTGCCCGCTCATGTGGCTGCACATTTTCTTGATGCGCAATTCCGCAACAATATGGTTAGTTTAGGATTAAACCACACATAATACACATTAAATAATAATTGGGTCATTTTCTTGTGTTAACAGGAGCTTTACCATCAGAGTTATGCCAAGGTTGGCGTCATATTTGCCAGCGTACCGAATTTTAATGAATTCTATACCGAAATGGATGGCTCCGATCAAGGTTTAGAGTGTCTACGTCTCTTGAATGAGATAATTGCCGATTTCGATGAGCTGCTCAAGGAGGATCGTTTCCGTGGCATTGATAAGATCAAGACTGTGGGTAGCACATATATGGCTGTCGTTGGTTTGATTCCAGAATACAAAATCCAACCAAATGATCCCAATTCAGTGCGTCGTCATATGACGGCATTGATTGAGTATGTCAAGGCGATGCGTTTATCTTTGCAAGAGATCAATAGTCACTCTTATAATAATTTTATGCTACGAGTGGGTAAGTTACTTGTATCTTTCACTTTCCTCTTATGCGAATTCCTTAACCTATATTTATATTTTTGTATGCTTCAGGCATCAATATTGGTCCCGTGGTGGCTGGTGTGATTGGTGCCCGTAAGCCACAATATGATATTTGGGGCAATACGGTCAATGTGGCCAGTCGCATGGATTCAACCGGAGTGCCAGGCTATTCTCAGGTTACCCAAGAGGTGGTCGATAGTCTAGTTGGTTCACATTTTGAATTTCGGTAAGTCTTGAATACTATTTTTGTTGATGTTGATTCAGTTTGAAAAATATTCTCTCGTTTCTATAGTTGTCGTGGCACCATCAAGGTCAAGGGTAAAGGTGACATGGTCACCTATTTCCTGTGCGATAGTAATAATAAATCTTTGAATGGTGAGGTACGGAATACGATGTCGTTGCCGCAATCGATGCACACACCAGATTATTATATGAAAGCATCACAATTTACGGAGAATCGTGTCAATACGGATACGTATAGCAAAAAGGCCATAATGGGCATGGCTAATAATGAGGAGCATCAACTACTATTGCAGCATCATACACAGGTGGCACCGGTGGCCATGATCCCAGCACCGGCGCCGGCACCACCCCCATCTGCCCCACATCATCTGCATCAGCAGCAACAGCAGCGTCTAAATAGTAAACTACAAAAGCAGCCATCGAATTTCATAGCTAATGGTGGATTGCCCAATATACGAGAGAATGGTCACAATGGCGAACAGCATCAGCAGCAGCAGTCACATTATATGATGTCCTCCTCCACGGCACCGCCTTCAGCCCAGCACCAACAGCTCCTACTCCAACACCAGCTCCAGCTCCAGCATCATCATCATCAACAACAACAAAATCAGACCCACCAACACCCTTCGGTAATGTTGCGCGAATTCAATATCATTGAGAATCCAAATTCAATTGCTGGTCGGCATCTGTCGCAGCAGCTAATGGAACAGTTACCGCCAACACAATTGGCCATGTCCATTGGCGGTGGTGGTGGTGGTGCTGGTGGTGACTGTTTCATGTTGCCGCGACGGGAGCTTCAGCTAAGAAGCTACGCACCGCCGCCGGCATTGCCCATTATAACCCAACACAATCAATACCACAACCACAATCAGCATGGTAACATTCAACAGCAGCAACTACAACAACAACAACAACAGCAGCAGCAACAACAACATCAACAACCATCACAAACAATACTTCATAATCATCATCTTCATACAAATGCATCGTCCGCTAGCTTGGGCTATGGCCATTGCCGTGAGAGCGAGCCGCTATTGCATGCCAGCAGCATCGCACCGGTAGCCAAGGTGAGTGAAGATGAACACGAAGACGAAGACGATGACGATAACGGTGGCCATAATTATGATGATGACGATAATGATGACGATTATGATGATAACGTAGACATAGATGTAGAAGATGTTGATCTAATGCTCTGGAGCAAGGAGATACTCCTTTGAAATGGACCAATTATCCCAGTGCCTGGCACATCCAACCATCCCATCCAATCCAGTCCCTTCCTTTTTTGTACCATTTTGTGATTAATTATATATAAACACCAACAAAAAGGATGAAACCACTCCCATTTGTCCACTACTAATCTTAAACCATTAAATAGATCTCTCTTTCTATGTGTGTGTAAATATATTTTGTGTGTGTGTGTGTGTGTGTGTGTGTGTGTGTGTGTCTAACACTATATCTCTGTGTCCACTCTTTATCTCTTTCTTTCTCTCTCTCTCTCTCTCTCTCTCTGCATGCACACGCACATCTCGCTCGCTCGCCTGCTCGCCCGCCCGCGTCATATATTTACTAACAAAAACCCAAATAAAACAAATATCCAGATCATGCCCATGCAGCATGCAGCACCAAAGTACGAGCCACCACGTTACACCTGTCCCAACTCCATGTTATCACTGCAGCAACAACAATTGGATCATCGGCAACAATATGCCATGTATTCACAACAGCCGCCATTACCGCAATTGCCACCAAAACCCTCGACACAACAAGCTCTCACATCAACGATTAATGGACCTCAATCTTCCTCCTCGTTGTCTGGAATACGAACGTATATGAAACCGTTGCCTAAACTACCGCCAGTCGAGCTGGAAGAGAATCGTGAAATGTCATCCACAGATGATTTAAGCTCACGTCCACATTCACCATCGATGAGCAGTTCAGATGAGAGTTACTCGAAGACCACTGAGGGTGAAGGTGAGGGCGATGTTGATGATGGCGATGAGGATTCGCCGCGTCGCATTTTGCATCGAAATGGACATGGACACGGAAATGGCTATCAAATGCCGCCTGCTGGTCGCATAAATCCCCTGCAATGGCTTTATCCCTGTGACATCCAAGTGGATCCCACCTCACCCATTGTGGAAATGAGTCATTTGCAAGATTTTGAACTAAGCTCCACCACAGAGAGCCATGGCCAGAGTCAACACAAGGGCGATAGTTGCAACAGTTTTGATTATCAGCAAAAGGCAACTGCAAATGGCGGTGGCGGATCATCGGCAGCGGCGACAGCAGGAACAACGGCAACCGGAATGGCCAATAGCACCAAGTCACCGTTTGAGAGGGAATTGCAAAGACTGCTCAATGAATCTTCGCGTGCACGTTGCTTGGCTGCCGCAACAGGTGGCGGAGCTACCACATCGGAGCATACGACAAGCAACAGTAGCAGCAGTCGCCAGAATGTAGAGCTAAGCTCGACCAATGGCCAGGGCATAGGAAGTGCTGGCAGTCTGAATGGTAATCTCAGCGGTGGAAGCAATTCAAACAGCGGCAACAATAATCACCCACACCACCATCAAAATAATAAGCAGGATGAGCATGAGTTAATGGTAATGGCTGTTAGTGGAGTCGGCAATGGCGGCAATAAGCTGCCTGTAAGTAATAGCTTCATGATAGCCAAGCATCCAGTTGGCCTGGAGGCCATCAAGGAGATAACGCGCAACAAAAATCCCTCAGAGTCGAGCCAAATGTAAGTAGAAGGTGGAGTGTGGGTAAAGGACTATTATCCCCATCCAACCCCCAATAAAGCTGCATAGACCATTAAAATCATTCATCCATCCATTCATTCATCCATCCACTACAACACAATTGACCTTAATTCCTATTAACCCAGCATTATTTAAACATTAACTATTTGGTTTTCTATAATTCATGTTTTTTTTTTTTTTTTTTTGGGTTTTCTTTGAAGGCAAACCTCGGACACGGAATCCTGCGAGATATTGCACGAGAATCGCAGCCAAATGCAGGCTCTGGCCATGCTGGAGCAATCCCAACAGCGCTTGCATCGCCAACGGCCACGCTCCAAGGAGCTACAACACAGCCATGAAAGTCTCGATGGCAGAATGGATCATCATCAGCAGCAGCAGCAGCAGCAACGTCATCAGCGTCATCACCATCATCATCATCAGAGACAACAGTCGGCGGCGGCGGCGTCGGCGACACGTTATAATCATGTTAACGAGCAGGATGAACACGATGATACCGAGGATAACCTTGCCGATGAAGAATTTGAGGATGATGAGGTGGGTCGCCATGTGCGACAGAAGCGTCTGATGCAACAGCATCATAAGAATAATGATAACAACAAGGACAAAAAGCATGGCGAACATGAGCAGGTGGATGAGGACGAGGACGAGGACGAGGACGACGACGACGACGACGACGATGAGGAGGAAGAGCACGAGGAGGCAGCCGGAGCAGCAGCACCGCTAACCAATGGCAGTTTGCTGCGTCTAGAGTCGAATGTGATAAACGATGAGCTCAAATATGGAGCGGCACATCACACACATCATCACCAGTCCATGGACTCCAATCCGCTTGAGAGTCAATCGGAATGGTCGGATGATGATGGCCGTGAAGAGGCTACAGGTAAGTTGTTGTACTTTAAATCTTACTCAATAATTTCTCATTATATTCTCACATATGCGCTTCTCTCGTCTAGGGGGAGCCGAATCGACGGGCTATATAACAGATGAACCGGGCCTAGAGAATATATCGCTGCTAAATGAGGCTGGTCTAACCGATGCTGAAGGCGCACTCTCGGATGTCAATTCATTGTACAATGCACCCGATGTGGATGATACATCTGTATCGAGTCGTGCCAGCTCACGATTACTAAGCCTCGATTCATTGAGCGGTCTCTATGATTGTGATTTGGACTCAAAGCATGAGTTGGCCATTGTGAATGCCTCGCACAAGATAACCAGCAAATTTGGACCACCAGCATCGCCGGCAGCACACCAACAGCAGCAACAGCAACAGCAACAGCAACAAGCATCCCCAGCTAATACGGCCGAGTCCAGAGATTGAACCAGTACTTAAGTGAATATAGATATAGATAAAACAAAAACAAAAAAAAAAAAGCAAAAACCAAGAAGATGAAAGAAACTCAACACTCAACACGTTGTTACTGCTAAAATGCAAATGGTGTCTATTAAGAAACTAAAATTAGTCTAGAAACACAGAAACTATTTATGGATATTCTATATACATGCATACAATATATGTTTGTAATCGGCACTCTCTCCCCCTTCTCCATCCTTCCCACCACTAATCCCCTCTTCAATATTATCTCTCTAGAAATAGTAAATATAATATTTATAATATATAAAAAAGCATATAGATATTTAATCGTAGTCAGTCATTGGTTATCTGTCGCCCAGTTAAACACGTTCCAGTTCCATCCTCACAACCCAAAACCTAAAATCAAATCTCAAACTGATGATATATATAAATATATATACATATATATAGCATGCAATTAATATCGTGTGTTTTGTGTGCGCTTTGAGCTAAAATCCTTTTTAGGAATCTATATAATCGAATATGTCTAAAAACAAAAAGAAGAACACAAAAATTAAATAAATCAATTCATGGCGACCATGACATTGTTGTAAATAAACAAAAAAGAAAGAAAAATTAATTTGATATTACGTAAATGATTTTTTTTTATATATGTATATAATTATACATATATATATATATATATACTGACATGCAAATACATAAATATAAGATTGATGGATTCTATTGCATGGAATCGTTTAGTCGTAGTCGTTGTCGATGTCAAGTGCCATGAAGTGGCCTAATTTTAATTTTAATTTTCATTTCCGAATTATATTGTATGGAATGCATCTACATTATGAACCTAAACCTAATACCAATCATGAATCATGATTGATTGGCAATACTTGGCTTAAAGTCAAGTGGCTAAATGCACAATTTTCATTTGCTTTATTAAGAATTTATACATACCTACATACATACATAAAGATAAAGATGAAAATGTAATGTGTAGCACATAAGAAACCTGTATATAAGGCATACTCACAATTACTAAAAGGAAACAACAAATCTTCCCAAAAGCAAAAAAAGCATATACCATATTTATATATATACATATATGTAAACAGAAACCGATATTTTGTGTGTGAAATTTATTAGATTGGGAAATCATCTCTATTAAATACATACTAACTAACAAGAACAACAACCGCAACAACAACAACAACAAAAACAAACAACAGCCCACAGAAAATTATATTGAAAAATGAACAAAAAAATATACCAATATATAAATCGTAAAAGTGCAGATACTTAAATATATCTATATCTTCATATGTATATGGAAAAGCAAGAATATTTATTTTTCTGTACCAACAATAAAAACAAAACAAAAACCAATTGAAAAGATAAAGATGAAATGATCCATAACAATTTGCTATGGATTCAATATATATATATATATATATATATATATATATATATAAATATATCGATAAAAAAACAAAACAAATTAAAACAAAAACAACCAAGCAACAAACACAAAAAATGAAAACCTACATACAACTAAAATAAAAATACAAAAAAGAAAAACAAAAAACCAAAACAATAAAAAAATGGCAGCATATCAAATATGTCAACAAAATATTTAAGAATCTGTTCATTATTTCATTTTGGGTGGCAATAGAAGAATATTTCCTGCCCAACTTATGTGTAAGAAGTTCCCAATCAACAGGTTAAGATGATGAGTATGAAGATGTCCCATTTCCAATGATGAGAATTCTTCATCTCCACTGGACTTCTTTACTCTCGTTTGAAGGTTAAGGGAAATCAAGAATTCTTGCTCTGATATCTTAGAAATTAACATTAACTTACCATCTTATTAGAATCAAGATAATTGTATAACTTGTGTAGTCTAAAAGAAAAGGAAATATTGCATTAGATCGAGAATCCAAACATTTTGAATTCAGGTAAATTCAGAAGAAAAATAAATCCCCTTCATTTAAATAAAATAGAAAAACAAAAAAAAAAAAAACATATTTAGTCATTTGGAATAAAAACTTTGTCAAAAATTTGTTGGTAAATATTTGATGTGACCAAACAATAGGCTCTAATTAAATATTTAGTGTACACACTTGCTAAACTTTCTATTGAGAGGCCATATGTTGGTTAGTGCCTTTGCCTATATAAGCCAGAAACGAGCAATAACTTATTTAAGCGCCCAAAAAATAAAGATGTTTCAATTCGGTTACAGTCTCGCAGTCTGCTGCTCCCTTAGCCTGCTGTTGTTGGCCCTGGTAGAGGCCACCAACTATTGCTCGCCATCTTTGTGCAGCGGTTCCACCAATATTGGCTGCAACAACAATGGAGTGAGTTTCCCTTTTACCAAAAAAAACTGATTTTCACCTCACTTCTTGCAGGCCTGGTCATCCAATTGCCCAACAAGTCCAGCTCCAGTGGCTGTGACTTTCAACAAAGCGCGCAGAAAGCAGATTCTTAAAGCTCATAATGTCAGAAGGAATAAAATAGCCGGCGGCAAGTTGGCAGGCTATAAGCCTGCCAAACGAATGGCCACCATGCGTTGGAATGCCGAATTGGCTAAATTGGCCCTGCTCAATGTGAAACAGTGTGAAATGAAGCACGATGCCTGCCACAATACGGATACATTTAAGGCCAGTGGCCAGAATTTAGCTATATATGGTTATTCTGGAGCCAGATCGAGCAAGACAACAGCTCAATTGGTCACAGCTTCAATTCAGATGTGGTGGAATGAATATAAGGATGCCAATATGTCGATTATCAAGAAATATCCTAGTAACTATTCGGGACCGTAAGTGAAATTAAGTGATAACCAATCCAATCTAATTCACTTCTCTCTCTCTCTCTCTCACTCTCACTCTCTCACTCACTCACAGACAAATTGGTCATTTTACTGCCATGGCCCAAGAGAAGAACACTCATTTAGGTTGCGCCGCTGTTGTGTTCGAGAACTCAATGAATTGGTTCCTCATGGCATGCAATTATGCCACCACCAATTGGGTGGGTCAGCCTGTTTATCAACAAGGGACTGCTGCATCTGGTTGCAAGACAGGCAAAAATACCAATTATACAAATTTGTGTAAAATAGCCGAGAAATATGATGTTTAAAAAATAATAATCAATATGTGGATAATTGCCCAAAATAATCAAATACTTTCCAACTAGCGAATTGAGACTTTGACAGAGAAAATCTAAATTGATGCCTTTTTTCTAATAAACTTCCCAAAGACATTCATGAAATATTACATAGTGTACTCCATATACATACATATATACCCATGTATTTAGGTTAATTAATTGTTTTTTCACTTACCAAACTATAGTATGAGCAAAATTTACTTTGAAAAATTAAGGACTGGAAAACGATCTTCTGATCTTCTTTGGTTTTTTGATTCATACAGCCCCCGCGTTAGTTTAATCCGACACTGCCATATGCATATACCTAAAATGATAAAGTGTATGTTGTTTATACATTTGGTCTATCTTAAATAAATATTTAATAACAAGTGTTTTTTATTTGTGTTTCGATTTTTCGCTTGTTCATGTCGTTGCAAATAGCGATACAAAATAATTTCTAACATTTTAGTGACACAGCGAAACTAAAGTTTCAAATGAAAGCCCAAAGAGTAAAGACCTATGGATTTAACTTAAAACCACAACAACTACAATATATAGTCAAGCGATTTCATTCAGAAGAAGAACTATTTCTAAGTCTTTGAGACTCAAAACCGAGTTACTGTAAAAAATAATGATTTTTTGTACCAAGCTAGTAGTATTGTATGATATAGTAATTCGATTTTATCTGACTTTGATACATTCTGTATGACAACATCTAAAACCAATCTCATAATAATAATTGATTTCATGGCACAGATCGGCCAAGACATCTTGACAAACGACTAAGCTCAAAGTTAAAGAAACTAAAGACAGATTTCAAACTATGGCCCATCTTACGATATCATTAGGTAAATATGTTATATAGATTCGGTTGTATTCTCATTTGCAATTATGTATTTTCTTATAGTTTATAAACTTCTGATTCGCTGCACAGAGAAGTATATTTCGAATTCTTTCCCTTGGTGCAGCCGGAGGCTGCTGTGCCGCTCTCATAGACAGGTAGACCCACATAATTGGTGGTAGCATAATTGCAGGTCATTAGGAACATGTTGAACCATTCTTTAGATATTTGGCTGCAGCACAACCCACATCCGTATTCTTCTCCAGGCTCATGCCGGTGAAATGACCAATTTGGCTGTCGGTTGGAAGAGGGAGCATGTGTAACCATTATTACATATTTGGGATATATCCCCTTCACACTTACGGTCCACTGTAGCCGGAGGGATACTTATCCATATATGCCTGCTTGCAGTCCTTGTATTCATTCCACCACATGTCAATGCTGGTAGAGGCCAGCCATGCATTGCTGATGCCTGAATTGGCCGTACCGGAATAGCCATAGAATGCAATATTCTGGCCACTTGCACGGAATTGATTTGTATTACGGCATTCGTCGTGCTTCATCTCACACTGCTTTGTATTGAGGGCGGCCAGTTTGGCCAATTCGTCGTTCCAGCGCATAGTGGCCATACGTTTGGCCGCCTTGTAGTTAGATAATTTGCCGCTAGCCAAGGTATTTCTCATCGAATTGTGCTTATCCAAAATGGTTGACTTTTCGGCCGCATTGAAGGTGACTGCTACTGGTGCCGGACTTTTGGGACAATTCGATGACCAAGCCTAATCAAATGAAGCGCCATGACTCAATGATTTCATCATATAATGATTAAACTTACTCCATTATTGTTGCAGGCAATATTCTTGGACGTTCCGCATAATGCCTTATCGCAATAATTAGAAGTTTGCCCCATGGCCAACAAAATGCAAGAGCCAAACAATATGAGCGCACTTTGCCACATCATTTCTCTTCTTTTTTTTTTAGTCTTTATTAATTTATGCCAAAATTTCTATCCTATATGTATATACCCTAATGCGGACCCCATGGGCGTACTTCTAATGGTTTCTTAGCTGGCTTGCATAATGGAGAAATATAAATAAAGACTCCATAATTGTTTGGATGAAATAAATATTTGATTTCACCTCCATTCACTTTTATTTAAGCGACACGCGCTTAAAAATGAACTAAAGAAAAATAAAATCTGCCCGAAGAGCAACACAAAAATGCAAAACTATAAAGTCTCAAGGTTAAACAAGGATAGACAAAGAAAAAAAAGTGGTCTAAGCTAACTCAATTAATCTAAATTCAAATTGGTTGGCAATTCCAAGGAATTTTTTTCAAATTTGTAAAATCTAATAATTCTCCAATAATGTTGAATAAAAATAAATTGATCAAATTGATCGGGATGTATACATCATATATTTCTTTTCTTTCCAATTTCCAAGTATTTGAAATTTACTTAAAAATATAGTGATTTCCGATTCAATGGTCTTATAACTTTTTGATATCGGTTAGAAATTGACCAACGCAGGCCAAACCCAGAACTGGCTATAAATAATGTAAAAATGTTTTGGAATTCATTTGAATTTTTAATTAAAATAGTTTGGAAATGTCAACAATCACATTAGTTTTCCAACTAAAAAAAAATAGAAAATGAATAAGCGTTGACTAGTTAAAGAAAATTGGAATTTAAACCGATTTGAACTTGCTTTTAGATAATATTCTACAAAAAGAGAACTATGCAAAAGAAATGTAATTTTCCGATTGTTTGGAAGGGGAGTTATGATTCTGCATAGAATTGACATTTTGTTTTTCATTGTTTTGTTTTTTTTTTTTAAACCATTTTTTGTCACTAAGTAAATATTGTTCAACGCTTTTTGCTTTGGTTCTTAAATCTTTTAAAATAAAAGCCCAAAAGCATATGGTATAATATGAACTTTGTCTCGGGTGTGTGTGTTTTTTTGTCAATATTTGTACAGACACTTGAAGAACAAGATGTCAACATGTTGATTACTTGTTGATCAATGAGATATAAAGAGACAAATTATGTTTATTTAACAAAATTAAACATCAAAACGTTCACTAACATTACATAGAGATCTAAAATTATTATTTCTGCCCCTAAGGCAACCGGATGTAGGATTTCCCACATGATAAACAGGCTGACCCACCCAATTGGTGGTGGCATAATTGCAGGCCAGAAGGAACCAATTCATTGAATTTCTTACAAAAAAGGCAGCAGCACAGCCACAATGAGTATTATTTGCCTGAGCCATGGCAGTAAAATGACCGATTTGTCTGAGAAAAGAGATAGGAGAATGGTTTTCATTATGGTCATTGCACTTAGAAAGCAATGACAAGAGATTGACATGTGAACCCCATCTAAAGAGGCAACTAGAAGAAACATCTATCTGTTTTATGAGTAGAAGATTTATCCTATGATATCAAATATTTGAAGCTAAAGCCACTTAAAACACTTTGAGGGGAATCCATTGATTAATGTATTTGAAATTTCTTGAGCGTAGAAAGAAATCTCTAGGCTAGGGCATGCAACAGGCAATTGCTTTTATCCTTTTCACTTCTTATTTGTCCTCTTCAAATAATTCACCCATCATCATCATTCTTACAACAACAAAAAACTTACGGTCCACTGTGATTGCTGGGATATCTATTGATTATATTCATATTGGCATCTCTATACTCATTCCACCACATTTCCATTGAAATGTTAATCAACTGTGTAATGGTTCGCCGTGATCGGGCTCCAGAATAACCATAGATAGCCAGATTCTGACCACTTGCCCTAAATGTATCCGTATTGCGACAGGCATCGTGTCTCATCTCACATTGTCGCACATTGAGCAAGGCCAATTGGGCCAATTCATTATCCCAACGCATCGTTGCCATACGTCTGGCCGATCTATAGCCATTTAAATTTCCACCTGCTATCTGATTCCTCCGAACATTATGACCCAAAACGATTTGATTTCGATGGACTTCATTGAAATTGATGGCCAATGGTTCTGAGGGCGCTCTAGGACATGCAGATGACCACGCCTGTAAGAGTATTGGTTGGCTATTTTTACAATCTATGATGATTCTTTGTCACTTACACCCAAATTATTACAGGCTATATGTTGTCTACGGCCACACAATGATCTAGCGCAATAATCCAAGGTAATACTCAAGTTGGGTTTCGCCAGGTAACTGAGTAAAAGAACAGAAAGTAGCCACATTTTCTCACTTGTTGCCCAGAAAACGTTGCAATTGTCTTGTTTTATAGCCACAAATTGAAAGAGAATCCATTCAATAATACATTTAACAATTTCGTTTATTGTTTGCAATTTCATTCAGTGGAAAATTTTTTTTGCATTATCCCCCCCCCCAAAAAAAAAACGAGAAAAAAATCAGAGAGACGGTCCCGGCTGTCTTCAATGTGTTCATATGCATACTTAAGTTTTCTTTTCTTTATTTTCTTTTTTTTGTTTTTTTTGTTAAAATTTATTCAACCATTTGACTTGAGCAGCTGAATAATTCTTCCTGTTGTTTGTCAAGCTATTCAATTGTTTAAACATTTGCTCAATGCACGTGGATGGATGCGCTCCTCTTTCCGCCTGGTTACAAAAAAAAAGTTTGATTAGGTGTACATTGGAGAATATTGGCGGCATAATGTTTATCCATATGATGTTTTGATTCAATCGAATGACGTCGACGGTCGTGTTGTTGTTGATGGATTACACAGCAGCCAACACATTAGCAATAGCAGGAATAACATGAACGGCGACAAAGGTAGAGCGTCAAGAAGAGCGTAAATATTTAATCAAATGTTGATAAACAATTTAGATAAAATGGAGCAGAAAAAAAAAGTTCCCCTCCAATATAAGGGCGAGCGTAGAGTTGAAGTAATTAGCAATTGTTTTGCAGTAGAGCAATGAGCAACATCTTGTGGAATATTTTGGGTATCGTTGTGGCCATTTTGGCCCTACAAATGGATGTGGCACAGGCTACAGATTATTGTAAAAAATCCTGCGGTGGCACCAAGAATATCGGTTGCAACAACAGTGGGGTAAGTCAGCAACTTACTTCCATCCATGGCGAGAGATGGTTTCTAAAAAAAAGATGAAAATATTCTACCCCATAGGCCTGGGGCTCTAGTTGTCCCACAGATGCTGCCTTAGTTACACTCAGTGCTGCGGATAAGGCCGCCATTGTGTCGAGAACGAATGAATATCGTAATTTCATTGCCGGCGGTTTGAATGCAAATCTAAGTGCCGCCTGTCGCATGGCTACGATCAAGTGGAACGATGAATTGGCCAATCTGGCTGCTCTCAATGTCCGCAGCTGTGTGATGGAACACGATGGCTGCCATAATACCGATGCCTTCGATTGGTCTGGCCAAGATTTGGCCTGGATGAGCTGGTATTCACCATTGAATGTCACCCATTATGTCCAATGGGGTGTCGATATGTGGTACGGTGAGCATGTCTATACCAAACAGGCCTATATCGATGCCTATCCATCGAATTACAATGGTCCGGTTATTGGACATTTCACTGTATTGGTTTCGGATCGTAATACGGATATCGGTTGTGCCGCTTCCACCTTTTCGGTGAGTGGAAAATCCTATAAGGGTTTCCTCTTGGCCTGCAATTTTGCTGCCACCAATGTTCTGGGCATTAAAATGTACAGCTCCTGTCCAAACAAACCGGCCTCCAAATGCACAACGGGCACAAATTCCGACTACAAATATCTATGCAGTGCCAAAGAGGTTTACGATGTCAATAATTTGTCCTACTAAAAATATCATCAGTATATTGCTAAATGTTATATATAATGCAGTAAATTAACTATATTGCATCTACTTGAACTTCCGCTAAAGAGGAGAAGAAAAAGTAATTCCAACAAAAAAAGCAAAACAAAACCATGAATAAATAAAAACAATAGCAGAATTTATGAATCAACGCCAAGTTTTTATGGACTCTCTGTTAGCATACTAAAGATAAGATAGAGAAACACATGTAAACACACAAACAGCAACCGCATCGCTGTGTGGACCTTGTTTTGCAGAAGTCTTAACGAGAACAAAAAACAATGGCCAAGCTCTTGGCCCAGAGGCCGATATATATAAAATATATATAGAACCGACCTACCCACATATGTAAGTTGGTTTAAGCAAAAAAATGCCAAAAGTTAAAAAAAGTTCTAGGTCGGAGGTCATATAGATGAGATTTAGTTGCCCGATCTTAATCATATATGAATTTAATGATAATTGTGTGATCCGGTTGAGTCCAAGAAATTTAGTACAAAATATATATACAACTTTTGAAGTGAAGCTTCTAGGTGTAGATTGCATTGATTCAGACAGATGAATGACAACTGAGGTAAGTAAATCTATTACTGAAATCGAGAGACGATCATTCCTACTAAGGCAAATCTATGTTATACTTTGGTTAAGGTATTTGATAAAAAATTCTTCCTATACTCATATGGTGGAAAAGAACTTGGGTTCACATTGTACTTATTTAATATCACTAAGCCATGTCTTCCGGAAAACACTTTCTATATTGCCACAATTCATGGAAATAACAATCAAGTGCTTTCCGCAGAATAATAGATTATTATCTATGGGCCTGAAACATATTTATATATCGTATGTACGTATATACATACATGCATATATCTTTCAACTGATAAAGATTCGGAGAAATATTGCTTCAAGGTATTTGCAAAATTGTGATATAAGCAACAATATCGTTCCTTAACCTAGGCTAAGAACTGTGTAACCTCTCTTCACTTTATCAATATTCTTTGTCTTTAGCATCGTCTATGCAATTGCCTAAGAAAACACATTGAATTGACTTTGATTGAGTGTGCTCTAGTTTGGTTTCTTTTTTATTGGTTACTTTTCAGCTGTTTACCAACTGTTGACATCGTACCACTCATTGTTGGAGCAGAGATTACCAAATTCACCATTGTTGCCCGAGCTGCAGCCCTGTGCACCCCAATCGCAGGTGGAGTAAATTTGACGACCGATCATATTGGTGGTGGCATAGTTGCAGGCAACCAAAACCTGATTCCAGCCATCGCGATTATATTTGGCAGCAGCACAGCCCAGACGAGTATTCCTCTCGGACATCATGACAGTAAAGTGACCAATGGCACTATGGAAAACAAAAATACATGATTAATTCAATGTCAATTGAAGGGTGTGCTGGTCTTACGGTCCACTGTAGCCTGATGGATAGCCACCTTCAATGATGCCACTGTTGGAATTTTGAACCTCATCGAACCACATTTGGACACTGTTGTCGAGAATGTAACCCATATCGGGCAGATCACCCGAATAAGCCTGCCAGGCCAGATTTTGGCCGGAGTATTTGAAGGCATCGGTATTGTGGCAGCTATCGTGAATCATATTGCATTGACGGACATTCAGGGAAGCCAAATAGGCCAATTCATCGTCCCATTCCATGGTGGCCATGCGGCAGGCGGCATTATGATTGGAATCATAACCTCCGGCAATATAGTTGCGCTTGTCATTATGCGAATGAACAAATACCCATTTGTAGTCATCATTGATGTCAATCAATTCGGCATCACCGGGACAGTTGCTGTCCCACCAATTGCTATGGCCACAAGCAATGTGATTGCCACCATTGCAAATGTCCGACGAACAGTAGTCGGTGGCCTGGGTAACAGTTACCGCCAGGAGAAGAGTTAATGCCACAGCCAGTGTCACTTTCATATTGAATAAAAAATCTATATATTCCACTATTTGGTCTATCGTACGAGCTTTTATAGACCAAGCCAGCTTATCGTATACAACACAAGTGAATGGTAAATCATCCTCATTAATTCTCAACCATTGGACTTCATTGAAAAACTCTCTTATCTAATCATTTGCAACTCGGCGAAAGGAAAGTGGCAAACAGTAAACAAAAGATTTATGACCATAAAATCAAAGAACGATTTCAAGAAAAATAAAAAGGCGAAACGAATCCCACAGACATCAAACAAGAAACACTTTCATTCTAAAATCAATCATCTTAAGGCAGGTTAGTTTCGTGGGGTTTTTTCTTCTGTCATTCCAGAGAGAAGGAGAAACATCTTTTTAATTTTGTCGCTTATCTCAATGAATTTATGAGATATTTCCCTTCATACACTCGGCACGTGTGTAATCAGAATATAATTACAATTTATTTTGGGCCAAATTTTTCCTTCAGCCCCTCTCCGCCATCCGCAATCAATCTTTGGCGAATAATAATAACAAATTAATCAGCGTATTGATAATTGATAATAAACATATGTTTTTTTTTGTCTTTTGAAAATTTCCTTTCCTGTGAACTTAGATTTGAGGGTTTATGGACTAGTAAATTATTAAAAAGATAGGCCCATACGAGTTTCGATTACTCCAACCAAAGCACTTCAAAAACGGTATGCGGGAAAAAATATATTGATTGAATTGTCTGAGAATATCAATATTAAAATTTGTAGCAGATAGTATAGATAGTAGAATAACCAGACTTGATAGTACAAAAAATAATAACAATAATTATTATGAAAACTTAGTCATCATAAATAAATAAACCTCTTAGTTCTTATTTTCGATTTTAAAGAGTAGCTCTTCGGCTTAAGTCTCAATCGTGTTATACTAACACTTCAATCCTAAAACTAGTTGAGAATTTCAACAAAATGAAGAGAACAAAGATTAAAGCTTGCGATAGCAGCATTAACTTTACGTATTAGGTAGTATATAAGTTATATAAATCACTGAAATAATTGGATATATGTATGTAGAAATCAATCTGGATGAATTATAATTCATGAATGAATGAAGGATGAATAATAATTATTATAAATCATAATTTAATCGTTATTATCGTTATCAGTTTCTAATTGATTAAAAATAAATTATTTCAGTTTTAGAATTGAAATTACTTTTTACGTGATAATAGTACCAAAAAACTCTAAGAATGCATTTTGCAATTGTAGAACTTGCCACAAAGCTTGTATATAAACCGTTCTCAAATCTCCAGGTTCACAGCAATTAATCTCTCCACAGAGGGAAGTATTTAAATACAATTTGTTTTAGCCGTTTTATTAGAAGATTATCAGTCAAAATGTCAAATGGACTTCTTTGCCCTTCAATAGGCCAAATCACTTATTGGATTATTTCATCAAAATTTCAATTGAACAATAAACGAAATCAATTTTTCCTGATGTTTGGTAAAAGTATTATGATTAAATCGGTAAATCTCTTTCTACCGGTTGCTAGAATTTTATTTGACGAAATCTTGTTGCTTCCTTTTATATTTTTTTTTTTTTTGTTATTTTGGGGTGATGGGATAGGAAAGATTTTTCTCTTCTACATAATTCGAGTGACAAGTTTTTCGGCAAGTGAAGGCAATGTATAAGCATATTGCTTCCGGCACTGCGACGTTCTGTGTATGCCGATAAGCGTCATCATGGTGGGAAGTTCCCTTTTAGAAGACATATCGTACAAGAACCCCCATATTTTGCCCCCCACACTCTCCCTCTCAGTATTCTATGAGTCTGTCTGCTTTTGGACCTGTCATTGTTGTTGTTGTTCCATGGCGAATTTGTCGTGAAATGTGTTTTGGTAATCAATTTATGTGTTCCGAACATTCGCCACGTTTTGAGTTTAGTTTCTTGGTGGTTTAACCACAGTGGAGCGTTAGCACCAACCGACCTAAACCCCAAACCTCCCATCCTTTTGTGCTGGCTTGGAACTTTAACTTTCACCTGGAAAATTCTCTTCCTTCCGACTGTTTTATCTTCTTCCCTCTCTCTCTCTCTATATATCTCTCTCTCGGGTGGTTGTCTGTGTGCCTTCTTCGCCTGTCGTACGTGAAAATGAAGCATTTTCCATTTGATGATAACAAAACATGTTTGGCATATTGATGAATGCCTCCAGAGAATTTTACTTCACCCCACAATTCTAGTATTTGCAGACAATGTATATATGTATATGTATGTATATGCCCATTCTTCATATCTAACCAACAAAGTCGGGCAGGCAGGCACTCATCGCCCTTGCGGCAAGGATTGGAATTAGGTGGCAGCATCCATTTTGCTCGATTTTAATGATGTGACTGACTGGCTGCCTGTCTGAATGAAACGTCAAGAAAGAAGACCACCAAAAAAAACGAAGAAACGGAGAGCAAGGGAGAAAAAACGCAACACAACACAAAAATTTACTTTTCCTTTTTTTTTTTTTTTTTTTGGTTATTTTTCATATTTTTACTTAACTTTGCCAGAAGAAGCCTTCAGCTTCTCGCAGGTCTTTTGCTCCATCTTCCAGCTCCTCCGCCTGTTTATTTATGCGTGCGCCGGCGTTTGTTTGCTTTGTGAATACGTGATGCACGTTTCACCAATGGTGAACCGATGTCGGTAGAGCGGGGAAAGCTGGGCAATGGAATGAGATCGCAAGATTGGGGCTACTCTTACAACATTTGCTTATGCCAACATGAAGCAAAAAAAAAAAAAATAAAAACACAAATAAAAAAAAGGAACCCCTTACAAAAATATATGTGTTGCTTTTTATTTGCCATTTTTCCTCTCTTTCTGCCCTACTCTTCCCCCCATCCCTTTCCACGTTTGGGTTCGTTTCGTTTGCCTGTAATGAAAATAATAATCATAATTTCTCACTTCATTTGTTGCACAAATCGAAAATAAGCTGATGGAATTCCTGTGGATTTACGGCATTGAATTTTAATGAGAACTTAACGAGCAAAAATACCACGAAGCACGAGCGATGGGAGCCCTTCTTCAGATTCTGTACATTGTGCCAAGGAAATGAGACCGATTTATAGTCGATTTTTAGTTCACTGGAACTGCGATTTGGAGGCAAGAGAGAAATTTATAATCTACATCGAATATCAAGTTACAAGTTGAAAAAATTCTCCTAAATTTGTCAACTATTAAAGTTGAATAAATTGTCCAACAATCTTTGAGTTAATCAATTCGTTTAGAGTAGTTTATAGTCTTTCTTGAAACAGATTCTATAATTTTTATAATTTTTAAGATATTATTCGACGAATTGACAGATTAAACTTATTTGGAGTTCGTTTTTGAAACTATTTCATTCATAAACTAAAAAACATTTTGGGAAACTTATTCAATACAATTGAAAAGTAAATGATTCAATAGTTGCATTAATCTTTAGAATTACTTTAGAATTAATTTCCTTAAATTATTTATTTATTAAATTGTGCGACCAATTTATTCGTAACAAACTTAAACTGATATTTATCCAATTCTTTTTATGTCTAATCAAATGAATTATTTGGAATTTGCAAAATCATATTACTAATACATATTTCTAAATATAGATTTTTATTTCCATTTGCCAATTGGCAAGAGTTTTTCCAATTCAATAAATATTCATGATTTGAATTAAATAAAAATTCTTGGATAATTTTTTCATGTTGTAAATTGTTGAAATTCAATTATTGGCAAATTACAGAGAAAGAGGATGCACACTCATCCAGACTTACACACACACACACACACACATAGTCACATGGCAATTTAAATTACCATCCAAGGTAATGTAATGTCTGTGTGAAGGTGTGTGTGTGTGTGAGAGAGTTGTATCTATTTAAACGTTGCACAGGAAGCCATAAAAACTGTTGTTACCAGGAAGCAAAATGGAGACGACGCAAGCGGCGCCAACTTTTCCACAAAGATACGAATATGAGCGCGAATCCGCAACCGGTTCCGTGTCCATGTCCGTCTCCCCACCTTCACCCCTACCTATCACCATTTGAATAGATATGTATGTGCATATGTATATCTGTTTTTCGCTTGAAAACCGCTTTAAGTCATCTTCATCATGGTCGTCATAGTGGTTGAAAGGGGGAGGGGGGGTTGTATTAGCATTTCACTTTAGGAAAGTTTATCGAAAGGCAATCATAAGCCAATTTATTAAAACGGACATGCAACAAAGTTTTGTGGCCCCCTTTCCATCTATCCCAAGTAACTTTTGTAACTCTCCAAAAAGGACTAAGTGGCAAGAGAAAACAGGAATGGGGCAAGACCAAAATCAGTCGAAAGGATGTTGAAAATTTGTAATGGAAGTAGAGAGTGAAGATGTAAGAGTTTAGATTATGGTCGGAGGGAGGTTTTTCAAGCAAAACATTCATTGCATACTTGTGGGAGCCAGTGTGAGAGCGAGACGACGACACACGCAGATAATTCAGTTGAAAAGAACACTTGCATACTTCTAGGTAAGCCAAGTTAAACTCTTAAGCAGCAGCAATCCAAATGGAGGAGACGTGAGACGTGAAAGAACTGAAGACACTTGGGTGGAAAATGTTTATTAACTTGGTCCACTCGAAAACTATTATACAAATAAAATGACGAAGCTATTTAGCAGTTGCCACTTGTGTGCCTGTAGCAATTAGAAAAGTATAATCCAAATGTTGAAACAATTTTTCAAGCAGACAACTTCTCCAGCAGTCTTCCCCTTCTGCCTGCTAAGAATTGAAAAATTAAATTAGCTGCCAAGTTGTGAGCCAATTTTCATTTCTGTTTTTCTGTTCTCTTCAGTTTTTCCTTCTATATGTATGTACATGTGTTTTTTTGTTAAGGTAATGTTGTTGTTAGTCAAGGATTTTCTTTCATTCATTCATTCATTTTCTGCCGTGTCGTTGACATGTTGAGTGTGGGTGAATATATGTTAATGTGTGTGTGTGTGTGTGAGCTAGTGTGAGAGTGTTGTTTGTAGCATACTTTTCAGCACTTTTGCCATTCATTAATCAAGTTCAGGGCACTTTAAAGTGGTGTTGGAGACGTTGGCATCATCATCGTCATCAGCCGATGCTGCTACCGAGCATCAACATCCTTTTCTTTTTGACTTAGGTATGTATGTATGTATAATATAAAAAAAAAAAAAACAAAAAAACATGTTATAATGATGCAATAATAAAGCCACACAACTGTTGGCACAAATCCTCCTGGGAGCCACGGCTCGGGCCATAAACGTTGATAAAGTCATAAAAAAAGCGAGCCACCACCCCCACTCGCTTCCCCACCACCACTCAGAGGAAAGGAGAATAAGAAAAAAAATCTGAAGAAACATCAGCAACATCTTGGGTAGGCCAGAGGCAAACAAAGGCTTAGTGCGAAAAGGAAGACAGCAGCAGCAGCAGCATATGCTGGTCACAGTAACAGCAGCAATAACAACAACAATACCAACAACTATGCCACAACATTGCGACCTCTTATCAGCGGTTCACGAACAAGGAGAAAAGATACAAACTGAGGGAAGGAGGTAATACAATACAAGGTCCCCTCTTGGGGGCATCCTTCCTACTTTTTTGGTTCATTTTGACCAGCTAAATTGACCGCTCACATGCAACTTGGGAGCCATATAAGATAATAAATAAATATATACCTATATATAAAACTATGTATATCTTAAGTTAGATATATATATATATATATATATATGTGTTTATTTGCGCATACATATTGTAAGCAGAAATAAGCCACATAAAGCGAAAGTAGCTGATATTCTTACCCCAGGGGTACAGTTGATATGCTAAGCTCAAACTATGAAAGTATCTTAAAGATACATAGTTTTTACTTTTACTTTTACTTTTTTAGCTGCAAACCGTTTTCATTAAAAAACTATAAAACTTCTGATCATATACGGATCTGGCGTTAAAAGACAATGCGCCTTACGCATTCTTGTCTTTCCACAACTCTCATTTAATGAATTGTGTTTAATTTCTTATCTTACTTTATTGTAAGTATAAATAAATTATACTAACATATATAATTTTTGTTTCCAAAGATTTTGTTAATAGGCATTGAATTCCTAAGAAAAAAATTGCAACATTTAACTTTCCCCTGGCCATATCTGACTACGTCCCTGATTAGAATTCCTGTAGAATTTCTTGTTAAGGAATCCATTTCATATAGTTTCACTATCTAAGCACAACATTTCATTGAAAAAGCGCATAATAAGAAGTTTTAAATTAATTTTTGAATCTTTTTCAATTTGGTTGTATCTGAGAACTTAAGATTATAATTTATTTTTATGCTTGCACAATAAAGTTTTTAGTTCGTGATGCTTTTATTATTTAATCCAAAGTTTGCAACTATTTTTATGAATCATTCGGCTAAACGTTTGCCCAGAATTTCTGTGCTCCCAAACTGTCCATAATGAGAGAGCAGAGAAATGTAAATTGTTAACCTAAATTGAGTAAAACAAACCATAAGAAAACTTATGCCAATAAAGTCTACAAAATAATTATACAAATTTAATGCAGTGCATTGCATTTCTCGAGGAAAATTTATGCAACAATTAGTAATTACGTTGAAAACTATGCGAGAGAGAAATGTGCGTGTAAAATTTTGTGTATTGTAAACAAAGTGTTCAGTTCTGCATAAATTTTGAATGTGAACAAGCCTCTGGAGTGGATGGAGTGGCAAATGGTAAATGGTAAATGGCAAATGGATGTGCCCCTCAGGTCTTGCCCCCATTCTCTGGCAGCCCATTTGAAAATCATTTCGCACGCAATATTTGTTTTCATCAGTACATCAATTAATCAATCGATTGCTTTATGCAATAGACATGCTAATTTATGTGCAGGGAAGCATTTAATGCAAATGGAAAGCCAAATGAGGTTGGGCGATTGAGTGAGTAAGTTACAACTAAGTGAAAACAAATGAAGTTTAAATTTTCAAGTATTTAACTTTTGCTCGCTCCTTCCTCCCTTTATGCTAGGACTATCAATTGGTAGTGGTCAATGCTTTTGGGTGATATAAATGGCTAATAAGTGTGTGGCACGAGCCATTGAAATCCCTAAAGCTTCGCACAACTTTTCAACTTTGCCAATTTATCAAATATTCAGCATATGAAAGTAGAATAATAAATTGCTTGAAATATAATAAAATTAGAGAGATTGAGAGAGAGAGAGAGAGAGAGAGAGAGAGAGAGAGAGAGAGAGAGAAAGAGAGAAACTGCACAGACATTTTGTAATATTTTTGAAATCTATGACTAATGTCATTGCTATTTTTATTTGCATACACTGCGTATGCGTGATATCATAATAATTACAATAATTAAGTTCCGCCCAGTGATTTGTTGACAAAATTTTTATTTAAATTTCATTTTCAATTACAATTAATTATATAGGTATTTGGTTTTTTTTTCTTTCTTTTCCATGAAAAATATTGCAATCATTGTGAATACTAAAACAACAATCGATCAACTTTGCCCATCATCACGTGACATCTGCGTGGCACAATTTTTGGTCTTTTTGTTTTCATACACACATCGCTTAATAGCTCATGCATAGGAGATGACCACCAAATGAAATATAATTTGTACATCCAATAACATACAGTCCAGCTGATTGGCTATAAGCCAACGTTAACGTTAATGTTAACCAAGCGCGTCATTTAAAAAATAACAAACTCATGAAAACTGTCCGACTTTCAAATGCCTGCTAACGCTGATACAGAAATATTATACAAATCTTATGTTTGTATAGGTCTTATTTAAACTTTAATATCATAGATTTAGATTAAGATTGATGTCTAGGAAAATACATTTGTATGTTAAGTTATCACCATAAAGTTATGCCATTTGTTTATGCGGTCACGACACGTTCAATCACAATCAATTACTAAATTTAAGCGATATTTTTCATTCAATCCCTTTTATAGTTAAACTATTAGAAAAGCTTACCATAAAAGAATATTATGATAAAGTGAAAAGTTTAGATTCGAATATAATATTAAACTATTTTTGAAACAATACAAGGTTTCTTAACCCTTTTGGGACAAAGTTTTATTTAAGAAAGTCTGCTGAGGTTGTGAAAATCATCATCAATTTGCACTTATTGTTAGATATTGATTTCGATTCAGATCTTTTCTTTAATATGAAATAGTAGACACTTCAAATGAAACTCAAAAGCATTGAATATCAAAACCAAATAAGAATTTCTTAACTATTACCAAAATGACTATTTTTTTGGTTGTAAAAGTGAACCAAAGTTAATGATTAGCAAAATAGTTTTCAGTTTGACAATTTGTATATAATGAAAATGAATCATTGCACTATCAAGAGATTGCACAATGAAATGCTTATGGAAAGTCAAACAATAAATTGATTGTTGATGCTGATTGGGAATGATATGCATATAGTAGCATATAGCATGTATACATGTTTAGATCACATTTTTGTCTACTTGGCCTTACTGCTCACTTTAGTGAGAAACCAAATATACTCTAACACATTTCATTCACTGGGTGTAAGGAAAACAGTTTTTGTTTTTTGTGGGTTGTGTATTCTTTGTGTTACCTTGATCAGAGTGTTTTGGCCAAGTCACCCACAAGCAACGGCGAGTAAGTTGACTGAGTGAAACTAGACAAAATTAGCTACAACTCGTTATATCTGTACCGTTGCGGACATTGGCGGCAACTGTGTCCAGTTGAATGTCTGTGTGGAGTTGTTGCTATTAATAATTTATCGTTGAGCTGGGCAAACATTTGACACCTGCCCCAAAAAATGGGCAACAACACGGCGTACAAGGGGAGCGGAAGGGAAACTTGGAGGCGATGTCGCCGGCAGCTGCTGCCAACTCATTTATGTTTTATGTATTTATTTTATCAACAACTACATCTACGTAGTATACATATATTTATCTATGTATATTTGTTTATGGTCTTCCGTATAATGAGCAGCAAAATAATCATCGCATCATTAATAAATTATATGCGAAAAAAAACTCGTCGTCGATATATTGTCAATTAGCAAGTCTAATTAATCAATTTGATATTTTGTTTACCTACATATGATCAAGACTGGCCAAGTGAAAGTGTCCGCGATCTATGCATACAAAGGGAGAGCAGTGTGAAGTGAAGTAAAAGTTATGTATGTATGTATGTACGACACTCAATGTGATTAACGATTAAATGAGAAATCTGTCAAGGCATTACCGGCTAGTTACCGGCGGGGCCCATCAGCTGCAAATCTGTCGCAATTGGCCTGAGGCTGATTTTGGTGGCAAATTTTTTGAAAGTATTGGCCAGGAATTGATGTAAATTTACATATGAGATTTTGGTTACCCTGGAAGGCGAGTTTGTTTTGCTTATTATTATTAATTGTGATTTATTTGTAACAAAGAATGAATGATGTTTTATTCATCTAAATATTAAATGGTATAAAGATTGTTTAACAACGCAAACAAAATTGTTTAATATTATTTTAACAACACTGTAAATTATATACCAAATGTTATTTAATAGTGTTATGCTATGCTACACTTTATCATGTTAAATGAAACGGGATTTTGTTAATCTAAATGTTAATTATACAGTAAAAAGTTTCAAAGATCAGCACTTTTACCTTTTTGAACAACGATATCTTGTTAAAAATACCAATTTATCATGGGTAATATAAAAAAGTGTTGTGAAACGGCATAAAAAGTATGTAAAATTGCAAAGATTGTGTCGCTTAAGAAAAAAAGGAAAAACGTTTTATAGCGATTTACAATACTATAAATCCAATTTTACATTCAATAGTGTTGTGTTCTGGCATACGACACATGTTTGTAATACTTAATACGAAATAGTGCTGCAAAGTTACAATAGTATACAATAAATTGTATCTCAAGTATTAAAAGCTTGAAATCGTTAAACTAGAATTTTACCTATACTTCTCAAGACTATTCAGCTAAAGCCCCCCGAAATGAGTTGGTTGACTTTTGAAGAATAGTTTAAAGGCTCCTTATAAGCTCAAAAACTCAAACACACCTAAAAAAGATAACTTAAATCAATTTAACCCGATATAAGCATTTTTCGCAACCATTTTCTATTGAAAAAAGCGAAATTTAAAGTAAAATTCCTTAGATAGTGCAATCAGGTGAAAAGTGAAAGTTTTGATCTTCCCATGGCAACAATTGCTGCAGCAGCAGCAACTGCATCATCATCAATTGTTTTATTTGATGATTTATTTTGATTTATCGACACTTAATCGGTTCGTTAATCGTCGCTTGTCATGTGACACGATGCCATACACCAAACCCCTCCCCCCCCTGCTGTACCACCAGCCACCCCTTGAGTTGGCAACCCCTTCTGCATTTAGCCAGCAACCAGCAACAAGCAAGAGAAGTAAATCAATAAACGCCAAAGCATTTTTGCAATTCAAAATTTGCATAAGACTACGCAGAGCAACAGAGATAATTACGACGTCTGCGGGGCAGTGGGTGTGCAGGGGATAGGGGGGTTGTGATGGGCTTGGGGGCTGGGGAGAGCTAGTGTGTTGCAAACATAATTACAATTGGAAATTAATGAACAACTGCAACAGCAAAAATGCACATTTTTTTGCACATTTTATTATTATTATTTGTATTTAGCTGCATCAAATTACCAAATAAATAAATTATTCTTAATAAGCTGGACTTTTAGTGGAGGAAGGGGCGAATGGACGGTGGGTAGTGGGCAAGGGCCAAGCTGGTTGTTCTAGGGCTTAAATTCTCGGTTACACTTGAGCAGAGACGCCAAGAGAATCGAATACTGAGAACTCATCAATTGCAGTTGTCTATTGCAGCTTGACGGCAGCTTGGTGAGTCAAGGCCCAAAAGGGGCGTGATGGAAGGCCCTGGGCCAGTGCAGTGAACCAATCTCCCCACTGCCCACACGCCCATTAAGCTCTCTTAGACCAATTAAAGTTAATGCAAAAATCATAATTAATTTTAGCTTAATGGCCAGAGCAAAATTGTTTGCCGCTTTTGCACCTTGAATTCAATTGAATTCAAGTGGAAATTAATTTTCGTTAAACAAAAGGGAAAGAAAAACAAAAGATCAAGCAATATAAGCCCAAGAAAAACTAATCTTTTGAGCTGTTTTAATTTTGTTTTTATTACAAATTAAATGAATTTATATTGTCATTTTCATTTAATGCCTAAAATGCGTCAATTTGTTGTTCATTTGCAATTTTTTATTTGCCCCTCTAGTTTTTTTTTTTGCCACCGTTTTGTTTTGTTTTCTTTTTTGATTTTTCTTTGCTCGTTAGCACTTTTTGGCGACTCCGACAATGTTGAAGTAGTTGTTGGGCCTTCACCTTGTTATCAAGTGTTTAGCACGTGCACCTCTACACCCTCCCCCTCGCACGATTCCCTCAACCAATGTGTTCAATTCAAAAAGTCATTACAATAAATTGTTGAAAGTTAATTCTTTTTGTAATTCATAGAAAAGGAAAAGTGAAAAGACAATTCGGACACGATTTAACAATAATCTCAAGTGAGAATTCATATTTTATTTAAGTAAGCGGTGGAAATTTTACCATATTCTATAGTATATAACTAATTGTTTACTAGTTAAAAAAAAACGCTTATAATTTTTATGTGGAAAAGGTTCATGTAAATTATTGACTCAAAAATGTATTCTAGAAATAGTTTTCCTCAGTAAGTGGATTGATTGTTAGACCGTAAAATTGCAAAAGTATGCTATTAAAATTTAATTAGAACTCTTTAGAAATGACAATAAAAAGAAAATGTAGACTTTTGTTTATTAAATTCATCAAAAATCATAACGATGACTAAGTGTATTTTGCATTCAAATTAGTAAATAATATAATTGTATAATTGAACTTGCTACTACAAAAAAAAATCTCATTCAAATGTCATTAATTGGAATGTTTAAATAAAAATTTGTTTATTTATATTAATAGTAGAAATATAGAGGAGCTTTTGGATTGCAAAAACAATTTAACATAAACTTTAAAGTATTTCAAAGGTATTGAAATTCATTGATAATTCGTTTAAAAGTATGAAAATTAATTCATTCAAAAGTATTGAAATTAATTAATATGTAGTTACCAAGTATTTCTATGGTATAATCTTAGTAAATCGACCTCAATTGCCCAATGGACGCATCTAGGGGTTAATCTTGGGGCTTTTCTAGGCCAAAACTCTATATTTTTTATTATCAGATACCCCCCAAAAATATTTTCTAGCTCTGTCCATGCCCAAAATGATTCATTCTCTTTGATATATACTTTTAATAAGTAGCTTTCGCTCCTAGCTCTCTATAGTTTTAGAAACAATTGAAAACCAACAAAGGGCTTTTAACTTAAAAAGCAGTTGGTTTGCTTTTATAGCTAATGTTGGTTACATACTAAGAAACAGATGCACAAAGTTAAACAGTTTTATAACTCATTGTGATCTATGTGACTATGGACAAGTAAAATAACATTTATTTTGCCTTAATTAGTGGAAACAAAACAAAAAATTCCCCTAATTTGTTTATTATATGTACATTACGTTTTGTGGTAAAACCCAAAAATTTGTATATTTATATAAAAATATAATCTTTTTCACAATGATTTAAACGTTTTCACTTGGCAATAACTATTGCTTTACTATGAATAGAATAAAGGAAAACAAATATAACTAAATGTCCTTACATCATCATTAGGTATTGCAGTGACCTACTTTTTGTGATTTTTAATTACAATTAGTTTATGGTGTCCTGTAAAATGTATATATGTGGTTAACTGAGATAATGCAAAAGACCTTCACAGAAATTGGAATGCGGAAAAAACCTTCAAGGCGTTATAACTGATAGACATAAAGTGGTAGGTAGGTTTGCCTAGGTATTCTTTGTTATACATAGGTATATGGTGATAGTTGAAAATTCAGCTGGAATTTGACAATTTCTTTTCATTCGTTGTTGTTGCTGCTGCTGCTGCTGCTTATCGAACGTCAACGTCAAAGTCTGGGGCGGCAGTTGTAGCGCGGCTTTTGACAACACGACGCGATGATCGTGGCAAACGAATGTGAAATGTGGGAGACACAGAAATGTTGCCGTGTTGCTGTTTCTAAAACACTGTTTTGTTTGTTGCTGTTGTTGTTATTGCTGCTGCTGCTGCTGCTGCTGTTACCGTCGTCGTCGTCGTTGTCGTCGTCGACGTCTGGTTGCAGCGTCGCTCATCAAATTCAATACGAAAATTTAGTCGCTGAGTTCAGCTCAACGTCGCTGGTTTAGACAGACACACATAATCCACAGATCATAAACTAGCTAGATAGTCTCTGTATATCGTTTAACTAGAGTAAAGAGCAGCAATTTATTTTACAAGCTCTTAAAAGCCGTTGGACCACACAAAATGTTATTTCAAATTGTGATTTAATAAAACAAAAATAAACAAAAACAGAAAAAAAAGAGAAACAACTTACAAAATAGAAGAAAAAAAAAAAAAACGCAACTCCAAAAATATTAACGTCAATAAAGAAAAAATCCTGGCAAAAATTGTGAAGAAAAACCAAAATAAATACAACTATTTGCAAGTGAGTGTGTGTGTGTTTTTATCACTGTGTGTGAATTCGTTTTGACTAATTTCATTAAAGACATGTAAATTAAATCAAATTTGCTTTCATTTGTATAAGGGTATGTGTGTGTGTTTGTGTGTATGTGTGAAATTTTCATGGGCGTAAATAAAAGGGGAAAATACAAGAATTAAGTAACAAGTCAAACGTTTTAAAAAAAATATATGATTTCTTTTTGATTTAGTTGGCCTAATTCATGTTAAGTGATCAAGCTATTGTATTTACTATCAGGCCAACTAAATCTAATATAAATTATATTGTATTTATTCAAATTCTCATATATATTCAGTTTTTGACTCGTTCTGTTTGAAATTCTTTATTATCCCTACTGATTTGGGATCTTTAGAGCTCACATTTGGAAAGTTATATTGACTAGTACACACACATAATAAAACATACACATAAAGAATTTGTATACAATATAAATATAGTTGTATATAATATAAATAGAAGAAGCATATTCGACCATATAGAGTTTATACATCTATGATCAGAATGCCAAGGCAAGTTCCCATAGTCATGTCCGTCTGTAGTTTGGTCATACTGTTCGTCTGTCTATCTATTTGGAGCAATGGGAACGCATCTTTGCCTTAAATTTACCATAGAAATAGTTCAATTCAGATTTAGTCGGACCGAATAGCTATAAGCAATATAGCATAGATGGGTCAACAATAGAGTTTTAGGTAAATAATAGTGTTATTTTTCAAATAATGGTTTCAAAATCGGCTTCCATAATGAGTCAGTAAATTCACATAATGAGCCAGAGTTCTGTCAAAATTTGATTAAAATTGAATTGCATCTGTCATATGGTAAAATGACATTTTAAGACTTTCTTTGGCTTTCGACTTTCTAAAGCAAAAGCTAAGAATTTCTTAATGTTGATCATTTGTTATAGGCAAACTATGTCATTTTGTTCTATGCATTAATCATTTTAGAATTAGTTTCAGTAGAAAATTTCCAAAAATTGTGTCATGTGAAGTCGAGAAAAATGGGGGTAACCCCCCTGTTTGATTGCAATTCGACGCCACTGCGAATTTTCCCAGAGTGTGTTTGCATGTTACATGAATAACAATAGCAACAAAAAAAAAACAACAACAACAACAACAACAGATATATCAACTACAGTAAGAATAAAAAAATACTTAATATCATTACAAATAATTTTAGGCATTTTACTAAGCAATTAATTTAATTATTAGTCAAATGCTTAATTTAAACAAAACGTTTTTTCTTTAAATGAATTGTTGTTTTTTTTTTGCACATTTTTTTTGTGTGTTCTTTTTGGCGATTTTCTTGTTTTGTTTGTATTCGATTTTTGGTAATGCGGGGAGTTGTCCAAGGGGGGGAGGGAAAGATCTAGCGGGTGGTTTTTGTTTTGTTATTTTTGACTCAAAAGTCGTTAGTTTATTTTTTTGACATCTTTTAACTATTTTGTTGTTTTTTTTGTCTTTTACCTATTTATTTATTTTAAATTTCAGTTTTGTTTGGTTGTGTATGCGTGTGCCACTGTGTGTGTGTGTGTGTGTGTGTGTGTTTCCTTCCATTTGTTGTTGTGTATTACCGGAATTGCCGCCACAGCGAATGTCCGGCTTGTGCGTTTGACTATTTTTAGAGCTCTTCATTTGTTGTAGTTTTTATTTTGGCATTGAATTGTGCATAAATACGAGGGTCCGTCTATAAGTATTTGCATTAGCAAGTACAGTTGTGTATGAGTATTAAGTAATGAGTATTAAAATACCCTTTTACCATCCTAACTTGTAGGTTGACAAATGATCTGATTGCTCAAACAAGATGACTTTATTATACACATGCGTGTGTAAAGATATAATCCAGAGAGATCAAGTGGCAATTAGTTAAAGCAGAACATGAAACAATATAAGATAAGCTAACTGAGAGAGAGAGATAGATTCCAACATCAATTTGTTGATAAAAAATGAAAGAAGAAACCTTTTTGGCGTATTCATGCATGAACCGATTTAGTCAGGGAATAGCCCTCGTTAAAGCCCAAAGAAAAGTATTTGTGTATTTATTTTATTTAATTTTATTATCTCTCTTTTTTTTGCCAGCTAATTGTATTTAATTGTTTTCAATTTAGACTTGGACTAAAGCGAAGTATATGTCGCACACACTCAAAAGCTTTGACTATAATGTACCTGTATTGTATATGTATATACATACATATATGTATTTCTTTATATATATTTTGTATTTGTCATGTCATACACACTGTCGCCCTCTATTTATTTGCTGTGACAGACATGCAATTAATAACGTAATGGGTAATTTGGAGCAACTTTCCCCGATGCCCGTCACTGCCACCCATCTTCCACCTACTACATCCAACTCCTCCATGTCTCCGCCTTCTCCCCCCCTATCACCATCAATCTCATACCCCGCAGGCGTCTGACCATCTCACTTACATTTTGTTCTGTTGTGTTGTGTGAAAAGTTTTGTCAGCAGCCGGAAATGGGCAAAAGCAAAAACAAAAAAAAAAACAAAACAAAACGCAACAAAAAAAGTTGAAAATTATTATAGTTAGTAACAATTTTCCATTTGTTTTATTAACCGCCACTCAATGCTCATCATTTATATATAGATGTGTGTGTGTTTATTTGTGTGTCTGTGTGTGTGCGTGTTTTCTCCAACCACAAAATCTGTGAAAAAAATAAATCAAATTAATTGTCATTGCTTTAATTTGTTATTTATCTCTCTCATATCTTTTTCATTTCTTTCTGTGTATAATTTGTTTGACAATTCTCCCAAATCAAAGAGATACAAATCAAGAAATTTTCAAATTATATAGCTTTCTATCTATTCGATATTGATATCTAGTCATTAATTATATATCCCCAGTCATGCTTAGAGTCATTCGATTTAAGTGACAGAAGGATATATTTATCTGATCTTAGAGTTAATGGCGTAGACTAATTTGTTCAATATAATCATTTGAATTTGTTAAATTAAATTTTCAAATTATTATTTCAACTGACTCGATAAAAATATTTTATACAGACAGAAACTATAAGAATGATGAAATAATTGAAATAAAATATACTAAACTAAATGCTAAAAATTGTTAATACAATTTTTTGAATATTTTATACAAATATATAAGAAAAATTTGTTCAAATAATCATTCAAATTTGTTGACATATATTTTTAAATTATTACTCAAACTTATGAAATAACAACAGGGAGAGATATATATTTTCTTTCGATTCAAAATTGTTATTCCAAAATTTCACACACTTTGTTCATAGTCATGTACTTATTAAGCCGCCCTCTTTTCAATCGCAGCCATTGGCGGATCTAGAGATACGGGATTCCCCCAAAAAATTTATTTATAAATCAAATTACAATTTGTTTGTTGTAGAAATTTTTAGTTTATAGTTTGTATAGATTTTCAAGTATTTGGTTTCGAGTTTGTTTAAGACGCAGTTTGTCAGTTATTATCCAGATCCATAAACTATAATTTCATTTCTACCAATTACTAATCAATCAATCAGACACTAAGTTTGTACATTGTGGCTAATTCAATAGGTTAGTTTATTTTAATTCACAACTCACGCCACCTCCGCCTCCGCCTCCGCCTTTTTGCCTCTGTATAATGCCCTTCTGGCCAAAAAGGGTAATCGCATTTAGCTATGATTATTATTTCCTGATGGAATAGATAGCCAAGGTACATATATAGGAAATGCCAAAATAGGTAAATCGTTGGTGAAACGTGATCGATGCGATGTTGTATAGTCAAACGGTGGGTGACCTCAATTGCAATCATGGTAAAAAGAATATACATAATTCATATATGAACGTGTGCGTTTCTGATGTATGTAGAGAATTGTTGAAATTTTTTGTTTGCATTTTAGCCACGACAATTTGTGTTCGCATCGCTGTTATCTGTTTTAATAGGGTTCAACGCACGTTTGGCGAATTATGACTGTGTCGGAGCAGGCAATGAACTGAGCGTATAGGGCCTAGAGGCAAGGGGCTAGTGGCTAGCAGCGTTTGTGGGAGGCCAGTTGCAAGGAACAACTGGTTTTAGCGTCCAAGTGACATCTTGTATGTTTACAATTTCTACTTGATAACAAGTTTTTTTGTTTTGTTTTGTTTATGCATAACAAGATGCTGTTCGATCTTACACAGTTTAACAGATTTTCTTCATGATGACTTGTAAAATTGTCTATATATAGTTTAAGAGATGGTGTGAAAACAAATTCTCCCCTCATCACCCTGAAGTGAAGCGTCCCCAGTCCACTTGGTGATCAGCAATGTGAATAAAAGTAATTAACGCACTTATAATTGAAAGTGAGGCAACTTGTTTGCTTACAAAGTTTAAATGAAATCACTTTACTTCACTTTAAACCACATGGAGCCGCCTATGGGGTTTGCCCCTTAAAGTATGCTGTAGGCTTAAAAATTATTCATTGTTTTCAAAAATATTAAGACTTTTCGTATGCCTTGTAACTTCAAAATTGTCTATAAGCATTCAATTTACATAGGCTTCAAAAAGTAAACTCTGCTATTACGTAGTGCATACTTTAAGGTGCCAAGTTCTGATATATCACATGCCCGTGCTTTTAGCTGGATCATATGCCAAAATTACAATGTAATAATATATTGTTGCATAAAGTTTAAGTCCTTGATTGCTCTTTAAACCTAATGGTTATGATCGAAAGTAAAAACAAATTTGGTCACATTTGGAAAAATGAAAAACAGCTACCTGACTCGAAGATAGAGTCTAACGTATAGATTACTTACAAATATCTAAGTTGAGCATAAGAAATACTGACTTATTGAGTCACTCTTTGTTTTAAAACGCATTTAACTTAAACACCAACTGTTATAGGGACAATGATTACAATTCTGTAAAAGAACTAATTACCAATTGATTACAAATTACTGATTCATTTCTATTTAGCAAAGAGCTGAAAAACCAGACCAAGTAGTGTAGAGTATATCTATGAATAAAAGAGAATCGCATGTAGATCATCTCCAGATCAATTCGTGTGCGGATCATGCTGATCAAGAGAATAAATAAGTATATAGATCTATTATGGAAACCCTTATCCTATATATCATTTACGGGATACAAACCCTTTTAACTTGCCGCCAAATTATCTGTCATTAGTTACAACACGTTTATCGTCTACTAAATACATACGTACATATGTAGTATATATTGTGTGTATGTATGTACATTTGCATTTCCTTCAAAAAAAACTAAACTACGAGTAGAGAAACCAGCTGCAATTAGTCGTCTTAGGCCAACTGATTTTCTGCCTAAGCCAAATGATTCAAATGCAAATTGCTTCGAATCATTTCATTTCATTCCATTTTCTATTTCAATTCCCTCATTTCTATTTCTAATTTTTTACAATTAAAGCCAATTTAGAGTAAACAAAAGTAATGTTTAGCCAACACCCCACCCGCTCGCGATGCGGTTTCTCATTCCTCGAATCCCATTCCCTCCCTCCCTCCTTGTCGTTCTACCTGGCCAACAAATGTGAGCAATGGACAAAGCAAAATAATCTGATAAGCTGATATCCACTGTACGAGAATATATATATATATATATATATATAGATGGCAGAACAACAACAATCGCCATAATTAACTCAAGCTTAAACTAAATTTTCGTCTTTTTGGCCGACTGCGTCATCTCAGTTTTTCTCTACCCCCAAAATACCTAACAGCCTCCCCTTCATTCGTTTTTTCTTTCATTTATTTTCTTTCTTGTTTTCGTTTGTGTGTGTTTTTTTTTGTGCTTTTGTGTATTTTTATTTTAGGCGGAAGTTGAAAATTAAAAGTGGCTAGCAAAAGTGCACTTTATGGGTCGCTGGTCGTACTATATAGACACAGACACACACTCACACATGTGTATAATATATGTGTACTATATCTTGGCTATATGTGTGTGTGCGTGCGACAGTCAAGGTCAATTAGCTTGGCTAAATTTTTGTCACTCGCTTAATGGGCAAGACATGCCAGCCGACGGAGTGTTAACTAAATGGTGATTAATTATTTCATATTTAAATACTAAAACAATAAAGAAAAACATGAATGCATTTTGCTCTCAATTTTAGATAAAGGCATATACAAATTTCTTTCAACTATCGAATGAATAAGTCTTGTACAAATATTTTTCAATAGTTCATAAACGAAAAGTATTTAAGGGATTATTCCAATTTGAACTTTTCTGTGTTTGCCTATCTATGTATGTATTATCTATCATTAAAATCACTTTTTGAGATCGTAAACCATAAATTGTGATTTTTATTTCAACTTTTTAGCGTCTATTATGAATAAATAAATGTATATATATAGAATCAGTAATTAAAAAGTCATAATTCATTTCGATAACAAATGCAATAAACAATGATATAAAGTTCGATTATTTTATTAATGCGTTATGAAAGTCTATATAATTTTGAATAACCTCTTTTTTCAGCATTTAAATTTATTCAAGTTTAATTTTTTAGCTCAAGCATTGAATATTACAATGTAAATAGTTTTTTATATAATTCTGTATAAAAAGAAGGGGTATATATCTTACATTTTCTAGTCTTTGATATGTGAGACTTCAGATAATCTCTTAACAAAAACAACTCAATTGATAAATGAAATTTTTGAAATATTTGCTGAAAATAGGCAAAGAATTTTACTTGCTTTTCTTTACCCTGGAATTTTTCAAAGTAATCTTTGGTATACAAAATTGTTGTAGTTATTATCATATCAAAAGTCATTTGCCGACTTTTGTTGACATTATGTCTGACAATGAGTTTTTGACTGTTTGTTGATTATTTTAACTAGATTTATTCGAGTTTGTTCTACTATTTGATTTGGTTTCACTTCTTTCGTTGCCATCTACTGTCATTATCTAATTAGGAATTTACTTTGGTCTTATCATATCATTTTGTCTTGGGTTTTCCTTTTGTCCCAGCATCACGATGATGACGACGACGACAACGATGATCATCATTATCATTATCGTCGTTGGTCGCTTGTCAAATAGTGTCTTAATGAAGCATGTTCGAAACACACATGATAAAGTTTTCATGTGAATTTTTAACAAATGTAATTAAAGTTGGAGTCGTGTCGAATTGACTTGAGTGTTGCGTTGCGTTAAGTTGGATTGAGTTGAGTTGAGTTTGCTCACAAAAAAAAGGCCTTTCGATTTGATGATGATTACTCGTGCCTTTCGTTTTATCTGCGCTTGTTTGGCTTGAAAATCCCATTAACAAGAAACAAAAATTACTTGTAATTGTTTTGCCAAGTGCATTTTGTGTTTACACTTATGTTTGTGTTTTGTGTATATTCTGTATTCTGTATTTCTGTTTTTGTATGTACTGCTATTTACACAAGTGCTGTGGTTTAGAACAAGCCACCTAACTATATACATATGTACATATACCTTCCCTCATCCCACCGCTCAGCTCAGTTCCCATAATCGAAAGCATTAAACCCGTATCAATGAATTACTATTGTGCAGAGCTGAGCTGATAATTCGCGTTGAAAACATTTGTGGCATTCTGAAGATTATTACAAGTGTTTCTCTATTACAATAGTTGCAAAATGTTAGCTTAGCTTCAACATAGTTTCACAAGAAGATGTACTTTAAATTCGAATCACAATGGAATCAAACCGAATCAAACAAGTTTACACTTCTTTGCAACTTATTTCAAATTTTTAAACACAAATTTCTGGTTAATCTGCCTGTATTTTCGTCAATTTGTAAACGATTTCTAAATCTCAATCACGATATTGTACATAAATTGTACAAATTTTAGTTTCTCATTTTGTTGCATACTTTAAGGCAAATGAACTGATAACGTGAATTTTTTTTCCAGGTGAATTGAAATTCACGCATTATGTCACCAAAGGACGGCAGCTTGGATTTGACCACCAAGCAAAATAATAAATTCACATCAAACACTAATCATGCGTCACGCCCACCAACAACAGCCAACGTCATGCCCACCGCCAATGCATCCTTGCCGGAGAAAACCGATCCAGATATGATGAAAAAGAACTCCTCGCCAGCTTCACCGGTTAGTCCGTCAACTGGTAAACGCACCTGGCGGGAGAAATTGCGCTTGGTGGCTAACAATATCACTGTCGAGCCCATTCTGGCTGCCTATATAATGCCCAGTGTTCTATCCAATTTGGCAACACAGAATCTCAATCTAGAAAAGGCATGTCGTGTGAACATGAACTACGGAGATGTGGTCTGTGATGCTCTCACACGTCGTCAAACAGCCAACTATACGATGTGAGTAGAATGATGGAAAGACTGGGAAGAGATGATATAAATTTACAATCGTGGTTATTGTTTGATTTTTACAGGGAAGAGGAAACTGTTCAGCAAATGGTGGCACGTATGGCTGCATGGAAGACTGTGATACAATCTATGTTTCCCTGCTTATTGATCTTATTTTGGGGTTCATGGAGTGATCGTCATCGTAGGCGCAAACCCTGCATTCTCATACCAGTTGTGGGTGAATTTTTCGGCGTGGTTGGTCTAATGTTATGCGTTTATTTTGAGAATGCTCCAATGGAGGCGGCCGCCTTAACTGAGGCAATATTTCCATCGTTAAGCGGCGGTTGGTTCACCATGCTAATGGGTGTCTTTAGCTATATAGCAGATATAACCACCGAAGAGGAACGTACCCTTAGAATTGGTATACTCAATGTTTGCTTTTCTGTGGGTGTACCCATTGGCATGGCATTTAGTGGAGTCCTGCTTAAGTAAGTCATAAGCGAGCGAGAGAGAGAGAGAGAGAGATTGAGAATTTATTTTTTGTATCGTCTGTCTTTCAGGCAAATTGGTTTCTATGGTGTTTTCTCAATATCGGCCGCCTTCTATGTACTTGCCTTTGTGTATGGTTTCTTTTTCCTAGAGGAACCTGTGGCACGACCCGAGAAAAGTGAAATACCGCAAAAGAGCCTGCTGGCCGATTTCTTTGACAAAGAGCATGTGGTGCAGACATTCCGTGTGGCCTTCCAGAAGGGCGAGAATCAACGGCGCAAACGTGTCATACTCCTGATGATTGTCGTCATGGTGATCATTGGACCATTGCATGGTGAAATGGCCGTATCGTATCTGTTCACACGCTTCCGTTTCAATTGGTCTGAAGTGGAGTTCAGTTTCTTTTCCACATATGCCATGTTCACGGGCCTGATTGGAGTGATCTTCTGCGTGGGTGTACTCTCGCATAAATTGAATATCGATGATGCTCTAGTTGGTGTCCTATCGAGCACATCGAAAATACTGTCATCGTTTGTCTATGCCTTTGCCACACTGCCGTGGCACATGTATCTGGGTGGCCTGGTGGAGATATTCAATGGCACGGCATTCATAGCCATGCGTTCGATAGCCACCAAGCTGGTATCCAAGGATGAATTGGGCAAAGTGAATTCATTATTCGGTGTGGCTGAAGCTCTAATGCCTATGGTATTTGCACCCATGTATACCACATTGTATGCGGCAACATTGAAAGTATTGCCAGGTGCCTTCTTCTTGCTTGGTGGAGCTCTTACAACATTTTCGGTGGTTATTTTCTTGTAAGTTGTTGCTGCTATATTTTTTATTCAACTATTATCTAATGACCTGCTTTTCTGAATGTCTTCTTGTCCAGATGGATGTACCGTTTCCAGTTGAAACAGCGTCGCCGTAAATTGGCCCGTCCCGATGCTGAGGAAAATGCCTGCAATACTGTCAAGGATCCCAATGGCAATATCAATGCCATTGAGGCTTTAGCCTTGGCCAGTGAGGCAAAGGGTCAGTTAAATGGCATCATTTCTAATGTGATACATGAGTCTTTGGTGGAGCACACGCCACCAGCTGCCAATGGCATTGATAATCGCGGCTATGTTCAGGATAATCCAGAAAAGACAACAACAACAGCGACGACAACGGCGTCGACTAAGGATTCTTAGATTCCTTATATAGGCCAAGTTGGCTGTTAAATATGTGAATTATCCTGTACCTTTATTTGGGAGGGGCAAGGAGTAGGGGCAAGCAGTTTTGTTTATATCATTTTTTATTGTCAGTTCTGAACGATGTGAACTGATTTTCCCCTCCTTCCTCCCCCACCAAACCTTATCCTATGTGTACATTATTTTATTGTATTGAACTTTTTTTTTGTCGTATTATTTTAGCCTTAAGTTACTATATATATCTAAACGATTTTCCCTTTTTAATTGTTTTCATTTTTTTTTTGTTTTCTAAATTAATTTTTTTGTTAAATATGCTTACACTTAAGACCACTTTAAAAGTATTGAATAAATTTAATAACGTCCAAAAAAAAAAAAAAGTATCACAGGATTTTTGACCCCGAAGGGAAATCGCTTGGCCCCAGGAAGTGAGGCGGAAGTGAAACCGAGGCCACGATGTGCATTTTCGACTATTATTGAACAGAGTAATCAGTTTTTGCGGCTACTGTCGCAACACACACATTACACACAGACACTCACACACAACCATGGACACATAAATGAACTGGTCCCTGATAATTGTTGCACAAAAACGGATGTTTATCTGGCATGAAAAGGATACTCGAGTTTCATGGTTTTGTGCTCCATTCGGCTTATCATTGGTTAACTTTGTGTCACACTATGCGAAATTAGGCTTCTCCCTCCGACCGCTAAACTAACTGGAAACGGTTGGCCAATATTCGCTACTACTATTTATGATTGAGAGGATTTTTGCTTTAAATGTGGGTGTGTGTGTCGCTTGTGGGTGTTATTTTACTTCCTCTGTTATTTTTTTTTTTGGTCTCAGAGCATTTGCAGTTCGTTTAATTTCCTGCCCCTTGTTGTTGCACATTTCGATGACCACATGAGGCACTGGCACGTACTGCACTTGACAGACGACAGACGACTGAGATGGAGAGAGATAGAGAGAGAGAGAGGGAGGGAGGGAGAGTGCTTGGTAGGCGTGGCAATGGCATCATCCTTTGGCTCATTCTCATTCTCAATGTTGTCGTTGTCTCGCTTGCCTTTTAATTACTTTTTGCGATATTGACTATATACAAAAGCGCACGCCGTTGCGTTTCCTTTCTAACGCCCACCTGGCCATGCCACGCCTACTCTGCACCAAAAAAGAAAAAAGAAAGAGATAACGCCTCTCTTCCCTCCTTCCATATCTATAATTGGGGGCGCCCACTTGTGATCATGCCGAGTAAACCTTTTTGCTTGGCAACAAATTGTCAGAAACTCACCAAAAGAGACAAAATGTTTCAACAACATGTTGCTAAACTTTGTTGACAAAACATTCAACTCCCATTATGTTGCCAGATAAATGTGTTTTTGTTTGTTTTTGTTTCTTTCGGCTGTTGTTTAGTAATTTGATATTTAAGATGAATTTTTGACCCATAAATAATTGGAGTAAACAATGCGAGCACAACGAATGCTTTTAGCCCCCAAAACAAAAAAGGGGTATATCAAAATAATGGCTCCAAACTGAGCCTGAAGTGGGATGAGACAGATGAGAGAGGTGGTGGCCTAGCCCTAGAGGGGCTTCATGGCTTGGGCTTGTTGTTGCTCTCGGGTCATAAATCTAAAAAGAGATGCATTTAATCTGGCTTAAACACGCATTTTCTTGACAATTTCACAGTAAACATCGACGTTAAACATGTCCCAAAGTGCGTGGTGGACGGGAGGGTTTGGGGTGGGGGGATTCAAATAAGGCAAATGAATTGACTTTGGTTGAGGGGTTTGGGAGAACAGCATAATTAATATGCGATTTTTTTGATGTCTATAAATCTACAAATGATAACATTAAATCAAATGCAAAGTGAAGAGAACTCAAGCAGGCAAAAAGAGAAAAGACAATAAGGAAGGGAAGACGAGGAAAGGAAGGCGCACACCAACTTGGTTGGCCATCAAACGAGTTAATGAAGCGGAAGGCACAACAAAAAAAGAAACCCCTCCCCACACACACACACACACATACACTTACCCACAGATGGGGAGAGAGCAAAAAAAAAATCCTTAAGGAATGCAGAAAAAGTCAAGCGATTTGACCGTTAAATTCCACAAAAGGCAACCCCCAGAGAGGATTTTGGATGCCCACACCCATCTCCACACACATACACACACCCTCTACTATATAAACAAACACACACTTGGCTACACAAACTGGCACACACACACACACACACACACACACACACAGGCACACTCGTCTGCCCACCCAGGAAGCTTATTTTGTCTCTTGACCTCAATTTTGCTTTTGGTCTAGGCTTTCCCTTTCTTCTTTCTGTTTCTGCTTCTGTTTCTGTTTCCGTTTCCGTCTCTTGACTTCAACTTCGATGCCAAATGCTAAGTAGTTTCGCTTTTAGTGCAAAATACTTCCTACTCCGCAATCTTCCTGACACTTTACCCCACTTTAACATTCGCCCATCATTGTGTGTGTGTGTGTGTGACTTTGATATTTGCCCCTTGAAGTAGCCAGAAAATAAAAGTTACATTCGACTTAAGTGATAGAAGTTGGTGGGTGTTCATTTGTGTGTGTGTGTGGGTGGTAGGGAAACATAAGCCAAAAGGTTCAAAATCGAATTTCTACATTTTTTTCGAGTTAATTGGCTAACAGTAAGAAGTTCTAAATAACATTTTCAAGGCAAATAACTTGGTAAAAGCAAACAACAAGAAAACTCTCAATATTTTTGAAATTTATTCTGGAATTAGCTATCAGTAAAAACGTTTTTAGCAAGACACAATAAAATGCTCAGAACAAACAATGGAATAATTTCTATAAACCGTTTCCGGTAACCATATTACCAATATGCTGCTAATTCCTTGCAATTTGCTTAAATTAAATTTCACAAAGAAAGCCTTTTTTGTTTCGTATTTTGCTCAACTGAAGTATTCACTCTATTAATGCATGTGATGATGCCTTAACCCCATTCAGCGCTTTCCAAAAATGAGGAATAAAAAAAAAGTATTATTAATGGAAAAAAAAGAAACTTGAAATAAAAAACTTCCGCTATGATGATTCCGATTTGGATTTGCCTCATTCACAAATGCAAAAATGCAGACAAAATATGCCCAGGCAGAGACAGAGACATGGCGACGCCTGCGCAACAGACGACTCGACCGTTTCCTTCAGTTACCTTTTTTCACCATATGCCCCGTCCGCCTGTCCGCCGAACCACTCCAGCAGTGCCCCCCACCACCTCGTCAACAAAATTTTCAGGGGCTTCCTTAATGCTCACAACTTGCCCAGCGGCATGCTCCCAATAAGTATAAACAAAACATAACAAAAAAAGAAAAATATAAAACAGAGTTCCAGTTGTTCAAAATAAAAAAAAAAGAAGAATAATATGGAAATCTCGATTTTCAGTTACCCTTTAACATAGGTCAATCTACAGACTACTGAACAATGAGGGTAATTAGAGTTACAATTCGTTTGTATTAGAAGCAAAACAATGGAAACGAAACAAACACGAATGTTATCGATAACAGAAAGCATCAGCTCAATGAACAATATACATATGTATGTAATCAAGGTATTTTCCTTAGGCAGGGCGAGGGGGATTGAACAAGTCTCACGTACTACGTACTACTTATTGTTAGTAAGCAATAATCTAACATAAGCAATGCAAATCTAGATGGAGCTCCAAACGACAGTTTTCAGCTTATGTGTGAAACGCTGGAAATAAAACGAACGCTGCTGTTATCGATAACACACAGCAATAATCATATTAACCATATACATATACCAGGATAAGCAAATGCTATGGGACCGTGCTTTGGGGGCGCTTTTAGAAAAATTCTTAAAAATGCGTAACTTTACGAATATGTCAATTAGCCAAATTTTTACAGATTTTCGAAAGTGAGATGGCTTGATGACTTAACATCTTCATCATTTTCAAGAGACAAAAATGCAACACAAAAACAAAAACAGCAAACTATTCCAATAAATTGTAATTTCATGGAGCTCTAATATAGTCAAATTTTTGAGTATTTGAAAAATTCATGTTTTTATTTTGAAGTTAGAGTAAGGTCTTTTAATCTACATTAGAATCTTGAGAGCTACACTTTTGCCAATTTTCGCAAATTCTACGTTCAGTTTGATTTAGGATCTGCACGGCAAAGAAGTGGTAATCTTAATATTATTCTTTACTCACCTGTACTAACATGTCCTGTACACTTCGGTACGATAATTAGACACAAGATTTGCTTTAAATAATAAAAAAGGAGGAAAAATTTATTGATTCTACATTGATGTAACTTGATATACCCTCTAAAAATTTACGTTTACGGGGTATACGAAGAGGTAGTAGGTGGGGGGGAAAGCTTCAACCTTTGTCAAGCTGCAATTTGTAAAGGCCGCATTACGTACCTACTTCAGGCCCCTCCCGCTAGCCATCGACCTACACCTCCTTCACACCCTCCGTGGAGATCCACAAAGCTTCCGTTTGACTGGCCAACGGTTTCACCTTCTTCCTTCTGCCTTCTGCCCACCGCCTCTGGACCCACTCGTCTCGTCTCACAATTGTTGTCGTTGCGTCCGCCGTTTTTGGGCCTTTTGATTTATTGTTTTTGACATTTTTTTTTGTCGTCGTCTCGCATTTCTTTAGTTTCAGTTGCTTTTCAAGTGGTTTCCCTTCCCCCCACCTCGTCAACCGTTTCCCTTCTCCCATTCCTCCTGCTCCGTCTCGTTCTCAGTCTCGGTCTTGGTCTCGGTCTCGGTCTTTGTCTTGTTATGTTTTATTTATAACGGATTTGTTTATAAATATTTATGTATATAGGAGAAAGAGACGCACAGACTCGGAGGAAATGAGAGAGAGATAGATTCCTTCGTTTCTTTTATTTTTGTTGACCTGTTGTAGGTTTTTTTTTTTTTCTTTTTGATGCTGTTGATTTGGGTTGATTTTCTTTCGGTTTATACGTAATGGAATTTTAATTTCATTTGCTTGCACACACACACACACAAATGAAAACTTTCAGTTTTTCTTTTCTTTTTTATTTTTCAAAAGAAAAAAAATGAGCGAAACCTGCCAAATTGGAACCATGACTTCAGGGGCAAAGCCAAAAAAAAAAATAAAAAATATGCAAAAAATGTTGATTTTTTTTCTCCTTCTTTACTTTTTGCACCAGGAGCAGGCGCAAAACATCTAATTATGACGCCGGACTTGAAGAGTGCCGCTAGATGACGGCCTCCGACCACCTTAATAACTAAGATGACCATGATGATGATGACCAAGATGATGATGGCCATGCCGATGATGATGATGATGCTGATGGTTTTTGGGCGTGCCTGGTTTATTGTTGAGTTGAGCTCAGTTCAGCCAAAATGAGTCTCTCTGTCTAACGGTGTAAAGTGAAAATTTGGCAAAAAAAAAAAACATGCGAAACTCTCTTTTCCAGAAGGCATTTTGAGAGCAAAACAAAAATTACTTGCAATTAGTTCAATTACCGCTTAGAGGTTCAACATCAAATTACTATTGATTAGCTAGATGAGAAAAATAAAACTCACTTAAGCCACACAAAGTGACTTACAATTGAATGGACTAAGTTCATTAGTTTTAAATAAGTTTTTCTTATTTCTAAAACTCTTTCAATTGCATTTACAACAATCAAATTACCTAAGATTAAATAAATATTTAAGTTGTGAATGTCTAGAAATCATTTGAATTGCCTTTTTATGGCCTACCACAATGGCAAACACTTCTGAGACGAAATCCTCTGAAAACCGCGATTTTATATATGAAACTGGTCAAATTTGGTTGTCCAACAATAATGATCGATTCAAAATTTTCGATTTTCTCTTTGAACGGCCTCTGAAATTATGAGGTAGATTGATTCCTGGCAAACAAGTTTCCTATTTTCAGTCAGAACTTTAGATTTTGCCTCATCGAACTCAAAGTTTCTATTCGAAGTTGCATTTAACTCAAATATTTTATTTCTTTTCTAACATGAGACCACAAATTAAACAATTTATTTAACTTTCAATCATTTTGCAGATTACAAATGTTTCTATTTGTTAATTGTAGGTGTACATATCCATAACATATAAATAAATATATATATATATATATATATATATATATATATGTAGGTACATATATAAATACGTATGTTCGTGCATAACTTTTGTGGTCAGATTTCATACTGATTCAATTTACTGCCAAAATGCTTTAGTCGACTTTTTGGTTTAATTTCAAATTTCAATTCATTTTTGTGCAAAAAGAACAAGAGAAAAATGAAATTGTTTCGGTTTGTTGCTTTGAAAAATATTTGTTAAAATATTTCATAGTTTCATGGTAGAGAAGGTTATTGTTGTTGTTGTTCTGGCCTATGTATTTCTAATGAGCTATGTGGGTGGCAATGCCCCAAAAACACACTCCCCCAAAACATATACAGCCCACTTTCCCTTCCCCCTCTGTCCGACACATGGATGTGTGTGTGTGGTGTGTGTGTGTAATTTATTTCATTTAAATGATTTATTTATTTTTGCTCATTGCCGTTTTGGAAGGCAGCTTGAATCCAGTTTCGGGTCTTCCTTTTTAGCTCCTTGTTGTTCTTGTTCTTGTACTTCTTGTTGCCAGGACCCTCTCAACATTCTCGCATTGTTGTGGTTTGCTGCCACTTGCCGGAGATGTTGTTGTTGTTGTTGTTGTTGTTGTTGTTGTAGTTGTTGCTGCTGATGTTGTTAAATTGCTTCTGGCATTTGATTTGTACATCATTTTTAACGAAGCATAAAGTTTTCTCAACATGTATGTGTTTCTGTGTATGTACAGGACACAACCAGTACACAGAAATATCCTTGGTGCTCTCTCTCTCTCTTTCACCCTCTGTTGGCTCACTTGACTCTGCGGTTATTGTACGAGTATCTTTTGACTCGCATCCATCGGTCCTTGTTTCACTTTCTGGTTAATGAACAACATAAAAAAGTGGCATGCAGATATATTTTTGGTTTTGCCTTCAGTTTGTTGCCATTGTTCGTGTTGTTGTTGTTGACCAAAACCAAAAATATTCCTTCTTCCCTGTGCCCAGCTTCAATATATGCTTACATGTACATATGTATATGTATGTAGAACATATCGTTTCCTTTTTTGTTGGGTTCTGCCACTGACAGGATGCCAAATAGGCATTTTCATTTGCAGGAAATATTAAATCAACAAATTACAAAATTACAGTCACACACACAAACACACATGTACACCGAAGTAAAAGAAAATTGAAAATGTTTGCATTTCTCAACTAAAAGAAAATTTCGTGTAACTTATTCGAAATGTAGTAAAAGAAACAAAAGGAACATTATTTGTTAAAACTAATACATTAAGAATTATATTAGGATTGAAAATATAGTAATTGAAATAAAGAAAACAATCGGAATAACAATAAACTCTAAGACTTAAACATTAATATATTAAACTAAAAGCAATAATGTTAAATTATATTGAATTTATTAAGAAACTCTTTGGTTTTAACAGAAAGTTGCAGCTGGCAAACAAAAACGAAAACCATCTTGTTCAAAATAATAATAAAAAAACATAAATTTAAAATTTAACAACAATTTTGATTTTATTTTAAACATTTTTGGCCTCATTTGGATGAACCAATTGTGGTTAATTAAATATCTATTAAATTGGGCTTAGATTTGCGACATAATTTTTTTATCTACTAAAAGTTTCAAACATATAAAAAACAATCAAATATTATGAAAAAATAAATTTGTTTTTAAACCTTAACCTATCTAAGGATACCAAAATGGAAATGGAATAAAAAGTCACATAAATGTTTGCTGCTTTTGAAATTCCTTTAATAGATTTCGTTTATGCTTAAACTAGTTGAGAATTATATAGGCCAAGGCGTTAAAAAGAGGGCAAAGTCCAAGCACGCATTAAACTTGTAATTCTTTTGTTTTTTAGGTGTATTTTTTTAAATTATTCCGGGCAGGTAATGAATTAGTTCATTTATATTTTAAACTATGTATGAATATTAACTTTATGACTTTTTATAGAATGAATCGAACGTTGATAGAGAATACAAAATCTCACAGAATGAAAAAGAATAAAGTAGTAGTAATTGTCATTTCTTGAATTTACAATTGAATGGCATTACCCGATCTTTAGTTTCCATTCTTTAGTTTTTGTGCATCTGTGTATGTGTTAATCCTCCAATTTGTAGCTGCCTTTCATCTTCCATATCATGACCATTGAAGCATGCCGTGAGCGGTGGCTTCTGCTGGTATGGCTCTATATGTCTTTCTTTTTTGCTCCCTCATCTTAATGTTCATCTTCATCCTCATGCTCTTGCTCATGCACTTTGTCAAGTGGCAGAAGACCCCAGCGACGTCGTCATATCTCAAGTGCAGCAACATCAACGGGCATCACCATCATCATCATCGATGGGTAGACTATCGGAAAATCACGTAATGGGCACGTAGGCCAAATATTTACTTAAGCCCAAACCGAAGCAAGGCAAAAGGCAAAGTAAAGCGAGGGAACTGGGAACATTAATGTTGTGGTGGCAAACCAATTGACTTGACAACCGAGAGAAGGGAAATGGAACCGGAGATGGGGCACTGGGGGACAAGGTGATGCCAAAATCGGTGCTGCGGTGCTGCTGCTAGTATGTACTCTACTGCAACTGCAGATAGAGATAGAGGAGGAGGTTCGAGGTGAAGTTGAAGTTGGAGTTGGAGTAGACAATAACTTCCTGGCTGCAATTGTTTGACTTAATTGCCTGCAACTGCTTCTGCTTCGGCTTCGGCTTCAGCTTCTACTGCTGCAACTGGAGAAGTTCGACATGGACTTTGACTCCCAGCGGATGGTGTAAACAGTAGAGCCCAACCAATGTTTGTATGTGGTTGGTGTGCGCGTGTGTGTGTGTGTGTGTGTGTAGCAACCAGTCCACCCCGGGTATCCCGGTAAATAAGCATAACTCAAATTGACTTTGCTGCTTTTCGGGTGTTCCCACACACACACACACACATACAGTTCTATTGAAGGCAGGAGGTAGTTGAGGTTTACCTTTGATGGCCGCCTGTGGATTTTTCCTTTGATTTTTATGAATTTCCCCGCAGCGTTTTAACAAAATATGAAATTCGGATCATAACTTATTTAATTCGAACGGTGAACCACTATTACAAAGAAATAAACAAATAATATCAATTAAATGGATCACCTTTGATTTGATTTGTGCCAAAGGAAGTTTACATTTGCAATATTAATTTTTAGATTTTGATTATTAAATAAAGTGGAGTATTTTTAAGAAAATTTCACATGTTTTAGTTTAAAATTTGTATACATGATTTGTAGCTTTTTGATTTGTAAAAAACTCTTGCTTTATAAAGTTTTTAAAATATATATTCTTATGATATTTTTGGACAAGTTGCTCTACAATTTCGTAGGAAACTTGTAAAGATTTATAGAAAATATACAAACTTTAGATAGTTTTTATACCATACACCCATAGGGTGAAATGGTATATTAAAGTCGCCAAAATGTATGTAACAGGCAGAAGGAAGCTTTTCCGACCCCATAAAGTATATATATTCTTGATCAGGATCAACAGCCGAGTCGATATAGCCATGTCCGTCTGTCCGTCCGTCTGTCCGTCCGTCCGTCCGTCCATCCGTCTGTCCGTCCGTATGAACGCCTAGATCTCGAAGACTATAAGAGATAGAGCCACCAAATTTGGAATGTAGGCTCGTGTAGTATGTAGAGTGATCGAGTTTGTTTCAAATTTTTGCCACGCCCCTTTCCGCCCCCGCAATTCAAAAAAAACGTTTATCTCAAAAACTATTGCAGCTAGAGACACCATATTTGGTATGTATATTTGCTTAGTAAATGCGCACATTTTGTAAGTATAAAGATTTTGCCACGCCCCTTTCCGCCCCCGAAATTTGAGAAACTCGATTGTCTCCCGTAATTTTTTACTTTGTGGAATAAAATTTGGCACACCTAAATTAAATACTAATACCCAGCAAAATACCAAATTTGATCAAAATCGGACAAAAAATAGCCAAGTTATGCATATAAACGTTTTTCCATAAGGCCGGAGTTGGCCGTTGGCAGGTGGTGGCGCTAAGGTGCTCATATGCATGAGTGAGCGAGATACTAAGATATGCTTCTAAAGCATGTGAACAGAAATTTTTAAAAATAAGCAAATGCATTTGTTATTACAAATTTGAAATATTTGTTTTACTGGTGTATGGTATACCCAAGTCGGCGAGACGACTTACTTACTTCATTTGTTTTAAGATTCCTTTTTATACACTTGGGGTCAAAATAATAGGTATTCGAATCATTGAGAAACAGTTCTCTTTTTATGGACTGCTTTCAAATCCAGGCTCGCAACAAAGAAGAGAATTGTAAGTATTGTTGTATGTATTTATGAATTTTTCAAATATTATTTTGGAAATAACAATTATTTTCGGTCCCTGCTTTAATTACAAATAATTGAATTAGAAATATAAAATAAATAGAAGTTTTATTAATTCTTTTTAAGCAATTTTCCAAACAATTGATCGTCTTAAAAGAATTTGTGTAGATACATTTGCAAAATTGGCCCAAACTAAACACTCTGGCAACATATCACTTCAACATTTGTGGGCAACACACACTCACAGAGGTAGAGAGAGAGAGAGAGCGAGCTAAAGAGCGTCAGCAACAAAAAAGGTTGCCAAACATTACCAACAACGGCAACATACAAGCAGCATCAGCATCATGCAACATCGGCAATGCCAGCAACAGCAACGCCAGCAACAGCAACAGCGACAGCAGCAGCATCTCTCCTCTCAGTTGCGTACAAACGTTTGCCAGGTGAAGAACAGAAAGCGGCGCAAGCCAAAATACCCATTTGTTTAACGAAAACGAAGACGATAACCGAAGTTAACTTCGCCTACGCGTAAACATTTTCGTCGTTGGTGTTGTTGTTGTTGACACTCGCGAGTGTATTGCCCGTTGGTTTTTCTTTTTTTTTTCTTCTCGTGGTGAATTGTGAGTGTGTGCGTGTGTGTAGAGAAACTCAACATCCCACAATATCAGAAGCATCAGGATAATAATTTATATTTCTTTTTGGAGGCCAGGCAAAAAGGATTCGTGTGTGCGAACAACAGAGCCACGCTGGACGTTGACCGAGTTGCAACGCAGAGCGGAAGATCTAAGAAAACAACAAGATTGTATAGCATATGTAAAGGGGCAAACAGGAATTAAGTTATCAAAACATAAACTATTAGAAGTGAGAAAGAACTGTGTGAGCCTACCTAAGCAAAGACGAGAAATATTTAACCACAACAACAACAACCACATCGATAACAACACCAAAAAAAAACCCCGTGAACAGTTAGAAATTTCGACGGGGCAGCTGTTGCATGCCTTCGTACCAGACTGAGTGACGCCGCCGCCACCGCCGCTGCCGCCGCCGACGCCGCCGCCGCGACTCGCGTGTGTGTGAGAGTTTGATTTTTTTTTTTTTTGCTTTTTCTTTTTTTTTTTTTTTTTGAGTTTTCTTTTGTTTCCTCCTGTGCGATTCTTGTTGATCCTCGCGCGCGCCTCTCGGGAAAGAGGAAAAGAGAAAGAGAGGGAGAGAGAGAGAGACCGCTTTGCATTGCGGGTAATTGATAACTATCATATAGAAAGTGCTTTCGAGTAGAAACTATGACCGGGCAACGAATTTATCGACTGTACTTGCCCCTGCTCGTCAGCCTATTCCTGATTGTTGGCCCGATCTTGACAGCCTCACAGCAGCAGGATCCTTGCTATTACGATGGCAAACCTCGTAAATGTCTGCCGAGTTTTGTGAATGCTGCCTATGGCAATCCGGTGATGGCATCGAGTGTATGCGGTGCCCAGCAGCCGGAACGTTATTGTGAACTCCAACGAGATGGCACTCTGGGCGAATGTCGCATGTGCGAACGTCCAAAGAGCGGCAACAGCCACGGAGAATCCCATCGATTTGCTGCCTCTGCTCTGACAGATTTGAATAATCCCAGCAATGTCACTTGCTGGCGATCGGCTGGAGTGAATGTGCCCCATGACCCGGATACTGCGCCACCAGATAATGTCACATTGACGCTATCGCTCGGCAAAAAATATGAGCTAACTTACATATCGCTTTCGTTTTGCCCGAAATCACCAAGACCCGATTCTTTGGCCATATACAAGAGTTCTGATTTTGGCCAGACCTGGCAACCCTTTCAGTTCTATAGTTCACAATGCCAAAAGTTCTATGGTCGCCCGGATCGGGCCAAAATAAGCAAGTTTAATGAACAGGAGGCGCGTTGCATGAACTCTCAGCACGATGCCGGCGGTGGGAGCGGAGGAGCTCAGAGATTTGCATTCAATACCCTCGAAGGTCGCCCGTCGGCCAATGATTTGGACTCTTCGCTGGTACTTCAAGATTGGGTCACAGCCACAGATATTCGTGTTGTGTTCCATCGCCTGGAATTGCCGCCACAGCTTCTTCTACTCAATCGCGAGAAGATGAGGAGCAAAAATGCCAACAGTTTTAGCGATGAAATGGATGAGGAAGAGGAACTTGAACTGGATGATCGGGATGATGAATACGATTACAATTTGCAAGATAATGACAGCAGTGTCGGCCATTACGATGAAGAGGAATATGAAGAGCCCAAAAAACATCTCGAACTGGAGGATGATATTCATTTGGATTATGCCAATGATGGTGGACAAACTGATAATGGTGCCGGGGGAAAGCGTTTAGCCAAACAGAAGGAAAAACAACATTATCAAAGTAAATTATTAGCCACAAGTTCAACCACTCAATCACCAGGACAAGCCGGACCACCCGGATCGCCATCGGATGCAGCAAAGACAACACCATCTGTTGGCCCCGCCAGCAAACAGCAGCAGCAGCAGCAACAACAGCAACCGGGAGCAATTGCCACCCTAAAATCGGTTAGCATTGACGATTCCCCCTCTATAACGCAGCATTATGCCGTTTCCGATTTCGCCGTCGGCGGACGTTGCAAGTGCAATGGCCATGCCTCCGAATGTGTGGCAACTATTGCCCCTGCCAGCCATTCCCATTCGCACTCTAGTGATCCCTCAGATGATGTCCAAGATGATGATATGCCCGTCCACAGCCATTTCAGGCGACTACCATCTGTCGCCTCATCAAACACAGCATTCAATGCCAAACTGACAATGACCTGTGCCTGCAAACACAATACGGATGGACCCGAATGCGAGCGATGCAAAAATTTCTACTTCGACCGTCCCTGGGGGCGAGCAACCGACAGTGATGCCAACGAATGCAAGAGTAAGTATCCATTAAATGTAACCATTCTAAGAACACCATCATCCCCATCTCGATTCTAATTGGGAACAGGCCGGGACCATAAATTAGTTGCCCATGACACGCGTCCAACAAGAAAAAAAAATTTATATATCCTTAAGCCTCTAACGGCGTTCACCAACAAAAATATTCCCCCATCTCCGTACGCATTTGTTTCTTTGATTAATTTTTTGGACAACAAAGAGAAACGACCGACAACAAAAACAAAGACAACAAAACAAAAAAGAAGAACACACACACCAAAAACCAAGTTAATCGTTAGTTATTTATGGTTCCCTGTATGTTCCATGTATTTATGAGGGTGGAAGGATTCAAGGTGAGGAGTGACAAATAATTGGTTTGTCGTCTGCCATTCGAAATCGAAAAATGTGTGGCAACGATGTGCAAAGATGATGGCATAAATGACCCGCTGACTTTGACAACACAAATATGTGCAAAAGTGGATAAAGTACGCTAAAGGACGACTGCCGACATAGGGACAAAAGTATCTGCATTCCGAATGTAGAAGAGAGAAGGCATTCAAAGTGTTGAATGAACAACAACAAAAAAAAAAAAATCAAATGAAAACCAACGAAGAAGAGAGCAAACTCAAGAATGTTGTATGTGGAATCGATTGCGTTACCCGATGGTCGATGGTCAATGGCCAATGCATTGAATTGAGTTCATTGCGGCACCTCTTCGTCCACCGCCCTCTTGGCTCCTGCCTTCCTCTTCAATTCCTCTGTGGGAGGGAGACATGCACACAATTCATGCAATTGAAAACGGCACTCGAATCGAGCGCCAACAAACAGGAACAGAGTAGAACGGAATCATCTAGAACACAGAACGAATTCACTGTCTACCCAAAATGGCAATGGGCACATCATTGATGATGCTGATGACCATGAAAAGAACTCTTCAACTCTCGAGTATTGCGAAAGCAAAATTCTACGACTTGACCTTTATTGGGAATACAAGAAAAGTAAAAAGTTAAACTGAGGCAGGGAGGAAGTTGGGCAGGTTGAAATGCCAAACACAATGCCAATGAATTGACTTACAGTGACAAATAGTCTCAAACATGAAGAATTACAAATTTCTATAGAATAAATTTCTAAAAGAAACCTATCTAGCTATATAGAGTAGAAAAGCCTTAAAAGGCCATATATTACCATACAGATCATCAATTTCAATTGTTGTTGTGTGGCTCTCATTTTTATGTAAATAATAAACCGTATGTTTTTTTGACCAATAAATTTCTCAAGGTTTAAAGAAACATTATACATATACTACATTCGTACGTAGTTATCATTAAAATATCTATATAATTTAAAAGAAAGTATTCTATGATTAGTTATTTTTGCAGCTTGAGAAAATGTTATTGGTAATTCCAAATAAAAAGCAAAGCTGAAACAAAATATTGCCAAATTAGAAATTAGTTTCTATCACAGTGAGCCAAAATCCCATCGATTAGCATTTTGATTAGTTAGATAAGAGGAATTGAATTTGTCCTAAGCTTTATGGGCTTAAATCTGAATTAGTTTAGTTACCTTCATTTCAAATGCAACGAAACAACCGGCAACAAAGTACCCTGTTTGTGTAGGAAGGAAAGGCAACAAAAAAAAAAAAAAAAAACCAACGCACACACACACACACAGACACAACAAGCGCCGGTTCGAGGCAAGTGATAAAAATATTTATGTTGAGCAAAAGTCCAAGCGACGGCTTGAACCATTTGGTGTGCCGGACTCGCGGCCATCCATAATGCAGTAGCAGTCGGTCCCTTTCCCTTCCTACCAACTCCTTTATCCAACTATACGCCCACGCGAGAACCCTTCCTTTTGGGTCTTCTTCGGTTTTTTTTTGTTGTTTTGTCGGCTACTGGAAACCCGGCAAGATTTACGTTTGTCCACAAAAAAATATAAACCAAAAAGCTGAAGCTGAAGCAGAATCGAAGTAAATATTGAAAGAGAAACGCGAAATGTTCGGACAATAATACAATTTTTGTTGGTCTACCTGCCGCACAGCTTGGCACAGTCGTGTGGCTTATCTCCAAGGTTTCCCCAACCAATCCCCCATCTCTCCCTCTCTCTCTCTCTCCCTCAGCATACAGAATTCTCTTCCAACTCATTGAGTCGCACATTAATATTTAGATTTGCTTTATTCACCGGCAATTTGTTTCGATTTCGGTTGCACAGTTATTCCGCTACTGAAACCGAACCTGAAACTGAAACGAAAAGAATTCCTTGCTTTCCCCCTCCTCGAGAACAGATTATCGGGCGCTGGCACAGTGGTATGAAACCAACTATTAAATAAATAGATTTGACATTTAAATGAATAAATGCAATTGTGGAAAATATATTGTAGAATATACAAAGCATATGTTTCATTATTTTTGAACCACTGTGCAGTTATATGTATAACTCCCCAACGTATCGCAGCATGTCGCGTGGTTTGCCCCGCGGGCTTATACACAATTTTTTTTCCTGTTGTTGTTGCTGTTGTTGTGCTTCTTTTGGTCTCTGGGGCCGAGTGAAGCGCATCTAATGTGCGCCATCTGTTAAATTTTTGGGCTGCAATCGAGAAATGTGCGATACCCGAAAAACCCGAGACAAAAATGGAAAAAACGGGAACGGGAATGGGAATGGAAATGGCAATGAAAACCAAAACCAACAAGCCAAAGGGCATTGATGGACACTACTAAAGCGGACAAGAACAGCAATGCACACACCCATACACAGATAGACAAAGAGAGAGCGAGAGAGAGAGAGAGAGAGGTATAGAGACAGGGTCAGAAACACTCCATTGAGATTTTATTTCTTTATTACATTTATTTTCAGTGTTCTCTGCATGATTTTCATATGTTTTTCGCCCTCACTCTATTGCGAGGGTTGACTGTTTTAAAGGGGGTAGTCCACGATCGGGGGAGTGTGTGTTTGTGTGTGTGCGGCTGAGACTAATTCGTTGCGTTTACAATTTGCAAATACCAAAGCCATCGTTTCACCCAGCAACCGTAATCCTAGACAGCTGTGCGCATTTAACAAATCCTTACCACGTGGATGGGGTGGGGGGCAGGTGGTCAAGGGATGTAGTGGGTGGAGAGTGGCTACAAAGTGACTTGCAACTATTTGTGGGTTAGTTACCGGTTTAATGTTTCTCATGGTGTTTTTTTATTTGCCGCCATAGTTAAATTGTTGCACATGCTGCAACACAAGAAGCAAAACGTTTCCGATTGGAAAACCCTTTTTATTCAGACCGCAAGAAAAACACCAACAAGGAAGAAAGAAAGAAAAATGCAACAATTTATTGCACAACCCACAAAACAAAACAAAAAACACCATCACCAACAACAGCCAGAATAACGGATAGAAAAATTCCACTGGCAGTTTATTCCTTCTGGTCCATGTTGTTGGCGAGCCTGAAAGTATGCAATGCAAAAAAAAATACACATCCATATATATAAAATCTATATAAAAGGAAAAACTTGGCAAAATGCGATAGAGAAGGAGCAAAAAGCATTAACGGGACAGAGAGAAAGAGAGAGAGAGTAAAAGGAGAGTGTAAGAGCCAACGGAATGGGTATATATGGTAGAGTGCATAATGAGTGTCCTTTGTATAGTGCAAGGACTCGAGACTGTACTTAATTTACATGCCGTCCAAAACGCCGACGCCGACGCCGACATTCGTTGCCGTCGCCTGAGGAGGAATGGAATGTAGTGGCAAAAGTAGTATGGAAAAGAATTCGGTTTATGGATGTGATTTTCGCTATTTAGTTGTTATTGTTGTGGCAAAAGCAAGGCAACAGAATAAATAGATTTTTCTACATCTCTGCCTGAACCATAAAGTTTATAGAAGACATTCACGACGAAATTAAAAAAGGAGACTTCAAAAATATAAGCTCTAAATAATTTTGACCTGCATGAAATGTTGCCTGGTCCTGGAAGAGTTAAAGTATCAAATGCATAATGAATTTAAATCTACTTTCGAGGTTTAATGTTAAAATGTAATATGCTTTTTATTGTGATATATGTATATCCCAGTAATGTAAGTATTTCCTATCGATAATGCTATCTCATTTACTCTGCATTCATTTATCACTTTTACTTGCATTTCACTAATTGCTCTCTAGAGCATTTACTGGCCATTTTTGAACCGACCCTAAAAGAGATGCAGCAGTTGCCAGGAACTTACCACACACACACACACACACACACACACACACACACACACACACACACACACACACACACACACACACACACACACACACACACACACACACACACACACACACACACACACACACACACACACACACACACACACACATTCTGAGCATCGTCCAGTAGATGCAAGATTTCCGTTTGGTTCACAACAATTAGTTTTTTTTTTGTTTTTCGTTGTTGGCTTTTAAGTTGGCAACTTGTAACCTTGCAACCCTTCACGACTCGACTCCTACTCCACAGAAAAGAAAACCATTCCAGAATGTTGCATATTCTGTTTCTGACTTTTTCTCATACAATTACTTTTTAATTTGCACCAGCAACAAGCAACGCATCACGACAGCAACAGAAACAGCAGCACCAGCAACAGAACTAACCACGCCCACTTGACAGCCCTAGCAGCTACTTGTCTTACATTGCCAACTCATTTTTGAGTCTCTGCATTTTTTTCAATCCAGGCTTCGAGGTTTACATATATACCCTTTAAGCAACCTTAAGTATCTTTATATCAAAAATGGAATCGTAATGGAGAATTCTTTGTAAAAATTGCGAGGATTTATGGCAGTTTTTCTTTGTCTGAGGTGTTATAGTTTCTGTTAATATAAATGAAATCAATTACTTACTCTTTTGTCTTTTAATCGAAATATACATCCACTATATACATCACATTGCTCAATCCTTTTGATTTGCCTGCAAGAAAATTATATTCAATTAGTGGAAATAAAACTAGAAGAAAAGATCAAGAAAATTGGCTTTAATTATTCTATTCTATTCCATAATCTAACTAACTAAGCAGTTCTAACATCATTTTGTTTCAAATTAAATTACGAGATTGAAATAAGTAAAAACTCTTTTTCGCATTTGTCTGAAGCTGATTGTAAAACTCAATATACCTGCTGGCTGCAGGGTATCCAAATGTTTTACACACAGATCAGCGCAACTGTTGAGCTAAACGTAGCTTTTCAAGCACTTTTTTCCGTTGCGGTTTCTGTGGTCTTGTTGTGGTTCGCCTTCGCCCACGCGAATCTTTGATTTTTTTTGTTCAACCCATATGGAAGTGGTTGCCTCGCCCTGACCACCGTATCGTGCGTTCTCTCCTCTTCGCTTCCAACGTATCGAGTCATGTTTTTTATGGTTCTGTTTTTGGCTTTATAATTTTTGCTGTTGCAGCTGTGGCCAAAAAGACCAAAAGAAGCAAAAAAAAAAAAAAAAACAAAAAACTAAAGAAAAGAAAAAACCGAGACACTTCAAAGTGATTTGTTTTGTTTTTGGGTTTTTGGTTTTCTTTGGCTTTTTTTTTTTTTTTGGCATTTTGGGAAGTTGCTCCAATTAGTTGAAAAAAAATTTAAATTGTAATTTTATGGCAATTCCAACAACAACAAGAACAACATTTAGAAGTAGAAGTAGACAATCTGGCCAAATGTAGCCACTGACCACCAACCAAATGGAGCAACCAAATTGTTTTGCTACATTTTCTTATATACATTTTTTTTCGGTGTTTTGCGCATTTTTCATTTCTCATTTTGGCTGCCAATTTTGATGGCGGGCTGTTAGCAGCGTCTCCTTGTTTCTCCTCATGGGTATGAAATTTATTACTCTATATAAATATGGAATACCCTTAACAACGAAAAAAAAAAACATGTTGCTGTTGCTCTTGTACAAACATATTTAAATTAATTTTTACGCTTTTCAGTTTTATTATAGAACAACAGCCACAGAACCGATGAATATAGCTTGAGTTCAAAAAATGTTCAGTTTCGTTTTACGTGTATTTTGGTGTTTGTTTTATACCCTCTACATGAAAGGTTATATTAGGCAGCTAGAAACAACATAAATAAGTTTAAAACTGAATTCCTATAAAATGTTGGGCCAATAATTCAACAACTACTTCAATTTCCATTTACTCATCAAAAACTAAACGGCGAATCTAAAAGATTTCGACTTTATATTTCCAAATGATAATGGGGTATTTGAAATTCGTATCATTTAAGTTTGATGTTTTATACTTTGTTTTTCAGTTTGTTTTTGTTCTTGCTTCTGTTCCAACAAAATGTTTGTTTTACTTCTTGTTTTGTTTTCGTTTTGCAAAGAGTCTGTTCTCCTGCCCATGGGGTTTACTCAGGGTTGGGTTTGCCCATGGTGAAAGAGAAAGGGAAGGAAATTGAGAAGGGGTCGTCTTGCTATTTCATTTTTGGCCTCATACATAACCAAAAACACACAGCAAAAGGAAGAGAGAAAAAGAAATCAAATCACAATACATATTCCAATTTCTTAATTCATTTTTAAAGTATAACCCAAATGATTATTGAATGTCTCAACTTTAAATCGCTAACACATGAAGTTGTAGTAGATATAAAAATGTAAATTCATCAATTACTTGTCATTATTGTTAACAAAGGAAACGGAAGCCTAGACTTTTGGTCTGACATATATTGATTATTCAATTATATATAACAAAAGTGGATAGCTAGTTATAGATAGTGGAATTACATGACATTTAAAAAAAAAACTTTCATTAGATTTGTTCAGTATCGATAACAAAGAATTTTTACTTGTTTTAATTCAATTGAGATTCAATTACATAATAAGTGAGTATTTCCAAATGAGTATTTATAGTGAGGATAAACGGAGTAAATTTTTAGTTGCAGTTATTATGATTAGTGTACATGTATATAATTTGAAACTTCTCCGTTTTTTGGTTACTCTTATATTGGAAAAAAATTCTATTCAGAATTCATTCATAAATTATCAAGTGCATTCAATTGTCGTTGTAGTTTTTTTTTTTTTTTTTTTTTTGGTTTCTACAGGGAAATTTCTATGTTTCATATTTCCTTGGAATTCTTTTCATTTGCATTGAGCTGTGCAAATTAAATTGCAAAAGTGTGTGCACTCACTCGCATTCATAACTCATACTCATATATACATACATATGTATGTATGTACACATTTCATTCATTTATTCATTCATTTCGTCGCTGCCATTGATGAAGCTTTCTCTTTTACGCTTTTTCGCTCTCTGTCTCTCGGTTTTGGACAAAAAAGAAACCCTTGCAAACGAAGCCGCCGACACCGTCAAGAGATTGAAAAATTCCAACAGTTGTTGTTTATTTTTATGTTATCCCTTTGCTTATGCCACATATTCATACATAAATACATATGTATGTATACAGGCCTCTAACCCTCTTTTAACTGACCCCCATATGGTCCCCCACCATTTGCTTCACACATTCCCATCCACACACACACACACACACACACACACACATGCTGCATGTGTTTAGCTGCAAATTGCAATTAGTGTTGACTTATGTTGGCAATGCTTCTGCTTCCCTTTTGCGCTTTTATTCAGTGTATATTTCCGTATCTTCTTCTTCTTTTTCGTCTCGTTTGCTCCTTCGTGTTTGGTCGTGTGCCAGTTTCAGTATGTCTATCTCTTTCCTTCCAACAACTGTCTATGAAAATGCAATTTTGAGGTTTACCCCAAAAATAGATCAGAATAAGAGCATTTCTCTCTCTTTCCATCTCTTTCTCTCCGTATGTTCTTCTTTTGGCATTTTATTGCGGCAAGCTTCTTGTCCTTCTGTTTCTCTCTCTTTGCCCTTTGCATTTGTGGCATGAGGACCCCCAAAAAAGCATCGTCCAGGCGGCATTTTAATTGCCAAATGCTTTGTTCTATGCCGAAAAACAGGTAACAAAAACAACAACAACTATTGCCATTACATTGCAAAAATGTTTGGCTAGTAGGTTTTTCATCTCCACTAACCGCCTCACATTCCCCGTCTTTTGGGATTTTCAGTCCTGTGTGTTTGGGTTTCTATTTGTTGTTGTTTAGAGGCCGCCACAGAACTTCATTTAAAAGCAATTTTCATAGCAATCTGGCCAAAAAGACTTCACAGCGCGGTGAGTTGTGTAACCAAGGCAATGGTAGGGGAAGAAGAGGGTCTCAGATGATGTTGCTTACAAATCGAATACGCTGTCGCTTACAATGAGATTCACATAAATTTAAAGGCACGAAAAAACTATTAAAGCATTTTGTTGTTGTTAATGAAGAAAAATAGCTAGCTAGATGGCTGCATGAATGAAAAGTGGGGGAAAGTGAGAAAAGAAGGGGTTGGAAAATGTTATTGGAAAACTCCAGAAGAACTTTCACGCGCACACACACACACACATTTGTGTGCGTGAGTGTTTTAAACATGATTTTATGAGTTCAATTCGAAAGTTGTATATTTTCATTATACTCGAACTAAAGATCTTTACCATTGATACTATAGGCTATGCATTAAATACTGATTGTTCCAAGTAAATGATATCAAGAAAATGTTGGTCGATTTCCTACGAAACCAAAGTGAAAAGAGTTTACAGAAAATGTAGAAAGTTCTTTAAAATATATAGGTCGGCAATTGGCGTTAAACAAGCTCCTAAATACCTAGAATTAATTATTTTATTTTACTTAAAAAATATCAAAGAAGCTAACTTCGGTAATGCCGAAGTTTATATACCCTTGCAGTCCTTTGCAATAATTTGTTTACATTTTGAAATTTCTTTCCCTGCAACTTAATTCATCACAACACAAACAAAACATTTAAATTATTTTCTTTTTACTACAAATTTTTCTTCCTCTTCCATCATTCCCTAAGCATACAGTTCGTGTAGCGCTGCGTCTGTGTGTGTGTATGCATGTGCTCTGTTTGATTTGCTGATGACGTAGTAGGCAGCAAGCAGCGCTGCCGGCAGCGCTTAAACCGATTTGTATTGACAGTAACTTGTGTTCTATTTATCCGATCAAACTCAAATTTTGGGATCTGAGATTTTATATCAAATTCTATTATATTGGTAAATTTCATGGGGATACTCCAATTTTTGCAAAAATGTTTGTTCTAGAGCTATATGATATAGTAGTCCGATCCTGACAATTTTCATACTTTATCTCACCCGGGTAATAAAAAACCCCCAAAAAAAAATGTCATCCAGATAGCTCTTAAGATGGCTGGGTAAAACGCATACGCACCGACGGACAGACGGACATGGCTATATCGACTCAGCTTCTCATGCTGATCAAGAATATATATATGTATGTACTTTATGGGGTCAGAAACGTCTCCATCTGTGCGTTACAAACATCTGACCAATTATATAATACCCTCTGCAAGGGTATAAAAAAAAAATCACAATAGGGACTTATCGAAAGGTATTCTCCATGTGCCTATAAAGAAAGTCTACTCCTTTATGCACCATAATGAAATAGAAATATACAATGTTTCAAGAACATCAAGCAATTTTGACATAAGGCACAAATGTATCCCGGTGGCTGTGCCGATAGCGTGTTCGTTAAGCGATGGAAGGTCCCAGGTTCGATTCCCGGGCTCGGATTTGAGTGTTCATCTTGGCTTTGGAATATTTAACTGGGCCAAATGTCGGGCAGCAATTAATCCTTTACTTTTACGTAAAGGATGCTCCCGACAGTTGGTCCAGTTGGATAATTCCCAAAGCCAAGATGGAACGCTCCTATCTACCGAGCCTGGGAATTATCGTCCTGGGACATTCCATCGCCATGCGAACACACCATCGGCACAGCCACCGGGATATACATACGTAACCGATGCGCCAATATTTCTTGATATTCTTACATATCCCATTCGCCTTGTCGCTGTTTTGTCGAAAATTAAATTTTTTGGTCGAGCGAATTATTGAAATGTTGTACAACTTCACGTCACACACACCCTACGAAGCCTGTGCATGTACCGACGAGTGTACTCATACATACATAGACAGAACGAAATCACAAGCGACATGGGCCTGCCTTCTTCGAGTTTTTGCTAAGTTCTCTGGGGTTCCAGGACTAGGCTAGCGTTTGCAATCAAAAAATCATACGTTTGTCCCATCTACATATGTGTTTTATGGTTAGTGCTCTAACATTAGGCAATACTATAATAGCTGACACTTTAACCCTTGTAGTACTTTGTGGACACTTTTTGTAGAGCTGAAAGGGTTAACAAGTTAAAATAACGAAATGAAAATAAAATGTAAAACTAAAATCAAATCTAAATGCAATGTTCTTTTTGAAAAACTAAATTAAAACCGAAATCAAATTAGTCAATCTAAAAATTCTTTGGACGTTCGAAATTAAAGATGAAATAAGGAAAACGAATGATAGCCCTCTGTGTTTTGTGAATTGATGAGTTTGCCAGCTTGAGTTCCAAAGTTCCAATTTACGATGCAGATTTTTCCGAGTTGCCACCATTCTCAAATGGCTAGTATGTGTGTGTGTGTGTGTGTGTGAATGCTTACAACGAAACAGCAGGGAATCAATGTCGAGAGTGAATGTATCTCGAATAGATTCACAAATTAATTCTCCAATCAACTTGTAATGGCTCCCCCCCCCTTCCCCCCACCACCCTACCTTCTCTTTTCTAAGTTGAGCAGTGGAAGAAAAACAGACCGGATGGTAGGGAAAACGTTGCCAGAGTGGGAGGGTGGGGGGAGTTGTTAATAACTTGCTGCGATTTGTTGCCTGTTCGTTTGGCTGTCTCTTCTATCCCCCTCCGCTACCAAAAAGTAAAAAGTGTTAATTACTTCCAATTGGAATTTTTGTTTCAGTTTAGTTTATAATATTTCAACATATTTTTGTCGTCGTGCGGAGGGGATGGAAGAACTAAACGAAAAGTGAGCTATAAACTAATAAAGACTTTTAACACAAAAACACTTAAATGCAAGGGCGGAGATGACTACGTGTGTGTGTGTTGTGTGGTATGGGGGTGTGGCTTTTTAGGCGCCACAGCATTTTTAATGGCCATCATTTCTTTTGTCTATTTCGGTTACATTTACAGCATTTTCTGTTGCAATTTGAAGACCTTTTCTTTCATTTCTTTTGCTTTGTTTTGTTTGGTTTTGATTTTTTTTTTGTACAATTTTTTTTTTTGCCCCTCATTTGTGTGTGTGTTGAATTGTATGTGGTCAGCTAGGTCAAGGGAAAACCAAGGATAGAATGGTATAGGGTAAAGTAGAGTTGGTGAAAAGGCAGTTAAAAACGGTTGGGAAAACGCGCGAAAGCGTAGCCATTGACTGCAAAATGAAAAGCCAGGCAAATAAAAGCGTCCAAATGGTCATTCAATGGGTGAAGGAAGGTAGACAGAGGGGTAAGGCGACGGGGGTGGTGCAATGAAAGCACAGATTCGATTACAGTCAGTGAGTGAGCGGAATGCCATAGCGGTCGAGAGCCGAATGTGGAATGGTGCATCATGGCAAGAGATGGGTGAGAGCAGGGTGGAAGAGCAAGAGGAAGTGGAGGCTGGTTCTGTAGAATAACCGCAGAATCATGCAAAAGCATTTCAGTTTCCATTTCCCTTTTAACAGTTTTTCCTCTTCTTTGGGGTTCTTTATTTTTCTCTTTTTTTCCCATTGCCATACCGTAGTTTTTGCTTTAGCGTATTCGCTTTGACTTGCCCCCAAGGGCAGGCGATGCAGGAGGTAAGGTGTGAGAGGGGACTGGGTGAGTTGGCACTGCGTCTCGTTGCACTTCATTGAGCCGTGCAAGTGTTAAAAGTGTAGCAAATTGCGTGGTTTTTATGCCAATGACTGAACAAAAAAAAAAAAAAAAAAAAAGGAACCCCCAAAACAGCGAGAGTGAGAGAGAGAGACAGAGAAAGAGAGACAAAGTGTGTGAAAGAGTGTGAGAAATCTTACTGCTGACAGCCTTGTCATAATGACGAATAGTCCCTATACTAAAAGTCTATTATCCATTTGATTTATGATTGTCAGATGCCCTTGCCAAAATGGGTATATCGACTATAAATATCATTTACTCTCTGAACGACTTTCATCCCTCTATTAATTGGTTTTAAAACAAGTTTAAGACTCTCTAAAACTGTTTATCATGACTTTTAAAAAGTTTTTGCTTAAATGGCAGAAGGCATCATTTAAGAAATATGTAGGTAATCAAAGGCATTGAAGACTAGCGTTTGCTTGAGATAAAGGTCTAGTTATAAAGTTCTCGAAATTCTAAAGAAAATCTCAATATGTTTGTGTTTCTCTAATAATTCACTTTAAATTGTGAATGTGTCTATATGAAAAATGTTGAATTTTAATAAAATTTTGTGGCTTGTTTCACAATCGAATAATATTTAATTATTTGTCATTTGCCCAGCGGTGGTTTTGCTGCCTGTTCAAACAATGGAAAATTAATTGACGAGTTCATTAACTTTCAAATGAATATGTTAACAAGAAAGAATGGAAAAAACACACACACACACGCACACACCCAGGCACACGCAGCAACAGAGAGACACACCCATACCAGTGTGGAAATTTTAAATTGTCACTAATAACTCTTTAACCCAACAGTTGCCAATGGGCCGATAAACTAATGAAGGCTTAAATGATGATGCATTGTTGTGGCACATAATGAGTAATGGGCGAAAGCGCCAAGAAAGAGGAGGAGAAGGCCAGAGGTGGAGTAGTGGATTGCCATAAAATGCAGGCTAATTAAAAACTCACACACACACACATGCATGCATGTGCTTTGCATTTTACATAACATTTAAATAATGCATTTTTTGCACAAAATGTTTTATATGACAAAAATTTTCATTTTGACTTGTACTGCCATTTTGTTTTTGAATTCGTTACGGTTTCTGGGGTTTGTCAACAGCTTAACAAGTGATTTTGTTATATTTTACGCATAATTTATGACTAGAAAAGGCAGCAGATACAATAAAAAGAAAAAAACAAATAATCTCTCAACAAAAAAAAATGGTAATATACAAATACATATATAGACAAAGCCATAAACAATAAAATGCACTCTAATAAAATCTCACGCATTTTTCACTTCATTAAAATGCTATTTATAGAGAAATAAAAAAATAACACAACAACAAAAAGTCAATATATAACATTATGGTTCTAGAATGGATATAGTGGGAGAAAGAAACAATTTCTATATACCCATTACGAAAGCAAATTTAAGGGTATATACTCTATACCAAAAAAAAAAAAAAAATGAAAGGCAACTCTGAATAAAATGGGTTTTTTTTCTAATTTAAGCATTAAGATATATCGTTCAGGCATAACACCAATTGTAGGAATCAAAGCCAAAAAGCATATAACTAAGATTTAAGAGAAGGCCTAGTCAACTTTTCTTTACTACTTCTCTTTATTATTTCTGCATGTGCTTAGAAGTGTCCATTAGGGGTGTTCTTATTTTCAGAATGCCCTTGATAATTTCCACAGTTGTCCACAGTTGATAATTTTCAAAAAGTCCACAGTGGACATTTTTTAAAAAAGTCCATAGTTTGTCCACAGTTGATAATTTCCAAAAAGTCCACAGTTTGTCCACAGTTGATAATTTTCAAAAAGTCCACAGTTTGTCCACAGTTTGTCCACAGTCGTCCACAGTCGTCCACAGTTGATAATTTCCAAAAAGTCCACAGTTTGTCCACAGTTGTCCACAGTTGATAATTTTCAAAAAGTCCACAGCTTGTCCACAGTGGACATTTTTTAAAAAAGTCCACAGCTTGTCCACAGTTGATAATTTTCAAAAAGTCCACAGTTTGTCCACAGTTTGTCCACAGTCGTCCACAGTCGTCCACAGTCGTCCACAGTTGATAATTTCTAAAAAGTCCACAGTTTGTCCACAGTTGTCCACAGTTGATAATTTTCAAAAAGTCCACAGTTTGTCCACAGTGGACATTTTTTAAAAAAGTCCACAGCTTGTCCACAGTTGATAATTTTCAAAAAGTCCACAGTTTGTCCACAGTTTGTCCACAGTTGTCCACAGTTGATAATTTTCAAAAAGTCCACAGTTTGTCCACAGTGGACATTTTTTAAAAAAGTCCACAGTTTGTCCACAGTTGATAATTTTCAAAAAGTCCACAGTTTGTCCACAGTTGTCCACAGTTGATAATTTTCAAAAAGTCCACAGTTTGTCCACAGTGGACATTTTTTAAAAAAGTCCACAGCTTGTCCACAGTTGATAATTTTCAAAAAGTCCACAGTTTGTCCACAGTTTGTCCACAGTCGTCCACAGTCGTCCACAGTCGTCCACAGTTGATAATTTCTAAAAAGTCCACAGTTTGTCCACAGTTGTCCACAGTTGATAATTTTCAAAAAGTCCACAGTTTGTCCACAGTGGACATTTTTTAAAAAAGTCCACAGCTTGTCCACAGTTGATAATTTTCAAAAAAGTCCACAGTTTGTCCACAGTTTGTCCACAGTTGTCCACAGTTGATAATTTTCAAAAAGTCCACAGTTTGTCCACAGTGGACATTTTTTAAAAAAGTCCACAGTTTGTCCACAGTTGATAATTTCCAAAAAGTCCACAGTTTGTCCACAGTTGATAATTTCCAAAAAGTCCACAGTTTGTCCACAGTTGATAATTTTCAAAAAGTCCACAGTTTGTCCACAGTGGACATTGTTTAAAAAAGTCCACAGTTTGTCCACAGTTGATAATTTTCAAAAAGTCCACAGTTTGTCCACAGTTGATAATTTTCAAAAAGTCCACAGTTTGTCCACAGTTGTCCACAGTTGATAATTTTCAAAAAGTCCACAGTTTGTCCACAGTGGACATTGTTTAAAAAAGTCCACAGTTTGTCCACAGTTGATAATTTTCAAAAAGTCCACAGTTTGTCCACAGTTGATAATTTTCAAAAAGTCCACAGTTTGTCCACAGTTGTCCACAGTTGATAATTTCCAAAAAGTCCACAGTTTGTCCACAGTTGATAATTTTCAAAAAGTCCACAGTTTGTCCACAGTGGACAATTTTTAAAAAAGTCCACAGTTTGTCCACAGTTGATAATTTCCAAAAAGTCCACAGTTTGTCCACAGTTGTCCACAGTTGATAATTTTCAAAAAGTCCACAGTTTGTCCACAGTGGACATTTTTTAAAAAAGTCCACAGTTTGTCCACAGTTGATAATTTCCAAAAAGTCCACAGTTTGTCCACAGTTGTCCACAGTTGATAATTTTCAAAAAGTCCACAGTTTGTCCACAGTGGACATTTTTTAAAAAAGTCCACAGTTTGTCCACAGTTGATAATTTCCAAAAAGTCCACAGTTTGTCCACAGTTGTCCACAGTTGATAATTTCCAAAAAGTCCACAGTTTGTCCACAGTTTGTCCACAGTTTGTCCACAGTGGACATTTTCCAAAAAGTCCATGGCACCATCAACAGTGTTAACAACTTTTTGTTTGCCTAATAGATCTAAATTTTAACTGCAATTGCACTGAAACTACAAAGTAACAGTCAGCTTGAGTTAGTTCTTGAATAGAACAAAAGTTCAATTGACCTATAATTAGATATCTCTTATCATTTCACTTTAGGGGTAAGCTTCTTGAAGGTCATTCAATGTAATCAAATTGTCAATTCATTGATTTAATACTATAATTGTCAATTATCGATAATTTTATAATGATTTATTTTCCCGATCAATGAAGGTTAGCTTGTGTATGGTTTCTAAAGATAATTGAGGTAGATACCATGTGACCTAGTCTCTTATATTATTAAAGAAAGAACATTTTGAAAGAAGAAAAAGCTCTCTTCTCTTCTCTTTTTGCCATAGAGTAAAGGATATCTTTAAGTCGACGTTAAATAACTAGCTGATCCAAAAAGCCACAAGCAAGAGAAGGTGTTAATTGTGCGGTGTTTAGCAAAAGCTTTTGATTGTGTTTAACAAAATGCAAATCTACCTGTAAAAAGAAATGTGCAATTAAATTTTTTTATATTTGCAATTAAATGATCAATAAATTCTGTGAGTTTAATAAGCAGCAACCGAAGCATCAGCCATTTGAGTCATTTAACAATTACAAATCGTAAATTGCTGTTCAATTCATTTTGTTGTTGTTCGGAAACCCCAAAAAGTCGCACAATTAACTGCAGCAACGAGTAATTGTCGTCGTGTCGTGGATACTGCCGCAGGGGTTGAGAAATTTGCGGGAGGGGGGAGAAGGGAGACTGGTGAGGGGCCTGATCAGCTGTGGTGGCTAATGGGTGGGTGGTTGAAAATTTATATGTGATAATTAAATTGAATGCATTTTTAAGCTGAGCGCACAAATGTGTGCAATCAATTCGGTTTTTTTTTGGCTGTTAAGTTAATTATGTGCATTTTTCAAACAATAAACATACGAGGGCGAGAGCGAGGGCGGTAATTGGTTGCAAGTGGTGGGGCGGGGTCGATGCAAATTACCAATAATTTAAGTATACATAAACATGCAAGTCAATGCATTTTAGTTTATTTCAATTGATTTGCTATTGATTTTTGATGGTGTAAACCTTCTTGTAAAAGTTAATATTTCAATTATAACTGTGCATAATGTACAATATGTTTAAATACCTATAGATATTCTCTTTGCCGGCAATATTTATATATAGATCTTTCGTTAGCCCCGCCTTCTGACCATAAACGCCTAAGCAATATTCAATTTTTTTTCCCCTCCATTCATGAATTCATATTGTAAAATGTGTGAGAAGTGAAGCAGAAATTCATTTACATTTCCCACTCAGTGCCCAGAGCTCATCATGATGATGCTGACGATGATGAGATGACATCAATAGCCAAGCTTTGATTACAGTTCAGTTTCAATTTCCCACCTACAAAATGTACCCCCGTCTCTGTCCCCGGTGCCACCTCCTACACATTTGTCTGCCCTATACTCCCCTCCTATGCACCGCAGGCAAAACAAAAGCAAATGAATTTGCGGTTTGTCAGCATCAGCAAAATAAAAAGAAAGAAAAAGAAGAAAAAATTAAATGAATTGCTTTACACAAAACGATTTTGTATTACCCTGTACAAATTCTACTCTAAAATGATGAGATAAGTAACACATTTTTGCAGTTTGGCTAACTACAGAACTACTTTTAATTATTTATTTATCCATGGCCAAACAGTGTACTCGCTGGCGACATCTGGCGGCTAATGGGTAGGATATATGTATACACTTCTTAGAGGCCTCAGATCGATGACACTATTAAGGCAAAAGCCAACAATAGCTGTGTCATTTATATACCCTTTTGAAGGAAATTTTAAATTACACAGTATAACCTGGCCGAAATAAAAAATGAAGAAATGAATAACAAAAAAAAAAAAATAAATAAGAATGCCAAGAAAATCATCAACAGGAAAGTGAGCCAATGGTTTCTGCATGATAGGCGGCAAAACAGGGGACAGCAAAGGCAGCAGCAAGATGAGTGGTGCGGGTGGTATTGTGGTCCATGGCCGGAAATGAATAAATTATTTTTCAAAATTAAATATTTGAAATGGCAAAAAGTTATACATAAAAAGCGAATTATGCGAGAGCGAGACAAAATGATGCTGTGAATGCCAAAGCTGGCGGCGGATGTGGCGGCCGTTAAAACACTCGCAATGAACTGTGTCGGAAACATCAAGGAAGGTCAGGCAGACGGTCGGCCGGGGGGTAGGGCGGCCAGGAGGCGAAAGCATCCAGTGTCTTCAGTTCCAGAGTCGGTTTTTTGATATTAATTTTATGCAAAGTGTGCAAGTAATGTAAAAGATTGTCCCTGCTTCCAAGTCCAGCCAAGTGTATATAATGTGCGCTTAGGTCAATCAGAAGACGGCACTACTGCTTCCATTCTTCTTCTTCTTCATCATCATCATTGTCATCACGGCAACTTCTATTTCTATGATGATGAACTGAGAATTTGACTAGGCCTTGGCAATTGACAGGGCATTCTAGCAACAGCAGCAGCAGCGGCACCAGCAATAGAAGCAGCAGCAACCATGTCGAGACTTTGGCTAGCAGCAACATTGAAAGCTCATGGCCCTTAGGTGGTAGGCACTTTATGTTAGAGGGTCGATGGGGGGTATAGTCGACTCGAGTGACAAGTACGTGCAAATGATACTACAGCGTACGATGTACTTGACTTTGCTCTCTGGTTATGTTGCAGCAGTTGCATGTTGCTGCAGTGCGTTGTATTTATTACACGTCCAATGACAGCAACAGTCACAGGAGCGTATTCACGCCTAAAAAGTCTCAGTTTCAACAATTACCACTAGAATTAGTAAGCAATAATAGACATACATACTATAAATTACTTTGAACTTATATGCATTACATAACATTAAATTAATAACTATGTATAATAATTTCCCTATTTGTAACACCCTATAATTCCAAGATATAATAAGTATTTTCCTTACTTGTACTGCAGTTAAGCCAGGATTATCTAAAGTAATATGCAAAGATAATAGATAAAACAGGGTACTTAAAAGCAAATCGATTATCCAACCTATTTTTGAAAGATGTATTTCAATTGCTGCAAACAAATTCTACCACATGAACTTTTGAACTTAAAAATTCTAGTGTTTGAAAAGTATTTCAAGTGAAAGTACTAATGTAAGAGATAGGATTGTCTAATTACTTAAATAATTGCATTCTAGGTAAAGCCATTACTATTGAAACTATTTTAAAAAATATAAAAACACGGAAAGTTTACGGAAGTTCGTGAAAATTAATTATATACGTCTTTTTTTAAGTAACTTAATGTGAAAGTATTTAAAAACATACTATATAAACTAGAATGTTTAATTACTAAAGTAATTGCTTTAATGATCATCGCTCTAGGAGCCTTCATTTTCACTTCATAATTCCGCAACCGGTTTCCATATCCTGCTTTCAATTTTTAAAGCTCTATTTACCTTCGCTTGCGTTTTTGGGGCAACAGCTAAGCAGTAAGGTATATGCAGGGGAATGTGTGTGTGTGTGTGTGTGTATATGCGAGTTTGGGATAGTGAGAGGGGTGAGCGGCCGGTTTGAGTTGCGGGGAGCAAAGGCCAAGGCAGTTTGCTGTTTTGTTGGGGCACGCGCGATTTGTTGTATTTGCCTGCGCATTTCCGGCGCGTGGTATAACTCTGGGCTGGGCGACATCTACTCCAACCAACATCATCCTCCCCACCCCTTGTAGCTTCGACAATCCCGTCCCCATTTCTTGACTTTTTCTTGTTGTTCTTTGGCTCCACTGCCTTGCTGTGCCAGTCCTGTATCTTTGAGTCTCTGGTTCTCTGTATAGGCATGTAGAGTGAAGATACCCACAATCAGTTCGGGAAAAAAAAGAAAACAACAATGCCAAAAGGGAGGAGTAAAGCTGGTGAGGGTATACATTTTTATGCGCTTTAATGAAAATCCTCTTATGTTTCGCTCTTTGCTCGACTGCAAAAACCAATGAAACTAGTAAAGACAGAACAAACGGGAAAAAGGAGAGGAGCAGGACAAAGGAATCTGCAAGAGACTCACAAGCCGGAACAGAGTCGATCTAAAATTGAGCAAAATTGATTTGTGGCAGTGACAGGGTGAACAAAAAACTGTGAAAACTGTTCTCTTTTGCACTTTCTATCTCTTTCTAACGGATGTATGCCCCTACAGTCACTTCAAAATTGTGTCTAACTCTTAAAAAAAAGAATAAAAAAAAACCTACTGATTGTGAGTGTAATTAATGCGAGACAGAACTAATAGTAGCAACACCAACTAAGACAACGTTTCTAACCAAATTAAACCAAATTACTTAATAGACGTCAACAGATGAAAATTAAACATTCGTTTAACTTAATTTTTCAAAAGTATATAAAAAAGTAATTAAACAGCGAAATTCGCAGGAAAAAGTACTTTGGAATATTTCGTTCGTCATGTAAAATAAATTTAAAATTAGTTATAATACCCAACTAACAATAAAAGATGATTTGAAGACTTTGTCAAATCAAACTTTCTTAAATAATAATGTAAATATTTGTTAAATAATTTTCTACTTCCTGAAAAATATATTTAAAGAAATAACAAACAAAGTTTACAGAGTTTTTATGAGTATTTAAAACAATAATATTGGGTAGTCTGAAATATTCTTCAGATTAGAATCTAGAGTCCAAAAATAATATTTTTGATGGTGTGATTATCGGTTAAATCACAGTGATGCATTTACCTTTCTGTCATCACTGAAGAAATATTTGTTGTTTGTTTTTTGCGTGGTGTGTGTGTTGTTGTTATTGTTTTTTAGGCAGCTTTGTGCCAAGATTTGTTTAAAGTTTACCTTGGTTTGGCTCTTCTTTCTTGCTTCCTTTGTTTTTTTTTTTTTTTTTTTTTAAGCATGAGAAACGTTGACTACGACGACGATGTGAAGCGTCAAGGCATCTGCATCCGCACATACAGGCCACATCCAGAGCCGCATTCACACGGAGCAGACGACAGCAGACAGCAGACACAGGCAAAGGCACAGGCAGCAACATCAACTGAAGAGTTGTCGACGCTTGACGATGATGTCGTTGCGGTGGCTGATGCTGCTTTCCTCTGCCTCATTCTGTGATGTTGTCTATGCATTTACCTTTGAGTTAGTTAAAACTCAATGCCGTTGTGCCGGGGCCAAGCCAACGTGGTCGTTGTGTATATTTTACTAATTTAGATTAACCTGCAGCAGCAACAAAAAAAAAAAAAAAAAAATAAAACCAAGAGAAAGACGGAGAGAATAAAAAAAAAAAAGAAAAACATTCTATCGCATTGCACACATGAGCACGTACATGGCAGACAACAAACCGGGGGTCCCAACCAACCAGCCAGCCAGCCAACCAACCAAGCTGAACCTCGGCCTGGCAAATTTAAGATTATGAACCACACGCAGACATGGGGCAGGGATGGAATGGGTAAAATTTAACGTAACGAAAGTAAGGCCTAGAGCCAGGTCTAGGCCAGACCTCAGCATTCAGCATATGCTGGCTGCTGGCGCATGGCCAAACTTACCGCTCCGCACCGTTAACGTCTTTCCTGTGAAAACAGCCTCTCAATTGGCCGGGAACAGGTGCATGTGCCTCTACCCGTGCCTGGGAGGTCCACACCGTCTGGCAAACTGGGTAAAGAAACTTGCTCTTGATTGCTTGCCAGCAAATTGTAATTGTGGGAATTAGCAGTCCAAGCAGCAACAGTCGCCTTGTCGCCTTATCGCCACACCCACAATCATCCTCTCAATCCACCATGCCCTTGCACACTGTGGCACACCTTAAGCAACTTCATTGCATATTGTAATTGAAAAGTTTAATCAAATTATAGGCTAAACTATTTCATGTAATTGCAATTGAGTTGAGTCAACTTGCCATTTTCTTTCTATCCGTAAGTTGAGAATACTTCAGAACAGAAGAACCAGATGTCTGTGTGTGGTCAATATGAATATGCATGAGAGAGCAGCAGGAGCAGAAGCAGCAGCAGCAGAAGCAGAAGCTTCTTTCTGGCGGTATCTTTATCTATAGATTCATGTTGATGAAGATGATGATGATGATAAGAATCCTGATCCTCATCATTAATTTCGAGGAGTGCCAGCGGAGACGAAATACGAGAGCCGGTTAATAAAAATAATTAAGCAAAATAGAGATGCAAAAACTATTCACAGGCTTGAGACATTTTGATAGTTTTTTTAGCTAAAGCCTAAACCTAAGATGGATCAGAAATTTGAAGAGAAAATAACTTATTTTAATCGTTAGGTATAGACATATTCGGGTCATATAGATTTATTTCAACTGTTTTGCTAACGCATCATATACATTAGGGCGATTTCTTAATTAATCGATAACAATAGTTTAGTTCCAACGTCAACGCATCATATGCATTAGGGCGATTTCTTAATTAATCGATAACAATAGTTTAGTTCCAATCAATGGAAACAATTTAACTAAATGCTAATTGCTTACCACTTAGGAATAGAAACTCCCCGAAATTACTGTTGCATTCTAAGAGGGGATTCATAATGCCTTAACTGGCGTTGCCTAAGAAATTATCTGTCAATGTACTCCTAGATTCTCTGTGGGTGCTGACTGGCTTTATCCGATTTATCAATTACTCGACAATTTGAAGCTTATGCTACGAATGCAGATGCAGATGCTGCAGTTAATCCCATTTTACATGGCATTTTGCCTGGCATTTCATTTCGTTTCTGATTGACAAACGGTAAGTAGAGACACATTCATGGCCATGCCAAGCTTCGGTATTTGTGCTTACCTCTTGCAGTCAGTTTTGCCACATGCCTAGTTAAGGTGAGACAGGAGAATTAAACAGAGCAAAACCAGAAGCAGAAGCAGAGAAGAGCAGAGCAAAGCAGAGTTTGGTAATCTAAGGTACCTGCTTGTTTCATCAGTTTTGTCAGTTATGAAATATTGAAACAGTGGAGTGACGAATGGTGAAATGGTCGGGGGGGAGGTGGATATGACAATGCGGCAACAGCACAAATCATTAGCAGACTTTAAATTTTGTACTTGTGCATGTTGTTGCAGTTGGTTCTTGTTGCCGTTGGCGAGCCTTGTTATCAGCTGGCATACATCAGACTTAGACACACTCAGACCCCCAGTAGAGCAAAAATCCCCGCTCTCCCCCTCTTTCCACCTCCATTCAGGAGACAAAGTCAAAGATAGGGGTTGGGGCTTAGGTGTGTTGGTGGTGCTGGTGATGGCAGTGGCAACAACACGCACACAGAAAATGTTTTGGCCAACATCTTAGATTGCCAAAACGTTGCCAGCGGGTTACATGAGCCAAAAACGTAGGAACAACAGCGGTACAAATGACAATAATGATGCTTACGATGATCATTATGATAATGATGATGAGGATGATGATGGAGCTGCAGGAGGTGAAGTTAAAGATGGAGAACGAGCATGAGATGGGTGGGAGTATATGTGTTGCGACGTGTAGCAAACGTTGTTGTTAATTGTTATCTATGTAACTGCCTGCCAGTTGTCCACCGCTTTGTTTCAACGCCCACACACAAACAAACACAGAACACTACCAACGCACAGCAGCAATGGCAATGGCAACTGTTTAATGTGCCTGCCGAGTTACTCAGCGACTCATAAACGCAATTCTTGCACAGTAGAACAAATTCCATTAAAAAGGCATTCAATTTTCCAATTGTTTAACATATTGATAATAAGTTGCAGCTGAATTTACTAGATTGCTCTAGTGAGAGAAAGTTCCTTTTAAGGAGAACTTTAATTTTTGATGAGTTCATCATTTGCTCACTTTATTTGCTTTCTTTATTTTTACAAACTAATGAGATTGATTGATTGTGAGTAAGAAAGTCTTTATAATAAAAAACCATTTTCCAACAAGAAAAGTATTGTCGAAAGACGAAGTCTTAATAGACTGATAATTGTTTCTGCTTATATAGAATGAAAAAGTATCGATATATTGGTGAAGAATCGTTTATCGATATCTGAGGATCATTTTGCACAAATAAAAATAACATAATAAAACTTTTACATAGAACAAAAATGACTTCTTTTGAAGACATTTTTCTAAATTTGTTTCGCTTCAAGTCTTGAAATTTATTGTTATGGTAAATTTTTCTATATGGAATTGTTCCATGGTGAAGCCAAGACATAGCCACAATAGGGGGCGACGGTTGGCCCACCCATGTTGTTCATGTCTGTGTAGCTAGTTGCGACTTGCTTCCACCTCATCTGTCACCCCTATCTCAATCTGCTCACCTCTCACCCATTTCCCTTCCTTCACTCTCTCTCCCTCTCTCACTCTCTCTCTTTCTCTTGGGTGTGTGTGGTAAATCAGAGTCAATGGGTGAACGTTGCGTATACGTTATGCGCTACGTTATGACTATGTAGTGTAGTGGTTCTCTATGACCGAGCACACTGGCTCTTTGCCAGTTGTCTGTCCCATCGTTTGCTATCGTCGCCTTCATCATGTCACAGTCTATGTGCCCCAGTGTTGGTGTTGCTGTTGGTGTGCTGCTGTTACTGCTGTTACTGCTGTGTGCGCGCCTTTTGAGTTAATTGCGTTTTGCTCAATTTAATATTGAATTTAATTAGGGGCCGCATTTTTGCTAAGGTAAGGCCAAAAACATTCCTTGCCATCCCATACCATTCTCGGCATCTCTTTCGCATAGTATACGGCAAATGGGTGGAGTGGAGGTGAGGATGTGGAAATGGTGGTGGTGGTGATGGTGGGGTTTGGTTGGACATTAAAAGCTTTTAGGGCAAATGAGCAAATTAAATTTGATATGCGATGCCAAGCGCTAAACTCCAACCCCTGACCAAGTAACCCTCCAGCCAACCAAGAGAACCAAACCGTCTCAGTAGTAGTCACATCTTTCCATCTGCTTCTTTTTCTATCCTCAAGCATAATCCCATAAAATAAATGCGTTTAATTGAAAGTGTTAACCATTTTTGCCTTTAGGGCAATGACAGCAAGAAAGAGAGCGAGACAAAGAGAGATAGATAGAGACATAGAGAGAGAAAGGAAAGGCATTTGTTTAATTGCGGCTTCGAAAAGTTTGGTGACGCTCGTAAAAGTATGAAAAAAGTATCACTCACACACACACACACACAGTAAAATTAGGAAAAGTGAGTAAACTAATTGACAAATTGGCGCTGAAAAGTAGGCAATGGAATGGTCATAGTCCGTTCAAATGCAATCAATTGCTCATTAAAATGCTGTAGATGAAAATTATAGGAGCAACAACAACAAGAAATTCCACGAACAATGGCTGGATAAAATCTATGTATGTGTTGGCTCCTGGTTGCTTTTGGTTTTGGCCTTTTTGTTGGACTCGTTGCCATGATGTTGCATGCCACAAAATCATCAACACGTTAATTGAATTGTTGACTGACACACACACACACACACACACATGCTATGTGCGAATGCGGTGCACCACTTCGGTTGGTAGGACAAAGGGGCAGCAAGTTGCTGGGTGGCAAATGGTATGGGGCAGGTGGCAATGGCGCTTAGTTGCTGGGGAATGCGTTTTGCTTTCATGCTTCGTTTTGCTTCTGGCATGCAATGGCCAACAGAGAGGCAAGGCTAGTCGAGTCACGTCAGCGCCATTTTCAAAAGCCTCCCAACAACAGCAGCAAAAACAACAAAATGGCTGCAAGTGGCATGAGCTGAACCAGCCATGACGTTGTCTCTCTCTCTCTCTCCCTGTGTGTGTGTATGTGCTAGCCGTCGTGTCTGGTAATTAATGAAATTGCAACGCATTTGAATTTTAATTAAAACAAAGCGCGCAAATTACCAAAACTGAGAGAGAGAAAGAGAGACAACAATAGAGCTTAAAATATAGTTGCAGAAATGAAACCAGGAAAAGAAGTAAAAGATATATGTGATCATCGATCAAGTTGCCACACACAATGCTCCAGTCCGAATGTCTTATTTCAATAAGAAAATTAATTCCTTCATTTCAAATATATTGGTTTTAAGGTTTAAAGCCAACAAATGTACAAGACAATTTAATAGCAATTTCTTTTACCAATTCATTTTTCTTAACCTGGCTCGGTTTCATTTTACGTTTTTTTTTTTTGTTGGCGCGATTTTTGCATTTTTATAGTTAAATATCTATCCATCTATCTAGTTTAAAGCTCAATCATTGCCCTATCTGATATAACAGAGAGAGAGAGAGAGAGAGAGAGAGAGCGAGAGCGAGAGAGAGAGGAAACCGCAATTCAATCGCTGCTCAATAGACTTGAACTTGAACTCAACATCAACAACGAAAGTCGTCGACAATTGCTGCTGCTGTGGCCCACTGGGACCCATTGCCAAAGCATTTTCCAACTCTCGTCGTCGGCCTGGGTATCGGTCTGGGCCTTTTTAGCAGCTAAATTGCTTGCTTCCGTTAAGCTACCCAATGGGCAACAAAAAACAAAAAAAAAAGGCACAAAACTTTTCCTACCTACCAAACAACTACCTGTGAATCGTTGAGACAAAAGTGCCAGTGTAAAAGTGTGTGTGTGTGTCTGTGTGTCTGTGTGCCTATTGAATGTCCAATAGCCCCATGGGGACGAGTCGATTCACAGTATTCGAATTGGTATGCCAGTTAGCAAAGGAACCCATATAATGCTCTAAGGGGGAACTCCAGTGTCTGGCCTGGCCCAACGGGCAATTGCTTTTGTTTCGGTTAAAATAAAAAAAAAATCACAAAAAAAAAAAGTAAAATAAAATAAAAATCACTCACTTACACAGACACACACACGCAAGAGGGACAGCGGCAGCACAGATACTGTGTCCCAGAGTCGAGGAGTTCCTGGCCATGTAATTGCGTTTGTGATATTAGCCTGAAGTACACTTGCTGCTGTTGGCTCTTTTTTTCCTGTTTTCTGTTCAATTCCCGTTGAAGTGTTTTTGCCTCTGTTGCAGTTTTTCAAGCACATGGCCAGCCGTCCAACTACCCATTCCACTCCCCCACTCAACGCTCCTACAAAAGATCTGTCCCCCAGCCTCCTCCTCTTCCTCCTCACCCAGCTCTGACCATGTTTAATTTGAATTGTTTTCATTTACAGTTGCCATTTATTCATTCATTGACTCAACCAGAGCCGGAGACTCAGGTTGAGTTTGGCCATAAGCGAAGCGGCAAACGGTGGGAGGGGCCAGTTGATTGGCAACAACACACACACACACAAAAAATAAAGCGAACATCACATTGAATTGTGGCCAAGATAGAGTAAGAGAAATAGAAATGGAATGAGATTGAAAGACTGGGAGACAGAGAGTGAGATGCCTTTCAATATGATTTTTGTTTTTATTTCTTCATTTTATTGTTGTTGTTTGTTGCTGGCTTTTAATTTAAATTGATTTTCCATCTACTCAACAAAGAAAATTGTGCTTGGTTACCGACTGACTTCTAAGTTGGCACGCCACAAACAACTTGATCTTTTTGCCAAAAAAAAACAAAAATACTCAACGGCAAATACATATATTTGGAAAAAAATTTGTTCTAATGGCAAATAAGGTAACAATTTAATGGCGAAAACATTATTATTAGATATTTGCTAATATTTTTATTTCAAATGTCTTATGTGTTTGCATAATGACTCAAAATAGCAAAAATATTGAAAGCACTGGAAGGTGGAGAAACTGTATTTCAGTTTTGGTATGCTTTAACTTTGCGTTTAAAAGTCTTCATTTACTTCGGTTGATTATAGACCCTTGAATTCAGAAAGATGCCAATGCAATTGTTGCATTTGAGTAAACGGACCAAGTTTTTGTTAGCCTCTTGTCATGACAAATTACCTGTACAAATTTATCTAAACTAGTGACTTTAATGGTTTTGTCCCTTGCGTTTGTCGCTTTCACGTTTTGCCGTTCGCTGGTTGCCTTTTTTATACCCTTGCAGAGGGTATTATAAAATTGGTCAGATGTTTGTAACGCACAGAAGGGGACGTTTCCGACCCCATAAAGTATATATATTCTTGGTCAGCTTGAGAAGCTGAGTCGATATAGCCATGTCCGTCTGTCCGACCGTCTGTGCGTACGCGTTTTACTCAGCCATCTTAAGAGATATCGGGTTGAAATTTTTTTTGGGGACTCTTTATTACCTGTGTGAGATAAAGTATGAAAACTGTGAGGATCGGACTACTATATCATATAGCTCTAGAACAAACATTTTTGCAAAAATTGGAGTATCCCCATGAAATTTACCAATATAATAGTATTTGATATAAAATCTCAGATCCCAAAATTTGAATCTAATCGGATAAATGGAACACAAGTTACTGTCAATACAAATCGGTTTAAGCGCTGCCGGCAGCGCTGCTTGCTGCCTACTACGTCATCAGCAAATCAAACAGAGCACATGCATACACACACACAGACGCAGCGCTACACGAACTGTATGCTTAGGGAATGATGGAAGAGGAAGAAAAATTTGTAGTAAAAAGAAAATAATTTGAATGTTTTGTTTGTGTTGTGATGAATTAAGTTGCAGGGAAAGAAATTTCAAAATGTAAAAAAATTATTGCCAAGGACTGCAAGGGTATATAAACTTCGGCATTGCCGAAGTTAGCTTCTTTGATATTTCCATGTCAATCTATTCACTTCAGTTTGAAATCACTTTGTTTGGCTTGACGCGCGTCGTGGACACACGTCGAGTTGTTGTCATTTTAATTTTAGGGGACTTGCCGCTGCTGCTGTTGCCTCATTTTGCTGCCCACATCAGAAGACAGTGACAAAATGTCAGCTACAAACAACAGCAGCAACAGCAGGAACAACATTTTGTGGCATAAATCATAATTTGTCAGCGTGAAATTTTGTTGTTGTTTGTGTTATTTTTTTTTTTTTTACCCCACCATTTTTGGGGGGCTTTTGTTCTTGGCTTTTGATTCATTTAACATTTTTTGTTTTTTCGTTTTGTTTGGTTGTGTTTATAAAACCCTCAAGTTTCCTCTCTCTCACTCTCTGATGATTTGCACCACACATTTTTCTTCATTTAATTTGCATTCTTCTTTCTGGTTCTTGTCTTTTGTCGTCGTCATCGTCTTCTGCATCATCTTCTTTTGCATTTTTTTGCCCCTGTCGCTCTTTTTTAATTAGCCGAAAATGCGTTTAACAACAAATGACAACATCAACAAAGAGAATTTATAATTTATATGCATATAGCTTCCCTCTCGACAACCCACCGCACAGAGAAATAGTGGGACAAAAGGGAAACTGAGGTAGATGGAGCCAGAGCTTTATTTGTGTGTGTGTTTTTTTTATCTTTTACACACATAAAGTGGGTCACCGTGTCGTATGCGCAATGCGAAAATTTTCTTTTTATTTTTTTTTCGTATACAAACAAAACTAACACGAGCCAAGACAAACGTGTGACAAATAATCGGTGTGCTAAATGAGTAGGGGAGAGATTAGCATATGAAGAAAAGTTCCTTGGATTGTTTGTTTTTGTTTCTTTGCAATTTGATCTTATTTGGTGTGTTCCTCATTAATGCAACTTTGTCTGCAAATGAAATAAAAACTAAAATGCGTTTGCCAGCTGCCCCAAGTCCCTTCATCTTCTTCTGTTGACTTCTATCTTTTGTAGCGTTTTGAATTCTGTCCAAAGTATCAGAAATCTTGGCGGCCTTCTTTAGCCTCCTTCTATCTCCTCTTGCCATCAACCCTAGTAGCTGTCTCTAGTTGTCTTTGAACGCTTCAATTACCCAGAGAGAGAGAGGTAGGGAAAGAAAGCAAGAACGATGACTAGCGGCGATCGTTAAACTCCAACACAGGCATCTGTTAGTTCGAATATCTGGTTAGTTTTTAGACAGCTAACTTCTGCTTTAACTACAACTCCAACTTCAACTTTAGCTTCATCTCTGTAGCAGCAGCTCCTTTGCCTTGGCCTTCTGTGTACTCGTTGAGAGTTGACAACTGTGTGCACTTTCATGGCCTATGGCAATAGAAAAAGAGAGAGAGAGAGTGAGGGAGAGAGAATGAGAGCAAGAGAGACAGACAATCTTGCAACGATTGCCTCCTGCAGGTTGTCATGTGAAATCAGCAGACAATTCCCCACTCACATGCTTCTACTGTCTATCCCCGGGGCAAGCTGAACTGAATGTGAATGAGTGCAGGAGTCGAGAATTGGATGTGGATGCCGAATGGGAATGCATGCGATTTGGTCAAACGTTGCTCAGTTGTCTTGCTTGCAGGCGGCATTTGCATTTGCATTTTGCCATACCATTTTTCATATTATTCATCTTGGCCGAAAACCGGCAGTCGTACATTCACATGGGTATAAGCATAAGTGATGGCGCCAACATCATCTTGTTGTGATTGAAAAAGAATCACTGTGATATTCTAAGCTTCACACAAGTAATTGAAATACAACTATTTCTAGGAACTTTTATACGTTGAGTGCGTTAGTTCTGAAAATCTGGGCTCCCAAGTAACTCAATGAAGTAATTTTTTCAATAATTTGTTAGTTATTGTACTCAGATTATGATCCGTTAGCCCGTTTTTTCTACATCTTCAATATTACAGAGGGAACTCTTTGAAGAAGTTGTAGGTCTAGCAAAACTAAGATAAACTATCTATGTATATATGAAAATTATTCAGTTTAGCCTCAACATTCGATTTGAGGCCAATTAAGCTCCTGAATTTGGTACGGAATTTGTCGAAATTTAGAAAATCAGAAGTCTAAAAATCAAAACTTCATAATACTGTAGATGAGTGTCAAACATAGAAAGGGGACACAATATTGAAACTCCGATTGAGTATGTTACGTTGAATATTTCTTAAAATGAGGTTTTTTTATATTTTAAAAATAATATTAATTGCTTTTATCAATATTTCTTTAAAATTAAAAGAGAAATTTCAACCAAAAACGAGAAATAGTTTTCAATTTTGATTGAAATTCCTTTTCTTTTTCAAGCTGCTCATCACTGCTCATCCGGCAGGCTTCTCTCATTCTCCTTGTCATTCAGCTACTCGTCGTTTTCCTCGTCCTGTTCCTGTTCATGCTGCTGCTGCTGACACAACTCCATTCTACAGGCTTCCTTTTCCCTTAGCAATTCCCCCTATCTTACTCTCTCTCTCTCTCTCTCTCTCTCTTTGCCTCTCGCTGACTCTGCCCAATCAGCCTCTCATCCTGCCACTTTACTTGAAATTCAAACACACACTTTTCGGTCTAGCGCTGATTGTGAAATCTTGTTTGTTTGTTGCCACCCACCCTCGGTTCCTCCTTTACCCCCTGCACCGCCCACACGAGTCCATGTCCTCGTCCAGTCGTTTTCGCACTCAATCATTGAACCATTGGGCCATTGTCCACATTGGAATCTTGATGTTTTCTGATGTCCCCCATGTCTCTTTTGGATTTTCGTTGTCTTCTTGTGGACCAAAATTTTCATTTTGTTTCATCATTTTCTGAAGTTTTGCACAAGTTTATTAGTAGGAAATTTCCATGACAAATTGAATCAATTGGAAAATTGAATATCAGTATTAAGGAAATTATAAAACCAAGAAAAAAAATACCCGAAAAGGCAATCAACCAAGATCGAGGGATCGCGTGTTGACGCCTTCTTTTCTTATAATTGATAGGTAAAACAATTAAGCAGACAGCCCGAGTGTTGGGGAGGAAGGCGATATTGGGTGGGGAACAGTAAAATGGCTAGCTTAAAATTAATTAAATAACCCGTTTCTCTTGGCCATTTGAAGTTCTTGACTGAAATTGAAGCCAAAGTTCTCCCTGGGCATATTCTTAGCTGTCAAAAGCAATTAATTTTCAATTATACATCTCCTCCAATCCACAACACCTCGCCAACAGTCTTTTCTTTTTCTGCTTGTTCCATCTTTTTCCCATTTTCTTTCTCGCATTCACTAGAGAAATTACACAAAAACAAAAAAAATACAAAACAAAACAAAAGCCAAAGCCAAAGAGGCGAATGCCATTCAAATTAAATTGGTTTAACATGAAAAACTAAGCTAAGATTGGGTCTACGAGCTCGACTGACCCGACTCCCTGTCCTCTTCTCTCCTAGGAAAGATATCTAAGTAAATAAATATAGAAAATTGGCCAATTAAAGGGCCAAAAACTTTGCCACAAAACACACAAAGATCAAAGATGCGACCAAGCCATAATTACATGTAACCGTTTCCTTATAGCAGCTATACATTTACTTAATAACTATAATTACAATTGTTCTTTATGATGTGAAAATCTTGATTTTAGATTTTCTATTCTTTGACGCTTTCAATTACTTGCAAACAATAGAAACTAAAGTGCAAATGGAAATGCAAATGCAATTTCCATTGCGGCATTGCCGCGAAAACTCGACCACAATCTTTTGGTCCCTCTTGGTTTCTTCGGTCTGTCCGTCTGTCTCTTCTGTCCTGACCAAAAAGGTGGTCTTGAACTTCAAACTTCAACTCCATCTCTATTCTAGTCACTGTTTCCTTTTGACGTCTCCGGCAACAGCTTGTCTGGGGATATTCTGGTTTCGGCTGCGCCGTTTTGTCTGCTGCTGTTGCGACGCGTCATTTAAAAATAGTTTTGCGTGCGGCCAGACTTAAATTGAATAGCACATAATGCAAAATATATACATATACTAGACAAATATATGTACATATAGCAACCGGTTTACAATTTAACTCAGCAGCCAAAGCTGACCAAAAGCGATTAACTTATTTTGAAAGGAAAGAAGAGAAAAAAATATAATAAAAAGGGAAGTAAAGGAATGGGAAGGACTTAACAACATCATCTCGACTGGGTGACTGCTGATGTTTGCACTGTGTCTTTTGCGTAAAGTGTAAATATTATTTCAAGATATTTAACCATGTTGTTGTTGTTGTTATTGGTGATGGTGCTGGTGCTGGTATCTATATTTCCTCCGGTCCTCCTACAACGTTTTGGTAGCGCCCAATTCACTCGCTGACTTGATGTGTCTGGTCCTTATCCTTGTTTAAGTTGTCAGCTGTTGAATGACTCACTGATAGATTGACTCACTGACTGAATGACTGAATGAATGAATGAATGGAATGGACTGTCTGACTGTTTACTCTCTTGTTTATACTGTCAACACTGGCGCTAGAAGGGCGAGCAGCGCAAACGTTTTATTTTTATATCCCTTCTTTTACTTTCGTCTCTATATACATATATATTTAAGACGGGCCAATTAATGGGAAAACCACTAATGACATTGCCACATAGGAACATACATATATCTATATCTGCATCTACATTTGCATCTTTATATTCTCTCTCTCTCTCTCTCTGTCTCTCTCTCTCTCTCTCTCTCTTTATCTATCTCTGTGTGTAACGGATGTGATGCGGTACGTACACCTCTAGCAGTTCGCTTTTAGGCATTGCCACTAGCAGTCGCGATCCACAGACGGAAACTCATTAGCGCAAGGCCCCATATTCCTCACCTCCGTCCGTTCCTGTTGCAGTTGCTGGGCCTATATTCCCCCCTCCTAAGCAGACACACACACACACACAACCCCTTGTGGTGGCATGGCATCGTCTCCTGCTGATGCTGTCACCTGGCTACATCGTTATGATGCGTTTTTGGAATTTGTTTTTCGCACAGCCGCGTTTTTTGCCTTCGCCCCATAACCATCCTTTCACTCTCTCGCTCTCCTTGTCTTCGTTGCATAAACTGGCAAAGGGTGTCCTTGGGGTATGCATGAACAGAGTTACAAGTTTCTTAATCAACTTTATTTTCTTTTTGGAGGTTGCTGTTTGCGTCTCATGGAAATCATTGTAGTCGTTCTATTTCAGTCACATCACACTATAATCTAGATCTAATAATTATTTAAGAATAAAGTTATTCATTTATTTTACTTAGTTACGCTTACCTTACTTGTACTTGGTTCTAAATATTTTTAGGGTATTTCAAAGTCGAGGCAATTTGTGACAAATTTACTTTTGACGTTTGGGGTAATGCATTGTTCTGCTAGTGCTGTAGCCTCATCTTTTGCTGCTGCCGTTGGCTCGTTGTTTTGTTGTTGGGTATAAAAATTTTTATGACGACAGGTTGCCAGGCTGCCTGGCTGGCAGGCAGGCAAAGCGATTTCACGCTTGACGTCGCTGTGGCGCCACCTAGCGGCTCATCCTCCTTCCATCACTTGGTCTTCTCAGTTCTGTTAGTTCTGCTGATGACGTCGTTGCCACAATATGAATGAAATGAAGGAATGAGTAGAAAGAATGGCTGGCAAAACGAGCAGCCCAAACGAACGAACGAAAGCGGACTTCGACTGGGAAGTCGAAATCGGAGTTGGAGTTGGAGTTGGAGTTGGAGTCGGAGCTTCTGCTGCTGCAGTGCAGTGAGATGAGTGGTTGACATGTAGCCGCCATTAGCGGTAAGATGACAAGCGTTGAAAGCGCGCCCCGGGAATTAAAACGGCAAAATACAACAGGAAGACAAAAAAAAAAAGGCAACGAGCAAAAATAAAGAGTGGCGGAAAAAAATGGGATGTTGATAGTTTTTTTCTCTTTTTTTTCCTTCTCTTTTATGACAGGAATAGAGAAAAAGAGACAGTGTGGCTGAGGACGCCACAGTAGCAGTAGGATAAAAAAAGGTGCAAAAATCATCAGCATGCTGTCAACGGCAGTTGCTATCCTTGCCCCTTGAACGCCTTGTCCTTGTTCTCTTAGCCCTTGTGATGCTACCGCATCAAAACCGACCGCCTGTCACATTAAAGTATCATTTTCAGTCACTCAGCCGGAGGGCGCTTAACGCCCACTTTATGTCACGCCACGCCCATATAGCCACCTGACAGTCAACCAGCCAAACAGCCAAACAGCCAGCCAGGACGATTAAAGTCAAAATGGTATTCGCATACCCTTTGCCCCCGCTCAATTCCCCATATTCTACTCACTCTCGCTCTTTGCACATTTCCTGTATTGATTTCACAAATCGTTGGCATAATTTACGGCCTTGCGATTTGTGCGCGATTTAAGTAGCGTTTTACCAAGTGCGAACGATTTTGAAAACGCGCAGTGATTAGAGACAGAGAGAGAGAGGGAGAGCAAGAAAAGGAGTGGAAAGGGAAATAGGTGTGTCTATTGGCCAGAACAAAAGCGTCATGAATTGTAATGAAGACATTAACATTAATAATTGCTCAAGTGGTTAGCCTCCGTGGCTCCCCCTTTTTTCTACAATTCTGGTAACTTTCAACGGAAGTTGAAATTTATGAGCCAATTCCAGGGCCAGGACTACCAATGACTAAGAAACGTAAGGAAACTGGAGCACGGCGTAAGCGTGTGTGTGTGAGGTGAGTTCAGTGGACTCCAAATGGCAGCAAAATGTATAACTATAAAATGTGAAAAGGCAATCGATAATTCATTATCGATCTATTTTTGGTGGGGTAATTTTTCAAAAAGACAGAATGAGAAAGGGTTTTAAGGACAAAAAGGAAGCGTGGACGCGAGGACGAGAAAGGTGCAACAAACTGTTGAGCTGCTCATCAGCAGTTTTATTCACTATTGGCCACTTGCAGTGAAGTGCACAAAACGTTCTTTCAACCAACAGTCAGACTCACATTCACATTCCACTCTATAGGTCTGTCGGCGGCGGTGAAATGTGAAAAAGAATAACAAGAATTATGTGTGGCAAACAGGATGCACTGACATTTATCACCTGACTCGACGGCAGTTATAAAGGTTTTTTCCTCCTTTTTTTTTTTGGTGTGTTTGTGTATGTACTCTTTCCAGTGAAACTCCTACCTATGAGTTAGGCAACGTCTCCTATGATGGGATGCCTAACCCGCATTTAAACAGAAGTTTTGTAAAGTTTTTGATTGTGGGAAACGACTGGAAACTCCTCTGTGGCGGCGGTTTGATGGGGGATATGAAACATTAGCATAAATTTTCTACTAGCTGGCTTATGTATGAATATATTAGATGCCAGTTTCTCTGGGTGCTCTGTTTATTTTTGTGTGTGTGCGTGTATGGGTGTGTGGGATGTGGGATGTGGGATGTGGAGGGGTGGTTGGATTTCAGTGTTTGTGCCAGGACTCGTGGCAGGATAATCGCTGCTTAGTGCAGTCGCGCGCATAACGCTCGTCCGACTACCAAAACCATTTGTCTTCCGCCATTGATAACCAGACGAGAGACCCCACCACCATCCCCAGTCACAGTCGACCGGCCCGACCCGCCTCCGCCCCCGCTTCACCACAATTCTCCTGCTCATTGAAGGGCATTCAAATTTAATTTGCATGCAGGCAAAGGCAAAGGCAACTTTTGTTTACTCTACCCAACTCAGGCGCAGCCAAATCAAATTTAAATCCGCTTTAACACAAAAAATAAAAAAAATAAAAAAATGAGAAAGAAAAAAGAAATACCTCTAGCATATTACATGGACGAGCGCCCCGGAGACTTCTCATACCTGCAACACCACCACCATCTCCGCCACCGCCTTCATTTTCACTCAGGTGGGGCTAACCAACAAAGCCAAAAAGACCAACAAATAAAACTGTTTGAAGTGGAAACAAACTCAGCCGAGCCAAGCTAAACCGGGGTCGCAATGTAAGTCCAAATTATTTTTATTTATTCGTGCGTTCATAAGAAATTAGCGCCCGCTAGATGGCGCCACCTTCAAGATACATAAACACCAAACTCAAAGAGAACCACTGAGGAGAGAAAAGCGTCTCCCCAACAGATTTGTTTGCTTTTTGTGGCCTTGAACACAAATTATCCGAAACAATGTGATTAAGCGAGAGAGAAACAAGAGATTTGGCCAAAAAAATGTATACCTACATATATGCAAACAAAAATGTCGGTTTCAATGCTCGATTTCATTTAAGATGCTATTTGGTCTTCTTAATTGCTAACAATTTCGTTATGGTTATTGAATTTCTATTACGGTTCATTTCTGTTCAACAAGCATTACAGGTTAATTACTTTTCTAATAGTTATACTTATACTAAGAAGGGGACTTGGGACTTTGTTCCTAATACAAAGTCTTTAAATTGCTAAAATTCGTTAAGTATAAGACAGGTTTTTAGAAAAGAATTTGTTTCATCTGTCTCTTGGTCTATAGTAGACAAAATCAACAAAATAAATGGAATCATTATTCTTCAAAACATAATGGAAAAACTTTTAAAATAATGTCAGACTTGGGTTAATTTAGATAACCGATTATTGAATCTGTATCTTACGATATTTTCTATTTGAATTGACTATAAAAAGATAAACTAGCAGAAAAATTTAAAATTGTAAAATCCTTTTATTTATAATATAACTCTTCAGTTTAGTCCAAAAAAGCAAACATTAGTTTTTGGATGATTTAAAGTTTAAAAGTCCTTCTTCTAGTTTCTGGGTCTAGTCCTAAGGATGTCTGAAACATGAAAGGCACAAAAACTTGAGATTGATTTTTCGATTAACTAAATCACTTAAATTATTTCAGAGATAACGTTACTTCTAGTTAGCAGGATGGGCCGATCAAGGCTAGATTTATGCATATCAACTGAATACTTTAACATTTGAGAATATAAATATTCATCGATTGGCTTCTCACACTTGTTTGATCTCTAAAGCGATTACATGATTGCAGGTACCAACAACAACGAAAACAACCATTAGCATTAACCTTTCCCCGCTCTCATCTGCCTTACTTTTGGCCAAGAGCTGGTCATAGGCGAAATGTAGCGAATCTTTTTCTTTTTTATGGATACTTTTGGGGTTCGGGGCTCGGCTCTTGAATTCCAATCGTCAGCATCTTTAGCAGCTCATAAAGCCACAAAATGTGGCAATTGGCAGAGAGGAAGTAGCGGGTCTGTTGTCAAGGATGTTGGTTGGTAGGTTGGAGGCCCATTAACCCCTAACTTGTTACCTGGGCACATGAATAAATCAAATTCGCCGGTAAACCAAAGGCCCAGCATCCAGCATCACCCTACCGCGTCTGCTCCTGCTCCTGCTTCTGCTGTTGCTGATGATGATGATGGGGGAGATGTTGCTGCTGTTGGTTCAAACTGCCAGATGATAAATGTGCTTGGGTTTTATTTGATTCCTTTTCTTCATCTCGTGTTTTCTTACTTTTTTTTTTTTTTTTTGTTTTGTGTGTGCCTTTGCTTTTTCGTGCTTGGTTTGGTTTCGTCTTCGATTTGCTTAACAAATTTGTAAGATTCTTAACACATTTGCATATTGCGTAAAGCTACCCGCTATCCCCACCATTTCTCTCTCGCAGTTTCTTTTCTTCCCTCCCGCTGGGTGTCAAGTGTATGTGGAAAATGTTGAGAATTCCTTCATCTTCTACAGCTTTCAGCTTCATCTTTGAGTTCAGTTGAGTTGAGTTGAGTTGCCTTGAGTTTCGTCTACCAATAAGTTGCACAGTAATGACGACATTTCCTTCCGACAACGCAACTAGGGCAAAAGGGGTGATGGGGCGTGACAGTGAGGAGAGGGAACTGTCGTTTGCGCTTTTTATTGCCATCGTCAGTGTTGTCCCTATTCGCCCCATTTAAAAAAATCGAAAAAAAATACCATGAAAAGAAGGATTTTCGTTGTATTGAGTTTATTTAGCTTCTTCACACGAGTTCCCCCCCCACACCAAAATATGGAGACACACTCACATTGTTGATAGATGAGGGCGAGAGGTAGGTGTGAGCGGGCAGAGGTGCAGATTGGGGGTAAGCAATCGAAGTTGCTCAATAAAAAATGTGCTGGAATTTCTTCGACATTTTCGCCAACATTGACGCTTGGCATTTTTCAATGACAGTCGACAGTTTTTTTTTTTTTTTTTTTTGTGCTTGCTTGTGTTTCTTATTGTTTTTTATTTATTTATTTATTTTTTTTCAGTTTTTTTTGTTGTTGATCATCGTAAAACGTTTGGAATTTTTTCGTGCGATTTTCCCTTGACACTCGAGAAAATTGACCTGCATTTGTTTAGTGGATTTTGTATGGAGATGCTTAAATATGGAATGTTTCAAGAGAGAAAGAGATAAAATAAGGACACAAGACCGTATGAAAAGCTGTGTTTTTGTTGTCCTGCCATATTGCTGAGAAAAGTCTCCAAGGTGCTGAGAAAAACACAGTTTAATCGGTTTGAAATTTTTACCAACACAACCAAAAAACAACAACAACAACAAAAAATTAGTACAAGTTTAAATAAAGTCCAGTTCCCTCGACACTTTTCTTATGGCCACAAAATTTCTTTTCACCTCAGAGTGGTGGGGTGTTTTTTTTTTTTTCTTTGTTTCCTTTTTGCTTTAATTTAGTCTTTTTTGTGTTTTAATTTTTTGTTACATACCCAGCAAGGAACAACATAGGGCATATGAAGTCCTTTGACTACTTTTTTGCTCCATCATTCTTTGTGAACAAATATTTAAATTTTTTGAATTTCGAACCTCTTGGCAATATATCAAAGCTCTCTAAAGATGGGTTAAGTATAATTAAGAAGATGTTTGTTTTTATATTTTCTTTTTTTTGGCAGGAAAACGACTGATAAAATTAATTTGGCTAGGGTATCTCCGAGACAGGTTTAAGACCATTTCTTCTTGTTATTTTTTTTTCTTTTCCGTAGCAGCTTTGTTGCTGTTGTTTGCAGCTCATTTGGGCTTAGTCGAAGGCTGCTGTGACCAGGGTGGGAAGGGGGGTGGGAATCCTTTTTCTTTCTGCTGGTCTTCGCTTCGTTTCACATAAAATTTAATTAAGTGCAGCAACCAGCAGCATCAGCAATGGCAGTGGGAAAAGCCTTCTCTTTGGCAAAACATCGTTTATAAAATTCACATAATAACAATAAATTTTCAAATGCGCCAAAGGTTGTTGTTGTTGTTGCTATTTTTTTTTTTTTTCCTTGGCTAGGTATTAAAATTTATCGCCACTTTGTGTAGCACGCGCAGCAAACGCCAAGAAATTTGCGTGCCAACATGGCAAAGAGTGATGGCGGGTGGAAAGATGCCACCAAAGTGAACGGGAGCATTGGCTTAGTCTTGTCCCCAGAGGTAAACAGTGGATTCGTTACTTCTTTTAGCCTTGGAGTTTCATATCTTTCTCTCTCTCTCTCTCTCTCACTCTCTCTCTTTCGCCAATGGCAATGCGTCTTTCAGTTACTCTTTTTTTTTGGCGTTTCTTTGAAAATTCTTGTGACTCCATTTGAAAACTCATTAAATGTCATTTCCTTTCATTGGAAATTATTCAAATTATGTTTTCAAACTGTTCTTGTTTTCATATTTTCAAACATTTTTTTTTTTTAAATATTTATATTTAAAATTAACATTCGACTATAGGAAGTTCCTAATTTGAGAGTATACTTTTATTTAATCATAGAGTTTCGAAAATGCTTTTGTTTTCTATTTAATATGAAGCTAAAATTGTTTTAAAAATCATCAATTGGTTTTTGAAGATTTTCAAAAGTATTCCACATAGTATAAATAACTTCATTGACTAGTTTGTTTGCTAAATGAGAGATTAAAGATAGAACATTTGCAATTCGATTTTGGCACACTCTGTTCTTCTCTCTCTCTCTGCCTTTTTCTCACTCTCCTTTGGCGTATGCCAAGCTGTCGTTTTAAGTAATTTTATTTGTATAAAAATGGGCTCACTGTATCGCCTGCTGCTGTTTCTGTTCCTCTACACAGTCCTGACACACATATGATGTCCTTCTCCTCCGAGGAGGAAGTTGCCATCATTTTCTCCCTCCGTGGAACATATATAAAATCATTTGTCTGTTTGACTATTTTTGTTTGTTTTTGGTTTTTTTCCTGTTTTTTTTTTTTGTTTTCGCTCGTTCGTTGTGTTCTTTTGGGTTTTGTTCATTCATTTGGCTCGCATTAATTACATGACACGCATCTCTGCCCTACTTCCCCCCAAGAATCATTTATTAAAAAGCCAAAAGGAATGGCGGCAAGACCCCCATTGCCTTTGGTTCAGTCTTGTGCGCATAATTTCAGGCTGGACAAATTTTACTTACATGACAGTAGCAGAAGGAGAAGAAGAAGGAGAAGCTAAGAAGTAGGCAGCTTCCTTGGGGATCATCATCATCTGCTGAATTCTTATTCGTTTTCGTATTTGTATTTGTATTCGTTGTCAGGCAGAAATGACTGTCTCATGTTATCTGCTAAGCTGTCTTATCCTGTGCTCTCTCTCGACGTTCCCTGCCTAGTCGCACTTGGGTAGCAGCTGCTTCATGATTCCGACTTTGTTACTTATTTAATTTGTTGCTTATTTGCTTCACTTGGAGCAAGAGAGCAACAAGCCCCCGACTCCGACTCCGAGTCGAAAAACCCCCAAGGATAAGGACCAGCACCACCAATTCACCCACTCACCCACTTGTTTGCATATGTTTAACATGTACTCCTCCACTCTGTTTCCCCCTCATCGACCATCAACATATGCTCAGTCTGTTATAGACTCTCTATATCTCTCTCTCTCTCTCTCTCTCTCTCTTTCTCACTCTCTCTCTGTCGCTCCCTCCATTTATTTGTTTGTTTACTTTTGTTTGTTTGTTCTATTTGGCTGTGTATTGTCCTGATGTTTGCTAATGATTCTGCTTGGGTGCTAATCAAATTGCCTGAATCCTCTGGCCACTGATGCAGGGAGCAAAAGTCAATAACAGGACAGAGGACAGATAGTAACAGAGATTTTGTAACGAAACGAAATCAACGTACACAGAACCTCACAGAAATTCAAAAGATCCTAACAAATAGTTATGTCTAATTTAGTTTAGTTTACTAATTAAAGTCGTGTTTTAGTTTAATCGCTTTAATTAGAAATATTTATAGTAAACAATTTTGAGAAACAGTTGTTTCACTCAGTATTTTATTCACATTCGTTTCGTTGTCATCAAAAGTTCATCAACAACATTTCGGTACGAACTTACATCATTTTAATAATAGATTAGAACTTGACTTACTCGGTCCTTAAAGGCAAATTGCGGCTTTCAAATGGAGATGAGGTACAAAACCATTATTACTCTTCATTTAATTAGGAACTCATCTAACTAGTTGATATCTGAAAATAAATTTACAATTTCGTATAAAATTTGTCCAGCAAAATTGTTAATTGCCATTTTTAAACAAATTCAATTTATGTATGTATGAAGAGCTTCATAGGTTCATATTTATACATAATTCTAATTTTGGTTTTGTGTTTTGGTTTTTACAATTTGGATTGAGTTTGTTTCTAAAGTACTTAGGAAACTAAAATTGTTCTAAAATTACAAAACTAAGGAATTAATAAAATTGGCAATAAGAGAATTAAATTTGAAAAAAGAATCTTATGTGGTTATAAAATATTTATCGAAGCAAACCATGTTAATAGAGAATGTTTAAGTTACAAGGCATTTTGCAGACCATGGCATACTTTATGGGGAAAAGTGTCTGCAATTCACATGCCGAAACATAAGTGTGGTTCACATAGATAATTAGCTAAATATTAATTATCTAGCTTAAACTAGATTAACTTTAACTATATATACATACATAGAATAGATAAAGTTTTTTTTCTTACAAAATATTTATTTTTATTTTAAGAATTAATTTAAATCGCTACTCAATGGCAATTTTACAATATTGTGTGACAGTAACGTGATCTGGCTTACTGAGATTTTTAAGGAATTTTGTATTTTATTCTCCGTCTCTCTCTCTCTCTCTCTCTCTTTCTCTCTATCTCTTTCGTTCCTTTACTTGATTGAAATTTTCTCTATGTGCTTTAAATGTTGCCCACTGCAGTAAAAGTTGTCGCATGGCCTAAGCCCCTTACCAACCTCCCCCCATCCTCTTATATTCTGCAACATTCTCAGCGCTTCGGTGTCTGTTCTATCGTTTTTGGTCCATTGCCTGCTTATTGCCTTGGCGCATTTTTCGATTAAAATTTATTTGCCCAACTTATGAAAACTTAAATGGCCATAACGGCCAGCCAAAGGACACGAGTCGGGGCTTCTTTCGTTCGTTGGGCTACAAAATGGCGCCATGCGCCTGTGTGTAAGTTGTCGCATTTTTTTTGTACTTCTTGTTGCCTGAAGAAAACTTTCAAATATTTCATAATTTGCAACATATTTTTTTTATTGAGCAGTCCACGGGGGGGTGCTGGGGGAGAGGTTTTTGAACTTGAGGCATATGCTGCTGCTGCTGCAGGCGTCCGGCCGATCGTTTGGTTGGTCATAAAGAAAGAAAAACTCTTAAAATGAACAACTTATTTTCGCCTCTGATTTATGACAAGTTTACTTGCAAAAGAATATACGTATGTATATGTATGTAAGCATTTTTTGCAAGAACAATTTTGTGTGATTTTCTTTGCGTCACACCTTCTTGCCACACACACACACACACACACACACAAATTTTTTGCTCCACATCTTCGTCATCTACTTGTGCTTTATTTGATTCTGGTGGTGCGGCTGCTGCTGCTTCTCCAGCTTCTTCATTCAATTTTCGTTAAATAATTCAAATGACTTCCGACTTAGACTTTGACATTGAAGTGACGGGTGGCAGCAGCTATATAAGTATCTACTTGTCGCCTCCCGCCCCTCCCTCGTCTCGCACAACTCGCTGTGAACAAATGAAGCGAAGCGTCTGGAGATCCCACTTTGTACCTTTACATTTACCTGGCAGCAGCAGCAACATCTTTTGGTACGCACAACGGCGCACTTAAAAAGTAATTTTATTACACGGCTACTTACAGCAACTGTCATGAAAATTTGGCGAGGAGTAGGCAGTGGGTAGATGGCAGTCGGTTAGTCGGGTGACTCTCGAGTCAAATCAAACTCAAACGGAAACGGGAAAATGTGAAGTAAAGTTCTTTTTACCTGTGCCACGCCTCCAGTTATTTTTGGGAGTCTCATTTTGGCTGCCGCCCTCATTGTCACACTATTGCACAAAAGTTTTATTATTTGTTGTTGCCCTTTTACTTTTTTGTGTTTTGTTTTGTTTTCTCTGTTTGTTATTGTTATTGTCATTGCTGTTGTTATTCTTGTTGTTATTTCTGCCCTTTTTGCCAAACTTATTTCTTTCAGGTATTATAGTATGTACGGACAATTTTATTTTTGGCTTTTTGCTTTTTGTTTTCTCATTACACATTTTCCTTTTGCCCATTTTGACTTTTCGCTGGCAAACTTTCAACTTTCAGCTTTCTTTTCGCATTTCCTCTCTTTTCTATCTTTTGCGTGTCTTTGTATGCCTTTCATTCTCACACTTTTTATTCGACTTTTTTTTCGTTTTGGTGTTTGCCTGCCCAGGTAATTTAATGACTCGACTTTCAGACTGCAGAACTAAACTTCTTTTAAATCCTAAGATGACCGCCGAGTCCATTGGCTATTCTGCCAAGAACAAAATCTTTTTAAATATCGAAATGGTTTCTATCGAGTTTCAAATATGCACTTTGATGGTTTTCTATTTGAAAGTAATTTCTCATAAAGCGTTGCAAGTTGCAAGCAGAATGAATCAAACATCTGTTGCGTATCATACGTATTTCAATATCCATAATAGGTTTAAGGGTTAATTTCAATAAACTTGATGTTATCGATAACTGCATGTCTCTGAGTCCATCGCTAATTGTTAGAGATTAGAATTTGCTTTTGGAAACGGAAGAGAATTTACTTTTCAACTAGTCTTTTTGCCTTGCAGCCTTGGTGACTTTTCTTTGCTCCACAAGACAGCAGCAACAACAAAGACGACGACATCAACAGCAAGTGGAAAGTTTGCCTTACTATTATTAAATTTGTTTGCTGGCGTTGCCAGAGTTTTGCCTGTCTTTTACATCTTCTTATTTGCCATTTTGAATGGGGTCCTCTTCGGTTCAGGTTCAGACCCAGGTAAAGGCTCTAGTTGCTGTTGTTCCTTTCTTGTATCTGCTGTTGCTGGCATTTTATTTAATTACTTTTGACATCAGGTAAAATTTTGCTCATGCTTAACCCTTTTTTGTGCTGTTCAGTCCAGAATGATGATGGCGATGATAGTGAGATAGCCGGTTATGAAGGACTGAGGGGAAAGCCGGGGATGATGGTCGAAAGTGTGCCAAATATTTATTTAGGCATATTTGCCAATGGCCATTGGCGCAATCATAGCCACATGCATCCTTTGTGGGTGAGTGTGTGTCTGTGTGTATGTGTGTGTGTGTGTGTGTGTGTGTGTGAGCATATCTTTTCATATTTGCATTTGCTTTGCTCTTCCCTTTTCTCACTCGTGCTTTTTTCCGCATTTATTTTGATGTATTTCCATTTGGCAAACAAAATATCTGGCAACCCTTCTTTTTGGGACAAATGAAAGAGGGGAGTAAACAGTGTGTGTACATATGTATATGGTCATACATACGTATGTATATATATGTGCCTAGGTTTGCTTTCTTGTTTTTCATTAGCAGATAGTTTAGTTGTTGAGCTTTTCCTTCTTCATCCTTAACGTTTTTTGCCCTTCATTCCACTTCTTGCTTACTCTCTTTTTCGTCATTCCTATATTCATCCCTTGGTTTTTTAATTTTCAGTCATTTGGCTTATCGTTTGGTTGCCTTTTTTTGGCAGTTCTTTTGATCCTCCTCATTAGTATTAGAACTTTAATTTAACATTTTCTACACTCTTTACAGTTTTCCCTTTACTTCGAAGCCCCTCCCACCACCTTTGAAAGTTTTCAATAAGGTAAATTTGTTGTCCCAAAATTGAAAAAAAAAAAAAAGTGAAAAAGAGAATGACTCTTACTCTCTTACTCTTGCTCTATATTTCCCTCTGTCACGTCGAGTAAAAACTTTTCCACGCAATCCAGAGTTGGCGAGGATAAAGGAAGGTGCCTCTGGGTCTACGGGAGGAGGGAGGAGTGGGTGGTTGTTGTGTAGGTCGTTTTTGCATACTTTTAATCATTTAATCTACATATGTGCATATTAATGAATTTTCTCCAACCTTTCGCATTTACCGCGGCTCCATCATTCGACTTTGTTTTAAACCACTTTTCCCTTTCGTTCCTTTTCGTCACGTTTTTCATACCCTTTTAACATTTTGATTTGAATGGCGTATTATGACCTACAATGAAGCTTACTTGTAGCTTATGTATATCAAATGGTTTACCGATCCTTAAAGACAAACACTTACTTTCGAGATAAGATTAGAATTTGAAACAACTTACAGTTTCTTTTTTTTTATTTTTTTTATTAATCTTTAATGAATCTTCCTTGAAACAGAATGCAATGCACAAATAGGATTATATCTAACAGAGATATAACAGAAGTTGGTTTATTTTTAGATTAGACACATTAAGAACTATCTCGGAAATAAACGCTCTCTTCTACCAAAATGATCTAAACTTTTACACAAAACTATTACATTTAACAAAAAAAAAAAACGAAATTCATCAAATATGAAGGAAAAGTCCCTAACTTTAGAAAACAAAAGATGGTGAATTGATTAATATTTTGTTCGAGGGTATCAAGCAGTTGATTCAACTCTTAAAACAAATTTTAGGATTATTTTTTGTGCAGTTTTTTCTTGTTCTTTGCTGCTTCTGCGTTTGTTGTTGGTTTTGTTATTTTTTTTTTTTTTTGGCATAAAAGTTTTTTATTTTTGTTTTGTTTGTTGTCTGTGTTTTGGTTTTGCTTGTTCTGTACTTTTGTGTTGTTGTTGTTGCTGCTGCTGTTGCTGTTGTTGCCTGTTTTCTGTTACTTTTAAAAGCTTTTTTAAGTAACTTGAACTAAATTAAGTTAAATACATTTCATGTTTGCGTGCATGGCCTGAGAATGCTGTGCCCAAGAACTTTCAGTTTGATATGTTAGAGCTGAAAGCGAAATGTTTAAGTCTGAGTTGGATAAAGTGGCGAGGATTCAAGTAGATATGTATGTATATAGGTGACAAGTGATTGAATCTCACGAAAAACGTGACGAATCGAAATGAATTCAATGAGTTCAAAAAGACTTTAAGAATTAATTGATTATCTTTTTTTACAAAATTCTTCATTAAAATTCTTAAACTGGCTACTAGTGTGTGTGTATGTGTGTGTGTGTTGAGCCCAGACAACATTTTAGTCGGAGATCTCATTGTTGTCTACATTTTTACACCTAATTGAACGGCTTAAAACTTCAATTGCCTCTCAATGCACTTTGATGTGGTTATTGGTAAAGGGATTGTTGGCATATGATAGAGGAGAGACCAGCAGATATACACACACACACACATGCAATACTTATGCAGCTATGCAGCAGAGCTTATAAAACGTTGTAGGGACTGGAATGCATCCTAAGGGTATATGGGGATTTATTCTTTTTTTTTTTTGCTCTAGTATACCAAACTCTTTTGTCTCTTCTTTTTTTGTGTTTTGGATTGTCTATCTGTAGTTTGTATTGCTTTTAGTTTTTGTTTTACACACAGACGAGATTTTTGTATATTTTTCGAAAGATTTAGCTTGGTCCAAAAACTACGCAAAGCCAAGTGCTTAAAAATGCAAAACTAAAAGCTCTCTATGGTGTGTCTCTTACTTCCTTTCTCTTTTCCAATCTGTGTGTGTGTGTGTGTGTGTATGTGCGTAGGTGTGTGTTAAGCGGCAAACAAAAGCTGTTGGAAAACATAGAAAATCCTTTTGCGAAACAAAGTGCAAAACGTTAGAAGAACTGACATGTTTTTTTCCTTCTTTTTTGTTTTCTGCATATATCCTTCTGCACTTACATCTGCATATTGACAAAGCAAAAATCATCAGTAAATAACCAAACGAACGTATGTATAAATGTGTCTGTGTGTGTAGGTAGTCTTCTGTTCGACGAACTACAATCTATGTGCACATATGCTTATATATATATCTGTATCTATATCTGTAGTATCAACTTGGTAGGGTCGTTGTAGTTGTCGTTGGCGGTGGCCCTTTAAATTTCTGTTTTTTTTTTTTTTGCCCACACAGTTTTAACCCAGAAACATAAATATTGAAATTTATTGCGCATAACGTTGTAAAAACGGGACACCAAGAGACACAAAGGAGTAGACAGAGATGGCAACTGTATGCATAATAGTTTTATAAGTCTATGTATGTAGAGCAAGGCACCGGGGCCTGCAACGGTGGCAACTCTGGCAAAACTGCATAAATGGAGCCTCTTTAGTTCTCCTCTGAAAGCTTTTTTTACACTAGCCGCCAAGCTATAAATGTACATAGACACACATACATGTATAGGGTGGCCATCTTCATTGAATGCTCATAATATATGTAAAGAAACCAATGGGGAAAACTGTAATGAGATGGCAGACGATGACGATGACGACGAGGACGACATCAACAACGATGGCTTTTGCATCTAAGTGGTTGTGTGTCTGTCTCTTCTGTATGTGTGTGTGTGTGTGTGTGTGTGTGTTTGAGTGTGTGTGTGTGGCATAAGGTCAAAGGTAAAACGAAGTTATAGGCAAAGCCATAAAAAACTTAAACATTCAAGAGAGAACCGCAAAAAGACACAAATTAAAACTAATGCATCAACTTCATAAAATATTCACTAGGATGTTTGAGAAGATTCAAAGAACTATATTAGAAATGCAAATCAAATGAAATATAAAAAATTCTCTTTCAAAATTAGTAATTAGTTAAGAAAAAAGAATCAAAAGGTCGTTTTTAACAGCTTTTCCTTCAGCAGTCTGAGACCAATGTTTACAAATGTGGATCATGCAAATGCCTAATAGGTTTCTCACTTCAAAAGCAAGATCCAAAATGGCGGCTCACCAGATAAGGCGAAATACTAAATAAACATATCTAACTACAGATAGTTTTAATAAACTTTTCAGTTTTGGAGTTCTTAAATAAATGAATGAAGTTTAGTTTAGTTAACAACATTATCTAAAAAATTCCAGAAAGTTGTCTTTAACGGGCTTTAAATTTCAGATAAAACTATCTTATTTTCATTCCAATTTATGCAAAGAAATAATGTCAAAACATTGAGATGTATTCCAAATAGTTATAATTATATTGATTTGAGTTTCTATATGTAACTCTGTGATATAAATTGATTGATAATCGAAGAATATCGACGGAAAAAATGAAAAATTGGATATGTTCAATACATCCATTTACTTCATATTAAGTTGTAATTTATTTCATATACTTGACGATTTTCGAATGATTTTGTGACCAAAGAGTGGGTAATCACTGTTCCTTTTTTTGTTTTATATATCTGGTGTCACATAACTGCACTGAATGCAAGTGGTAGCAGTAACCAGTGTGGCTGTGAGCTTTTCTTTACGGTTTCTTTTCAATTAAATGTTTTCCACCTAGGTTTTCCGCATATTGACAGCTACGTTAAATATCAATTGGCCAGTTGGAGAAGATGCTATGGCCAATGTTTCCTCAGCACTGCTGATGGCAGCATTTTCGTTTGACTTTGACTTGGCTATTTTAATTGCATTTTGATCGAATTCTCAACCGGTTCTTGCACAATTGCAGCCAGAGTCATAAATCGTTCAATCATCCAATTGGCGCATTGACAACGGCAAAAGTAGAAAAAAAGAATACGAAAATAAAATAACTTAGGCCCACACTCTATCACATTATGGAGCACTACGCTAAGTAACTCTTTTTGCTTTCTTTTCTTTTCTTTTTTTTGGGTTTCGAAGCATTTGCCAAAGACATGAAATTAATGCAATTTACTTACAAAATGCACCATTAAAAGTGCATAACCAGAAGAGGAAGAGGCAAAAGCGAGTGAGGAAGAAGAAGATGATGTAGTAAGGAAGGTGGAAAGAAGAGGGCAACAACAACAAAAAAAAGACATAAAGCAATATGAGCTTGTCGCAGTCGTCGTCGTAGCGTCGCCTTCTTGTCTCTTGTCCGCTGGCATGGGCTCCGGCTACCCTACCTTCTCCTGCAACTCATCTTCATCCTTCCCCATCGTCCCCATCATTGGCATATGAGAGTGTAATTTAATGCTGCTGCAGTTTTTTGCATGCCAGCCTTTAGTATCGGCCCCTCTTTCCCTCTTAGCCTAGTCGAGCAATGGCAAGCCACAAATTACCCAAGAGCCAAGTCCGTAGAGCACATTTAGCTAAATCGCAGAATTTATGTCTTATGAAAATGCTCAGAGACTTGGAGAGTCTGAGACCCAACCAACAGAGACAGAGAAAAAGAAAGGGAGACAAAGAGCGAGAGAGAGACCAAGTGACATTGGCATAAAAACCAAGTCAATGCTAATGTAAGAGCAGCTTAAGCGAAGCGCTAATGCCCTTTAACTTGGTTAGCGGAAATACATATATACATAAAGAGAGAAAATGAAAAACCGAAAAGAGAGATGTTAGGTAGATGCCACACTCAGCATCTTCAATCCTTGCCACTTGCTTAATCAAGTATATTAATAATCATGTTGCATGCCCTGTGCACTGATTACAAATTGAATCACATAGTTAAGCAGACTGACTGGCTGACTGCAGAGCCAAGAAAAAGAGAAAGAGTCAAGTTAAAACTGATTTATTTCTTTTATTATTCTGGCCACACTTGGCTACGTCTGCGTCTGCTTTTGGATTTTGCATCTCGAGTTCGTTTCTCTTATATGTATAATACTCTATCAGTAATGGACATACTGATTATGGCATGTCAGTTGGCAACCAACGAAATAATTTTACTCGATCAATAGTTTCAATTTTAGGAAGCATTTGTAAGCATTTTGCGGCAGAAGAAAAGAAATCGACCATTTCAAGAACTTATGAATGTGGATCAAAACATATTATTTATAGTGATCGGTAATGCCCTTTGAATATCCAATGTTGTAAACTTTAACAATATTTAGCAAACAATTAAAATGATTAAGATAAGATAATGATAAACATTTAATATTTTGATTGCGTTTATAAGAAGTATTTTTGGAATAGACAAAAAAACAAAAAAAACCTTAAGTCAAAAAATTTGAAATCATTTTCAATCTCAGAGCTAATAAAATGACTGAATATACACATAAGAATTATACATTTTTAGGTTAGCTAGCTCCCAAAAGTATGCTAAGAGCAACAAACCAACTAAAAATATGATTTTCCATCTATCGTTAGAAAGAGTATCGCAAGTTTCTTATACGCCAATCTTAGCTTGGCCCTCGTAGTTGTTTTTTATTATTATTTTTTTTTGTTTTTTTGTATTATTACTTTTTGCCATTATTATGCATTATTTTCTGTGACTGGGCCTGGCTGCCAGTCGCCTGCCGCCTTTTGCCATTAATTTGCCAGAGCTTTTCCAATTTCCATTTAACAGTATTCTCTCTTTCTCTTTCTCTCTGTGCCTTCCTACTCCTTTTTTTAATGCTCTTTCCAAATTATACCGCCTTAACGGATTTCTCTTTGTCGTTTTGGCCCGATCAATTGCCATGGCAAACTTTTAAATTCAATTATCAACGCCCAAACCAAATATGGGCGATGAAAATTTTTGTCGCCAAAAATGCATTTTGACTATAATTTTTGTTTTATTTTTTTCTTTGGTTTGCCAAATTTGTGAGTCTAGTGCGTAGGAGTGTGTGTGTTTTTGAGAGCCGACTCCACCCATAAGTGATACAAATTGTAATTGAAGTCTTTTATAGCAGAGTGAAGAAATTCTTTATAGAGTTTCCTCCTAATGGGAGTGATTTATAATTTTCATTTGTGGGAAATTGATCGTAAAAATGTATCGAATACATTAACATATTTTTGGAACGTTTTAATTGTTGATTCAATGTTACTTTGTATGGCAAATAGCTACAGAAATATTGTCGACTACATTTATATAGATCTTTTCCGGAAAAGTAGGTCTCTGAGAACGTTTGACTTAATTTTTCATTGGGCATATGCTAAACAGTAACTTTTATGATGTATTCTGCAACTGAATTGATAAATTTTCACTATGTTGTTTTAGCAGCACTTTATACTAATCTAATTTGAAATGCACATGGAGGAACAGAATCATTAGAGGGTCACGAAGGGAAAGAAAAGAGAGAGAGAGAGGGAAGGAGAGAGTTGTAGTGCAGGCTAAATATATAAATTTCAGATGCCATTCAAGCGACAAATATTTTGGCAAGACAAAAATATGCCCTGTCGTCAGCTAAAAACAGAGAAAGTGAGATAGAGGGAAAGCGAGAGTGAGTAAGTCTTAAGGAGGAAGTTTTCAATTTGTATGGGGTTATGGGGTAGGTGGAAGATATATTTTGGATACGTATCATAACAGACTTATACAGTCTTATACCGTCTCTCTCCCTCTTTCTCAATGTCCTCTATTTAAGGCAAAGCAAAAAGTGCTTAAGGACTGTCTTTCACTCAACACGGAAAATTGAAAAATAAATAAAATTATGCGTAGCAGCACATTTGAAATCATTTGCCAAAAGAAATATCGATAGGATAGAATATATGTATGTGGGTATAGAGAGAAAAGAGAGAAGAGGCCATTGGCACAAGGGAGAGACAAACGTTTGAGGTGGAAGGAAGGAAAAGAGAAGCGGAACGAAGAGACATAGACGACGACGTCGCTTCTTCACGCATCACTTGATTTTTCCCCATTTCGGCCAACGAAATTTACTTGATTGGGAATGAGTCTAAGTATGGGGCATGTGGCATGTGGCACGGGCATGAGCATGGGCACATGGGCATGGGCATCTCATTGAAAATTCAAATCACATCAAATTCTAAAATACACAAACCACGCAAATCGTTGTATGAGCCACATAAAAATGCGACTACATAAAAATAATAATAATAATAATAAAAAGAAGCAACAAAAAAAAAAAAAGAAAACGGAAAAGGAAACGAGACCAAAGTGAGAAAAGACGTTGGAAAAAGCAAAAAGGCAAAAAAAAAGGCGAGAAAATTGCAAACAAGATGAGGAATACCGAAAAGTGGAAACACATTTTCTGCCTGCCAAAGCAAAATGCTGTTTCGCGTGTGTGTGTGTGTGTGTGTGTGTGTGTGTGTTGGGTACGGTGTTTTCGTTGATATAGCAAATTTATATGTCTTTGTCTATGTGCGTGTGTGTGTGTTTATGGGCGTGGGTGTGTGAAAATTGCCTGGAAAAAGAGTGAAAATTATGATTGGGCGTTCAGCTTGAAAATAAAATGAAATTAAGTAAAGACATGTTCGACAATATCAGCCACAGGAAATCTATTAAAACCCATCGATTTGCTGAACCCCACCAACTACCCACCCAACTTTCGAAATTGGAAATGGAAAGCAATTATTTAAAATGGGGAAAACCCCCAAATAGGTATACAAATCCTTTTTGTGGGTCTATTAAAAAGTCTATTGAAATGTCAACTCATTTCATTTGGTGACCCCGACGTTTAAGTTATATGTGCAAATATTTATATAGATTTTAAACGACACACACAAAGGTCTTATTAAAAATTCATATCTACACATAACATAAATGACATGGTGACTTGTTAGCAAAGGTGTGCATACAATTGGGGCTTCATGTGTAATTTGGTGACCCCGACGTTTAAAAGAAGTCTACAGACTCAATTAAATCTTGAATTTTAAGCAACTTCAAGTTTATCCATTCTGATTTTCAGCACTATTCCTTTTTCCCCAATTAAAAACACATTTTCTTACACATAGTCGTTTTTCAATCTTTCGTCGAGTTTTTGCACCATTAACAGAATCATTCTGCTGCCTGCTCCACAGCATCTTTGGCCCACAAATCATTTTTGCTAAACATTCAACACTCTTAACATGCTGGCGCCTTTGGAAAAACTCTTTCGAAAACACCCAACTGCAATACTTCAGATTATATCGTATTCTTTTGCTTCAGCAACTCCTCCCCTTGATGTATTTTTTCGGTTTTTCTTCTCTTTTTTTTTCAGTAAACGCCTTCGAAAGCTTTTCTCTTCGTTTCGGTATTTCTTTTGTCGTTTTTTTTTTGCATATTTGTATGTACATATATATATTTTTTTTTGCAAAAATAGAGAAAAAATTTAGACATTTTGTAGCCAGTTTATAGATGATGGTCTAGGCCCCTCAGACATTGCCCCCTACTCTATGGCACATGAGCCTCCTTGGACATTTGTTTGCTGCCGCCTCCCGCTCCATCAATTGGGAAGGCCTGTTTGGTTTTCGCCCATAATTTTTGTGCCGTTTTACAACAAACGGGCACATAACTTGCGAACTCTGTTGGCTCTGGCCCGGTCCGGTTGTTTCGTTCGTTTGTTCGTTCAGTCGGTTTGTTGCAGTACCGCGTCCCGTCCGGGCTTATCTGTCGTCGCTGTCCCATGGTCCACGGTCCTCCTCGTTAAACTCTCTCTCCCCTTCGCCGTCACTAACTCATTCATCTGTTTGTATGGTGTGTAAAATGATTTTCACATGTTATTTTGTTGCTGCTTTTTCGCACTCTTGTTGCATGTGCCATTTTTTTTTTCTGCTTTTTTTGCGTTTTTTTTTTTTTTTTGGATTTTCTTCTCTTGGCCATTTCCATTTCCTCACTTTTAATTAAAAAGGCAGCTAAATTATGAACTTTTCTTTCTCGACCGCCTGTGAAAAATTTTGTTGGTTTGTTGTTTGTTTTGGGTCATACATATATCAGCACCATCATCTACATACATAGTTATGTACGAGTACATATACATACATATATCTGTTGCAGCTGGCGAAAAAAACTCTTCGATCTTGCCACAATGAATAATATCTTTGTTGAAGATTTGTTTATGGCCAAAATCATATGCAGTTGCCAGTACAAAAGGGAGGGCAAGAGAAATCTCTTGGGCCTTTTTTTTTTTTTTGGTTTTTGGCGCATAAAAGTGCGTTTTATTGTTACCAATTAGAGGCTGATTGAGTGTGGTTGAGTGGTTCTCTGCTGCATTCGACATGCTTCACTTAATCCCCATCACATTTATACATATACATACATATATACAGATACATATGTATGTACATATAGAGTGTGCTCATACATAGATTGAACCCAACCCTCACGAAAACCAAAAAGAAAAACTAAAACTGAAACAAAAAAAAACAAAAAAAAATTGATGTGCTACTTTAGCTAATCGTCGCATTTTTGGTTAGTTTTCGACGTTTTCCAGCGCGTGTCTGTCTCTCTCTCTCTCTTTGTTTTTGTCTCACTCTGTCTCTAATTGTCTGGCATATGGAATTGGAATTGGGTATTGGTATTGGTATTGGAATTTATGTGGGCAAAGCATTTTTGCTTTTCATCACACAACTATTTATGAGGCCGACGGCAGCTCAATGCGGCTTATCGGTTAGCCGCACAATATCTCAACTCATTTACAATGCGTGTCAAATCAGATGTTTTGTATTTATATACATATGTATGTATCTTCAATTCTAGTGGTGGGTAATGCGGCAGTGTGTCCGTAAAGCTGGTAAATATACTTATCAATGAACGATTCGCATTTGAATGGACAGTGATGGAATTCTATTATAGCTATTGTTGTTGGTATCATTAAAATGATATAAGTAAACAGCTAAAGGACAGGGGCCAATCGATTTATATTGATATTGATATTGATGATGATGATAACAATGGGAGGGAAGTAAAATAAAATTGTTGTGTCCAAGACGACAAAAAAATGCTCTAATATAAATTAAGTAAAACACTAGAAGATACATAGCATATCAATTAGGTTTGCTAATAAAAGTGATTAATGGGATAAGCGTTCTTTAAAAGACACATTCATAACATTTATGACTTAACCACAATATTTAATTACTCTACTAAACTAGTGACACTTTGAACTACTGGTTTGAACTGAAATTGCTTTGAAAATTGCTAGGTGTATGTGAAAAGCACTAAAGTAATTCATTACACTTGTCCATTACTCATCATATAATGGTTATACATATGTAGTACGTATACAGTGGCATTCATAATCGGACAGTCAATATACTGTTACTCATATTTCATAGCTCGGAAAGCAATTTCATCGTCTTGGTCTCTATTCAAGTGTCAAGTGTAGGAATAAAATTCATTTTTTAATTTGTGTGCAACGACCACAGAATTGATGGACAAAGGATATGTGTGTGTGAGAAGATTTGATGGTGGTGGTGGTGGCGGTGGCTAGCATATTACGCACGCCTGCTGCAATCCTTATCCTTTGTCGATAAGTAAGTAAGGCAGGCAGGCAGTCAGTCAGGCAGCGAGTCAGCCATCGTTGCTTGACTCCTGCGCGCTCAAACGACTCCTGTGTCTTGTGTGTGTCTGGGCATTGTCGTTGTCATTGTTGTTATTTGCCAAATAAGCGAATGGGGGCATTCGCGTTGTATGCCCCCTCTATCTCGTCCACCCACAACAACTATCACTGCTGCTCGTCCATTGTTGTCAGCTCAACGTCGTTGTCGTTGTCGTTGTCGTTGTCGTCTCCGTTCGATGATGCAGACATAAGATATGAAAAATATGAAGCAACAGCAATCACAATAGTCGCACCAAGTCACCAAGGGATATCTTCTCCCCTAACCCAATGTGTGTGTTCGTGTGTGTGTAGCCTGCGTGGGCAATCCTTAAAATAAATCACGCTTAATGCCCTCCCAAAAGAAGCAGGGCAAGAGAAGGTCTTTTGGGTGGATTCCTCCTGTGTTCTTCTTGGTTCCTGGTTGCCGACAACAACATAAATTGCAGTCAAGTGCTGCCAATTAGTTGCTAAAATTATTTTATGATAGGAGACAGCAGCGCCCAGCGTACAACTAATTAAATGAACGTTAAGGAGCAAAAATAGAAGAATAAACCAAGAAAATAAAAATCAATAAAAACATCCAAACGAGCCAGGTGGTAACTCAATCCAACTTTACTGCACTTTCATCAATCAACAGTCAACGTAGCAAACAATAATCAATCATAGTCGTCACCTCCTACCAGACGAGAAAAGTTTCAACAACCAAAATATCTCTATGTATATATATGTATATATGATTATTAATTATTAATGAAATGTTGGAAATGAAAGTGCTATTAAATGATTAGACTGACCTAAAATTAGCTGATTAGAAGAAGATGGCATAGATGAAGGAGAAAGGGCTAAATACACATACAAACAATCCTTTTCCTTTCCCTTTGACACTAAAGTGCTAACTTTTGCATTCTTTCTATTTCTTCTTTACAGTGTGCCAATGTAATGGACATGCACGACGTTGTCGCTTCAATTTGGAATTATATAAGCTATCTGGCCGAGTATCTGGTGGAGTTTGTTATAATTGTCAACACGATACAACGGGTCGTTATTGTCATTATTGCCGTGAAGGTTATTATCGTGATGCCACCAAGCCGACAAATCATCGTAAAGTATGCAAACGTAAGTACGAAATCCATTGGGGGAATATTTCATAACTCATTGCCAAAGTCATCGACATCGCCATCGTCATCGATTGACCGCAATCATCAGTGGAGGCTAATGAAGCTCTTTTTCTTTTGCATAGGTTGCGACTGCCATCCAGTTGGATCAACGGGCAAGACCTGCAATCATTTGAGTGGTCAGTGTCCATGCAAGGAAGGCGTCACTGGCTTGACCTGCAATCGGTGTGCCCGTGGCTATCAACAGACACGCTCCCATGTGGCGCCCTGCATCAGTAAGTGTTGATTGACAGTTGGAGTGAATCATCTCTCATCTCATCTCATTCAATCCCATCCCATCCCATCCCTTTTTCTTTGCATTTCTTTTCTACTTACAGAAGTGCCAACCAATGCGAATATGATACAAGCCGAGAGTGCTGCGGGTGGCGGTGGAGGAGGCGGTGGCAGTGGTTCCAATGGTGACTATAAAGATGGCAGCGGTTCACAGGCCGAGGAAATGAAAAAATGTAAGTAAAATGTATAACCAACTCAATCGTTTGGAATCCCATTCAATTTTTTGATCAATTTCTTCTTTACATAGATTGCGGCAAATGCAAGGCCAGTCCCAAGAAATTAAATCTTAATAAATTTTGCATGGAGGATTACGGTGAGTATTTTATTCTTTATTTATGTATGCATGGCAGTGCTTTAATTGCATGTGAATACAATTCCATTGCAGCTATTTTGGCAAAGGTAATTGGGCATGATCGCGCCTCACAGGACATTAGCACAGAGAAGTTCTCGATTGAACGGCAAAATGAGATTTACAAATATGAAATAAATATACAGACAATTTTCAAAAGGAATCCCATGTCAGGCACAACCAGCTCCTTGCTGGGTCGTGGCAATATGATGTTGCTGGTGCCGCGAAAAAGCATCGAGTGCCAGTGTCCCAAAATCAAGTTAAACAAGTGAGTAAAAAAAACCAAATCTCTATGACTATATATGATTTCTTTTCAGTTTTTTTTTTTTTTTTTTTTTTAAACACTTGACTTGAACACTTTATTAACTTTTTTTCTTTTTGATTTGCATTTACCCAACTCGCCCTTAGATCATATCTCATACTAGGACGCGATTCAGAGGCAGCGCCTGGCTATTTGGCCATCGGTCCCAGTTCAGTTGTCTTGGAATGGAAGGACGAGTGGTCGTTGCGCATGAAACGCTTCCAGCGGCGAGCTCGCAAATGCAGTTGAATCGAACCGGAAACGGAATATGTCAGAGCGGATTTCAATTTCATACACTTGGCTAGGTATCGGTTTTTGTATAAATTGTACAGTTTACTCAAGTTTCTGACCTTCTTCGGCATCATGCTATAAATTGAATAATCCAGCTAAATCAAACGAAAAAGAAAAAAAAAAAAAAAAAAAAAAAAAAAAAAACAACAAAAAAACACAAAAAATATCCAATATCACAAAACTATGAAACAAAAAAAAAGCAAGAAAAGGCACAAAAAAAAGTCAAACAAAACCAGAATACAAAATGAGAACAAAACTTCTTTCCTCCTAGGTAAGCTGCTTCATTCTGTGGGGCATTCTAGTATATGATACACACAAAAAACTTTTTTAAACTGATCAAGATGAAACAAATACTTATCCATACAAAAAATCGAGTGCTAACTAAAGTTACATATACACAACAGAGAGGGGGGTGGTGAGTTGAGGCAGAGGCTGCATCATGCAAAATATATAAAAAATGTTTGAAATTGTCGCGTGATGCATGCAACAAAGTTGCATAAATAGAGAAAAGAGATAGCTAAAGAGAGAGAGAGAGATAAATTGACAGAGCTGGGCAAAGAAAATAATGGAACACATAAGTGTAGTCATAAACCAATAAACATGACCAACACATGCCAGGCCAATTGCCATTCCATTGAGGTTACCCAAGCGAAATATCATTCAAATAAAATCATCCCACAAAAATCTTTATCTATTTTTCATCGCATATAAATATTTTCATAAAATTGCACACAAAAAAAAAAAAAAAACAATAGCAACGTAAAGTGCTAGCGCGATTATTAAACACATATCGAAACGACTTCAGAATTTATCGAAAAGAAACGATCGATATGTCAAAAACCTAAATTTTCTTCCATTTATATTTGCTATATTCCTGAATACTATCAATAATAACATTGGTTCTCAACTTTTCAATCTATTAAAGATCTATTTATTTTTACTAGTGTGCTGATACTTTAATGATAACAAAATCGATAAATATTTCGATTAAAGTATGTAATATCTTCCTTCAACTTTTCAACCCTATGTCAAAGCAAGTTTGACTATCTAAAAAAAAAGATGTTATAATTTGTATTTTAAATTTTTGATATAAAAGAAAAATACATTTCACTTTTCAACATGAAATCAATATAGAATTGTTTTTTTTTTTTCTAAAGTTTAGCTTTCGACTTAACGTTTTCAGTTTTGATTCTTTGCGTCGATTGAAAATATTTGATACTCTGCTTGATCATAATGATCTAATTTCATTGCAATAAGAATTCAAGAGTATAGAAAATGCGGTTTGGTCATGTGAGTGTGTGTGTTTGTGAATGTGCAAAAAGTGCATTTGAATTTATATGGGAAAAATTGTGGTTTTCTTATTTCTGGAAAATCAACTTTGCTTTTTTTTTCTTTTTTTTTTTGTTTGCCATGGCTATATCATCATTCTTGTTTGGTATTTGCCAGTGTTGGTTTTCGGTTTTTTTGGTTTGGGCTTTATCATTCAGTTGTAGTTTATTTGCATATCGTTGCCTTTACCTCACTCGGAGATACAAAAATGTATGCAAACATGCACAATTTTTTGGGCATGCTAATTATGCACATTTGTTAGTTGATTTTTCACGCTCTTTTGCATAACAATTTGTTTGACGAGCATAAAACATATAAAAAGCGACGATAATAACGACCATTCATGATGGGGCATTTGCAACATTTAATATGCATTTATTTGAATTTAATTTCCAATTTGAATTATGCATGCAAATTGATCGAGCGAGCAAGCGAACATCGAACGCATCAATTTAGCTAAAAAGTCGAAGGCGAAAACTTGTTTTGTTTTTTGTTTTTGTTTCTTGGATTATTATTGAACTTATGTGGAGGTTGGTGATCTATTACATATCTCAGTTAGTCTCCCTTTCTCTCTCTCTCACACACACACACACACACACACACACACACACACACCCTGGATGTGTTTTATATCTGGCCATCTCACTTGCTCAATGACTTGACATGCAATGCAAAACAAACGTCATATGTGAAACATGTTACACAAATTAAACAAAAGCAACATTCAAATCGTGGGCCGAACCGGTGATGTTCATTTCCACTTCCACCTCTCTAAAAAAGCAAACACACATGCATCATACACACACACACACCTTGTCCAATTGCAGTACCCTAAATAGATATGTATTCCACTAATGGGGTATATAAGGATTCTAAGATTCCAACTTTTAAATTTTTAATCCTTTACTTAGAAGTATAAATACATTTAGTATCACTCATGGTTTACTTATTTCAAAAGAAATTCTTTGATTTTAAAATGATTATGGCCTTTAATCCTCAATCCTTGAACTTTTAACAATGATAATTTTGAGACTTTTTTTGAAATGTGTGAGACAAAATATTAAAAACTCAAATATTATAGAGACAGTCAATATTTTCAGAACGCCTTAAATAATATCTTTCAAAGGTAAAACTTCTTCTTTTTGAGAGGTTTACCATGAACATGGCTAATTGTAAGAAGTAAGAAGAAAATGTTTTCTTTACTAGGAAAGCCATCAATTTTCTTTGATAATAGTCAAACAAATTTTTTCGCCCATTTTTCTTAAGTTTTTGCCATCGATTAATTGTGTTTTAATGAAAGTTAAAGTCAGTTTCAATTTAAATTTCTTGGGTAACTTGTAGTCGTATCTTAAGTATTAAGAATTTTACACTTTTTCATCATATTGTATATTTGGTTTTTGTTGTTGCGCGGATTAAACATGTTTCGGTATCGAAATGTGTGTGTAACTTGATATATGTATGACAGGCAAGTGTCGAACTTGATAAATGTTTTAATGAATTTATTTTCATGTTCTGACCCAAAACAAGATCTCCCAGTTCCAATGTCTGACGCCACCGTCAGCAGCATTGAATTTTTATGGGCCTTTTGTTATAATAATGTGAGGTGATGTGATACATATATCCCTACCATATACACATGCATACATACATACATATATGCAGCCCAGCAAATAACTCCAGCTCCAGTTTTAGCTTCAACCATTAACCATTCCGACATTCACAAGTTGATGTTGTTGTTGTTGTCTGTGACCATGACCATGATGTATGATAAATCAAAATGGGGGCACAACACACACACACACACACAACATTTCAGGCTGGACAGTTGTACAAGAGCTGTGGCATTTAAGCCGAGATTTTGAGATTTTTGTTGGCATAATTAGCCCAGAGACTGTCTGGGCGTATGAGTCACGAACACGTGTGTAAGTGTATGTGTGTGTGTGGGTCCATCCATTATGGGGGAGTGTCCTTCAGGCAAAATACAAAAACACAGAAAAAAATATATAAATGTACATACAAAAATCAACTGTAAATAAATTCAAAAAACATTTTAAAGAAGCAACTACATTGTTATCCAGTATATAGACGAAACTTCTTCAAAGTCGGATCGAAAAAGTTTATGCATTTAAAAAAAACGCTTACCGATTTCTTTCTGTCGCTTAGTAAGAACTTACGAACTTCTTTTAGCTGTTAAAACATTCAAAAACCGTAAAAATTTTTGTTCCGTATGTTGTCAATAACAAATATCGATTACTTCTGTAAATTTTCTTCAATCCAGAGCATATATCTTTTTTTAAAATTGCTAATAGTATTATAATCGGTTAACTTCTTTGACTCTAGTTTGGTTTTTTTATTCATCACGAAGTTTTTCCACATTAATTTGATTATTTTCGTAATCGATTTCATAAAGCGTAGAAACAATTATTCATTAATATCGAATATTATGTACTTTATTATCTTTAACCAATTCAATTCTCTCTTATAGTTTTTCAAATTGAAAATGAAAAATCAAGAAAATGGCATCAAGAAATTCTCTCACGTTTATTTGGTTATTTCAGCTATCGATATCGAACAATTTTGTAAATCCATGGCTTGTCAAAAAAAATATTGGAGTTACAAATTTACATAAATTCCATTAATTTTGGCCAATCTGTTGAGGCTCTACTGTAGCCGCATGCCTAAAAGTATGCTACCATTTTAAATGTCAGGTATTGTACTATATACATATACAATTTTCTCTTCAAAACAAAAAGATACAAGCAAACAAAAAAAAACATGAAATGAAAAACCAAAAAAATAGGAAATTCAATTGCGGACTGGGCACACAGCTTGTTGTTGTTTTTTTTTTTTCAAGAGGTTTCTCATTGGGTTTGGGGTTTATTTTTCGGGTTATGGGTTTGGGTTTTTGGCTTTCATTTGGTCTGGTCTGGTCTCATTCTGTTGGCATTGCCTTCATGCATATTTAAATGAGATTTCGCGTTAACTGAATTTTGTCAACGCATTCCTCGCGGGAAAGGGCGGTGTTGTTGGGGGTGTGGTCAAACCGCCAGTTCAGGGCGTATGACCATGAAAAATCATATTAATTTATATATGTATATACATATATAAATATATATAAAACCATTTATATATATATTTAAATAAATGGCGTTATATATTTTTTTTCTGTTTCATTTTCATTTAACAGACAGGCTGGATGAATGAAATGGTTGACGTGGAAGGGGGCTGGGCATGAAAGTAAGGGGCGTGTAACAATCGGCGTGTTGTCGCATATGTATTTTAAACAAGTTGCAGGCTCTCTCCATTAGCATATAAATTGATGCTGTGCGCCAGTTGAGCGTAAAAAGTCAGGCCCACTTGACAAATAAAACCAAAAGGTGGAGAAATAGACTGAAAAGGCGAGACAAAGCGAGAGGCAGAGAAAGAGTAAAAGAGATGGAAATGAAGTGTACATGTAACTATTAGTTAGGATTCGATTGTCAGTAAAATCAAGCAAAAAATGTTCATCATGATCAAGATTTTGATGCCCATTAATAAAAGTTAAGCCCCAAGCAAAACCGAAACAATAAATCATCAAAATCATCTTCAAAATTTTGTTTTGTTCTTCCTTTGTTTGTAAGATTTTTGACTTACTGCATCGGTTTTGCATTATCCAAGATAAACTATCACAGCAATACAAATAACAATAACAACCACTACAGCCTCCAAGCTGACAAATTGACTTCCGTTTCCGCTAAGAACACAAAACAAACAAAGAGCAACAGAAGCAAAAGAACAAATTTTTTGAAACTCTTTGAAAAGTACTTAAAATAAACGACAGAGAAACAGAAAGATAGATAGATAGAGTTAGAACGAGAGAACGAGAAGGAGAAGCAAACATAACCAAATTAGTCATTAGTCGATATGTCATGCAATTTATTTATTTGATTTATTATACTTTCATTTACTTATTATTAACTATTATTAATTGAGAAGAAACACAAAAGAAAATGTGGAGAATATGTAAAAGCTAACGAAAAGAAAATGTATTTATATATTTATGCCACGATACTTAATGCGAATACATATATATATATATCTACACACACATATATTTATGTGCTAAATGTATTTATAGATGTTATATCGAAAGAGAAAGTAAGACGAAAGATGAATGCTCGAAAAGGAATAATGATCACAAGAAACCATTACAATTGAAATCGATTTGACATATGTATGTATATCAAAATGTCTTCGATAATTTGTGTTGATTGCTTATCGATTATGGTGCTTTTATCGTTATTGACATATCCACATCGGGCAACGATTATGACATTTCAAATCCATTTCATTTCAAGGTTAACAAGGCGAAATTTTTGATCGTAAGCATCGTTGCTATTTCAACGATTATAATCGTTATCGAAAGGTGTCGATCGACAATCGATGGTAAACGATTTCTCCAATTGTTTGTATCATTGTTCAACTTTTTGAGCATTCTGCTTGTTTTTTTTTTTATATAGGAGACTTTGTTTCGTACTAATCACATATCCTACACACGCAACACACACGCCACACCCCAAACACACACACACACACACACACATATATATATATATAGAAATATATTTTTTTTCTTACTAATACGAATATCAACTGTGTGAGTGTAGCAACGGTAATTCAAATTATATTATTCACATAATGAAATAAAATAAAAATAAAATTACAGCAAAAGAAAAAAAAAATGAAAACGACAAAAAGAAAAAAAAAAACTATATAAATTTATATACAAAACACACATACAAACAACATTCATGTATATGTACTTATGTAATCGCGTAAAATGAAACTAAACGAATAACACAAATGGAAAGCAAACTTCATATACATATATAAATAATTATATATATACATTTTTTTTTCTTAGATTTTTTGTAAATACTCAAAAAACGATAGGCCACAAAAGTAAAACAAAATAAAATCACTCTCATAGAGACACTGTGACACAAACGAGGGAGGTATCCGCACTCTCGCACCAGAAGACATAGATGGGAGAAGATAAATTCAAGAATTGTCTGATATTAAAGTATTGTAGCTGGTATTAATTTATATATATATATATATATATGAATATATATACATATGTATGAATGATTAATCATAATAATAAAACACTTACACGCACACACACATATGAAAAGCAAAATGTGCAAAATAATAAGAATTTTTGTGGCAAATTATACATATAAAGAAGAAAAAGAAATCACCCAAAATAACTACGACAAGAATGCATATATATATGTTTATACACCTATGCATATACATATACATATGTATGTCTATATATGTATATATATATATATCTATATGCAACTAATATATATATATATATATATATATAAATCATTTATGTGTATTTTACTTGAAAGAGTAATAAAAAATCATAGAGAAAGCAAAAAAATTAGAAGCCAGAATGAGAAAATGCAACAGTAAATGCAAAAGCAAAAGCAAACAAAAAAAAAAAAGAAACATTTAAAGTTTAATCGAATTAAGTGGACAAATTGCTAATAATGAATAATACAAAATAATAACAAAAATCATATATTTATGACTCATTTTTTTTTTTGGGTGTTTTTGTTTTTTTTTTTTTGGTTTGGGCTTTGTCATCTGGAAAGGTAAGTAAGTGGAGTATGAAATTAAATGAGCCTATTAGTCTTCAAATCATAAGATTTATGTATAAAATTTTAATACCTTTCTAAAGAAAATTTTTATTAAAACAGACACGCAAAGTTTAGTTTAGTTTCCGGTAATGTAGTGAGAAAACATTCAATAAAACTTACCAAATTTATCTCAAAATATCCTTCATACATCAAATTTATTCAAATGCAACTGTAAAGACAAAGACGAAAAAATAAATTACAAAATTTTAAAATTTTTCAAGCCATTTCAATCAAGGTGTTTGGATTTCTAGGGTCTAAGCGAACATTAAGTGAGTAACATTGTTTTTTTTTTTTTTTTGTAGTTCCCAAAAGTATACTACAGGAATCAGTGCTAAGAAATCAGTCTTAAGTCTATGATTTTTTCGTAAATGTGAGAAATAAAAATTAATTAAAATATATCTCGTTTTTGTTAACCCTCTAAGACTTAGGAATATAATCTTTTTAGAGTTTTCTTTACAACTTTTCATTTTGTATTCATCAAACAGAGGCAAAACACAAGTTGATGTTCTTTAACCAAGGGAAATTATCGATATTGTATAAAATCATTCAAAACTAATCATATATAATCATTCCAAATATAAAAAAAAAAGTGAAACAAACTATTAATTAAAATTTTGTTTATAAAATTATATGACAAATGATTACAAACCGACGAGGCTTAGATGTTTAATAAGTATAATTAGTGATTTTGTAATTCCCAAAAGTATACTACAAACAGCAAACCTATAAAATATCATCTAAAAGCAATTTCTATTTGGAAAATGTACAAAATAATTGGAAAAACTAATTCCTGTTAATTAAATATTCAATTATTTGCTTAGCAATCTTAGTTAAAGTTACTTCAATGAGAATCAAAAAGAAGTCATATCTGGAATAGAAACCCTGACGATGAAAGAGCATAAGTTCCCATGCCAATAATATGGAAATTCTATTCTAATCTCTGCAGGGCTTTTGTGAATTTAAGTTATTTTGATTTGCCCCAAACCACAATGAAGCTATTGATACTCATATTGATTGTCTGGTTATATGCCTTTGATTTGGTTCTTTTTTGTTCTCGTTAAGGCATCATCAACTTATGTTATTGATTTTACATTTGCATAAGCAGTGGTCCCTTGTCTGACCATTGTTATCATCAACTCATCATCATTATCCTCATCATCATAATCATTATTATCATCATCATTATGTATAACATTCTCTTGTTCTGTCACTTTTTTAAAGTGCTAAAAATAGTGCTGCATACTTTTAAGGGCAACAAATCCTTACCCCTCCTGCCAGCCCACAACACACTACAAAATATCGTTGCCAACCCATGTGAAATTCCAAAAGTTCCTACACTTGGTCTGGCAAATTAATTTAAAGCGCAATTTAAGTACAATTTTAAGCCCGTTGGCGTTTTTCGTATGATCTCTCTTCATACGTACATACATAGGTCGTTGGTCGGCTGGGAAAGCCCAAGTAGTAAGGAAGAAACTGAAACTAATACGCATATTTATAAAATTTCAGTGCCTCAAGGGTTGCACAGAAGTCCTCCAGCAACTACTGCATTCAGCTTCAGTTGAGTTGCTGTTTCGGCTCTGGTTCTGGTTCTTCTTCCTTCTGCCTAAATGTATATTCATTGTAGTGGTCCCAGGAATGCCTTGCAGCGAGTTGCGAGTTTGTGTTACCCAAAAAATAAAACCAAAAAAAAAAAAAAAAATTAAATTGTAGAAGTCGGGTGGTTTGCTTGAAGACGACCACAATCCAAAGCGGCGGACAAACTTTTTGGTCTGGCAAAAACTTAACAGAGCCAAAAAGAAAACTCTAAAGGCAAAAGAGACAAGCTTGGTTTGGTGGTGGTTTTATTTATGTTTCCTTTTTTTGGTGGCTTATAGGCTAGCCCTAGTTGCCGTGGTAATGCACGGTCGGCAAAGCCGTGTTGCGTCTGTCAGTGGCAGACGAACCACCACGCACCACTAACACACACATACACACACACACACAGCGACTGAACGGCACACGCTTCATAGGCGCAACGAATGAATTTTAATTTGATTAAAGTGAAAAATTGAAAAGACGAAACGGCAAGTAATGGAAAAAATTGTGAGAGTAAAGCTTTTTCTATTAGCTTTCACTTTCTTTACGGTTATTTTTTTTTTCTTTTTTAACGCTTCTATTATTGAGTAAGCTAAAGATGAAGAAGAATCTAAAAATTTGTTATGGCCATTCGTGAATCAGGGATATATGGGTAGGATTATTAGCTGGCCAATCAGTGGAGCAGCAGGACGGCATGCTTGGATTTTGTGGCCTGATGCACACCGTCATCATAATCATCATCATCCGGAACATCATCATTATCAGCTTTTGGAGCAGGATGTTTTGTTGGTTGCCATAGCTAGAAATGCCAAAAGATGCCTCTAGAAAACCGAATGGCAAAAGTATAAGATGGGGCATAGAGTGGAGTGGAGTGGCAGGGATAGAGACAGGGTAGAGCTTAGGCCGCATTAAACCTTTTCCCTTCAATAATGTTGTTTTTGTTATACTACATAAGTCTGCAACCGCATGTACCGCCCCCTTTTCCTGCTCTCAGTCACAGTTTTAGTCCCGGCCCATCCCGTCCCGTTCAAGCATCTCACCATATTTTCCCCCAACTGCTTCTGCTCAAAGGAATCCTTTTTTTCTCTTCTCTTTTTTTTTGTGCTTGCTTTTTTCATTTGGCCCCCTAGGAGATGCTTAGCTTGGGTTAAGAAGCATTCTCATTTTGGTTCTGGTTCTGGTTTTGCCTCTGACTCGAGTCGTAGTCGTTGTCGTCGTCTGCTGGAATTACGCCGCTTGGATTTCAAGTGATGCCACTTGTTGTTGTTGCAACACAACAACAAACTTGCCACAGCTACAGAGAGAGAGAGAGAGAGGGAGAGAGCATGAGCAAGAGTTAGTCAGAGGCTGTGCCACACAGAGCAGGACAGTAAAAATCTTTCTTATTGAATTTGTGTTAAAGCAACCTGCAACTAGACAAAATTCCGCTCCTGTCTCCTACTAGTTGTGTGTTGGTTGCAACTTGCCACAGGCCTCGCCTTGCCCTGCCTTGACGCCAGTCGAGTATAACAGAATTTTGCACTGAACCCTAAACGTTATTTCACTTGAACGGAGGACGGAGACGTAAGCGGAATTTCTATTGGGAATGGATCCACATGGGTCGCATTGTGAAGTGCAAAAAAGGCGCATTTTACAAGATTTTTATTACATATAAATGTGAAAAGTATTAAAAAAAAAAAAAAAACCAAACACACACACAAACAAACGAAAAAAAAGGAGAAATTGTAAACTTTTTATAGACTTTTCATTTTCTCGCGCGAGCAAAAAAAAATTTTAAGAAAAAGTAAAACGAAAAGAAGATGCAAAGAGAAGTTTTACGCTTTTCGTCTGGGCGTCTTGATGCGTGTTAGGGGAATACACACACCCACACCCACCCAAATCCACACCCACACACACAGACTTACATGACATAAGTTCAGCATAAAAGTTAACCAAGTAAAGGAAAATTGCGGATGCGCCACCGTACTTTGCATATTCTTTCAAAAAGTAGGCACTTGTACGCGAGGCAAATAACATTTTGATTTGCCTCATTTGGATAGCATACTTTTGGGCTGGCAGGCAACTACAGTCTGCTATCGATAGTACAAAATATAGAGGTGAATTTATCCATTTATTAAATTTACTATATTTTTATTTTCAACTCACCTTACAATCAAGAAACTTTGTCGGCCGTTGTTATATTTTTTACATTATTTCCCTAACAATTTGCATACACCACTCGTACTTGCCCCACTCGCCCCCTTCCCTTGGCACACTCACTTACTCTTCACCCACTCGCAGCTTGCCATTTTAAATTTCATTTTATTACTATAACAAGACATAAGTAGGCATAATAGATCTGCTATAAAATATTCAAAAGAAATTGGCATGGAAAGTTGTTCTTTCTCTTGTGACGTTGCGACATGGCCACTTGAAGCACCACAAGAGGCAAAACCACCCACCACCACCCACCATTACCATTTTCAGTGTGTTGAGCGATTAACGGCTAAAGTTGAGGTTAATGCACTCAAAAAAGTAAAGAAAAAAATAAAAGTAACTTGAGGTAGAAGAGTCATGAAAACTCACTGAAAGTCCTACTCAAGTGCAAATATCCTTTTGTCAACAAGCAACATTTGTCACCAGAGAAAGCGAGAGAGAGAGAGAGAGTGGAATGGAGGAAGAGGCGAATTGGGGACGTGATTTTTGGGCCTCCTACCCTCGTGTTTCTTTCTGCTGTCAATCATTTTCACAAACGATTTGTCAGAGCAATCCTGATGCAAATAAGCCGCGACATTGCGACTTTTTTCTTTCGCCTTTTTTTTTCTTCTTCTTTTGGCTTGGTGCTCATCCCGCGGATCATCATCATTATCGTGATTTTTTACAACTTTTCATTTTTGCGCTTGAGCTACTTTAACTGCCGCCTAAGCCCAACAGCAGCAACAGCACCACCCACCACCCAACACCCACCGCCCCCTAAGCCAAGCATTAGGTTTTTAGGCACACCACATATGGGGAACGTCAGCAAGACACTATTCAAATGAACAACGGGGAGCTTACAACGTTTTGTAAATGTTTTGGAAAATATGTTTAACTTTTATTGGCATCTCATTTCGTGATTTGTTCGGCCTTCTTCTTCTTGAGTACACGCAAACGCGAGTAGATAATATCCCAGTCAAGATAGGCACCAACAATATAACGAGAATTCTGTTCGGTATCATCATAACCAGTACGTCCATGAAGTAATCGTATATTATTAAAGGTTAACACATCCCCCGGTTGCGTCTTGAACGCATGGGCATCGGAACGAGCTAAACGCACAAAACGGGCATATGATTCATACCACGGTTGCACTTGCTCAATGGGCACCGTGAAATGGCTATCACGTTGGGGAACACTGTGATTAATACGCGTATATTGGCCCTCGGCATCGACACTGCAGTGACAGAGAGATGAGTTAAAGAGAAACTCATATTTTGGGTTCTACTCACCAAATAACTGGAGCACGCCATATATTATGAAACTCCCGACCATCCTCACTGCCAATATCATTCCAATCGACCTGAATCTTTTGCAATCTTTCAAAATCTTCAGGATATTCACTTCGCAAACGATCGGCTATGTGAAAGGCATCGACAAGAAGATTGCTACCGCCCTGCGATTCGGTTTGTACCACACAATGGAGTATATTTACACTTGGTTTGTACTCATAATACGGCAAATCCGTATGCAGTGGCAGTGGTTCGGATAAATAGGCAAAGTTCTGTGCTCCCGGCTTGGCCTGGACAATAAATTCCTCGCCGTAGGTTGTCCGTCGGATGAAGCCCACACGTTCGGCCAAACGTCTAACAACACCCTCATCGAGCGGAGCCCCCCTTAATAATGCCACACCATAGACAGCTAGAGATTGTAACCATTGCTGGAGTACTGCATCTTCCTGCATCACTTGCTCATAATCATATTTGGCGGCAATTCGCTGAAAGTCTTCACCAGCCCAATGACGAGTGCGTGGCCTATAGTAATTATCCAGATAGGAGCGACGATTTGAGGCATCGAAACTACGTTGCTTTAGCCATTTTAGATCGTAGTTACTCTTATGCTTATCACTCCAGGTGATTTGTAGCTGCTGCTTGGACTCATCGGTGTGCAGGGCCAATGCTTGAATTTTTGTATCAAATTTATCCCAGTCCAAACGTCGGGATTGTGAGCTATCATGGAAGCAAGTGGAACATCGACAATTGTCTCTTAACCAGACACCGGGAAAGGTTAATGTAGATGAACCCGAATCGGGTAGCACTTCAATGCAAGAACCTCCATTCACAATGCGCCCACTGAATTGGCGACGAAATGTAAAGTCCGGCACGTGGGCAAGGGCACGCCCTAATCTCTTGATCCACATAGTAACGACAACTACTTGCCAACTACCGCAACGTTCGAGCGACGAATGGGCAATGCTAATTTGTTGTGAGAAAGTGAAATCAAGAGCCAAAGTAGAAACAGCTATCAGCTGTGGGGCGTCCATCGGGGCGAATAAAATATTTGTTTGTCTCTCTGTCTCTCTGTTTCTCTGTTTTTGTGTGTGTATAGGTTTTTTTTTTTCTTGGACTTTGCTTGCCAGCTCATTGAAAAGTAAAATAAACATATTCAGAGATTTCTTTGACGTCGCTGCTGTTGATCTATTTAGCTTTCATTAGTATATGAAAGCATCCCAGCGTCCAGTATTTCGCTCGCCTCATAAACGACTGATAAGATAAGTAGCAACTCTCACACGTTTTAACCGCGCGAGCTGTCATAAAAGTTGCCCCCCTCGTCCATGTGATTAAGTAGTTTTTCAGTATAACGTAATGAAGCGGAATAACGATTATTTTACGGTCCATCACAAAGTGAACCCATGATGGTTTGTCATTTAAATCTTGTGCCTTGCTTTTGAATATAGTTTCTTAGTGATGGGACGATTAATTGTATAATACGCCATAATCAATTATTTTGTTTAAGCTTGCGATAAAATTGTTTTGAAAAATAAATTTCGATGAATTGATATCGCCTCATGGTGTATAATAGTTTTAGAGCTAAATCTATTTTCAAGATCCTGCCCCATCCCATTCACTTTTTGTAATCGAGTAAAGGTCTATGGATAATTTAACCTTTTACGTTTTAGCTTGTCGATATCATATATTCCTCATTAGGGACTACTTGTTCATACTACACTTTTTTAATTCATATCATATGTCTTTTCTAAAGCTGCTCCTTTAAAACCCGAATCGCCTTACAGTTAAATTTTAAAATATCAAAAATTGGACAACATTTTGTAAAAAATCTTTGATTAATCTATTATTTTCATAATTATTGCGATCTATAAATGCTTTTTAGTTGCCATCATTAATAGTAACTAAAGTTAATATATTACATTTATCAGTTCTTCTTATTATTTGGAATAGCTATATATATCTTATCTGTTTAGATTTAAATTTCCTAAAAATATATTAAACCTAAGCTTACTTCAGGTCAATCTAATAAAAGAAGTTAAGCAGGTGAGCAGATCAACTTTCCCAAAAAAACTTTAGAATTGCAAGAGCCATTACAGATCTTTAGCTCTAAAACTAGTTAAGAATCTTAGTTAAATAACAATATCAGAGTTACTATAGAAATGGGATTCATAAAGGAAATTCCTAAGCAAGAATTAATGTACGATTTTTTATAGAGACAAAAGAGCAAGACAAGTTTTTTTTTTGCATATTAATGGGATTTCAGTTGAACAATTTTGAATGCATAGTTTCGGTTGTTAATAAATTAAAATCGAAATTGATATGACACAAAAAACGAATCGGATTCCATATAATCTTAGGATAGCCCTCTGTATTTTAGTGTTTCACCCGCTACGTTTCATTTTTTATCTGGCCAGCAATCAATCAATCAATCAATTGAATCATCTTTTGCCTTTTTCGCTCGCCTTTTAAGGGCGAACAATTCTTGTGAAAGCAATAAAAATTGCAGCGCCTAAAGATGGAGCTAAAGCTGTTTTTTTTTTTTTTTTCGTTCAAAGTATCCAAGTTGTTGCAGCAGTTGCAGTTGCAGTTTGCAGCAACAAAATGATAATGGTAATGGAAATGGAGAGTTGACCTGTTGCACATTTGAATGGGAGCAGGAGCAGAGGAGGTTGGTGGGCTGGTTGGTTGGTTGGTCGGTTGGCTGGCAACCAGGCACCATGCCCAAATGTCTGGGCTCGTTTTGACCATTTCCAGTGAGCTACAATAAATTCTTCATGCGACTTGACTCAAAAAAAAAAAAAAGGAGAAAAAAAAAAAACATTCCCAAGCCGGCGGCCATAAAAATGCGGCTCACATGTGACAACGATTTGTACTTTAGCTCCTTTTATGGCCAGGGGGCTGCTGTTGCATTTTTAAAAGCGGCTCTGGCTAGTACTCCTTCCATCCACATATATCCACATATCGTTATATAGCCCCTCAACTGCCGCTCCATTGTTTGTTCGCTTTACAAATCGCAAAATCGCATCAGATTATACAACTCATACAACAGAGAGCGAGACGCATGAGAGATTGAGAATGGTAAAGGAGAAGGCTTCTTTCCTTTTTTTTTTTTGGGTCACAATGTTGGGTTACGCCCCGCTGTTTTGCAATATTTATGCCTGCCACACACACACTCACACAAACACACATTGAGACTGTGGGGAAAACATGAGAAAGAGAGGAGTCTCACTTATACAACAATTAGGTCAATTAACAGTCCGGAACGTCCTTCAGTTTGACGTTTACTTTGATACACTGACTGAAGATGCCTCACGATGATTATCATGTCACATGCTGCCGAACCCCACCGACTCACCGACCTCAGCAATGGAGAACAATGGGGCAACCACTTAAGAGGGTCCTGGGATCCAACCCTTAACATGTCTTGAATGTTAACAGTTTTCGTTTCATGTAATTAAGTGCTGCTGATCCACTAGTTTTTATCTTTAAGACCGGACAGAACGGACAATAGACCAAGAGAGGAACATGGGACCGGACCGGACCGGACAGTGAAAGCTTTTGGCCCGAGCGAAAGCGAAACAATAAAGCCAAAGCAAAGGAAAGGCAAGGCGTTGGCTGCTAACATCGATGTTTGCAAACTGTCTGGGCGAGACAACGTTGTTATACGTGGCGCATAGACCCTCTGTCCGTCCGTTAGTTCGTCCATCTATCTCTTCATCCATCCGCCCGCCCGTTGGCCCGCTTGCCTGCCTGGCTGATTGCACTTCAAGTCTAAGCAGTTTACGCAGCAAAGGCAAGGGCTGGAGCAAAAAGAAAAACGAAATGTGTTAAGAGTCTAAACACGAACGTGCCGCCTCAAAGGCCACTCGTTAGCAGGAGCTGGCAAGAATTGAGGTTGGGTTTTTGCAATGAATGGGCGGCACATAAGATTTGGGTGTCCGGGTTGCCCGAGTTGACTCAGCATCGACATCGATTGGTAAATATTTTTACTATTTGCGACAGGCAAAAGAATGCACCCACGCAACCAGAAATACAAAAAGGAAGAGGCGAGTTGGATTGCCATAACCAGCCAAGCGCAACTAGCTCCATATATAATATAAATAAATATATATATGTATGTATATACATATATTTATGTACATATACAATATCTTGGCCGTTTTGCAGGTGGAACAACAATTCCGCCAAGATGCCCGGCCCAATGTCTGCAGCCATTTCATTTTGTTCACTTATTTTATTGCCCAGCCTGGGCAGACAGTTGGCAAACAAACAAAAATAAACTTGGACAAGGACTAGGACAGTAATAGGGTTTCGGATTGGTATTGGATTTGAGACACAGAGAGTCTCAGACGGAGACTGGGTTACAGCATGTCCTTGCATATAAAAAATATATGTATATGCTTTGAAAATCGAATGCAATTCATTGCAGAAGGCAGATTTCTGGATAAAATCTCTCTCAAAGAACCAAGTAAAATAGACTTGCTCGAAAGGTGATTGAATAATCAGTTAAAGTGTTTGATTTTTGGATAAGTATGGAAAACGTAAGTAAACAAACGTTTTTAGGCAGCTTAAATAGGTAGACCTAATCAATTGTCCTTTACATTTGAGAATTCCATATATTCTTCAGATTTTTATTGTCGCTGCTTTTTTTTTCATTATCTATAAACTATTATATTAGTTAATACCAAAATTAATTCTCCGAGTTAGAGACCTATTTCGAGATACATTCAAAACAAAATCAATATGATATCAAAACAGGAGCAGGCAAGAGTTGAGTTGAGTTAATTGAAATTATAGCCTTGTCTCTCTTTAGTGGATTTTAAAAACTTAAATACGTAGCAAGTTCACAAAAATATAAAATTTTGAAGCTTATACACTTTACAAAATATTTCAATTATACGTTTTTGCCGCTCTTAACTTCCTTAATACTAGAACTGGTTGTGAATTATAGCATCATAAAGCTAAAAAGCAAAGATATAAATTTTGTATTTGTATAATATGACTACCCGGTGTTTGTTTTCATAAATTGAGGAAAAATATTTTCGATTTTAAGCTCACATTAAGATGTTAAGGAATTCACTGAGTTGTCTTAGGGAATTATAACATTTTACTATCTCAGTTGTGATTAATGGTTCTTACTAAAGTATCCTATTCTGATTAAAAACAAGTGGCATTGTTTTCAAAGATACTACTTATATGTATGTTTATATTTTATTTCATTATTTACCGCTTTCACACGTAAGATGAACTTTCTTTGACGTTGACTTTATTTCTGTGGGTTGGTTGCTTGGTTGAATCTACTTTAGCTTTATCTTTGCGACTTGAGAGAGTTATGCAAAGTTGACAGTTGAAGGGAAATATCAACTCGCAGTGGCTCTATGCATAGTTTACACATTGTCTGAACGGTTGTACTATATCTTTATATATGTAGATATACATATAAGTATAAGTATATATGCCGACTGTGTCTAGTCACAGTCTTGAAAGGCTCCTTTCTTACTTTCTAGTCTGTAGTCTGTAGTCCGTAGTCCTTAGTTGCTGGCATGTTATCTTGTTTTCCTTGGCTGAGCTTTCTGGTAAGCCGCGTCTAAATATCCCTTTTTCTTGTGCAATTTTTACAGCTCATTCCGAGCGACACTCCTTGAGGAGTTGTTTGCGCATTGTTTACAGCTTTGTCTTGCTCGTGTCTTCTGTCTGGGCAGAAAGAGTGAAGAGTGAATTGGAGTGAAGTGCAAGTGTAGTGCAATGAAGTGTGTTTGAATGAGGGAAGAGAGAGGGGGCCTGGCATCCTGAACTTAATGCAGTCTGCAATTTAAGCAAGTGGCAGGAATACAAATCAAATTAACCTCTTACACTTCTACAACTTTTATACTACTATATCTAATTAGAGAAACGATGTGTTGCCATTGCAGGGGAAGGAAGTTGAGGAGCAGGCAGAGAGTTTTGGTAAAAACAATTCGATAGTTGGCACTGCGGTTCATTAACCAGGATTGAGGGAAACATTTAAGGCCTCGCACCCAATTAAACGCAGCTGGAGATGGAACTGAAGCTGGACCAACTTGCTCTATACTCTGCGCTCGCAGAGAGCACGAGCACTGTGTGATTTTTCAATGGAAACTATTTTCAACTTTTCTGATTTTGCTTTGGCTTAAAATCAACAATAACTTTTCCGTCCTCCACCTCTCTAGCTCTCGCTCACGCTCACTCACTGCACAACCCTTTATCTCACATTGCGTTCACTCTTTACTTTAGCCGAGAAGTTGGAACGTGTTGCGGCATATATTAATTTTTATTTTCAAAACCAAGCAACGAGTGCTAGAGCGAGTGAGCTAGCAACCGCGCGATGCGTTGCGGTGCGGTGAGAGGTCCACAAAAATTAACGTGAATGTTGCTCAGGTTTGGTCTTTGTTTGTTTAGCAACTGAATGATGGATCACACTCACAAGCACACACGCATACACACACACACACTGATATATATACAGAGAGTTTTTTGAAAATGACTTTCCAGGGATTTCGGTTGCATTTCGCGTTTCATTTTCTGTTTGTGTTAAACTGCCGTCCCCTTCCTCCTTGGCCCCATCCCCACCTTACCTGCGTTGCCTTTGTGTTTAGCATGCCTGCTCATTATTTTCACACTTTGTGCTCCCCCTCAAACTCCCCAACCCCCTGTTTTCCCACACCTCTTTCGAACTCTTGCCTAGTTGCTCGTTGTTTATATATTCAAAAGGTAATTTTTCGGGCAACTGTTGCGCCTATTGAACCTCTAACCCCGCCCATTTGACCACCCCTTACTTTTCATTTTTGATCTCCTCTCTTGCTAAAGGTCAATGATACTCAACAGTTTAAACCACTAACCATACAACATATACATATGTAGATGGGATTTTTGATTGCAAACGCTAGCCTAGTCATGGAAAGAATATCAAGCAATATTGGCACCAGATATGTATGTATCCCGGTGGCTGTGCCGATAGCGTGTTCGTTTGGCGATGGAATGTCCCAGGTTCCATTCCTAGCTCAAAGCTGGAAAAGTAATCGAATGGACGCTAAGCGGTCACCGTGGCTTTGGAATTATCCAACTGGGCCAATTATATATTTTGCTATTTGAAAAAATAATTATTAAAAAGGAAAATATAGAATGGTGCGCCAAAATATTTCACACAGCTTCAAATGACGAGGTATTCTACAACATATCCAAAATTCATCCAAATCGGTGATGCGCATACCTGAAGTTCCCCTTGCATGTGTTGTATGGTTAGTGGTTTGAACAAGGATCGAGAGAGAAAGGGAGAGCAAGAGCGAGAAAAACCTAGAAGTCCAGAAGACGAAGAAGAAGAAGAAAAAAAGCGTGTTGAAGTGTCTTGTGGAGAAATTGAGAAAGTATGAAAGCAAAATCGTTCGAGAGCTCAAGTATTCCAAGGGCTTTTCTCTTCAGTATGGTAATGGTGAAGAGAAGGAAGACAAGGTAAGAGAAAGGGGTGTTTAGTTGGGGGTTGGGGGTTGTAGGTTGGGTACGATGGCTTGGTCACTTAACGGCTGAGCATTTTGTAAATGTGGTCAAGCTCCATGAAATTGAAATGGTCAGGCCATAAACTTGGCCATTTGTACATTTTTTCTTCATTTCCCCCTTTTACCGCCCACCACCGGTTATGAGTTAGAAACAAACCGACAAAATAACCAAGATGAAGAAAAAGAAGCAAATAAAAGGGCAAACTGTATAAAAACGGAAGGGAACCGAAAATGAAAAGGAAATGAAGAAGAAATTGGACAAATGGAATAAAAACTGCGTTGGTAATGCCACTGAAAAATATGAACAACAAATAAAACTTAAAGGCAAAGAGTCAACACAAATGGCTAAGAGGGGCACGGTTTATATAACTTTGTATGTATGTATGCGAGAGTGTGTACTTAAGTGGGTAACTGAAACACCCGGCAAGTGGTCATTGAGCTTAATAAATGGACAGGGCCCAAAAGTTACAAGTATTTCACCCTATCGCTCGTATTCATTTTCTCGATTTTCTGGATGTAATAAAGACGATATATACATAACAGACTTAAGGCAGATATTTAATCAAATTCAAATTCAATGTCCAACCATCTGTTTACCGATTAACCCTGTTGTCAGATAATTTTTGTACAAGATTTCAACCAACAAAAATGAATACAGTAAGAGCGATTATAATATAAATAAAATAAAAAGAAGGCAATACAATTAATGATGTCAAACGAAATTGGAACGAAAGTTTTTTTTTCATAAATGTATTTTTTTGTTGTTGTTTTTTTTTTTTGCCCATAATTGCCTACAATTAAAATTGATTTATGGAAAAAAAGCCGAGAAATGGAATTCAATTAAAAGGAAGTAGCCGAGGGGAGAAACTGGGCAACCAGTAGCCAGGATTCAGCATCAGGAGCGCCGGCCTTATACAGTACAGTAGTACAATGGCCAATCAATTTGCAAGCAACGGAATGACACTGATAACACTAGACAACAAGTTGCAAGATATTGGGCTAATTATGTAGTTTGCAAAAGCTAATAGAATTTATGGCCAACTCTTTTAAGTAGCAAATGGCTGCTAAATAGTTGTTTGGACGAAAGATGTTAACTTATAATTTTGAAGAACTACAGTAGATGCTTAAAGCAGTAGCTGGCTGAGCCTTGAGATTATGTTGTAGTTGATTATGGAATGTTACAGCAACTGGGTGAGCCTCTAATTTTCAGTAAGCCTTATTATAGTTTTCAAGAAGTTGAATTTTATCAACTAAAGTATGATGTGAAGCACTTTACACTGCAACTGGCTGAGAATCTCTTCAATTGGCACAAAAATCTGGTATTTTGTTGGCCAGTGTATTATGGTTATATGGGCAGTTTCGGTTATTGACAGTTGGTTGTAATGTGGACGCGGTTATACTGTTATGCAATTATGTTGCCGTCGTAACTAATATGAATGTGTCCGTAGGTACACATACTCAGAGAACCGAAGGATAATTAACGCGCTGGACGATGAACAAATGCGTTTATTTAACAAATTAATTGGCGCAAATGCGTAAGAAGAGTGAACGAGATGGCCAAAACTCAAATTGTCACCAAGTTTTTTCCTTCTCACTCAAACACACACATGCGCTCGCTCTCTCTCTCTCTCTCTCTCTCTCTCACTCACTCTGTGTTTCGCTGGACTGAGAATTACTTACACATTGTTGAACCTCTTGCAAAACATTTTTCCAAGACCCGGAGAATGTAATTAATAAACGTATTAAATACGCATGCAAGTGCGTAAGGGCAACAGCAACAGAATATGTATATGTACATATACATATGTATGTATCGTAGATGCGACCGATGGAACGTGACCATCACGGGCAGTGGAATGAAATCCAATTAATCAGCTGTTTGGCTACCGTTTGGCCAGTGGTCAATGGTCTATGAAATGCCCATTAACCGATATGTATGAGAGAAACTGGCCCGATACCGAGCCAAGAATGAATTAAATGGAATGGGGACCATGTGGGAGGGATGAAAAACCTATCATGCTCTGCTGATGGTCTACACTGTCCACTGCTGGCTCCGCGTTAAAGGGGGCGGCAGGCAGCAGGCGATGCTTCTTTCAATATTTGTTCTATTAAGCAGACATCATTCTGAATGCCATCCCCCAGCGGCATCAGCAACTCATCCCATTCACAAAAAAGGAACATCAAGAATAAAATAAGAGAGAATAAGAAAAGCAGATAATGGACAATTTTTATATTACCAGATTTCATGGGCGCGAGTATGAAATTTATGAACAGTTATATTTCAGCCGCAGGGGCCAAAACGAAAGAAGAAAAGAAGTTATTTCTGGCATGCGAAGCGGTCATAATGAACTGATAGCCATGATGAAGTTAGGGCCCAAAAACAGAAAAGAGAAATTTGCATTATATTCTGTTTATTTGTATGTTTGTTTGCCAACCAAAAACGAGTGTGCTCGAAAAGAAAGAATCTGAGAATTTTTCGTAAAACTAATTGCATTTTGGTTTTGACAAAAGCATTCAAAATAATAGAGAGCATACCAAAGTCGTTTTTGCTTAACTACCAATTGTAGAAATATGTACATATGTATGTACATTTAGATATACACAGAGATACAGTAAAACACTTGATTTACCTTATACTTGAGGCATCTTCAAGTGCAGATGTTATTTATGGCCAAGAGATGGGTGAGGCAGCAGGCATCAAAGTGACAAATCACTGCCAGGTTTAGTTGCCATTTCAGTTCACTTGGAATTTTCCTGGTTTTTCCCTTACCCAACTTGGCGAACCCACCCCTCGAGCCAGGCATTGTAATCACATTTATTTGCGACACTTGAGACGCTCGAGTTCTACGACATCATGCTCCAAGCCACAATTATTGTCTTGTAACGCCCTCGCCAAAAAAAAAAAACAACAACAACAGCAAAACAAAAAAAAAAAATGTAATACCGCAATGAATAACTTTAAAAGTACCGAATTTTAGATATCCTCTACTGTCTAGGTACTAACTGTGCAAATTAGACAAATTAGCGATATAGTCGCTATAAATATAAAGTTTAAGACTTAATTCAAAAGTTATCCAAGTATGATCCTTTTTCTGGCTGAAGATTTTATGGTACATCTCTCAAATCCTAACCATGATCTTTGTCCGAATATTATGGAAGAGGCCCATTGAACACCATTGGGCCATCATGTGCTCCAAAAAAATAGAAGACAAGTTCAAGATAATTTGGAAATTAGGAAATAAAAACATATTCTCAGTAAAGAAGCAACTTAACACTGATATTCTTTAAAGAATGGACGTCATGATTTAAGTAGACGAATATCAATTTGGTTTTCAAAATCAGCATGGCTGTGTTTTAGCCTAGAATGATTAACCTACACAATTGACTTGAGGATTGTATTTGAATGTGAATATTCATTGAATATTATCTCTAAATGATTGGCATCCAATGTTAAGCTTTTACGACAAATAGATTTTAAATAAATTTCGAATGCAATAAAAAGATTAAATTGACTTTACTTTACTTTACGTTACTTTATTCAACTACTTGAATTGCCACTAATTCAGTCAATCAATGCTTCTATCAATGCCCTTCTGGATATTTTTACTGGTACAGGGTACGCCATAGAAAAAGAAGAAGCAAGCAACTTTATACAAATCGCTAGCAGTCAGAGCCATAAGGCATATATACCATGGACATTTCCATTGCAATTCTCATTCCTATTTTTATTCCTGCAGCTCATCTTACCTATCCTTGTCAGTCTGTCACGACTTGTGGTTGACTGATGGCGGCATTTTGTCCTTCTGTTTCGGTATATTTTTATTTATTCTATTTTTTTTTTTCTTTTTTGCCTTATCATTTTTACGTTTTTGTGATAATTCACATTTTTTTATAAATTGTTTATGTATTTCATTTGCCATTTTGGCATTACATGGCAAAAAGTGTTCTTGCTTCTGCTGACTCACTATAAAATATTCATATTTAAGGACATAACCAAACTAAATTTTTTTTTAGCAAAAATATACAAAATTGTGATTGAAATTTCTGGTCCCCAACTTCGCACATTATGGCCAAAAGACCAGTGGAAAGTTTCAAAATTCAATTTCCTCAATGATTTACCATTCCGAAAACCCTTCAAATCCCTACCCCCTTTTTCTCGCACGCTTCTCATAAGCTTTCAATCAAAGTTTGCTCGACCCATCAATCAACACTGAAGCACACATCAAAGCGAAAAAGAAATGAAGAAATGCGCTGCCAAATAGGCAAAGAACTTCTTGGCCCATCGTTGCAATTGTAGGGACCCCTCAGCCCAATCTATTCACTCCATTTTCTATTCTCCGATGGCAGCGCTACAAATTAGGCTAAACATGGACAAGCGTTTCGTCCATTGTGGGCGAAACAGATCGGTTTATATGTACATATGTATATACAAATGTATGGTTAAATAGATGGATGGGTACATATATAGAGTTGGTATGTATTAAGAGCATGTCGTATACGGAGCACAGAGACCTCGTCGAGTCCGAGTGCCCTGGTGCATGGTAAACACAATGAAACAGTAACGTTATATGTGATGCATGCATACACTGTGAAAAACGGCTAGGTTTATTCTGTGAAATAACTGAACATTGCCTTAATTACTCTTCACAATTTTCTCTCATAACCCAAGTTAGTTTTATACGTAGTGAATACATTCGAATATCTTCCACCAATTAAAGTAAAAATAAAAAACGAAACGAATACAAGTGCATATAGAAGAACGATTAATGTATTGCATTAATTCAGCTCAAGAAGTTTTGCCTTCTCCTTCCACTAACTCTCTTAAAGCGAAAGAACTCGAATAAAAACAATCCTTGAAACTTGTATTAATAATTGACACTATTTCATTCATCCAATATTGATTTGAATACTTCGTGTTTCGATATGTATTTAATTTCTTAAAGCATGTATATCTCAATTGAATTTTTAAATATATATCATGCAGACCTCTATTTAGTATTAATTTAAACAAAAGTCATTGATTTCATTCATGGACAATTTATCCTTTAAGTAAGATACAAATAAATTTCGCAATTGTTTTTTGGCATTGGCGTTGACAAAATTTTATTTAGACAACGTTTTTGAGGACAAATTTCAGTTAATTTGATTGTTTCTTACTTTTGTTCACATTATATACGGTTAATTTCGTTCACAAACTGTAAGTTTCAATATTTTGTCTGTCTCTCTAAGGAATTCTCAAGAAATTCTTTGCTCCGTGCACAGTTTTTCTCTTTGCCTAGACTAGAATATGCCCATATAAATATCCTCCATTATTCTTAATCTAGAATTCCCTGGGTATTTCTCAGGGAAAATTTGAGGATTTCTTAGGAATCCGTATGCAAAACAATAAAACTAAGTGACTTTAAGTAATTTTAGTTCCTTTTAACTATCCCTTTAAAATAAATGACATAGTTTTATTATGTTTATTCCAATTCAGTTAATTTGGCTCAGTGTATTTATAATACCAAGACCGAGCCATAGACATAAATCATACATAAGTCTAAGTAATTGTGTGTGTGTGTGTGTGTGTGTGTGGGGCTGGCGCATAGCGTGGAGAAGGTGCTATTTGCTGGCCAGATGTCTGAACTATGGATGCCCTGGTGGCTGCCTGTAGCACTCCCAGAAACTCCATGTTCCCTACATGATGCTGATGCTGAGACGGAACGTCGACGACGCCAGTGGCAGCGGCGGCGTCTGTCGAAGTTCGCAAACACACTGACTGCGCATATCCGCAGCAAATTAAAATTTCATTAAAAGCAACAAAAACGGATGCATGATTGGTGGGCGAACACATTAGGATATACGAGAGAGAGAAAGAGAGAGAGAGAGAAAGAGAGAGTTATGGAATGGGATGGGATAGGTTGGAGGAGCCATTGGGCGCTTCGAAATGGAAATGGGTTCTTTTTTGGAGTCGGAGTCGGAAGCAATATGAAATTTTCTAGACAATGGAGGAGCAACAGAAGCAACATCCATAACAAAAACAACAACAACAACAACAATAGCAGCAGCAGCAGCTGTCACAAAGCCACGGCTAGTTTTACACTTTGTAAAACAACTACAAATACTACACAAATAGAGGTAGAAGAGGCGAAGGGTAAGGGGGTAAAGGATGCAAAGGAAGGCAACAAGCAGCAAAGTTTCGAGTGACTTTTAAGATGCTCGTCGTGTGCTACTTGAGGGCAACAGATGAGGAGAAAGAGACATGTAAGTAAGAAAAGTGTGTAAAAAGGGGTGAGAGACACATGCAGAAGCACACTCACACACACACACACACACATTAAGCCGCTTAAACAGGTTAAAATGATTAAGTAATAGTTGTGCCCTCTGCTTAACACTGTGTAATATTATGTGGAACAACAGCAACAAGGATGTGAATCATCTGTAGAGTTGAGCTACAGCAAATATTGCATGTAATGAATCAAATATGAATATGTAATGAATTAAAAGTAAGTGAGATTAAATACACATACATTAAAGATAAAAGCATTAAATAGCTGCAATAAAAGAAGACAAGACAAAATTAAGTTGTCCTTAAAGTCTTAAATGAGTTTTAATTTAAAGCACTTGCAAAAATGTAAGTTAAACTACATACTCAAACTTCAGATAACATTTCAAAAGAATGAAGAGCAAATATGGGTAGCTAAAAAAAAAGGAAAATTGTTTTATTTTACAATCCATTGAAATGTCAATAGAATGGTCAATTTAAACATTTGCTGAAAAATACAAAGCAATGATGCAAATGTATTTTCTTTTCTATTTTCTGTTTTCGGTTATGAAAATATGAAAATGCATAATATTGTTCGTTTACTTTTGCATTCTATTTGTTCTTTACTTCGATTGTTTACCAATTAAATAAATATAAAATAAATATTTAAAGTATTGCTGAGAAATAAAAGGAACTAAATGTGTATGTATATGAAATATAAATATTTGATTTGAAAATGTTTTGCAATTGAATGAAATTTCAAGTATTTTGATAACTTTTAGCCAGAGACAACTGTATGTGGGTTGACTAAAGCCTGGGCCATAAAGGCGCCACTAACAAAAGGCTTTTGTGTTGTTGGTGCTGCTTTTTTGTTGTACATTTTACTAAGGCTCAGAGGGCTGAAGTTGTGGCTCAGACTCTCACATATTCACATTAACATTAATAGTCTGTGTGTGTGTGTGTGTGTGTGTGTAGCGCTTTGTTGTGCAAACATACCTAATTAGTGTCAACTATTAACATAAAGAGTGCACTTCACCATAAGAACTTGAGACGACAACGGCAATAGCAACAGCAAAAGCAACGATGAGCTCAGTCTCTGCCTCTGTTGCGCTGCAGCAGCAGCTGGCCATAAACTAACTCTCTACATGGAGTTGACTAAGCCCCACACACACTGAAGGAAAGGCATAAACACTGCGCCTAGGCAGGATGGCGTGTCCTTAATACAACAAAGTAACAAAGTTGCTGGCGTGCTTGTTGCTCTTGTTGTAGTTGTGCACGTGCATTATCGGCGCTCTTCAAAATGGCAAATGAAGTGTGAGCATGCAAGCTGCTGTTTGGCCAAAAAGCGTAGGAGAAGGAGAGGAGGAAGTGTGGATACAAGGTAGCTGCTGTTGCTGTCAAGCGACCGTCAAGTATCATTGCGGCAATCAACAGAAGTTACGCAGCGGCAGCAACAACACACAACACGCAACAAAGACACAAACAAAGCCAACAACAACAACAACAACAACAACATCATCTCCAACCACTTTTGACACTCCCTTTTATCCATGGCCAAGCATATCCTTTGACACATCCTGCAACAGGAAATCAGCAACATGCTGGACAAACTCTCGCTAGGTACTCGTCTTTTCAGTCTCCTCCTCCACCCAAAAATCCCAGCAACAATAAAGCTTAAAACAACATTTAAATAGTTGGCCACACACACACACACACACACACACACACACACACACACATACACACAAGGAGTAAACACAACAGCAGCACAATTTAAAACCATGCCCACTCGACCAACGCCCACCCGGAGAGTCGCAATTGTAATGTGCAACATCAGCAACTTTGTCCCATTCTGGTGTCCTATGGAAGGGCAAGTTTTTAAGCTCAATTTGAAGTAGTTTTCGTTTAAAGATGCTTCAGCCACGCCCACAAGAGAGAAAAAAGGCGCAAAGCGAAATGGGCATCGTTCAATGGTTCAAGTGGACGTCGACAGGCACTTTTGACACAAGCAACAGCCGAGCAAAACAGGAGGAGGGGTCGAAAAACTATGCAAAAATTATGCTGGCAAAAAGAATGAAAAACTCTTTAATATGGTCATAAATTTTGGCTCCTGTCAAAAGTGGCCAGCTAACGGTAAAGGAGTAGAGTACAAGGAGAGTGGGCGTTGAATATTGCATGGATGGGTTCGGTGGCTGCTGCTGCAACTATTTAAAAGCCATAAAAGCTGAAAGCTGTTGGCAAACGGATGTGCCAGCCGGATGCAGTTGATAGGCATGAGTTACACACATTGGGAATAGCGCGGTAGCGGGTAGGTGTGGTTGGCTCAAGGAAAAGAGCAAGGACTCGGCACAAACACACACATACACATACACATACACACATGTATGTGTATATATTCTCTGGCACATTTGGGGCACACAAAAGCTTACCACAAAACAATGGTCCGAAAAACCAACCAAATGACTGCCAGCCAGTGGGTTAAGAAGAGACCCGTGTGCGAAAAAGTGTTGCCAAAGCTACCAAAGAGGATTTCAAAATTTTTGAGAGCACACTAATTGCAACTCATGTAAATCGGTAAGAGAACAAGCCAGCCAGGCACACACGCCTACATCCATAACCCTAGCTAAAGTCGTGATAGCAAACATACCAAAAGGACGACAGGGATCTGCAAACGATGGCGAAAGATGACCAAAATGCCAACTAAAAACATGAATTAACAATACAAGTGTTTTCTGTACATAATGGTCAAGAAATACCCTAAAAACCTAATTACAGTGAAACAAGTTTATCAAGTTTATCTGAAGTACCATTGCCAGTAAAATACATTTTTGTATGTAATTACTGCAGGTGAATGGTAAGTACTTTTAAGTAAATTGTCATTAGTGAAAGAATATTAGCCATTCAAATTGCTGATTCAATTTTGTAATCTTTATTTCTGTTGATGTCAACTAATTACTGTTGTTATAATTAACTTTAGTTTCAAATTTAAACATATGAACCGATTGTCAAATGTAAGTGTAATCGAGCTTGTCACAGAATTTCATCATAAAATTTTATTCTGCTATGTGTGTGTGTGTGTAAAGGGGGGTTCGGTGGTGGTGGGTGGAGCACAAAGTCACTGTTGGCTGCTACAGGATGCAAGGACAACAAGTAGTGCAAATACATGCATATATCCTGTGTAAAACTTGAAGTAGTCCTTAATAGTTAGTTAAGTCGAGTTGAATGCGTTTTTCGACACAGCAGAGTAAAGCAGACCAAACTGAGCTGAAGTGATGATGGTGAGAAAAGGGTTTAGGGGAAAGGAATGGTTGCCAGCTTTTGAATATTGAGTGAAATATTGCACAGTGATAATAGAGGGCGGCAGCGAGAACCAGCAAGGAAGTGGAGCTCTGCTAGTGTCGCCTGTAATTTATTTACATTGCAATTAGTTCTCGGCTCTGTAAAGGATTATAAACTTTCTCTCTTCCCCTATACGCTTCCTCTATCACCAAGCCATCCTCCGAAGGAGACGCATCCCCCAGTTAAGTCTGTTATTTGGTATTCGTGGTATTCAGAAACTTATGCGCTTAACAAATTGACAAATGCATAACGTCTTGTGGTGAAAAATATTCGTTTATAAGGTTTTTATTTTCTTGCTATGTAGGAATGAGATCCAAAAGCAGATTATGTTATTTACGTCAGTCAACATAAAATCGATTTCAAATGAAAATACTTTACGCTCCATTTGATTTGGTTATGCAATTGTATCATAAAATCACTGAACTATATTAAATATCGAAAATTTAAAGTTTCGATTAAGCCATATTGCTTTAATTGGCATACTCTTTAGTATGGGTATATTCTAGATTGTTTCAATTTAAATATTTATGTTTATTTGCTTCAAACAGAGTTAAGATAAGAAGTCGCTTAATGAATTGTCTCTGGTGCCGTATGCTTGCACTCTCATTACGTGTAAAACTCTCTTTGCGAGCCACAAAAATAAATGGTTTTAAGAAAAATTATCGAAAGCTACCAACTAAATTGTCTAATAAACCAATTAAAACGATTTTTTGAGAATTTATCACAAGCTTGCATCATTTTAGAGTTGAATCAAGTAAAATCAGGTAAGTCAACTAATGAGGAATGTTTCGAGTTCAATGGTTTAATATATAGCAAAAGTACGATATCGCCGAAATTAGCTTTAAAGAATTTTTGTGGTTTGTATTGCCATTTGGGAATTCCTTGAAGCTAATCTCTGTGCTAGTTCGCGGCTTAGCCGAAGCTTAGTTATCAAATCTTTCGCACCATTCCATTCCTTCCACTTGGGATATGCCCACCATTGAATACTCGGTTTGTTTGTCTCTCTCTCTCTTTCTATCTCTCTCGCCCACTTTTTCTCACCCTCCTTTTCCCCTTTTCACAGTCTCTGTTGTGTGCGTTTTGTGCAACTTTTGCACAATGGGAATATAAATAAATAAATAGAAACCACTTTTCTCGCGTTGCTCTACTCGCAGAGAAACTGGCAAACAAAAAAAAAAAATTATATATATGTACATATACAAAAAAAAGCGCAGCGCCCCAAAATAAAAGGATAAAGAGAGGGTAAAACGGGTAGCTGAAGAAAGAGGATAGGAGCAGAAGGTTTGCAGCCATTGTGGCCAAAGCGAAAGCGAAATCCAAAGGATCGTCCAAAAAGTGAAACACTTGAAAATGAAGTAGTGAAAAGTGGAAATGGAAGTTAATGTTAATGGAAAGGGAAGAAAAGAGTAGAGAAATAAAAAGGGAAGCAGAATAAGATGAACAAAGAAATACAAAAAAGAAAAAAAATGAAAAGTGTTGTCAGTTTGGCGCAATTCGCCATTTTTCCGTTTTGCCCCCTTTTCATTTCTCTATTTTTCATTTCATTTCGATTCTTTTCTCTTGCCATGGACTTTGAAACGGAAACGGAAGTGCCACGTCTTGAGATGGCAACTTGCACTTGCTCTTGGGATTGGGACGTTGATTGACTGAACTGAACTGGACTCAACTGAACTGGTCTTGACTGACTCAAACTGAACTCAGAGTGATGATGAGAGGCGGGTTGGATGCACAGCAAGAGGAAAGGGAGTTGACCAGACTGGTAGACTGGCCAGTTGAGTTCTTTACTACTGCTTAAAACTGAAGTTTCCTTTACATTTCGTTTCATTCGCTTTGTCGTACCTTTTTGGCAGCTTCATCTTCTTATCCCTCACTTAATGAAGTCGTTAAGCGGTTTCACTTTGCCTTTGCCCCATCCCTGCAAAAACAAAAACAAAAAAAAACACACACACATACAAAACTTCAAAAACAAAAAGAAACACAAAAAAGTGGGCGTAATAGCTTTTGCCTTAAACTTTGCTCACAAGAAAATGAGAAACCCGTAAGACTTATTACTTAATGACGCCTCATTTGATGATGCGGCCAAAAAGTCAATGCCGAAGTTAAAGTTGAATCGGTTGCCGGTTCATTAGATCCCACGAAATAGATAGATATATATAAAATGTCTAAAGGAGCAGCAGACAGAACCAGGAATAAAAGCATTGCTTTTCATGGGCCATTGCCAAATGGCTTTTAATTACTTGTGGTTAGGATGGATGACAAAACGTTATGCGAATGTGATTTTCAATTCCAAAATGGATGATCCAAAAATAAGTCAATTGTTATGCCAGGAAAAATAAATGCCATGTTCCTGTTCCTGTATTCAAATGCATATCAATTCTAAATCGATTACGTTATCTTATTTTCATCAAATTTTTTTATATCGACATTTAAGGTGGATACAATTCACAATCGATAAGTCGATCGGCTTGTAAATAAGAAACTAATTACAAATGATTGGAGAATATAAATTTTATGTAATAAATGGCAAACTATTACTCAAAAAAAATTACTCCTTCTATTACTCTAACGATAACCAAGACTTATTAAAATTATGACGCATTTGCAAATTGAAACATTGGATCATTAGTTTGACAATTGGTTTAAATTAAGAGGGAAATCGGCAGCTTTAATAATGTTTTCAAAAACTGAAACTTCATGTTATGGTTCCCATTCTTTGCTAAGAGATGCTATTGCTATCCATGATGCCAATGCAAACAACGTGAGAATGCGGGGGAGAAAGATAGATAACATACAGATACACAACGTTCAGAGAGGGAAAGAGAAAAGATAAAGGGAGATAGAGAAAAGAACTGCGCTAACTGCTACATCTACGTCTGCATAATCTCCATCAACGTCAATTACCCAAACCAAAAAACCATGTGGAGGAGGCGCATCATCGGCGGCGAACCAGTAAATCCAACCAACCAACACGCAGAATTGGTATTTGAAAGCGTCCAGTTTATGAGGGGAGTAAGACGAAATGAGAAGAGCACAAGAGAGAAAGAGAAAGAGACAGAGAGTGAAAGACAGAGACAGAGTTAGGTAAGCGGCTTAAATCAGTTTTGCCCCAGCGCAAAAGTCAAAAAAGCAGAGTACAAAAGAAAAAAAAAACAGAATCAAATACAAAAATAAAAATGAAAATGAGAGCAACAAATGACAATTGCAACAACTAGGCAGAGACAAATAAAATGAATAAAAAAAGGCAAAAGGAGTGGGCTAGTGGAGGGGTATGATGCGGTAGTATATGTGTCTAACGAGTTCAGCAATCGGCGCCTAGACCGTTTAGAGACAAAAGCCAGTTACAGATACATCTACAGATGGAGATGAAAATAGACATACCTACTAGTTGTCTCGCCCTCGTCATCATCATCATCATCATCATACTCATGAGTGTTGCATAGTGTGATTTGGCTATATGTTTTTATTCTAATTGAAACTCATAAAATTACAATGTATTTGTTTGGAAGTACTTCACGTCAAGTTTTCTCTAATATCTCAGAAACAAGAGTCAATGTTAATGGAAAGGAAAAATGGAAAAAAACGACGATTCATATTCAAAATCAGCGATCCCAAATTACAAATTAGTTATTTTAAAATATGTTTTTGATAAAATATATATATTATAAATATGTAGATGGAATTTCGCAATGAGCTTTTAACCAAACGAGCCACTGTGCATTGTCTCTGGGTTTTTGGGGACGACAATTTAAAATGTGAAACACGTCTAATCCTTTGAGAGCTGTCACAGTAAATGTGACTGCTCCATCTGCTCTATCTCTACCTCTTTCATATTCTGGAAAATGCTTTGGCCAATGGTCAGACATTTATGAAAAATGATTATAAATGCACAAAGCATTTTGGTTGATGATGGCGCATGGGACAGACATTAAACAAAGTAAGCCGGAAGGTTCCTGGCAATTTTCAATGAAATGTTGCACAAAAGTATGCTAGATGATGATGATGTTGGCAAAACTGAATTTGTCAACAACAGGAGCAGCAAAAAACAAAAGGAAAAAAAAGGTAAAGTTGTTTTAATAGATAGAATTGAATTGATACTGAAATTTGATATTTTGGTATTTGCATTTTGCTGCTATAGACACTGATTGCTACCGCTTTTCACTAATTGAAACAATGTTCAACCAAACACCTTTAAATGCAATCTACATGTATATAGAGAGTGACGGGAATGGTGGGTGATGGTAAGCCAGTTATTTGATGAGCTTTCAAGTTGGCCAAAAACCTCCCCTTTTAGATACCATTCAAATGCAAGCAACAGCTGCAGCTGCAACAGCAACAGCAACAGCAGCTGGCGGCAATTGTTTGCCCAGGGTTTCAAAGCCAATGAAATGGCCAGTCAAGACAGAAAGGACAAACGGGTGGGTGCAAAGGAGGATAAGGCAAATGACTTTGAGTGCATCAGCAAAAGCACCATCAGCTAATTATGCTTGAGAATTTTGTCTGTTTAAGCAGCAGCAGCAGGTAAATGGAATTTGCACCAAAGGCAAGAGAGTCTGAAATGGACTTACCAACCTCCAAGCAGCCAATTGATGATGTCTATCAGTTGAAGAAATTTTGGGAAGGGAATACAATACTTTTGCCTCAAGTCTGTTTAACGATCAATTCATGTCTTTAATACGACCTTCTGTTTACCCTATAACAAACTTTAATTTACAAAATCTTCAATTGACTGTTTATTACAACATTTTAGTCCTTGAGATGACAAAGATCTGGCAAATGTACTTATGTTTTCGGCAAATATTTCTGGTGAATATTTCTCAAGGACTACGTTAGGTTAAACAAAAAGTTCGAGGGGAATTGATAAACTTGCCTACAGGTTTTTCTCATTTTACTTACTTAAGTTAAAAACTGAATACACTTCATACATATATTTATGAAGGAGATTTTTTGTACCTGCAATTGGTGTAACATGTGGTATTTCATTTTAGATTACAATTTTTAACGAAAACAAATGAACCTTAAAACAGAGATTAAAAATTAAAACAAAGCATCAACAGTTAGCGTTTTATTGTTCAATTGTTTAAACTCTTCACGTTTAATATTTTAATGGTTTTTAAACTAATGTCGTTCTAGTCTGGTAATTGGTAATTCCTTTTTATTTTACTGGCGAAAAGGCAAACGACTTGACATTGAGAAATTCGATTTTGAATGGAAAGCGAGAAGAGTTCTCAATTTCATAATCGGAAACGAAATCAGACCTGATTAATTAATTATAAAAGCGGATCTCTAGATGATTTCCATTTAAAATTTTATTGCATTTTACAAGTTGAAAGTAATAATTTCTCTGTATAATTTTTAAAACACTTTAAACATCACAAATGTTTAAGTTGATGCCTCTTTTAAGTCCTCTATGATAATGTTTATAGTTAACATTAATAACAATAGGTTATACTGAGAACGTAAATGTGTTAAGACCAAGATGATTCCCTCTTCTCTTGGTTTGTATAAAGAACAAGCTAAGAATATATTGTCACTGAGGGATCGACTAACGAAAGAACTTGAATGAACTGCATGACGGAAGTTAACCCAACCCTTTGGTATGCTTTAACTGGGTACTTGAAATGTTTATCCAATAGCAATGACTTTCACTTGGCATTTTCAATATTTTTTCCCTTAATCTTATATACATATACATACGCACATATATGGAGAAGGAGGAAACGGTTGTGAAGTGACAGAAATATCAATTCAATGAAAGTAAAATAATTTTATGAATGAATCGTGTTGCTCTAGAACCTTTGGGGATTAGCTTGTTGACGACATATTTTCACTAAGGCTTTTTCTCTTTCGTTTCTGTTGGCCGGGCCAACTTTGGATTGTTGTAAGTTGTGCTTAGCCAGGCTTATGTGGCTCTTGTTGTTGTTGTTGTTGTTGGCGTTGTTTGGGTTCATGGTTCATGGCTGGTTCTGGCAGCTTTTCGTTTTTAACATAAATAATTTATCATGCACAAATTAGCGACGAGGATTTTCGGTTTGATGTCACACACACACACATGACTGATGGTTAACCTTTTGCCTCAGCCTTCTATATATGTACGTGTATACCTTCAAACTCCTCTCTGACTTTCTTTACCCACAACATGAGCAACAAGGTTGACATGTTGGTCTTTTTTTTTTGTTTATATATTTTTTCTTGTTGTGTATAAAAAATAATTTTGGTCAACCGCAACAATTTTTCGTGAGGAACGTGCCAAAAAAAAGGGATAAATTATGAGCAGCAACAAGGGATGGGGGAAAGGCAGTAGCCAGGACAACCAACAACCGAGCAAGGATGCTGAAGGAAAAATGTTTGAAATTCTCTCTGGCAGAGCACGGGCTAACCTCCTTTTGCTCTCTTTCCCTCTGTGTTATTCATGCTGTTTGGTCCTGTTCGTGTCCTGGCACTTCTAATGTAATCAACATCTTGTAGTTTTAATTGCATTTAGCGCTGCGAACGGGCGCCTAATTCGATTGTAACGGTCAGCAGACAGCCCTTTGGCGCACCTCCAATCCCAATCCCAATTTAGCGCTGCGAACGGGCGCCTAATTCGATTGTAACGGTCAGCAGACAGCCCTTTGGCGCACCTCCAATCCCATCCCACCCCACCCCATCGACCCGCAAAGCTCTAACGCTTGTAGAACTTAATGAGTCTTGAAGGTAATTGGCTGTTTTTAATGGCCATGAGTTGACTGCGACTAGAACAACTTGGCTTCCTTACTTCTCGCCGCCTACGATCTTTTTTCTTCCTCAACTCGATTTTTTTTTTTGTTTTTGCTTTTTTGGCTTCCTTCCGCTGCCAATGGCACTGCTTCAACTGCTGCCAAAGTTGACATGGCTAATTATAAAATCAATGTAAGGCGGGCACCTACATACATACTACATATTGCAGTAACTATGTAGGTACCTCGAACTGAGTGGCTTGCAAAGCACAACAAAGCGGACTCGAAACAAAAACAAAAGAATAAGAAAAATATAACCAAATAGACGATGCCGAATTTTGTATACCCTTGGAAAGTGGATCAATCGTTTGTGTTAGTCAAAAATTATCTGGAAGTTTCTTTTAAATAACAATCTGAGAATCGGTTTCAACAACTTTATAGTGGACATTTAGCTAAATTTTTAGCTATGATTTAGTCATCTGATGGATCCAATGATCAAAAAATAAAGATAAGGGGGGAAAAAAGGAGAATTAACTTGGAGTATAACATCTTCTTGGTTGAAATTCTTTAGGAAACTTACTAAATTGCTTAATTACATTGACGAGCTATAAAACCTCCATTAAAAACTGTGAAAGGAGCCTTGTTTGAGTCTAATTACACAAATGATTATAACTTGACTATTTTTAATCATATTTTTATGAAATTTTTGAAGTATGCATATAATAATAAGAGATAATATTAAGCAAAAGGCGATACATAGTTTCTTATAAAGCTGACAGTATCTGAATACGATTAAAAACCTCCTTCGAGGTTGTTTTTTTCTTAATTCATTCTCTTAAAGTTCAGGTTCGTTCAATCGTCTTATTAGTTGATTCGTTTCGGGGAATGGAATTTAAAGCCCAATAAACTTGTAAAAAATAACAAACAATTTTCGCTAATTTCATAAACATTTACAAAATTTGCGTCTTAAATTGCTTTGGCTAATTTTAACGATACTTTATTTCTAGTGGCTGGAAACAAAACACAAGAAGAAGAAATGCACGGAAACTTTGGTATAATTTTCGTTGTGTTTAACTAAAAATACCACGCCAAAAAGTTATTAGTACATCAATGTTTTCTCGATCGCCTAAAACCACAGACAAGAAGGAATACAAAAAATTAACCTTATCGAACTGAAAAAAAAATATACATATATGTATTTGAACATAAAAATTTACTATACCCAATTTCGGCAAGGGCATGGTAAAAAGCTGATGCAGGCTGGCAAATTAGCAGCCAGGGGGAGGGAATTGTGGCAGATGCAGCTGGTGCAGCTAAAGAAGATGAAGATGAAGAAGAAAAAGAAGTAGGAGCGGGCATGAAGCACAAGACACAACGCATATTGCACAAGACAAGAGACACAAAGCGCACAAACAAACAAACAAACAAACCGACAGACAGGCAAGACGAACAGACGGATAGACCGACAAAGAGACAGCCAACAGACAGGGCAAGACACAACGATAGATACTCGACAAAACTTTTTCAATATATGAGAGAGAAAACAAAAACTAACAACAAAAAAATGGCCAAAAGGCAATGCGAGGTGGAAGAAGGCAAAACATGGCTTACAGCATAGTGGGAGTCAAAGTTGATGGCACTGCATAAAACTATTACATAGACTATGTCGATTGCTTCCAGTGTCTATCGATATGAACGATTTTCAAACTCTACGACGATAATTCTCTCCATTTACTTATAAGATGAATCTATTGAATGTTTTTTAATGAAATTTTCTTTGTTGATTAATGAGAACTTTTATTCATTTATGAATGAAATTCATAGCAAATAATTTTGACCGAATCGATAATAAGTGCTTTTTTTTTGTATCGATAATTGCAATAACTGATGATTATGCATCGATAAGTTACGATGCTTTGCCAAATTAAACAACAAAAACATTTGTATTATGTTAAGTTGTAGTTGATCGTTGATAACCTTTTACATACTCTACAACATAACAGAGTATAACAACTGCGGCTTGATTCAAACTGATTGTGCCCACTGTGTGTTAGAGTCTCTCTAGGCTTTTGTTGTCCTCCCTCTCTGCTGTTTTGCTCCTAGATTTCTGTACTTTTCTGTGACAACAAGGAGACACATATTTATTTTCTTGTTCCATTTAAAAACTTTATTTATTGACGCTGATAGGAATCTAGTCATCTATCTATGCGTTTCGCTAGCTTTTCCCATAGGCCCCGCCCTCAATTCACAATTGATTATGACTTTTAAATACCCTAGATTCTATTTATAGAACTATTTATATCTACTAAGAACTTGTGTAAGTATATTTTTTGGATTATGAAATATATTTAAAGAATTTTGTGTCTTATTGAATTGGATATGGCTATTACATTGGCCCACCTGGTATTGGGTATTTGAAAGTCGTTTCACTCAATTAATAAGGAACAATTTCTCTTCATTGCTTTTCTTTTCTGATTTTTTGTTTTAGGCTATCGTTTGCATGTTTGCCGAGTCCAAAGCAATAAAATCAAGTCAGATAAAGAGACAAAGGCAAACCAAAAACGACATTGAGACAGACGTTGGCCGAAAAAGTGACCAAAATGTGATGTGAAAGGTGGGGTGATAGGTCGGACACCTAGCAGTTGCATACTACAAACGTGCGAATTTCAAGTCAGTGACAAAAGAACGTTTCCAACATTAGACAAAGACGGACAGTCAGGCTAACTGAATTGCCAGAAATTGAGAGTGTGAGCATATGACAAAAAAAAACCCATATAGTCATTTTGTTTAGTGTATATATGGGCCAGATCGAATGCTGTTGGTGTTTGTCTTTGCAAAGGATGGCTTGTGTAGAGCCGTCATAATCTAAAAATCTTGCCGCCGGCCAGACAAACAAACAGAAACCAAATCAAAAAACCGTAACCGAAACCAAAAACTAAACTGAAAGCCGTTCGTTACTCACCATTCTCCAGTTATATACTCCAACTCTTGATCCAAATGGACTACAAAGGACAGACAAAGGCTCGCTTTCAAAACCATCTCATCTCATCGCATTGTATCTCATCTCTGTGCTTTGTTTCTCCCCCGAAAAATAACAACAACAACAGCAACAGCAATGCAATTTTCATTACGCACTTGCCAATATTAAGGCAAAGTTTTGCCAGACTCTGTCCACCCACACAAAACACACACACACACACAGAAACTCACTCGTAAACACACACACACATTCAGACATTGTCATGTCGTGGTCGTGGGTATTGTGCCACGCCCACTGCCAAGGTAATAAAGCAAAAGTTCTGATAACACATGAGCCTCAGAGTCAAGATGAGGCTGACTAAGGGGCAGGAATGGGAATGAAACGGAAACGGAAATGAGCTGGCCTATGCCATAACGACCTAACCCCTCTCTCTCTCTCTCTCTCTTTCTATCACCATCCATATCACATTATAAATGTGACTATACGTGTGTCTGTGTGTCTCAATCTTCTCCATGGATATGCTTAATAATCACTACAATAGGCTAATTTTATCTCAAATAAGCAAACTATCATTATATTATTGACACTCGACATCAATTTGCAATTCTCTACTTGTTAGTAAACAGCCAGTTAAACATTCTAACTAACTTATGTCTTGTCAAAGCAGACAAATAATATGCAATTAAAATCTAATGGAGAGCTTTTCTCCTCTATACATGAGTTTGTTATATTAAAAAATCCCTGCGGCTTTCGAATTATTTAAACAATTTTAACCAAAGGCTTTGGAAATGATAGATCGATTATCGTCTGTTTTTCATTCGTTCTTTTTTTCAGATTAACAAATATTTCGACTTTTTTGTTAAGTAAGTTAAACGTTAAAATTTAATCACAAACCGTTCTTTAAATATGTAATAATAAAAATTATTTAAATATATAATACAAAGATGTACGTCTAAAAACAAAAATATATAAAATGACCTCTAGATAAGTCTCATGAAATATAAAATAAGTAAAAATATTAACATATAAAATACTTTAGTCTTGTTTTGGTGTCTTCTTCCACAATTTTTCTTGATATGTTTGCCTACACTTATCATAATTGAGTTTATATTTATATTGGCTAAATTCAATAACTTAATAGAACCAACTAAAAGTGAATAAATGTAAAGTAAATATGTATTAGCTATGTATAGTAAAAAGGAAATCAATCAGACATTCAGACTAGGAAACATCAAGTGTTGTGTTGATTTAAAAAATTAAGCATTTATTTATTTTAATGTGGTATAAACAAAAGCCTTTGAGTCAATAATGACAGACAGCGATTTACTGAAATTCAACTGATATCTTAATTGAATATTGAGCACAGATAAATTTGATTAAACAAAATTATGGCTAAACATAAATATGTGGTTAATACATAGATAGATACTATTTCATTTAGTTGACTCAAGTCCATAAAAGAAAATCTTATAAGGTCAAAATCAACCAAAATCAATAAATCAAAAAGTTAAGTTATAGAAATTGAGAAACGTATCATTTTCGAACTTGTGTTTGCTGGTCATTTGTTTTACTGGTGTATGGTATACCTAAGTCGGCGAGACGACTTACTTACTTAATAAGCAGTATTTGAAATCTCTCTATTCATCATAGTCCATTTTATAGTGGTGTGGTTTGTTTTTGTTAACCTTGACAGGCAATTGGCTTTCGTTGATGAGTACATTGAACTAAGTTGTACACTGAATTAATTTCATCTCGTTTCTAACTGAAAGCAACGTTTCAAAGCGCAATATTACAATGAACAACAATAACTATGTTAGTCGATACATAGTTGTAGTAAAACAAATGTCTATACATATTTTTATACCCTTGTTTTTGTCTGTTACTGCTTGTTTTATATTTTTAATTTCGACCACTTAATTAAGCATTTTGCAAAATGGTCTATGGAGCTTAGAGCACACAAATAAATTTTGGAGAAGGGGGAAAGGAACCCTTTTTAACGCAAAGCTTAAACAAAAACGAGAATTTAGCGTCTGTAATACATATGATCCGGTTACTATTGATTGACGATATGATCCAAATCTCCTAGCTCCCGTTCAATGGCAATCTTTCGATTACGTACCCGAAACGTCGGAGGCGATACTGGGAAATGATTATACTCCTCCAACAGTTTGTCGTACTTGTGTTGGGCCCCATTGCGCTCAGCTATGCGCTTTTTTAGGAGGAGACAACAAGAAGAGCTCATGGGTTCTTTGGGCCTTGCCTTGGACGGTTCTACAGTAAAGCAATGACTATACTCAGATTTGGCATAATATGGATACATCGTCTTATGCTTGACCTCGGAGTTGGTGGTGCCCCGAGATTTGCCACTTTTGCGAGCACTTAGGGGAGCCTCCTCATCGCGTTCCCATGGAAAGCCTACAAGGGCTCTTTTCGAAACTCTGGACTTGATTGAACGTTGCGAAGCTGTAGTAGTACGCAGTGGAGTTGAAAGCACGTCGGAGGAATACCGGATCACAGAAGGACGCCAGACAATACGCTTGGCAAGTGCAGCGGCCTTCAGTCGTCTATTGCTCTCCCAGTGGCCCGCTCTCTGTATATTCTCATCCATAAAGTCCCGTCCACAACTAATTTCAGAATTCACCGACATTTTTCAAAATACTTTTTTTGATCTGGTATACTGAATGAATAAATTTAGACTGAGCTATTGTAGACATAAGCCTAGGCAAGTAAGCATAATTTGTAAATTTAAATTGTCAGAGGCTACTCGATGGAGTAACTTTTGAATATCCGTTTTGAGGGTCGTTTGGCAACTAGATTTCATATCTAATATATAATTAAGCCCTCTAAGTAATTTCGCCTTTCTTATGACCCTTTTTATACCATAAAGTATATATATTCTTGATCAGTATCAACAGCCGAGTCGATATAGCCATGTCCGTATGTCTGTCCGTATGAACGCGTAGATCTCGGAGACCATAAGAGATAGAGCCACCAAATTTGCTATGTAGGCTCATGTAGGCCCTTTCCGCCCCCGCAATTTGAAAAACTCGATTATCTCCCGTAATTTTCTACCTTGTGGAATCAAATTTGGCACACTGAAATTTGATACTAAGACATGCTTGTAATAAAAGGCATGTGAAAATGCATTTGTTTAATAAATTTAAAATATTTGCTTTACTGGTGTATGGTATACCTAAGTCGGCGAGACGACTTACTTACTTCATGTTTTTTTTTTTGCTAATTTCAACGCCATTTGAGTATAATTATGAATAAATATGCCACACATTTCTTTCTATCATTCAAATTGAATCGATTAATATTGATTGATCAACCAGTTTTCTCACAAATTGAACAATTAATGTATGCCTATAGAATTTCATGTGTTTGATTTGATATGGTCAACACCATTGACACTCTTACACACACGCATACACCCATGGCACGCCCACACTCCCACTCACACACACACACAGACAGAGAGTTGCTAATTAGGTGCGCCTTGAAACCAAAACAAACAAAAACGCGTGGCCGCAAATTATAATACGATGACTGGAAATTGACGATAGAAGTTGGAAGATGGGGAGAACACATGGGGGCCAGTAGAACAGAAAGTGAAACGCGGTTTCTTATCATTAGCAAGTTGCAACCAGATTGACTGAGAGCAGGTGAGCCAAAGGTGTAGGTGAACATCGAGCTAGTGGTGTAAGAGAGAGTAAGAGAGAGGGAGAGGAAGGGGTCTTTGTTTTTAATGAAGCCATCGAAGTCATCATCATCCTCATCATCGAAGTCTTCACGTAATTACGCGCCTCTTTTCGAAAATTGATGTTTTTTCATTAACGACAACTTAATAACTTAGGCCAACTTCATTATCGGATAGCCATCGCAAAAGGTAAACACATTCCACATCCAACACCAATGAAGAGCCACTGCAGCAACATGAAGATGATGATAAAAAAAAAATAAACTTATAAAAGAGCGAAGCTTAGCAGGCAAAAGACAATTTCAAATTAAAGAAGTTTTGATGGATAAAATAAACTTGAAATTGTGAGAGCTCTTGAAAAAAAACAAAACTCTATTGCAAAAGTGTAAAGAGTTTCCAAAGGCGCAATAAACTCGTCTTAAATCATTTTTTGCCAGTAAACATTATTTTTTAGATTTTTTTACATAATACATTTAACTGAACACAAATTAAATAAATAACCTTTAAAATACATATATCAATTTTAATTGTATTCTTCAAAACTAAACAATGTTTTAATCATTTTATTATTTTTGTGTAATATCTGACTACGAAATTAATGATCCAGTCACTTTCATTATTTAAATGAATTGAATAAAACTCAATGAAAATACTAGCCAATTATTATTTTTAAAACTATCTAGCAAAATATCTGAAAATAATATTTAAGGTATATGTTTTTTTTCAATTATTTATATCTAGTGTAAATATTAGCAGAAATGCTTTTAAATATAATGTTTTTTTAGTTTTATGCTTCTAAAGAAAAAAATTCTTCCTTTTCTTTTCAATTCTTTCATGATAATTTTTGTAATATCTGCAAAATAAGTATGTATCTATGTAGACCAATTTTAATTTAGAAAATTTGTTGACATAGAGCAAGTAAATTTAATCTCATAGCCAACTAACGCCTTCAGATGTAGTTAATTAAGTGCAAGTATTTATGCTAAATGCAAAAATTTAATGGTGGACTGTTTGTCTATTTGCTTTTGTTAGACACCGAAGACAACGGCAAATGGAATAAACAACAAATGTGTCGTCGCCAAATGGTCACAACAAATGTTGCCGACGGCTGGCAACCAACCAACCAATCAACTGCGCAACTCGCGAGAGAGTGATGTTTGGTGAGTTGTCGGTATCGGACGGTATGGTGAGTTGCTGCTGGGATGCTGTTTTGCTGCTGCTGCTGCTGTTGTTGCTGTTTCCTTCTGCCTCGGCAACATGTTGCAGGTCAATAACAATGCCAGCAGCAACAATGTTGTTAAGCAACAGCACAAAGCGCACTGCAGACGCGATCAAAGGCAAAGACGCACGAACGAAATCAAAAAAAAAAAAACAAAAAAAACAACAAAAACAACTTTGCCCTGCTTCGTGGATGCTGTTGGCCACACAGTCGACTGTGAACAAGCAGGCCGACTTGACGTGAAACGAAGACTACAACGCGAACAACAACCACCGTGTGGTGCCGTGCGGGTAACGCGATTGACTACTAACCCAACCAAGAAAGAAAAGAAAAAACCAAAAAATAATACAAATAACGACTCGATTTAGAGTAAACCAAACGCCTGCGCGTAGTTCTTTAAGGATTTTGGAATCCTAGTGTCTTAAGGAGTTTTAGCTAAAAACTAATTTAGTTAATTTCTATTGGTTTATTTTTCATTTGGTTTTTTTTTTTGTTTCGCCAATTGTGAGTGAGTGTTTTTTTTTTTTTTGTTGGTCGGTTGTGTTTTTTTGTGCGCGATAATGTCGATGTCGGGTAATCGTGGTAGTATAGTGATTTTTTGGCTCTTGGCTATCATCTGCTTTTGGCCAAGCCATAACGAAGCCATACCCAATGGTATATATATGAAAATGTTTGCCATGCCAGCGGCCGAGGATCCATGCTATAATGATGAGAATGCTCGTCTATGTATTCCTGATTTTGTGAATGCCGCCTACGATGCTCCCGTGGTGGCTAGCAGCACTTGCGGTGAGGATCAGCCGCAAAGATATTGCGAATATACACAGGATGTACAGGAGATGTCATGCCAAAGTTGTGATGCACGCAGTTTGCAGAAAAGTTACTCGTCACGGGCTCTAACCGATTTAAATAATTCCAACAATGTGACCTGTTGGAGATCAGCACCCATTGCACCAAATACCATGGCAACGAGTGGCGATAATGTCACATTGACTTTATCGCTGGGTAAAAAATACGAATTGACCTATGTGAGCTTACAATTTTGCCCCAAAGCGCCACGACCCGACTCATTGGCGATATACAAGAGCTCCGATTATGGTCACAGCTGGCAACCCTTTCAATACTATAGCTCACAGTGTCGACGGGTCTATGGCAAGAATAGTCGCATGCAAATCACAAAGCACAACGAACAGGAGCCACGTTGCAGTGATCCTCATCGTCAGGGTATAACCTCGAGAATTGCATTTAGTACCTTAGATGGACGTCCATCGGCCAGAGACTTGGACTCATCACCGGTTCTACAGGATTGGGTAACAGCCACCGATATACGCATTGTTTTCCATCGTTTGCAACAACCGCAACAACAACAACAACAACAGCAGCAGCAGCAAATCTCTGCCGATGCCATTGATGTGGCTGGAGGTGATCTCAAATCTCATCCTTCGAAATATAATCAATTGATGGGCAATAATATTGAGCAGATTGCAACAAGCAATAATCCTGCTGCTGGTGGACTACATTATGCTGTCTCTGATTTCTCTGTGGGCGGTCGTTGCAAATGCAATGGTCATGCCTCAAAATGTTCGCCGGATGAGACAACTGGACAATTGAGCTGCGAATGTCGTCATAATACAGCTGGACGGGATTGCGAAAGATGCAAACCCTTTCATTTTGATCGTCCCTGGGGCAGGGCTACATCTCGCGATGCCAACGAATGCAAAAGTAAGTGAAAAAAGTATCATTTAAATTAAGAAACGATTTTACTTAAATCCATAAATAGATGGGAGGCTTAATTTCCCTTTTCGCCTATAATCTTAGGAATTTTCTTTTGATTTCATTCATTTTTAAATGCAAGAAGGGGCAGGGCGGGTAAATGGTTGTGGGAGTGAGGAGATTCTTGTTATTGGAATTTATGCAACTCAATTTCAAATGATGCCGCCGCGTGTGTTTAGTTTTCGTCTTAAATTGGCCATTTGATGGCACTAACATTGCTTCGGGGTTGAAGGAAAAAAAAAAACACACACACACACAGGCAGCACAAAAATTTTAAGATGGGATGAACAACAATGCATACATATAGAACATTTTTTGAGGGGAAAGAAGGGCAATGGTGGTGGTTGGGTTGGGTTGAGTTGAATTGGATTGGGTGGGTGGTTTGGCGCCTTTTTTGCTTGCTCTTTTTCAGAGCGATAGAAAAATGTTTGTACTGCGGATTTGGCTTAAACATAATTGAACAACTTCTCCTTCTCGGACACGTGTTCGTACATATACAAGGATTGACCTGAAAAAAGGGGGGAATATATAACTCTTGGGCCAACCCTCGTGCTGGCGTTTATTTCATTTTTCTTTTTTTTTTTGAAAGAAAATCAAATGTAATTGAGACTCTTTTACCTTTCGGCAAGGCCAAACAAATAAACAAATACAAACATTCAATCAGAGCGCAGAGAGGCAGGGAGTGTGGCGGCGGGGGAGATAAGCCCTCGCAATTAACCCTCTAAGAGACGACAAAAAAAAAAACACAAGCTTAGCTCTTACAAATAAACATGAATTAATTTGATAAGCGTTGCTTATGGAAAAAAAATAAGAAAAACGAAAACCAAAAATGAAAATCCAAAACAAATTAATACATACATAAATGAGAATCAGGAAGGGCATGCAATGAATATGAGGGAGAATTGAAATTTATTTATACTGATGTATGGATGAGCTTGTGTCCTCCATGGCCACCACGTGCCATAACACATCATCAAAACAAGAATGCAAAGGGAATAGCCAACATTTTTTGGTCATCTTTTGTCATTGTTTAGTGCATAAATCACAGTCACACCAGGTACACACACACACAAGCCTAGACGGACAAAGGACAAATGGACAGACGTAACTGTGTGTTATCGGAGGCATGCCACGTGTGCCAGACTCTGACCCTCTCTTCGCGTTTTAAGCGCCTGCCTGCGCTTTATTAGGGTTGCAAAATGCAAAATGCAGGCATAAAGGATCGACCCTTCCGCCTACCACATATGTATGTATATGTATGTCTGTATGTATATGTATGCAGCAGCCCACAATTTTCACTCCCTCGCCGTCGCACATATGTTGCATGTTTATGGGCAAATGAACGTTAACGTTGCCGCTTTTGACGTTCAATGTGACCTCAAACAGGCAACAACTACAGAAACAAAAGTAAATCGGTAACGGGGAAAAACGTTCTTTTCCGTTTCGATCCGATCCGGCAAAACAAAAAACCACAGAAAATTGGAAAATTTTCAACAGACAAACATACAAACACACACACATGAAAAGCGTATAAAAATTGTAAAAATATTGCTATCAATTTTCTTGTCATAATGACAAAGGAGTGAACCAAACAGCAACAAGAGAGAAAAAAAAGCATTTCACAATCATTTGTCCCCCATCAAATGGCAGATGCAAATTGCTGTATAGCACAGCACAAACACACATACAAACATACAAACACACATATGTAAGGATAACTCGCTCGATAAGATCAACAAATTAGAAAAATCATTGACAGACACGACAAACAAATTCGTTTATGTACATAAACGAAAGACAGAGAGAGAGAGAGATAGAGAGAGAGAGAGAGAGAGAGAGGGAGAGAAAAATTCTAATTTAAACAAAATGTGTTTTGCCATGAATTCAAAAGAGTTCGTAATACCGAGAATAAATGTATTATAATTTCAAGTAGTTTATTTTTGCTTCTGTCTAGATTGAAGCGCATTTTTTCATTACTATTTCAATTTTGTATTTCATTTCAATTTCAATTAGCAAACTAATCAATTAGACAGACTATGAGAATGTTAAGCGCCATGTGATCCAAATTTATTGCAAATATATGTATCACCTTTAATACAGGTTACTACTAGTACTACTTAATCACTAATTTCTATAGTTCTACTTAAGACTTTTCGATTAAAATAGTTTCGATGTTTCTAAATATATTTTGGTACTTTACTAAACTATGTTAACATAGTTATGCTAATATATTTTTTATATTAATTAAAGAATTTTAAAATCTATTTGAACTATTTATTATTTGGAATAAAAAATATATAGACGAATCTATGACTTTTTAGAATTGTTAAATTTGTTTTTTTCTCTATTAGTTGAAGTGTATTGAGATTATGTCCGAAAAACTTGGCCAATTCAGCCCGAATCAACTTAAGATTTATTTCCAAGTTATCGGCTTCGTTTTTAACATGAATTGATGCTAAAATACTAATTTGGAATTGAACTAGCAAGAGAGAGTAGTAAATTAATACAAAATTGGGCAATTGATTGCGAGGTTTCTCAGCATCTTTTATATTTTAAAATAAACTCTTTTTTTTTTTAATATTTCTTGTCATAATTTCGTGGCCACTGCTGTACATATTATAGTTTAAGTGTTCATAATGGTTCAAAAGTATTTAAAACGTAGAGAACTAAAATTTGTCAATCAATTTTATTAGTTTTGTATTTGCTTGGCTCTCAAATAGTAACTGGACGAATAAACTTTTTAAATGGTTTTCAATTAATTGCCATCTGCAATTTGCTTGATTCAAATATATTTTCCATCAAATTTGTTGAGTTGAATATGCAAAATATACATACATACCTGGGTTAGGTCTGTATATAAGACTGTCCAAACAAAAGTCATTTGTCATTAGTCAAAGTTTCTCTTTGAACATTTTTAAACTGTTGAGTCAACACATTAATTAACTAAATTTATTGGATCATAAACAATGTCAAAGACAAGATTTGCCACTTTATTTTGTTTGACAATAACCTTTGCTGGCACAGACACGTACTTTCTCACACACACACACACGCACACATGAACTGTGACCTCTGCAGGAAACCAATCAAATATTGAGTTTATCATAATGCAAAGAGTTTTCCCTGCCTCGTTTTATCTCTTTCTTTTACTTCTCATTTGCTCACTTTTTGCATAGGCAGAAAATAAAACACAAAAAAAAACTAAAAACATTTCAACAAAGCAAAGAAAAAAAACATACGAAAAAAACAAAATAGAGTAATAAAATCAAGACATATCTAAAATTAAAACACCGAGCGCCGAGAATCCAAATGAATAAATTTTCAATTCGTAAGCCGTTTGGCAAATAGAGACATTACTCATACGCCGTGTGGTTTTTGGTTTGCGCGTAAACCAAAAATAGTTTCACATTTTTCTTAAAGTTTTCACTCTCTTCTCTTCTTCTGGATGGATGGATGGTGGCAGGCAGGCAGATGGATCTAAAATGCTTAGACATCATGATAAATGTGCCTGGGGCTTAGGCAAAAATGCCGCGCAAATTAGCCAAACAATTTGTCGAAACGAAATCAAATAGATCTCAGGCACATATGATGATAAAGCAGATTGCCCGATCAAATAGGATATATAAACTAGTGTAGGCGATTAGATATAGGTGGTTGATATATGTATATATATACTTATATACGATTATATTGTATACAAACACATATCAAGGTTCTAGTTCTCATAAAGTTTTATTATGTAATCCCCTTCTCTCTGTCTAGGGATTAGCTGATCAGCAGCATTTACGAATACTTACTACAAATGAGTTGAATGATATATGATAAACAAAGTGTATAGAGCAAGGTTTTAATGAAGGTCGGTTGGGCTAATCTCAGTGTGTGGTTAAAACATCTTACACGCAGGCACTGGGAAAACAAATTGAAGAGAAAAAAAATTAGCTAAGCCAGTTTATTGCGCAAAAGTATCTGAGATCTATTCTCTTTTCGGATCAGATACAGATTTTGAATGTAATGAGTGAAAGCTAGACCAATTGCTCAACAAAGTTTGAGAATTTAATTACCTATGACAAAACAGAAGATATTTGAAAATGTTTTGTGCTGAGTAGAACAAGAGAAGCTAAAAAATCGGAGTGAAATCAGAAAAGATCAAAAGTGATTATAATTACCTATATAAAATGCTGTATGTATGTATGAGCTGTCTCTAGTAGAGATCCCTAGTCTTATCATTAAATTCATTTTGTGATTTCACCCTTCTTCAGTTAGAATTTTTTGCAAAGAAAACGAAAGGAGGAAAACAAATTTTGCTTAAAATTTATAAACTATTTTAACTAAGGAAAGGAGAAGAAGTAGAGAGGAAACCACTAACATTTGCTGGCTGTATATAGAGAGAGGAGAAGTCTCTTTATCAATAATGGTCGAATCCTTCTGAAAACATGATATATTCTGGTTTGAATACACCTGTTTCTGTCGACGTATAGAAATGTTTCGGAGGGGTTTAAATTTACAAAGTAGGAGGGATTACTTTCACTTTTGTTTGAAAACGTTCTTACCAAACTTGTCGTACTGCCTCAATATTTGCTTGGAGAAAATAGGCCAAACAGGGGTTAATATGTAATTGAAGTAACTTGATTCGAAAGTTCAAAACAAGTCCTAACTGTACATTTTTTTTAAAATAACTTTTTTTAAATTCTTTGTTTTAAAAATTAATGGTTTTTTTTGTGCAAAATTCACCAATTTTTTCTGCTTGCAGTAAGTTCTTTTATTAAATTTGGTTACAGAACTTAACTTTATCTCGTTGTTTACTGCGTGCTTGCTGTGTGTATTGGTGTTGTTGGTGTGTCTGTGTGTGTGCTTCATTGACATTGGCATGGAAATTGCATTGGCATGTCCTCAAGTTATTTACTACGGATTGGCAAATAGTGTTTTTTTGTTTCAACTTTATTTTTTTGTTCAGGACTTTTTTTTACAATTCTCATTCTTTGCTGTTCTGTATCTTTGGAGCAATGTGATTTTGCCTTTGCCTTTGTGTGTGAATGTCCTGTGGCTATAATTTCACCCAGCATATGCCCACACTGTACTCCTACTCCATATACCTTGTGTGCCCTGTCAGTTTTCATCAGTTTGCAGTATTTTTTTGTTGCTCTCTGTAACTGCTTCTCGTGTTACAGTTCTTTCTCTCTTTGTGTTTTTTTGTGAGATTTTGCTGTACGTTTTTTTCATTACGCGCACCAAAACAGAAAGCGAAACGTGCAAGAAAAAAGCAAACAAGAAATCCTTTCGCCTTGCTATCTTCACCGTTGTCATTTTAATTGTTGTTTACTGGTTGCCTTCTAAAGTGTGGACCAGGACTAGAAATGAGACGGTGGGGTCAGACAAAAAGAAAAATACACACACACACACAGACATACAGGTGGATATATGTAGGTGTGTTGGGGGTGTGGGTGACTAGGCAGGACTCGAACAACCCATTTGTCATGGCGTCCGCTGTTTGTGACGATGTGACAAGAACTGTCATTGCCATACGTTAGTATAGAACAGATTTGGGTTCTGATTTACTGGCCACACTAGACATATCATCACATCGCATCATTCCTCTTCGTTTTCTTCTTTTTTGCCGATTTGAGTTTATTATTTTTACGTTTATGAATTTTAAACAGTCTTTGCCGCCAAAAATTCACTTAGCCCTTTACTTTTGTTTCTAATAAGCCAAAACGAAACGAAAACAAAGAAGAGCATGATAATAATGCTGGTTAAAACGAGAGAGGGAGAGAGAAAGACAGGGAGATGAAGATGAAGATGAAAAACGTGGACAAACACACGTTGCTTCTATATATATTGTTGCAATTTATGTTTTATTTATTGTGTGAAGTGCTCAAAGCGCTCGCAGCCAAGTTAGCCAAGTGGCAGAAGAGTAGAATATGTTGGACCCTTTTTGTGTACTCGGTATTTGGCTTTGCATTTGGCTTTCAAGTGATTATGATTATTTTTTATGCACATAACGTTACAACCCCCAAAAACTCCGCCAGACGAGCCTCATCAAAAGCCAACCAGCAGGCCAGTAGCCCAGAAGTCAGAAGGACATGCATGAGCTTCAAGCCCAAAAACAAACAAAAATCGTCAAGTTTTTGTCATCAAGCAAGTCCTATATGAGAATATGACAATACTCTTATGCAACGTCCAATGGCTAATAGAAGCAAAAATCCTCCACTGAAATCAAGAAGATCTATTCTCACTTTATAAAGATAAATAAGCTAATATACCCTTACAAAGAGAGCATAAAACACAAAAAGCGAGAGAGAGAGAGAGAGAGAGAGAGAGAGAGAGAGAGAAATGGGCGGCGCGGTGAAGTTGGCAGAGGCAAAGTGAGATGAGTTAAGCGACCTTTTCATTCTCAGACTCATGTCTATGTCTGTTGGAGTGTAGTAGCCACAGGCCAGTGAGTAAGTGAGTCGGCCAGCCAGCCATCTAGACGGGGCCAAAAAGGATATGTCAGGACGAATGCTGTGCGTTGATTTTTACTGTTATTATTTTGGTTTTTAGGGCGGAGCATTGCCGTTATAGCCATTGCTTGCCATATGTCTATGAATGTTGACCACTCATTTCTTTCCGACAAACAGACACACACACACACAATTCTCACTCTTTTGTCTGGCCATTTTGGTGCATGTGTGTGTAAGCAGTTAATTGGATCAGGGGCTTGGGCATTTCCCCCCTCCCCCCAACAACTTCGTTCTTCGTTTACTTAACAATTTTTCTGTTGCATATAGGAAGGCGCTTTTAGATGAATTTTTAATAAGCTGTCAGTCAGTCTTTTGGCATATGGCCAAAGACATCACTCGATTTATCAGAATCACTCCCTCTCTCTCTCTCTCTCTTTCTTCCCCTCTCTTTCTTTCCGTCTGTGGTTGACTTCGGGAAAACTATTTAAGCATGTTTTTGTTCAAAAAAAAAAAGGCAACATCTGTGCCTACAGAATAAACGGCAAACCGGCAAACATATACAATTCGTTTGAATTGAAAATTCCCTGCCGAAATGGTTAATGGAAATGTGCAGCTCCGTTCTTAGAGCTAAGGCGACTGCTCATGCGCAACATAAACAAAAATATTAACAACAAAAGATACTTTCAGATGGACTGAGAACTACAAGTGTTTAAGGACGTGGTGCACTTTATATACTTAAGGCGATGGGTTGCCTTGAAAGTTTGTCTAAATATATATAAATAAAGAATGAATAGGAGTTAAATTAAAAATGGCACTAGATTCGAAGGAGGATAGTTTTCAATAAGGAAACAAATTGAGAATAGAGTACAAAAATGAAGTGCAATGGAAAAAACAAATGGAAAGGTAATAATAATGTAATGAAACGGAATGATAATAGATTAGAAATGGAATGATAGTGGAATTGGAATGGAAAAGGAAAGAGAATAGATATGAAATAAAGTAAATAGAGAATTGGAATTGAATGATAGTAGAAGTGGAATGGAATGAGAATATAATTGAATGAAATGAAAAATGGCAATAGAATGGGAATAGAATTAAAATAGAATGAGAATAGAATTGGAATGGAATGAAAATAAAAGTCAAATAGAATGAGCAGTGAATTAGAATGGAATGTAAATGAAGGCAGAATTGAAAACATTTCAAAATACAAAACAAAATCGAAGTATATAGAAAATATGAAATACTTAGAATTAAAAAACTTAAAATGAACATGACATGCTTTCAAAAAAAAAAAAAAAAAACTAACTAAGTCATAGTAAAGGAAGTGTGACATTCATTAATTTGAAATAAAAATTGTTTACTACATAATTTTGGAAACAATATACCAACTAAATAAAATAGTTTGTCGCATTTGCATAATTTGTATGTGTTCACAGTAGGCGGAATTCCAAATGAGCTTTAAATGTTGAAACATTTTTGAGTTGCCTTTAGTTAAGCAAGTGATCAATCAAAACTCTTTGAGCCAACCCCAATGCCCAATGTCTTGGCTAATGATATGTATGTGGCATATGAATACAAAAAACAAAAAAAAAAAACAAAAATAAAACAACACAAAATGTACGAAAGAAACTAAGAAAAACTCGCTGCAACATTGCCGACATAAATCAAAATGTATCTAGCAGCCAACGTCCTAAGGCGCTGCATTTTTTTGTGTTTTACCTTTTTGTTGAATGACCAAGTGAGGCAGAGAGAGAGAAAGACAGAGAGAGAGAGAGAGAGAGAGAGAGAGAGAGACAGAAGTTGGCAACAGTTTTTGGAGGAGCCGCTAAACGTAATGTAAATAAGCATTTAACAGCAACAGCAGCAACCAGCAACGTCATCGGCAATAAATGGCATTACAAACAACGGGCAAATAAATCGCATTGAAGCGCAAATGCGCCAAAGATGCAATTTACAGAGGCTCGATGCCGATGCCGACGCAAAGATGAAACTGAGCAACTCAAGTTGCTGCCGGAGTTTAACATTTACAACATGCAACAGATTTATGCATGCAACAACAACACCAGCAGCAGCAACACTAACATCCACAACTAGCAACTGACACATGGTGTTGCCGCAGACATGTTGACTTATGCTCGTGTAACAACAGCAACATAATCCTTCACCAGCCCCCCCCGTCCACCATCCACTAGCCCCCTCCCACACGACATGTATATGTATGTGTTCCTTCATTGCACTTCCACGCTTCAAAACACTTTTGGACATGCAATTCTAGTTTTCAACCAACAACCTACAGTTGTTCCCCTCCCACTATTCAAAAGGCATCCTTACCCTCTGCTCTGGGCAGGTTTTTATTATTCTTCTTTTTTGTTTTGTTTTATTGTTGCCGCTGTTGCACCTTGCAACCAAAAGAACACCACCAATATCACAAATCCAGCATACTCAAACACGTATAATAATAATTGCAGTCAAGGGTAAAGAGCTTACTAGATATTGCAATATATCAGAATTTTGTACCATAGTTTTCGTTATGAATCGGTTCACATAGTTTTATTACCACTTAACATCAAGAGAACGACAATGTGTAATTGAAGAACCGAAATGAATTTGCATTCAGGATTTTACGTAAAAGTCAATATTGAATTAGTCCCAAAACATCCTTTTTGTGAATTCAGGATCTTTTTTTTGCAATCTTTGGAATCTTCGTGAGCCGTTAAACGATTATTATTAATTTTAGATCTCTTTTTGATTAGTTTTTTTTGGTTAACCATTAGTTCAAATCAATGCACCATTAAGAAATCGTCAACTTATATACACATACCTGCTAAGCATAAAACACATGACTTACAAAAGTCATATAGAATGTTTTCATGGCTTATAAACTTATCTGTATAATACAGGTATTGGTCTGACTACCATTGGAAAATCTTTCCTTTTAATCGAGAATTGAATCCTTAAACTGTTGGATAACTACCTCGTAAAATAAGTATGGCAAATGTACTTCAAATCATTTCATTTTCCTGTTAAATGAGAGCCAAATCCACGGCAAAAAAAAAAAAAAGATATTATGACAAACGTTTCATTAAGGGGTTACAAGTAACAATTACTTGATTACTTGATACATTTTGCTAGAGTATTAAATGAAGTTGATATAATGATGTGATAACTGAATGAATCCATCAACTTTGTTGGAATATGTGGGCCAAAATTTTACTTTTTTTTTTTTGGCAACCATTTTATGGCATTAGAGAATGAGAACTTGCAGCTAACATAATTTACTTAGTCTTAAATCATGACAGTCTATGGACGCCTCTGGGGGCCGATAGATAAATTTTTGTTTTGTGTGTTCTCTTTTCTTTCTCTGATGTTGGAGGCTGCTGTTGGGCTGTCAGTAAGCAAATTTATTTCAAACAAAAAAAAAATAAAAATACAGAAAACCCGAAAAAAAAAATAAAAAACCGAAACCGAAGGCAAAGAAGTTGTGCAAGTGGCCCCAAAGTTGTACAAAGACGCCATAGACATGGTTAACGAAGGTGTGAAGTGCAATCAAAGTGCAGCAGGTGAGGATGAGGGTGAGGATGAGGTTGAGGCTGAGGCTGAGGTTGAAGATGCAAGTTGTCTAACAGCAGGGCAGCAGGTGCCAAAGTCTTTTAATCACAAGACTTTAACGCACACAAAATTTGTATATGGGCAGGGCATTTCGCCTCTTTAGCTCTCTGAAAGAGATTTTCTATTTCTCTTCACTCTGTGAGCCAAATAAAAAGTTCATTAGGCGAGTTGACCAAATTGCAACAAATACAAATAAACAAATGAGGAAACAAAAAAAAAAAAAACACAGAGCTACTAATATTAATTCAAATACACAAATGGAAAATAAAAATAATTTGCCCAACCCACACAATCAAGAAACGCAAATAAAATCAAATAAAATGAAATTAAAAAAAGAAAACGTCAAAAGCAATTAAAATTGAAACTGTCCAAATGCTGATGAAAAGAGTTTCATTCGAGATGAATAAAATGTGTAGCGATGTGGTAGGCATTGGGGCAGGTGGTTTCGCCTTGGGGCCAGACAAATAATTAACTGAAAGTTTGTTGTTGGGTGCAAAAGTTTATCAAATTGACAGCTGGCCAGTCAATTCTCATTCCCCTATTCCCCATCAAACCCATCAAATGGCATTTAGTATGGGCATTAGCAGCTTTCACACCAAGATATGGACTGAAAAGATACAACCGCACAAGGTTTATGTAGCTACATCACTCTTTGAAATTGTTTTTCATTTGACGGTTCATTCAATACCCTGAAATTAGGGACAGTTATTCTATATTTATCATTAAAGTATATAAAATATTATTAATAGATTCGATAACAGATCATTTAAGAATCTATGTTGATTCTAAATTGTAAAACACATTTATTTATTCTAACATCGTTTCTTTTTTCATAATCGTTTATGTATAGTAAAGATTAAAGTAAGAGCCAGCGACTAAAGGAATTTTATGCAAGGCTTGGGTAAAGCTTTGGTCTATTAATTACAGATAGATTTATGTATCTTTGACTATATCCTATATAGTAACTCGAATAATAATCATTATTAGCCATATATATATAGGGTAATGTTTGATAGTCAATTTCCAATTGAAGGGCATTTCATCACCCATTTGAGTATATTCCGTCTTCTGAGTAATTATTTTTACTTGTTTTCTTTTTCTGTTTGCTCCTTTTTAGGAATTCGTAGGTTTGCCATACCATTCATTCCAAACGTCTCTCAATTTTTACTTTAATTAAATTTTACACAAAATATTTTGTAAAATTGAAGGTGGAAACTCACCCTTGGCATTTAACCATCTATTTTCCATTTGGTTAGAGTGCCACGGATTGAGGGTGTGGAGGATGGATGCCTGGGCTAAAGGTAAGGGTGGTTTGATTTAGTCAAGAGTGGGAAGAGGGGACCGGGTGAGGCGATAAGTTTGGTAGGTCTAGAGAACACCTGTTTTTTGTGCAAAGGGAAAAGAAAAGGGTTTCTTGTCGACATGATGGGGCTTAGGCATAAGAAAACTGGACAAAAGACGCATTTGCCTCTGGCTGGTCCATAGTCCTTCACAGTAGTTAGTCCTGGGATCTGTCTGTGCTTCTTTCTGACAAGTCTAAGCGAGATTTCTTGACTTTTTAAAGGCTTTTGTTTCCCATTGCCACTGGACAGGCGCTAAAAGACGATGAGATTAACTCATCGAGGCGGAAATCAGGAAAAAAGAAAAGAAAAACGGGGCAAAGGAAGAGCGACCGCCAGATATGAATTGATGGTTGGTTCGTTGGTTCTACCGATGGGCGCTTGGCTTCTTATCGCTTTCATTTTTTTCTTTGTGGTTTGCCTTCTTTTTTTTTGCCAAAAAAAAAAGGGAAATATTTTTCGTTTTTACAAATTTTTTTTTGTTGTCTCTCTCTCTCTCTCCTTCACTCTTTTTCTCTGGCTCTTCATGTCCCTCTCTAACCTTCTCTTTCTCTCTTTATCAATTGTGTTTATGTTGTTGTTTATTTGCCTGTGGCAAACACAGCGCCAAAACCTCTTCCCCTTTTATCTTTGGCCAACCGTTTCAACCCCTCGACTTGCTTTAACAGTTTAATTTGGCTGTTGTTTTTTTCACATTCAGGTTATATTCATATATATAATCATGAAGAACAAGTGTTAATAACAAGGATGTTTAATAAAAACATTAAATTTTTATTAAACAATTTGTGAACCAATTTATTTGAGCTAGAAAAAGTTGAAGGAAAATCTTTCAAGTTTTACAATTTCAAAAAGTTCACATGATCTAAAAGTTTCTAAATTCCTTCAAATATTATCCAAGATGAGAACAAATGGACTTAAGTAGTCGACCATAACTTAGTCAGTGATTATTCTCAATGCAAAGAGATCCTCTAATTGTAGTGCTTTACTTTTGGAATCTTGTTCATTAGATTTCCAGTCTTTTACTGGAGTAGACAGACGTCTTTTAATTGTAAAACTCTTTAGTAAAATTCTAGAGAATTTTTGAAGAGATTACCAAAAAGGGTATAAAGTCTTTGAAAGTGATAAATTTAGGATTTCTTTTCCTTTTTATTGAATGCGTCTCTTAATAATAATAAAAAAAAATAAATGTATATAAGAGAAATCTTGAGCACGTAATTATCCTTTTTTGCACGCTTTACCTAGGCGGGGTGCCCGCCCCATGCTCCTTTTCCCTCCGCAGCAGCATCCTCATTATTATCATCATCCTTGGGCCCCTTCTTTGGCCAGGTTGTGTGTTTTTTTCTTAGTCCTTTTTGCATTCAACTTCACTTCATTTATTTATTTATTTGGCTTTCTTCTTTCATTTTTGGGTTTACTTTTTATACTTGTTGGGTTCTTGTTATTTCTTTCTGTCTCTCCCTCTCACTCTTTGTGTTTTTTTTTTGGCTATTCATTTTATGACATCTTGTTATTTTTATTGTTATTGAGTTGCCTTTTGTTATTGCTGTTGCCACATAAATTTCACCCCCTCTCTTTCCAGGCAACAGACCTTGTGTCTCTCTGTCACGACAATTTTCCTTTTTGGTTGTTATTAATTTTTTTTTTTTTTTTTTTTTTTTTTTCTGTTATTTCTGTTTTGTTGGTCTGAAAATGAGCTTATTAGCGGCATGTTGTGTCGATGCTCTGATCCCCCTGTCATTTTCCCCTCTGTCTTGTTACCCCTCTTTCAGCCATGTCAAAGAACATTGACAACTTTATCCACAGATCGAATATCATCATCGGTTTAAGACCCTTGTTCGAGCTCATATACAAGATCTAACAACTTAGATTAGAAATCGAAAAGCCTTTTCCCGGACATACAATTTTCGCAGCCAAACAACACACACACACACACAAACACATAATCAAATGCAAATTATCAACAACAATCACAAACACACACACATACACATATTTGATGTGCGGGGCGTGTCAAAGAAAACCAAACCAAAAAACAAAACCCCAAAACAAAATCTCAAAGAAAAAGTTTCGTTTCGGTTATTTTTCTCTTTCTTTCCGTACAAGAAGAGAGAAAAAAGAAACAAAACAAAAATTATGTAGATTTGCTGTGGGTTGTTTATAAACTTATATTAAGATATATATGTAGGTATATATTGTATTTTTTGATTGAGACATTTCCAAGTGCCACTTCTTGGCCATGAGCCATTGAAGAACCGCCGCTTAAAACTTAATCAATGCCAACACCATGACGAATTATCTTAATACCCTAACAAATTGATCAGCCAAATTTTGGTTATCATCTAAATATACTTAAATTTCAATATGTAATCTTAAATATTAATTAAAAAATTATTAACTTTCAATCTTAACTTTGCATTTTCGAGAATTCTTAGTTCTAGTTTTTGGGATTTATTTATTATCAGAAAATTTATATTAAGAAATATGAGCAGCTTCTTATTAGCTTAAATTGAAAAGTATCAAATGTTTTAATTAAGCTAAATCTCCCTCGTGTTTGTAGTGTATTTGTAGATGTATTAGGAAAAGCCGCTAGCTAAGATCACCTATCGATTACAATCGATGCCGAGAGATATAACTATATATGTATATAAAAGCAACACGCCAAAGCGCAATCAAAAGAAGCGTTTTTAATAATGCGCTAAGTGATTGTTAAGAGTCGAGGTAGAGCCGTGCCGAGTCATTAATGCTAGAGAGATGTAAGTCCAAACGGCAATCCAAGTGGCAGCCCACGCGACCTTCAGCGACACCCGCATCTTTGGGACCAGGTGAACTGAAAGAGGTAGATGCGGGAACGGGAGAAGAAGGGTCTATTAAAACTCAATTACATTTAATTAATCAACCAAACTGAGGTCTACCACAACCCAACAACAGAGACCAGAGATGACGTAGCAAAAATCAAGAGAACGAAGTTGAAGTTTTGGAGAGGGAGAGAGGAGCTTTTGACATTGGCTTCATTACCATCAAAAACCACGCACAACAAAAAAAATTATCAATGCAAACAAATTGAAAGAGGCTCAAGAGTCGAAAAGGAAATTGAGCAGTTTATGATTAAATGGTTAAATGATGAGTAAAATGAGAGAGCCCCTAACAAAATAAAGCAAACCAAAAAAAAAAAAAAATACACGAAATAAGGTAAAAAGTGTAAGTTAGGAAGTCAAGAAATGAACAAACAATGCAGTGAAACTCACCTGCGTCAACCCACAGCTTGCCTCACGAGCATCTCCAAGTAAGAAAAGAACAACGAGGAAAAATTACTTCATTAAAAGTTCGAAATGAAGAAAGCTGAATAAGAAGTGTCCAAACAGCTTGGTAAAGCATCGAGAAGTAGTAGAAATGGGGACAGTGGTTGGTTGCTTACTTGCTCGGGTGTCCCCGCCGATAAGAAACTCATAATTGGTGTCATTAAAAAAGCCATTTCGGAAGTTGTTAATCTTCCAGAGCGTCGCAACGCAGCGACAATTATGCCAACTAGCGCGGGTGGTAGCCAAGCACAACAAACACACACACACACACACACACACACACACACAGAGAGAGAACAACAACAAAGCTACATAAATATGTAATTTATTTAAAAGAAGGAAGCAAAATAAAAAAGAATTGAAGTGACACCGGGGCACAGTGAGACAGAAACGAAGTAAAACAGTTTACAACAAAACGCTGGCCCTTTTTCCATCTTCTCATTTGTTGTCGTTCTTTTTTTTTTTGGTTTTTGTTTATTGTTATCATTATTTAGCCAACTGATAGGACACACAAGCAAAAGCTGCTGTTGGAGGCGAAGAATGGAAATGGGGAACTAAAGTTGCGAGTCCAGAGTCTCAGGAGTAATGGGTACATTTTTTCGTACATGTAATGCAAAGGAAACCAACTTGAATAACAACTGCAGGGTATCAAGTGAGCATAACTTGGCTTAAATATAAAGCCAAGAAATCATTAGTAGATTAAAGAATACTGAAAAATGTTTAGTTATTAAAGGGTAGTCCACGGGTATACTTATAGTAAAGTAGGTCAACAGCAATCGCTTAAGATCGAAGAAAATTGAACCGTCATAGCAAAAAAGGCGATAATACGACATCGATAACAATTTAAATAGAAAAATTATAATATACTTAACCCTCTTAACCATTAGAGTAAAGGCACATATCGATGTATTTAAAAGGTTATTAATACAGACCATTTTTGGGGAACTAATTTTCATTAAATAGCTTCATTATTTGTCAAATCAATCGATTAAAAACCCACGAGGAGAACATTTTATATTTTGGTTAGGCAGGTCCTTCCTTCTCTCTCTCCCTCTCTACGCCCATGGTCACAGATTGATGCTTCGTTTGCTGCTTCATCTTTTAATTACAAAAAGTGCGATAAATGTGACAGAAGCAACTAGCAAAACAAAGAGCCGTTAAGGTTGCCAGTTGGGTCTTGCAATATTTTATAATCCGTCTTTTGTTTATGTGTGTGTGTGTGTGTGTGTGTGTGTGTGTGGGAGATTGGGTTGGTAGTGGCTGAAAGTTGGCAGGACACCGAGTAAGAATATGAAATAGCTAAAAGAGCAACGAAAAAGAATGTGTCCCTTGAAATGGCCAATGGAAATGAAATGAAATGAAATTGGTAAGATAGGGCGAACCAACAACAGCCGACCCAAGTGACCAAGAGTCATAAGAAGATACGGGTATCTATGTACAAAAAATATTCTAGTTTGTGGCTTGTGTTTTGTCTCTTGGCCATAAATATTATCTGGCCAAGTCACTTGGTCGGTCGCTAGGCCTCGGTATTCATCTCCTCTCCTTTAGCCCCACCTCTATTTCTCTCTTTCTTGACTTTTTTGAGAGTTTCCATTTCTGTTTGGTTTTTATGACTCTCCGCCTCCAACTTCTAGTTTGTCTTATTCACATCTTCATCTCATCTTTTTGTGGCTTGTTTTGTGAGAAAGTTTTTTTTGTGGTTTTCGTGAGGGCTGGTCAAGTGTTAATTTCCCCTTTGCAATTAACTTTCCTCCCCCTGATGTGCAGCCGTCTCCATTACACAGTGTTCTTCTATTCTATTCTGATTTAATGTTGTTGTTATTGTTGTTGTTAGCGTTTGTGTTTTTGGACTAAGTTGGCCAGTTTTTCCAGCGGTTTTCCCAGCTACAAAGTCTATGAAACCATCGTGACAGTTTCTCTTGAATGCCAAAGAAAAAAGAGCCAAGGAAATATTTCTGCCCGGTTGCCATTGTCTTAATATGCAAATTGCATTGTCCCGTCTCAGGTTTAGGGTTCAATTGCAGAGCAGTTGAGAAGATAAAGATGGAGATACAAAGATATAGATAGAGACAACAGATTGTGGGCTCCCGTTTATCATTTTGTTCTCTTTCGTTTTGGTGACCTCGCGCGCAATACGCTGACAAAAATATTAATAGAGAATCCCTTCTTGTACCTCACTGTGGTTGCTCCGCTCGCTTTGCTTCTCAAACGAATCATGACTAGAATCGAGACAAAATTGTTGCACATTTTACTTATTATTATTGTTGTTATTGTTATTGTTGCTGTTGTTGTAGCTGCTGTTACTTTCACGATTTGTCTGTGACAATAATACGTACTTTAGGCCAGGCATAAAGTGAATGGCAATGACACTGGAGCCACAACAAGCCAACATAGAAGCTATCAGGTAACTGACCTGACTATCTGACTGCCTGCATTTCCAGTCAGTTCTTCCTGTTTGTTATTGAATTGAACTCAACCATGAGTCAGTCGTCAGTCCGACAGTCACAGTGATAAGCATCTTTTACTTTTTATTTTATTCTAAAGATTATAAACACAATGAGAGCACGGCACCATAATTCGAAACGATTTTCATCGTATACTCAAGTATCGAACCATTAACCCACACTGCTCGAAAGTGTGACCAAACTATCAAACACTTAGTTCAAGTTCAGTGTTAACCAACACTAATTAACAGTGTGCCCAATACCAGAGAGATAAGAATATGTTTCAAAGCGTTTTTCAGATGATTGTTATTGTTTCCTTTTCCCGTATTTCTAATCAAGTTTGCTGACAAATTTCTTAGCTCCTATTTTTGTCTTCCATGTCTATTGCCCTTAAGTGTAACCACTTCGTTTATAACGATTTCTCTTATTCATAACAGCTACATATGTAAGTTTTCCTGCTTATGATTTTCGCATAACATTTTTTCAAGTGTAAGAACAACATATTAATTGCAGCTCAATAATTTTCATTTACAAATAAATCGATTTATATGACACACTGATTAGCCCTGGAGTAAGACCAAAAGGAAGAGGGACACAGAGAGAACACAGAGTTAAAATAACATTTAGATTTTTCATTTTGCTAACAATACCCCAAACACACATACACACACACACACACACACACCTGTACTTGGTTTAAGGGTTCCAAATGCACTTGGTCTCCTATGAATAGCGATATGCGAATACCAGATAGACAGACAGACAGACGAACAGAAGGACGGACTTTCCCACAGACAACACTCGATTGCAGCAGTTGCACTACGTCGTCTCTGGACCAAGGGGACAAATGTAAATAAATGCAAAAGGCAAACTCACGCGGCACTCAGGGGACAAACAAGCGAGCAGGCGGGCGACCGAGGCACATAGTTTTGCATGCATTTATTTATGCTGAATGGACTCCGAACCTAGGCAAGAGAGCTGCTGGCAGCTGTTACCAATGCCCATTGAACAATTGAAAATCCAATGCGAATGTGAATACGAATGCAGAGATCTCATTCTGTTCAAGCGTAACAAAAAGTAAAAGCATCAAATGATTGAAATCCCTATGTAGGATGAGCGTATGAAGGAGATGGAGATGGACACGCCCAACAGTGGCCGCTTCTCTAGCTCATTATATCCCATAATGGCCATTGTCAATGGTCATAGCCAGCCTGGGCATCTCTTATTAATTTGTTTAAGTGCCATAAATGGCAAACACACACACACACACACACATTCGCCCAGTGAGGTCACAAAAGGATTTCCTTTCGGCTTCTTCTCTTTCTGTACTTTTTTTTTTTTTTTGCCTACTTGTACAATTCTTGGCATTGTATTTTGCGCCTTGAACCGCCCAGCTGGAGATTTTACACGTAGCTGTCATTTCTGCCACCTGACCATGACGAATTAACCGATTCCAAAGCAAAAAAATGAAAAAAAAAACCTCTTTGAAGGAAGTATGTAACATTTAGTATGTACTGGCCAACACACAGACACAGACTCCTATTGTGTAATAGAAGACATCAGCAAGGCTTCAACATAGCAAGCCATTAATAGTAAACAAACCGTTACATCTAAGGACAACCTACATATATAAGTAATATAAACAAAATTCAACTACTTTAGTTGTTTAGGTCACTTACTTCTTCATCGAATTTATCTTAGTTTTATTCATTCTGTTTGACTCTAGGCTCCGTCTTATTACAAATTTTACTCAATTGAATCTGCAATTGAGCTACATTTATGTGATATTTTAACTATTAGCTAGTTAAAATGTGTTGTTTTTATAGTTAAATAAGTAAATTTGAATTACTAATTCGTTCAGCTTTGTCTACTGACAGGTTAAAATGGCGAATTAGGCAAAATATACATATATCAAGTTTGTAAACTGCTTTTCCAACAGTTTTCGGTTGACATGTCTTTTCGGCCTTTTTTTTGTAATTAGTTTTGTAATTTTCTTTTAAATTGACATTAGTATTTCAAAAGTTAAATAATCGTTATTAGCAATCTCTGATTTCGTAACGATTAATTGATTTGTATGTAGAGGATTTCATTTAAAATTAAATGTTACAGACTATCTCTCTTTCTCTTACTCTCTCTCTATCTATCTTTCTTTTACTGCCGTCTTTCTATTGTTGTATCTGTTAGATAAATTAAAGAAGAAGGAGAGATAAGAAAACAAAAAAACCGGCAGCAGTAGACAGGGGCAGGTGATGGCATATAAGATACTGAAGAAGGTATGCTCGACCTCAGTTCGCCCTCCTGCTGTTGTTGTTGCTGCTGCCGCTCAAGTGTCCACCTAGTAGTGTTGTTGTTGTTGGGTTTTTGATCTTTGTTTTGATTGGATTTGGAATTTTGAATTTCAGTTTTTGGTTTCGGTTTCGGTTTGCCTACAGTTCAAAAAGATCATACGACTAGGCTTTGTCATTAGACAAACGAAACGAAATGAAACGAAATGAAATGAAATGAATAAGTGTTGCTGGTGGAGGTGCTAGGTGCTAGATGTTAGTTGCCTGACTACTGCCACCGCCACCGCCACCGCCACCGCCTCACCTCCCCAACCCCCTCTCATTCTGCTCATTCGGCTTCTCATTCCCATCTTGCTCTCACACCATTTGCCTAGGTTGTTGCAGTGTTGAAATGTCAGGCACTTTTGTATGACTCTGCACATGGCCTCCAAGTGCCGGCAATATGTTTTGTTTAACTTCTTTGGTTTGGTTTTTGTTTTTTCTGTTGCATTTGCATTTCAGTTGTTGCTGCTGTTTGTTTATCTTATAGCAGCAGCTCCCTCAAAGAAGGAAGAAGAAGGGGGGCGACAAAACAAAAAAAAAAAAAACAAAAAAAAAAAACAAAATCGTGAATCGGTGATCGGGTGATCGTTTGGACTCTGGCACGCCTTAATTACCATTAAGAGATCGGGCCAAGTCTTCTTGTAGTCAGGCTAATTCATATAAATGATTTTTAAATGTGCAAAATATGCAACTCTATACCAACTGCAACTGATTTACATACACAGAAAGACAAATGGAGAGACAGAGAGAGTGAGTGTGAAAGACTTAACAATAGAGTTGTATCTGTAGATTGCATTTAATTAAGCAAACTTCACTTTTTCCCCTTTCTCTCACTAACTATCTCTTCTCTTTTCATTGCAATTCAATGATTCGAATTGCTTTTTTCCTAGAATTCCATAAGATGTAATGCGATGCGTTCAGTTCAGTTGAGTTGAGTTGAGTTGAGTTGCATTGCGTCCAGAGAAGGTCGAAATGGGAACAGAAGAATACATAAATCAAATGAGGCCAGGGCGATCCGAGACAAGTGGACTTACAGTCCGAGGTTGGCGGCATTTTCAATGTCACTCAGAATTTATATGCATCCATATATATATATATATATATATATATTTCTGCAAATATCTTCTATATTCTTTTCTTTTACATTTTTATTGTTGTTGCAATAACAATAAAATATATACACACAAAAAACCACAAACACCCAACAAAAAAAGTAACCACACAAAAATTACTAAGAAATTTTCGTTTAACTGCTCATTTTTTGGCAACACAAAAGGAGATCATCTAAGGGCCTTTTCTCTTTGTATGTCTCTCGTTAACTCACAACTCAAGAAAAAGGAACTTCTAAACCTTTTCAATCGGTTTACTATTACCTTAACAATTCTATTTTGTAAACCTTTCATGATCGCTTTACACTAAAATATCAACAAAAGCAATTTCGGAACAGTTTTTACCTTATTTAAGTATGGATCTAGTAGAATATTTCTTATATAGATAAGTTCAGAAGCAAATACTGCAAATACTCAACGTTTTCTTTTGCGAATTTCATGGATTTTATAAGAAGTTAATTTGGACAAATGATAAGTTAGTTTAGTTAGTCTTTAATTCAGATGTAATTGCTAAGGACTTTAGGGTAAAGGAAAATGTTGCCAGATTTCAGCAGAGGCAAAAAAAAGTTTTAAAATTCAATCATCTCTTAAGAAATGACTTTTAAAATCGTTTAAAAATAAACCACCCAAGCCAAAAAAAAACTTAAATAAAAAACTACTTCCAATCTGTAAAAGGGATAAGGTTTTTTTTTATGTGACATAAAATTAAAATTGAATTAAACCCAAAAAATGTTTTCTAGTGCCTTAACGAAAAACGTTTCTATATTTTTGACTACGGAATCCAAAATTTGTATTGTATTGAGTTCTCTTAATAATCAAACAAATTTCTGGTAAAATTATAGTACAAAAAACAAAAATATTTGTCATTAAGTGCTCTCAAGACGACAGATGATGGTTTTTTTAAGGTAAATTCAATTTAAATGATAATGTAATTTTCTGGATAAAAGTCATTCAGTTACACTTTAACTTTGATTTAATTGCAATGTTCTATCTTTCGATATGTAGATTTTTATCAATTCGAATCAGTCAATAATTCAAGTCTAGTTTTAAAAGACTTTTCCTTCTCTGAGAAATTCGGAATTTTTTTCGGTACAATTTTTCATTTGCTTATATATGTATGTATTTTGTTGTTGTTTTCGTTGTTTTTTTTTCTTCTCGTGATTGAGAGAAGGGGACCAATTTTCACTGTTCACTTTAGGGCGACTTAATTAGGAAACTTGGAGCATTTTATTTATGTATTTTAACGAGTCGTTTATTTAACTCACCCTCTTTTGCCTCGCCCGCCCTCTCACCTCTTCACATCTTGGGTGTCTGTGTATGTGTGTGTGTGTGTGTGTGTGTGTGTGTTTTGTGTCTCATTCTGAAAACTAACATCAAATTGAAGCCGAGCACAGAAAACATTTTCGAAAAATTTGTTTATTGTTGTTTGCCTTTTTTTTTTCTTCTTTTTCTTTGGTTTTTGGGGTCCTCTAAAAGAGCCGCAGAGTGAAATTCGAAATTGGGAAATTGAAATAATTTTTGGTACCTTGATTTAAATAAAATAACAAAGACGCCAAACGTAAAAAGGTGAATAAAAGAGGGAGAGAAAAAAAGGCAAAGCAAGGCAGTTCGAGGAAAAACCAAACATAAATTCTCATCGGCAAGCAAAGTGCAGCCATGAACTTTGTTTTTTATTATAGCGACAGGATATATCGACTAACGCACATCCCCACCGACCCGAGACGATTTTCATGTTAATTCATTTGTGTTAATTAGGAAAAACAAAATGTTGAAAATGCCACACACACACACACACACATACATTTTTATTTACATACATCCCCAAATCTCGAAATATATTTTCAATGGTCTTTTTCATTTATTTTTAAATTGTATTTATTTATTTGTTGCCGATTGTTTGACACCAAAAATGTTGCAGCTGCAACGAAAAATACAAAATTTTGAACTAAAATATAATCCCATATCACTTGATATAAATACGATTCAGAATCACAACTTAACATGGTTAATGCTTACATGAGATGCAATAAACTAAATATTTTTACAGCAAACTAAAAATGCAATGTTAAACTTTTCCTTAATCGGACTTAAAAATAGTTAAAACAAAACTTTTCCATATTGAAGTGCCAAACTTTTTAAATGAAGTCTTGTTCAATTAGTGGAAAGCACTTTATGCAGAAACCATTTAAAGTTCCTTTTAATACAAGACAATTAATGAAATTGTAAATTTCGAGTGAAACTCATCATTTTGGAAAACTTTTCTGTTCCTCGGTATGTAAATCTTCTCTTGATGAGAAGCCATGTCGATATATTTAAATCTTTACCACAGGTAAATAAGATTCTTGAATTGGAAGGATGAGATGATTTCTCTGCGAATTTCACCACGGATTCTTCAATGATTCTTTGGGAAAGTGATGATTTTTATAGAAAAGAAGATCACTAGAATGCATAAACTATCAGCAACTTGGCTCCAATCCAAAAGTACTTAATGATAGTGATGGCACGATGATAAGTAATAATCGATTATTTTGCGAATTCATTATATAGAAAAGTGGCTATCGATTAATTAAATTGTTAATGGCTTAAGTAGTATCGTGCATAATGATCGGGACGTTTTAATCATATAAAAAAATCAATTTATGATTTTTATTTGACCTATTTGAATCAATTCAACTTATACTAATATTAAATTTTTGCTTAATGTTTAACAAAAATGCGCCTGTGTGCCCACAATCGTTTATTTACCTATAATTTTATACCAGATTCCAATGTGATGATAGAAGAAAACTATTGTTAACAAGCGACGAAGGAAATGGACAATGTAAACTCTTTCAACTGGTGAACCGAATTGGATTTTTGTTTTTGGTTTTTTGCCATACATTTCGCTTGACAGCTAATTACAATTTAATTGAGACAAAGTAAGAGGGAGTTATTATGATCATCAGCAAGGGTGACAGACGAAATATGCCTTCAAGGGGCAATTTACATGTTAATTGTCTTAAAAGAGCTTATTAGCCGTCCATTCGCCCGCTGCCCTCCTTTGAACTGAAATCTATGGGCCATGTGCTGATGATAGATATACATAGATGATACATTTTCTTGGTATTTGGCTTCTTTTCCTTTTTTTGGTTGGAAAAGAAAGTGGCAACAATTTACACCAACGAATGTGTTTAAACAATATGAAAGAGTTTTATTTTTATGGGCTTTTTGCAACATTTCTAAGCATGGGTAAAATGCAATGCAATTGAAATTGGTTTACTTTTTCTCCTGAAAACAACAAAAAAAAAATGTGGAATAGGTCAAACAGACACTAAAAGATTAATGTTTACACCTGAAAACACACACTACACTAAACACACACACACACACACACACACACATCCGATGTGGAATATATTCCATGAAAATATTTATAAAATTCAAATGAATTTATTGTTGGAAAATTATTAATTACCAGAAAAGCGTGTAAACAAAACGTTTTTCATAAATCACGGAGGAAGCACAAGGACATAAAGAGAGTGTGTGTGTGTGAGAGAGAGAAAAAAATAAAAACTGGTGAGTTTGAGTGAGAAAGCGGAATGCCACAAGCATAACACCACCGCAAATACCAAAACAATTTTCCAATGAAATTGTCAAATTGCAGTGGAAAAACGCAACAGCAGCAAGAACCACACCAACCGCAACACTGCAACACTAACAACATATTCTGGCCAACGTACGTATGTATGTACATATATGTATATATGTATGTTGGAGATTCAAAAAGGGGTTTTGGGGAGGGGGCTGGGTGTGGTGAGTGATTGAAGGGAGGGGCTGGATGAGGTAGACATCTACCGTGCATACTAGAGGACTGGTCACCGAATTCAATTCACAATTTTCGGTAACCGAAAATCACTGCTAGGCGAACGCAATCAATCATAAAACGATGCAATGTCTGTCGAATGGACGACCAGGACATCGACACACACACACAAATTGAAAATGCTGCAAGGACCATGGACCATGTGGACTCCCTTGCTCTCCATCAAGAAAATGCAGGGGGAGAAAAAACCAGAAAAAAAACCTCCAGCAAACAGGGTAAAAGTCAAAAGCGTAACGGAAACTACATCGTTCATTGGTTTTTGGCTTTTCCTGCTTTCACTCCTCAAAAAACGTTTTTCGACAATTTATCAATGAGGAGTGGACAGCGGACGGTCAGTCGGTCAGGGGGGGCAGACCCAACAAAGCAGTTGATGGTCTGCTTTAGCAGTTAATTAGAGAGCTTATACAGGGTTTGTCCCCCGTTTACCGAAATGTTTTCCAATCCCTACCAAAATGCAAAGAAAAGAAGTAGAATTCGAAATGCTACGATCGGTTAAGGTTGGAAAAAGAACTAAGAGCATTTGAATGAGAAGATTTTGAAACGTTTGAAGTACACTTAAAATAACATGAAAAGTAACTCCTATTTGTTAAACCGTTTTGGGAAGAGATTTGGTACGTTTTTTTTTTACAGTGTAGCTAGTCCACTGAGTATTAAATTTGATCAATTTTTTTGAAGCATTCGAAAACGAAAATTATTTTTTCTGAAGTTAATGTTACTCAAAACTGTTGAAATAATTTGTAGTATTTTCTCAATTTGACTTAAGTCTCCAATTAACCTTCGTTTGTATGCGAGCTATATGATATAGTGGTCCGATCCGGCTGAATCCGAGATATACAACCCCTGCAGTACATACAAGCCTACGTGCTCTTTCAGCTCTGTAGCTCTTACGGTCTAGGAGGAGTTCGCATCGATCCAGACGGACGGACGAACGGACATGGCTACTTGAACTCGTCTCGTCGTACTGATCAAGAATATATATACTTTATATGGCCGGACATGCTTCCTTCTATGCGTTGCACACTTCTAACCAAAATTAATATACCCTTTTTGCAAGGGTATAAATATATGGTTTGAATAAAATGATTTGTTTATATCAGGTCATATCAACAAACGACAGAAATATTTCTCGATCTCTAAGCTCATATTTTACTTAAGCCTCAAACTTATTGGGTTTATTTTTTCTCATTTCAAGTGTGTGTGCTTGACTGTAAAAACATGAAGAAAAAAAAACGGACAACACTAATCCGCCCCAAATTTGAATCGTTTGAACTGAAAGTTTGAGTTAATTAGAGTTACAGCAACCAACTATCTTGATACTGTTTCAGTTTCAGTGTCAGTTTCGTGATTGTTGCTTTTGGGGTGCCACTTATCAAATTTGAACTTAATTACTGGGCTCACCTTTTTTTCTCAGATAACAGAGCTTAGTTAGAGGTCTTGGAGCTAATGAACAGTTTTATGCATCGCTTTAAGTTGCATTTGATTGAGCTCTCTTTGCCGGTCATCATCGGTCCATCGGTCCATCGGTCCATAGGTTCATTCGTAGGCATCATTTTGTAATCTCTTGTCCGTTTGTCTGTATTTCGAATGAAAATTTACATAGATGCCGGCCAGTTGGCTGATTCGGACTGGTTTTATATTTTTTGACCATAAATCAAGTTGCATTCGCCAGCAGTCGAATGTGGCTGCCTCTGCTGTTACTGTTACTGTTGCTGCTGATGCTGATGCTGCTGCTGGGGGAGCCGTAAAGTGTGTCATTAAAATTAATTATCTAGCATTTTTTAACACCGAGCCGATCCCTATAACACAAAAGGGGCTTGGCAATTAGCCACACGCCGTGCTGCTGCTGCCTTGCACTACGATGACGACGACGAGCTTTGACTTTTTTTTACCAAATATTTGCTTAGCTCTTTTGTTGTTGACGATTCTTCAATTCCATCTCACAACTCCGATTTCATTTCCAACCTCCAGTTTCAGTTGCAGCAGCAGCAGCTCAAATATTTGCCCTGACATAACTTTGTCTGCGGCTGGCATGCGCCAAGGGCGGACGGGAAAGCTGCCAAGGAAGGACAAGCAGACGCTTTGTCTAGCCCAATGTGTGAAAGATAATTATAACATACACACACACACACAGACAACATACACACATTTAGCTAAGAGAAGTACATTGACGGCTCTTCAAGTTTATTTTTTCGCTCTTTTTTCTCGTACCCTGCAACTAGAGAGAAAGTATATTAAGCTGCAGCAAATTGAGCAATGTTTTTTGAAAGTTTATCGCGTGTGTGGGGTTCGTAAGCCATTTGGAAGGAAATGGGGCATTTTGAAGAAAAAATTGATCTTGAATATCGAATATTTGGATCGGAATATTTGGAAAGCTTTAACAAGGATTTTTCCAACTAGGATAATGCCTATTCGTTAACTTAAGATTTCAAGAAAAAAAAGTTGCATTTCGCTGCATTCCGCTTCCTTCCACCTCCTCGTAGACATTGTCGTTGTGGCCTTTGGCATTGACAGCTGCTTGTGCTCCAAGCTAAAGCCAAAGTTGCCAACTCAGCAGCAACATCAACATCAACGCCAGCAATCCCTAGTCGAATGTCAATAGCAAAATTGTTTGCCAAAAGCATAACAAGAAGCTGGACACGAAAAGGAAGAAGCAAAAAAGAAGAAAAAACGAAACAGAACGAAAGCAAGGCAAAGCTAAAATAATCAAAGCAACTGAGACGACCCACTTAACGATATTTCTACACCCTTCCTGGCTCAACTCCACCATCCACAATTCCCCCACAACCACCGGTGGTTCGGTCGAACTGGTCTGCTTTAAGGCTTTTGTTTTTTTTTTTTTGTGGAAACAAATCGCCGCATAAATTATACAATTTAAGCGCCCAATGGAAACCCGCTAGACAAATGATGATGGGACTGCTACTTGGAGGCTACTTGGGGGCTTCTTGGCGTTTACTGGGGACATTCTCGGTACGGGCAAAGCATTTGCGTGCCATTTATTTTCATTTATCGCATTGCCAATTGCCAAATGCGTGTCGAACACGCGACAATCTACATAAACTGATAAAGACATCACAGTTAGCATTTCGCAATCTTATATTCTATGTAGAGTGTACACACGTATATATCAACTACATACACAAACTATATAAAGATATATACCATACATACACATGAATAGTTTAATAAGGATACAAATTGATAAAGTATAAAGTATCGAAGATACTTTACGTTTTAAGCACTTGAACTCTTATTGTTCAGGTTCAAAGCTAATTTAGATTCTAATACATATAATTATTATATTAAACTAACTCTATTGATTATAACTTTCATGCTCTGAATGCAATCTTATAATTTAATAATCAAGATTTTCGCTGGATATCAATGATGGCTACCGATAAAAAGCATTTTAATAAGTAATTTGTATTAGAATAATGAAAAGACAGCCACATGTAATTTATTCACTTTTTAAGTGAATGATCAAGTTGGAGCAGTACTTAAGTAGTTACTTTGAAAAAACAAAATCAAAAAATATTATTATATGTATATTTTAGATTGTCAATGATTATAAGTAATTAACGATCAAATTAGTGCAGCAATTAAGACTTACAGAATTATTTAAAAAATTACAGGCCAAAAGCATTTAAATTAATATGGTAATTTAACTTGGAATTATGAAGCCAATGTTTTTCTATTTGAATAATAATCAATTATTCATTCAATACTTGAATAATGACATGCCTTAACAATTGTTAATCAAAATACTTTCTTACTTGTTTAATGAAATCGTAGTTAATTGTTACTCGTTTAGAAAAACTCATCAGCTTAATTATATTAATATATACCTAAGTAATTGGTTAAGCTATATATAGTAGTGATATATATACTTATCTCAAGAATACGCATAAGTATTTCAAGTTTATAGTTATTAATTATCTAATAATCGTGGACTAAAAAAAGGAAATCAAGTGATTCATTTTTTTATACTGTGTATTTCAAATAGTAAAGTACAAACACTTGTTTCTGAATCTCAAAAGCTCTATGGCTTTTATTTTTATTTTTTTTTAAGTTTAACTATTGATGTCTTAACTATGAAAATCAATTTGATTTCTATTTTGTTTTTAGTGTGCAACTGCAACAAGCATGCCCGTCAATGTCGCTTCAATATGGAAATCTTTCGTCTCTCGCAGGGTGTCTCTGGTGGCGTCTGTCAGAATTGCCGACACTCGACCACAGGGCGAAATTGCCATCAATGCAAGGAGGGCTACTTTAGGGATCCCAGCAAGCCGCTAACTCACCGCAAGGTGTGCAAAGGTAAGCCACAACATAATAAACAAGCCAATTTAATCGACTGCGATTTCGTAAACTCTATTTAAGATATGAATGCATAAAATTTACAATGTAATTAGTTACTACTACTACTCAAACACGCTCTAGGTAGCAGCGACCTTTACACAAAAAAATATTTCCTCTCTCTGTCCGATTCATTTTATATTTATGGAAAACAATAAATTCCTGCGGTGCAAACAAAAAGAAAAAACTTACATGGCCGGTTGAAGTTTTTCTCCTTTTTTTCTTCTTCTTTTTGGGTTTCTTTTACCAAAATTAATGGTCTTGCAATAATTTTCGTAGGCGGTATTTATAGATCGAAACGTTTATTGTATGGAATATGCTATATACTTACCTGTATACATATATGTATATCCCGTCGACAAAAAGAAAAAAAAATCAATTTGTATGGCTAATTGCAAAACGTGCGGGGGAATTTGAAGAATAAACTAGAATAAATAAACAACTAACAGAAAGAAAAGAAAAAAACATTCGTTTCGTAACAAAATTTAAGCATTAGATAAACTATTTATTGTTAGTATATGTGGTTTTAGTTTTATATTTAGTTCATTTGTTAATCCGTCCGTTTGTCGTTAGTTAACGACTTGGCTGACTAAGCTAAGCGAGAAGTCAAAATTTGTTCGATGCGCATTCAAATCGAATTCTTATCGATTTTTAATTAATTATACAACTCTGTCAAAGAACCACATCGTAAATAATTGAAATAAGTCACACTCCGCGTCGCCCCCCCACAACCTTCTTCCTACATCCCCCGCATCTCTTCTACACCAACCATCCAGTTTCCGACGAAGCCAGCAAATCATCAGAGAACGACGACGACGACAAAAGGCGCCGCTGTGACAATTTATTTGTTCTCGTTTTTCATTTTTTTTCTTTCGTTTTTACACATTTTTCGATACTCTTATACGAAAGGTGTTACTGAAATTGTTATTAGGTTGCTGATATTAAGATTTAAAGTGTTTGAAGCATTAAAAACGAGTAATTTACGACAATGGCAGATTGTATTCTCATCTAATGCGTTCTACACTGGGTAATGAATTGATCTATTCTAGTCAAGCATTTCAATCAAAATCTCTTAAAGAAATTAATCATTCATAAAGATACAACATATTAAATCTTTTTCTGAATATCGCAATAAACATTTATATATTGTCAAGTCAACGTTTGAAATATATATTAATTATATGTTGATATGGATATCTCAAAGAAACATTAATTACATTAAATGTGTTGAATATTTTGTTAAATTAAGTACATAAATTTCAAAGAGGTTCAATCTTTATGTTTTTATCATAAAAAGAAAATCTTTTTTAGTTCAAAGTATAAAATTTAATTAGTATTTAATGTAGCTAATTAAAAGCAGAAATGAAATGATAATGGCAAAGGTGTTTGTAAGAGTATTAACAACTTCGTTGTTTCAAATTTGCTTCCGGAATGGTTTTTTGTTTTTATTTTTGTAATTTTACTTTTTTTTTTTTTTTTGGTTTATTTAGAGATTTCGACTTTGTTTTTAGCGCCTGAGATGACTGAAGTCATAAAAAAATTTATTCATTTTAATTTTGACATGCTTGCAATTTGTTTTCAACCAACAACAACAACAAAAACCAAAAAAAGTAAGAAGTATTTTACACTCCCGCTTTACAGTTGTTGGGCATTCATTGTTTTTGTGGTTGTTGTTGTCGTTGTTGTTGCTGCTGGTGTCGTTTTGTCGTTTGTTCGCAAAATGTTTTACGTCATGTTGCCACATTTGGCACAAAATGTTTTCAGACTTTCAATTAGTCAACTCTGGCACTCTCACTCATTTGTGGTAAGTTAGTCCTCGTTTTTCTTCTCCTTTTTCTCGGTTTTGACTGCTTAATGCAAACCGATTATGATTTCTAAAAGAAAAATGAAAATGCTTGAGGAAAATTTTTGGCAAAATACATGTACAATGTACATACATACATACATATGTATGTTTGGGTATGTATTTATCTTGGGTCTCAGCTGTACTAAAGCTATGAGCATATGAGAAAATGTCAAGTGATGAATGAAATGTTGGCACAACTAAAAGGAGTAGGAGTTGGATTAGATGGCCCCGAAATGTGGAATGATTTCTTTTCTTCATTCAGTTGCATGTCTATGCATTATAATGAATGTCTTAAAAGTCAGTTTCCGGTTGCATGTTGTTGACTTTGATTCAATTTAAATATTCAAATGGTTTACTGTGAGTAACGAATGGCACGATTTCAAAATGAACGGACAAATTAGGCACAGACCAAAATGTGCCAAAGACATAATTCATCACTCACTTTGGAGGCATGGGGGAATTTATATGTACATATGTACATATCTATGTATGTCTATGTATCTCTACCATCCCCCATCACCCATCATTAGCTGCTCCCTGAGCTGAGATGGACACAAATGTATTTGGACACGGACAGACTGAGAAGCCATTACACACACATTGAGCACACAAATACGCACAGATGTCACCTGGCTCTGTGGACATGTCAAAGTCATTTTGGTGTTTCTCGGCTTTCAGTCAATTTCCTTATACACAAATATCATATCTATCTGTGTGTGTGTGTGTGCGTAATATGTGTTTGCAATGACCGGAAAATTACATATTATTATTTGTCCAATGAAAAGAGAGATTGCTGGCTTATAAAATGAATCATTATCATTATTCATCGTGGTTGTTGTTGCTTTTCCTGTTGTACGACTCTTTTTATACCATACACCCATAGGGTGAAATGGTATATTAAAGTCGCCAAAATGTATGTAACAGGCAGAAGGAAGCTTTTCCGACCCCATAAAGTATATATATTCTTGATCAGTATCAACAGCCGAGTCGATATAGCCATGTCCGTCTGTCCGTCCGTCCGTCCGTCCGTCCGTCCGTCCGTCCGTCCGTCCGTCCGTCTGTCCGTCCGTATGAACGCCTAGATCTCAGAGACTATAAGAGATAGAGCCACCAAATTTGGTATGTAGGCTCATGTAGTATGTAGAGTGATCGAGTTTATTTCAAAATTTTGCCACGCCCCTTTCCGCCCCCGCAATTCAAAAAAAACGTTTATCTCAAAAACTATTGCAGCTAGAGACACCATATTTGGTACGTATATTTGCTTAGTAAATGCGCACATTTTGTATGTATAAAGATTTTGCCACGCCCCTTTCCGCCCCCGCAATTTGAAAAACTCGATTATCTCCCGTAATTTTTTACCTTGTGAAATCAAATTTGGCACACTTGAATTTGATACTAATACCCAGCAAAATACCAAATTTAATCAAAATCGGACAAAAAATAGCCAAGTTATGCATATAAACGTTTTCCCATAAGGCCGGAGTTGGCCGTTGGCGGGTGGTGGCGCTAGGGTGCTCAGATGCATGAGTGAGTGAGATACTAAGATATGCTTGTAAAAAGCATGTGAACAGAATTTTTTTGAAATAGGCAAAATGCATTTGTTATTACAAATTTGAAATATTTGTTTTACTGGTGTATGGTATACCTAAGTCGGCGAGACGACTTACTTACTTCATTGATAATTAAAATCTGGCCCCAAAAAGTATGCTCTTCATCTCTCTCGTTCTCTCGCTCTCTCTCTCTTTCCCTCTCTGTCTGTCACCGTTTGAGTGTGTGTGCGTGTTTGTGTCCTGTATTGACATCATTAAATTGGCTTGCAAACAACATGACCATAAAAAGCAAGAGCCAAAATAAAAAAATAATCATAAAGTTAGCCAAGCTAATATGCGACCATTCTGATGCCCTTTCATTTTGACAAATAAATCTCTTTAGATTAATATTGTATACAAAAATTTAGTAAACGATTACTAGAAAGATTTCTTTGTTTCCTACTCACTATGTTCTTTATAATTTCGTTTTAAAAATGCATTGCACCAGTGTTGCCAGATCGAAGCTTTTTAAATTCATTTCATTTCGAAACTAACTAACAAAAATGTAGAATAACAACGTAATTATTAACTTAATTAACCAATTTAAAATCCAAATTCCACTTTTTAGATTTAAGGCCAATCAACTGAATTTTTTTGAACTGTTACCCATAATTTCGTGCCAAAAACTATAAGTGTGCCCAGATCCTGGTGTGAAGGTGCATAAATCATGACCGTACAGAAAAATTTCGATGTTATTTTCTCGTAGAATCATATGTATATGTATATTTGCTTGGTTTGAATCAAAGAAGTTTTGTTAAGTTTTCAACTTGAAATCAGGACAGGCAATTTAAACATTCTCCACACAGATCTGTGTTAATTTTGTCGACAAAAGTTTATGAAATATCAACCAAATTTTTAATCGCTGGCAAACATTTCACATCTTCTTTAGCTTTTTTGTTGCTATCATAATGATCTCTCAGGATTTTTAAGTGAACTATCTTAGCTATCATTCAATTGTAGGTGAATTCCTAAGTCATAGCTAAGGTGTGTGCTTATCTACTAGTCGGATAATTTTTTACATATTACATTTTGCATTCCTACAACGGCAATAATAATAATAATTGCATGGTGTCAATGGCAAAATGGCATTCATAAATGTATGAGTAAACGTTTCGTTGAAGGAAGGGCCGAGGTCGGAGGGCGTGGCAGTGCCATGGCATGCCCCTGAATACAATTAACATTATCCGTAACTAAATACATGAAATTAAAAGCCATAAAATCACAAAGTCACGTGCGAAATGTTACAGCAGAACAACTGACTACATCCAGATGGGCGAGGGAGGATGAAGGTGAAAGAGTGTGTGTGTGTGTGTGTGTGTGTGTGTATGTGTTAGTTAGAGGGTGAAGAGAGCTCGAAATGAGAACGGTGGAGGGCGGTGGTGGCAACAGCAGGAATAGCAATTAAAATAATGCCATAAAGTTACCTAGACATTGTGTGACGAGGTTATGGTTAGAAGATTGAAGGTAAAAGTTCCTTTTTGTGCATTTATAACCAACTTTATGTATATGACGGATGGGGTAGTGCCACACTCACTTAAATGTCATTAGATTTTGTTGTTTTTTTTTTTGGTTATAATATTATCTCCATTTACATCTTTTACGGAGTGTGAGGAACGTAGAATGAAATGAGGCGGCAATTGGGGTTTGCTTAAAACAAAATTGAAAATGCCAAAGTTAAATGCATTTATCATTGAGCAAAAAAAGTGGAGTAAGGGAGAGAGAGAGAGAGAGACAGAGAACGAGAGGACACTAAGCCAAAAGGCGATTTTCAAACTAAGCTGGGAAAATCTATTACAACTTGCTCAACCACCCACTAACCCTCTAACCCACCCTTCGAGTTCTCCTTTCGCGCTATCTCTGGGTCTAACAAAACTAAGCAGCGTGGCAAATTTTATGCTAGCAAAGCAATAAAAGTTTATGCCATGAACCCAAAAAAAAAGTCCACAAATAAAATAAAAATGGAAAATTGTAAATTGATAGAAAATTCCAAATATACAACATGAATAAAATGTATAGAGCATTTGGAAATACTCTAGATAAGCTTTTTTATTTCTTAATAATCGATTTAAATCAAATTTAAAAGTCAAAAGATTAATAGATAATAAATCTTTTTAGGTAAATGTACCTATTATATGTATTGAGATCAACCGAGGTTCATGTTTATTAGTTTAGTTCGTCTATCGATTATATTTACAAACAAACGAAAGGGAAATATCAGTTTTACATATGTATATGAATTGGTATATATTTCCCTTACATATTGCTAGATCCAATCAACTTATTTGTAGAGTATACAAGTCCGGTATAGTTTAACCCTACGAAACCCCCTCAAAACACACTCATAACGCCCTTCTGGTCATGGCAAGGATTTTGGGCTCTTTCACCGCTATTTCGGAGGGGGAGGTGGACAAGTGTAGTAAGAGAGTCGAATGAATGGCGGTTAGAGAGCAGGGAAAGGGGCCAAAAACCCAATTTGAATTATGACATTTTGCATGCGAGTTGACATTTAAAGCTGTGCAAATTGTTCGAGCGTCAAATTGGCGCTGCCATTTTGGGGGCCACTCTTTCCGTCGCTTACCGCTTGGAAAATCATTTTCCGAAACGTTGCACGTTCCACCAAAAAAAAAAAAATAATAAAGACGAGGTAAAATGTGTAGGCGTTGCCTACTTTTGTGCGCATCGTTTGATTCTCAATAGGCGGCCAACTTTACTTTCACCGTTTTCCCCATCTCCATTTTCAATCTTAACGCACAATTTAAAAAGCGCGTAAAAGTTTGTATTTTGTGTTTTTACTTTTGCAATACAATTGGCTGTTGAAGCATTCTACCATTCCATTTCTCACTACACAACTTCTCACTCATTTTCGACACCACCGCCCCCCCCTTAAACTAAATCGTCGTCACCTGTGCAGTAAAAGTTTTCTTGCAACCAAATTGAGACGAAGACGAAGCCTCATCTTTGCTCATTTGGCAAACGGGGCAAAAGTTGAAGGAGCAAAACTTTGCGCCAGTTGCAACCGCGATAAAGTTTTATTTTCACCACCCCCTTTACTTTCTGCCTCTTTACCTTGTAAAGGGCTGTATGGCTGTATGGTAGTGGCAAAGGCAAAGTATAAAAGATATAGGAGATTGCGTAGGATGAGTAGGTTCAGCTTGTTGGCATAACTTTTGCCTTAATGTCGTGGAGTCGTCATTGATTTATTAATGGGGCAGCAACAGACAAGACAAAAGGAGTATTCAAAAAAGGAACTTTTAGTCGTTGAATGAAATGTTGAAAAACCAACTAACTCAACTGCGATTGCAGCCATGTGTAAAAGGCCTTTAAAATAGAATCCGATTAAGTAATCTAGGCGCCTGTTTGATAATGAAATTAGCTTTCCTTCCACTTTTTGTCGTACTATTTAGTCTGACAACTCTCTTTGTAATAATTTGTATGTATTATCGCAACGCTTGATTTGATTTACTTGTTCATTTTTAAATCGTTCTTCTTCTTTCTAATTAATTAAATGACTGTGTAAAACAATCATAAAACCATTGTCAGTAATGAATGCCAGTAGAATCAGACACACCTATGCTGACGATACGGCATTCCTAGCATCCTACAGGGTCTGCTAGGCATCATGGGCTCATGGATGAGAAGATGGAATATCATGGTTAATCACGAAAAGTAGTCACACACCACATTCCCCTTGAGGGGAGATGCCCTGGTATCAAGGTAGATGATATCACCATCCCAGAGAGCAACGCAGTCAAATACCTGTGTCTCACACTGGATCCCAGGTTGACCTGGAAGCCTCAACTGGTTGACAAAGGAAGCACCATCGACTCTACATTGAGAAGGCATCTCTCGCTAATAGAAAGAAGATCGACGCTCAGACTGCACAACAAGCTGATTGTCTACAAGGCCATCCTAAAGCCCATATGGACATATGGTGTTCCTATAACTCTACTAGGCCATCAAAATGAATGATTTAAATGCGACAAAATTCATGGGATGGACTCTAACATGAAATGTTCCCTGCATTTGCTCAAGTGTTAATTTACGATTAATATGAATTTGATTTGAAAAAATAAGGAAAATATGAGATGCTGACTTTGCTGGGCCGACCAAATGAATGATTTAAATGCCTGCCCCGGAATTGCCGACACCGACATTGGAATTGCCGCAGACTCCACCATTGGCTTTGGAATTTGGGAAAATTTGATTGGAAAATCTATAGAAACTTTAACTTTGAGTACATATGTAAACAAAAAAGTTCAAGTTCCAAGTAAAGCACTTTAAATGGAAGGTTTTGTAATGTTCTCTGCATTTGCTCAAGTGTTAATTTGAGCCAAATTATATGATTCGCCATTGGGAATTGGAAGAGTAAGAAATATTTTACGATAAATATGAATTTGATTTGAAAAAATAGGGAAAATATGAGATGCTGACTCTGCTGGGCCGCCCAGATGAATGATTTGAATGCCACAAAATACCTCTATTTATACCACATGAAGTCAATGCCTACTTGACGAATGGACCAATCGAAAGAATAAGAATAGTGTGACTGTAGTCATTCACAACCGAAACATAACCTGGTCACATTAACTTTGAATACAAAAACAAAAGATTTTAAGTTCCAAGTAAAGCACTTTAAATGGAAGGTTTTGTAATGTTCTCTGCATTTGCTCAAGTTTTAAATTGAGCCATTTTAATGATTTGTCATTGGGAATTGGAAAAGTAAGAAATATTTTTCGGTAATTATGAATTTGAATTGATAAAATAAGGAAAATATGAGATGCTGACTCTGCTGGGCCGACCAAATGATTTAAATGCCTGACCGGGAAGTGATGCTGAAATCTCGTATTGGCATTGGAAATTGGAAAAACCAAAACTAAAAACTGATCATTGAGCATCATCATGGTACAACAGAAGCTACAGCCACAACTAGGACATATATAAAATTTTTTTCCAGTTGCAGTCTAGGCTAGCGAAATTTGAAATTTTATAGCTAATCAAAATGTTCCCGCCTTTATATTGTTTATCTCCTGTTTTAATTGTATAGACATAGAGTATAAAATATTTTACGACAAATATGAATTGGATTTGAAAAAATAGGGAATATAGTAGGTGCTGACTCTGCTGGGCCGACCAAATGAATGATTTAAATGCCTGCCCCGGAATTGCCGACACCGACATTGGAATTGCCGCAGACTCCACCATTGGCTTTGGAATTTGGGAAAATTTGATTGGAAAATCTATAGAAACTTTAACTTTGAGTACATATGTAAACAAAAAAGTTCAAGTTCCAAGTAAAGCACTTTAAATGGAAGGTTTTGTAATGTTCTCTGCATTTGCTCAAGTGTTAATTTGAGCCAATTTATATGATTCGCCATTGGGAATTGGAAGAGTAAGAAATATTTTACGATAAATATGAATTTGATTTGAAAAAATAGGGAAAATATGAGATGCTGACTCTGCTGGGCCGCCCAGATGAATGATTTGAATGCCACAAAATACCTCTATTTATACCACATGAAGTCAATGCCTACTTGACGAATGGACCAATCGAAAGAATAAGAATAGTGTGACTGTAGTCATTCACAACCGAAACATAACCTGGTCACATTAACTTTGAATACAAAAACAAAAGATTTTAAGTTCCAAGTAAAGCACTTTAAATGGAAGGTTTTGTAATGTTCTCTGCATTTGCTCAAGTTTTAAATTGAGCCATTTTAATGATTTGTCATTGGGAATTGGAAAAGTAAGAAATATTTTTCGGTAATTATGAATTTGAATTGATAAAATAAGGAAAATATGAGATGCTGACTCTGCTGGGCCGACCAAATGATTTAAATGCCTGACCGGGAAGTGATGCTGAAATCTCGTATTGGCATTGGAAATTGGAAAAACCAAAACTAAAAACTGATCATTGAGCATCATCATGGTACAACAGAAGCTACAGCCACAACTAGGACATATATAAAATTTTTTTCCAGTTGCAGTCTAGGCTAGCGAAATTTGAAATTTTATAGCTAATCAAAATGTTCCCGCCTTTATATTGTTTACCTCCTGTTTTAATTGTATAGACATAGAGTATAAAATATTTTACGACAAATATGAATTGGATTTGAAAAAATAGGGAATATAGTAGGTGCTGACTCTGCTGGGCCGACCAAATGAATGATTTAAATGCCTGCCCCGGAATTGCCGACACCGACATTGGAATTGCCGCAGACTCCACCATTGGCTTTGGAATTTGGGAAAATTTGATTGGAAAATCTATAGAAACTTTAACTTTGAGTACATAAACAAAAAAGTTCAAGTTCCAAGTAAAGCACTTTAAATGGAAGGTTTTGTAATGTTCTCTGCATTTGCTCAAGTGTTAATGTGAGTCAATTTATATGATTCGCCATTGGGAATTGGAAGAGTAAGAAATATATTACGATAAATATGAATTGGATTTAAAAAAATAGGGAAAATAGTAGGTGCTGACTCTGCTGGGCCGACCAAATGAATGATTTGAGTGCCTGCCCCGGAATTGCCGACACCGACATTGGAATTGCCGCAGACTCCACCATTGGCTTTGGAATTTGGGAAAATTTGATTGGAAAATCTATAGAAACTTTAACTTTGAGTACATAAACAAAAAAGTTCAAGTTCCAAGTAAAGCACTTTAAATGGAAGGTTTTGTAATGTTCTCTGCATTTGCTCAAGTGTTAATGTGAGTCAATTTATATGATTCGCCATTGGGAATTGGAAGAGTAAGAAATATATTACGATAAATATGAATTTGATTTGAAAAAATAGGGAAAATAGTAGGTGCTGACTCTGCTGGGCCGACCAAATGAATGATTTGAGTGCCTGCCCCGGAATTGCCGACACCGACATTGGAATTGCCGCAGACTCCACCATTGGCTTTGGAATTTGGGAAAATTTGATTGGAAAATTTAAAGAAACTTAAACTTTGAATACATAAACAAAAAAGTTCAAGTTCCAAGTAAAGCACTTTAAATGGTGGAAAGTTTTAAATTGAGCCATTTTAATGATTTGTCATTGGGAATTGGAAAAGTAAGAAATATTTTTCGGTAATTATGAATTTGAATTGATAAAATAAGGAAAATATGAGATGCTGACTCTGCTGGGCCGCCCAGATGAATGATTTGAATGCCACAAAATACCTCTATTTATACCACATGAAGTCAATGCCTACTTGACGAATGGACCAATCGAAAGAATAAGAATAGTGTGACTGTAGTCATTCACAACCGAAACATAACCTGGTCACATTAACTTTGAATACAAAAACAAAAGATTTTAAGTTCCAAGTAAAGCACTTTAAATGGTGGGGTTCAGATTTGTAATGCTTTCCACGCGGAAAATTATTTAATTGGAATAAATATTTTTAAGCAACGAAAAAATCGAATCTGTGAAAAACATATTCAATATAATTAAGTAGTTAGATAGAAAATGAAAATAACTTACCAGTAGTTTAACTCGCTTTTACTTCGTGAAAATCTACTAACTCATTTGCTCCCATACATATGTACATATGTATGTATTATACTCTTCGGGTTCACTCAATTCTTACCTCATCCATTTATTTTTGGATAGGTTAGAGTATTCATTTATGGCAGCTGCCAAATAAATATTCAAAAGAATCCATCACTCAGCAAACTTTTCATATTAATTTTAACGAAAGTTTTTTTTCTGCCCAATTTTGCATGTACGTACATACATATATGTATGCATATGTATTATTTATTTATGTTGCTTAATTAACCGCAATTTCGTAGTGTGAGTACTCACACGCACACAGTCGTATATTCATTTCAGAGGCATTCATTTACGCAAAACCAAACATAGAAAGGCATCAGGCATCAGGCACAGGGCAAAGTGTAAACAATCATAAAGCAAATCAAGCGCAATTTGTTATTGTTTATTTCAACTTTGCGCAAACGAATACACACCCCCCGCTCACAATCCGCACCACTTGCCCCGCCAAGACTCAACCCGCGCATCCCTTTCCCTCTGCCAATCACCTTTACATAAATTTAGTAAACGTTGAGCAAAACTTTGTTGGCCCCTTCTATCAATCGCCATAAAATATTAGACTGAAACAGAATTTTCTTTCGGTCCCAACAGCTGGACAGGCTAAAAAGGAAAGCGCTCCAAGTGGATAAGTGTAAGGGTAAAAGAGATGGGGGGAGCGGTGGGGGGAGTATTTTTTTCCTTCTTTTTTTTTTTTGTTATTCCCCTCTGTTTGTTATTATTAGCAAAAACAAAGAAAAGCAAAAGGGAAATGTAAGCAGCAGCAGCAAGAAAAAGATTCATGCAATTTTCAAAAGAAAACCAAACAAAAAGATTTAGAATTATGAAGAAAATTTCCCAGATCCTCAACGCAATCGAATGATTTGCAGTGAAAGATTACCATATATACATACTACACCTGACTGTAGGGCAAAGAGCTAAAACATTAAACAGACCACTTCAGAAGCCAAAACTTTGTCCAGACCAAAGAAAAGTGCAATCCAATTTAAGCCAGGCCAACCACAAAAGATCGTCCACAGATGTTGTGGCTGATGTATGAATGATGATTCATTCATTCATTCGTTTTGGATTTGGTTAACAACTGTTTTTGTGGCTTTATCTCTTGGACAAATCAAAGCCACAAATTTAGGTCGTCCTTTATGACTCAAAATTGAAAAAGAGATGCAGTCGCCTCCATTGTTCACTTATTCGACTAAAGCAACTTAGAAATTAAAAATATATACATTTAAATATCGAATATTGTATACACTTTAAAAAACATATTTCAAAGAATACATTTTGATAACCAAAACTTAATTTTAGATTGGCAGCTTTAAGACTTTTGATTAAAGTTACAGCCGATAAACTAGATATATAAACGCAAAGTTTATAAAGTCAAATAACAATAAAAGGATCATTGAAATCTTAAAATATTAAAAAACTTATATATCATAATTTGTTTACGATTTCAACAATGTATCCTAAATTTGTTCATATGTTTTTTATGCATTTCGAAATGGATCAGCAATAATTTTAAGTAAATTTAAAAAGTTATTTTTTACATACTTCCCTGTTTTCTTTTTTTTTAAACTATTTTCAAAGATTTAATTAATATTAATTGCAATGGCAAGAACTAATCAATTTAAAGTCTTGTATTTAAAATCAATAGTCAAGAAGCTTTAGTTTGTTTTAACCGATTAAATATGTTCATTTGCTTTGCGGGGATCAAGAATCCATATACCCTGTTGCTTGGCCAAAATAAAAACGGGGAAAAAGGTGAGAGTGAAATCCGGCAAAAAAAAAAAGAAAAAACAAAAAAGTAGCAACAATAACTGACCGAAAATGAAGCCACTCGAAATGTGTTGCATGCATTTTGCATTCATCATGTGGCTCCTCTGTTATCTGCATCTCTCTCTCTCTCTCTCTCTCTCTCTCTTTCACTCTCTGTATCTCTACGGTTTGGCTCGTTATAATGAAAATTCATAATCTTTTGCTTGGTCAGGACGAAAATAAAAAAAAAAAAGCGCAGCAGCAGGCAACATATGGAATGCGCCAGGGATATGCATGAAGGATTTTGGAATGGTGGATATGGCCGGGGTTATGCCAATGGACTGATAAAGAGATACACCGAAATGGAAATGGTTTGATGGGTGGCATTGGCAGGAGTTCTTTACGTAATGAACTTGTTGTTCATTTCAGTTTTTCGTATTTAAAGTGTTTACCCTGTAAAACGATATATTAATGGGTATACTTTTTGATGAACTTGAACTTACGTCAATCTCATATTAACTAAGCTACACAAATATTCATTTCATTACCCATAAAGGGTATATGCAAAGTCGATGCTGTGTCGAAGTTGCTTTTTTCGGTTTTCCGTTCTTGGTTATTTTAACAATATCCGAATATACGCATATTGGTAAATGTCCATTATAGCACAACACGCTGAACAGTGACACCAAATATAGAGAAACTATCTATAAATTGCTCTCTTTAGTGGTTCGCGTTTAGTAGATTAAAGACATTCTAACAATGGCTTACAGTGTTTCATAGTCAAAACATTTGCTCAGTTCCTCTGAAAACTTATTTTATTATAACAAAGGAATGACAACTTTACTTATGAGCAACATTTAGTTTGGTTATTTCAAAGAGCATTTCTATGGATTTTGCATCACTGTGCCATATCCTGTGTCTTTGCCCTTCTTGCTCATGTGCAATCAAGGGGAGAAAGGAATGAAATAAAAGTGTGGCAGGGGGAGGCTATGATGCCTGGGGCTGGTAACAATGGACACACTGTGAAGCTGTTGCTGCTGTAGCCAGTTATTATTGTCTGTTGCTGTTGTCATTGTCATTTCTGTTGCTGGAATTGTTGTTGTTGTTGTTGTTATCTTCCGGACGTGTCGCTGTGTGCATATAAATCGCATTTAATTTATTGTAAATCGGATTAAATTACCAAATGTTGCACGCACTCGGTGCATAGAGTACGAGATAAAGACAGAGACAGCAACAGCAACAGTGGGGCAGTGCCAAAGAGTTGGAGAGAGCGAGATAGTAATACTAGTTGACATATTCCACTAATTCCATTTATACCTCCACGCCCCCTCCCCAAAAACTCTACCTTAACTCCACCTCAACCACATGCCTGCCCTCCAATCGCCATTAACTGACAACAGATATCTTTAAATATGCACCAGCTTTTGGCCAAGAATCAACAACATAAAGCCTCATTAAATGTGGCCCAAAAGCGGCTTATTAACTAGACAAGTCAACAACATGAAAGCCTGAGAGGGACTAACTTTAAAACTCTTTCATAATAGATAATGCTAAATAACACATGACATACGAATCGTATACAAAGTCTCTGCAGAAAACCAACTTTGGCCAAAATATTGCCACACAGCCAACGAAAAAACAAAAATGATTTCAAAAAAATAAGACCAAAAAATATTATGCTGAACCCCATCAGTTGTACTTGATAATTTTAAAAGCCTTCATGTACACTCGGCAGAATATTAAATTCTATAATCCAGTAACTTCCTCCAAAAATGATAATAGAAAGAAAATAAAATAACTGACCCTCGATACGACATTAAAATTTCTTAACCAAAACAAACGATTTCCTAATAAACATAGCAAAAAAAAAAAAAAATGCAGTCTCGTCAAAAGTCGAAAACGATGGATTGTTTAACCAAATGCCGAATGAATTTGTGACTTTTTCAAAATTTCATCACTCATTGGTAATTATTTTGCCGTTGGCCAATTGGCACTTTTAATTACAATTAACTGACAGAAAGAAAGGGCATCATTCCCCGTGTACTTTTGCCATTCTTTCTGTTTCTCTTAATGCACATTTCCACGGCTCATTGAAAAGAAAAAAAAGAAACTTGAAACGACTTTGAGTAAAACTCAAGTGGACCAAAATTGGCAAATTGTTTTCGTTCCGTTGAAGGAAAAGAGATTGAACGTTGGGGATAATGCTATGGCTTTTGAAGTGTCCATATCTACGAGAATATGACGGGGAGGGGGGTTAGCGGGATTTGCCAATTAAGCTCTCAACACACTGATCAACATCTGTGTTACTATTATAAATTCAGATTTATTTTTCTTGCATCGAATCTTCAACCATTTCGATTTTGTATTCTGATTTTTGTTTTTGTTTCTGCTTTCAGCCTGCGCATGCCATCCGATTGGTTCATCTGGCAAGGTCTGTAATAGCACTAGCGGTCAATGTCCCTGCAAGGACGGTGTCACCGGCTTAACCTGCAACCGATGTGCCCTCGGCTATCAACAGAGTCGTTCACACATTGCACCCTGTATCAGTAAGTGATCGAATGAGTTTTCACCTTTTAACAGATTTTAAATATATATCATATATTTATAGAGCAATCTCCGCGTATAACCAATATGCTGGACACACAGAACACAGAGCCGGAGACACCCGATTATGAATCATCACCAGCAGAAAGAGGAGGAGGAATGGCGGCATCAGCATCATCGCCATCTTCTTCCTCAATGACCGCCGCCGCTCAATCTCAATATTATCGCAACGAGGGCGGCAGGGGTAAGTAAGTGATCTCAACTCATTCTCCATTATTGTGTGTGTGTGTGTGTGAGTGGATATATGTATGTATGTATGCATCATTGCTTCGACTACAGCCCCTTCGCCCACTAATTTTGCGGCCGTCTTAGTGTTGTGAAACGCCTTTTTTACTAACCATAAGAGGAAAATGTTTGTACAGTCAACATATGCAAATGAAAGAAAAAAAGTCAACACGTCTTCAGAACCGTCGAATTAGGTTTAAATCTTTAAGAATGCTAAATAAGAAATATTACGACGATGAAATAGAGGAAATTATACCAAAGTTTTAACATCTCTTACTCTTTGAAAATGAAAGCCCACCGCCAAATACATTTGAAAAGAAAATATACGTCAAATAACACCATCTTTAGTTTAGTTTTTAAAATTTATAATGAATCGTTTTAGAATCGACTTGATAGACAAAAATGTTATCGAAATGTATAGGAAATTGTGTTTTCTATCACTAATTGTGAAAGTTGAAAATTCGACAACGGCTTAAGATACTTTCCGACTTCATAGAGACAAATTTATTCGAAACCGTTCAGAACAAAAAACTTTGCAAGGTAACTGAATTTCGCCATGTTTAAAATACAATTTTAGTTAGCGTGTGTTTACTATTACTTTGCCTCTCCTCCCTTCCCTTCCTGCTTCACCATTCTACTGTCTCTCCTGACTCACCGCTTATCACACTTCAAGTTGAACGCGGCGCTTTCCAACGCTTTTGTGTGTGTTGGTTTCTTGTAATCCTTTCAAATGGGTGAGAAAACACAAATCCGCTAAAGTGCAGTCGGTTGTCGGTTCTCCAAAGGCAGCGGCAGCAACAGCAACAACAACAAAAGTACTGGCCACTGTACCGAGAGGAGGCGTGGCTGCAGCAACAGCACTCAACAGACACAAGACAGAATGTTTGCCAGCAACTTTTAGTTACAGTTTTCGGGCCGAGTGATGGCGAGCCAAAAAGAGAATGCAACAAGCAAACAAAATGCGCCACGCAGCATAAATCATAGTAAGCCCAGTTGAAACCATGGCATCTCCCTCCCTTCTCCTTCCCAATCTTCATCCGACGACTACGTATCCACCAAAACATTTCTTCCATTGCTTCAGGACAACTCTCTTCAAGGTGGCGCGTGCTCAAGTAAAAGCAAAAGCAAACTTTTCTCTAAAGTAGCGCAAACACACAAAAAAGTGATATAAAATAAGGAACGAGAGAATGAAAATGATGGGTTAGGGAGAAGAAGATGAAGATGGAATGAGAACTTGCCACGCAAATGTATTAAAAAGTTTCTCTTTTATTTAATTTCCCATGAATAAGCAAGGAGAAGTATCTGTTAGATACTTTTTAGTGCTCTACTCTACACTTTCCACCCTGGCCAAAGCTAATTGCTGTCCAACTATTTGCCCATGGCATTACCCAAAAAAAAAGTGGTTTACTTGGCGAAACAGAGAGAGATCTCGGGTAATGGGTAAACTGGAGACAATGACAAATTGGTTGAGAAAAAGCGAGAACATACTCCCAACAGAACTGCCATTTTACTAATACTAATAAGTAGTAAAAGAAAGTATTGAAAATTTTAATTAAATTTGGATTTTAAATCCAGATTCATTTTGGTATTTTTGAACCAAAATGTATCAACCAAACTAAACCTAAGACAGATGAAAAAATAATTTTATGCATTCAATATAATTCAACATTTAGTTTCCATTTTTGCTTTTTTACATTTAAAAATTCACGTTTATATCAAATTTCTCTTATTTTGGAAAAATTAAAGCATACTTATGGGCGTTGCACTAAGCATTTTGCAATACATTGAATAAAATTGCTTTTATTTTTCGCCAAATTGCCTTAATTCAAGTAGCAATATCAAAGCCACATCAACAAGCATCAATAAGTGAAAATCTTAAAACTAAATGCAAATTTGTTTAACTCGATTAAGCAACTTCCATTTTTGGCTGCAAAACTAACTGAGACCAAACTTGATGTATGCGAATGTCAACTATCCGGAGCCGCCTATCCGTAACGTAACTATGCCATTTAACTTGGCCAACATCATCATCATAGCATCACATCATACCGTCATACGAAATGCAAATCAATTCAAGCCAAAGGCAGCCAGTTAAATTTATTTGTCAACGGCAAAGAAAAGCGCAAAAGTTTGCCATAACCAGAGAGAGAGAGAAAGAGAGATAGAGAGAAAAAAACAAAAAACTAAACTAAACTGAGAGACTTGCGAACTGAGAGTTAGCAAAATGGAAAAGAAGAGATGGAGAAATAGCGACAAAATGAGGGCGAGAAGGGGTAAGCGGAAAAAGTTAGTCCTTGCCACATTCATTGGCCCGGCCCATTGGCCCATCTGACTCCGCCTATCGCCATACAACCGTGCTTCAACATGAATGTTAATTATGAATTTATAATTTGATAATCTTATTAAATTAATTTAAAATTCTGTTCGAGTTTTGAGTTAATTTAAAGTTGTGTTTCTCACTCTCTCTCTCTGTGTGTGTGTGTGTGTGTGTGTACAATGCTAATGGAAGTGATTCAACTTTTCTCAACTGATTTGCGTGAAGGGGCAAATCTGTCGTTTGTTGCTGTTTCGTTTTTAACACACGATTCAACAAGTCTATGTGCCATGTGGCATGTGCTTTGACATTGCCATCGATCGTGAGCAAAATCAGCACAACAAAACAAACAAACAAACAAATAAACAAAATAAGAATCGATTTTCTGGCCATCACTTTGGGGTATAATAAGCAGAAGCTCCTCTTTATTACAATGATTTTCGCGCATGAAAGAAATGTTCAAATTTAAATTTAAAAGATTAAAAATTTGCTAGTCTTCTTTTACTAAATTAAATCTGTAGTTCTTTAAGAATGTCATTTCACTTTTCTTTCATACATTTTATTTCCTTCGATAGGAATTTACTAACAATTTCTCTTTTTCTGGGAAACGGGGCGTATGATATTCCGGCGAGTGTAAAATCTTTTTTGCTTTGATTGTGATTGTTGCTGAAACTAGCTGTTAAATCCGTCCAATTAGTTGGCATAATATATGACATATATTCTTATATAGGCTTATATTCTTTGGAAAGATTAATTTAAAGTTTATCGCAAAAACCTCGCACTAAGCCAAATGTTATTCAAGGAGTTCCCAGGATTCAACTATGAAATCCTATCGGTCTATAGGTCGTCATATTTTGTGGTTACTTTTGATGTCTAAAATATTGAATATTTTACATAATAAAGGATAATTGATAGTGAGGCATCTACAGGGTATAATAGAAGTCGCCTCTTTGGCCAACTTTTTAGATTTGCCGCCTGCATAGGCTAAATTTAGTTGGCATGCAGAATACTGATAGCCAATTGGGGTGGAGTGGAGTGGAGTAGAGAGATGAAGGCTAATGTGAAACTGATCGAGCTATGTGCAGATATGTATGTATGTATGTTGTTGTAGCTGAGTTTGTTGTTGTTGTTGTTGTTATTACTGGGTCTCTGTTTCTGCTAATTGGCATTGGCCATAAAGACATAAATTTTGCAATTAAAATGTTAAAACACCAAAGTGGAATGAACTAAACGAAGGACACAAGGGCAAAGAATGGTGGGTTTTAGTCTGCAAAAGGGCCACGAAATGGGCTGGCTGGAAAGTATTTATGTATGTGCATATGAGTTTTGCTTTTGCCTATGTCAGCTTCACATTTCCATCTATTTTAAAATTTATTGGGGCCTCATTTACGCATTGGCAAAGTAAATGTGCCCTTATTATAAATTAATTAAATTTTAATTGGAATATTCGATTTTTCCATTTTTTATTTTTATTTATTTTTTTGAATAGATTGCGGCAGATGCAAAATAAGCACCAAAAGGTTAAATCTCAACAAGTTTTGCAGAAGAGACTACGGTAAGATATAGTACATATAGAAATTTGCCAATTCAATTGATTAATCGATTACATATTGCGATTCTTATTCTCAGCAATAATGGCCAAAGTGATTGGTATCGATACGAGCAGCGAGGCGGCAGCAGCAGCAAGTCGCGCAATGGATACCGACGCGGATTACGAAATGGATCAGCAGGTGGATCAAAAGGGGTCGGAGGTCAACAGCAACAACAACAGCGACAACAACGAAATGGTTCGCTACGATCTACAAATCCAGGCCATATTCAAGCGTACCAAAATCGCGACGAAAGGGAACGCCGCCGTCTATGGAATGCCGAGTACAATGCTAAGACGAGGTCCTATGACCTGGATCATACCATTTAAGAGTCTCGAGTGTCGTTGTCCCAAAATCAAAGTGAACAAGTGAGTGTGTATTGTCTGTATTGATTGTCTGAGCATAACAACTAATTTTCTAATTTTTATTTCAGATCCTATTTGATATTGGGACGTGACAACGAGGCCCAGCCAGGTTATTTGGGTCTAGGACCACATTCGATTGTTATCGAATGGAAAGATGATTGGTATCGGCGCATGAAACGTTTTCAGAGACGAGCACGTTCGTGCGCGTAACTTTTCCTTACTTTCTTCCCAACTTTACTTCTAACTCTAACTCTTTCCTTGAAATCTCAATCTGTAGCTCTCGATCTTTTTACCCCTATTTATATTATAAGGACCAGAAATCAAATCAAATTATTTTTTTTTCTCTATCGCTCTTCTCTCTTGTGGTAATCTTAAGAGCTACCTTAGCGGTATTTAATTTATTAAAATTAACTTTAATTGTTAACACCAAGCATCTATCTATACGTAAGAATTTCAATCTATCTCTATATATATATATATATATATATATATATATATATATATATATATATATACCTATATATATGATTTGTATTATTTTATCCAATAAGACCCACTCCTAAACAAAAAAGAAATGAAAATATTTGCCACTTACACAGTCTCAGCAATAGAAAACAACAAACAGAAAGAAGCCCAAACAAAAAAAAAACAAGCAATAATTGTAAGCAAATGCAACAACTGAACAAATAAATAAATAATAAATAGATATTGTACAGTAAAGGAAACAAAACAGTTTCAAACGAACTTTTATTTCAAATTTCATTTCGAATATTTCAACAGTTGTGCTCATACTTGAAATGTAGATGGCGCCACAAAATATCGATAACAATCACCAACAGCACAGACGTTTAAGCAATCGTCATTAAAACAGTTTTAAATTACACAAATTTAGTATGCAGTAAATAAAAGTGGAAATAAAACAAATAAAGAAAAGCATATTGACATTTTTATTGCAAAATAACCAACGATGCTAAATAGCCAACTTGCAAAACTATCGATAGCAGTCAAGAGATTTCTGTGGACCATCGCTATTGGTGGTGAGTTTTACAGCTGTTTTTTTTTCGTTTACTTTCTGTCTGGTGAGTTTATATACATACGATAAGACAAAATGAAAAGAAACCAAAACATAAACAATTTTAATTCCAATTCGGGCTAACTAAATCCAACTTTTTTTGTGTTTTAGTGTGAAAAATATTTAATAATAATAAAGTAATCTTAATATAGTTTTAATATCTTGCAAACAAACTTTTTAACAAAAAAAAAAAAAAAAACAAAACAAAAGAAAATAGTCTTGTTTGACCGAAAATTTACTTTAAATAATTTTTAGATTAAGTTAGATAAAATATAATTTCCATAACATTTATTTCTTTGATTTTATTAAAAAAAAAAAATTAAATTGTTTTGCTTTAAAAAAGAATAAAACAAAATTTAGATATTTCAAAGTAATCAGAGTATTCCGAGTATTTATTAACTGTTCAGATTTCAAATCTATATTTTATTTTATTTCCTTTATTGAGGCCATATTCCTTTTATCGCTGTTATCCATAATTAAATTCGACAAAAATTAATGGCATTTGAGATATTCAATTTTAAATTCAACTCAGTGTGGCTTACAGATTCGTAAGTGTTAAATGTTAAGTATTAAGAAGGAAACCTGAAATACATTTGCATTACGTTTCAAAAATTTTAACCAATTTCTTATTTCTTAATTTGCGTTTTCAGATTCACTTTAGAATCATAATAGTATTTGCTTGACCTAGTTCCTACAAAAGGATTCCAAGTCAAGGATATGTCAATGCTGGAAATGTGCCGCGTCTGCATGGACACGAATATGAAATTAATGGACATTTTTGATAATCCCAATAAGGAGGACAAGGATGCGAAACTGGAACCAAGTCTAGTGGAAATGCTCAATGAGTGCACCAATTGCCATGTCCAGAGGGATGCACTACCTCAGCATATATGCTGTGCATGTATTTTGGCTCTCCAGAATGCATTTCACTTTAGGCAAAAGTGTGAGCAAAGCTATCGCCAACTTGTTCAGCTACTCAAGACCAAGGAGAACGAGCAACTTCAACTAGACAATGTCGATGATGATGATGATCAACAGGAGGAACTAATTAACTATGACCAGGAATCGCAACTAGAATTAGAAAATGATTGCCTAGCAGAGGGTAAAGAGACTAAGCATTCACTAAAAGGTAAATACATAAGAATTTGGACCCTAAGTAGTAGATAATTTTATTTATTTCTTTAAGTCACAAGCAAATCGCATATGTGCAAGGAGTGTACCATCAGTCATGAATCTCGTGCAGAACTGAATGCCCATATAAAGCAGCTGGGCCATAATAAGCCAATGCTTTGCCCGGAATGCGGATTACGCTGTAAGAATAGTCACACTTTGGTCATCCATTTGCGGCGGCACAATGGCGAAAAGCCATACAAATGCAAATTCTGCAGCAAGGGATTCCCACGACTCGACGATGTTCGAGTGCACGAGAAGTTAGTAAGCAAATTGATTCAAACGATCAGTTTACATATGATTAATTCTTTTTTGTGTTAAATTAGATATCATACCGGCGAAAAATCACATTTCTGTACAATATGCGATAAGGGTTTTTTGCGTAAATACAATTTAACCATACATATGCGTGTTCATACGGGCGAAAGACCACACAAATGTCCACATTGCCCGCAGGCGTTTGCTCAGGCGAATGATTTGAAATGTCATATACGTCGACATACCGGCGAACGTTATCGTTGTGAAAGCTGTCCGGCAACATTTCTGCAGCACTATAAATTGCGTTTGCATAAAATGGCTAAGCATGGCATAGAGGAGAAGGCTTTAATACAACGAGTAACCAAATTTCGTTCAATCCAAGAGCAACAACAGCAAATTAAACGCAATCAAGAGATGGAACAATCGCTGTGAGTGTGAATAATGAGAGTACTAAAAAAATGTAAAGTGAAATTAAATCTAAAATAATGTTTACAGGGATTACAACTGCTTAAAAGAAACGTTAGCAACTGATTTAGAGACAACAATTGCCTATTAGGATATACATTTGAACCCAAAGAGGATCATTTAATGTACAAAGAAAACTTTAGAAAATTGGTCAATGAGTAATTTATTGTTTAATGTAGGAAAAAAGAAAACGTTAGCAATGGAATTACATTCGGCGATTGCCAAAAAGAATTGGAAATTGAAACTAAAAATAATCAAACAAAACTGACGAGTATTGGTCAATGTATTGGTTAGTATATTAGTTAATGTATTGGCGTTGAGTTATGTATTGATTCGAATTCACACTATTGGTTGATTGAAATAAGCAATTCGAATGATTAAACAACATTAATTAAAGAACGTAACTAACGTTGTGTAATTTAGCCATTGTAGGAACGATAGTGTTTAATTTACTTGTGTAAATTATCGTCTAGGAATTTTATTTAATAACTTAAAAAGACTTTGTAGATAGATCTTGTTTTACTCTTTCAGACAGAGCTGGCTTTAGAGCTGTGCAAAATTAATGAATATCAATTTGAGATTACTTATTTCAGATGCATGGCAAGTTTCTAATTAATATACATCACGGGTTATTTTCCACTCACGTGGAGGGCGGATAATGGGATAATCATGCGATGAGCAATTCTGCAGCAATTAATCAAATAGCGTGATTTTTGAGTTATCACAAAGAATTTCAAGTAAAATTGAGCTACGTGCGATTTGCGGCATGCGTTTTCTATTGAAATTTTTGTAATTTGTAATAAATAACTAGATATTAGCCAGTTTAGTGCGGTTAACTAATCGATTTGTGTGTTGACTTTTGGGTTACGCATTTTGTACTGCGGTAAAAGGAAATACATAAATAAATATTTTTGTATGTGCATATAATCGCTTTTAACTGGTTAACGAACAAAATCTCAGATTACAGTGTTTTAACTGGGCTACGTCAATGGCTAGCAAAACTTAGTCTAGTCAGCTAATTATAGTTAGTTGTTGTTACTGTTGTTTTTCTTTTTCTTTTATATGTGAAATGAAGCAAAACACACAGGCAATGAGAACAAGCAACATGCCATTAGAAGAGAAATGCCATGTAGTCAGCGAATTTGTTTCTTTTTATACCATGCACCATGCATGGGGTGAAATGGCATATTAAAGTCGCAAAAATGTATGTAACAGGCAGAAGGAAGCATTCAGGAGCAATAGCCGAGTCGATCTAGCCATGTCCCTCCGTCAGTCTGTCCGTATGAACACGTAGATCTCGTAGACTATAAGAGCTAGAGTAACCAAATTTTGTGATCCTGTAATACCTACGGTGTTCAAGTTCATTTGAAATTTTCGTCACGGCCACTTCCACTATTTAACAATTTTGCCACGCCTACTTTCGCCTCCAGAATTTAGAAAAAACCGATTGCCTCTTGCAAATTTTGATTATCGAAACCAAATTTAGAACACTAATGAGCCCTATTAATATCTATCAACCCACCAAGTTTCATAAAAAAGGAACTAGAAACATGAAAAATATACAAATAAATGGGTTTTACTAGGCGGTCCATAAGGGCGGAGTTGGCCGTAGGGTAGTGGCGGCGCTAGAGTGCTCGTGTGCTTTTGTGATGGTGAGCGAGATAGTGCAAGGCAAATTTAATAGACATAAATGGTATACCGAAGTCGGCCAGCTGACTTACTTACTTTATTTTTCCTCTTATTTACTTGGTGCCGGCTCGGATTTTGGGGTTTTTGTTTGGTCTTGGTTAGGTTCGTTTTTCATTTTTATCTTTTCTTTTTTCTTTACGGCTCGCCATTGAAAGGTTGTTTATGTCTAACGTGTATTGTAAATACACACATATATTTGGTTACACTTTGGTTCCCATCATCTTGACATAATCAATTGACTAAATAAACTCTTAAAACAAATGATCGTTATTTGATCAGTATTATATATAAAGCATTATTTTTGTAAATTGCCAATAACATTAACCAGGTGGTAAAGTCTTTTGAAAATTCAACTGTGACTGTTGAATAATTTGTTCATTATATGCTTTGAGGCACTGTGAATAATGGATTCACCTCGAATTGCATGCAGTTTGGTGCAGAAATGCATTTCAGTTGGTAGCTAACCAGCTGTACGACAAGTGCATTCTTCGTCACGTTTCTTTTGCCGATCAAGCTAAATAATTAGTGCATATAGATATATATTTCTATATGTAAAGAGACGACATACATGTATATCGAATATTTGTGACGCACCAAAAATAAAGCTTTCTAACTCGAAAGGTTCCGCCTACACAAGCTCTCGCTGGACCCTCTCAATTACAGTTACGCTCTCTCGCACACACGGTCTTGCTCTCTTTCGCGCTCTCTTTTGTGTGGCTGCAAAAAGGGCAGAAAGCTCAAGGAGTCGATTCGACGACTGCACAAAAAAAAAACCGGCAACGCTTAACTAAATTTCGAATCGGATACCGAAAACATTTCCGAATAGCCGTCAACCTTATAAATACTGAGAGCTAGACGAGGCCGCTTTCATTCTCTTGCAGTGGTTAAAGTGACATGATAGTGACGACATTGGTGCACTGTAGCAAGTCATGTATCAGCATGTCCAACCAAACGACACAAATCACAATATTCATGCCAATGGTGAGTGTGCAAGTGTGTGTGTGTGTGTGGTGTATATATGTGAGTGAGATCACGTAGGACATAAGCGCGGTCCAGCCTCCAAAATCCATTATTTCATCTACCAATTCAATTACCTTAAATTAGCAATGATTATTTGCGTTCGATATCTGCGATTTTTACTGTGATTTTTCAGTGACTGGTGCTAAGTGCCCAGTCAGCATGTGATGATGTTGTTTGCCTCGGCAAGCCTTTTGATGGGCTTCTTTAGGCAAAAGTCGGGTTTCTTTTCTTTTTTTTGCTAATTTTTTTTTTTTTTTTTTGTTAAGCGACGCATGCGTTTGGGTTAAAATTAACGGTTAACTATGGACATTACGAAAAATATGAGTGTATGTTTGTGTGTGTGTGTGTGTGTCGGTGTGTGCTGCAACAAAACAGCTGTTCCGCGTCCTAGCCAAGTTCATTGAAGTTGCAGCCGGCATTGCCGCATGCAACAAACCAACAATAATAAACAGCTGTGCATCTATATATACATACATACATATGTATATATATGTATATGTATATTTCTCTCACTCTCTTTACCTCTCTTATTAAAGAGTGCACGTGGTAGAATACATTAGGCAGAGGCTATCATTTTATCTATCTGCTTACGGTACATACATATATATTCTATATATGTTTCTTTTGTCAATTAGTGAAAGTGCCATGTGAATACCAGCACATGTATTTAATCTAATAGATAACCTATTAAACATAACGGTAAACATTGCTTAAATACATTCACAAATGCAATACAAAATTGTAGCATACTTTTTGGATCCTCAATTTACCGAAACTGTACTTGATCAAAGGTTATGCTACTTCTGATCAGATCAACAGATTGGGATTGCCGTAGAGTAAATTCATTCTGTTAAACGACTTTCTATATTTTTATGTGACAAACAATTCCAAGGTTCAAACTCAAGTGGTGACCCCTACGTGCTTAAATTTTTTGTTTAATATTTTCTAGCATGGGCAAATTTTCAATGATTCATTTCACTAGATTTTGAAGCTTATATATGTACAGATGTATATAAGAGACCTTCTAATCGGCTATACATAAAGTAAATTACCGATTATTCTCTGTTATTGTCCATTCACTTTCGTTTGTGGTTGTGCAAATGGTTGTTTTTTTATGGTTTTGGGTTTTGGTTGTTTTCCTCTTGCCCATTTTTGTTTGTTACGCAATCGTTATCAACTTTAGTTCTAGTTATTATTTTTTTTCTGTTAATGCTAATGCTACGGCCTAACTAACTGTACAAGTTTTCTATGATTCGAGAATAAACATTGTCTATTTTTAGGCGTTGCCATTGGCCAGCCAGCCAGCCAAGCTTATTCGGCTTTTATAGATGGTTGGGCGGTTGGGGTCGAGTAGGGGGAGAACGGAAATCATTTAGTTGCGTTGCAGCCGGAAGCAACAATAAGACAATGCCAAATGTTGCAGCCAAGCGAGAGTCAAGGACAAAGTCAAGGCAACCGATTGTATAAAACAGCAGTTGGGGGATATCAGAGAAAGGGAGAGAGATAGACATACTGAGTAAGAGAGAGAGAGAGAGAGAGAGAGAAAGACACAAAGTAAGGGGGATGAAGGCAGAAACAGGATAAGGCACTTGACATAATTTGTGCTTGCCTCACAATTTGTGACGCATTTGCTAACAAACACACACACACACACACAGACATGAAGAACAAAGGAATCTTAAAAAAAGTCAAAATTGAATTCCATTCAGTTTAGCCACACTTTGTTGAATTTTAATCTAATATTAATGATGATTTCAGTACAAGTTTATTTTGCTTGTCTAAGATTTCATTCATCAATCAAAGTAATAATAACAAAAATAGTGCCGATGATCTCAGCAGCTCATTAAAATCTCTCACTGCCCTTTTGTGTATATGTTTGTTCTAATTCATTGCCCCACACACCCCTCGCAAATTTCGCCGCGTAATTATCTATTTCGCAAGTTTTAATTGCATTTTATCCAATGTCTATGGCTTTGTCATTCATTGACTAGCTAAAAGATAAATACATATACATACATACATACATATGTATATATTCATACTTGTATAGGACCTTGAGGCGACCCTCATAGCGCTGAAAACTATGCTAAGGATTTTCATATTTGCCCTGCAAAAGTTTTGTCACAATGAAGCGGCGCTCAGCAAAATCAGTTGGTAGCCTTCAACTGAAGCCAAGATTTTAGACACCAGAATTGGCCTGGGGGAGGGTTGGGTCCAACGATAACACAGCCTACGAGACGAATAACAACGAAAGCGTTGGCGTTATCACAAAACCTTAACGAGAGATGTCCTCTTGGCAAGGACAAGCTGCTTGGCGCATGCCTCAAAAAAGAACAAAAAACAACTCACACACACTCTCATTCTCTCTCTAAGCTTTGGAGAGCTAAATTTCTCTGTAGGATGACGGTATATGTAACGTCACCAGCAGCCGGTATTCAACGAGACATTGCGTAAGGCTAATGGCAGCGGCAGCAGCAGCAGCCAGGGTAGGAACTGCGTGAGGAAGGCCATAAAAACAGGTGGCCGAAGGCATTTAGATATTTCGTTCGTTCACAAAAGGGGCGTGGCTGGGGATATATAAACGCCACGTGTGGCCGCTACAACGAAAGAAACAGGCAACAGACATGGCTATAAAATCCCCATACACAATACGTGCCTACATATTGAAGGAAACTCAATTGGATGCCAAGGCACTATACACTGAGTATACATGAATGGCGTACTGTGAATTCTCTTTTTGTTCAGTTGGAAGTAGTAGCAAATCAACTAAAGGATATTTATAAGGTTACATTTAGTAAAATACCAGTTTGAGAGTCTGAAACTATGTGGAACTAGTGTACAAGCCAACTAACTAGACATAAAGATCTTGAACAAGAAAACAAACTACAAATTTGTAGATATGTGAAACCTATCTCTTAATGAATCAACTTTTGGTTAGAGTATTCAAGCGTACAAGTTAGAAAACGCCTGGGGCGAAGTTAAAAGGAACAGGCAAAAAGGACGAGCCTCTAAATTTCATTTTCCACCCATCCACAGGCAGGCAAACAACAAAAATAAGAGAGATAACGAAAGGGAGAGGGTATAAGAGAGAGAGAGAGAAGGAGGGAATGAATGCCTTACAAGTAATTGACTGAATGAATGTCTGGCTGGCTGACTGTCAGGCGCCTGGCAGCCTGTGCTTGAACATAAGCCGCCAACGAAAGTAGGTTCAATGCCTCGACAAAAAAAAAACGGAGGACTTAAACTCCCCCGCCCGCTCCCTGGCCTTCTCTCTCTCTCTCTCTAACTTGCTCTCTCTCTCTCTCTGTGTTTGTGTGTCTGTGAATGCTTCTCCTTGAGTCTCATATCGCCTTGCCTCTAAAAATAGATTGGAACTTGAGCCCTGGACCCTAGCCGCATGGCAACAGCCTGAATGAGAAGGAGACGGAGCAGCCCAGCCAATTTTTCGTATTTCATCAGCCGGCATTAAGTTTGCATGAGAAACAATAAAGAAATAAGTAACAAAAAATACATATATATACGTACATTTGTATATAAATATAAAAAAAAAGAAAAGGGGAAAACTTTTTAAGGTTTTGTTTTACCTTCATTTCGCTGGACATGTGCTGAGACTGCCATCATGCATAAAACATTTATGAGAAAAGGACAAACGAGGATGTGCACCTGTGCGCTCGATCATTATTTTTCAATGATGTGAACTCTTGCATTCGACCAAGGAAAAACTTTTGCCACGGTTTTGGTTTCAAGTCAACACATTTTAAATTTTCACTTTGATGACATTTTCTGTTTACTATTTGAAAAGAAAAACAAAGCTCTGGGGAGCTTACAAAAATTGATTTCCAGTTTGATTAACAGGGTGATTTAAAGTCGGTTTTATGTTTATTTTCTCAAAAATTTTCCATATATTTTTCTCGCTGGCGGCGGCTGTCGTAAATTGCTTTTGCCCCTACAAACAAGGAGAAGAATGTGTAAGGGGAGGGGGGATCTAACGCTTCTTCTATATGGCAGCAGCATCTTATTTTTTTCTCTCTTTCTCTACCCCCCAAATAGACCTTTTCTCCATCTATCTTTCTCTTCCTCTGTCTCTCTCTCTTGTTGGGCAAATGAATTTATCGCTTTGTAATTATTATGGCCGATCATTAGCGTCATTTCGAGACGGCAGAACAGGGTGGGACGGAAAGGGAGAAACTCAGCGTTAAACTAGCACGTCACGAGTCAAATAAAATTCAATTGAGTTAAATTGAAATGCCAGCGACAACAGCCGCAACAACCCATAGACCCCAAACCATAACCATAACGAATGGCTCAGCCCCATGAAATATATTGCAAAGATCAGCAAATACGCAACCGATCAACAGATACCAAGAGAAAACTGAACACAGACAGAGATAGATAGAGAGAGAGAGAGAGAGAGATCATCTACTTCCGATTCAATGCAAAATATTTGCTAATCATACGTGAATTTTGCATCAACTTAAAATTAACATAAGCAATTTCAAGAAAATCAGAGTAAAGCAAACAATTTAACTTTAACCAAAAGCTAGCAGCAATCCATTTTCAAAATTTCTTTAACTAGGAATCAAAAACACTTTAAAGGTTTAAAAAACTTTAACCAAAGGTTTGCAGTTAACTTGTCTTAATCGTGAATTGGTGTTAAACCAGAGGCCAAGGAACAAAATATAATTTCTTCTCACATTCAAAATTTCCTACACTTGGAGTTACATAAACTTTCTCGAGAAGTTAGCAAACAATTTCTTTCTTTTCACCTTTGATCTCCAAAACTTGACCAACTTGAAGTTACAAAAGCCAACTTAAGCCAGATGTAAGTCAACAATCTGTTATTCCTCCTTATCCCTAAAACGTTAACAAGTTTAGCTAGGCATTAGTTTTTCGTCATAGACATATTAAAAAGTTTTATCAATGTTTTTACCTTACAATTTATATATGTGTACTTTTATTTAATGCTTATACTATACAAAGCATACCCGAATGCAAGAATATATAACCGAAATGGTTTAGTTTAAGCTTTCATCTAGTTAAACTTAAGTAAAGGCCTAGGAAAATTTGGAACAATTTGTCACTGTTAAATTAAGTTTAAACTTTTGGTCATTTCATTGCGGTTTACTTCCTGTGATGTGTGTGTGTGTGTGGGTGTGTGTATGTTTATGTGTTTTGTGGTGACAATGTCAAGGTCGTTGGGAACATAAATTAGCAACCCAATGCCACAATTATAATAATAAATAAAATAGGCAAACAAACTGTAGAAAAAATGTTAAAATTAAAACAAAAAACACACTCAAAGTGACAAATTGCTGTAAATTATTTCTGCTTGGTTTTTTATTTTGAACTTTTTTTTTTATTATTATTTATTTATGTTTTTTTCACCCCCCGCTCAGCACGGTTTATTACAAAATGGCGCTGAATGAATGGAAATGGAAATGAGCGGCAGTTAAACTTGACATTGACTTTGACTTGCATTTCTTCTTTTCCCTTGCCACGCCCACTTAATTGCATGTGTCTCTGTCTATCGGTCTGTCTGTCTGTCTGTCCCGTCGGTGTATTTGTCTGCGGGGTCTCCACTCAATTGAAATTAAAAAGTGAAGTAAACGACAACAAAACGATACATTTCAATTAAGGAAAACACACTCACAACATTTCGACAGCATCCAATAAAGTGAATACACTGCGGGGGCAGCCGCAAAGAGGGTCGTGACGATGGTGTTGGTGGTTCTAGCGCTGGTGGTGCTGGATGTGGTTGTCTGTGGTAGTGTTTGACGCAAATGGGATCAGCCATTTCTATGTTTCATGTGGAGACCGACCTTTATACAATAATAGAACGAAACGAATGGACTGACAAATGTTTGCAATTAAATATCGATGCTTTTTGCGTTAAATTGTTTTTTAATTTACTCGTGCTTCGTGTCTCATTTATTGATATTTGCTAAATAATTGCAATAAAACAACTTAAAATTGTAAAAGCTTTAACTAAATCTAAGATATATATAGGAGGATTCAGAAAGAGTAGTGCAAGAGTAGTTGTAAAAGGTTAAGGCAAGACATTGAGTTGCCAGAGTTTAGATTATCCTTCTATCAGGGTTACCAGACTTGGTTTAAAAGCTTTTAAAAACTATTTGAAGTGTACATTTACCTAGATCATTTGTAAAATCTGGCTAAAGAGTTTCATGGAACATAATAAGAGTTTCAAGTATTTTTCTGTCAATGTTACCAGACAGTCAAATAAAAGCTTTCGAATAGAAAAATTCAGTCATTGCTTATTTCTGCAAGGTATTAAATAAAATTTTGTTGTGAAATTTGGCTAAAGAGAAACTCTAATGGATATTCTAAACAAATTTCTTCACTGAGTAACAGTTTTTATAGTCTTAACTATATTTTTCAATATTCGACATGTTCTTTCTGCTCTTGAATTATTGATTAAAGTTTTAAAAAGTTTTTTTTACATTCATTTCTCGTTAAGCGAAGAAAAACATTAATCTACCAAATTCTTCAATAGAGTTGTCAGACGGAATCTTACAAATTACTACAAAATATACTTAAATTTACAAGCAAATTATTAAATCGATTAAGAAAACGAAGATCATACGCCCTTTGTGCAGGACTTTTTGGCATTTTTTTTGCTAGAGTTGCCACCTAAAGGGAAATTGTGACATTTTTGTTAAGTGAGTTACCAGACTTGCTAAAGAGCGTCACAATGATCATATTGATTGAAACTGGTTGCCTGCAGTTCTCCACTTATGCCCCCAGATGAGGCCAATGACACTGAACCAATAAATAGCAATGGCACATAGTACATACATATACATATGATGATGGCTTGACAATCTGTCCATCAATACATACAAATCAATTAAGAGTATGCGTGCTTTGTCCATTTCTTTCTCTCTGTATGTATGTATTATATATATATATAAATATCTATGCCGATTTGTGTATGTATATAGGCATTCATGTATTTGGCTTTGCGTGTTTTGTCGACACTTGAGCAAACACTTGACGAAAACCCCAGGATATAGACACGCGCGCATATCGTTTGCTATTCAAAAGTGTCAAAGGTAAACTGTGTCAGTCAGTCAGTCAGTCAGTTAATCAATCAATCAATCAATAGCTACATAAACAATCATCTATCAAACATTTAACAAATCAATTGGATAAATATTTTGCAAAAAGAAATAACAAAAATTAAATACCCAATATTGTCTTTGTCTCATTTTGATTACAATTTCTATAGACTTCAGTTATTGTTCCATATATAAATATATACATATATATACACATTTATATGTATATATATATTTAAAAGACCAAGACAACATGATTTTAATTTGGATATTTGCCAATTAAAATGCATAAAACAACCAATCCAAACCACACATCATTCCCCCCTTAGACCCCCTTTCTTTATTTGCCTAGTGTACCTGTACCTCAGGGTTATGCTCGACTTTTCCTAATGCCCTGCCTTTTTTTCCTGTCGCCTCTCGTTTTTGCATATTTGAAATTTCTCGGGCTCGGGGGAGGTGGATGAAAAAATAAAACAACGAAAAAACCAGCGCGTGATTATTACTCATTTAACGGCGCTAGCGCCGCTGCTAACGTCAAAAGCGTCGGCGATTTCTTTGCGTCACTTGCAGAGGCGTCTTCGTAGGGGGGGGTTTGCGGTTTGCGGGATGAAGCCGTGGCGAAGGGGTGGCCAGGGATTGGGGGTGATTAAAATAAACGCATGTTGACAGCATTACCTTTGCCCAGTCATAAAAACAAAAACCTCACCAGATACCAGATACGTCCATTCAAAAACCTCAAATCTGCCCCCTTTTTATTTGCCGTTCACCTAGAAAGAAGAAAAAAACCAACAAAATATTCACTGCTGCTGTCCGTCCGTTGTGTCCATTGCGGTGTCCAGTAACAAGCTTTATATTTATTTACTTTTATTCTATTTTTCTTCTATTTTTTTTTTTTGCTGGTCGTTTTTTTTTTTTGGCTCTCACTTATCTGTCTGTCTATCTAAATATGTGTATAGATATTTTGTTTTGCACTTGTCGTGTGTTAATTTGTCTAAATAATTAACCGATCAGGCGTTCGACCTGTGTACCCGCCAACACCTTCAGCTTCGTCTCCTCCTCCGCTGCCGCTGCGCAACCATCCCGTGTAGCTGCAGCCGATCTGTTAACTGCTTTTGTCTATTTGCTGGGCCAATTTGTCTACGTGCACCCACGGGCGTGCCCATGTACTCTGTGTGGCTCTGGCATGTGTTGGTATTGGTGTCGGTGTTGGTGTTGGGGACACATCTAATTGCCCCGGTATTAAAATTTTGTGGCACATTATATGGCGAATGGGTCTATTGGGCACGACAAAGCTAAGAATCCAAGTCATATCTAATAAAACACTTGCCAAAATAAACGATATACGAAATTTTTATGGCATCAGATAGCCGATATAGATATGCCCTATGTCGAAAATTGACATTTTATATAGATTTAGTGAGGGGTAGAATCCACGTAAAGATATATATCTTAGGGGATATCATCTGGTCCTGGTTTTATAGACCCAGTCAAGATTTAAGAGGTAAATAGAATGGAGTACGGCTTGTCTACAATACGGTCTTGCTTAGGATCTTTGGAAATTAGTTCAACCGGCTATCAATTGTTAAAAAAGCTTTGCTAACAAAATAATTAATCGATGGTTCAATTAACTGTTCAATAAGCTGTTCAATCAACTGTTCATTTAACTGCTCAAGCAACTATTCAATCGACTTTTCAATTAAGTATTCAATTAACTATTCAATCCGCTGTTTAACCAACTGTTCCTTCAATTGATCAATCAACTATTCGATCTACTGTTTAATCAACTTTGAGTAGTTCAACTATTAAGTCTACTGTTTAATCAACTATTAAGTCTAGTTCTCAATCAACTATTCAGGCAGCTCTTCAATCTTCTGTTCAATAACCAACTGTTCCTTCAATTGATCAATCAACTTTACGATCTACTATTCAATTTGAGTAGTTCAACTATTAAGTCTACTGTTTAATCAACTACTAAGTCTACTGCTCAATCAACTATTCAAGCAGCTCTTCAATCTTCTGTTCAATAACCAACTGTTCCTTCAATTGATCAATCAACTATACGATCTACTATTCAATCAACTATTAAGTCTACTGCTAAATCAACTATTCAGTCAACTGTGCAAGCAGCTGTTTTACCAACTGTTCAACTTAATGTTTAATCAACTAATACATATTATATTCAATATACAGTTGAACCAACTATTCAACTCTTCTGTCAACTATTAAATCTACTGTTCAACCAATCCATGGTTCAGTCAGCTATTCAATTCGTGACAATATCCATTGTTCAATCAACTTTTCCTTCCAAACAAAGTATGCTAGTTAAATGTACTAAAATATGTTCTGAAGTAAAATAAGACTATGAATTCAATGTACCACAAAAAAAAAGTTAAAAACTTTCTAATTTCAAGCTTACACGTAAATGGATATACCCTTTTATACCATAAGATCAATGTTTATCGTTCGTATTTACGTTGAACGTTCAAATAAATATCCAATTGGAAAACCGAAACGGATCTTATCTAAAAGAACTAGTGTGATCTTCTTGAGAATACCATTGAAAACTAAAAACTGTTCGGCAAAACCGATTTTATCTATGGCATAAGTTATCTGATTTATATGTACATATGTATGTATATAAGATGATACGGTGAGGTGTGACGATGAAAAAAGGCCGTGTGCAAAATTATTATTTCAGAGCTAACGATAAGTCTTTTACATATTGCAGTCATAGTCGGTTATAGCCAATATTGAATGAGTGTATACCCCAAAATGAATTGCAAAGGATGTGACCAATTTTTGGGATAAATGTTCAAATTTGACAACAGCAAAACGATTGGGTGGCGACAGCTGTCAGAATGAATGCTGTTGCATCTTGATTTGGTAGTCAAGCATGTAATCATTCAACCAAATTGTTGCAACTGAATGCATTCATTTGATATCAGTCCACATTTATTCAATTCCTCTCGTCAATGTGTCTACCACAAAGCGATTACTTAACGCATTTCATTCAAATTCGCCCACTCGTCTGAAAATAGGCGAAACCCCTACTTATAAAAAAATGACTAATTATATGTATATTGAATGAATACACTCGATTGCTCAAATGAAAGACCCAATGACCAATATACAGGCACATAAATAAAACACCATACATATATAATTAACCCATTTTCAAAATACAAAAAAAAAAAAAACAAATTCTATTTACTGCAAAATTCGTATTCATTCATCTACGGAGAATACTAGAGATATTGCCCAATCTATTAAGATTGAAAATAGTAACGAATTCTTCTCCTTGCCCTTACCCAACAAGCCCAAACGCCCCCAATCCATTACCAAAAGCACATCGCAACATGTTCGTTCATGAACCGCGTGACTTTTATGACAGAAAGAAAAAGGAGAAAAAAAAGAAGAATAAGACGAATAATAACAATAAAGAAAACGAACGGCTTTTACGCTTCTTCTGTTTATTTATGTTTATATGCAGATATGTGGCTATATGTATGCAAAGAGTCTTAGAATATTTGTATGTAGGAGGTGGCCATACATACATAGATACATACATATATATCTAGTATTTATTTATATACATATGCCCCCGACGTGTTTTACGGAACGTACCCGTTTAACCGTCTAAACATACATACGTACATATGTATGTATGTATTATCGTACCTCATTTTCTCATGTCGTAGATAAAACGAAAGAAGATTTTTAATTTTCATTTTCTTTTTGGCTTTTTGGGGGCACATCCAGTCGGAAAGAAACATACGAACATATGTATGTATACAAAGTATGAATGAAGATGGATACATAGATTACAACAAAAGTGTGAGGGAATTGAGAATCTAGAACTTTGAACTGATGAAATTTTGTTGGTTTTTTTGTTGCTGTCGGCAAGGAGCTCCATTGTCAGCGCGTGGTATGTGACGTAGTTTCCCCCTCGAGTTTGTCAATTCAATTTGGAAGCTTGGCAACATTTTGTTGTTGCGGCTGCTGCTGCTGCAAAAAGTTCTTTCACAAATTGAGACAAATGAAACAATTTTTATTGACTAAAGTCTAGAGAATCCAAAGAGCGAATGTGAGTAAGAGAGAACAACTGGCAGAGAAAGAGATATAAGGCCAAACAGCGAGAGCGACTGTAAGAGAATTCGTAAATACTCGTAGCCCTTGCAGCATCCCAGAAACGAAAAAAAAAAAAACAGACAAAACCTCATTACAGTTTCGATTGAGCAACCAAGAAACCAACAACTGAGCGACAAAAAATCAAAAAAAAAATTTAAAAAAAATAACAACCACACACTCGACTAACTCAATTTGAAATTATACGTTAAAAATAGAAGCGACGGCGCCGAAAAGACCAAAAAAAAAAAAGAAACAACAAGAAAATTTTCTTTAGAAGAGTATAGAATTGCCTTCACCTTGGCAATTTGAAACAGAAAATATTTCAAAAAAAAAAAAAACAACAGAAACAGAAAACGAAAACGAAAATATTCGTTGTTTTTCTATTTGATTCAGTTGTTGTTGTTACTATATAAAAACAATAAAAAGTTTTAACAAATTGCATAAATCACAAGGAGGGGAGGACAAAACTCGCATTCGTGTATTATACATTTTACGATATACATATACGATATATACATATATATGTGTATGCATGTGTGTGTATGAAGAAAAAGTACGACAAGTATACGCCACATTGTTGTATGTCACGTAGACAGGCCCCGTAAAAGCGCTATATAGCAGCAGCAGCAGCAGCAGAGAGCGAGAGAGCCAAAGCTAGAGAGAGAGAGTGTGTGGAGCACGCGCAAGAGAGATAACAGCATCCTACATAACGTTTCCTTGTCTTCGTTCGACATTCGGTTTACGGCTTTTGCCTTCGTCTTGTGCTCGTTGGCATTCGGTTCACCTTCGGCTTGCCGCATTTTTGGACTACAACTATATTGGCCTGGCCAAGCGGCGCAAAACGGTAGTTGCCTGCGATAAGTCGCCCACATCGTTCACTTTCGTGATTCTTTGCCCGCAAATTTTTTTTTTATAAACGCGCGCGCGTTTTTTCCCTTCCGTTAGGTGAATTCAATTTCGTATTCTTCGCTGAGAGCTGAAATTCACGGCGAAATAATTTTAGCTACTTGTTATCCGTCCATGCCATGCGCGATAAAATATCACAACTATTTTGCTTGCAAAAGAACGCATGCAAAGCTAATTCAACAGATAATCGAGGTACCAAATCGAAACCCATCAAAGAAGAACATGTTGTGATGATCCATTCTAACTATCATCTTTTTTTTTGTTTTTGACGGTTTCATTATAATATATGCATGTAACTAATTCAATGTGTTTGTGTGTGTGTGTATGTTTCCTGCAGGACATAATGTGCCAACAAAAGCAACGTGCAACAATGGGACAATGTGTGCCAATGGGTCTCTTGGAACAGAAGGGCCCGAAGCGACAGAGACCGACACATCAGGGACCGGGCGGTTGCGGAAGCCGCTGGAGAGGAATGGCTCAACGACGAACGACACTGTTCACCTCGAGAGAAGGTAAGATCAATGTCTAAATCGTAGGAAAGTTTTTATTTTTTTGTGTTCACCTCGTTTTATTTCATTTCACACTTTAATGCTAACTTTTCATTATTTCTTGATCTAATATTGTTTCTTTGTTTTGTTATTAGGCTGGGCCTCTTCAGTGGGGTGGCTCTAATTGTCGGAACTATGATAGGTAAGTGGTATTACCTACTATTTATGATCTATGCACATTATGTCCGCCGAGTATATGTACACATGTACATACATAAGACAACAGAACACGCCATTTTCTTACTAGTGGCACATTTTTTCGTTTCTATACTTTTCTTAAATGTGCCGCATGGCCAAAAATACGTATACGCATAAATTTAGATTCATATGTATGTATGTATGTATATACATATACATATAACGTATACGTAAATTGAAATGAACAGGCAACAGGCAATTCTTCGCGTGGATAGGATTATATGGAAATTTGTAACGTTTCGTTTCGTCTTCTGTTACTGCACCTCTGACCTTAAGCGGACACGCAATGAAGTCTACACTTCGGCAATATTGTTGCATGGCAAACGTTGTTAATGCTGCGAAAGCTTTCGCTTCGCCTCGGCAAAAACCAAAATAATGACGTCGCAAACGCCCACAAGTTTATCTAGCATTTCGAAATCGATAAGAATACGTATGCATATAGACAGATACATACCCATATAGTATATATCTATAGCTACACAGCTGTTTACACAGTCCGCTTGCCATTACGCTTATAAGTATGCAATAGTTTACATATATACTTATTAAATTTCTCTTCTTGTTGCACCTTCTTTTTGTCATTGTTTTAACAGGGTCTGGAATATTTGTGTCACCCTCCGGTTTACTAGTTCGCACTGGTTCCGTTGGAGTTAGCTTTATAATCTGGCTTGCCTGTGGTCTGCTCTCGCTCTTGGGTAAGTAAATATGAAGAAAATATGTACATATATAAACACCGCGCGTCACATGCATATGAACGACCCATTTGGCAAAATCACCGCATCATCATCAACATTATCAGGCGGAGCCATCATTAATCACATGTGTATACAACTTGTTGCTTAGTCTGGCAAATGGCCAAACTAAAGAGAATGTATTAGTGAATGGCATAGTTCTGGCTCTCTCTTTCTCTGTCTTTCTGTCTCGCTCTTTCATCCACTCTTTCTTTAATTCTCAACTCAACTTTTCCTTAATTAAAATGAATGTACCAACAAATTATTCCGAAAAATTCAATACCAAAAGTTTTTATACGAAAATATCCGTTATTTAAAATACATCGTCATATAAATTTTTATTTAATAATTTAAGGCACACGCCAAAATTCTATTAATCTTTTCAATATGGTATAGCTACAAAAATGTCCTTTGACGCAGTCAACTTGTTGATAGGGGAAAACTTTGAGAAAGGTTACTTTAAAAATTCATTGTTAGGAATTCAAAAACAACTTTCGATACAAAATGGTTGTCAAATTCCCAACTACAAGTCACTTAACCATAAAAAATTGAAATGTTTGACTGGGAAAAAACCATTTAAGCGTCTAATAACCGAAACGAAATAAGTCTAGTTGGCACAATGGATTCATTAGGTTATTAACTTTGAAGATGAATAGAAAATAGTAATATAATTGTAAAAGTTAGCTATTCCTACTTTTCTCAACCCATTTTTACTTTTTTTTTTTTTTTGGTTGTCTTTATGGTCTTTGATAAATTAACAAATATCTAAATAGATAATTGGGAGGGATTAAAAGACAACAGTTGTTAGGGTATAGAAAGTTTACTTTTTCAGAAACATCTAAAACAAAACTGTTGAATCTGTAGATTATTAAGTTAAGTTCTAAAACGACTTTCAAAGCGTTTTTCTGTAATGGTAACCAAAAATTTGTGGAAAACGAAAGATACGACTGCGTTTTTTTGCTAGTTGTTCTATACAATATTATTGAGAAGATGTCATAGGAATTTGTTTTTGTTCTTCACCTTGTTCTTAAGCTATAGGCAAATCACTAACTAATTTACTCCGAAAATCACAACTTGTGTTCGAGTTTTGGAGCTCTAGATTTGAATAACCCTTAATGAAGGGATTTCAAAAGTTTCAGTTAACTATTACCAAGTTTGAAGTAAAAAGTAGATCATCTCGAAATTGCATCATAACTTTTTATGAGAATATCTTTTATAGAGGGTAGGTAATGTTTCGAATTTTTTTGAGTCTTAAGTGGTTCTCAAAGAACTACAAATTTTTAGACGAATTATTGGAAAAGACATTATGGACATAATCAAAGTATGGATCATTACTAAGTTGTTCGTTAGGTTTTTCGATCCTGGCATGTTATATGCTGTATATGAAATCTTTTTCAACCATTGTATAACATAGATTAGAAGATGTAAGACTTAAAAATGTATGGCTATAATTTTTGCATGTCTTATACATTTTTGACTTTTAGGCGCTCTGGCATATGCTGAACTTGGCACGATGAACACATCATCTGGTGCAGAATGGGCCTATTTCATGGATGCCTATGGACCGGCGCCGGCATTTCTATTCTCATGGGTATCGACATTGGTATTGAAGCCATCACAAATGGCCATAATATGTTTATCATTTGCCCAATATGCAGTGGAAGCCTTTATGACGGAATGTGATCCACCCCGTGGCGTTGTCAAAATGGTGGCTCTGGTGGCAATCGGTAAGTGGATCGATCACACACACTGACACACACAATATCCATTTATTGATCCTTGTTTTTTTCTTTTTAGTGATGATCCTTTTCGTCAATTGTTATAGCGTCAATGCGGGCATGGCCGTTCAAAATGTTTTCACGGCAGCCAAATTGGTTGCTGTGCTCATTGTGATTTGTGGCGGTGCCTGGAAACTCTTACAGGGCAATACGGATCATCTATCGAATGCATTTAGTGGGCCATTACCAAATGTGGGCTCAATTGCTACAGCATTTTATACAGGATTATGGGCCTACGATGGCTGGAATAATCTCAACTATGTTACCGAAGAGATCAAGAATCCAAGCAAGAATTTGCCACGTTCAATTATAATTGGCATACCGTTGGTAACACTATGCTATGCCCTTATAAATATCTCCTATTTGGCAGCCATGTCACCGCAAGAGATGATTGAATCGGATGCAGTAGCGGTAACCTTTGGCAATCGGATACTGGGCGCCTTGGCCTGGCTAATGCCATTGAGTGTTACCATTAGTACATTTGGTAGTGCAAATGGTACACTCTTTGCTGCCGGACGGTACAGTAGAACCTTCAAATTAAACATTTGCGGATTTTCATTTCAAATCTTCTTTGCAGTCTTTGCTTTGCGGCCAGCCGTGAAGGACATTTACTGGATATTCTATCTTATGTACATGTGCGACGTCTAACACCAGCTCCAGGCCTGATATTCCATGTAAGTAACAATATAAAAAACAACAACAACAAAAAAACCCAAAGAAAGAAAGAAGAAAAAAAAGAAAACGGAATTCGATTTTTTTCCTTTTTTTTTTCAATCAATTCGTAAGAAAAAAAAAACCCCAAAAAAAAGAAAAAACAAAAAATGAAAAACCAAAAAAAAACTCTTCTCGATTGTTAAATTTCTGCAGTCGCTGATTGCCTCGGCTATGGTGCTGCATGGCACAATTGATTCACTGATTGATTTCTTCAGTTTCACCGCTTGGATATTCTATGGCGGAGCCATGTTGGCCCTTATCGTGATGCGTTATACCAAACCCAACTATCCACGGCCATATAAAGTGCCAATTATCATTCCTGTTGTGGTTTTGGTTATATCCATATATCTGGTTGCCGCACCCATATTTGAAACACCGCGCATTGAGTATCTATATGCGTTGATCTTCATCTTCGCTGGCCTCATATTCTATGTGCCATTTGTTAAATTGGGAATGACGCCGCGATTTATGAGTAAGTATAGATTATATATGTGCATATAGACGATTTTAATATTAATATTGCTCTCATATTCCATTTAGATAAAGTAACGCTGTTCTTTCAGCTGCTATTGGAGGTGGTACCCACCTCATCAATGGCCATGTTTGAGTAATAGTCATTTAGTCGCTACTCTATAAAACAAGAGAGAAAAATAGAATGCTCAAATTGCCTGCAACTGATGTTTACGGGTGATGAAGATGATGATGATCGGTGATGATGGTGATGATGATGATGATCGTGGCATGAGAGAGAAAACAAAAGTTTGTGTGTGTTTGTGGATTTGGTGGAGTCATGTGACAAAATGCAAAGCAAAAAAAACATTCAGTTACACTTACAAAGCTAATAAGGGACAGCTATTCGAAATAGCTGCTTACATTCAAACATTATTATTATATTATTATATATATATATATATTATATGTATATATATTTATATATACATATACACTACCTAAACTACTATCTATCTATCAAAAAACAATCAATCTATCTACATCTAGTAGGAGCAAAAATGTTGCATAGTTGTTGATATACATACATACATAAAAAAGTATGGGCAAAACAAGATGAGATGACGGGGGCTAAGGAGGAGGTTAGACAACAAAAATAATAAGCGGAATAATCCACCAAATCAGAAATGAAACCAATCCAATCCACTCCAAAAACCACCGGAATGACCACCAATTCTCGCTCATTTTGTTTTGTAACGTTTGGGATCGATTCTTAGTGATCCATTTGAATAGCAATATATACTATTATACATACATATAAATATATAGCTATATATTACATGCATATATTGTAAGAGAGAGGATTTATACATATGTAGATCTAGACGTAGGCGTAGACGTAGGCATAGGCGGGGAAGAAGTATTCCTTTTTCCAACTGAATGAATGTTTCTAGAATTTTGATGTGTGTATGTGTGTGCGTGTGTGAGACACACAAATATCCTTCTATTCTAAGGTTATGGTAAAGATGAGACAGAAAAGAGCAAGTAAATGTGACAAGTTTTACAGTTAATTGTTAATTGATTGAAGCATAAGTTAGAAAAAGACAAACAACAAGATGAGGTAATGGACTCAAAACTTGAGAATGAAAGAGAGAGAGAGAATGCAAGAGTGTGAGAGATGGAAAGCAAGACAGCGAGCGAGAGAGAAAGAGAGATACATACACACACACACACAAACACACAATGACTCCCTCGCTTAACACTCTTGCTCCTGTTTCTGTTCACCTCGAAACTTGTCTGAACTGAAGTTACAACTACACACTCACACACACACACACACACATACATATACACACAAATATATATGTATCTGATATATATATGTACATCTAATTTGTTAAGTTTATAAATTTTATAATTTTTATTACAACAAACTATTTACAAAATCAAATCAGAAAGGGAAAACTAAGAAACAGGATACAACCAGAAAAAAAAAACAAACCAAAGGGGATAAACAAATAATGAAAGAGCAAAACTAATGATATATATATATATATATACATATATGTATGTATGTGTATATGTATATACATGGTTATTCGATAGAAAATCGAGCAAATTGAAATAACTCGTCTCGAAAATTACAGCTCTCTCTTTATCTATACACGTACCTAAAGCTAAGTAAAAATTGTATTATGTAAACCAGATGAAATTGATGAAATAAAGTTTTTGAAACACAAAATTAAATGCATTTTATACTTACACAAGTCACGGGGAATGAGCAACCTTGGAGGCAATTAAAAGCAACCAACGACAACGACAAAATATCACGCTATGGCTATAATCAATGCTTACACAAGAGAGAAGCGAATACGACGAAAGTAACACCCTTTCGGAATGTTAAATGACCCAAAATCGTCCCCTAAAGTATGCAATGAGCTGTCAAAGATTAGAGAAAAGAAATATTACATTATCCTGTAGCAGAAAACGTGGCCAACATTGTTCGCCTACACACCATTCCAACATTCATAAAATGCTAAACATTATGTCTTTCGATTGCCTATTGCATACTTTACGGAGCAAATTTTTCTATATTGAGAATTCTAAGTAAGTAGACCAACCTATGGAGCAAGGCACGCAGGTAAAACTTCAAAACTACTTAAATTATTTAAAATGACATCATTTCCATTATTTTCAAAAGAATTTGAAGATCCCTATACACCTAAAGTTCTTTTTACCTCGCTTGTCCGTCCTATTTTTGAGTATGGATCTTGCATTTGGTCACCTCAATGTGAGTCGCACCAGATTAGACTTGAATCCGTACAAAAGCAGTTCTCGCTGGGATCGCAACGTCAATTGGCTTTCGTATTCTAGTAGACTTCTCTTGATTAACCTTCCTTCCTTAACTAGCCGTAGAATTATGCTTGGTGTTATTTTTATGCACAAGCTCCTTATTGGTGATATTGACTCGCCTGAGTTATTAGCTCAGGTACCATGTAGACGGAGTAGACATCCTTTGATACCTTTATCTCTTAGTCGTTGCTCTTCTAACTATGCCATGCATGAACCTTTTAGGGACCTCTGCTTTGATTAAAACCTTCTATTCCCTGTAATTGGCTCAGAGTTTTCTATTAATATACTTAAAACATCTATCCTATCCCATTTAGTTAATAGATAGCTATAGTATTATTTGTTTGTCTGTTTTTTCTATTATGCTGCACCCCTCGGTCGGTCGGGTGGAAGGTGGGCAGTTATCTGCTTGGGCTCTCGCGTTACAGGCTTTGTCCTGGTGTCACTTGAACGTCAACGTCCGCTATAGTATACTTTTGGGTGCCTATTTTCCAACCCCAGATCCCCTAATTTCACAAAATCTGATTGTGATGGACAAACATCGAGTTTGATTATGTGCAAATGCTTCGCTTGTTACAAAATGTTCATAATCGAAGGACATTTAAAACCATTTGTAAGATTTGGGAAGTTTTTAAATTTTAAAAAGTTGGTTCACCTTTCCTTATCGGGATCTAACTCGCTGACGCGCAGAGTATATTAAATCGACTGATTTTCTTGTTGCATACATTTAGGGGACCCATCCAACAATTTTTCATTTTCTCTATGTAGACAATTTGATAAACCAAGCCACAAAGTGGCCATAGACCCATAAAGAACGTTATTAGAAATATTTTAGAGATCGTTAAGTAGTTCTAGCATTTAAATCTGTTAAAATCATGGATTCAAGATGCCAAAATGGCATTTAAGGATTGCACGATTTGGCCAAAGTTTATGGTCATCTTCTATGCAATGAAACAATGAAAAATAACCAAACAGAAACGGACAAAACATGACATTTTGATTATAGAGATTGAAGAAAATATATTAACATTATATTAGAAAACTTTGCACGAATTAAACATAAATCATTTGTTTGCCACTTTTTATTTCTCTTAAGAGATAAGTTAAGAAATATTCAGCGGGCAAATCCTTTCATAAAAAAGGCAATAAATATTATGATATATATATAAACTTCTTTAAAAAAATGCCATATGTTTGGTTTAGGCTCTTACCTTAGCTACCAACATATAAAAGTTAGTATTGTCCAAAGTTTTTGGTATTAAGTATTAAGTAATCCTAAGATGAATCCATAAATAACTTAGTTACACAGCTAAAATAGTTCCAGCCCAAGGAGACCCACCGACTAGTGTAGGAATCCATCTTTACTTCTTAGAGTCTTTCGAGATCGAGAATTCTTGGAGATTAACGGTAAAACTGTTACATCCGATGAACTTATTATTTATATGCTTAATGTTTTTGTATTTATTTCAGTTTGTTGTGTTTGGTTTGGGCCTGGGCGGTTTCCATTTTCATTTTGTAGTCGGGAAAAATTATGGATATCTCACGGATGGCGGATGCTTTACTATCGGAGCCATGGCAGGCATTGCGGGTGTCGGATAAACCGTACATTCCACGAATACTTTGGGGTTCAGTGTACACCGCCTGAAAGACTTTTGTTGGTCCCATCAATTGGCGCCATTTTTGTATGCCGGCCTCTGCTTGCAGGATCAAGGCATAGCAGGGACCACTGCGAAATTAACAGATCGAATTGAATTGAAATAATTAGACATCTATTTCAAGTGAGACTCACCTGTTCATGAAACTGGTGAGGCGATGATAAAAGAATTTTCCTTTATGCTCTGCATAGAAACGTTCGGAAAGTTCTTTCGTAATCTGAACTTCTTTCGCTTCGAGCACTTGGAAATTGTTGCCTATTAGTGTTTTGATTTGATTCAAAGCATAGGTATTACGCAGGACATGTGGCTTGAGTAGTGCCAATGTTATTTCCATAGTGTTTAATATGTGATTTATGGCGAATGTCAACAAAAATTGAAGAAAAATAAATAAGTTGCTAGATTTTTGCCGCCTCAATATCGGAACCAATAAGTAAGAACTAGTGTTCATAGTGATGCCATAGCCTTAGTGATGTGTTTAAATAAGTAGCTATCACGAACCAATAAGTAAGAACTAGTGTTCATCGTGATACCATAGCGTTAGTGATGTGTTTAAATGAGTAGCTATCACGAGTCATGTGATTCACGAGTGCTGCTGCTAAAAATAAGTAATTTCCATTAATAATAAAAAAAATCCAAGAATATGTATAAATAAATTTGAATGTATAATAAATGTATGACAGTTTCGTAATATTTATTTAATACTTTTTAAATGAAAACAACATATGATGAATTATAAATATTTCCATTAACCACATTGTTTCTGTTTTTATCATTTTAATTAATAAAGTATACATTTAAATAAAGTAAGTAATACATATGTCCGAATTGTATAAATATTTATAAGTTCAAAGTAGCAAATAACTGACTTAATGCAAGTTTGAGGAAACATTTTCTGCAGTCTGGCAACGCCAAAAATCCGCGCCGCGCTCACCAGGAATCACTTGTATGGTGGGCTAACAATAATTTCCGCAGTCTGGCAACGCTAAAAAACCGCGCTCATCAGGAATAATTGTTTATTATTGTTATTCCTATTATACATTGAATGGAATCATGGATTATGATCTCTTTCAATCAGATGACGATGATGATCTACTCACTGCATTTAATGAGGCCACTCAAAGATGCCACTCCCGGCAGGAACACCTGCAGCAATCGCTACTGGAGCACCATGGAGAAGATGATGATCGGTTTATGGACATTATACCCGAATTCAATTGCAATGGTCGTGATACATTGAAAACAAAACAATTTCCCAACGAAAGTTTCATACGAAATGGCTATGGTCAATCATATTTGCCACGACCTAATATTGAGAATCTTAATTTTGATTTCAATTGCAATCAGCTGCAACAAGTGGTCGCTGTGCGAAACTATCTGCAAGGCGAGGCTTGGTAAGAATCGTTTGCTTTATGATGAAATCCATCCAAATCATATTAATTATTTGCATTCATTTCATAGTAAAAATATACAAAAACTGTTTGCTGCTGTTAATGGTCAGCAGCAATTACAAGGAGCCACGAATTCAACACGTTTGTCTCTCGGTTCAAGTTGGTTTAAAATGCGCCAACAGGTGACACATTTCTATCATTTAATGATCCTACAATATCAGGCGACAGATGATAAAGATGATGATGCAGATGCAGATGTAGATGATGAGGAGACCATGTCCCGGCATTGGTTGGAGGACTTACAACAATTGCTTAATCAACAATTGGACGCCGAGACATGGAAAACTTTATATTTTGCTGAAAATAGCAAGGGAAATGAATGTCAGGCTCCAGGCTATCATTTATATCATGGCATCTTGGAATGGAGATTAATGGATATTATACTTTTATCTCAAGGAGATAGAAATCATGAACAATTTGTGCGACAAATGGAACGTAATTTGGATGATTTAATATTATGTTCTTGGTATAATTATCGTAACAAGCATCGTCCCGAATTGATACATAGTTCACCATTCATTTGTCGTTGTACCAAAGAATTGTGGCTGCTCATCAAACAGCGCTTAATAGTTAAGAATCTGGACTTTTGGACACACTTTCATCAGGCCATGCAAAGGCTAAAGATCACACAAGGCCATGGACATAGTCAGAGTAAGTTCAAGTCAAGAGTAAGGAAGACCAAATTGAAGTTAATTAAGAATTATTTTGCTTAGCTGAATCTATCACATATAATATAGCCTATCATGAGTTCTATGCCTGGCTGCGTCTTGGTTTGGCACGTCTGGCCAGCGATCATGATAGTGATGGGTCTATGGCTGGAGATTATCAATGTTCAATGCTTTTACGGCAATTTCTTGCCACTTCTCCGGATGAGCAGCAACGTCGTGTCTATCTATGTCTCTTAGCTCCGCTTATAGAGCAAGCTAAGGATGCTACTGCTGCTTTGCCCGATATTCTGGGTCAACTATGGGAATGTTTGCATCGTTTGTTAAATTCCAATTTCCATGTCCAACAATTGGAACAATTGCCCCTCACCCAGGCCAGCGGTTTGGCCTATTTGGAGCGTTATACAAAGCTCGTGAATCAAACGCAATTGGATGATTTGAATCTTAGTAGCTTTAGCATGTTCGTTTGGCTATTGGGTCGAACAATGCGTTGGCATCCGTCGCAGGGACAAAAACTGTTGGGTCGTATATTTAGTAAATTTAGTGCAGCAAAATTATTGGCCCTCAATGAGTCTGGAATCCATCATATTATTGAGCTATTCCTATGCATATTATTGTCGCATGGATCGTTTGCCGATTTGGCCACCAAACTGAGAGAGATGCTGCTGTGCCTGGTGCTGGAGAAGTTGCCGCCAGGACGACGTCTTTTGGCTGCCAAAGGACATATGGCTGTGCTTTTGCTTCATGCCCGCAAACATCACAATATGGAGGATTATATTGCTAAACTATTGAGCCAATTGAATGCCATTCGAAATGATGTGGAAATTGGCGGAATCTATGCTAATACTTTGGAATCGATATTCGAATTGTCTGAGGATTTTAGTCTCGGCGAGCAGCTTTTGGTGGGTCCTTGGCTAACCATTTATGCGGAAAAGTGTGGACAAGCTTCGCAGGATCGTATATGGGAGATGTTGCACATGCTAATTGGACGTCTGAACGAACATCGAGGTGGAGCTGTGGCCATGAAAGATGCCCTACAGCAACACATTTTGCCCCTGCTCAAGATGCAATATGTTAATAATGCCCAAAGTCATAAGCTAACACAATTGCTGGCCGATTTTATTGGGATGGAGAAGGATAAGGAGCGAGATAATCTAATTGCGGGTCTTTTCCAAGGACCCGAACCGGCCAATATGTCGGCATCGGCACAGCTTTTGATACTTATTCTGCAAGCGGAGGGCAAAAATCCAACAAATTCCATAATGATCCAAGTTTGGGTTAAATCTTTGGTTCTTCTGACAGCCCAACATGAAGTGGTTGTGGCTCTAACCCAACATATTAGCCAACTGGAGGAGTTCCGGCAACTGCAATTGGAGCCAGCATCATTGCAGGCAAGTCGCGAACCCTTGTGTTCGTTTTTTCGAGCACTGGGCCAACGTGCCCAGCAGCAGGAGGAATCGGAGGGTCTGCACATGCGGATGCAATATAGCCAAAAGCTTCATGCTTATGTCTATCATTTCGAGCAATGGTTGCCTCCGGATCGTTTGCGCAGTGAATTGGGTTCCCGTTTCTTTAGCTTCTTGGCCATTGTTATCTACAATTGCCCCACGCTGGCCTATGTTCGATCGAAGCCCAGTTGTTTCTTTCACCTGGCTATGGTGAGATTTCTATTGACCACACAATTGCAGGCTGGAACACCGCCCGAGCCGCGTCTACCACAAATTGTGCATAAAATCTTTCCGGTATTGCTGCAAGGCATTGGACGTTTAGCTTATACGTCGGACACATATCTGGGCAAGACTCTGGAGCAGCTTATACACCATTGGACACCACATTTTAGTTTTACAACCAATGCGAAACTGGTGGCTCGCCCCTATTCCATTCTCCTGCAGGCCGATAATGATGGAGAGTTGGCTCAATATGTTTTAAATCAACTTACCAGCCAATTTCTGGCCGTCCAACGTCGCCAGGCGGGCACACATGCTGGTCTTATTATTACAATGCTGCAACAACTGATGGAAGGACTCAATGTGGAACAGGAGAGGGAGCTTCTCACTCTGTTGAGAGCCATTCATTCGCCCCTGCTTGAGCATATTATGTTTGTGGATGAACTTGAGCATAGTCGGGGCCAGGTTTTGGCCATTTATCGGATACTCGTCTCACTGCCAGTATTCAAATCATCCACAAAAGCCAAAGAGATTTGCTCAAGTGTCGTTTGCACGTTGGCCAAAAAGCATTTGGCTCATTGTACATATTTCTATTTCCAAATGCTTATCAAACTGGCTGAACAGGCACCAGAATTGATTAGACCATTGTTGCCGTTCGTAAAGCAAGAAGCAGAAATGGTAGAGCTTAAACGTGGCGCTGGCGAAGATGTGGGCATAAGAAAATGCCTTCAGCGATTGCAGCAGGTTTTCCCTCAGCAATAAATGAACAAAATCAACTCGATTGTTTTCTATTTGTATATAGTTTGCATTTAAATATAATACATTTTTATAATAACATTAAATTCGCAAAGAATTTTTTTTCAATCAAATGTAGTTGTGAAAATTGAAAATGGCGCCATTTAGTGTTGCCAGATGTCTGCACCTTAATTGGCAGCACTGTTTAGGCATATCTCTCAATTGTTTAATTTGCTTCCAACCAAAGTTTTGAAAAAATATATACACATGTATGTTTATTTCTCTGTTTAAAATAAATGAAATATTTTATTTCTTACTGAAAATTTAAATTGCCGTCAATAAATGTTCGCAATGCTGCCAGATATGTGGCAAACTGCTTACAAGTTGGCAGCACTGCCTACCGATATCGTTGTCGATAAATGCATATCCCGCCAAAATTATTGCGAACGGCGTGCAAAAAGAGAATACATATAAATATATTCTGATATTCTTGTGTTGTTTGGTTTGCTGCATTGTTGTAAAAGGAACTCCAGAAATTTTTGTTCAAAAGAGAAAAACAGTTAATAAATAAATACTAAAATGTCCCACGATGCCGAGCAATATATCCGAGACATACAAGTGGAATATATGGACTTTCTGGATGATGAAGAGGATCAGGGTATCTATGCTGGCCATGTCAAAGACATGATAGCCGAAAAGAGTAAGCGTCTGGTGGTCAATATCAATGATCTGAAGCGCAAGAACCCGGCCCGTGCCATGGGTCTACTGAGCAATGCCTCGGATGAGCAATTGGCTTTCGGTCGTGCCCTCAAGGAATACACATCGACTGTGGATCCCAGCTATGCCAAACAGCATGAGGATTTCTTTGTGGGCTTCGAGGGTTGCTTTGGCAATCGGCATGTCACGCCACGTTCACTGACCTCCGTCTATTTGGGTAATCTGGTCTGCGTCGAGGGCATTGTGACAAAGGTCTCTCTCATTCATCCCAAGGTGGTGCGCAGTGTGCACTATTGTCCGACCACACGCAAGGTTATGGAGCGTAAATACACAGATTTAACATCATTCGAGGCTGTGCCCTCGAGTGCCGTTTATCCCACCAAGGATGAGGATGGCAATCTGCTGGAAACAGAATTTGGTTTATCTGTCTACAAGGATCATCAGACACTGACCATACAGGAGATGCCGGAGAAGGCGCCAGCTGGCCAATTGCCACGCTCTGTGGACATTGTTTGCGATGATGATCTGGTGGATCGTTGCAAGCCCGGCGATCGTGTCCAAATTGTGGGCAATTATCGCTGTCTGCCGGGCAAACAAGGTGGCTACACCTCTGGTACCTTCCGCACAGTTCTACTGGCCAATAACATTTCGCTGCTAAGTAAGGAGAGCAATTTGGTCATTTCTCGTGAGGACATCATGCTGTGTAAGAAGCTGGCCACCAACAACGACATCTTTGAGCTGCTCAGCAAGAGTCTGGCCCCCTCGATACATGGTCATACGTATGTGAAGCAAGCCATTCTCTGCCTGCTGCTAGGCGGCGTGGAGAAGCTACTTCCAAATGGCACGCGTTTGCGTGGTGACATCAATGTTCTACTCATCGGTGATCCATCTGTGGCCAAATCCCAATTGTTGCGTTATGTTCTAAACACTGCCCCGCGGGCCATACCCACAACGGGTCGTGGTTCCAGCGGTGTGGGTCTGACTGCAGCAGTCACCACGGATCAGGAGACGGGCGAAAGACGTCTGGAGGCCGGTGCCATGGTCCTGGCCGATCGTGGTGTTGTCTGCATTGATGAGTTTGACAAGATGAGCGACATCGACCGCACAGCCATTCATGAGGTGATGGAACAGGGTCGTGTGACCATCTCCAAGGCCGGTATTCATGCCTCACTCAATGCCCGTTGCTCGGTACTGGCTGCTGCCAATCCTGTTTATGGACGGGTAAGCTAGATCTCACCATCTACTTGTGTCTCTCTATCTAAGTCCTTTTGGTTTTTGCAGTACGATCAATACAAGACGCCCATGGAGAATATTGGTCTACAAGATTCATTGCTATCACGTTTCGATTTGCTTTTTGTCATGCTCGATGTGATTGACAGTGATGTGGATCAAATGATATCCGATCATGTGGTACGCATGCATCGCTATCGTAATCCCAAGGAGGCAGATGGTGAACCACTCTCAATGGGCAGCTCCTATGCGGACTCTCTGTCCTTTGTATCCAACCAAGAGGAGGTAAGATCCATCTCTAAATCAAGCCCCAGCCAGCTATCTATTAACTCGTCGTTTCTGTCGTTTTTCAGAAAAAGGATACCGAATTGTATGAGAAATATGATGCCTTGCTTCATGGCAAGTCACGAAAACGTCATGAGAAGATTCTGTCGGTGGAATTTATGCGCAAATACATACACATTGCCAAGTGCATGAAGCCCAAGCTGAGCGAACAGGCCTGCGAGGCCATTGCCAATGAGTATTCGCGTCTGCGTTCCCAGGAGGCGGTTGAGAATGATGTGGCACGCACACAACCGATTACGGCCCGTACACTGGAGACACTGATTCGTCTGGCCACGGCGCATGCCCGGGCACGTCTGTCCAAAACGGTGACCATGGTTGATGCCCATTCCGCCATTGAGTTGGTACAGTTTGCCTACTTCAAGAAGGTTCTCGAAAAGGAACGCAGCGGTGGTCATAAACGTCGTCGTGATGGCGCCTCTTCGGGTGAAGAGGACAACGAGAACGACAATGGCCATGAGAGTACAACACGTTCGGCACGCACCAAGCGTACCCGCACCGATCCGGCGGCGGACACTGATGATGATGATGAGATCGAGACCCCACAGCCGGATGCCGGTGATCTTACTCGTCGTGAGACCCGCCGTTCGATACCCTCACGCCAGAGCCAACAAACCGCCCAGAGCAGTGAGGACCAGCAGCTGACATCCACAGCTGGATCAACAACCCAGGAGCCTGCAGTTATCTCAGATTCTCGTCTGGCCGCCTTTAAGAATGGGCTGCAGCGTCTATTCCGGGAGGCACGCGAACAGAGTTTAGCCCTTACTCGCATCACGGCGGCCATCAACGAGAACAATCCGGAGACATTCTCTCCGGGTGAAATCGATGCCGCCGTCCATCGCATGACCGAGGACAATCAAATTATGGTCGCCGATGACATTGTATTCCTTATCTAACAACCAAATCTCATCTCAATTCTCATCCAACTATATTCCATCCCACATATATATAGAGATTCATTCCAATCATTAAACAATTCTTTGCCATTTCTTCATTATCTAATTTCACATTCATATATATATTTTGGTTAAGTTTTAAACATATGTTCGTAATATTTTCTTTTTTTTTATGTTTATTTGATAACCTAATAAAAAGTTCATTAAAGAAATAATAATAATTACAATAATCGAACAATTGGCAGTTCAGTTTCAAATCGAATTGAGTGGATTTCCACCAGGAAGGACGCAGGATTTTGAAAATTTTTGAGCAATTGCACTTTATCAACAATTAGTTGAATAGTTTTAATTTCAAAACTATTGAGCCTTGATTTTAAACAATTTTTAGCACTAGAAATCTTTATGGAAGCAAATGTTAAGGGATTCAAATTTGAAATTTGAATTACTTTTGAAAACAATTTATAAAAAACAACAAGAAACGTTAGGGATTCGAAAGAAAAAACTTTTCCCTTTTAATTGAAAGTTGTTTAGAATGTTAATTACATAGTTTCGAATTTCAAAACTAATGAGCCAAGCATTAGTCTTAGTTTCAATATTTTAGCACTAGCATTTTTTAAGGTAGGAAATATTTCATTGTAGATTTAATTCAATTTGAAAACATTTTTCGAGAGAAAAGCAAATATAATCTTAAGAAACTGAGATTATTTTCGATTTTACTTAGTCTGCCAGAAAATTCTTTACATCGAGATATAGTAGATTTTTTTTGTTTTTTGTTTTATTAACTAGCTTATAATTAGATAATTTCAAATTGATTGTGACCAATTTTGACTCAGTTTTTGTTTTTACTTTTAATACTTGGACTTATTTTACAAGGTTTTCACTATGGTTTTTTGTTGTTTATTTGGTTTTAAATCTGATCTCAAGTTGAATTACATTTTGTATATATAAATATATAGAGCTGCCAGTTAAAACTTATGTTTAGACAGAGAAGAAAACAAAATGTTTCTTAGGTTTAGTTTAAAATTCAAATCAAATAACACACACACACAAAGAGACAACATTCATCAAATCTAGCAACATTAACTCTAAAGCGACTATAAATTTCTCATAAATGATATAGGGGGAGGGGTGTTTGGGGGGGGTATTTAAGGACTGAGAGAATATTTGGCTAACGATCAAAGATTCACCACATTCTTGAGATCCGGTGGCAGTAAACTCTTCATACACTCAATCTGGGCACGAATCTGCTGCTGTGTAGAGTTGCCACTAAGAGGAGCACCACCAGCAGCACTTCCATTGGCAGTGCTCAGCCAGGAGATTCCCTCAATGCCCTGTGCTGTGTTGTTATCACTGTAGAGATTCAGTTTTTGTTTCAATTTGAGTATCATATCAATTATCTCCACCTCTTGCTTATCATGGGCCCAATGCTCTAAATTGGCCTCCGATAGGGCCTGTAATTGAAGATCCTGTAGGGTTAGTTGCAGCTCGCGATGTCGCGACTCGTACCATCCGCGAAAATTTGGCGAACGAAAGAAACGTCTGTATAGACCCTTCCAATCACCCTTCACGGGTGATGTTAATTGGGGCCCAGCCAATTCAACGGTGGCCAGAAAATCATCCAATTTAAAGCTACTGGCATTTGGTGCCGACTTAAATGGACTAATATCCTTTTGCAGTGGCATCAATGTGGCCATATAACGCTCCAATGGTATCATAAAACTTTGCGTCAACTCCAACAAATGACGTCGAATGAGAGCGGTTTGTACATGCTCCGGCCGTTTGGTTTTCATCCCCAGCAAAACTTTCTTAATCAATGTTTTATCCTTCTTCAGATATGGCTTATATTTGGTTAATAGACCAGAGGTGGATGCAGATGTGGAGGATGATGAAGTGATATCGGAAACACCACCACCATTGAGTATATTATGGGCACTGGTTGATGTGGGCTTCATCAATGATGATGAGGCATTTCGTGAGTTCTTATGGAACTGAAATTGCAGTTGCAATAATTGTTGCTGCAATAAACAAAACAAAAACAAAAAAGGTACAAAATTTTTCATTTCAAATTCATTATGAGGGAAGATTGTAGAGACTTTATCATACCTGATTGTCCACCAGACGCAGCATATGTGGCCAATCTTTGAGCAGTTTAATGAAAAATGGATTCGTAACACCCAAAATGCAGGCCGGTGGTCCCGTCTTATGGGAACAATCGTGGGTAAATTCCCGAAACTCGCTGTCATGTATTGTGAAATATGGACGCGCCTCGGCACAATATTCCAAGGGTGATATAAGTGCCAGCAGGGATTGCACCATATGAGAGCAATCCGATGGTGAGGTGGCCACCACCACAATGGGTTCGGCGGTTATGACAAGCTCCCAGAGTGTATAGATTTGCTCTAGGACCATGCTTAAACTACGAAATAGATCAATTTCATTGACCGATGGCAAAATGATGGTCATCATTGTGGCCACTTCGGCACTGGAAGATTTGTTGTTGGACTGCTGTTCAATGTGGTTTGATGATGATGATGATGGTGGTGCTGATTTGCTGCTGCGACCGCTGCTCTGGGCTCTGGGTATGGTTATTTGATAATTATAACCAAGTAGGGGTAAATTTAACATTTGTCCGACCCTCAGACCGGGCCAATGACTGTTAATCTGTTCGCTGGCCCGCATTATCACATCCATGCCCTCGTCAAAGTATCGCGGGGCCAGCTGGGATAGCATGTCATAGTAGAGATTGAAAAACGGTAGCCTGGTGATTATGATGAAACTCTTTTGGAAATAACCGCGCGGCAGATTTGCATCACGTTTCTGTCGAAAGTAGACGAAACCCCAGAAATGGGAAGCATCCTGGCGCATGGATGGTGCACAATCCCCATTGTATTGGGTGATGGGCGCATAGGCTCTGGGTTTGGACAGGGCACGCAAACGCATATGGAATTTGGTGTCGCCCATGCATCCCGAATTTGAGTCGGGGAAGGCCATATAGCAAATGTTGCTAACTTCTGGATCACTGGGAACAAATTGTGGTGGATAGACATGTTCCAGGGCCTGGCCTAAGTTCAAATCAAATGTGACCACACAAAAGCAATGGATCCATTGTGAAAAGTGTATCCAATCGTTGGTGGCATTATCATTGGGACTGCTGGAATTGGGATTGTTGATATTGCTATTGGATTCCAAAGCCTCTGCTGGTTGCTTCTCTCTTGGGTTAACTCTTCCTGTGGCCGTGGTCGTCGCCATATCTGCAGGATGACGGTGATCCGATGTTGTAGACTCTTTGAACTGACGTTCGGTGTTCATTATTATAAAAGAAACATTTACATTCGCATAGGAATTGCTTAATCTCTACTTTCACTTTTGTATTTATTTACACACGTAAACTAGCGGTGGGAGACACATCGATAGACATCAACAACCGATTGTCGATTGTTACAATTGTGAAATCGATAGTATGTTCACAATATCGATACCATCGCCTCGACTTGAGTATACCCTGCATTAAATGAAATACCATCAAAACATAAAATTAACTTATATATTCATTAATTGAAATAAAATAATAGACTTTATAGAATCCACAATTATAATTTTAGTGTCAAAATTTTATAACATAACATCGATAGGTCACAACGATACATTTTTCAACACTAATTGGAAATTTCATCAAACCGCCATAAATAAGTTTATTGTTGTCATAGTTGTTTTGATTCTTCGATCCAATCTCCTGGAGAAACTTGCTCAGAATGCCCATTGGTGTATTCCAAGCCGTACGTGAAGTCAGCAGCGAAGATGCAGTAAGTAATCCCCATGGCAGCCCGTTTTGTTCACAGATTGATTTCATGGTTTTCCCGCCCAGGTGCATGTGGCGGCAAATCTGCTCAAAGAGCACTCTGGAAAATTGAAATGGAAGACCCAACAGACTGGCGAGAAGTCTGCCTATGTGATATTAGAATTCAATGAACCCCAACAAATCACGGCCATTGATATAGGAAACGAGCATTCGGCCTTCATTGAGGTAATGGTCAGTCGCAGTGGCTGCCAACCGAATGACTTTAATGCCCTTCTCTTGTCCAGCTCGTTTATGACTCCCATTGAGAGTAAGAACTCCAGCAATTTAAATCGTGTGCGTTGCTTCAATGGCGATGCCTTGTGTTCGACGGCCTTGCCAGATAAATGGAAACTGGTGAAGATTATATGCACCCAGCCATTTAATAAGCATGTTCAATATGGTCTTTCCTTCATCAAAATACATGTTCATGGAAGTCCCCCAGCGGCAGTGGCTAGTAATACGGTTAGCGCTTCGGCGACTCCCAAGACAAAGTCCTTGGTGCCGGAGAAATTTAAACAGTTTGGTATATTTAAAATGCGTGAGGAATCACCCGATTCGGAATCAGAGAGTCAGGTGGCGCTCTTTCAACGTTGGAAGTCAACAAGAGGTGAAGCAACAGCTTCAGCTCCCACACCAGCGACAACAGCTGCTGCCATACGCGATGCATCAAGTGGATCAGGATTGCGGCGATTGAGCCAAACAAGACCCTCCCCACTGACTGTAACACCCAAGCCCAAGGCAAAGCCATCTGGAGCAGAAACTAAATCAGAGACCAAGACACTTGATCGCAATCGGGAATCCCTTTTGTTTGGCGACGACAATGATGATGACAAAGACGAGAACTCGGATAAAGTTCCCATTGAAGATGCCAAACTGCGGCGTCTAAGTAAACATATTGAGGCGGACAAGAGCCGAAGGGAGAACGAGAAAGAGAAGGAATTGGAAAACAGTAACAAGAAGAACAAATCAAAACGTTTATCCATAGACAAGACAGAGGCAAAAGTAGAAAGTCCAAGTCGAGCGCCAAAACGTTTATCCTCCTCCCTCGTAGACCAGGGCAACCAAGGTACTCCAGCCAAGAAGCATAAAAAGGAAGAGATTGAACTTCAGTATCGACCCTTTAATCAATTGTTGCGTGGTGTGGTTTTGGTTATAAGTGGTATCCAGGTGATTTAGCATTAGAATTAAATTGAATTTTAAATAATATTCATAATATTTCATTTCCAGAATCCCGATCGTGCTGATTTACGTTCCAAAGCTGTGGCCCTGGGAGCTAAGTATAAAGCAGACTGGGAATCTGGTTGCACTCATCTTATGTAAGTTTATCAAAACTCATTCGCATTTATATTCATTTATATTCATCTCCAGATGTGCCTATAAGAATACACCCAAATACAATCAAGTCCGAGGCAAGGGAAAAATTGTGACACGCAGTTGGATTGAGAAATGTTATGCTTTGAAAAAGTATTTACCCTGGCGACGTTATGCCTTGGATACCAATGATTTGGGTCAACCGGAAAGTGATGTTGAGTTGCTTGACGAATCGATGAGACCGCAAACTAAATTAAACAATCAGAACGACAATGATGATGATGTTGATGATGAAATGGATGTGGAATTTGTACCGCAGGACAAAGAAAACATTACACACAATATTTCGTCAGGCATTGACACTGAAGACGAACTAGAGCGAGTTGCTGAAGGTTGAACAAACTAATTTTGCACTTAATTTAAGTTTTTTTTGTTGTTTTAATCCTGCTTTTTGTTGGATCAATTACAGAAAACAAACGAAAGAAGGAACCAAATGAGATCAAAACCAAATCTCGGGATGTCTATGAAGTTAGCACAGATGAGGAGGATTACCTAAATGAAAAGAGGCAACAGATTCATGTTGGTATTGATTAACTTTAACTTATATATATATATAAATTTATGTACTCTAAATTGTTTGTTACATGTAATTCTCTAGTAAGTTATTATATAATTAAATAAGATAATTTTAAATATGCAAAGCGTTCGGGTTCACTAAGAGAATATTGTACGAGTATTTCCACCAAAACGTTTTATGAGTTTATAATTCTGATTAAGATTTCCATTTCTTTTTTTTTTTGTTTTTGTGTTACTTGATTATTTAAATAAGTATTTCTTTATTTTTTATATATATATATATTCCGAATAATTATTATTAACTTGTGCTGCTGTCTGTTTGTTGAATTGTTTGTCTGTTGAAAAGTTCTAATGAAGTTTTGGCTTATCGTTTGATAAGGATTTCATTATCATTTGTGTTTGCCTATGCTTCAGTTTCTATGGGTTTTAAACTTAGCTTAAGAACAATTATCCTTTAGTATGAAAAGTTCTAAACAAGTTTTTGCCTATCCTTTGATAAGGATTTTACTATATTTATTCATCTCATTCTATTCAGTTTTTATAGGTTCTAAACTTAACTTACGAACGATTGTCCTTTAGATAAGAAGCTTTGCAAAGCTGCAGTAAAGCTTAAGGAGTTACATCCTGCCACAATTTTAAGCTAAAAGCTTTCCAAATAGGTTTGTGCTTTGGTTAAAATGATTCTTTTTTTTTTTGACATAAATTAAGCAAAAACAATGACCATTAATAAAATATGAAATTTGCATCAATCAGAAAACGCAATCGCCGCATTTGTTGGGCAAATGAACTTTAATAATCTTGGTATTTTAGGATGGTTGGTTAAATACGTCATTTATTCATTTATCTCGTGGATCAAGTTTATCTCTCTCTTTGTGAGAGAGAGCTTATCTTTGGCTTATGATCTATGTATTGCACAATGGGTGTTACTCGAGTTTATCATTAGGTATACTTATACTTAGCTTAAATATTACTACAGTATCTTTATTTAAATTTATGAAAATGTTACTTAAACATTTTCCTTTAATATTCTTTTAATTTAATAGATGGTCGATATTTAATCTACTGTTTGTTTCGACGAATTGATGTGTGTATCTTGTATAGGTAAGTGCAGTCTGCAGTAATAAAAGCAATGCTAAATACTCACTTCAGTAAACTGAAAGTATTTGTCGAGTTGAATGTGTTTTGATATTATTCTATGAAACTATAAAATGAATAGGTTATCTAAAGCTTTGTCATGGTATTGTCTACTAATTGGTTGGTCCTCTATGATAGATATGAGGAACAACAAGCAAATCTCAATTTCAATGCAAAAAATTGTAGATTAATGAATCATTTTTATTTCAATTTCATTTGCAAGAATCCAGAAATCTTTCTACACAATTGATGAACTATACTAAGGCTTAATTACTTTTTAAAAAAGGGGAGAAGTGGAATTGTTGGTGGTTTTAAATTCCGATCTGTTATTTCCTTTCGATGATCAGTACATAAAGAGACTTGAAAATTAGTTGCAAATTATTTGACAAGGTTTTTGTTTCATAATCGAGTGACTTATGACTGTCCTTTCGACTGTGGAGTATGAAAAAAGGTCTAAGCTATTGCTTTCATTAACCTTTTGGAGAAACAGACTAATGATACTTGGACTCCAATGGCTGGGCAAGCTGCAGGATGTGTTTCAGAAGCTTAGCTATCTAGAGTCCTGTAGCCGTGACATTGACTCCTTGATTTAAAAGTTGCTATAATCTCAGTATATATTAATAGATTCTTTATTATTTAGCTCTAATAAAGTCTTTAATTATTATTATTACTCATACATAGCTTAAACCTTATTAACTAGGCAAGAAAATCATGTTCCTGTTCTGCGTTTCCGAATAAATTAGTCCGATTCGGTATCGATGTTATCTCTTGCTTTTGATTTTTAATAAATTTGTCCACTTGATTTCCTTTGAAATCCTTTGCCATTTAGACAGTGAATTACATCGAATACATTTTTATAGTCTAAAATGGTATATTAAAGTCGGAAAAATGTATGTAACAGGCAGAAGGAAGGAAGCATTTCCCATAAAGTATATATAATTTTGATCAGGATCAACAGCCGAGTCGATCCGTCCGTCCGTCTGTCCGTATGAACACGTAGATCTCGGAGACTATAAGGCCTAGAGTCACCAAATTTGGTACTTAGACTCCTGTAATAACTACGGTGTTCGAGTTTATTTCAAATTTTTGCCACGCCTACTTACGCCTCCGAAAATTAAATAAAACTGATTTTCTCGAAAACTAACAAAGTTAAAGTCACCAAATTTGGTATGTAGACTTGCTTGGTAAGCGCGCAGATTATAATTTTTTAAATATTTGGGCACGCCCACTTTCGTCTCCATAATTTAGAAGAAACCGATTGCCTCCCGCAATTTGTTGAGTATCGTAATCAAATTGGGCAGACTTATTAATCTTATAAATTTCGACCAACCTATCAAATATTTTTGAAATCGGGCTAAAAACATGGAAAATATACATATAAACGAGGCGGTCCATAAGGACGGAGCTGGCCGTAAGCTAGTGGCGGCGCTAGAGTGCTCGCGTGCTTTTGTGAGCGTGAGCGAGATAGCATATGCTATGAGGTGAATTTAATAGACGACGACGAGACGACTTACTTCATTATTTTAATTTTCAATTCCAAAACGTATTGGTTATTAATCTGATTTCAGTTTGAAAATGATTAGAAAACGAAAATGTTTAGTTCCAGTTAAAAAAAATCAATTAAAATACGGAATTGTCTAGTTTATCCATATTTTAGTAAGCTTTTTAGATCATGTTGAAGGATGTCCACTGTGGACAAACTGTGGACTTTTTTAAACAATGTCCACTGTGGACAAACTGAAGGTGGAAATTGAACTAATTTTTAATCTACTATTAAACTATTTGGAAAATAAGTGTAGAAAATATCGTTTTAAACTTGAAGAAACTTAAAAAAAACTAGAAAAAAATGTATAGTTTTTCTTCTATCTATGTGGATGAGATGAAATCTATATGAGATTTTTTCAGATTACATGTTGTGATTTCGTGGCATGCAAAAGCGGATGTTAGGCACGATGAAGGGCGTGGAGGTGGGGAAGGGGGAGCGCGTTGCCCCTGGTATACACCGGGGGTAGGTATTGATTACAAATTTGAAGCAATTGCAAATTTATGTAAAGTGAAAACAAATGTTCAGTTGCTTGAGTTTCGCATAGGCTCATGGGATATTCATAGGTGTGGCAAAGTGGGTGTGCGTGTGTGTGTGTGCCCAGTGATTCCTTTTTGCCAACATTGGAAGCGTCGTCATTCTTATCGCGACTGCGCAGCGACCGCATCATTGCCGCATCGAAGCATCTTCTTTGTGGATTTTATAGATTCCATTGGCATTTATGCACGAACACATACATATGTACATATATACATACACATATATAGTAGCATCTAAGTATGCAGAATACATACAGACATATGTACTATATCGATATGGTGGCATTAAAATTTAACAGCAACAACCCCAATGCCCCCTGGCCCCTGCCACCTGCCCCCTTGCTTGAACGGCGGTTTTTGTGCGCCACCACTAAAAACGGGCAAGAGCAGCAGCAGCAGGACATTTGCCAAAAACACGTGCACATTTATATTTATTCTAAACAAAGGAATAAAAAAAAAGTTGTGCGTTTCATCGTCGTCGTCGACACATGAGACCAGCAGCTATTGGAATTGAAGGAGAGTGAGAAGAAGGAGGAGGAGTAGAAGAAGTAGCACGATGTGGTTGTATGGAGGATTAGGTGGGTAGGTGTGGGTAAAGCCAAAGTTTCTTCTGTTTTTTTTTTTTTTTATTTTTATTCCCAAGTCAAACGCATTTGGCCGTTAAGGACATTAGTGTTGTGTATTTCAGTTGGTTTTTATTTCAAGTTTTTACAGTTGGCCCAGCTATGTACGATCCGTGGTCTGTAGTCCGTGTCCTTGTCCTTGTTACTGTTCCGGTTCCTGAGGGCTCGTAAAGCGCAGTTCGGGCATCCGAGCCTAAGCGAAATTTCATTGCTTTCACTTTCCACTTTTATGTCTAGAGGCAATGCCGACTTTGCCATTACTCTATAACATTCAAATGTCTCGCCCCATTTCATTTAATATGCATTTATGTATATATGCTCGTGATATTTTATATTAGTGTTTCGTTTTCAAATAAAGGCTTTGAAATGTGTTTGGTTAGATAACCCAAGATGACTATTACTTAAATACGATTTCATAAAGATTGATAAAGAAACAGATAAAAAGGAAATAGCCTTAAGGATCTCTCATGAAGAGAAGAGAAAATGAAAACATCTGAAGACGAAACACTCTTGATTCACACTGAGTTTAAATTAGTGAAAGATCGCCCACAACTAAATCGAGAGAGGGAATCCGAAAAGGATTGCGACTTGGAACAATTGGTAATGAAACATCTGTGATTAAGAAGAGAATGCAAAATAAACATAATTGGAAATGAAACAGTTATCGTTATAGACAGGTTGAATGTCGATTTCGAATGCAAAAGAAACAGGTTAAAGATCGTTTTCAATGCAAAAGAAAACAATTTGCAACTGAAAAAGTCATAATAGACAGATTAAAGATCGTTTCATTCCTCAAGGGGAATAAGGTAAATAAAGCTTTAACAGAGATCGCTTAAAGCCAAAGTCGTGCTGAATCGATGGAACAAATCATATGGAATCATAGTTTTAAGTTAAGTTAAGTAAACACTTCTTTTTGTTCTTTTATATCCACATTTCTTTTGATGGAACAACTGAAAATGAAATAACCTCAAATAATGGTTAAGTAAATACAATCAATGGCTGTAGTTTGGCAAAAATCATTTCAATATTGTGGAATTTTTAGAAGAAGCGGTAATGCAAGTCAGAAAACTTTAAGGCTTATACTTAAGAAAAGAAAGAGTTGGGAATTGATCGTCGTTACATGGATATTAACCTCATTAATGTACCCTTTGTGCCCTATACGGTAGCCTTCCACCCTGTGAAGGATGCTTGCATAAAAGAAACTGAATGTGAGTTCCTTTATCTTCAGTTGAAGGCCTTGGTCTCGGTCTCGGTCTCGGCCGCGACATTGGCATCTTTGCATTAAGCCAACATTCGTCTGGTTGAGGCTCGCACCCCGTTCTGTCAATCACACAGAGAGAAAGAGATAGAAAGGAAGAGTAAGTGGGAGGTATGTAGGTAGGTAGCTGGGTAGGTGGTAAATGCCAGACGAGACGCACCCTCAAAAGAAGTGCCAGTAGACGACGCACCACCAATGCAACTCAATCCCCCAATTTCTACCAACGTCCTCTCCTCTCCTCTCCATCATATTTCACTTTTGAATAGTGCAAAAAAGTGCACTCAACCAGCAGAATCAACGACCCTTTCCCTTTCCATGCTCCATCACACCACTTGAGCATTGGCATAGCCACCACCATTTCACTTTCATTCACATCTCCAGTGATTTCTCATACTCTAGTTTTAAGTTGAGCTTGAGGCACTTTTGCACCTGCAACACGAGTGTCTCTGGGTGGTTGCAACTAAACCTGCGGCCAGAAAATGATTCTATGTCAACATGACATCAAGAGCTGCAATGCCTCGATGCAAAGCAGAGCAGTCGACGTTGACGTTTTGCTTGGGGGATGCTAAACAGAAAAACGGTAACAGAAATAAAAAGGGGTTAGAAACTCTCGTCGTCTCTTGCTCTTGCCCACTCCCTCTTATTTGGTTATTTGTCTCGTGTCTGTCTAGTGCATCTAACGGTGCAAACTGTGCTGAGTGGGTGGCAGCCTTTTGTGCAACTCAAGTGCATGTCGTCATCATCGTCGTCGTCGTCGTCGTCGTCATCGTCCTCGCTCGTCCTCGATGTAGTCGTAGTCGTTGTTGGATTCAGCGCCCCGTTTGCCCGTCGTGTTAAGTGCTCCCAAACAAAGCAGGGAACCCATAACCCTAGTCCCACACTATATTACACGCTTTACATCCCCCTCTTCCCATCCTTCTCTTTCTGTTTGGTGGGGGGATACATGACGCGTGATTTCTGTACAATTTAACCCCATTTTGTTTTAGGGAACAGCTGCAGCAGCAACATCTAAGCATCACTACCACATATAAACCTGATGACGCACACTTCCTACTCCATCTGCCAATGGCTTCTTTACCTCTTCCTGTGCCCTGTGTGAAATTTCACTTTTTTCCACTCCTATTTTACTGCAATTGACGCCTCTCGTTTGCCCAAGTGGTAGCAAAGTATAAAGATTAGGAGCAATCCTCAGATGTCTAACATTTAATTGCAATGCCAGTCGCACAAAAAAAAAAAAGGATGAAAAAACACATTCACCACCATAGCCAGTCCAAAGGGTTAAGTTGCAAACTAAGAAAAGAAAAGCGAAAACAAGACAGAAAACAAAAACAGAGAGGAAAGCTGAAAGTCTAAGTAATTTGCATACACTCAGAAAAAATAAAACACATTTAAATGGTAACGAATACTTACAGAAACTATATTTTAATTCATAGAAACGATTTCCAAAACTTGGGATTTCTTCTAACTTAGGTTTCAATTATCCAAACTAGGTGTTGGAGAAACTTTACCCCTTAAAGTATGCCATAGGCTGGAAAAGTATTCAATTTTTGCACCAAATTTATATCTTGTAATCTTCTTGGTCTGCTTCTTGCATACTTTTGGGGGCAAATTTACCTCATTTCCCCCCCTAGATCAGCATATGTTTAAAGTTAGTTATATGTGTGATTGTTGACTGATCACTAACTAAGTAACGCCTTCAGTGTGTCTCCCAATTCAAAATATCACATTAACAACAAGAAGAAACACTCTAAAACTTACAACAGATTTTTCACCAAAGGATCAGGGACGTCCAAGACAAGCAAGCAAGACAAGCGGCATAGACAGGGCAGTATTGAGTCAAAAAACAAGTGAATAAGTAAGTGAACTTGTAAGTCTGGCAGGAGTTTGTAATAGATAGATAGCGATAGCAATAGCGATCCATTGCTAAAATTTACCTCGTCGCTAACTATGCTGGGCATGTCTTTAGAAGCACTTCCATCAGTTTTATACCAATTCTGGAGTAAAATCTACTACAATTTCCTACAGAGACTTTCCTGTGAAATTGGCAAATAATTTGAATGATAATTTAAACATGAAAAATAAATGAAACAAAAACGAAGTAGATAAATTGACTTTTTCTCTTGTCCTTAAAAGGTCCTTAAAAATGTCTTTTATTATATGTTTAGCGTTCTGTTGGGTTTATTTGTATCAAAATTGTTGACTAATGAAATTGATGATCTAAAAGTTACTTGCAATTAGAAGATAGATAAGATAAGAGATTTCTCGACTTTTTCTGCAAGTGTAATATAAGGACAAGCTAATGAATGTCAAAACATTCTGCTATGTATGCACATATGTAGATTTACCCCCTACTTGTCGCACAGCCAGCCAGCATATATGTATACGCAAAGCTAAATTATTTGTCAATGCAACAAAACATAAAGTTTGAGACGCTATTGAAATAACGAGCCCAGCAGCAACCAGGAATCCATTCCAACCATTCCATCCAGCAGGCCAAAAGGAACCAAGTGTAAAGAATGTGAAAAGAAAAACTGATTGTAAAGCCTGCACGAAAAAACACAAAAAGTGAAAATGAAGAGAAGGAGCTAAGTCTGGGTTTGGGTCTGGTTCTGGGTCTTTTGTTTTGTCATCTTGCTTGTTATACTTGTACATGTGTCACATTTAAGACGAAGCAGGAGATTGGCGAATAGGAGGAACAGGGCAGAGGCAGGGTGAGATGGACATGAAGTGCGACAAGGTGGATAAGTGTAAGGAGAGTGAAGAGGGAAGAGCTGCACTTGAACTACACGACAAACGCAACCGATAACGATAAATGTACGTGATGTAAGTTGCTTGCCAATGTGCGGAGGCTGTGTGGCATGTTTAGAGTGTTAGAGGGGGGAATTTGGGGCGGGGGTTCATTTATTTTTGTGCCATTAAGGGATGCAAGCAATTGCAGTTTGCTTCACAACAAAAAAACAAGAAACAGGACCATGGGGTCTCGTCGTCTGTGTCATCTACTGCAGCTGCTTAGGCAAACAACAAACGAGAGAGACACAGCCAGCGCCTCAAAGTATGTGATATTTTATTTGCATATTCATATGCATATGTTGTATACACATACATACATACATACATCTATGTTGTGTGCATGAGTGTGTGTGAAAGTAAATTTATACACATTGTGTGTAATGAGCGAGGCTAGTCCAGTGAGCTTTTCGGTTTTGCTGGCCAAATGAAAGGTAAGAGTAACCTTTAGGAATGGGAGGTCAACCCTCATCGTGTGTATGTTTATGTGTGTGTGTGTGTGTGTATGTGTGTGTGCCTTGTGTCCGCGTGTTAGTGGGGGCTCCGGTTAGCTTCGAGTCCCTTTTACTTTTCAGTTTTAGGCAGTTGGAGTAAGGAGTTTTCATTAGAAAACTTTTTGTGCATGTTTTTTTTTTTTGTTTTTTCTTTCCGCCAACATCATTTTCAGCAAAAACGTTATAACAAAAAGGGTTCATCTCCACACACTACACCCAGTGTGTGTGTGTGTGTGTGTGTGTGTGTGTGTGTGCGTGGCTGCGTGTGTGTAATAAGATAGCATTAGTTTTAGCCTAGGGGAAGGCTGCTTATGAGGTTTCGAGTACCCATTCAATATGAACAAAGAAAATCAAATACTTTTTCACATTTAATTTTTTCTTTTTTATTATTATTTTGTTCTTAATTTAAATTAGCAATTAATGACCATTTATCGATCCTTTTTTAATTAATTTTTTCTTGGCTTTCTCTTGCTATTCATCCCAAACATATTCAATTTTGATTCCTTAATGATTCGTGAATGATTCTATAAAGATTCCTTAGTGAATAATGATTTATTAATGATTTACCAATGATTCAGTGATGATTCCTTTGTGATTCCTTAATGGTTCCTTAATAATTCCATTCCTTTATGTTTTCTCAATGATTTCTATCGTATTGCTGGTTAAAGTGATCATAAATCATAAATGAATCCTACTCTCGACTCTTCATGAAATCTTCCATGTTTTAATCAGTTTCGAGTCATATTAAGCATATGTAAGAGACATTTTATATGAATCTTATATTTAAATCGTCGAAACGTTTCACAACAGACTCCTTTCTAACATAACTGTCTTTCAAATGTTACAAATACCATGGCGAATGTTGAATAGTAGTAAATTTGCTGTGCTGCCTTCTGACTACGCCTCTGCATTCTGACCTAAACCTAAATCTAAACCCTACACCCATACACGGGTACCCGTACCCATGACCGTGCCCGTGCCCGTAACATTACTTTTTCGGAGAGATAAACGCGAACGGCGATTTAGATATTTTAGACATGCGTGTGCAAAATTCCGTCGCGACGTCGTCACCCTACCCTGAAATGAAAAACAAAAAGACATTGTCTGTTCCTGACATTTTGGTCCTTGGACCAACCCCGAATCTCTATACAATATGTATGTGCCGTCTCTCCCCCCCCTCCGCCCACGCGCCACTTTGCCCCCTCTTGCCCGTGTCACTTTGCAACAACTAAACACGCTTAATTAGAAAGTAGCTGCGGTCGCTGGTCAAAACGGCAACTTGGCATCTACGCAGCGCCCGCTCATTTTTCAATGCCGAAAAACAGAAACTCCAACCCTAACCCACACGACTCAGTCTACCAGAAGCCGCTCTTTTTGGTCAACAGCATTTTTATTATTTTCGTTTTTTTCCTGGTTTTTTTTTTGTTGGTTGCTTGTTATTTTATTTATTTAATTCTTTTTTTTTTTTTTTTTTTGCTCATTACGCTGGCCACTGGCGGATGCTGCCCGAGCCTGAACGTCACGCACATATGAATACTTGTATGTGGAATTAATCACTTGGGGTTTTTTTTCGGGGGTCCATCCTCATGCTCTAAAGTTATTTGGTGATGCGTTGCGAATGGTTTGTTTTGGTGGAAGACGAAGAGAGAGAGAGAGAGAGAGAGGGGGGGGATGGGAGACAAACAATTTGCCTTCAACCTAGGCATATATTTGGCCATCTACCTCCCTGTTGGCCAGCTAGAGAGCCATTACTATGCAGGCAGATCGATAAAAAGTCGACGTTGACGTTGCCGCTACCGCAACCGTCGACATGTGTGAAATGCGCGTATTAAAATTAAAAAAAAGGCCAAAAAACGCACACACACACAAAAAGGAGAAAAAACAGAAGCAGGATGCATATATAGATATGTTCCTCTATATATTGATTTATACATACATATGTATGTATGTACACATAGTGCTAAGGGGAGCTGGCACCTGTACTCATTCTCCTCCTACTCCAACACCGCCGCCGCCGCCGCCAGTCTTGTCCTGCCCACACCAAAAACAACGTCCTACAACAAAAAAAGGGAGCCAAAAAAATGAAAGGATTTTCCTTCATTGTATTTTGGCGATTTTGATGTGCTCCACCAAAAGCAGCACACAAAAATTATATCCCCCCCCCCTTTCCTCGTAACATCCAAACACTCACACAAACAAATGCTTTTTGGCTCAGGCGTAAGCTCGTTTTAGATAAGGTGACTAGCGGCGATTGTTTGGAATTTTAATGCACAAGTTTTTATAGCACATATATTTCCAGCATGACTACAACGGGGGGTTGTGTGTGTGTGTGTGTGTGTGTGTGTGTGTGTGTGTGTGTGTGATGCGGCTGAAGGTGGTCAGTGGATAGCGAATGGCGGCTTTATTTTTAATGGGATTCCACATGCCACATGTTTTTAGGGTTGTGTGACAGATATTAGTGGGGAATGATCCTTTTTCCGGCATGCGGCTTTCACCACTCGACACCACTTTGGACATTGGATGCTCCACACACACACACACACACACACACACACACACACACACACACATTCACACACCTCATTGCATTAATCAAAAGTGCCTTCAAGATGGCCCCAATTTACAAAAATTTCATCTCATAGATGTAGTCAAATAGCTATCTATTTGTATTCAAAACTTGAACCAGCAATTGCCTATCGCTGAATTTTCAAAATTTATTTCAAAATTTAAAGCTTTTGCTCTCATAATAGAATGTAAGGTTACCTTTTGAGTTCAAGTTGCTAAAGAATCCACAGTTGTAATGGCCATACCATATCTTCAACGCTAAAAGTATTTGGGAATTCCAATGACATGAAGCGAGAAAAGAACTAAAAGTAATACATAATTTATAGCTTTTAAAAAATCTCTAATGTTTTATACAAAAAAAAAAAACAAAACATTTAATAAATCGTTTTCTTCATATTCATATGCCGAAAATTCGACATTTTCTGCATTATAGAAACTAATTCTATCATTCTATTGATATCAATTTTCTACATCTTTTTATAAATTCAAAACCTGGCCACCGTCACATGTAATCTGTCAATACGTTTATACCCACTTGGTTTTTAAGAGTATATAAAAAGGCTTACCAATATTTGTAAGCGAAGAGAGGCGATGAGATGTGTCTGCGAAGACGAAGCGACAGAACGCCAGACTTTTGTTTTACGGCTCAAGATTTGTCAGCAGCGATAGGATGACAAATGAGTTGAACTTTTAAAACCAAAATTGCTAGAAAACACATAAATTGTATATAAACATATTTCGATTTGCCAAAAAATGCAATATCCATAGAGATAAGTTCAAATTACTTTAAGATGCTAACCCACCTATCCATCCTAACTAAAGAAAAGCAGCTAAACCATTATATTTGCCAGTTGGTGCCAATGTATTCATACAGGGTAAAATACAGGCAAAACAAAATTAAAGTGACCAGGTTATGTTTCGGTTGAAATTTCCGCCATGCATTTATCGTTCTGAACGACTACAGTCACACTATTTTCATCCTTGGATTGGACAATTCGTCAAGTAGGCATTGACTTCATGTGGTATAAATAGAGGTATTTTGTGGCACTCAAATCATTCATTTGGTCGGCCCAGCAGAGTCAGCACCTACTATATTCCCTATTTTTTCAATTCAAATTCATAATTACCGAAAAATATTTCTTACTTTTCCAATTCCCAATGACAAATCATTAAATTGGCTCAATTTAAAACTTGAGCAAATGCAGAGAACATTACAAAACCTTCCATTTAAAGTGCTTTACTTGGAACTTGAACTTTTTTGTTTATGTATTCAAAGTTAAAGTTTCTATATATTTTCCAATCAAATTTTCCCAAATTCCAAAGCCAATGGTGGAGTCTGCGGCAATTCCAATGTCGGTGTCGGCAATTCCGGGGCAGGCACTCAAATCATTCATTTGGTCGGCCCAGCAGAGTCAGCACCTACTATATTCCCTATTTTTTCAAATCAAATTCATATTTATCGTAAAATATTTCTTACTCTTCCAATTCCCAATGGCGAATCATATAAATTGGCTCAAATTAACACTTGAGCAAATGCAGAGAACATTACAAAACCTTCCATTTAAAGTGCTTTACTTGGAACTTGAACTTTTTTGTTTATGTATTCAAAGTTAAAGTTTCTATATATTTTCCAATCAAATTTTCCCAAATTCCAAAGCCAATGGTGGAGTCTGCGGCAATTCCAATGTCGGTGTCGGCAATTCCGGGGCAGGCATTTAAATCATTCATTTGGACGGCCCAGCAGAGTCAGCACCTACTATTTTCCCTATTTTTTCAAATCAAATTCATATTTATCGTAAAATATTTCTTACTCTTCCAATTCCCAATGGCGAATCATATAAATTGGCTCAAATTAACACTTGAGCAAATGCAGAGAACATTACAAAACCTTCCATTTAAAGTGCTTTACTTGGAACTTGAACTTTTTTGTTTATGTATTCAAAGTTAAAGTTTCTATATATTTTCCAATCAAATTTTCCCAAATTCCAAAGCCAATGGTGGAGTCTGCGGCAATTCCAATGTCGGTGTCGGCAATTCCGGGGCAGGCACTCAAATCATTCATTTGGTCGGCCCAGCAGAGTCAGCACCTACTATTTTCCCTATTTTTTCAAATCAAATTCATATTTATCGTAAAATATTTCTTACTCTTCCAATTCCCAATGGCGAATCATATAAATTGGCTCAAATTAACACTTGAGCAAATGCAGAAAATCTATCCCTTGTGATGGAAACAAATATCTATAGCGCTGATTTTAATTTAATTTTAGTCGAAAGGATTTGAAATTGTAGGGTTAGACAATTTAATGTAAGAGGCAAAAAAATAGAGAGCCGGGACTAACTTCGGTAGCACCGAAGTATTTATATCCTTTTAAGTTTTTTATACCCTTGCAAAAAGGGTATATTAATTTTGGTCAGAAGTGTGCAACGCATAGAAGGATGCATCCCCGACCATATAAAGTATATATATTCTTGATCAGCACGACGAGACAAGTTCATAGAGCCATGTCTATTCGTCTGGATCGACGCGAACTCCTTTTAGACCGTTAGAGCTACAGAGCTGATGCAGAGATACAGATATTTTGCATGTAGGCTTGTTTCTGTATACTGCACAGTTTGTATATCTCGTATTCAGCCGGATCGGACCACTATATCGTATAACTCCCACACAAACGGCAAAGTCACGAACAGTGTTTTTTCTCAATAACTTCGTTATTTTCTCAGCTATTGTCGTGAAACTTAATATTGGTCAGTCTATTACACCTATAAACCACTGTGCCAAATCAAGACTGTGATCCTTTTCTTTTGGTCGTCTCAACTGAGCGGAAGCGTGTGAAATATGGTTAACGGCCGCATACCGTCGGTCTTCTCGAAGACTTTTGTGACTCCCCGTCGCCCCTACGAAAAGGCGCGTCTGGATCAGGAGTTGAAGATCATTGGTGAATATGGTCTGCGTAACAAGCGTGAGGTGTGGCGCGTTAAATACGCCCTGGCTAAAATCCGTAAGGCTGCCCGTGAGCTGTTGACATTGGACGAGAAGGACGAGAAACGTCTATTCCAAGGTAATGCCCTGCTGCGTCGTCTGGTACGTATTGGTGTCTTGGATGAATCTCGCATGAAGCTCGATTACGTTTTGGGTCTGAAAATTGAGGATTTCTTGGAGCGCCGCTTGCAAACTCAGGTGTTCAAGCTGGGTTTGGCAAAATCCATCCATCATGCCCGTGTGCTGATCCGTCAGCGTCACATTCGTGTGCGCAAGCAAGTCGTCAATATTCCATCATTCGTCTCAGAAGCACATTGACTTCTCTCTGAAGTCACCCTTCGGTGGTGGCCGTCCTGGACGTGTCAAGCGCAAGAATCTGAAGAAGAACCAGGGTGGTAGCGGTGGTGCTGCCGAAGAAGAGGAGCACTAAGCAGTAGCGCGCATCTGCGTAGCAATGTTTTGTAATGCTAAACTTATATATTTTACAAATTAAAAGTGTAAAATGTCATTAATAAAAAAAAAAAAAAAAAATAAAAAAAAGATCGGGTGACTATATCATATAGCTCCCATAAGAACGAATGGTATGAAACAGTGAGTTTGATCAATATCTTCGTTATTTTCTATGCTAAGATTGTAGGCCGTTCTTTCGCAAACATTAGCCTTTTTAGATAAAACGTTTTTACACTTTGATGGCTATGGGTAAGGAAAGAGTTACCAAAAAAGTTGGAAAGGTATACAAACTTTCACGCGGTGGAAGTTAGCCCCGGCCCTGTGGTTTTTTGTTTCTCTTATGGTTGAATTAAATTTTTTTTTTTTTTTTTTCCTTTTGTATTAGTTTTCATAATAATGTTATTTTTTTTTGTGTTTTTTTTTACTTTTTATGTTTTTTAAGCCTTTTTTGGTTGTTGTTATCAATTCTTTTAATTATTACTGTTATTTGGTGGTTAATAGCAACAAACAATGTTTGTTTTTTTCCATCTTTTTGGAACAGCTCTAGGCTGGACTGAATAAAAGATAAAAGCTATGCGGATGACAGTGACTACTAAAATCAAAGACACAATTTTGCATCAAAAGCTGTAAAATGTTTGTTTTGTTTTGTGTCGTTTTTATTTTTTAATTTTTAACTGCAAACTGCAGTCAAGAAGAGGAAGAGGCAAAAGCAGGACAAAGTAAAAGACTTTGCAACCGAATTTGAAATTCTCTTTCTCTTCCCTTTGTGTGTGTGTGTGTGTATCTCTTTGAGCTCATCGCCTGTCAACTGCAAACCGCAATCCCCAAAACACCCAATCCCCACAATTTGCCAACTTTCTCCAAGTCCCCAGACGCTCTGGATCCTCTCATCCTCGTACCCATACATCAAGCCACCTCCTTCATTCTCAACTCGCCAAAAGCCAAGCACCACTCAAGGGCTTGAGCAAGTGCAGCAATTGCAATTGCGCTCACAAAGCATTCTAACATGATTTTAATTACAACGACGAGAAGAAGAGTGTTCACCAAACTTGCCAAAGCCTTTGCCTCTCCTCCTTTCTCTCTCTCTCTCTCGCTCTCTCTCTGTCTCTTTTAGTCGCTGTGCAATGGCACGCGTGACAAATGCAACAAAAAGCGAGAAAAACGAGTTTTTACTGCATCCGTGTGATGTTCTCCAAATCGCTTCCAGCAAACAAAACATAAATGTGCATACAAGTATTTCGCACTTGTTTGTCACCATCATTTTATTGTTGTTGATTTTTTTTTGTCTCCCTTTCTGTTTTTTTTTCCATTTTTTGTTTGTTTGTTGTATCTATTTTTGTTTTGTTTTGCGCAGTTTTGTATTATTTTATGCTTGGTCAATTAGTTTCATTTTTCTTAGCATACTTTTATGAGCTGTAGACTCAAATTATTAAATCTTTCAAATTACTTTCCCCTGAAGACATATACAAACTTCTATTAGACTTTATATAGTGGCTTATATCGATTCACTTTATTAAGACTAAAATAATTTATTACAGACTCATTGACTGTTTGTCAATTTGAATTCATAGCCATGGCTTCTTTTACATTCGCTACTTCCCAAATAACGTGAACTTGAACCTCGATATAACGACTCTTAATTCGTGATTCGCTGTATATTTTAAAAGTCATTATAAGTTTTTGCAATGATAAAGTTGTTCGTTATATCGAGGTTTCATTGTATTTTCGTACCTCCACCTCCTTTATCAATAATCAATTTTAGAAACATCGAAATAAAATGAAGCAAAACTTTGACAAAATATATTGCCATATGTACAACGTTAGCCGCTAGGTGCGCTAAAGTGCAAGATAGATCGCTGTGGCTGTCGTCCCCTATCAATTTGAAGTGGTTTTTAATTTTGGTATATGATTAATCCAAGTAAACGCGATCAATTAATTGATTAGTCTTTTCGGCGACTAAATTAAGCTAATAATAATAGAAAACTCTGAAAACGCATATATATAGAGAATGAATAAAATGATTCGTCAATCCACATTTCCTCCCTTTATCCTCCATAAAGCTTCCATTCAGCACGGCTTCATCTTAGGGTAAAGGTCATTTATATTGGAGTTCGAACTGAAGAACAACAGAATTATACATTTCGTAAATCTCCGATTAAGCGACCGATCATAACTAGGAAATATTCAATTTGTCTAACAGTTCTTTCAAATTTATTATTCAGATAAAGCTACTGATAAAGGTCCTTGTTTTTGTCAGATTTTTTCTATTGAAGCCATATGATACCTAGTGATTGATATTTATGAAATTTAGCAAAGATGTTTATAAAACTAACAAATATTAAATATTGTTTACCTAATTACATTTGGTTTAGCCTACCATCAAAGTAAAATTTGAGACTATTGATTTTTGCTTTGCCATGACATTGTAAAGCGACCTAAGGCTAATAAAATGTTGATCATTTCTAGATCAATCTTAAAATTTGACTTACGTTTTGATGGATTTCGCCTTTGGTTTTTTGCATTACAAATTTGACATGAATAGTTGCTTAGGTTATTATTTTAAATCTGTTGTATAAAAAGCCCGACTTATATTCCATTCATGATCAATAAAGCTGTGAGTTTGTTTCTTTATGTTATAGCTTAAGCGGATTGTTTCCCCTTGACAATTGTTCAAAAGATGAAAAGTTCCAAAATAATTCTAATAGTTAGGTTTAAGTTGATGTTTTTTAAGGTGATTTGTATTATTTGAAAATGAATTATTACAATCTCATGATGATAGCAAATTAAAGGCTTGAAAAATGACGAAAAATGAAGTAAGCAATTAATTAGGCTTAATGTTTAACAAACATTTTGTTTAAATTTAGTTTATGATCGAAGTCTGCGCTTGAAGTTTCTGAACTCTGACGGAACTCCACTGGGACTGACATACACATCCATAAGGGTGGTGAGGATGGTGACAGATGAGGAGCAGAAGCAGGAGAAAGAGACGCATGATGGTCAAGCGGATGACGGACTCTGGGCAGCAGCAGGCAATGGCCAGTGGGCAGTGGGCAGTGGGCAGTGGGCAGCAGGCAGCGGGTGTCGCACTTAATGCGGGTATGCTTTATTTTATTTTTGAACATTTTTTTTTGTCGGCCGCCGAAAAAACAAAAAAACCCAAAGAACAAAAAAAAAAAAAACAGGGAAAAAAGTTTACACAAAAAGAGTAAAAATAAAATAAAACACAAAAACAAAAAAAAAAAAACAAAAATCACCCCAACCCACACATGGCCAAGTACATATGAAAGCCCTCGCGGGTGTGTGTGTGTGTGTGCGTATATAGGCGGTTTGTGTGCGTGTATGTGAGAAAACAAGGAAGGGGTAAGGATAGAGATAGAGAGAAAGAGACCGAGAGTGAGAGTGAGAGAGAAGTTGGATCCAAAAGTGGGAGAGGGCGGCTGTCGAAAAATAAATCGAAAAGGCAACACGTCATTGGTGGCATGTGCATAATCAAGCGCCGGCCATGGTCGATAGGCGTAGGCATAGGCCCGAAAACCCAGGCAACTGAGAAACGGACCAAGGACGATGCGAAACTTTTCAAACCGAATAGGTGGATCTGGGCTTTTGGGCCTGGTCATGGGCCTTGCTTTGGTCATCGGGGTGATGGGCTGGGGTGGGGTAAAGGGTTGTTGCTGATGAGTGGATGGGTGGATGGGTGGTGGGTGGTGGGTGGTGGGGTAGGGCGTTGGGTGTCGGAATGTGGCAAGACTGCCGCGAAACTGCAGCGGCGGCTGCGCAGCCAGCGCGGAATTACCCAAAGTGCGTTGCAAATGAGCACAAAAAGGCCACGCCTGTTGGAAAATGGGAAATGCCCCCCACCCCGCGCACACACATGCCTCGCCTGGTCCTCTGCATTTGCCGCGCTGCTTTTCCTTTATTTTAATTTATTTTTTTTCCGTGTTTTCTTTTTTTTTTCTGTTTTATATTTTTTACGTTTTTTTTCACCTTTTTGCACTGCGAGGCCTTGCGAGAAGGTTGGGCACATTTGAGGTTGGTTGGGGTTTATATATTTTTTTCGTTTTTTATTTGGTTGCTGGCGATTTTCCCTCTATTTTTTACTCTTTTTCTTTACTTTTTGTTGTTGTTTTTTTCTTCTTTTTTTCTTTTTTGGTTATATTTCCTGCACAATTTTAATGGATTTTTTTTGCTCATATGTATGTGGGTGTGTTTGAGTGTGTGTGTGTGTGTGTGTGTGTGTGGGTTGTTTTTACTTCATGTACGGGTTGCTCATCATGATGAGCATTTTTGTGTTGTTGGTCTGTTTATTATTGTTGTTGTTGTATTCAAGCAGATAATTACATTTAAATAAAATAAAAATTTCATGTGGCGCCCTCCTATAGCCTCATGCTTACCTACTGCAAGCCCTATTCCCTCCCCCCATCCCACCGTAACAAACAAACTGTGTAAAAAAAGAGACGAAAAAAAAATGTCCCCCTTTGCACTCTACTCCTGATGGTTTTTCGCTGGCATGTTATTTTATAATTCATTTCTCTGCGTTGTTTGACTTACGCCTGCCTGACTGCCATCCAGCCAAGCCTCTGTTCTCGTTCTCTGTCTGTTGACGGGTCCCTGTCCCAATCCGGTCCGGTTTGGACCAGTACGGTCCATCTACAGCACCACCTGCACCTGCACTTGCACGTGTAGCTATACCTATCCCTATCCCTAGCCGCGCATCCGTGTCCTTTGGCAATGTTTCGTGTTCATGTCCATGTTCAGGTTGTCACTGGGCCCGCAAATTGCGCCGCATTTGTTGTGTGTACTCTTAGGCCAAGTGCAGTGCACCAATATACAAGTCATTCGCCTCGGTCAAGCAGTAGCTGGACTCCATCTCCAAAATCTCCACAATTTCCCAAGAGAATCAAAAAGAGAAAAGACAAAATGACAGACAAATAGAGTCAAGACTATAAACGTTCGTGTTTTTTTCCCTCCCATTTTGCAGTCAAGTTTTTGTTATTAATTTAATGCTAATTGCCCGAGCTGCGGCACTCAGGTAACTGCGGCCTCATTTCGAATTCTAAAAGCTTCCTTCTCCTTCTCAGACTTTGTTAACTGCATTCACAGTTCAACCAAGCAACTTAAATATGTACAATGTACTCAAAAAAAAAGTCAAGGAAAACAACAAAATTGACAAATTAAGAACCAAAACTGAAACCGAACACAAAAATAAACAGCATCAAGAGGAGAAAAACTATAAAAGAAAACAAAATTGAATAATTATCAAGATTTAAAGGTGGCAACGAGTGGAAAATGTAGCAACTGTTGCACCTGCTCTCATAGCCTTCACGCATATCACACACACAGACACACACACGTGTGTCTCCCCCCTCGAAAAAAACAAAATAATAATAATAATAACAAAGAAAGAAAAACAAAAGTAAGCAACACAGATATACAACTGAGGTACAAGAGGGAGGGGGGTGCAGGGTGCTTGCTGATGGGTGCTGAGTAATGTTCTCCCAAAAGGAAAACCCAATAAGAAGAAGTGAGTAGACCAACCCCAGACCCAGACCTCACTTTCAACATTCAGAGTCCATCACAGACAGACTCGAACACCACACCGGACATGGACACAGACACAGACGAGACATACACTGCCAAAAAATGATGGACGAATTCAGTAACTGAATATAGATAAGCTGTTTCTTGACACATACGAAGTTGGATTAGCTCATGTTTAAATTTAAAATATTAGTCCCCGAAACATACTAATTATTTGTACCCACCGATGGGCTTGAACAACCCAAAAAGGTCAATTTTATTTGATTTCAAAGAATAGGTTTATTGGTTAGCTAGAATAACCGATAACAACCTTTTTACTTATCTAAGTTTATGGATTAACTAAAATAATCGAAAAGAACCTTGTGATTTAAATCGATTTACGATCGATAATTATAATCGATAGCTTATGTTCCATAACTATTGATAAATGCCTATCAAAAGTGTGAATATTCTTTTATAAAATACTCCTTGTTTTTTCCAATTTTTAGATGAGAACCATGTTATTTGTGTCGGTTTACTGACGAAGTTTCCAAAGTAAAAAGTCTATAACTATATAAACATAGATTATTTACAATTACCGATAATAATTGTTTCATTTATCTGAGCCGAAAAGGGACATTTATTTTGCAACTTAACTCGAATAACCGAAAAAGGGCATTTTGCTCGTATAGACGGCTCAATAAGTGTTTGCTTGTGTTGAACTTAGTTAGGTTTAATCGTCTCCATATGGCTAACGATTTCTTGCAGTGTACAATCCAAGTCAATAGCGGTAGCAACAGGCAAGTGTAAGGTTATTTGTTCCTTTTTTTGTTTGTTTATTTTTTCTTTTCATTTTTTTTCTGTTGGGTTGCTTTCTTCTTGTTTTGGCCACTTCAAGGACACACTCGTTGGTAACTTTTTTTTTGGGGGTTTCGGATTTTTCCGCTCTTTTGGTTTAAGAAAAAATTTGTTCACCCCCGTGCGACTCCCAGTGACACAGATTTTTTGTTTCACTCAATCGATATTGACCAGTGAGTGTAAATGTCGGCAATTTCGAGGAAAATGTCATCTAAACTTGTCTTGTGTATGTCTGCCTGTCTGCCTGTCTGTCGGTATTTAGCTTTAATTTTTTGCCTCAATAATGGTAATTGGTTAGACGATATTAAGATATGCTTAAGAATGGGCACTTTGTATTCTTTATCCTTTCTTTTTCTTTGTTGTATCCTGCCATCAAGTTGATGCATTCTTAATGCACTTAAATAATACTTGTGCCTATTGTTGTTATATATTGTCTGGTTTATTGTAATATCCTTTCGGCTTTTGCTAACATAAATTATCATTTAAAATGAGACCAAGCAAAGACGTTTCGACACATTCATCGTTTTTTCTTGTTGTATTTGTCAAGAGGCATTTTTTCATTTCCCATTTGTCATTTTTTGTAATTCATTAAGTGTTCACATTTCTTTTGTTTCTCTATTATAATGAAATTACAATGGATTTATGGTTTTAAGTAATTATAATGAATTATCAATTCAGAGAGGTGATGTTAGACCTGCTTTTGTTGCTCAAAGATTCTAGATTCGGATTTCAGATCTTTAATTGTCTATAGAAACAATCTAGTAAGTCTTAACCTCCAGATTATTTAAGTTTCACATACAAAAGAAATACTGATGCCATTAAGAATAATGAATAAAGATTCCTTAGTCCCAGTGAAAATTTGACTCTGAACAGAAACCAAGAAGGTGAAAACAAGAACTCTTCAAACTATAAAAACAACTAATGGAATAAACAATATTGTATATAAGATTTTCGCGATGTAATAGATTTGAAATTAGAATAATTTAATATTCAGGGATACCTAATCTGTCAATAAGAGAAATTATCAAAGAAGAAAAATTATGCATTATCGAGCAGACGAAATGAATATTAGTATAATCGGTTTGTTCTTTTGTCTATGAGGGAAATATTGGAATGCTTTCCAATAAATCAACAATTGATCAGTTATCAAGCTTAATATCGCTATGACGATTAGTGTTGTTGATATGTTCATTTGGCCATTGATCCTTCATGAAGAAGGCATAACATTGCTCCAAAATATTAAAGGTGGAAGAAAGGCCATAATAGCGAATAAACAAGCGATTGATCAGTTTACAAGCTCAATGTCATTATGTTTTTTAGTGTTATCGATCTCCTTATTTGTACATATATCGATCTTACTTGAGGACAGCATTACATTGCTTATCAATACTGAAGGCTAAAGAAAGGCAATTCATAAAAGCAAAGTAAACAACAGATAGATCAATTATCAAGCTCAATATCTACATATGTTGCTTAAAATAATAAGCTCAAAGTAAGATTGATTGGACATTTATCGATCTGTTAAACTGTGTATCGATCGAGCATATAAATAAGTGCTTAGTTAAATGACTTAATAAGTACAAATATTCGTCAACCAATTACCTAATTGTACTTTTTATAGCAACTTCTAGTTCAATTAATTGCCCTCATGATGTAATTAACTAACGTTTATTTAACAAAAATAAAATAAATAGCAGGTAGCAGAGATAGCAGACTTTAAGTGAGACATTGGCTTCGTTTTGACTTCCAAGAATTTGTTTGTCACAAAGATTTTGTAACTTTATATTTGATGAAAAAGCAATCTCATGAGAGATGCCATATATTTAGATACTTGAAAAGGTCAACCACACTCGGCATAAAAGAAAAGGGCAAAGAGTACTTAGCAACGATGTGAGTTAACATCGCATTCGAAAAATTACACTAACGACAAAAATAAGAATACAAAGACACAGTATATGAAAGGAGTTTTTTTGCTGACATTTTCATCTCAGTCACAAATAAACAATGAGGTTTATAGTTAATTAATGTATCCGATTGTCAATAGAAAATCCTTATCTTGTAAGGACTCCCAATCCTAAACTTTGACAAATCAATGGTACATATGAAAACTATGTGACTTAATTAATGAATAAAACTAAATAAATACAAGTGGTCTAACTATAACTAAAACCTGTCTAGATTATTTATCGATATTACGAGCTTCTTAAAATTTAAGGGCAAAGTAAAAAGTGTAATGTCAAAAGGATTCATAAGAAGGTAAACAGATTGTCTATATAGTTATTTGAAAAGCTACCAATATCAACTACCAACATAAGATTTGAATTCTAAATCTAATCAAGTTTAAACCTTTATTTGAATCAGCATCTAAAACTTCACTGAGTCAAGATTATCATTTTAATCAAATTAGCTTACATTTTTGAAACATTTTACGAAACGAAGTTAGACTATTAAGACTGTGGTTTCAGTTTTTTTGTCTGCAACGGTTTACTTTATAACAATTCATATAGATTTCAATACTTTTAAGTCCACAAAGAGTCAAGTTTCAGTTGAAATATCGTATCGTGAGCATAAATTACTTACCATTATGAATATTAACTAAATAGCAAGTATCTTTCGCAAAGAAGTCGCTTTTAAGCCAAAGTTCACTTCAACAGCAAAAAATGAAATAAAAAAAGAGAACACAAAATGGAAAACTTGCTAAGAATGTTCCAAATAAAATGGAAACATTTTCTTTCTTTTTTTTTTTGACGGATTGGGGCAACTAAATTAATTAATATTCTTTTATTTTCTTTCTTATACATATATCTCTTGGGTAAGAAGCTCTTCTTAAGTTGCTTCGGAAGTGGAGAAGTGTTGCAAGTCATGGACTTGTCTTGTGCTGTTCATAGTTAAAAAAAGAGAGCTGGAGGGTATGGGTGCGTGTGTGTGTGTGTGTGAACAAAATGAGCAAGTTGCGCAAGGGGAACTAAGCTTGTTAGCAACTTGGCAGAGGCAACCGCACGCACCGCAGCACTGAAGAGCCCAAAAAACAAACCAGCAAAAAAAGAAAAGAAAAATTAAAATAAAAAATCCAGAACTCAATGCCGTGCCGTGCCATGCCGCAGAGCTAAGCGACAAGCCGGCAAGATGACGATAATGATGATGATGATGATGATGATGATGAGTGACGAGGAGACATACACGCAATGGTTGGGTGAATGGATGATGGGCGGCATATGCATGTATTATTGTGCATATTATTATTATACATACTCGTACTTAGTTGATTTCGACATTTTTTCTTGCACTCAGTCACCTACCATCGGACGCAGAGAAAAAGAGAGACAGCGATGTCTTAAGGTGGTTTGGGGTTTTTTGGGGGGTAGCGGGTAGAGAGTTGGTAGTTTGGTTGTTGTCTCTGGATGCTGCGTAGTCTTCTTTTCAATTTCTTGCGCACTTGTTTTATGCCAGTGTGTGTGGGTTTGTCTTCTTTTTTTTTTTGGTGCTCGGTGCTCATATGTGCTTGTAAAGTTTTTACTTCGTTAGCATAATGAGAAACCGCGTGTTCATATCCACCAGCACACAAACACACATACATTTGCACGCCCACATGAGCAGCTAAGAATATACATTATACATATGTATATACACATATATACATATGTATATATCTGTATATAAGCAACTTGATTGTGCCTCTTTTTGCGCAAGTATTTTACGCCATGATGTGTGGCAAAGTAAAGGCAACTGGGTAACGGTATGAAGGGGGTAAGAGCAGCATGGGCAAATTCTATTTAAATTGTGTACAACATTATTAGAAAGTTTTCCATTGCCGCGCGAGCAGAGCAGAGCAGAACAGAACAGAACAAAACAGAACAGAGAAGGAGAGCGGCAATGGAGCAACTTGTAGCCAAAGCCGAAAAAATTAAGCATACACAGACGAATCCTGAGAAGGCGGTGGACCATAAGTGGTATGAGTGATGGCAATAGGGTGATAGGGAACGGGATGCGTGTGCGCGCAAAAAAAAAACAGGGGAAAAAAAAACAAAAACAAAACAAAAAGTTGCAAAAGAACGCCCAAAAAAAAATAAGGTAAAGACCATAGAGAAAAAGTCGAGAAACGAAATTTTTAATTTGCCTCAAGGCAACTGAGGCACACACACACACACACATCGCTCACCCACATGCTTGCGCTAAACTGTCTTGGCAACCAAGGTCCTCACCATGCTTTTTTTTTAACCCCTCCCCGCCTTCCCCCTTGCACCTCATCCATCCTTTCATTTGCCTGGGAAAGAAAACCGCAGCATTGTTTTTTCCGTTGCCGTTGCCGTTAGGGATAAGTTAAAATTCATTTATATGGAATTCTTTCCATACGATATGTGGACAGTAGAGTACATACATATGTATGTATGTATATATATACTAAACACACACACATGTAGTTAGACGGATTCGGAAAGTGAATTTAGATGGCATCTTACGAAAATGATCCATTAACCTTGATTCAAATTCAGCCTTGTAACCTTAGACAAATCGATTTCTTTCTTCAGTCTCATGCGTTAATTTTGCTCTATGGCAAGGTCAAGATATTGAATTCATCCAAAATATCTTGGGAACTTTAACATCATACGTTAAAAGTGTTAAGAAATCAAGTTAAGTTCAGTTGATCTTATAAATTAGTTTGTAGAATTATCTATATATATATATATTCTTGATCAGCATGAGAAGCTGATCCGTCGGTGCGTATGCGTTATTAGTATAATGGCTATGCTTTTTATTACCATCAAGTACGAAAATTTCGAGGATTGGACCACCATATCATACAGTTACATACGAAAAGTAGGTGAAGCTGTTGGAGTATCGCTATGAAGTTAACTAATGCGATAGTATTGGATATAAAACATCAGATCCCAAAATTTAAATCTGATCGGATAAATAGAACACAAGTTAACACAAATTGTAGGATCTGAGATTTTATATCCAATACTATAGTACTGGTAAATTTCATGGGGATACTCCAATTTTTGCAAAAATGTTTGGTCTAGAGCTGTATGAAATAGTATGTTTGTTATAGAGCTATATGATATGGTAGTCCGATCCCGATGATTTTCATACTTTATCTTACCCGGGTAATAAAAAGCACACATTTCATACCGGTAGCTCTTAAGATGGCTGAGTAATACGCATACGCACAGACGAACAGACGGACATGGCAATATCGACTTAGCTTCTCATGCTGATCAAGAATATATATACTTTATGGGGTCTCCTGTGCGTTACAAACATCTGACAAGGGTATGAAAATCTTGTTCATTAAGGAAAAATTTGGTTAAAAACTTCGTAATCTTGCCCATGGTAAACGTGAATACATATGTATATGTATATGTAAATGTCTATATGTCTGAGTAGAGCTTCTTTCCTTCACCAGCCAACCAAAAAAATAACAACAAAATCTACAAAAATTTTGAAATGCCAAAGAATTAAAACCGCAAATGTTGCTGTGCACACACTCTCACACACACACTCAAAAAGAATTCTTAACAAACTTTTCATATGCTTGTTATGCCCTTTCGTAATTTTGACTAACATCATCGCTCTGCTAAGATTATTAACAAAATATGATATCAGAAAGGGGATGGAAATATGTTTATAAACTATATTTAGAATTTGTGTGGAAAGGTTTTAAAAATTTTAAAGATTCTTATAACAAGTAAAATATGTATTAGTTAACTAAATTATTTTATTAAATGATGTTAAGCAAGTTGATGCAAGTCATTCGACTCATTGATGGAATCATAAAGGACCTGGGCTAAATATCAATTTCTGACTGTCTTATTTGCTATATGTAATTAAGGGTATTCCTGATATGGCTATCATTTACTTTTCACAATGATGCAATAAAGTCAAACATATAGTAGAATAAAAGAAACTTGAATATTGGGCGCAGAGGCGCCTTTCCCTACACAATAAGGGCGATGGGCGGAAAGAGCGTCGTCTACTTCTTAAGCATATTTCATTACATATGGTGATGAAGAGTAGTGGGTGTAGAGTATATAGAGCATGTGTGTGTGTGTGTGTATGTTGGGTGTATAGGGTGGTATAAGGCGCTGTGTTAGCATTTCAAATGTCAAGCAAGATCGTTCGTGCCCATCATCAACAACATCATGGATGCCTTTGGCTGCCTCCATCGTGCCACCAACATTAACCGCAACCCAAAGTAACCCAAGGGGGCTGGGTGGGTAGCCATTGTGGGGGTGGTTTGGGGGCAACTGACTGTCAGCTAATTTAACCCTGAAAAATTCTTGAGCTCACACCCATCCCGGATGTTCGCCCATCTTACTTTGTTGTTGTTTTGTCTTTTGTCTTAAGAAAAAAATTACCCCAGTGTGTGTGTGTGGATAGGGTGGCCCTTTGGCAAGGAATTAAGGAAGCTGGGCTGAACCCAGCTACTTATGCATACATATATGAGTATACATGTACATACATATGTGTATATACAGTTCTTGCTCATGATTATTTTGAAATTAATTTAAATGCCTTCGCATGTTGCCATCACTCTCATTCCTCAACTTCTGTTCCCCTTTTTTGTTTGTTCTTTTCGTTTCACATTACCGCAAAAATATTTTTCAAGAAATCCCATTTTTCATCTAAATATATTCGAGATGTATTAAGGTTTTTTTTTTTACTAATTCCCTTAAGTCTAAAACTCGTAAGAACTTCCTAGAAATTAGTTAGGTAAAACTAGATTTTGCTTAACTTTATTCCTCTCGTGTCGTCCTCGCTGGAAATGTGTCAAAAAGCTAGTAACAAGCGATTGCTTCTAAAAAGTTAAGTTAGACGTAAGATTATCTAGTTCATTTTTACTCTTAAGCATAGCTTGCAAATAACTGTTAACCGTTTTTTTCCATACGCTCTGTTCGCGAGAACAACCGAAAAAAATCATACTTTCTCGCTCTCGCTCTGAGCAAGACCCTTTGGTTGTTTTCGATTCGGTTTTCGGTTGAGCGCTAACAGTTGAGCAATTTGCTTATCGGTCTTTGAGTGAACAGCGCGTAAAGAGTGAAACGATTCACGCTCACACAGTGAGGCTCACCAAAAGACCGATTGACTGAAAAACTCAACGCAAACGGTCTTTTCAACTATTTGTCTTCTTTTCGATGCACAGTGGTACGTTGTGTAAAATTGCGACATTAAATTTTACTTAAGATCTTCTTGAAAAAATTGTATGTATTTCAGACTAATTTTTGTTTAAAACAGGAATAGTTTTATTTTTTTAAGTATTTTATTTTGAATTAAGCTTAACAACTCTCTAAATATTTCATAATGTTTAGTTGTCAAGTGGCGTTTCAAATTTGTAGTATGAATGCCAGCTAATTTCACGTCGCATATTTTACACACTGATTTTTGCTTACTGCATCAAATTGAAAAAATTGATGCACTTTTTTATTAGTTTCACGTCCCATTTTGTTAAAACCACTGTGCTCAATCGAAACTCACAAAGCAAATTGACGCGTAAAACCCACGAAACTTCACATACACACATACATGCGCAAAAGACTTTTTGAATCGTCGTTCAGAAGCAAACGGTCCCGGAATGAGCAGAGCAAAAGAGAACAGAAAAAAGTGCTCTTTGACTGAGCGCGAGCAAAATTTATTTACGAACAATCCAATCGGTTGCTCTCAGACCTTTTGCTCAAAGTCTCAGTGAAGAACACTTATTTCGCGACAGTGTGAAACGGTTAACAGTTATTTGCGAGCTATGCTCTTAAGTGAAAGTTAAACAAGTTTCCAAATACTTTCTATAATGATTAAGTGTTTGCTATAGATTTCTTTTTATTTTCTTTATGAAACATTAATAGCTTTATAAAAATTAAGCTGTAAGTTTAAGATATTCGTTGAACCCAATAAGATATGGGAAACGATAGTTAAATTATTTTTTAACTTTATTTGTTCTATAAATAGAAGGACTAAACGTCCAACTTAAATGCAGACCAGAAGAAAAAACCTACATGTTAACGATCTTTATTGCAGAAGTGCTATTAAAAAGTAAAAACTAGTTATCATTCTCCTAAACTAAAAGTCAATTTTATTGTGACAAAAGCTTTTTAAACCATTTCCATTTCTTTCATTCAAAAATTTCTATATTTACTCTGAAAAGTATGCAATATTTTGCAATACGTAAACTAATTCTTCTGCTATAAAGTCGTTAAATATGTAGAAAGGCACAAGACGTTGGTCTACATATTAGATACATAGATAAAAGAAGAAGACTTACAAAAGTATCAGATCGTAGGGGGTCTGTTCTATTATCTATTTCTGTTGGCAAATAGTGTCATTGTTTTGAGTGCTACATGACGATTGGACTAAACCAGAGCAACGCATTTTGATTGCTTGGATGGCATTTGCACCAGTCACAATATTGTATGCTGGCTCTTCTAAGCACTCGCCCGCCCAACTTGTTCGGAATGCAAATTCAGCCACCAACACGGATGGCCTATCACGAAAACTAAACACACACACACACACAGAGACCACCCAAAAAACCCATGCTCAAACTCTAAAAACACAAAAAATAGAATCAAAACCCGTACACATGCTCAACGCTGCGCCAACCACAGGACCCCGGCCCGTAGTCTCGTAGTCGTTTGCTGTTTTGACGTAGTTCGTAGTCGTTTTTGTCTGCCGCTTGCACTATTCGGTAACAACGACACACCGACAGCAACGACAACGGCAACGACGACGACAACAACACACCGAGATACCGAGACACGCATTTAGGTCAGGACAGAACTCTAGTGCGACTAAACATGTGCAACTCTCCGATTGGTTGATGGCCAAAGCAGCAACAAATACATGCCGGCACGCAACACGATGGCCTTTGGGGGTAATGGTGGTGTGGGCGGGAGGTCGTGGGAGGGTAAGGGGCGGTGTGTCGGTGCGGTTGTGGGGCACAAGCAAAAGCCAATCACACTATCGCAAATAATTTAAACAAATCTAGGACAGCAGCGAAGCCTTCTCCCATCTCTATTATCCCAACGCCTACTTCTCTAACCGACATAAACCACTACACTACCCAACCACCCACTCACACACACACACACCCAGAGAGAGTGTGAGAGAAAGAAAGAGAGAGACTAGATGAGGCGCCTGGAGGGGACTTGAGCCGAATCAACGAGACGAGCCACGAAGCGTATGTACGATGTGCCAAGTGGGTGTAGGGAGCTAGCGAGAGTGAGAGAACCAGAACGAGTGTGTGTGAGAGAGAGAGAGAGGGAGAGAGAAAGAACGAGAACTTTTGAGAGAGTCTATTAAAATGTGTAAGAGCGAGTAAGAGAAAAGTGGTTGGGCGGTTGCTACACTTTTTTTGGGGGTGGGGGATGCTAGTTATATGTATAAGCGACCCAACTAAATATTCACATGTGTGTGTAGGTGGGTTTGTGTGTGCTTGTATGTGACCACATCCTTCTCTTCCTATTTCCACCTTTTCGTCTTCACCTCTCTATCATCACGTGTGTGAACTAGAACCTATGGAAGCAAAGCGCAACCGAACGAGCGAACCGACTAAGCAATCCCTCCTTCTGCCATCACCAAGTCCCTGGTACACTTGGCTGTCCCTATGACCCACACACTGGCCACTCTCTGATTAGAGAGCGACTAAAAAGCGCAAAGCGCAAAAGTTTTGTTTTTGTGCAAAAAGGCCCGACGACAACCGAATACGAGAGTTTCTGACGAGGATGCGTTGGATAATGCCAGGCATTCTCTTTGTGTGTGTGTGTGTGTATGTGTGCGGTCCCGACGAGCCTGCCGAATGTGAATGCAACGATTTGAAAGGCTTCTAAGTCTTCATTGGCAACGTTGATTGGCGCACGAACATTTTGTTCTAGCCTAGCCATTTGCCAAGGGTATAGGGCACGGCAAATCTGTTGTAAGGGTTGGGCATTCAGCTATAGAAACTAATTCGGCAGACCTGCATTCCTCCACACACACACACACATGGGCGAAATACCTCTATATATGAAGCCAGCGAATGGCTGAACGCGAAATTATGGTTGGTTGATCTGTTATATTGCTTGGTTTTTGGTTTTTTGCCAATTCATAGACAATGTATCTAAAATCTGTAAATGTTTCTAATAACAATTATGTTAAAGTGGGTAAGAGAACCAATTAAAAAGCAGATTTCAAAAAGCAGAAATAAAACAGAGTTGATAAACTATCGATATGACAAAGTCATATCGAAATGATGCCACCTCATAATGAAACTTATCGTTACAATGTGACAATAAACCATTAACACATAGTAAAATGCTTTGATTTGAACTCTTTAAAACTTATTAAAAACCATTATTAAACATATTTAATTACATATATAAGTCGTAACTGAATTATATACCTCCACTTAGACTTAAATATTTAATCAAAACATTATGAATAACGATATAAGGCAATTGCAGTCTTTGGTTTTTAATCATAAATATCAGCTTTTCTTTAGTTAATCACTTGTACAAATCTAAGCACTTAATAAAAAAAAAAAAAAACTGCTCAAGAGGTTCGTGCTAAAAATATGTGATTTATGAGTAGCCAAAATAGCTCAGGCTTTCTTAGTGATGACACAATTCATTATATGCAACGCTACAATCGATTATTTTGTTCAAGTGAACGATATAATTGTGTCGAAAAATTACTTTCGATTAACTAAATTCAATCCTAATTAGGTACTCATTGACCGCATCATGCGTATCCAAACCACAAACATATTATTCAGGACGAAATATATGAAGATTGATATTTTTTTTGTAATTGTGTTTTCTGTCAAATGACATTTGCTTTACCGGCAAGTTTTAATATGTTAAAATTTGGATCAAATTTGAAAAAATTGTTTAAATTAATCGTTTAATCGATTTATCGCATTTTTCGCAATTTCGATAAATCGAAAAATCAATTTAATTGTCATCGCTAAACCTTCAGCAGGTTTATGTATTAAAATACTCAATATTTTTGCCTTGTTTAGATTACATAGAAGTGGACTAGGGGTTTGATTTTGATTTAAAAATGTGTTCATTACGAACTCATCAAAACTTAACTTGGTTTTTTTATTTTCTTGAACTTAATTAAAGTTCAAGTATTCATATTCAAATTTTTTATATTCTTAGCAATTATCAGTATGTTATTACATTCAAATTGCATAAATTAGATGATCTTTGACCTTCCATTATTTCTATTTATTATTTATAAATTGTTTAATATTACATATTATCACATATAAATATGTAAATTAATGTGAATCTTAATATCACCAACTGAAAGGCTATCAGCTCTTTGGCGCTACTTAACTTCTTACATCTTCTTCATGTTATTCATGAACTCTTAATATCGTACTGCTCGTTTTTGAGGCATCTAAAAAAATGTATTCCCTTATTGACACTTTGACATTATTATATTGTAGAAACGATATTCCATTGAGCTCTTGTGGCCTTTGTCAAAAACAAAGAACAAAATATAAGAACAGAAAAATTCAACATTTAAATCTCAAGATAGATAATATTAATAATGTGAATACATTGTTTTTTTGTTTTAAACTATAGATAGATAGAAATACTTGTTATTAAATTTTTTGAAAAGTTCCGAATGCTTTTTGATTAACTATGATTTCTAGATGAATGTTATTATTTTCTGTTTCTATTTACCATATTTTTTTAACTTGCTTTGTGTTGGTTACAAGAAGTATTTCATTTTCTTTTGTTTTTTCTCCTTATTCTTTCTTTCTTTGTTATTTTGTGTGTTAATTCATAAACATTCTATGCATGTTGCGTGATAAACTGTAAAAATTAGCACGAAAATCATAGCAAAGGCACTTGAGCCCAAATGATAGCAGATGCTGTTGATGCCACACACACCCACACCCACACACACACACACTCATCCACACATACTCGTAAACTGACAGCTAACAGCCAGTGGAAAGAGTCCTTATAAAACGGCTAAATCTCACTCACAGCACTCGCGTCTAACTTTCTTTTTGTTTTTCTGTTCGGGTCATGAAATTTAGCATGAAAATGTTACCACATTACTTAGTAGGCTGGCAAATCAGAAAAGAGCCTTAAAATATCTATATATATCTCTAAATATCTGTAAAAGTGGTGGAAAAAGATAAGTTTTTGGCCGAATTCCATTAATTGAATTTGAGCTCGCTTAGATCTATTTTAGTTCTTAGTAGTACTGAACTTTTAAAAATCTAAAACTACATATACATATCTTATGTCTATTGAAGATCAACGATCTAAATGCTCCTACTTAATGTAGATGATTATATTCAAATTGGTTGGGATCGATCTTGTCTGTATATCTGGTTCCAAAAACATCCATAGATGAAATGACATCAAATTTAAATACATGGCTGGTGATGATGACTCTTTGGTCCTCCAGTTTTTTGCATCAGCTCTTGTAAGTAATATGCGTAAAATGTATTTATGATAATGCTAAAAAGAATTACGTTAATGTTAATGCAAAACTGTTACGACAAACAAGAACAATACGACAAAATGATGACGGCGTAGAAAGCGAAGGAACTGAAACGTAAACGAAAAGAAGTAAAATAGAAAGAAGGCCATGGGATGGATGGATGTATGTTGAGTGGGTGGTTGGGGGGTGAAAGAAGGAGAAGTCGCAACAGCAACAGCAACAGAAGCAGCAGCAGCAGCAAGGCCATAACGTTATCATAAAAGCAGATAAATTCACCCGAAAGACAAACTCATAAAGGCAAAATGTTTCATTCTATTAAAAATTTTTATTGCAAATTTGTAATTTACAATTTGCATTTCGTGTGTTGGCTTGGCTTTCTTTTTTTTTTTTTTTTGTGTAATTTTTACTTTTTTTATTTTTTGTGGCCCATCTTCAGTTTGCTCTGTAACTGGCTGTTGGTTCCCGTTTCCTTTTGACTTGCGACTGTTGCTGCTGATGTTGTTGCCTTTGTTTTGCCTGAACATTTTTATAACCGTTATTCATAATAAAAAATGTTATAGAACATCATTTTGGCATAACATAAAAATGCAACTCCTACCCCTCACTCTCTCCCTCTCTATCTGTCTCTCTCTTTCTCTATCGCTCTTTCAAGAACTCTGCCGGATCCAGGCGAGACAGGACAAGTAATTTCTTTCTAATAATCAACGGATACATATCGCTTCGCTTGCATCTTGATGTCCCGCCCCTTCCCATCTATCTGCTTCATCTCCATCTTCTGGGCTGTTGTTTTTTTGGGGAACCATTGCCTACACCTGACAGCCCAGACCAGCACGATGGTCCTGGACCTCCCCACACAGTCGATGGCAAACAATTTTAATAACATGTCATAAAATATTTCTTCTTTATATGTATGTATATGTTTATATACAATTTTTTGTTGTTTTGGCTATAAAAAAGTCATTACACATATGTTTTGGACGAAAGGCCCTGAGTCGCTGAGCTCTTCTCTGACAATAGACAGAAGGCACAGGCCATAATCATCATCATCGTTGTCAGAGAGTTGAGTAGAGCAGTAGCATCCATTCTGCGATTGCATCAGCGGCTACTTTTTGGGGTAATAATATTTCGCGCTCTGTTCCCAAATGAAATTGCATGAAAATAATAAATATATTGCTGCCTATTTTCCATAGGGTTGCCCTTCCTCTCCCCCTCCCAAAACTACATAAATTCGCTACATTTTTACGATGATCCCATGATATGGTTACTCTCGGTCAGTTGGGAGCCATACTTTAGAGAATAAAAAAAGACACAAATACAAAGAAAAAATAAGCGAACCAAAAAGACTAACTTTCATTCTAGCCGAAGTGTAAGAACACTCTAAAGTACGAGCTTGAACGAATGTACCACTTTATTAACTTGAATATATATTTCTTAAATTATAAATTACAAAAAAACAAATATAACTAAAACTAAATACATGATTTATAGCTTTTAAAGGATCTCCAATGTTTTATACATTAAACAAAAAAAAAAAAAAATTTAATAAATCGTTTTCTTCATATTCATATGCCGAAAATTCTATTGATATAAATTTTCTACATCGTTTTATAAATTCGAAACCTGGCCACCGTCACATGTAATCTGTCAATATGTTTATACCCATTTGGTTTTTAAGAGTATATAAAAAGGCTTACCAATATTTGTAAGCGAAGAGAGGCGATGAGATGTGTCTGCGAAGACGAAGCGACAGAACGCCAGACCTTTTGTTTTACGGCTCAAGATTTGTCAGCAGCGATAGGATGACAAATGAGTTGAACTTTTAAAACCAAAATTGCTAGAAAACACATAAATTGTATATAAACATATTTCGATTTGCCAAAAAATGCAATATCCATAGAGATAAGTTCAAATTACTTTAAGATGCTAACCCACCTATCCATCCTAACTAAAGAAACGCAAAGGGGTGCAGCTAAAACATTATATTTGCCAGTTGGTGCCAATGTATTCATACAGGGTAAAATACAGGCAAAACAAAATTAAAGTGACCAGGTTATGTTTCGGTTGAAATTTCCGCCATGCATTTATCGTTCTGAACGACTACAGTCACACTATTTTCATCCTTGGATTGGACAATTCGTCAAGTAGGCATTGACTTCATGTGGTATAAATAGAGGTATTTTGTGGCTTTCAAATCATTCATCTGGGCGGCCCAGCAGAGTCAGCATCTCATATTTTCCTTATTTTTTCAATTCAAATTCATAATTACCGAAAATTATTTCTTACTTTTCCAATTCCCAATGACAAATTATTAAATTGGCTCAATTTAAAACTTGAGCAAATGCAGAGAACATTACAAAACCTTCCATTTAAAGTGCTTTACTTGGAACTTGAACTTTTTTGTTTATGTATTCAAAGTTAAAGTTTCTATATATTTTCCAATCAAATTTTCCCAAATTCCAAAGCCAATGGTGGAGTCTGCGGCAATTCCAATGTCGGTGTCGGCAATTCCGGGGCAGGCACTCAAATCATTCATTTGGTCGGCCCAGCAGAGTCAGCACCTACTATATTCCCTATTTTTTCAAATCAAATTCATATTTATCGTAAAATATTTCTTACTCTTCCAATTCCCAATGACAAATCATATAAATTGGCTCAATTTAAAACTTGAGCAAATGCAGAGAACATTACAAAACCTTCCATTTAAAGTGCTTTACTTGGAACTTGAACTTTTTGTTTATGTATTCAAAGTTAAAGTTTCTATATATTTTCCAATCAAATTTTCCCAAATTCCAAAGCCAATGGTGGAGTCTGCGGCAATTCCAATGTCGGTGTCGGCAATTCCGGGGCAGGCACTCAAATCATTCATTTGGCCGGCCCAGCAGAGTCAGCACCTACTATATTCCCTATTTTTTCAAATCAAATTCATATTTATCGTAAAATATTTCTTACTCTTCCAATTCCCAATGGCGAATCATATAAATTGGCTCAAATTAACACTTGAGCAAATGCAGAGAACATTACAAAACCTTCCATTTAAAGTGCTTTACTTGGAACTTGAACTTTTTTGTTTATGTATTCAAAGTTAAAGTTTCTATATATTTTCCAATCAAATTTTCCCAAATTCCAAAGCCAATGGTGGAGTCTGCGGCAATTCCAATGTCGGTGTCGGCAATTCCGGGGCAGGCACTCAAATCATTCATTTGGCCGGCCCAGCAGAGTCAGCACCTACTATTTTCCCTATTTTTTCAAATCAAATTCATATTTATCGTAAAATATTTCTTACTCTTCCGATTCCCAATGGCAAATCATATAAATTGTGTTAGCTTTGTCAAAATAGACCGTATATTTTATTCTAAATAAAACAATTTCAGCGTAGAAAGCGTTACAAATCTAAATCCTACCATTTAAAGTGCTTTACTTGGAACTTGAACTTTTTTGTTTATGTATACAAAGATAAAGTTTCTATATATTTTCCAATCAAATTTTCCCAAATTCCAAAGCCAATGGTGGAGTCTGCGGCAATTCCAATGTCGGTGTCGGCAATTCCGGGGCAGGCACTCAAATCATTCATTTGGTCGGCCCAGCAGAGTCAGCACCTACTATTTTCCCTATTTTTTCAAATCAAATTCATATTTATCGTAAAATATTTCTTACTCTTCCAATTCCCAATGGCGAATCATATAAATTGACTCACATTAACACTTGAGCAAATGCAGAAAATCTATCCCTTGTGATGGAAACAAATATCTATAGCGCTGAGTTTAATTTAATTTTAGGCGAAAGGATTTGAAATTGTAGGGTTAGACAATTTAATGTAATAGGCAAAAAAATAGAGGGCCGGGACTAACTTCGGTAGCACCGAAGTATTTATATCGTTTTAAGTTTTTCATACCATTGCAAAAAGGGTATATTATTTTTGGTCAGAAGTGTGCAACGCATAAAAGGATGCATCTCCGACCATATAAAGTATATATATTCTTGATCAGAACGACGAGACGTGTTCTAGTCACTTCTAGTCAAAATTAATATACCCTTTTTGCAAGGTTATAACCTTGGCCAAGTAGTGTTCACTATCTATGGGTGCCGCAGCACTGATTCGCACACACATAAACCATCTAACTTCGAAATAATTTGCTGCCAAGATTATTTATAAGGTTGTAGAAAATTGAATTAAAAAGTATAGAAATTTGATAACTAATAAAGGCCAAATTGAGCTTAAATGCAGCTTTAGAGCCGATCCAATTTTCGTGTCGTGTTTTGGTTATCAAAAAGTCTTTATGTCAAAGGATTCGAACATCTGCTTTGACCATGTAAGATTTTTGGCAATGTCGTAAATGTAAGAGGCATACCAGCTCATACTTGTAGCCATGCTAATGTAAACGGTATGACTAGCTCTGAGTTTAAGTAGGGGAAAGAGTGAAACTCTGAGTGGCCTAAACACGACAAATTGCGGTGGCATATGGGGCAATACCAACCACAACAACAAAATCGTCGTCCCCACGCATGAGGACGTGAGCTTTGAAATTTGCGCAGTGGAATTTGAGCAGCAAAATGACTGCAAATTGGAAAAAGAAGGATGGCAGCAAGCAGGCAGAATGAATGGATTTAGATGGGAGGGAGTAAAGAAAAATTAAACATTTTTAACGTGCCACAGTATTTGTGTGTGTGTGAGTCTTTTTTATTTTGGGCGTGGCACAAATATATGCGCGTTAGATGGAAATGGTAAATTAAGATGATAAAGGATAATTTGTTTTTAAAACAAAAAAATAAAACCTTGAGCCATTATATAAATGGATAAGCTGAAAAAATATCTAATGATTAATTAACAAACTTTAATGATCATTAAAAAATGTTGAAAAAGCTTAAACTGTAATCTGTTGCAGAAATAACAGAAAAAGTAAACACTGAGAATATCTGAAATAAGCCCGCTCGACTTCCCAGAGGTGTATTGCCACGATAATTGCATATGAGCACACTAAAAGGCTATGGGCACACAATCTCGAAGAAGACAATACAATGGCAAAGCGATTTCCAAATCTATATTACACATTTATTTGGGTCATAATTGAGTTTAGGATCTCTTTGTTTCAGAAAGATATATCATCTGATTTTCTCTTATCTTTTGATTCTTTACTTAAGCTACTTAAGTGAAGATTTGTACCTATTCCTATATTTTTTGTATTGCCAAACATAATTTCTACAACTAAATCTTTGTTTAATAAAAACTAAATTAAGTTGTTAAGGGAAACCACAATTTATAGATTCAAATTCTAAATACAATATTTATGTTTATATTTATGTTTGATGTTCTTACGACAAATGTGTGTTTAAGATATTTTCATGTAATCAAATCACAAATCATCGAAAAGGATGAAATATCCATTGAAATGCTTAATGCATTGAGTAAGAACTTTAAGCTCGATCTCTTCATTGTCTTGTTGGGGTTTTCTTTAAGCAAAATGGCAAAACATTCATAGTTCTTATAAATATTTGTTTGTACTGTACACCTAAGTAATCATCTTAAGAGTAATTTTAAGCTTACTACAGGTTTACCAATAGTTCTTCTTAAACGTGCTATCTAGCTTAGCTTGTTGAGGTATTTGACCATAAGAGATTTGTACGTCACAAGCATTTGCTTAATATTAAATTAATGGTTATTATTTTGGACCAAACTTTGGATAAATATTTTTTTTTACAACTTCAAACTGTTGCAAATTTATGCCAAATGTTTTTTTTTACAATTTATTTGCGTTTGTTAAACGATTTTAGGTTAATGCTAACCCCCTTCAGACTAGCTAAATAGCTCAAGGTTGTACAATTCTCAAAAAGTTGCATTTGTATGAAACATTTTACGGGAATTTTCGTGTTTCTTCCCCCACTGGGAGAATGTTATGTATAACCGAAATGCCACGTACTTTGACTCTAAGATACGAATGCATTAAGTGAAAGTAAGAACGGAATCTTTCGCATACTTTACAATAACCACACACTGTCTCTCTCTCTCTCTCACTCACTCTATCTCTCATTCTTTTCATTCTTTTTCTCTATATATATCTTGCCGCCCCTCTAACATTATAATATTTAATATAATTTTCATTTTTTATTTTTATTATACTAGAGGACACATTTTAGACACACAAATGCGATGCGTCGCTTATCGCGCATACGCGACGTGGAACCACGTTCCATAGCTTTAGCGAATACCCCTCCATCCCCAGCATTTCCCTTCCACCACAACTTCCTTCTCACACCTTCTTTCATACATTCTATAGTATATACAACAAGCCTAGGCAGCGAAAATCTTGTGCAATAAAATTCCTCTAAACACTCATAAAAATTGCAGGCATATTAAAAATTGTGTTTGTTTAAAAAAAGAAGCGAAACAACGTACAGCTAGAGGATGAAGGAAGGGGAAGGTCGATTTTGGCCCAAGGGTGCTCGACTGGTGGAATGTGTGTGTGTGTGTGTGTGTATGTGTGTTTGCTCATATGCGAATTTTGGTAGCTTCAAAGCGACTTAAAAACTCGTGTAGATGTCGTTTTGGTTCTGGTCGTGGTCCTGTGCCTGCGCCTGGGTTACGTTGCCGTGCCCCATAAAAATGTATGGATATTTGAATAGAATTTCCAATAAAAAATGCCGTTAAAAGGCAGTATGTGTGTGAGTGAGTGTGGGTGTGTGGCAATAACAACTTGTGCGTTATGAAAAACTAATTTCTCTAAACATATGCGCTTCAAAGCTAAACATCCAAACCAGAAAATGATACCCTGTCCCTTTCACTTTTCGTTTTCCCTGTTTCCATTGCTTTCATATTCTTGTCCTCTGTTTTGGCCTCAGCTTTTTTTCGAATTTTTTTTCTATATACCCTATAATCAAGGAGCAATCATTCGGACAACGAGAAATGGCTGAGATATTAAAGTAACAACTCGTTGTATTTCTTGTGTCTTGATTAGAAGAAACTTTTATACCAAGTTTAGAGTTTTTATTACAAATTAAATGCTTAAAAATGTTACTCGTCCACAACTCGAACACAAATAACTTATTCTACATTTCTTTTTATGTAGTTAATTTATTTTGTTTAAATTTTTAATTAATTTAGCCAATCGATGACTAACTGACTACTCAGGCTTGAGCTTAAACTGCAGAAAGAAACGAAAGTTTAAATATTAAACTAAAGTAAATAAGTATGAATGAATGCTGCATGGTTTATGTATAGAGGGTATCATGAAATCGTCTCTTGGAAATTAAAAAAAAAAACCCATGTGAGAATGCTTTTTATGACGATTTCTTTCTGTTGATTCCCGTTTTGCTTGCTTCATTCCCTTGCGCCTTTGCGTTGTCCTTATTTCGAGGGGGCATGTTGACAGGCAGGGCGCCGAAATGTTTCCTTCTTGCCATTCTTCTTCTGTTCCGTTTTTCTTTCTTTCTCTTGGGTAGGGTTGGGGTTTTGACTGTGCAGGGTAGAAGGAGAAGGCGGGGTTTGGGCCTGCTCTCGACTTGCAAAATTGCAAATTTACGAGTATTTATATTGATGCCATTTTACTTTGATTTTAATGCGCGACCAAAATGCGTGCAAAGATTTTTAATATTTTTCTTATATTTTCCTTTTTGTCGTCAACATGATTTCCTTTTTCATTCTTTTCTGTTTCTCTCGGTCTCGCTCTCTCTCTCTCTCTCTCTAGCCTTTTGGCCACGTTTTATGTAGTATTTATTTATTTATTTATGTGCAAAAGAAACAAATTTACTTTTAATCAAATGGGAAATGTCAATGCATTTAAGTTTAGTAAACCACTTTGATATTTATAAGTTGAGAAGTAACGAAAAGTTGTAGAAAAATTCCAATCAAACATTTTCCCATTTTCTATTAAGCCTTGGTCAAACGACCAACATTTGTAATAATAATAATCATTGTTCTATAGTTTTTAATGAAAATGTGTTGAATAAAAAACAAAACGAACTTCTTGATAAACCTTTGGACGATAGCAATAAAATTGCATCGATATCAGCTCTATGGTATCGATACCTGATACCTTATTCGCTTCTGAATATTTCCCAGCGTCTGACATGTTTTAAAGAAAAATATATACATAATTCAAATTAAACTAAGCCATCCGTATTATATTCGTTATAAATGAAGAATTCGGTAGAGATATTTGGTTGTTTTCCTGTAAGAGATATACCTATGATATAGTAGTTCAATCTCAACACAACTTGCTGAAAAAGTTCAAGTTGCCACCTTGAATATTGCGGTAAGTATTTGTTGGGATACAAAATGTGACTTGAAGTTTAATGAAACGAAAAAGCTACTGTAAAAAGGAGAAGAAAGAAAAATTGAAAGCTTTATCGCAGAAAATGTTCAAAGAGTGATAATTGACTAATTGCTTCAAAAATACTTGGTCAAATTTCATTCCGATAGCATTTAAACAATGATAAATTCGAACAGTTTGGACAGGGTTATGTCAACCCAAAGCTAATGTTCGAGGTACAAAAAGGTTTAGAAGTAAATCATTTGATCTTAATTAGTTTTTTCTAATCTTTGATAAGCCTAAGAATTCGCTAATGTATTAAGATACATATGTACATATGTCTTATTAAATCATTCAGTAATTCCGTAGTTAGTAATTAATTAAGTTATTCCGTAATTAGTTCGTAATTCTTCGTAGCCATAGTAGAACACATTTTTCTATACCATTTGTAAATTTTGACATTTTTAAAATATGTGCTTTTAAATGGTGCGACAGCGAAAGAATAGAGATAGTTTGTAAATAGATTATCGATAGGTTTTAAAATAGATGATCGATATTTAACTGCTGTTTTCCCACCTCTAACTAATATGAATGTATCGATAGTGGCAGCTCTAAAAGAAACTGACAGGGCATTCCAAGCTCTTTCTACGACACTTTTTTTGATGATACCACAAAAGCATAAACATATATCGATATGGATTAAAATCTGCTAAAATGATTTTGTTAGTTTCATCGAAATAAACTAGCAATTAGCTCACTTCTGGCTGGCCATACAAATTGTATTGAGAAAAAATGCCACAATCGTCTGACTGGTTTCAACTTCTTTTATTAATCTTCACATTTAACCAATTTGTGGTTTGGATTTTCCTTTATACCAAGTAAGATGGCCTTCTTTAAAGGTCAAAGTTCAAGTTGCAGGTTCAGTTAATCCCATTGCTTTTGGTCAAGGACACGTTCGTCAATAACGAACAACAATTGATGAATCGAGGTGCAGATGCAGTTTGAGGCCAAAAGCAAATGCCTTTTTATTGTGCCCACTTCAAACACTAGGAAGCTAACAGTTTGGAAATATAGTAGAACAAGCAAACACAACAAAACAAAAAGAGAGCTACAATAAAAATAAAAGGCAAGGCAATTCAAATTAGCACCCTTTCTCCATTACCCTTTCACCCTTCTCGCTTTTGCAAATCTCTTTTTATTGTGGGCGTTGTTCAATGTTTTTTTTTTGACGGTTTTGCTTTTGTTCGTTTGGTTTTGTTGTTCAGTTAGGAGCCTGAACAAAAGCCGTCATAGTTTTTTAATAGAGGTTAGGCATTGGAAAATGGTAATAGGTAGGCGATTTTGTAGCTGCCACTTGACAATCAAAGCGTTGAAAATCAATTACACACAAAAGCCTCAAGTGGCATAAATGCAAATGTTTGAAAATGCAAAATGTGCAAACAAAACGCTGGTTAAAATACCAGCCATGCAGTTCAACCAAAGTGAATACCCCTCCCCTACTCCCCACACATCGATGTTTGTAATAATGATGATGGCGATGGGTTGATGATAACGGCGAGGGGGCTTACCAATTTCAAGTGTAATTGAAAAAAAGTATAACCATAGAACCCAGGCCTACCAAAATTAAATGCCACAATGCCAAGCCTAGATAAATGTTAATCGACATTGCTTCAAATGCTTCAAATTCAAGTGAGGGAGTATGAGACGTGGGGTTGGTGTGGGGGCAATGGCAGAGGTTGGGTATGAATGGTTGCCATCAAAATATCGGTAATTTTGTAAAGAAACGAAATTTATGTGAAAAATGCCAAACAATCGCTTGGGAAAGAGTCAGACAGACGATACCCAGCATCAGAAACCCCCCCTCCCCCCATCCTCCACAAAAAAAAAACAAAAAAACCAAAAAACCCAACAAAAAAAATAAAAAGAGGAAATGCGAAATGCAACACAATCAGCAGCATACAGGGAGTGGAATTTGGGGCGAGTATAGGTTATATAGAAAGGACGAGCTGTTGTGGGGATATGCTTAAAATGCCAACAAAAAGCTGAAAGCTGCATATAAAATGCCGAAAAAACAAGAAAAAAAAAAGAAAAAACCAACCGTATTTCTGCCCGACAGAATGGAGAAGGGGTAAAAAATGTTGAATACATTGGGATGCACCGCGTGTGAAGTCGCCGATTATGCAACGAGCAACAATAACAACAAAAAAATCAAGTGCGACCCACTTTCGACCCACAACAAAACAACGCCCGTTCAGAATCATCCAAAAAAATACAAGAATAAAAAGACCCCAGCAAAAGGCGGCACTCAGGCCAGCAGAATTCAGGATCAGAAGCATGGGTCATTTTTAATGATGGGCAAAAAAACGAAAAAAAAAAACACATAAAAAACAAAAAAATCGAATTCCTTTTTTTGCCTTTTTTGCAATGCATTTTTTTTCATGTTTATTTTTTGTTGTGTATGTGCGTGATAAAAAAGGACAGCCGGGAACAGGACCCCAACCAAGAGCCGAATCCAGCACCAAAGCCAAATGTTATCAGTCGTAGGCAGTGGGTCTAAGGGTTGGGGGGTAGTTGGTGGCATCAACATAATGCAAGTCAATGCAAACATTTTATTTGCATTAAGCCCAGCGGCAGTGAACATGAACCATTCAGTTCCTCCTCCATCCAAAATAAAGAGGGAAAAAATAAAAAAAAGCCCTACCCAAAAAAGCAAAAATAAGAATAACAAAAAACACAATCCAATGTCTATAGCTAAAATATATAATACAGACACATACAAAGATATATAAAAATGCACCTACTTAACATGCACACACGCATACTTACGCACACACTCACACACACACACACACATGCAGTGCAGCCAATAAAAATGCAGCGTCAAAAATTGCGTGCAACAGGAGAAAAAAAAAAATACCAAAACAAAATAAAATAAAAAAGAAAACCAACAAAAAGCCGCCCAAAATAATACAAAAAGCCAAAAAACAAAAAAAAAAACAACAACGTGGAAAAATCAAACAACAATTTCCACTCATCCCTCCTATATATGTATTTACACACACACACACACACACGCACACACACACACAGATAGATCGAATCTCCTGGCCTGGGTGCGAGCGAAATGACAGGAGGTTGCAGCAATTGCAACTGCAACCGATGCTGACCCAACCCAACCCAATCCTCCAAAAGTCTCACTCAATCCACTGACCTAACGTTGGACACGCAACGCATCGGGGCGGGAGGGGCGCTCTGCTGTTTGGCCCTGAAATAAAATAAAACCAAAACAAAACCAAAAAAAAAAAAACAAAAAATGTGAAAAAAGTCTGCCTAGAAATATATAAAAATTGTCGAAAAAAAAGAGAATAAAAAAATAAACACATGAAGAGTGCAAAAAAAAAAGGACTCAAAATGCACATCCTAAAACCCAGGCCATGTGCGTGAGCGAGTCGACGCTAGCCAGAGCAAGCGAGAGGAAGAGATCCGCAGAGCCGCCAAAGTTGCAGCGCACATCGATTGGACCTTTTTTTTAAATGAATTTCTTGTTAGTTGTTTTGCCAGGAAATGCATTTTCCAGGTCCGCATTTAAATGAACCCCCGACTAGAGGCAAAATGAAAAGCTCACTTAGCAGTAAGAGTTAGAGAGATATTTTATATACATATAAGGGTAACCCTTATCGATTATAGGTGGCTAGTTAATCGTTTTTTTCCATCTATTTTGATTTTGAATCTTTAGTTAATCAAAAAGGTGTAAATTTGAATTCCCAACTACTTTGAGCGTTGGAGACATGGTGTATGGCCATTACAACTGTGGATTCTTTAGCGAAGTCTGCTGATGATAGAACTTGGTGGTTCTTGAAACAGCTACTTATACAGACAATCTGCTCACCTTATGTGCTGCCTATGATTTATAAATTGGTAAGATTTATTGACCTGATGCCGGCTGAAATCCAGTTTCTTATTAATTTATGTGGCAGTGTAAGGAATAAAAAAGTGTTACTTAGGATCCCCAATTTGCGTTTCTTTGTCGTGATTTCCTGTTGTTTCCTTCCAGAGGATTCTTCCGATTGTTCACCCCAAATTCGCTCCTGGACTATGGCAATGCACTCGCCGATGCATCGGCCAATTTTTTTTTTTGTTGTTTTTGCTGTTTTCCTGGTTGGTTTTGGGTGGTCAGAATTGGCGCCGTCGCCAAGCTTCAGGCAGCAGGCATGTAGAAGGTGCGAGCGAGCCAGAGTAGTCCATGTAGTGTGAGATGGCGTATATAGTATGTAGCTGCAGGATTCGGCCATATGCAGTTGCAGTTGCTGCTGCAGTAGCCGTTGCAGTCGACGTTTGCAGGGGTCCACCCAATTGTGCAACATTTAAAAAAAACAACGAAAAAGCGCACACAAAGAGAAAAAAACACAAAAATTGTTGGAAAAAAGAACACACACACGCATTCAGGCAAAAAAAAAAAAAAAATGAAAAAAGAACACATCATAAATAAATAAAATTAAGCAGAGCTGAGAGAAAAAAGGATGCACAACGTTGCACTTTACATATCGCATACATGCAGCTGCAACACTCGGCTCTCTCCCCGACACTGCAACAACGGACGGTTAATGGTTAACACACTATGTATGTGTGTGTGTGTGTGTGTGTGTGTGTTGGGAAAGTGCCTGGAGTGGGGTGGGTGGTGTCGCTTATCCTCTGCAGTTTGGCAATTTAGTGAGGGAATAAAAAAAAAATTACAAAAAAACAGAGCAAAACAAAAAAAAAGATGATTAAAAAAAATTGAGAAATATATATAATTTTTTTTTTTGTTGCTGCTGTTGTGCGTCTGTGGGTGTGGGTAGGCGGATAGGCTCAGCAGTTTTACTCGTTCATTCTGAATGGCGGGAAAAAAAATCTGCAAAAACTCCGCCCTAAAAAGCGAAGCAAAAAATAAAAATCAATCTAATGAAACTAAAAAAAAAATGCACAAAAGTTGCCGAAAAAAAAGGATGGCAATAGATGAATATATGAAGGCAGAGGGCCCGCCTCAGAGTCTGGGTATCTCTCTGTGTATTTGGATGTGTGTGGACACGCTAATTTAAAATGCACAACTACGAGAAGAGCCCTCCATGTAGACGGGTACAGACATTAACTTGTATACTGAGCTGTCCATTGCCATTTATGGGCAACAAAAATTGTTCGATTAAGCGGCCTCAAAAACAAACCCATTGGGCCGCCAACTCGTGTCCATGGCCCACACACACATTGTCATCATCAGTTGAAAATTGAATCATAACACCCAAAAACCAAAGGCGGAGGCATTGACGATGGCGATGGCGTTGGCGTTGGAGTAGTAGAAGGACTTTATGATAGCCTTGATGATGAAGATAATTAAAAGGAAAATGTTTCGTATCAATGCATTCGTTAGGCAAAATGTAAAGTATGCTGAATGCATACAGTTCAATTCAATTTGATTACATTTACAGAAAGAAAAACAACTTGTACATCGCCATTTGTCATGAATTGAGAGAAACCCAAGAGAGAGAGAGAGAAACGACAAGAAGAAAAAAGAAAATAAACAATTGTTGGCGAAATAAACGTTGATCTATCCAAAAGATAATTTCCGTAAAATCATGGAAAAAATGTTGGTTTTAATTGTAAACTTTTCTCATATTGTGTATTGAAACAAACAGAGATAAACGGCTTATAAGTACAGTCCCATTTTAGAAGCATGAAAATGATTTTGCCTTACTTTTTAGAATGGTATTGCAACTCTACTTCAATGCTAAAACTATTTGTGAATTACACTTAGAAGAAGCAAAACATATTCCTCGAATGAATTCTTAACAGTTATCTAAATATCGAAGGCCTTTTCGCTAGTACAGATATTTTTCTTTAGTTAAAATATTAATATTATTTATTCTCGGATTCTATGAAGACTTCTAAAAATGGACTTTTGCCAAGAAATTTTGTGTTTTCGATGATGGGCTAGGAGCCCTTGCTTGCTGATGAAGCTTTGAGATTTTGGTATTTTTAAGGTAGATATCCGATCATTTGATACTCTTTCAACCCTGTCGCTTCGAAAAAAAAAAAACATACATAAATACAATACAAAATTCTAAAGTATTAATGCACTTACGTCTGTTGTATATATGTATGTACCTACATATACGAATCGATAGAGCTTGCATTGAGTAGCACAGAAATCCGAGAGAGAATGCGATTAAAATAGTTATTTCTATCTCAATATCCTAAATTGCTTATGATGTTTTTGATCTCTTCTCTCTGTTGTCTCTTTTATGAAAATACTCTAACTCAATCTAACTTGACTTGGTTTTTGGATGCATAATGATTAGTAGAAGAATCAAAGAAATATAATAATAATAGAACCCCTTAAAGTGAAACTCCCTATATTCAGATATATCCCCTAAATATTACGCTTTAGCAAATGGAAAAGTGAATTGTGAATAGATCTATCTTGATTTGCATATCAATCTCATGTTAATTTGTCAGTTACCCAAAGAAAAATTGATATCAAGCTACCAAAAAATAGAAATAAGGAGAAAGCAAAAAATATGTGACGGCGTGAAGGGGAAGGGAAGAAAACTAAACCGCAGCATGGTTTATGTGAGTTGTTTTTGCTCTTGGGGGGGTTTTTCTTTATGGCATTGAAGTTTGGAGGTAACCAAAGACCGGGCTAAGGCTGGCCGAAATGTGCCGATAACTTTTTTTATTTCGAAGCTCTAAAAATGAGACATTTCATATTACTTTTATGGCAAGAGCAACTGCTGCATCGCCTTTGCCTTTAGTGGGTTAAAAACAATTCGGGCAGCAGCAAACTGGGCAAAAGAACGAGAGAGGTAGGCAGGAGACAGGCACACTTTACCCTCAACCCTCCTTCATTTGCCACTTTTTCTTTTATTTTGGGGTTACAGGGGACACAGGAGGCACAGAAGACAGAGGCTGAGACTGAAACTGAAGGCCCACACACACACACAGACACACACACACACACACTTAACGGCACTCAACGCATACAAAATTTCAAAATCATCAAAAAGTAGAAAAATACGCGTTTCATGCACATTCGCGTCATTTATGAGCCCATCAACGTCGCTCATGGATGAAAGTAACGCGTTTTATGCGTCGTTTGGGTGGCTGGCAAATGTATCTTTTTATGTGGTTGATGGAGGCAGAGAAAAAGCAAAAACAAAAAGAAAAAAAAAACCGAAGAGAAAGACCACATGAGAACAGAAGTTGCACGCAACCAAACACTACCCTTCCTTTTTTCCCCAACCACGCTATCTTACGAAATGGAAGAAAAAGGAGAAATACGATGAAACAGGAACTGGTACACAGGAACCAGGAGTAGGGCCAGGAACAGGAACAGGACCAGGACCAGGATCCAGAATCAGAAGAGAACCTGAACTGAACAGCAGCAGCCGTAAAATGAAGCAAGAAAACCATCAAGTTCAAAGTTTCTTCTTCGTTTTCTGGCCAATGTTTATGAGTCCTGCTGCTGTTGCTGTTGCTTTTGGGGGCTCCAGTGACTCCCGTTTTCAGTTGTAACCAGTAAAAATGAAGAGCAAATGCTTTTGATTTTGAAATGAGTTGCCCAGAACATGGCAATTTTGGTTGGCTGGTCACCTGAAATTGGGCAACAAACCAGTCAGAAATGACTAGCCTTGTCTTGCTTAGTTCTTACCCACCAACCAACCACCCACACTCACTTACCCACCTACCTATCTACCACTCACTTTTGCCAGTCCAACTACCAAACAGTTTTTATGCCCTATTAAAATTATTCTTTTTATAAGCCCTAAAAAAAAAAAAAAACAGCGAAAAACAAAAAAAAAACGCACCAACAGGCCTAAAGAAATCACATCTTCAACAATTTATTCCCATTCACTTTCTCTCTCTCCTGTTATCTCTCTCTTTTTCTGTGGGTGTGTGTGTGATTCTCTGGAGAGAGACATTTTATGCGCACCTAAGTCATTTCGAACAATTTCGATTAAAAAACTCATCTAAACAATTTATGGCGCGGCGTAAAAATCAAATCAAAATACATACAACAGGAGAAGGCAAAATCGGGTGGGGGTTGACTTTAGCTATAAAGAGTGTGTTGCGTGATAAGGGGGTGGTAGAGGAGATGGAGGCCAGAAACTGCAACATTCAGCAGCAGCCACATCCAAAAGCACTTGATGTTCCCCACTCCGAAAACAAACAGAAAAAGAAGTTCACCCTCCTCAATCGTTACGTTGCCAGAGAGACATTATTCACATTTTACAGTTTACAACTATGCGAAAACCATAAATTTAGAAATTAGATAGCGGGGTATGAAGGGGGGGCGCCAGGACACATTCGGGGGCTGGGGAAATCAGCCTCCAGCCAACAGTCTTTTTGCTATTGTTAAGAAGCAAAGAAACACATAATAATGTTTTCTCTTTTCGGAAATATAATAGACAAACATTTATTTGCAGGAAACGTTTAGCCACTTTTTGCCTTGACTGGATCGAAGAGTTCTAGTAATTATAAAGAATTTTTAATTTTTGCAAGTAATAGCCACTTACTTCTTGTGGAGAACTCTTTCTGGAGATCTAAAAATGTATAATTATAGCTCTTATACTTCATTTTAACAAAAAGCAATGCTAATGCATTTTACATACGATTTGATTTTAAATAGTAAGCACAACATATTCTTCGATATTAGTTTTTGTTTAATGCAATCTTCTATTTGAACATTCTAATTAGAGTTTGACAGATAATGGTGCTAATGATGAGTTGTGAAATTTCAGTGTACTTGGACTAAACCATCATTGAAACCAAACTCATCTGATGATGCCGAATAATAACTTAAGCAATAGATTCTTTTGTTTGTTTATAATTCTCTTATTATGAATGCCGTTTGATTCTTACACTATTATTTTGTATTTTCCATATTAAAGAAGTTTTAGTAACATAATAATATGAAGTAATCCACTAAGCGATATCGACTATCAACTCAGTTAGATCAGAATTAGAAATAAGTAAAATGTGCTGCAACTACTACAATCCTTAAGTTCAATCCACGAAGTTTTTGCTTTATAAACGGGAAAGAAAGAGAAAATAAATGATTGCACATAAAACAATTAGCAGAGAGAGCTAAAGATTATTATTATTATTATTAAAGTATTAGATATAGTTGTAAAACTATCAACCTAACTATATTTTTACAAGCACTGGCAACTAACGCCTTCGGCTTAGACGAAAACTACGTCCATACACTAGCCTGGAATTCGAATCCGGATCCTCGTTGTTCACTTGACTAAATGACTGGGTCACTTAGACAACTCATCTACCGAGGACTGCATATTACTAATGATATTTCACAGCTTATTGGAAAAACCAAAGCCATGACTAATTGCAAGGAGTTTTTTAATCACAAAGAAAAATGTACTCTTTCTACTTGGCACATAAATATTATACCATAGTTTACAATATTTATGAGGCTGTTATGTTTTAAAATTTGCATTTTCGAAAACAGTGTTGTCAAATGTTTTATAAACGAGAAAAAATGTTACTTTGTCTACTGGACTTGAAACATTTCTAGGAATAGACTCATAGAAAGATGATAGCGATTCAATAGTTCTATGTAATACCTTAAACTAAACGTTGACATTAATAGAAGGCTTCATAAAGCTATATTCAAACAGTGTTGGTTAACATATCTTAATTTCAAGCTATTTTGTGCATTGACGAATAAAATATGTCTTGTCCATAATCGAGCTTGCTGGAATACCCAAAGCTGATCTTCTCGCTTCTTATTAAAGTTAACTTATTGTGTTGGTTAACATATTTAATAAATTCATGCAGTGTTGGTAAAGCTCTAAATTGATGGATAACTGAAGGATTGAAGTATGTGATTGGCTATAAAACGTTTTCTTGGCCGTAATGGCATTTTTTGAAGCTTGCCCACTTAACGATTATGTCAATTCAGTTTTTGGTCTCAAAATTTAACTATTAACCCGTGAGTCTACCACTTCTTCCATGGACCATTCCACCCCAAACGTATCTTTGCCATTACAAAGTTTCTAAACTTTACGATTAAATATAAAAGTGAACCAGAAGGGAGTGGGATGAAACAGAAGCAGAATGAAAAAAAAAAAAAAATGAATAAAATGAAGAAAACGAGTAACAAAAATATAAAATACGGCAAAACTGGCAAAAGACGACATCGACTTTGACGTTGTCGAAGATGAGCCAAAAGAAAAAGTTAAACCGTGCGGGATATTAAAAAGTGCACGAGTAATGTTTCTTTTATGACTAAAGTGGCAGCAGGGCCATCTCAGGGATAGAAAGAAAATGAGAGATGTGGGTATGGGTGGTTGGTTTGTTGGATGCTTGGATGGTTGGATGGATTGGTTGGTTGACTGGTTGAATAGGGCCAAAAGGTGCGGCACAACGACGGCGGCGGCTTCAAATGTCAGCGGCAGGCGCGCATGAGCGCAACTCCGACGGTTGTTGGTTGTTGGTTCAGGCTCATTTCATTTTTAATTTCCGTAATTCCGTCAGCAGAAAAATTTTTGCAATATAAAAAGTAAATATCGAAATTTATAGACCTGCAGATGTGCAGAGAAGAAAAGGAGAGTGAGTGAGTGAATGAGCGAGATGGATTGACGTTAGTGTTTTGCGACTGATGCCTTTGAGTTCTGTGTGAGACTGAGGCGACATTAAAATGTTAAATAAAAACAGTAACAAAATACACACAAACAAACCAAACACGCACCAAAAAAACCCTCAAACTCATGACCAACCAAAATGTACGCCCCTCTCCCCCCATCCCCTCTTTATTTTGGGCAACTTACACGAGGAATTTAATGACAACACTAAAAAGTTTAAGCGTTATTATTTCTAGGGTAGTAGAGAAATACCCAACCCCACCAGTCCATCAGTCCCCATGCCCCCTTCCCTGTCTCTCTCTTTCTCTGTCTCTCACTCTATATTCATCGTATGAAAAATCAGCTCAAGGATAAAAGTTTAGATGATGGGAGGAAAAGCGGTAGTCGGAAGGAGAGAAAAGGAGAGAGAGAAATGAAGTTGTTGTTGTTGTTGTTGAAATGCGAGAGCGTATGAAAAAATACGACGGCTGTAAAATGGCAAATTCATGACCTGCAACTGCCAGTTGCTTACCCCCCTCAACCGTCACAAGCCACCCTCCCCCTTCCACCTATCAAACCCATCTACCCATCATCCGCAAACCTTTTGCCGTATTGCTCCATTCAGCCAGCCAGCCAGCCTGCCCTTTCCTTTCCTTCCCTTGGGCTTATGCATTCTAAGGGGCAACTAAAAATGAACACAGTGAGTGAGCGAGCGATTGTAACGATTCGGTTATTACCGTTATATTGCCGAAACAACGCGCGCGCGAGTACCGAAAATGCCGTTTGCCCCGAAACAAAGTCGAAAAACGCACATAACTCAATCTTCGACGGTCGAACGCCGCACCGCTTCCCCCATCACCTAACGCTAACCTCCATCTTCTCTCTCTCTCTCTTTCTCTCTCGGTGTGTCTATACCCCATTTTTATTGCTAATGGCAAAAGTGGGCTGAGGCTCTGAAGCACAAGTCGGTGGTTGGGTGGTGCAGAGACTGGGTAACGGAGAGCACTGCAGTTTATGCGCCGCTGTTAAACTTACGGTAGTTTACCCATTCTACCATATACCCCAAACAAACCCAAACGCCGAACCCCTAACCCCATCCCCATCCCCATCCCCATCTGCCCTATCATTTGCTCTGCCTGGCTTAAAAACGAAACAATTTTTACAACTTTGTTGTTTGCCTGCGGCAGCATTTACCATTTCTAGTTGCCCCCTATACTATGCTATACTTTCCTTCCACATTTGCCCGTAAAGTGAATGTAGTAATTTTTCAAAAATCTTTGTCTTTAATGGACCATCAAGCGTTACCCCATACACAACCGACCCCCATCTCCATCTCCACCTAACCGTCTTCACTGTGCTCCTTGGACCTGGGCTAGACAGGACACACACACCAAGTATAAACTGACATAGTGATGGGGGTGTTCGCGTGGCGTTTGGGGTATTCCTATCCATGCTCATCGTCAATATTGCGATTCGGCTGTAAAAAAAAAAAAGAAGAGAACAAAAACACAACAAACAAGTAAAGGCAACAAAAACAAAATGCATTTTAATGCTTCAATAAAATAAAAAGTTTCCCTTCAAAAAGCAAAAAGAAATAAAGAAAGGGCTGTCTGTGGAAGGGGCGTGTCGCTGTAGGATGAAACAATTAGCGTAAAAAGAGCACAAAAATATGTACTGAGCCACTACACCATATAATTCAAACACTGTAGAAAAACTAACAAATATTACAAGCATAATGCAGTTTCGATTTAAAGTCTGCAAAAAAGTTTGAAAGTTGCTAATAGAGCTTATCAGAAATTATTTGTACACTTCAAGTATTTGTATTTCATGAGATCTATTAATAATAGACAGTGCTGAAACACTGCTGAGATAACGAACGAGTTTAAAACGATTTCATTGATGTACAAATCATAGCTAAACGTTTTTAGGTAATTAGTTTTCCAGATTGAAGTCTCTCTTTGATAATTGTTTGTACATACAATACAATCTGATGTGTAAAAGGAACTGATAGGCTGATCGATTGTTTAATTTTCTCATGTATCAATTGTCAAATGTTTTAACTTTTCGAAGCCGCCGTTTTCTAGGCTAAATGTAAGATTGATTTTGAATACTTACAAATAATTTGAAGGACATGAAAAAGTATATAAGTTTAATAGGGTTATATATGTAGTAACTATCTAACTGGTGATCACGACCCTGTACTTAGCTTTGTCCATCACATTCATAAAAATGTAATGCAATATTTCATTGTATAATATAAACATAATTTTATACTAAAACTTTATTATTTTAATCTATTGGGTATCTTTAGGAAGTAATTTAAAAGCAATTTACAAACTATCATAGTGGCACTTCTTTTCTGTAATACTAACTAACTCACCCTTTGGTTAGGGCTCTAAAATGTGTAACATTTGCCCCCGAAAGTATGCTAAAGTATTTTATTTTTGAAATCTCTTTCATTTAAATTGTCTATTAGTAACGTTTGCATCAGTTTTTGGCCAGTTTTTGTTAACATTTTAAAATCTGTTAAGAACTAAAAAAATAATCTTTTCGACTTTCTATAGCACATTTTTGGGTGCATATTATATAGCCTTCGATTTCTCTGAACTCACATTGTGGAAAATAAGCCGATCCGAATTAGCTAAGGGCCCCTCTCAAATTAGAGTCACCAAAAATCACGTCGGCCTGGATAACGAAAGTCTGTTTGTCACCCCTTAATTACTTAGTATCCTTCATTATGTCTTTACAATTCCCTAATTGCTTTGTAACTTCTTTTCTGCAAGTGTACAGACTGCAACAACAACAAGCTTCCAAAAATATTTTTGTAGTTAATTCCACTTGGTCATCCGGTGCTTCTTAGTCACTCTAGCAAGCTAATGCCCTGTTGTTGCCTCTTCATCACGCTGTATTCTTCATCATCTTATGTATAGCTTACAACCTGATGCCTTTACCTCACCCTTGTTTTTTTTTTTTTTTGCAAATAGTTACGCTTAGTTTCTTGTTTCTCAATTCTTTCACGAATTTTGTTTTTTTTTTCTTTTGCTTGTTTTTGTTTCGCTTTCTGCTACTTATAACTTTTAAGCACATAGTTTGTAGCATACTTTTTAGGGCAGCGGGCAAACAAACATTTTTCCTGTTCGTCGAGGCGAAAATGAATGTTTAATCAGCAAAGTGGCAAATTGTCCCTGCCTAGGCCAGCAATCGAAACTAACGAAATTGCACCAAAGAAATGAAAATATTTGCCATGCGTGTGAGGGCAGGAGACAAAAAAAAAAAAAAAAAAAACATTCGTGGAAGGAAAACGGATAATGCAAACAGCAAATTAAAATCGAAATGCTGCAAGTGCTAGGCACAGTCAATAGCAGTTAACAGTCACAGGACTGACAGAATAGGGACATTAAGGGGGCACTGGAGGAGCAGGGCGCGGTGAGCGGGGAGTAGGTGTAGGTATAGTGGGTATAGGGGTAGAGGTAAAGTGATAGGCTCTCTGGTCCTGCTAATTGAAAGCGGACGCTTTTGCTACTGCTGCCTTTGCGTTTTGCCAGGCAAAGACAAATATTGAAATGCACCGCGGCTTTATGCATATTTAAAATCAATTAAGTCAATAAATAATAAAGACAACCTTAATGCAATTTAATATATATAAACGAAATGCGGCAAAATGATGATGGTTGCAAATGCACAAGCAAACAAGTAGTCCACACAGACACAGATACATACATGTATACATATAAACAAACACACACACTCAAATGAAATGGTAACATAAAACGCCTGGCTGGCCACTAGAAGCCAAGAAAAACGGTCAGCCGCATTTACGGACACGCTTCAAGTGGCACTCATCAGCCAAAGAAAACTGTTGCCAGTGGCAAGCTAAGCATGCAACATTGGCCATCCGCATAAAATCCAATTTCCACCCAGTTGCACCCACACAGGTCCGCATTCGGCTAATCTGTTGGTAATGGGGCTGCAAATATATATGTTAGACTAATTAGTTTTCAGTTAAACTCAGCTTCAAAACTCTATTTCAATGCATGAAACGTAAGCCATTGCTTCTTTGCCATGTGGCATGGATTCATTTCTTTTTAACATTTGCGGTTAATGTTCTTACGTTAGACACATACTTTGATTTATTTCTGTACTCTCATTTTAATTTCATTTCACCTATAGCTTAGATTGTATGTCAATCCGTACCTGCAGTTCTGGCACTTAGCCTGGCACCATGCAACCAGTTAGTCACACGTTAAAAAAAGAGAAAAGAAAAACAGCATACGAAAAAAAACAGCACTGCAAAAAGTCTAAAAAACCCCAAATTGAGGGACAAAGCAAAACATTCTGGCATTCTACTTGAAGAGGTTAACAAAAACTGGTGAGGAAAAAATGAACGTAAAACTGAAACAAAACAAAAACGAGCCAAGCGTAAATGAAACGGCTAAACGTTGTGGCCAATTCTGCATTTGTTTCCTCCAATCTCAATCCATTTTTTGCACTCCAGAGTCAACGTCCATTGACTTTCTATGCTGGTCCTTTTGGTCAGCAAGGAGTGCGATAAAAAAAAAATAACAAAAAAAAAACCAAATACACTCACGAAAATTCACAAAGAGAGAGAGAGAAAGCCCCTTGAAAAATAAAACAAAAACCGCATGCACTCGCCTTAAACGAATACAAAACCACGGGAGGAAGGAGCAGAGTATGATTGCCTTAAAAAAAAAAAGCAAGGAATCTCCAAAAACGAAAAGAGAAAAAAAATTCCAAGGCTGACTTCATAACCTGGCCAACAGCAACAGTCGCGGAGCCAAAAAGTATGCAACAAAGATTTTCATTCATGACAACGACCTCAGACACGACTGGCATGCCCCAGTCCTCAGTCCTCAGTCCCGTTGAGTTGCCGGTTGCCTGTCCTTGCCCCAAACCTCCCCACATATTCGCACACTCGCATATACACACACACACACACACACATATACATATATATATACAGACATTTGGTGTGTGCATCTTTTTGCTTTCGTTTTAGAAAACTCCTGAATTGGGCTTGCACGACATTCAGCCGGGAAAAAGAAACTGCAACGAAGCAAGGACGAATTTTTTGGTAATTTTTTATTTGTTTTTTTTGTTTGCTTTTGGGTAGGCGAAACCTCTGTTTTGCTCTTCCTCTCCGTCTCTCTCTCTCTGGTGGTGTGGGTTTGGTGGTCATGGAGTTGTGGCTTTGTTTCGTCGCCATGCAAACATTTACTTCTTTTTGCACACACACACACAACCATGCCGCAACTCAAAAAAGAAGACAAAATTTTTGCCCAAAAGAAATGAAACTGAATGATTGCTGATGATGATGATGGGGATGCTGATGATGATGGCAATGGAAGGTGGAGTTGAACTGGTCATGACAATGGTTGACCGAGAATGAGTATCGAGGTATTGAGATTTAAGTTAATTGCTTTGGTTATGTTGATTTCATAGTCATTTTTTGGGCCAAAACTTTGCCTCTTAGCTTCTTGTGCGCTAAAAACGAATGTGTCCCATAAACTGTAAGCCAAGACAACGCGGCCTAATGCTCAACAGGCTGACTATGGATATGCCATTGGTAATGGCAATAGCCATGTGACTCAGATTGCAGATTGGGATATTGAGATTATATGGCAAAGTTAAAGTAATGTTTTGCGGATTCGCCTACTACTACTTGGGAATACCCCAGCAAGCAAGCAGCCAAACCATCGTTTGTCGTTCGAATGTGATAAGCATGCGAAGCAACATGCAAAGCATGTAACCAGAACAAAAGGGCAAATGGGGCCAAAAAGGGGCACCGCAGAAAAGAAAAAAGAAAAACAGAAACCAGAGAAAAGAACGCAAAAAAAGAATAACAAAATCGAGCATACAAATCCCGGTTTGTAAGCCAATTTGCACTTAGGCTTATCTAATGTCATATCATTTGTATAATGTTGTGTTGGCCTGATACTTGATGCCTACTGTAGTCAATACTCTTGATGCCCTGTCGGCCCCTTCCTCTACCCATCTACTCTATCCAGTCATTCAGTCAGTCAGCCAAGCCAGCAGCGACTCCTTACCAATTCCACGACTCTCTGCACTATGCCTATATGTATGTGATGTGTGTGCGTGTGTGAGTGTGTGTGTGTGTGCGTGCGAGCCTCTGTGCCTCGTCTTATCCTGCGGGGTTCATTTCTAAGCTCATTTATGTTTATCACAAATGCGTGCCAAAGTGTGTCGTTATTCTTCTGCCTTCTGCCCTGCCCTGCCTCTTTCAACTTCATTTTGCTGTGCGAACAAAAACATTTCAAATATTCAAAAAACAACACAAACAAACACCAAAAAGGGAAAAACAAAAAAAAACCAAAAAGAAAATCGAAAAAGAAGCAGCTCAGAGAAAAAGACACACATGCGATATAATACCGAAGGCACTTGCCCTTGGTTTTTGGCCCCATCCCGTCTCGTCCCATACACATTGTTACACTGAGAGAAAAATAGAGAAAGAAATTGTCAGACTATTTGATGCATTATCATCTGGTTGTATCTACAATAGTCTGATTCGACATTGAAACGGGATTTAGGTTCGATATCTTTGCATTCGATCTTGAACTCATTAGTATTTGATATTAAATAACGCATTCAATTCGATATTAAAACGGTTTAGCTATAAAATGTCTTCTATATGTTTTAAAGTTAGTGTATTCAAGTTCTAAGAATTCTAGTCTTGATTTCAAACGAGTAGGTTCTTTTTTATTAGCCCTTAAATAAGTTTTATTCCATATTGAATCTAATTCAGGTTTGAATCTGTTTTATTTCAAAATTGAAACAACTTAGGATTCATTCCATTGTTTCAATGTGAATCCAATTGATTTTCGTAGATACATAGTTTAGATAAATGAATATATTATTCATTTCATTATTAATAATAAATGTACTTATCTAAACTATCTTAATTATATTTAGTAGGCATATACTTATAATTTGAAAGGCAAACTAGAATGTTCATAATAACTGAGTTTATAAAATAATAAAATAAGGAATAAAATTTGTTGGCAATTTATCAGATTTGCTTTTAGAACATGTTTTATTGTTTGGATATTATAGAATAAACCTGGAAGTTTTAAATACAATTGGGTGAGTCTTTTTTTTGGTTAACCTTTCATAATTGAACTGAATCTGAAAAACGAAAATTTCTCTCAGTGTGTGGGAGTGTGTGCGTGTGTATGTATGCTGTGTGTAGTCAACTAGTCGAAGCATGTTCTGGCCATAGAAATTCATCTAACGGCTGTAACAGGTAATTGAACTTGGTTATATGGTGCTCGAAATGGCTTGGCGCTCGGCAAATGGAAATGGAAATGGAATTGAATGACGCCCGCGTCGCGATGAGCTACAAATACAGTGTGTGTGTGTGTGCGTGTGTGCGATTGTGTACTTACTTGTATTCTCGTACGTTCACATGCCAAATGTGCCCCGTGTCTACCCAGATAGCAGCAAATGCGTGCGAACTATATAATGTGGACATAAAAAGGATTTGCCGGGGGAGTAAGTGTATGCATCCTTGTATTTGTGTGTGTGTGTGTGTGTAGGCGGGAGTAAAGTCAATTTCAAGTAAAATTGCAAATTGTATGCCATAGTTAGTTTCGTATAGAGCGGCCAGAATGTGGGGAACAGTTGAGGCCAACTGTTGAACTGTTGAATAATTCATGACCAACTGGAGATTTGTGCCAAGAGCAACAGCTAAGTTGATCCATTCTAATGCCAGGCTAAGCACATTTGATGCCGATTTGTGGCTCACATTCGAGTAGACACTATATGCTAAAACATGATACAAAATGAAATGATATCTACTACCTACTATGAACAATTATTGACTATTTTCTAGTTATTGACGATCAATAAGTAAGATTTAAGTACATTAACTAAATGCAAAAGCCATAGTTTTGTTCCATATAACTTTGGTTTGAATAAGATGAAGTTGATTAGAGGTTTGTATGAAGTAATCGCTTGAAAATAAAGCTTTAGAACTTGCCCATTTATGAAAGGTTTTAAACATATATTCCCAATAATTTTATAACGTTTGTTTTAAAAACAAACGCAAAAACCTTGGTAAACTTTAGTTATTTATATTAAAGAAAATCTAATTTCTTGGTCATTAGAATAGACGCACTTCACGTTTCTCAGTAGATAATTGGAGTTATTTTGATTAAACAAAAAGAATCAAGAATTAAAGAATCAATTGTTTTTAAAAGCTACTGGATACAAATATAGGAAAATCAACTGAATTGATTGAATTTTCAATCGTTTTTAAAACAAAAGTTATAAATGAAATGGTAATGTATGTATGTACATATGTGTTTAACTTGAAAGCATTTGAAATAAAAAAACGCATTTAGCTTTTAACTAAATCTTAAACAACTTTTAATTGATCAAATTTACAAAAACACAATTATCACTTGAAAATATCTTTGTAAAATATCTGTAGAACTCGAACTAAAAATTGAATAACAGAGAAACAAATAATAAGCTTCAGTTTTGTGGGGCAGCAACAAAAGCAGCAATTCAGCACTTGGTGACATGCTCCTTTGCTCCTTTTTCGTGACTGCCATTTATGCATTTTCTGTTGCTTTTCGCAAAAAACTCCCACATATATATATACACACACACACACACACCCACACCCAGATTGACTGCGTCCATTTGTTGGCAATACTGAGCTCCTGATAGCCGCATCCCCCAGCTTCTGCAGCTATGTTTGTGTGTCGTGTAGAGTGCAGAGATGGAGCAATAGGTGACAGTGGATGGCCAATGTAGCCCCGGCTTTGGCTTGGTCTGTTTGTCTTGTTGCCATTGCCGGCGTTGTCGCCGTCACCGTCCATGATTGCTGGTTGGCATTTCTTTCCTTTTGTTTGCCCAGCTTGCAGCTGCACTATGGCAACAGGTGGCACCTACTTTTTCCTTTTTTTCCTTCTTTTTTATATTTTTGGTTTTGGTATTTGCTTCTGGTTATGGTTTCTGGGTACGGGTAAAAGTACGGGTTTTGGCTCTGGTTCTGCTACTGGTTCTCGTCACGACCCACTGCCCATACCCACATAACAGCTCTGTTGGCTGAATTCTGAAGGACGTTTCTGGCTTTGGTTTTTGGCTCAATATTCTTTCCTTTTTCTGTGGAATGTATGCAACTTTTTTGTGCTCTGTGCACTTTTGCTCTGTTTCTTTTGACTGGCATGGATGGCTGTTGTATGGGTATGGGAATTGGCATCGAAGCCACACAGTTCGATTTATGTGTACGTGTGTGTGTGTGTGTGTGTGTTTGAGTGGATGTATTTGTTGTATGAGGATTGTGGTACAAAAGAAAGATGGAAGCAATGAAATCTGCATTCAAATGCGCTTGACATTGAATTTACATTGATTCTGATATCAGGAAGAGATTTTATGGTTTATCAAACATATGGTTCATATATTTGCCATTAATGATTTTCCTTTTAAATCATTTTTTTCTGTCACTAATTGAAATAAGTACTACTACTTAAACTTAAGCATATGTCCATCATTAAATTTTGTGAAGTAATTAACTGATAACCTTTTTGTCGACGTAGATGAAGTCAATTTGTTAACTCATGCAAATTTTCCTGGTCTGCATATACTTTTTAATGGACACCAAAAAGTCCTTTCTTGTGGACTCTTCCTTTAGCATATTACATGATTCTTGCAATAATTTCCAAAGTCTTGCAACTATTTCAAAAAAGCAAACGAATATATTGTTAAAATATCAGTTAAAAACTGATGTTGAAGCAAAGACTGATATAATTTTTAAAAACCTTCAGGAAGGCATCATGGGTTTTCCATATGAAGGATTTGTTTTGGTAGAGAAAGAGACACTGTGAAAGTCGCAAGACATAAACTGCTTTAATGCGGAATAAATATATGTAGTTATGTAAATACATAGATTTGGTGTAAAGAAAATAGTATTTCTTTTCTTTTGTGACAATATGTTTAGCCTCTCTCTTCTTAAAATTTGAGGTAACACCTACTAAGGTGAAGATAGGTGAAGGTGAAGAAGGCCCGAGATTCTAGATTTTTCTTTTGTGTGTTGAGGCAAACAAATGGAGTAAAGTTACAGTAAGTTAGATTTATTGATATATTCATTTAGAATTAGATATATAGGTAAGTATTATAAGTGTATAGTATATGAGTCAGTTTACTAAGTAAATGATATGGCATAGTCATCATGTGTAGGCGTCCTTGTTGTCGATCTCTCACGTGATGGTCTGGAATCCCACAGTGTCCTTAAGGGTAAGGGGTTTCCATTTTAGGTCTACGCTATGATGCGCTGGCGGTTCATTATCAATGCAATCGTGTCCTGTACAATTGGACTTCTTATAAGTATCAGCTGGGTCTGTGGGGAAAAAGTTAATGTTTCAAAACATATTTACATATTGCGTGTGTTGGAAAAATTACCAAATTTATGATCGTGGTCCTCATCGCATGTTCGGGGACAGAATACGATCTTCAAATAGACAGGCTCATATACCTTGAGTATGAGCTCGGGGACCTTCTCGGTGATATAGTCGTCGGTGGTGGTGGTGCTGTTGATGTTGTGGCCGCAGGGCGCTGGTGTGGTTGCAACTAATAATGATGAATGATTTGAATGAGTCACTGGGTTATTCAACATTTTAGCTGGAGTTAGCTGTACGGTTTGGTTGTGTGCCACAATTAGCCAGGGTTGGCTATTAACTGTGAGTATGTCATTATGTGATCTTCTTTTTGGGGTTCTTGTTGTGGATGTTATTGTGGAAACAATTGTATCAGCTGGTCCTGTGGTAATTGTTCTTTCTGTTGTGGATGTTATTGTGTCACTTGCTGCTGACAATTTAGCTCTTTTAAAACTTGTGTCAGTTAATGTGGATGTTATTATATCAGCTGATGAGTGAGCTATTGTAGGAATTATTGTGTCAGCTGTTGGCTCGTCTCTTTTAGAGACTGTGACAGCTATTATGGGTGTTGTTGTGGTTGGTTCAGCTGCTGTGGATGTTTTTATGTTAGTTGTGGACAGCGCGGACGTTGCTATTGTGGACCACATTGGTGATGTTGATGTTGTTGGTGTGGTTGATATTATAGGTAATTGAGTTTTACTAAATATTCTGTTGCCTGACTTTAATGTGAATTGCTTTTTTAGTAGTTGCTTATTCTGTAACTTTTCCTGATTCGGACTTAAAATATTTCCAAGGCTTTCAGCTGGCTGTATGGAATGCCGCTTAGCTGTTGCCGGGCCAATTGCTGGTGCATCATTTGGATACTCATAGTCTTCATCTTCATCTTCGTCATAGGATTCTAAGCTATGATTACTTGAATTTATCTTTGTTGGTGGCAAACTTTTGGGCTTAGGTTTTTCAGTGGTAGTGCTTGAGCCTGGGATAGTGCCTTGTGCCGTTTTAGTTCCTATCGTGATGGTGGTGGAATGGGTATTATGGCTTAGTTTCTGTTTAAGTAGATTCATCAGCATATCTTTCTGGGTCTTTAAGTCATTTACTGAAGATGGAGTTGAGATTTCATTCGCCTCATCTTCTTCAGCCTCATCATTTGGATATTCAGAATTCACATAATTATCCGAATATTCGGCAGAGTCGCTTACCAATTTCGATGATAATATGCTTGTTGGCCTAGCAGTGGTTGTTGTCGTTGTGGATTTTGTTGTAGATGGCGTTGTGCTTGTGGATATTATTGTACTTGGTATTGAACGTGTGGATGTTGTTGCAGTTTGTCTTGTAGTCGTATCGATGGGAACACGCTTGGTGGTTGTGGACTCAGAAACGGTAGCATTTATCATTATCATAACAGGTACACTAGAGCTTGAGCTGGTCTCCAGAGCATCTTTCACAGACTCTTTTTCATCCAGCTCCATCTTTTCGGTACCTTTTTCGTTCTGCTCATCTGTGTATTCTTCTGAAGAATCTTCATCTGAATAGTTTAACTCACTTGGTGTTTCGGTGGTAGTTGTCGATGCTTTCTGCTCTATGGATCGTTTTTCAGTTGAGGCCAATTGTGCAATGGACAGACGCAAAGATTGGGCAATAAAGGGTTTAGATGTAGCCAAATTATGTTTGGCTAACTCCGATAGGGTTACTTTTGGTTTTGCCGTTGTCGATATCACATTGAAGAGCTTTTTTAATAAGTCAGCAGCTGCTGTCTTTGACATGTGTTTCCTCATTATCGAGGGCTTGGCAGTGGTTGTTGTTGTTGTTTCTAAGTGTTCACCTATCGCCCCTTCGTCATTCATATAATCCAGACTAAGTTCATTTGAAATCAAATTGTTCGCTATAAATGGGGGAGACTGAAGCTCCTGCTCTTTAAGCACTATGTTCTTACTTGTGTGAAGGTCTAAACTTAAGTTGTTCTGATTCTTGTGTTGTTGTTGTTGTTCTTGTTGTGTTGTGTTGCATGCGTTTTGTGTTTTTGTATCTGTAAAATATTTGTTGAAGGTGTTGTCATGGTGGTTTCGTAGTTTCTCAATGTGATCAAATATTGCAATGGCAAATTATGTTAGGATTTTATTTGGTTTTTAAATATTTGTTTCTACGACTTACCTGTGGTGGTTCCTTCTGGGTGGCAATTGGATGGTGTCGTTTGGCTCGGTTGAAGACTTGTTGGTGTTGGTTCGGTTTTAGTTGTTTTTGTCGATGTAAATACTGTGGTGGTTGTTGTTGGTTTTGGAGTCGTCGTTTCTGTTGTTGATGTTTGCGTTGTTTTCTCTGAGGTTGTTGTTGGTTTTGGAGTTGTGGTTGTAGTTGAAGTTTGTGTTGTTTTCTCAGTGGTTGTAGTTGGTTTTGGAGTCGTTGTTGTTGTAGTTGTCGATTGCGTTGTCTTTTCAGTGGTTGTGGTTGGTTTTGGAGTCGTTGTTGTTGTAGTTGTCGTTTGCGTTGTCTCTTCAGTGGTTGTTGTCGGCTTTGGTGTTGTATTTTCAGTGGTTGTTGTTGGCTTTGGAGTTGTATTTTCAGTGGTTGTGGTTGGTTTTGGAGTCGTTGTGGTTGTAGTTGTCGTTTGCGTTGTTTTCTCAGTGGTTGTGGTTGGTTTTGGAGTCGTTGTTGTTGTAGTTGTTGTTTGCGTTGTCTTTTCAGTGGTTGTTGTTGGTTTTGGAGTTGTATTTTCAGTGGTTATTGTTGGTTTTGGAGTCGTAGTTGTAGTTTGCGTTGTTTTCTCAGTGGTTGTTGTTGGTTTTGGAGTCGTTGTGGTTGTAGTTGAAGTTTGCGTTGTTTTCTCAGTGGTTGTTGTTGGTTTTGGAGTCGTTGTGGTTGTAGTTGAAGTTTGCGTTGTTTTCTCAGTGGTTGTTGTCGGCTTTGGAGTCGTCGTTGTTGTAGTTGTCGTTTGCGTTGTCTTTTCAGTGGTTGTTGTTGGTTTTGGAGTCGTAGTCGTAGTTGTAGTTTGCGTTGTTTTCTCAGTGGTTGTTGTTGGCTTTGGAGTTGTTGTGGTTGTAGTTGATGTTTGTGTTGTTTTCTCAGTGGTTGTTGTTGGTTTTGGGGTTGTTGTTGTTGGCTTTGAAGTTGACTGTGTTGTAGTTGTTGGTTTCGTTGTTATTTCTGTGGTCTCGCTTGTAGGACTTGGGAATGTTGACGTCGATATCTTTTTCGTTGTGGTTGTTACCTCAGGCGTTGTTGTTGCCGTTTTTTCAGTTGTTGTTGTTGGCTTTGAAGTTGACTTTGTTGTAGTTGTTGGTTTCGTTGTTATTTCTGTGGTCTCGCTTGTTGGATTTGGGAATGTTGACGTCGATATAATTTTCGTTGTGGTTGTTACCTCAGGCGTGGCCGTAGAGCAATGCACCACAGTGGTGGGTACAGTTGAGCTTGTCGTACTCGTGGAGGTGCTACGAACAGTCGTTGTCACTGTAGGCAGTATGACAATATTTTCGTCAAACTCAAACCGCTTCGTAGTATCCGCTGAATTCGTGGATGTATCGGAAGTTTTAGTGCTATCTGTTTTAGTTGACGCATAGGTGTATTTCTTGTACGGATATTTCGTAGTGGCTTTAGTCGTAACTTTTGTAGTTTGCTGCGTTGAGGGCGCTGAGCTTGAAGGCAAGACTACAATATTTACCTCGGGCCTAAATGCTTGTCTTCGGGTTGTTGGACTTTTCTCAGTGCTAGAAGAAGATTCACTCTTCACAAGACTCTCTGCGCTATATCCATAGTGCTGGCCATAATTATAACCATAGGTGTAAGATGGGTAGGAGGGATATGTAGGGTATTCGCGGGTTGTTGTGGGAGCTTTTGTTGTGGTTGTCGTGGTCGTCGATGTGGTGGAGGGACTTGATGTGGGTAGTATAACAATATTAACCGATGGCTCCTTCACAACATTGACAGATTGCTTAATAGTCTCCTTTGGCTCAGTCTTGGTCTCTGTTAAAGTTTCCTCATCATCTTCGAATGGGATCAGTTGTGGCTCTGTTCTCGATTGTGATAAATATGAATAATATGGATTAACTGGAGCATAGGCCAGCTCGGCAATCCTAACATAATCTTGGCAACGGACTTCATTTTCTGGCCGACAAAGTTTTCTTTGTGTATCATAGCTGTTACTACCGGGACACCTAAAAGAAATAGTTAACAAAGTAGTTATCATGCCAATAAATTACAATCGAAGAAAAAACTTACTTGAATCTTGTCTGCAAATAATTGCCATTTTCTTGCATCTTGCACGTATAGTAGAGGGCACAATCTGATGGCGATCTAAAGGTGCCCTCCTCTCGGCATTCCGGAAATTTGGCTTCACAATTCTCGGGTATATAACTGCCACTATTCGATATTTGCGTCGATGGGCATTCATCACCGGGTATGCATTTCTTTTCAAACGATGAGAATATCGTGCCCGATGGACAGCCAAACAGCCAAGGTGTTGATTGATTCTTATCGCATCTGTAATATACCTTGCAATCATAAGGATGTCGGAAACGACCCTCCTGCTGACAACGTGGTGGATTATCCGAACGTACACGATCCACACAACGACCACGGCTTGAATTAAAACTCTGCAGAATGAGAATAAAGAATTTATATAAATTTCAGAGCTAGAAATTATTATTAATTATGAAATTACCTCTAAATTAGGACATTTGCTAAAAATCACACAATTGGGCTGACAGACATAATAATATTGCTGCTGATCGGGATGCGGTTTGATGCCCACATAATTTCTAGAACACCGATTATTCTGCCAAAGACACAAAATATCCATTGAATTATATGCATTTGAATTAAAAAGTTATCGTCTTACATAATCCACACGAACTGGTACACCGCCGCCTGGAAATGGCTTATAGACGCCATAGATATTATCATAATAGCTGCCCGGTGGACTGAATACAGGTGGTGGAGCCTGATAGCCATAGCCATAGGGCGGTTGATAGGCATACGGTTGACCATAATAGCCATTCGGCATTAGATGATGAGGAGGTGGTGGTGGTGGTGGGCCATGTGGATAGCCCCCATTGCCTTGGATGTGTAATGAACGTGCGTCGATCTTTGCCACCAAATGCAGCAGGAAAACCACAGCAAGCCGCAGCAAAAGATTCATTTTTTTTGTTTTTGGTAATATCCAACAATCACTTTGACACTTTTGTTTTACTCCACAAACAATCGTAGTTAATCCTTTTGTTGTTTTGTGGGTCGTGTTGACCCGTTGACAGCTCTTGGTATAGTGTGGCTTAGTTAGCGGAACTGAGCTTATTTAAATGTTTTACTCTAGAGTGGGTGGCTCGTATGCTCTAAGCTCTGCTCGTGCCAATGATTCTTGCATAACTTAAATGCCAATTGAAATGAAGCGTGATTTAAGTACAACTTATTTCAGAAATGTTTGCCCCCCTCCCGGTTTAGCTTAAGTGTAAGAGAAAGAGACAACGTTTTTTGCCCCCATCCACGTGCTCCATGGACCGGAAGAGAGTATGAGACCAAGCCAGACAACTCGATGGCGGCTACATTGGTATTATCATCATCATCATCATCATGGTCAATACAAAAACTACTACAAATTGGCCAGAGTGAGATGCAAATGCTCCGATACATACAGAGATCTGTATAGATTCTTCCGTTATGCATTCTTATATTTTATGCTCATGCTTCTTTCTGTTCTGTTCTTTTCTGTTTTTGTTTTTGCATGAGTAATTTATTTTGGCATTATAGACGTGATCCATTCCGTTGCCGGAACTAAACCTCTATGACAGTGATTAAACAAGTCAACTAGTCGGTGGATAAGCTTTTTTTGTTGTACTTTTCTTTCCATGTTTTCTTTGTTGTTTTTTTTTTTCCTTTTTTTTTTTTTTTTTGCTGATGTAGGCATTTTGTAGCACATTGCTCTCACTCATTCTCTTAATGCTTACGCATTGGGCAAAAGACACAAAAAAACTTACCAAATAACAAAAAAAAAGAAAAATAAAGAAAAACTGCATAAAGCAAACATTGAGAGCTTAAGATGCAAATGCACAGTCATCAAGACGATGCATCAAATTCTTAAATTTATTTGTTATATGTATTATAGTTTACCAAATGGTTATTTGCTGAAGTCAACATAAAACTTAACTCTTTACTATCAGTAATTGGCTTATCAATTGACGGCTTAAAAAAGTCATATCTTTGCTAATTACAATTTATAAATAAAATTCATGAATTTATGAATTATAAATTTACATCAACAAAATTTAAATGAAAATTTTCTTAAAGAAGAGTGTCATCCGCCATGAGAGCAATCCAAATTTGCTGATTTTGGCAGAGCTAAAAATTAATTCTATATATTTTGTTTGGCATTAGCTCTGAACTATATACATATCTTTTTACTAACACGTCTAATAATAGTCTTAAAAATATTTTGATTTAAAAAATAAGGAATTAAATTGGGAAGCTTGTCAGGGGTTTTCAATTCAAGATTTGTAGACAAAAATGTTATTTAAATTATATTGGAATTTTTAAGACATCTTTTTGGATGATTGTCTTGGTAAAGAAATTCTGTTTGTATGTGTTATTTGATAGTTTATTCCTTTAGTAAGTACATATTCTTAGGCCTTACATTGTCTAACTTAATGGTCCAGGATATTTTTGTCCTCGTTAATTGTGTTCTTTTTGTTGAACCTGAAATACAGCAGCTGACAAGTCAAGTTTTCCATGTTTTTTTTTTTGGGTCAAATAGGATTTCGGGTTAAATTTATGCATTTTTATTGGTCTTTTTTATGAATAGGTTAATGACATTCAAAATTTATAAATATAATTCGTTAAGGTTGTTGAAAAATTGCATTATAAAGTAAACATTTTGCTATGACTATTTCTTAATTCTTAATGGCAACTAAAATGAATTAACGCACGTTTTCAGTTGTAATTTCTCATGCACATATTAAAATGTTTATTTTAAATTGCTTATAATCTATTTGAAATATGTATGTATAAGAACCCCAGAAATCAGGTGACTCAGGAAATAGGCACAGCTCAAGGCACGCAGTGAAGCGTTCTCTGTGTAGTTGTATCTTTGAAAAGTCGTTTTTTCGTCAAATGCAGGTCATGTAACTTGGTGAGTAGAACAACGACAAAGTAAAAGCGATTTTTAAGTAATTACTAATTATTGACATTTACACGTAGGCTACAATTACGCATTGAAATATTTATTTTGGGTGTAGCACGTTTCCAGGTTTTTTCCCTTTACCCCGTTACTTTTGCGAATTGGTAAAGGCACGAAATTTTTTTTTTTTTAGTTGTTGTGTTTTAAATGAAGGCTCTAACTCGGTCTGCTACTACATCGCATTGTAGTCCACAAAAGGGCTCAGAAACAATCCGAAACACGTACAGAGACAGAGAGATTTCCATTTATAATCAATTTTTGTTACTTGGCTCTTGTATTTCCGGCTTATGCAGATGTTCTTTATATTTTTTGGAAATACATGAATATATCCGGTTCTATTTTTTTGGTAATTCAAAAGATAGATTTCGCCATAGAACACAGAGAAAGATAGATACACTTAACTGGAATTATAATCAGAATGAAATATTTGTACTTGAGATACATACATATGTACATATCTTACCTACCATTATCTTTGGACTTTTATTAATATTTATTTTTTGCTTTTTGTGTTCTGAACATGTTGGTACATAGGTTAAAACCATCCAAGAAATCTCCGATCTGAGACGTGCGATAGAGTCATTTGAGATTTGTTATGCAGTCGAGTCTATATAGAGAGCTGTGAGTGCGATATTAATGAACACAAAATGTCTTATCAAAAATTATTCTGAAGTGTGAATGAAAATGCTTAAAATGCCGTGTCATGTCAATAAACTTTAGGCTGAAAAGATCATTTTGAAAGGCATACTATTTTTCAAATTCAAGGTAAGCAATTTTTGTACACTTTTACACATTGGAATTCCAACACCATCAATACCAAACATCAAGTTTCTATTGTGATAAGAATTAATTGGATGGCAAAATCGCCTTTGGCTCATTTAGTTTAAGCATTAAAAGAACATTGGCTAATGCTTAAAATTCTTATAGACATGCTAATTTTTTTATGTTCCGCCGAAATTTGAAACTTTAAATCCTTTTAGTTTGATGAGATTCCTAGCAATCCTACTAACCAATTTCATTTGTTTTTTTCCTGATAAGTATTTTCCATTCATCAAATCTCTCGCGTAATCTTAACAATAATATGTTTTCACAAATTATTATCAAATAATCATTTTGCTTATTTGTAAATGTAAAAAATACATTATGTACAAGTATTTATATCAAAATGCAGACATTATTATCATATGAAAGTGGCATCATTATTATAATCATCATCAGAAGTATTTTTTTTTTATGAAATTTTAGATAATTCTCCATACCACACGTTTTAATGCTGAAAGCTATCAATTTACTACATAAACTGTTAAGTGATTTCACTTGAAGAATTTAACATATCAAATGAACTGAATGAGTGACGACATTGACGACATGTTTTTTCTACATCTGCGATTATTGACCATTTATACAAAGATTTCTTACAAATTTTATTTTACTTTGCTTTCCATTTTTGTCATTTGTTTTTGTATGTAAAAAGAACTTTTCAACAAAACATTGTCATCAATAAATAAGCTATAAGCTATGAGCTCTTAAAATGTGTAGTCCAACTAGAATGTGAATGGATATTTTAAAGGAATGAAATCTAAGATTGAGCACCAAGAACCGGGCTTGCTCCCTTGATAGAACCGGTCATTATAGGTGATGATAGGAACTAAAAGATTGAACGGAATTATACCTACATGGGAATTGCGTTGCATGTTAATGTTTGAAAAGCTATTCTTAGGATTTTTGCATATATTTGCATAGACAAAAAACACCATTGGTTGACAAAGTCAATTTTTTCGTGATAAACAACATTAACTAAGCAGATTTGAAGTTTGGTCTAAGACAAACTTCTTTTAAAAATATATGTATTTCATTCAAATACCAGTTCATTAACTTCAAACACTTTCCTTACATCTTTTGAAAAAGATTTTACAAAGTTTCGAAATAATTTTGTCTGTATGGAGTCGATTTCTAGATTCTTTTAAGTGACCCAACTTAGTAATCTATAAAATGTAATGTTACAAACTTTTAAGCATATTTAACAATATTTAAAGTTTCCTATTTACATCGGTACTCTGGATCTGGATCAATCAAATGTATTTGTTAGGCCTGAAGAAATGACTTTTGCGATCTTCCTTAAATTTGAAAAACAATTCGGAATTAAGTGCTATTTCACCTAACAATTAGATTTTAATTGGTAACATGAAAGCAAATTTTCTTTGCCAATGAGATTTTTATATCATTTTAGCGAAAATTAGGCTATTGATTAAATTATTATTATTATTATTATGAGATTTACCCCAAATTGTAAATGTCACGTAACTTGAGAAAATAAGCTATAGCAACTAAGGCCTTAAGCTTATTGTGTGTATGAGATAGATTCTTACAAAATGTTTGGAAAATATTTAGAGAGACGAAATTATATACAATTTTCAATATATAAATAAAAATTAAAATGGATAAATTCTTTATTCACAATAAAGTTACCTAATATTATTTTTGGGGAACTTATAACTAATATTAATCGGTTCATAGAATAGGTTATAATAGGCTCCATATACATATAGTACACGATCATTGTAGGTAGTTTTTCTTTTGGTTTGCAACTTGGCTAAACTTTCAGCGATCATGCTGCAAAAAAGCTTAAAAGCTCTGCCAATCGAAGACCGTAAATGACAGTGGGTTACATTATGTTCGTGTACATGCTCAAAATAATATATGGAGCCAAATGTCTTTTGTTCTTGTTAATAAATGAATCCAAACTTAATTAGACAAAGGCTAGAATAAAGCTCAAGAGTCGCATTTTCTCTCCCCTTATAGCATCCCATCGCATTCCACTCCCAATCACTCGCCACCATTAATGATGCTCTTAAATTACGCACTACTCTTAAACGCAACAAAGAGAAGTTGATGACTCCCCAACCCAACCCAACTCCTTACCCATGGGGGCGTGAGGAAAACAGGGAGATACCCAGAGAAAGAGAGGCCACAAAATGAAAGTTAAGACACAAGTTGCCAGTAGGAGAAAAAGAAAGAAAGAAAGAAAATCCCGAAAAGAAAAATGTTATGCAGGTTGAGGAAAATGGTAGAAAAAATGTCGAAAAGAGCGCCAACCAAAATAAACAGTAGCAGAAAGTAAGAAAAGGAAAAAAAGAAAATTTGAAACAGGGAAAAAGTAAAAGAATTGGCATGGCAAAGAAAAACGAGACGAGAAAATGGTACGAACGAAAGGCGAAGGATAAAAAAAGGAAAGGAGAAGCTCTTTGGTGTGCACTTGTATTGGTATTGGCGTCGGCGTTGGCATCAGCAGCGGCGTCGACGTTGGCTTTGACGCAGATGCCGGCATCGTAGTGTGTGTGTGGCAGCCTCCTCATATATGTCTGTAACTATGTGTAGGTGTGTGTGTGTGGGTGTGCGGGCTTCATAGGATACGAGGGGTGGTAAATCTGGTGGGGCATGGACTCAGACAACTTTCACTTTTCGTTCTGTTATCGTCGTTTTTTCTTCGTCGTCAGAATTTTCTTTTCTTTCATTTTTCCTTTCCTTGTGCGTTGTTTTTTTCTTTTGCTTTTTTCCTTTCCTGAAGAGATTACAACAAGAAAAAGCAAAAAAGACAAGTCAAGCAATCGCTAGAAAAAAGCCATCTGAAAATCTAGCAAACAGAAAAAATAAGAAAAAAGGACGGTAGAGAAAGTCTGTGTGTGAGAGAGAGAGAGAGAGAGAGAGAGAAAGCACAAAGAGAAGAAAAAAAATTGTGAATATTTTTCAAGGCTACAAGCCACAAATGGAGCAAAGGTAACAGGTACCTAGGAGCCTGGCGACGATGCGAACGACAGCGACAACGACAATGAGAAGAGAAAAAAAAACAAAGTAGGCGACCTTGAGAAATAATAAAAGAATATTTGTAAGTATTGTTGATGTGTGTGGCAACTTGGAGTAGAAGTAGAACCGCAGTCATTATTCTTGGAAAAAAGAATCTATGACCATCAGCTGCTAGCCCTGAACTAGGACACAACACACACACATGAATAAGACAGAAGAAAAAAACAACAAATAGAAAAAATAGAGAGAGAGAGAGAGAGAGAGACAACCAGAGACTGAGACTGAGACACTGACTGATGGATGAATGGAGTGAGTGAGTGCCCAGAGTAAAAGACCCAAGAAAAAAAAGAGAGACTTGTCAACCACCTGTAAGATGACCTCCTGCTGACCGGCAAACTAACAAAAAGTTGTGGGTGTGTGGTTGGTGGGGGGTAGATACGTAAGGTCAAAGTGTATGGTGAATGTGGTGTTTGGTTTGTCTCACATGGCTAAGCAAACGTCATGTGGGGGTTGAGACAGCGGCGGGTAAAGGCTAACACACACACACACACATTCCATTACCCTTAATCTCATCCTATCTCACTGTCTTTCTCTCTGTTTCTCTTCCTGTTGCTTTCTCTGACCTAAACAGCAGGATTTTTTGTATGAGTTTAGCTTTCTCTTTAGATAAGTTGATATTTGCTCTTAAAATATGTTTTTTTTTTTTTTTTTTTTTGTTTCTTTGGCTCTCTTTCTCAACAGGTTGTCAAGTTGTGTGGGTTTGTGTATAGGAGTCCTTGATATGCTTTAGGGCCACTTTAATGTCCCAAAGTGACCTTGAGCTAAGGCTAAGCGCTGCCATGACAGCAGTCAAGTTACCCAAACCCCTGACACCTCGATAATCCTGGCAACCAGACACTCATATGTCTATCTATGTATATCGAATTTTTTTTTGTGTAAATGTGTGTGTATGGGTGTTGTCTGTGTGTGTGTGTGTGTGTCGCACTCTCATGTTGCTTGTTATCTTCTGTTAAGCTCAAGATATTTTCAACTTGTGTGTCATGCCTTTTCTTTTAGATACTACAACTCGATAAATTAGCTGTCCAACTTTATTTGCTTAACAAAAACTTAATTCGCCATCTTATAAAATTCGCTACTAGGATAGTCAAAGGACTACGTAAATAAAAGACGTACACAGAGACCGAAAGGTTACATAAAGTTAACTATGTCAACTGGCCATCTTCAACTAAATTTAACTTCAAGTCTACAATATCCTAGATCCTAGGATCCACTTTTAGATCTTTTGGCCTTTATAACACCTTTCAAGTACATACATATATAGACTTAGAACTTCCTTGGCTAACTGTACCCATTTGGTTTAATTTTTGTAGAATCGTCTCTAACTTTCTTCTTTACCCTCCAAAATTTGAATTCATCTCAACTTGAAAAGCCTCTTAGATCGCATGTCTAGTTAATTTACCAAACATTGCCACTCACATAATCTCCTTCGCTTGCTTTTGATGTTTCAATTCGAGCGAAATCATTGCCACAATTTTTTGGCCCTGGTAGATCTTTCTGGATCACAGATCAAAGTGCATTAAAAAAAAAAAAAAAAATGTAAAAATGGTACGAAAAAAAAAGAAAACAAAAAAAATATAATAAAACCAGTTTCAAGCGGCTGCAAAATGCAACTGCAAAACTTGTCCGAAGGGATTTGAAAACCGAAACAGGAATGAGGAATGGAGAATGCATTAGCCAGGCGAAACAGAGGCAGGACGAGAGGACGAGAGGCTAAGGTAGAAACCAAGCAACATCCAACATCAACTCACATAAGGGAATGGGACATGAAAGATTCAAGTATTAAATTGCAACGACCTACATAGAAAACACACAGACATCAAGCGAGCGTGCGACAGAGACAAGGAAGAAGATCAAGTGGCAGAAAGAGAGACAAGATTGCAGTCCATGGAATGAGACTAACGAGTTGATGGAGTTGATGTTGCACATGCGCTTGCCACATGGATGTTGTTGGATTGAGGATGATTTTTGTGTATTTTTTGTTTTCGGCAATGATCATTTTCCCTTACCCCCTTTCCTTGGCTATCAAGCGGAACTAACAAAACTTGTTTGTTTGCCACAGCGAGGCGAGGCAGAAGAGAGCGAGAGAGAGAAAGAGAGAGAGAGAGAGTGTTGAAGGGTCATCTAGTAGAGGAAGGGTAGTGAAGAGGGTGTCGAAGTAGTGGTCAGTCTAAGGAAGACCCTTGGCTAACCGGTTATTTCACTTGCGTATTTGCGGCTAGCATTTGATTAAAGTTTTTTTTTGTAGCACAATTTCACTTCACAAAAGTCAAAAACTTTGCTTACCACATACAGTGTACATCTGTGTGCGTGTGTGTGTGTGTCTGTATCTCCCTCTGTGTGTATGTGTACTTTCTTAACACCCTTAAGTGTGTTTATCATGTAAAACGTCGAGCAAAAACATGTCAAACATTCTAAATATGCATGACCTACAAATTATGCGAATGTGACACCCTCTCACACACCCTCACACAAGCACACGCATACGCACACGCCCCTTGGACCTTGCCTCACACACACACACACACACACACACTCACACCCAAATACACATCACATCAAATCCGGAATTGCCCCCAAAAAGGACAAGCAAATGTCTTGACTAAACAGACAATCCAGTGAGACCAAAAGGACCAACACTTTTGCGGTTACTTTCCATCCACAAACCTTCTCCCTCGCTCTCCTTCTTGTTTTTCTCGGTCTATCTCTTTCGTTTAGTGTGGTCATATGAATGTGTGTGTGTGTGAGAATTCAAATTATACCAAATTACTCTCAATTGTTGAGTTAAGTTTATTAAACACAAAATTCTAAGCCAAGAAAGTCATAATTGCTAACAGCTTTGGCTGCGAGGGTCGAGGGGAGAAAAAACCCCATGCTCTATGAATTTATTAGAAATTCAAGAGTGAAATTCTCGGATTTCTTAACGCACACCCCCCACACAGACACACACGCACACACTCATCCTCTAGGCTAGACTGACCCACAAAAAAGAAGTTTGCCTTAGGCTGTGGAGCCTTGAATGAGACGTGTAAGTAAGCATTTGGGTGTGTGTGTGTGGATGGCTTGGCAAGGGGGCGGTGCAAAGGGGGGATTGCTGCGTGCGTGTTGCGTCAAACAATTTCACTCTTGGGTAAGCTTCTAAACGTAGCGCATGATGTGGCTTTTAAATGGAGGAAAACCAAGGAGACCAAAAGCAAAACGGATGCCACAAGACACAAGCCAAAGGTCTCGCAGGTATTATGTGAATTAATTAGTTAGAACTGAAGGAAGAACCCGACGAAAAAAAAAAAAAACAAAAACACAAGGAGAAACATGAAGCAAATACTTACACTTTCCTTCATCCTTTCATACCCAAGAAGTCGGAAGAAGAAGTCGGAAATTAACCCTAAAATGATTTTAACGCCCAGAATTCTGAGCGACTCCCTCTACCTCTTCCTCTTTCCGTCTCTCTCTCTCTCGCTTTCGGTCTGTCCATTTGCCCGTCCTAGTTGACTGAGCATAAAGTCATTCTGTCCATGTCCACACGTCCGCACCCTGTCTCGGTGTGTGTGCATACATATGTGTGTGCTTAGGTTTTAGTTTTATAGGGTGTCCGGTTGCTATTATGCCTGAGACGATGACGACAAGAACCGGAAGCCAAGTCAAACGAAAGCGGCTGTCCGCAAATTAGCATGATATGTGTGTCTGGTGTTTGTGTGTGTGTGTGTGGCAAAACAGGGTGAATATGGGTCTATGGCAAAAGGTTGAAGGGGGCCGGGTTGGGGACGCCCCTTGGTCACGATTAGGCCCATCAAAGGATTAGGCAAGCAGGCGGCATGCCGTTTTTGGGACAGAAGGGTTGAGAATTTTGTGGCCCAAAGAAGAGGTCAAAGGTTCAAAAAGTTTTGACACGCAATTACACGAACGACAAGCTCACATATGTATGCGTTTGTGTGTGTGTGGGATAGGCCCATAAGTGGTTAAATGGGCTAGGGCAAAGGACAAGCCTATAAGGGATAAAAAGGGGCAAGGGCCAAGGGTTGTTAATATCATTTTAAGTGATTTTATGATGAATTTGTGCCCTAAAATTGTAGCTCATTTGCACACACACACACACACACACACACACACACATACACATAGTCTATCGTCAACACCAAACACTAAATTGCCAACTGCCTTTGCGGCTTTTGTGGGTTTTACTCGTTTTGTTGCCTATAGAGCCAGGCATGCCGCCAGTAAATTTTTTAGTGGGGTAGTGCGGTAGAGTCTCAATGTGGGTGTGCCTCTGTGAGTGTGTGTGTGCGTGTGTGCGTGTGTGTGTGGCATGCGAGTAAAAGTTTTGTGTGTTTAGTGTGAAATTTTCACAGCCATTTTATAGGCATACTTAAGTGTGTGGTTGTGCCTCTTGGCGGCACTTCTAAGCCATAACCGGTCTATTAGGCACACACGTTTGTGTGTTGTAAGCCTTTTTCTATCCCTTTCCCCTTCTCACTAGTTCTTTATATTCAACTAGTAGTAGTAATAATGGCGCTGTGCGTGTGTGCGTGTAACGAATCATTTAAGTATACAAGTTAAGCATGTGTTGCCATGTTTGCTTATCTAAATTGGCGGTTAACCACAGGGCGTGATTATTAATAATGGAAAATTAATTTTCATCGCTACAGAGAATACCTAAAACGCTGGGATTTCGTCCTATGTGTGTTTGTGTGTGTATGTGTGTGTGCGTCTGTTAATTACAAACAACAACTAAAAACAAGACAAAAATTAATGAGTCAATTATGTTGAGTCATCCAGAAACTTTTCAATTAGTTTAACAAGTTAAAGACTATCAATGAAAATTCAAAGGGATATCTATTCTGTCATTAAAAAACTGACAACTATTTACTTACTATTCTGACATAAATCATTTCATTTGGAGTAAAAAACAACGTAAAATAAAATGAATTAGACATACAGAACGAAAGTAATGCTCTCAGATCCGCTTAGTCACTATGAAAGAAGATATTCTACTTTTCTTTCCAATAATAGGTTTACTTATCGACAAGAATAAAAATATCCCAATATTTTTAGATTTGTAGAAATATCTCAACTGGAAACTTTATTTTCATCATTAGCTTCAATGAAATTTATAAATTATTGGAGATGATAAAATGAGCACAAAGATTAAACTAATTAGTTTGATAAATGATAAACAATTGGAAGATTACACAAATGTTATGTATTCTGAAACACTCATTTACAAGGGCCTAACGTCTTAAGTCCTTTATACCGAATTTAGTCCAACAAATCAATTCTATTTTTGCATTTGCAAATCTTGAGCACAGAAATATCCGTTTGATTTTTTGCTATATTTAGTTGTTCGATCGTAATAAAATATAGTCAAGTCATAGGAAGACTTAGATAAATTGGGAATATTTACTTATACAAAAAAGAACTTACTTTTTATAAGAATATAATACAGCTGTAGAAGCTGAATGGAAATTTGCCTTTATTTTTGGAATTAAGTTTACATGTTGAAAAAAACACTTTTCATTTCAGTTTATCATTGTAATATAAAAAGTAGATAAAGATATACTAGAGTGGGTTATCGATAGAAAATATGTTCAACTTTCTATCCTTCTTCTAGTAACCATGGTTAGACGTTTTCATATTTACCTTTGAAAATAAAATGAATAAAATTCAATAATTTTAAGTCATAGGTTAAGAGTCATTGCCTTTTCTTGTCGTTATGTTTATTTAACTGAAGATGTCAAAACAATTCGATAGTTAATAAGATTAAGGGCAATCTCTTCGATCCAAATAGGATTTAAAAGTATTGAAAAATAGCCCAGAAGTATATAAGACTTGATAAAGTGCTTTGCAACTTCTTAAGCTGTTCTGTCCTTTAATTGATTTCTGTCACAATTAACTCTTAATTAATCTAACTAAAAATTAAATAAATAAAAGTTAACATTTTGTTCTTCGATTTCGTTCTATTGGGATTTTCTATTTTTGCTGCTTTATCTGCCCTGAAAAGGCCTCAAGCATCGTTAGGTTTAAATTGAGCAAAATTCAAAAAAAAGACCAACTAGAAAGCCCGAAAAAAATACGAAGTGCATTGATCCCCAAAAAAGCAAAATATATGTATAAGTACATATGTGTATCTGTGTGAGTGTGTGACGTTTGCCAGTGCAGAACGAAACGAAAGTAAACTAAAGCCAAGCGTAAATCTAAAGAATGACAATGGCCCCCATACTTCCCTCGTCTTCTTGCTATATAGTCTTCTACCTCGAATAACCTTAGCCAGAGCCTACATCTGCTGCTACCGCTGCTGTTGGCTCCTCTTCGGGCCAGCTCTACGGAAAGAACTCCAATCCCATCCAATGCAATCACAAACAAAAAAAAAAAAACAAAAAAAACGCACTTGTACAGTCGACCAAGATCAAATGTAAGAAGGAAAAGAAGCAGCAGCAGCATCATCTACAGCAATTAGACTATGGTTAAGGAATACCAAAAATAAGCAAAATGAGGAGAATAAGGAAAATAAGTCTGTGTACCAGTAAATGGAGCCAAGGAGCTGAAGCCAGAAGCAGCAGGATGCCGGTCCCAAAAAATCTATGTGATGCAACTTCAAAAAGAAAAAAAAACCACAAACTGAATTGGGTCGAACCATTTGATACTCTAGCAAAATAAACAAAGAAATTTAAGCAGCAATTATCATCAAGAGATTATCTTCTTGCAGCTTGATTTAATTGCTAGACATTGGTCAGTCAGATAGAATTATCCCTTTCGTTTATTAGCCAAAACTCTGAATATTTGAAAAATGAATCAATAAATGGGTTAACTTCTATATAGCTCAGTGAATTCCTATATAAAATTTGTCTTCAAATATTTCATGCAATGGGTAATCTCAATCATACTTTATCACAATAATTCTTACAATAATTTAGGCCCTCAATATACATTTTGGGTTGTAAAAATCCATATAAAGGTTTTGGTTAGGACTATCTTTGCTTTACAAAAAACTTTACAAATGAACTCGAATGAATTTTGAATGTTCTGATATTCAAAATAAGAAGCCTACTGTGGCTGTGACAATAGTCAAGATCTCTAATGAATATTATGAAAGATGCAGAATGTTTGCTTTGGTCCACTTATCGTATGAGTTTCTTGCATTACGCATACGACCTGTGTCGGTTCTCAAAGGAGGGCGATTATGATTATTGAACTAAGAAATAGAGCCGAAATTCGCTGGTACTCCGAATGAAAATTACAATAAATCGCTTTCTATATTTGTGGAAATCAGTTAAGGCAGCCTTTTGATCAGTTACCTTATTTGGAATAGATTATTGGGTATATTGGCTAGTTTTTCGACACTGATTGTGTAATACTTACCTCTCTTTGGCCGCAATATGATCGAGCTATTGCAAAATCTTTAAATTTGAAATATTTTTTGTCACATTTTTGTCCAGATTTGTCATTAAAAAGGCAAGTGTACTTAGAGGCGATTATTCGAAATATATTTTATCATATTTAAGTCACCCACAACTCTGAATATATTTAATGTATGTTGCCAAAGTTCCTGCAAATATATAATTCTAGAATTTTTCGAATTGTAAATCAAATTTTGAACAATTCTTCCTGTTAGTTTCTCCTAATAATCCTTAAAATTATTAAAGGGTATTACTTTGGTTACATTTTGTTTGCATCGATGTTATTAGAAATATTTTAGCTCAAGACCAAGTGAATTTATGGTTTTATCAACAAATTTGATCAAGAATATATATACCATATGAATATATTTATGCATTCGAAGGGTATCAAAGCCCATAAAGAGAGAGAGAGAGAGAGAGAGAAAGATTGGGAGTAATAAGTGTGCTTTGGCTAGAGAGAGAGATAGAGGCAGAGAGAGAGGGAGAGAGAGAGAGAGAGAGAGTGAATTTTTGGCAAACGAACCAAGCTTGACGATCTACACAGAGATACAAAGAGAGGGAGAAGCAAATTGATGGTTGGCTATCCCTTTCCCTTTCCCTGTCTCTGTCTCACTGTCAGTGAGGCATATTGCCATAGTTTAAAATTGGCATATACAAACACACACACACACACACACACATACACGCTACAGAGCTTCGCCAGCAGAGGCAGCGACAGCGGCAGCGGCAGCAAAAGTCGAAGTCAGGCTACTTCCTAAATTTTTGTATATTGCCCTCGCTAGGTCGCTGAGCTGAGCTCCAATCGTTGTATATCAGGGGTGAGAAAGAGACAGTGATCATGTGAGAGAGCAGGCAGGAGAGATATAGATTGTGTGTGTGTGTGTGTGTGTGTGAAACCTCAAAAAAGTTGCATTGAAGCCGTTAACCTCGGCAAAGCGTTCGTCGCCCGAGTTTGTTTTTGGAAATTATCAACGCCGCCGCGCCGCTTGGTCCGCTGCGACTTAGTACAGCTCAGCGGACTGATGACGATGATGACGATGGATGAAGTAATGTGGCGATAGTGACGGTGCCTTCAGCGAGGGGTATATGTATACCAAGTGGTCGGGGAGTGGGGAGTTTGTTTTTTAGTAAATATGTATGTATACGTGTATATGTATATAGTTAATAAGTGAAGTCATTTGCTAAAATGTTCAACACATGTGAGGCAACAATTTTTAGACCCATGCAGTGTACAAGCCTATGCCTCTCTCTCAATTTTGCTTCAAAAATTACACAAAAATTACGCAAATAAAAAAAAAGAAGAGTATAAAAGAAAGAAAGAGGGAGTGAGAGTTCAGTGAGTGTGAGAGAGAGAGAGAGGGGAGTAAATGCAGAGAAGAAGATAGCTTTTACGTTTGTTTTGTCTTCTGCCAGCAAGAAGATTTGTGTGCACACACACACACACACATATGTTCAAAGATGTGATTTCTCCTGCTCCTCTTCTCATCCCTCTCTCTACCATCTCTCGGTTCCACAGCTTTCTAGCAGCAGGAAGAAGAGAAAAGAAGAAAGAGTAGATTTCCCCCCCTCTCCGATCCACCACATGCACACAAACACTCCTTCATTTGGGCTCCTTTTTAGGCCCACCTACTGATTGGCTGTTTAAATCATGTAAGATCGATGGGTCAGTCGGTAGAAAGTTTTTGTTTGAATTATTTTGCCGATTTCTCTTTTTCATACAAACATGCATGCATACATATTTATATACTTACACTGGGCTTGAAGCAAAGAAGAAGAAAACACAAAACAATGCCAATTTTGGCAGCAGCTTCAACATGCCTATTGATCGATCTTTCTAAAATGTGTTCAATATGCTGATGCTTATCATGGTTATTCGATTTTGGCTATTGGCTTTATGAATAGAGATCTTACAGATAAAACAAAGTTGTTTAACTGACTCATTTTATTATGCATTCGATTCATATTTAGTTCTCCCATATCTCTAAACTTGCATTGATTTGAAATACCCTTTCAAAAAGCAAGTATTCTTGCTAATTGTCTAGGATCTTTGTTCCTATAAGTTGTATTTATTCTTGATCAATACTTTGATATGAGTTCATACTTAGTCATGTCAGTCAGTCTATTGGTGCGTTTAGTTTTCAATACTTTAAAATATCGAGCATTTAGCTAGATTATCGGTTAAAAACAGTTACTAATAACTAATAGTTACTAGTTTGTGTTATGTCTTTTAATATCTTTGCCAAGTATATTAGGATCGTTAGTAATGATCAGTTAGTAGTAGAGTTTTAGAGTTTAGATAATTTATACGACTGACTTATGGGTTTAAAATCTAAAATTTTCAAACATTATTATTATATACATACCTCTCATAGGACCAATCGGTTCAAAATACACCTTTGATTAAAGAAGTTTCATCATGTTTCTAGTGCATAATAAGCAAGGAAATGTTATCAAAATCAAATGACTATATGATATTGTCTTTAATTACTGTTCAGAGAGTATTAGTATTTCGGTCTTTTGTGCATACGTTCTTTCAATTTACTTGTAGTCTTTCTGGTTCTATTTTAATTTTTCTATTTATACCCCTGCAAATGGAGTATATTAATTTTGCTCAACTCATCTCCGATCATATGAAGTGTATATAGATTCTTGATGATTCAAGATGAGACGAGCCCGTCCGTTTAGATCAACGCATCGACATACTACAGAAATTATATTTGACTAACATTAAAATTTACACCTATACTAGGATCGATCATTTTGTACCAAGCCAAAAAAAAAACGAACTAAGCTTAAACCTGAAACGAATTCTATGGAGTATTGTAAGAAACTTTAACTAAAAACCATGATGGATTAGATAAACTCGTATTCAACTGAGTAAGAAAAGAAATTTTGTTGGATTTTGTTATTTTTCATTTCTTGATAACAAATTTCCTAAATATACAATTGAACACATAAATATATTTTCTAGAAATTTAAATGAAATATCTCACACACATACACAAATTAAGATTCAAAGGGATTAAAAGAAATTGTCAATGGAATATCATTTGGATACTTATGCACGATTAAATGCTACGTTTAGGCTGCTTTTACATTATATTTATTTTGGACAACACAATTTTTCAAAATGGCTGCCCACACACAAACACACACTCACATCTTCATATAGACAAATTAATAAAACCATATATATACATATATATATAGAAATATAATGTACATTCACATGGTTAAGTACATAAATAAAAATCATCTTCAAAAAAAAAAACAAAAAAATAACTTTTTTAAATGAGAGAAAAAAACGCGGAAAAAGACAAAGCCTAGGCATAACAATTTATTGTTTACATAAATCTCCTTTGCACCCCTCCTCTACACGGCGCATTGGTGAATTGAGTGGGTGAAGTGCAGCGGAATGGGGTTGGAGGGCAAAGAAGAAAGAAACACATTAAAGGATATGCCAGGCTGTGCATATATGTTTGTTGGTACATTAATATAATCCAAAAGTATAGATGAATATCCGAAAAGGAGAGAGAGAACGAGAGAGGCTGCATGCGGAGGAGGGAGGTAGGAGGTGGGAGGTTAGTGCTAAAAAAAAAAAGGCATCGAATACAAAAAGAAAAATTTGCCAAATTGTGGATCGTTCCCCTATGAGAAAAATGCTCTTCTTACTCCTGCCCTTTCCCACTAATGGCCAAAATCAAATGCACACACACGTTCCACAGACACAGACAAAGAGTGATAAAAAGAGAAAGAGAGTGAGTGAGTGAGTAAGAGAAAGATCTAGAGAGTGAGAGAAACGAACTTACGCACTTTGTCTACTGCCACCCACTGCCCCATTTCAATGAGTCTTTTCTCTCACTCTCTTGCATTACCCTGGTCTATCCATCTATCGTTTTCTTTTTTCTCGCTCTCCGTCTCTCTCTCTCTCTCGCTCTCGCTCTCTCTCGCTCTGTCTCTGTTTTCTCACTCACTCCTCTGTCTTTGGTTCGTGTCATTTGCATATATACCACGCGGCGTATGTGTAATTTGTCCAGCATCACCCACTCAATCCACCTTCAACTGGAATATCACCCAAGCCCACAGCCCCCTCCCCTATGATTGGTATTGGTCACCCCTGCCCACCCATCAAGCAGAAAATAAGCAAAACAAAAAAGTGAAAACAACACAAAACAAAATGGATAAAAAACAAAATAAATAAAAATCATGTCAGTGGAGAAAAGCGAGCAAAACAACAAAACGGAAAAACGAAAAAATGAACCAAATAAAATTAACCGCGCTCGCTCTTTCTTACACACTCACACACACACACACACACAAACACGGGCGTGAAAGTGTGACAGAGATGCTAAAAGTATGTGTGTGTGTGTGTGTGTGTGTGATAAACAAAAATGCAATGGCCGCTTGGCGGGCAGCATTTCCGGCCTAGCATCCAGCCCATTCTTTTCCCTTCCGCACAGCTCCCGTAGCTCCCTTTTCGCTGCCCCTTTTTGGTCTCATCAAGTGGCACTGCAATTTGCATTTTATTTTCGTGCGTGCAATGCAATTGGGTGTTTGCCAGGAGAATGAGGAAGAGGAGGGCAATGTTGGTGGCAGCATGTGATGCGTTTGTGTGTGTGTGTGTGTGTGTGTGTAGGTCCATGTACCAACTTTTGGACATGCGTTTTTTATCATTAATATATTTTTTTCCCGTTTTTTATACGTTTTCTCTTTTTTTTTTTTGTTTTCTTAGGGATTTTTGTAGAATTTTTTTTCGTTTTTTTTTTCTGCACATTATGTACACTCTCTCTCACACACACACACACACACACACGTAGTTGTAGGCCTGTGTGTGCGTGTTTGGTGTATACATTCATTAAACAAGCTGGGTTCTCGCTGTCGTTGATGTTAATGTGATATTTTTTGGGGGCGCCCCCAATGCATTGCCACCCACTCCCTCCCCCTCTTGCCCTTACACCTTGTACTTTTTCTGTTTTCGCACATTATACATAGACAACGAACGGTATATGAACGATATGCAGCTTCTCTTTCGCACTTTACCTCTATCCCTATGGTTTGGTTTATTTTTTCAGGTTTTTTTTTTTTATTTACATTTATTTTGTTGTTTTATTTTTTTCATTTTTTTTTTTTTTTGGTAATTTCCCCGTGTTTTTTGCACTCGCTTGGTTTTTCTTTTTTTTCCCTGTTGTATATTATTTTGTGGCAACAATTTGTATGCCACATTACAAAAATTGAAACTTTTTGGCAAAAGTACAGTCATGTCAAAGGGATAAACCAACTTGAAATAAAAAGTATGAAGTGATCCTTTTGCATGCAATTAATCAATGTAAATGAGAACCGAACTATATATTAAAGATACTATAATTTATTAGTTTTCAGTTAAGTTTCTAACTTAAGGAATCATTAGAAATGAAAACTTCAGAAATTGCCAAGTTGTTGAAACAAAATTTAAATTTTCATACATAAACAACAAATATGTGTTTAGTCGAAGGATTTTAATATATAGAAAAACGATGAGAAAAGTCATTTAAAATGGTAAAGAGTTTTTTGAAGAGTGTGCCAACCTAGTTATCTAATCATCAGGTTTTATTATATTTCTTGGCCACAATGTCCAAATATACTAATAGATAACTATAAATCTTTATCATATATATATAAACACATTACCAATTGGCAATAATTGCAATGAAGAAGACGTTTACGACCCCATAAACCATATTTATTTTCAATTAGCCTGAAAAGTCAATTAGAAGCTACTGGAAGGAGACTTGATATTTAAGCTTAATAAACCTTCTTTGTTGAGAAACATCTCAGTATAAATATAGAAAAATCGTATTATTATTCTTATTATTCAATGTAAAATGTGTTAGTTCAGTCAAATGACTTGCACTACAAAAAAAACACTTCTTCTTGTTAATTATTAAAGTAGTCATACGTATCTTAAATTTAAAAACGGTTCGATATCCATTTTCTATAGCTTTAATTCTGAATATCCTTCGAGAGTAAATGATTAGAATAGGATTGCAAAATAAAGAGTTGATTAATCCTAACAGGAAAAAGTATTATAAATAAAATGACGACATAAATATAGTTCTAGTAAAACAGAGTATCCTACGAAATGAAATATTATGCATTTATTGAAATCAATGACATTAAATCTTCTTTCTTATTATCCAAATTATTAGGTATTCTTTAGGAAAATTGTTACTGTATTTGGAATTGTCAAAACAAAAAAGTGAACCAATTGATTTTTTGAAAAATAATTTCGTTAAATTCAAAAAATTGTTTTTTTTATTTTAGAATTTATTATCGTTTCAGTCATGGAAATTGAATTGTTGTAAAATTTGATCAAACACAGTTTGTTTTATAAAATCATTTCTCGTACAAGTTTTTGCAAGAATATCAAGCATCTTGTGCTGAAAAGTAGGCAATATTTTTTTCTTAGAGTGGAGGTTTTGAGCGTGTATGTGTACGCGGAAATGGTATGCAACAAGTTCTAGTTCAACGTACTAATCTTTAGCAATTCTCGGTGCTAACTTTTCTATAACCATTGAGTCAGAAATTTATTATCGTTAAGTCTATATAGAGATATATGCACAAAGACTCAGACATGGGCATGGGCTCCTACAGAGCGCAGCACCAACACCAATACCAAGACCAAACACGAGCCACGAGAATACAAAAACAACAACAGCAGCAACAAGCAGTCTGTAGGCCTATTAAGCAAACATATTAACAATCCATACACACACACACACACGCCAACACCCACCCACCCACACACACACACACACACACACACACTCATGCTCCTTTTTTATACTCTTTGCTTTTTTCTGCTACAGTTTGTCCAGTTCACACTTACATCCTACGTGTGTGTGTGCGTGTGGCTTAAAGAGCGACGCCCAAAAGCAGGCAACACAAAATTGCCCACTTCCATATTATATAAAACACAAATGCCTAATGTATACATATATACATATACATACATATACACCTCATGTGTGTGTGTGTGTGTGTGCAATGCACATGCTGTGCGTGCACATTTTAGCGCATTTTTATATAATTTCCACTTATTTATTTTGGTTGTTTTGTCCTCTTTTTTTCCGACTTTTTTTTTCATTTTTTTCTTTTTTGTCTGTTGCCCGCGACCTTGCCGCACCACACCCGTCAATTTGCCTGGCATATTAACTTTGCCTGCCTCCTGTTCACCATGGCGATATGCGGCAATTGCAGTTGCAGCAGCCGCCGCCGCTGTCGTCGACGTAGCAGCAGTTGCATTTTTATAATATTTGCTTTGCTTTTTTTACGTTTTCGTTCTTCTTTTTTTTTTGCTTTTTGTCGTTTTTTGGTATTTTGTGTAGAAAAAACGCCCATAACAGTCGGACTGGTCGGTTTTGAATGCGTGCGTATGGGCCGGATGCAGTTTTTTTCGGGGGTTGTTTTGCACGCACACACAGACACGCATGAAAAAAAGTTTGCAAAAAAGAAAGAACAAACAAAAATGTTGAAACGAAATTTTTTTAAAAAATAGGGGAATGCAATTCCTGCGTGTGTGTGTGTGAGGCTGTGTGTTGGTCTGTCTCTCTCTCTCTCTCTCTCTCTCTCTCTCTCTCTCTGACTCTTGTTGGATTTTCTGTTGACTTATTTTTTAATTTTATTTTCATGTCGATGCAACAACGTTGACGTTGACGTCGACGTCGGGTAGGCAATGCAGTTTTGCTGCATGCTGCATGCTGCATGCAGGTTGCTGGCTGGCAAGATGCCCGCCCACAAATTGCATTCAATGTCATTGCAGTGCAGTGCAGTCGAGTCCAGTGCAATGCACAACGGGCGAGCTATTGCCTGTTAGCGAGCCGGCCGGCTAGGCTCCCATTTCTCTCTGTCTCTTATTCACTCAAACTCCCAAAGCCGTATATGTCTATCTTTCTCTATGGCGTTGGCTCTCTCGCTCTCTCTCTCTCTCTCTCTCTCTCTCTATCGCTCGTTCGCTCTGTATGTTTCTCTGTCTCTTTTTCTGGGCTTTTCTTTGCCTCTCATGCCACCCACCTGTTTCTAGAATTTTACACAGGCCTCGATTTTTTGTTGCCTACTTTTGTGCGTATACGAAATTTTTTCTTTTTTTCTTTGGTGTTTTTTTTTTTTCATTTTTCTACTGATTTTTTTTCTTCTCTCGTTGTTGTTTTTGTACTTTTTTTTGTTGTTAATTTTTATTTTATTTTATATATTTTTATTTTGTGTTGTTTTGCCCCTGTCCGGCAAACTGCGTGTGAGAAGTGCGTGCATCAGAGCGAGTCGGCTGCAGTGCACCGCTTGCAGTTTTTTATTTTCTGCCATTTTTCCGTGCACTTGTTTTTGTTTTGCCTGCGTGCTTGTGTGAGTGAGTTCGGTGTTTTTTTTTTTCATTTTTGTTTTTTGTGCTCGCCAGATTTTTTAATACTTTTTGGCGCTTTTCCATTATGTGCTTCGTTTTTGCGACTTTTTGATAGGCCTACACACATGCGTCGCTTATTTTGGGGGGATTTGAAAAATTTGCCTATGTGCATAAGTCGTGAACATGGCCCGGACAGAGTACAGGACATGGCCAAGCGACGTATGTATGTATGGGTTGGCCAGCCAACGCCACTTGTCAGTGGCCATGGTGCGTATACGTAATTTTTATATGGTTTTTGCATGTTTTTGCTTTCCTTTTTTTTTGACTATCTAGGCAACTGTGTATGTAAGTGTGTTTTCTGTGCATATATGTGTAAAATGTCCTTAACTAAATAAATATAATGAGTTTGCTTACAGTGTACAATTGGCCATTGGTCTCGGTTCGTTCCGCACGATTTTTTGTTTGTTTTTGCTCTTGGTCTTACGGGTCTTACCTAATAAATAAAGAAACAATAGGCTAACATTTTATTATCAATTTCGATTTGATTGTTTTGGTAACCTTTTCGAATACTATTTTGCGTTTTTTATTATGATATATATTAATTAATGTTAAATCATTTTCAATAGAAATAGTAATAATATTCATTAAAAATATATAAATAATAATTGTTTCAGGCAATCACAATAGTTGGCTTAATTTTATAGTTGTATACAAAGTGATTAAAGTGGTTTTCTTTTTCTTTGCATATCTTAGGGGGGAATAGATCAACTTTTTTGACTAAGTGTAAGCCTCTAAGTTAATGCTTTTTCACTTAAATTTAGGTTAAAGACATCTCCAGTTTAATTTAAGCTAAATATTTAGCTCACAATTTGGCTCACTGAGCTGTCGAATTGTTCAACTTTGCTCCATAAAGTAGGCAATATTAGGCTAGAAAATTAATTAACTCTGATAAATGTGTAAATTTACATTTCATTTAACTCGTAACCTAAATATATTCTATGAACAATGATTGCTTCCAGAATTATTTATGAGCCACAGAATATTCCAGAAATTCTTTATAGGTTTCAATCAATTGGATTTAAGGATTGCTTATTGCACACTTTAGGGCGCTGTCGATCACCATTTTTAGGTTGCCAGATCGATTTTTTTCAAGCTTTTTAGCATTTGGGCTAATATTGCCAGGAGAGTAAATTCTATTTGTGTATTTAAGTTGAAAAGTTTTGGAAGCAAAAACTTGTTTGGATTAGTTTTTAGGTCGAACATGATTTCGTCTCAAGCATTGTCAGATGATTTCCCTTTTCAAGTAATAGCTCTCTCCACAGGACTGCAAAATAAAATAAAAATTTGATTTATTAATTTAACACTCATTGACCACTGTGCATGGGCTGGCCCAGGATGGCCAATAGGGATGGGTGGGCATGAGTACGAAAGATTGGGGGATTTTAGGAAAAAGGAAATAAAAATTTACAATAAAAACCGATGAACTTTTTACCCTGCTCTGCTCACTCTCTCACATTTGGAAAGTGCACTTTTTATGTAAGGCATGTGTTTTTCCATTTTTTTTTTTCCCCTCCCCAATATTTCTTTTTTTTTTTTTATTTTTTCGGCGGCAGAGGCAGCAACAGCGACTGAGAGAGCATAAATGCACGCATGACGCACGCATGCAACGCGGCACTGCCAACAGCAACTGCAACAGCAACTGCAACAGCAACTGCAACAGCAACTGCAACTGGTGTTTGTGCATTATTTCTATATAAGTGAATATAATATAAAAATATGTAATATTGTTGTTGTTGATTTCTTTTCTTTTTTGTTTTGCTGCTTCATCGTGCACATTTTGTTGCAGCGTTGGTCAGCGACGAAGTTGGCAGCGATGGCAATCCCTGCATAGGCCAAAAAAGGACGAAATCGTCGCTCATTTGCCACGCATATCACCTCGTTTCCCGTTTCGCCGCTTCCACTATGTATGTGTGTGCGTGTGTGTGTGTGCGAGACTATGGCAGCTGTATGTGTATGGGGCATATGGGGGCACGGGGCGGCCGGCAGGTAAATTGCACACATATTTTTATAGGGTTTCGATTGCATTTTTTTTTTTTTTGTTGTCGTTTTTTTCAGTATTTGGATTACGTTTTGCTGCTGCTTCTTCTTTCTTTCTCCCTTTTGCTCCTCTCCGCTGGCTCTTTCTTTCGTATGTTGTGCATGCGCTGGCAAATTTTTTGGTTTCTTTTTTTGCATTTTGGTTCAGTTTTTTTCGTTTTTTCGTTTATTTTTTGTTTTTTTTTTTTGTTTTTTGGGTAGATTTTTATTTTTTGGCGAGTGAGACAAAAAGAGAGCAGAAGCAAAAAGGAGAGAAAGAGAGCTAGAGAGAATTGGCAGGAGCAACGGCAACGGCAACGGCAACAGCAGCGGCAGCAAAGCGTTTGGTCAGCTCCAGCAGCTTGAAGTAGGGGTAGTCAATACGCACACACACACACACATACACACATACACATACACATACACACACATATTCTACTGAATGATAATGATGATGTTGCTGTAGATGTTGCTGATGATGATGATGATGATGTTGCTGATGTGCCTGGTTTTGGGCTCATTATGAAGTCGCCTGCATATTATGTGCAGGCTCAGCGGCGCAGCGGCTCAGAACCGACTTTGCTGTTGGAGCATTGACAACTGCAGGCCATCACACATACATATACAGACAGCACGCACACACACACAGACACACACACACACACACACACACAGCTTTCAATTCTGCCGCTGCCGACGACGACTACATAGACGTTGATCTCCCCCGAAAAAAGACATTTTCTGGGCAACATTATATTTCGTATAGTTCAGATCCATTTAGATGAACATCAGTTAGCTTTCGGATTGGACGTGCGTCGTTCGAGACCCCAAAAAATCCAAAATCAGTCTAAAAATCAGAATATACAAAAAACAACATAAAAAATAAAATGAAGAAATATTCTTATTAAAACCCAAAATATATGGAGAGCAAATTATTTTAAACATAAAAATCAAAAATAACAAACAAAAAAAGAGAAAATCAAAACAACATCAAATCAAATTGATTTGAAAATCATAACAAAATTTAAAAAACAAGCAAAAACGACAAAAAAAAAAGAAAAGAAAATAACAAAACCAAATCAAGGCAACGAACAACTTTCGTCCTTTGACTCCTACTGGTTCCAAGTGCAATGCAAAAATCTATCAAAAACTTATTAACAAATGGCAAATGTTGTCAATTGTCAACTGGCTGGAGCCATGTAATACACAATATTTTTGTTCAAGTGTTGAGAAGCCAATTGCAATAAAAAATAATTTTTTTCTTGTTTCAACATTCTTGCAAGTGAAAACTGACCAACAAGGAGAAGAAAACAAAACAAATAACAAAAAAGAAAGCCAATAAAACACACAACAACAATATACCAGAATCTTATAAAGTTATAGTGAGCAAATATTTGGCATTAGAGAGCGAGAGAGAAAGGGCGAACGACCAAGAGAAAAGAGTTTGGTGGTTGTACCAAAAAATGTCCACCGAATTGAATTTTCCATTTGTTTTTTCTACTGTCAATCTAAAGACAAATAAAGCAGGTATGTAATCAACGATTTCTCTATCAGATCTATATCTAATTTTATTTCTAAATAATTGGTCAGTGTTGAGTAATATTTGATGCATAATTTAACAGTGTTGGGAATCTTTCTTAAAAAGTGTTCAACAATTACTACAAACAAAATCTTATTTCATTAGAAGAAAAACTTAAATTTATATTTATTACTGTATGCTTGTCTTTTTCGCCTTATTTATCTAATTAAAAAATCAATTTGAATTATTTCAAACTATATTAATTGTGTTGAAAGTTTCTCAGTGGCGGATATTGCTCAGAATTTTGGTGTGGGACACTTTAGAGTGGAAATGTTTCTTAGAATCTAAGTTTGACCAGTTTCATAAGTTAAATCTTGGTTTCCCCGCCACTGGAGTTAAATGGGCTCAGAATTTCGCAAAAGTTAAGAGACCTTTATAAATTTATATGGTCCTAATGAATATGAACTGAACTCCAAAAGGCTGTAAAAGGTTAGATATAGGTATGTATGTATGTGCAATCTTCTCTAGATAGCTTTAATGTTTCTCTAATGCTGATTGAAACATGTTAATTTTCCTTCAAATGATGTGATTATCCAATTAAATGAATAAATGTTCTATTATTTCAGGACCTTTTAGAACCCATTTGTGGGAGCCATTTGAATACTGTTCTGAAAGAGTTAATTGTAGATATCTAAAAGATTCTATGCCTAAAATGTTTGGTATTACCACAAGGATCCAAAAAATAATCAAAAAATGATTCAAATGTATACAAAAGCGTTATTCTGTTCACTGAATAGTTTTGCCTTTTTGAAAATTCTATAAAATAACATCAAGAATGGGAAAATTTCAAACAAATGTTTTTTGTGGGGTGTCAGAAATTAAAAAGTTATAATAACAATAGACAAGGGGGAAACCAAAACATTTACTTTATAATTTTTAACACTTGACCACCAACAACAACAGTAGCAACAACAATGGCAAATTGCAAACTGCAGAAAAAAAAAACGATAGAAAAATACAGAGAAAAAACAGAACAAAAAGAAAACAAAATAAAAGACTTAAACATAACGTTTAACACAAAACTCTGTCGTTGGTTATGCCCCATTCTACCAGGCCAGGCTAGACCTAGACCAGGCCAAAATGCAGCCAGAAGGCATAGACATAGACATAGAGCAGTTTCCCATTCTCCACCCATCGCTCCACCGCGGGGCCGTGTAAAGAGATATGGGAGAACATCCAACACACACACACATACAGAGAGAAAGCGTGAGAGATAGAGAGAGAGAGTGAGAGAGAGAGGGGGGGAGTGAAACAAAGTCAACAAAAGTTTAGTCTGACACGGTCCACATAGAACGAGGACCGTGAGGACCGAGAGGACCGAGCAAGGACATGCAGCATGCGTTGTCCGGCACATTGGAGTCGATTGCCTAACAATTGTTTTGTTAGCTTGCTAAATATATATATATAATTGAGCCTCCAGTTGTATCCCTATATTGCCATCATCGTCCTCATCATTATGAGCATAATTATCATCACATTGATGATACTCATTCTTGGTCATTCATTGGGCAACCGCTAATGCATGCTATTTAATATCAATTTGCATTTGTTGCTTAATTGCTGCTTATTAATTAAATTGCACAAATTTAATCAAATGGAATGCTATAACCAAAAAGGACAACTTCAAGTCAATAGAAACAAAAATAAAAATCTCGTTTTATAAAATCTAAAATGATAATCCATTGATAATTGTCTATCCATTAATTTCAATCGAGAAATCAAAGTAATAGCCAATAAAAGATTTTCAAATCTCTCAACTAAAAAACATTGAAATGTTCTTCATCAACTTTGTTCGAAGTCTTTGAAGTTACTCAGTCATACAAGCTAATTGTCTGATCTATTGATTTGTTATTTACGATAGCAGAATAGTTTCTTTATTCAAAATCGCTACTAGCCATATTGAAATTGGGAATACTAACAAATGAATCCCTTGCATAACAGTCTGATCGAGTCTTTTGCCTTTCATTATATAGATGATTATTATGCACCTAACTTTCGCTTAACTTGGTCTTACTTACCTTATCTCAACTAATACGCCCTGATCTTCAGTATTACCTGACTGACTATATCGATATTGGTTGCAACAAATATTTATAAATAAATTAATTATTATATCTTGCTCCTGAAAAGGTAATGGACATATTTTGAACTGATCTTTTAGTAGTTAATGAAGGACTCGAAGATCGCTGACAATAAAGCGTTCAGTTCAATCTAGTATTACCTAGAACTTATAGAATGAATCACCTAAACATCACCTAAATCGTCTGCTGTGTAAATATAACGAAATTTAGCGAATAAAACGTTTTCTTTATTTCAAATAACCTGATGAACTAAAGTAAATTCATCGTTAGAATGAGAACTTTATTTGTACATGAATTTATTAAGGGAATCGCTTAAATAATCAAGTCTTCTATCATTTTCGATTCCAAATAATTTAAAATTAATATCTTGGTCTAATTCGCTTTTAAATAACATTTCAATCAATAAACTATCCGATTCCAATACTAATATTACATCGATTTTATGGTTAACAAGGATTCGAAAGCGGAAACAGGGTTAAAGAGTGTTGAAGCTTGTCCAATATCAATAAAAATCTATTAATAATTGAATGTCAATGAAAGATCTAAACCTAATATACATTTTAGGAACATTAAGTTTAAATTATCTATGTAAAAGTCCATCTAACATCTAAAAGAGATGTATAATCTATAAAAAAGTATTATTCCACATTGGATTTGATAATCAGGCTCTTAGTTAAGTTATTCAACTTTTGGTGTCTTGTCAAAAAACACTTCCTACAGTGATTCCAGTGAAAATGATTTCGCAGCAGCCAATTTGAAGACTTTTGTTTTTAGGCAAACAAGCTGAAAATCCTCAATTTCTTAGTTCAGGTTCAATGACCCAAAAAAAACAACAAAAAAAAACATACACACACTAAAAAAAAAGGGAAAAGAACTGAAACCAAACAAAAGCCCAAAAAACAAAAAACCAAAACAACGCCGAGTATCTACAGATTCTTGATGTTTCTTTGTACATGTAGAAAAGGCATCCCACCAGTGATCAGAGAGTGTGAGAGAGAGTGAGAGAGAGTGAGAGAGAGAGAGACACAGAGAGAAGAATGAAAGAATGGTGAAGAGAAGGGAAGGGGTTAGAAAGGGCTGCAGCAGCGGAGCTTGCAGTTGCCAAAATAAAAATCCTCACACATACAAACAATGATCATGATGAGGCCAAAAACCAAAAACCCGAAACCGAATCAGGCACACACACACACACACACACACACACAGATTGGTATAAACGTATCTCTCTCTCTCTCTGTCGCTCTCACTATATACACACATATATAGATATTTGTATATATATAGATATATATGCACCAACTGAAACGCATTCGCGAAAAATATCAAATAGCAAATTACTCATGCGACGAGCGGGGAACAAAAGCAAAACTTGTAAAATGCCACAAAACAGGGAGGGAGAATTAACAACAACAATATCAGCAAGAATGAGGATGGGATGCAGAGAGTAAGTAGAAGGTGAGGAAGTGGAGCTGAAAGATAAAGCAGGGCAATGATCATGATGCCCAAAAAGGATCTCAACATCGCATCGTAACTTTGCCTTTTGACTTTGACTAATTCCGCTGCAACATATGGTGCTTAACATGTGTGTGTGTGTGTGTGTGTGTGTGTGTATGGGGTGGTGTGGTGTGTGAGGGGGGCTAAATAGCACAAGAAATAAAGAAGGAGTGACGGCAAGGAGGCAGGATGATTGAATCAGTCATTAAAATAATTACTATTTGCTGAAGCTTTGATTAACTTGCAACAGCCAATGGAGCAAAGCACTTAAATTTCCCTTCCAATAATTGCATCTATCACAAACCATTAGAATACACTGTGAGAAATATGCAAACAAAATATATATCAAATTAATTATTGAACCTGATGGGCATTCCAAATGGCCAATCCAATTGATCATTGGCTCTGTATTATCTATCATTAACTATCTATGTGCCCCCATATAAAAGACGATTTTGATGTGTCATTATGTACATTCATCGTTTTATTTTTAAGATTGGTCTCGATCTGGCTTAAACACAAGATTTAATTCATTTTGAATGAGATAACAAAAGATTTGTTAGGTGATCTTCTTCTAAAACTTCATTGGCTTATCCTTTCGAAATGAATTTTATATCCAAAATAGATTTTTCTCATTTTTAGTAGAAGTTCTAACTGATTTCTTTTGGATTTTAAAATGAACCTAATTAAAAGTATGAAAAACTACTCAATATCGTTTCATTCTCAAGTGATCCTGCAAATTTGTTTATATTTAGAGAGTTGTAGTCGGAAAAGAAAGAAATACAAATAAAATGATTATTTTTTTGTTTAAATTCTAATATTTAGATTATTGAGGCTTATTTGTTAGAGCTAATATTCAATATTTATTCATTTATCCTATTTATCCTATTTATCTATATATTAGGCATGTTGATTATTCTAAAGGATCTTAATTTTATGAAGTTTTGTGAAATCTTTGCTTAATATTATAAAATGCAAAAATTATATATTATATATGGACTTTCAAATGTCTAAAGATAGAAATTTGCTAATTTCCAAAAATTGTAATTTAAAATTTGTTTATATAGTAAGCCAGTTTACTTTGTTAGTTAGTCACAGGGCCTACTCTTGATATTAACAAATACATATATGTATATACTTTATGTATGTTTTAATGTGTATATATTTACACAAAAACTGAATGCAAAATAATGCAACGAACCTTGTATCCGGTTAGACTAGAATTTCGGGTATTAAATGACACAATACAAAAACAACAACAACAAAAACACACAAAAACTGACAGCACGCGGGGAAGGCTAAACTAAACTTGCAAAACTGTTTTTTTTTTTTTTTTGAGAGTATACTATAAAAAAAAACAACGAAACAACAACAATGCAAATATGCATATAATGTACATACATACTTATATACATATATGCATGTATGTGTGTGTGTGTGTGTGTGTGTGTGAGTGTGTGTATGTATAACAAACGCCTACGAAGAAATGCCTAACTGCATAGGCAATGGCTAAGGGTAAGACAGAGAGAGAAAAAGAGAGAACCAGAACGACACTTGTGTCTGTGTGTCTGTGTGTCTGTGTGTGTGCGACTATTCAGTTTTAGCGGGCTGCCAAGTCGCAAAACAATTTTGGCAGTCATTGACCCGATCAGAGCAAGGCAAGCGAACAAAACGAACCGACCAATCGACGAACAAAACCGACGCAAACATACGAAGTGATCATCATCATGGCCAAGGCAAAGGCAAGCGGGAGGCCGATGTTCTGACACAACACAACAACAACAACAACAACGATGTAGAAAGATAGCAAACAAGTTAAACAGAGAGCGATAGTCGTCGACACACACACACACACACACGCAAATTACTTTCCAGGTCTGCTCTCTGTCAGCTCTGCCTTGGTGATCTCACTAAGCAGCGACGCAACGCCATGCCATGCCAAGCCATGCCAAGCCATGCCAAGCCATGCCGTGCCTGCTTGCAGTTCTCTCCCCAAAAACAACAACAAAAACTTTAGCAAGTTCTCAGCATTTATACAGGGTGCTTAGTGCATTGACTCGAGACCCCATGAAATGGCCAAAAAATGATTCACAGAGATGTTCATCATCATGAAGTTCATGATGGTCATAATGCTTATAACCCAGGTGCATTGACTTTACATACTAAGGGGAACCTTCTAATTAATAGCTAGCCAATTATTTAACCAAACGAAATAATACTTTACGGCAGTTCAACTTTCAAAAATGAACTTACAGAGTTTATGTACTTAAATACAAAGATATAGACAAAATTGCGTATACTATCATTAATGCCTAAGAAGAGATCAGTAATTGTCTTTTGATTTGTTTGATTATTTCCGTTCGGAGGCGCATCAATATAACATAACAAATAAAATTTAATAACAAAAATTCTATATATTCCAATAACTATCTGTATTATGAATAGAGAAATAGACAAATACATGAGTGAGTACATTTATTTGCCTAATTGTTTTGTTATAAGAATTACAGTCAATCAAATTATATAATCTCAAACATGAATTTGTAACCTTTTGCCTATTTGTTTCTGTTTTCTGTATATAATATACCCTATGATAAGTAAAATCTACATTCCATCAACTATATAAAATTACAATTATGAGAAACTATAAAAAAGAAACATTTACATACATATTATATTAGTTTCAAGACTCGATTGTAACAAGAGATGTCATAATAGCCAGTATAAGGCTCTTATTTAACTAGTTGGGAATTATAACTACTTCAACCAGAGGCGGTTACAATTCACTAAAGTCATTTAATAATTGAAAACACATTACCTTTTTCACTTTACTTACTCTGATTACTAAGAGCTTTTATCGTACATTCATCTATATCTAATCTTTGCCGAATCTAGGCCATTTGATAGAGATTTGCTACACGGAACCGTTCGTAAATTAATTTTAGCTGCTGTTCTGTTGCATTTTTTGTTTTCTATCACTTGAATTGTCTGTGTCGTTTAATTGATAAGTAAAGTTCACTGTCCGCACACACAAATGAGAAATATATGTGCCAAGTAAATTTATATTTAAAAAGAATTATCAAATTTTATATACAATATATTATGTATGTGTATGTAAGTATGTATTTAATGTGTGTTTATGTGTATTTTGCTTTCTTTGATCAGTAGGAAGTTGCCTCACAGCGAATGACAACCAAAATGGCAAAATGCTTTGCCAAAGTTATCAATCATTCCTCTCTTTACACAAAATGACTAGGGAAAATTTTTTAATGAAAAGATGTGGCAGTGGCAGTTAGTAGTATGAGGAGAGATGCTGGGTTTCGTTGTTGCGAAGGGGGTTGGGGGGGGGAGGGGCGGCGCAGAATTGGGGTAGGAGTGACACACAGTGGGCGTACAGACAAGCCAACAATATTAAAAAACGAAAATGTGAACTAGAAGTTATTGCTTCGCCCCCATCCAGACGAGCTCAGTCTCTGTCTCTGTCTCCCTCTCTATCTCTCTGTCAGCCAAAAAGACGTTATAGAAATTTTTAAACATGTTTCAACTACACACACGCAAGACAACACCTCCTTCTCCTCCTCCATTTGGCTTCATCTCCCTTTACAAATCCAATGCCCTTCTCCTTCCTATTCGTTGTATTTGAGTAACTCTATTCATCATTTTGTGTGCTCGCAGCTTTCTTGCTTTTTTTTTTTTTTTTTTATTTTTTTTGCCCCATCGTCTTCGGCGTCGCTAACCAAAAAAAAAAAAAAAAAAATGAAAAAGACGAAGAAAATTTGCCAGAAGTGAAAACTGCTTACAAAGATTTTCTGAAACATCTCTCTGGTTCATGGTCTTCCCCTGCATCTTCCTCCTTACACATACACACATATACACCATTCTTTCAGCCATCACAACAAGTGCTGCCTTTTTTTAATACCTACACCCACACACACACACACACACTCACTTAGACTTACACACAGCCGCCCCTCTAAGTACAGAAAAAGAGAAAGAGAGAGTGGCAAGGAGGTAAGCACAAAATTCTAAAAAGAAGAAATATTAATCCTTAGCTTAAACATTTGGCAACGTTGGCAGAGGTAACACACAAGCAGCAAATGGGCGGGAGGGGGCGTGGGGGCTAGTAGGAAGAGTTTGTTTGGGGGGTAGAGGACTTATTTTCTCTCATCTTGGGGCCTCAGCTTGCTTGCTTGCCTGCCTTGTTCCCCTTCTTCTCCTATTCCTTCTCTTTTCCTGTTCTTTACATTTTCTTCTGATTTTTTTTTTTGTTAGCATACATTGCGGCGCGCGGCACCAGCCTCTAATACTGAAATTCGCCATTTACTACTATTTCACAATTTTGGGTCCATCTCCCTTACTCTTTCCTAACTTTCTATGTTTCTCTCGCTCATTTTTTTGTTCGTACTTTTTCTTCTTTTTTTATTATTGATTGTTATTATTATGCCAAAGCGTCGACAGCGACAGCGGCCATGTTTCTTGAGATTTAAGGCTGTTGTAAATGCTTGATGAGAGAGAGAGAGAATGTGTGTGAGAGAGAGAGAAATAGCAGATAAATAGATGGGTAGAGTTAATAGTGGTGGGGGTGAAGCAGGCAAATGAAATATGTAGTCAGCTTCGAATAATGTATGAAAATCGAAAGGTGGAAAGGCAACTAAAAATTGCAACTACAAATGAATTTATACACTAAGAAAAACAAAACTTCTTCATAACGAAGCTAGCCATAACGAAGTAAACCATCAGTCAGTTACAAACTCTTAGTACTTCTATAGAATTCATTAGCCATTACTACTCAGTACTTGGTATACCTTGTCTTCTGAATGGCCACAAATACATACATACATCTTGGTAAAGTTAAATATAGTCTCAGGTCCAAGCCCAACCCTTAGGTTAAACAAAAATTTACATTAAAATCTTAAGCCACAAAATCCTAGCTAAAATGAAAGAAGAAATTTTCAATTCCCACTGAGAGTTATCGAAAATAATTTATAGTCAAAAGGCAAGAACTCATGTGTTTGTGTGTGTGGAAGGTTCTGTATATAAATTGAGTAGTGTCCTTATTAGGACTAATAGCTCGGTATAGGAAAATTATAAAGTTGAAAATGCACCATTCCAGTTTTTCAACGATTTCTTCAATAAATTAAGTTATCTCTATCAACAACAAGAAAATGGGAAGATCATGCTAGACATTGGCATTTTAACTTTTCTATAAAAGAACAAGGTAAACATAAAACGTAAACTTAAAACAAGTTTTAACTGAAGACCTCAAATAAGTCAGAGAATTCGTTTAATTTAAAGTTAGTTTGTCTCAAATTTCAAGATAATTTATTCAATTTAAAGAAAAAATGGTTTCCATACGGAAACTAGAATTCGAAAAAATGTTCTTCTTGCAGTTAATAATAACGTATACGCAAAGTGAGCCAGTGCGGACTTGAGAGATTACTATTTCATTGTTAATTTATTAAAACCTACAAATTACAAATTTCAAGTTTGCAATTAGGAGAATTGTAATCAGTTAGAGGACACTTTTAGTTGGATTAGTAAATTCTTAACAATTCAACGAAAATTCCTAATTGAGGGAAAGGCTTTCGATCTCCCCAGTTATTAGTTTCAATATAGATATATACAAATATAGATTTTAGTTATAGAAACCGATTCGTATCGAGCTGATATTGTTCCATCCGGGACAATGAAAAGGATTAAGGAGTAACGAGGAGTCATTTTTTCTGTTTCTCTAAAGATTTCAAGTTTTCCATTTGAGCAATACCAAAAGGTAGTTCCATCGGAGATAATGAAAGGAATTGTAGGATGTGTGCTACATATGTGCAGTTAGTTAAAGTTTAGGCTAGTTGTCTGTTTACGTTTACGCACAAAAAACAATTTTATTTAGAAAAAGGTATCAGCTTTGTTTTACTAATCCATGTACAAAAAAGAGAAGGAAACTCTAAAAACAGAAGCTGGTGTTTTAGCTGTGTGTATTTGGGCAGAAGAAGAAGTTGAATATGTCTGGATAGATGGATGATGGGTGGTTTTGGCATCCGCATCCGCATCCGCATTCGTATCCGCATTCGCATGAGAGTGAAAGAAGTCTCGTTTGCGTACTTACTTTTGGCTTCGTATCGCTTTTATTCAAATTCATAATCGCAAAATTTTTATATTCTACTTTTGCTCAAAAGGCGCGCGCGTGTGTTCTCTCTCTCGCTTGCTCTGGATGTGTGTGTGTGTGTGTGTGTGTGTGTGTGTGTCGCGAGCACAAGGACTAGTGTTTGGCTTTGTGTTGGGCCTATAATACAAATATCCATCCTACCCCAACCATTCCTTCTCCTGATCCCTCTTCTCTTACTGTAATCGGAAACTTTCCTCTTTCTTTACATTTTTCATCTTTTTTTTTTTCTTTCTCTCGTTTTCTTTTTGTTGCCTTGCTGCTGCTGCTTCTTCTTCATCATCTTGTGCTTTCATTTCGCTTGTGCCAAAAAAAAAAACAGTACTGTTCACTGGGAGGTGGAGTAGGAGGAGGCGGAGGTGGGGGCGCAGAAAAAAAACCCAAGCATACAGAACGGAATGAATGAATAATAAAAGCGAAGCACTCGATGGCGTAGAATTTGAATAGAAGCTTAGTTTTTCGCTTATACAACAAAAACTTTCTTTTTTCGGGGTTGTTTCCAATTTTTGTTTTTTTTTTTTTTTGCCTTCAACCTCCTTCTTTGGCGTCTTTCCTCACCTCTCCGCTGGTCGCGGTTGCTTCTTCTTCATCATCATCATCATCATCTTTTCTTTTCTTTTCTGTTATTTTTTTTCTTTTTCTTCGGCTAGAGAGCGGTAAGTGGAGGAGGAGGTAGTGGAAACTTTGATGCTGTCGGTGTGTGTGTGTGTGTGTGTGTGCACAGTCAGAAAAGGGCAAGGAAAGCGTTTTGTAAAAGGGAAACGCTCACACACACACACACACAAAGTATAGACGACGACAACAACGAAGAAGTAGGAAAAAAAACTGAAAAGTTTATAATTACTTATTTTTTTGATGAATTGGGTAAATATTAAAAAAAATATATACGTATATACATATATATATAACGAAAAGAAAGTGAAATAGGAAGAGGAAGAAAAAGAAAAAGCAACAACTACAACAACAACAAAATGATATAGACAAAAACAAAAAAGCGAAAAAAGTAACCCATACCGAAGCAACGAACTGAAGCGAAGCGGGTCAACGGGTGATAGAAAGAGAAGTAAGCATAAGAGGCAAGGACCAAAGAGGGGCGGGGGGGGAGAGTAGGATAGGTTAGGTTAAGCTTATGGCTATACGGGAACCATCAATGTATCAGGGGTGGTGAAGGCAGAGGTGGAAGTGAAGCCAAAAAAGGTATAGAGTGGTGCGTGAGGGCTTAAAATAAAAAATAAAAAAACGACTACATTAAAAATTATCGATCGGTTTTTTTTTTTTTTTTTTCTTTTAGTGCTAAACACTATCTCCAACCAATTGCAACCAAACACCCAACCATCCTCCGTGTCCTTAATATTTAAAAAGTGAAATCGATGCCACTTCGCATTCTCATAATCATAATCATTATTAATATTATTATTATTATGATTAAACATTTTTGTTTTGTGTAATTTCATTTCGTTTCCATCCAGCAGCGACATTTTGTGGGCGTGTCACAGTGATGGCATTTTGTTGGCAATTAATTTATTAAATAATTCAATTGCCAAGACCAAGGAAGCTCTCACGACACCAGGCAACAGACATCCTGATTAACTTTCATTGAATTTGCCAACTTTTCGTTCTTCTCTCTAGCTCCCTCGCGTCTTGTTTTTTACTTATCTTTCTCTGAATTCATTTAATCTAATCAAATCAAATGAAATCGAATTAAAAACAATAAAACATAAACGACAACGTAAAGCATAAACAATTAACAATTATGAATTGCTAAAGAATTTTGTTTTATTTTATGTATTTATTTATCTAAAATTGATAATTGAATTTCCACTTAAAGTTTATACTAGACTTCAATGAAACTTAACTTGACCGAAGTAAAACAAAAAAGTTGTCATTTAATCAGAAATTTCTCTCTAGCCTAGGATTATTCCTGATTTAAATGATAATCGGTCTGTTCTTTCTGCAAGTCATCATCCAGTCAGTCAACAAAGTGGGACATAAAGTAGAAGTACTAGAAAAAACAATGGCAATTACCTGGAAATCAACCTCATGAAACAATGTACAGCAGATAGTTTCGATTTCTTGTTACTAAATTTCATTTTCAATTTTGTTTAAATGAATTAAAACGTACATTAGATACTTATTACACTCAAAACAATGTTTCATGCTGAGATACAAAACAAATTACTCGCTTCTTTAAGTTTTTGTTTTAATAAAAGATTAACATCTCCTTGCAATTTGGGACCAAGAATTTAATCGATATCTTCTACTTCAAAATGGTTTCCTAGTGCAATAGATTTTCAAAGTATTAACACAAAGTATTAGCTTAAAGAATTCCGAATCAAAAGTCGAAGGTTGAATACAGTTCCCTATCTAGAAATATTCAAAAATATTATCATATCTGTATGTAAGATCCACGAGAAGATAATATCGGAAACGTAACTTAAACTAATTGTTTTCTTACAGATTAATTCGCATACGATATAACCAAGGCAACTTTGTGGCAAATTTATAGTTGGAACATCAGCAATTATCATAAGGAAAAGGTAAGTTAAATATTTGTTGTCAATATGCCTTGTCATTGTTCATTTCTTTACCAAACAAACTAGATTGGACAAAGTAGGTGAAAAAATCTCAATAATAAACAAAAACTCTTAACGCAACTTTGACAAATTTTAATCAATTTGCTCATTTTAATGCTGTTACATTTAATTTTAAATTGCAATGTAAATCGGTCTAATTATCAATCCTTCATTTCATTCAGCTCTACTTTAGTCAATTCCTGGTTTATTTGAAAAATACTTATCCTTATTTTCAAGTAAGAAAGTTTCTTGCAATCTGCATTAGAAATGTAATGGACACTTTTTTTTTTTTTTGCCAGTTGTTGCAATTTATTCAAATATTATTCAAAGTTGATGACATTCTAAATTGCAATCCAATTGAGACATAAGTTCCTGACATTAGAAGTTGGCCAAAATATCGTCAATGCGAATCTGTAAATGGGCTAGTTGTTGACCGATTTTTCTAACTTTCACATGATGGGAAAGAACTCATCTAATTAAAATAAAACTTATATTTTGCCTCCCTTCCTTCGGCACTGTAGTCCTTATAGTTAATCCGTTTGTTTAAATCAATTAGTTTAGAAGAGATTGACAAACGTTGTACAGTAAATAAACAACTAGTCGGAAATTCATAAACATTATATACCTAATATACATATTTCATTGTATATATATATGTATATTTCTAGTTTATTGTTGCACAACTTTTTGAACCCTTATACGGAAATGCCAATGCTTCAATTTTCAAAGGGGCAAGACAAAAATAAATTGGGACGGAGGGGGAGAGAAGCACTCACTCTCTGTGCTGTTGCCCCAAACGACAAGGACTGACTATCAATTCCTTGTGCCCACAACAACAACAACAAGAACAAGAGACTCCTCACTCTTTGCTTTTTACTCCATTTGTAGCGCCAGAAAATCTGCGGAATTTATAAAATTTTCATAGTTACAACTTTCTTGATGTTGTCGCAAGCGACGCACAAGCTTCACGAAGAGGAGGAGAAGTGTGGGGGAAAGCGGGGTGTGGGGCATTAACTTAATGTGCAACTGAGAGTGGGTATGGCTAGGTGGTTAGGTGGTTGGGTGGTTGGGTGGTTGGGTGGTGTTGTGAAATGAAGGGCGGCTGTGCTTCTATTTTTGCAGTTTAGTTTCAAATACATGGCCTGCTATCTCCCTCTCTCTCTCTTTCTCACTTATTCCCTACACACACACACACACACACACACACACACACACACACACACACACACACACACACACACACACACAGACACACACTTAATTTTACTTTTCCTTTTGCTGCTGGTATATTTTTTTTTTTTTGCAATACTTTTACATTTTTTGTTCGTTCTTTTCTCTCATGTTTCGTTATGTTTTTTTTTTTTTTTGCTCTTTTCTATGCATAAAACTTTTCATTATTATTATTATTATTCTTTCTGTATATTTTTTTGTATTCTGTTGCCTTGTTTCGTTGTGAGTTAGAAGAAGACAGAAATAGAGGCAGCAGCCGCCTCTCATTACGCTGTTGTTGTTGTTGTTGTGTGGCAACTCCTCTATGGCAGAGCCAGAACCCGAAGAAAAAAAAAACTGAAGCGAAACAAAAAACCAAAGCAGCATCCAACAGTAGCAGCAGCAGCAGCAACAGCAGCTCCTTGGCCCTTCTTTTTGGCTCCTGTTTTCTGTCCTACCGAAAAAAACCCCCTTTCCCCCGCCCCGTCGAAGAAAAAAAAACTCCAAACTCAAACTTTGCCAGCTCTAACAGTTTCTCCTACGAAAAATGGTTTTGATGATGAAGGTGGCTGCTAGAGGGTGGCGAGGGGGGAGGTAAGGGGAGGATTGAAGGTTGAGGAGTGCCAAGGGCGAATGATTGGATGGTGGTGGAGGGGGTTGGGGTGATGAGGGGGTTGGAAAACCCGAAAAAGAAAATGTTCGCGCGCGAGAAATGTTAAAAAATATTTTTATAGCTACGCGAAACGTTAGAATAGTGTTTGTGTGTGTGTGTGTCGGTGTGTGTGTGTGTGTGTATGCTAAAGGAGTGGTGGGGTAGGGGTTGGGAGAGGGGTGGTTGGGTTATCGTTGAGTCTGTGTGTGCTTGGGTAAAGTTCGCCTGGTGCCGCTGCTGCTGCTGCTGCTGTGGCTGCTGTTGTTAGTCAAATGGGGTGTTGATTGAACGGTTGCTTTTGCCATACACAAGCCCTCGAAACCGCCCCCGCCCCCGCCCCCGCCACTTTCTCGCTGTTACATTTTGGCTACTGCTCCTTCACCTCCATCTTGGCATCTTATGTCTTTTACTTTCTTTTTTTTAGCCTCTCTTGTTGCTTGTTGCCTGCCTGCCAGCCCGCCCTGTTTGTCTGCTCTGTTTTGCGTTTAGACACAAATTTTACAGCCCGCCCACGCAACAACAACAAGAAAAAATTGTATATGTATATACGAAGAACTGGCGGAGCCGAAAATGTTAGCAGGAAAGAGATAGAAATATACGGGAAAAGTCTAGAATAGGGTAATGCTCGGATATGGGGCTTGAGGTTTGGGTTTTAGGGGGTGGCAAGTTTGCCAAAGTATTACTTGAGCATGTATAAAAAGATTGGTAACTACCAGCAGTATCGCAGTGGCAGGGTGTGGGTGGCGGTGGGGGTGGGGGTTTTGATGGTAAGGGGGATTCTCTATGCTTGTGTCTTTGCATTAAATAAATTGTAATACAAAGTTTCGCTGAATTATTATGTATTCAAATCGATATCACAGCCACTGAGAAAGATATACAAAAAGAGAGTGAACGAAAGAGAGTTCTCAATATTTTATGTGTGTGTGTGTGTGTGTGTGTGTGTGTGTGTGAGTTCAATATGATTCAATTCGAATCGATACGCTTAGACAGAATTCTCGCTCAGAAAACCTTCATTAAATAGTTGCAATTAATCAGAAAACAAAAAAAAATGTCGATTTTTTTACAGACTCCTATGATGTATAGAGATAAATATTAGAAATGATCATCAAACAGTTTTCTACTGAGATTAAAGTTCATCTAAATTTGTAATTTGTAATCATTTTTTCGTACTACTAATCAAATATCTTTCAAATCTAAGAGTGTAATTAATTCAAAACCATTTTGATCAGTAAATGGAGCTATTCCAATCATCTGCTAAAGACTCTTATGCAATGCCAAATGTGGTTGAGAATTACATCATAAAAGCAGAGGGAGAGAGAAAAAAAAAGAAAGAGGAGTAGTTAATTAATAATTATGTGAATTGGGTTTCCCATCGAATGCGATATTTTTCTTCAAAAGCGGACAAAAATGTTTCTTTTTTGTTTGTGTTAGCAAGTTTCTCTAGAATTTATCAGCAGGTATACAAATTGTTAAGGTCATTTTGATAACATATTCGTCTTTCTCTCTCTCATAATCAACGTCAACGGAAACTGAGGTCATTTAGGGATAACCCTAACTTAGCCATTATTCATTAGCTTGAGTTGTTTTTTGTTTTTCCTTTTCGGCCAAAAACGAATCATGATAAAAGCTCAAGGTTAGTCGGTCTTATCAGGCACGAAAAAAGCGTTTGCAAAAATCTACGAAATCTGAGTTGTATGTAGACCAAGCAGTAAATTGAGTGACCCCCCCATAACCCTTATTTGGATATTCATTTTATTCTCTTCTTTTTATGGATTTGCACTTGCCGAGACAAGAAACACTTTTCAATTAACAAACTAAAAAGAGATTTAAAAAAACGGGCCAATAACTTGTAGCTCAATTGACTAAAAGTAACACGAACAATGTTTTTCTTTGAATAAATATATTTTTAAGCCTTGTCAGTATTGAACAATGTGTTTAATGAGTTTATTGTTGTTGTTTTTATTTTCATATAGGGTAAAGTGAAACCCACAATAGACAGAGTATCAAGTGAAAATTACTTTACAGTTATAAAGCTTCATTCAATGTATTTATTTTTTTAATTTTCTTCATATTTCCTAGTTTGGCTAGCGGCCAGAGGTATGCTATTACCCCTACTCTTGTTATTTTGCCCCTCTCACTCTCTCAAACCATTTGTCCTCCCCCCTCCCTCACTCGCCCTCTCTTTCTCTTGGGTTATTCATTCATTTATTCGTTGCATTCCTTGTCTAAAGCCTAAAACGTTTGTTTCTCATTTTGGTTTGTCTTTTGGATCTTTTTTTTCTCCTTTTTTTTTTGGTGCTTTGCTGCGGCATTGCGGCAATTGTGTTACACATCGCGTATACGTGATATTCGCCAGCTAACTGGAAATTTATATATGTATATTCGGTTGCAATTGGTGTTGTTCGTCTACTTTGCTGTTACTATTGTTGTTGCTGTCGTCGTTATTGTTGTTAGTGTATATTATATCATTTTTTTCCCTGTTTTTCGGTGGTTTTTTTGGTCTATCTTCTTCTCCCTCCACAAAAGTTAGAAAACTCATCCTGGTCAGTACTCGCCAAAACGAACCAACCGACCAGCAAAATCTCATTTAGCTTCCATTTTGCTTATACCCTGCAAGCCATAAGTTAAAAGCATATGTAATCAAGTTTATTTAGGCAATACATATCTGAGTTAAGACAATTTCCGTTCGGTCTGTTTCATTATTATTTTTGTACACTCGTGAGTTGAGGCTATTTATGTAGATGTTTAGTTAGTTGTTTTCTGTACAAAAACCCTGGGAATGACTTAAGCTTAATTAAGCTTAATTAGTTAATCGGGCTATAAATTGAGAGTTTCACCAGGACAGATTGCTAATCATAGAAAATTCTGGAAAAATACAAAACGTGAGACCATTTTTTTTGGTAGTCACTGTAGAAAATGAGTATTCTCTTCATTCTTTTTCAGTCCTTTGTGATCCTTTGCAATCTTAAAAAGTCTGACGCAAGGAGAAATACCTGAGCCACAATTTCTGCTCACAAATCCTGGGAAAATTATTATCCAGAATGCTCATATACATCGTCAATCGATGTTCTATTAAGAAAAGTCTATCGTTTTTGAATATACATATGTAATTATTGAGGTATTTGCAAGTCGTTGTGTTTTTTTGGCTTTTTAACATTAAGTATTACTTTATTTTTTTTTTATTTTTCTGCTATTCTCTTGCTCAGTTCCTGCATATTGTTGCTGTTGTTGTTGCTGTTGTTATTCAAAACCTTTTTCCCTTTTGCAAAAAAAAATTATTAGTAATTTTTTGTCGGCATCTATATTTTTTTGTTTTATTTGAATTTTGTGTGTTCTACTACTCTGTTGCCAGGCATAGACATAGTTAAAATGATGGTGGAGTGTGGTGGGGAGGGGTCAGTGGGTGGTGTGGTGGAGTATGGCAAAGCCGGGCGGGGGGCATGGCAGTCAGGCCCGTTGGCAGCATTTTAAATATAATTATAATATAATTTGGCGTTGAATTTTTTCGCGTTATTTTTCCACATTATTGCTCATGTGTGTGTGCAGCTCTTGCCTTTTGTAGGCGTGTTAAGGGGGGGAGGGGGTGGTGAGAAGGGGGAGCTGTTGTTGTTGCCTGGTTTTGCTGCTGCATTGTTAATGCAATTTCGCTTTTGTTGCCGCTTCATCTTTTCGTTCTATTTTTTCGTTGTTTCTTTTTTTTTTGCGCTTTTGTATTAAAATAATTATAATTTTTTTTCTTTGTTGTTTTCGTTCTTTCTCGTATTTCAACTCATTTTATGCATTTCTATGTATGTGTGCGTGTGTATAAATTGTGAAAAGTCAGTTTTGATAGTTTTTTCATGTTTTTCTTTATTTTCCTTCATTTGTTGATTTTTTTTTTGTTTTGTTTTAGTTGTTCTGCCATTGTTTAAAAGCCGTTGCCATTTTTTTACAGTGTCCTGTAGTAGTAGTTTTTTTTTTATTTCTTCCCAGATCACATATGAGCGTATTATATATTTATTTTTTGTAAAAGTTTAGTTAACAAAAAGTATAGGACAAGAGACAGGGAGGGGGGCGGATGGGGGGTATAAATTGCAAATGAAAATCCTTTGAAAAGCCTTCACCTCCGATGCTTGTTGTATGCGCCACACCTGGAGCTGCCTTCCAACTCATTTCAGTTATTTTGTTAATCAGCCGCAGAACTCGCATGCATAGATGGGAAAAAGATATGTCAAAGTCTATATAGAGAGAAAGGAGAGATAAGGGGGTTGGTGGGTTGGTGGGTTGGTGGGTGGCTGAGGGGAAGAGAAGGGCAATAGGTTTTGTTTGAGTAGACATTGGCAATATTTTATTTTATTGCATTTCCATGTATTGTGCATATAAATAGACTCTTTACCTTTTCGGTCTAGGGCAAAGTTTTTCAATATGAACATCAAATATCGAGATGGGCATATAAAATAATGTGAGCCATACATAGATACATACATATATATATACATACATATTTAAGTATAGCGTATTAACTCATTCATTCATATTGCAAAACGAATACCAACACAAATACATATATAGATACAGTTAATTGTTATTGACAATGGTTTTCAGATTTTAATGCAGATTTCAAAACAAAAAGCAAATATCCATGTATATATAAATCGATCGAGAAAAAGAAAAGAGACAGAGAAAGAGCCAGAGGGAGATAGAGAGAGTGCACGAAAAATAATTAATTATGCCATTCGGCATAGAAAACGAATAAAATTTCTTATTCTCAAATAGAATGATAACCAAAAATTATAAAAACAAATAAAGCGGAGATTGAATTCATTTAAAAAAAAGGCCAAAGTGTTGAATTTTTCCTTCCTTCAAATATTTTCATTTATGGGCCAAAAGAGAAATCTTGTTTATTGAGATATTTCATTAACTATTTCCTTTAATGCTTTTTGAGAAATATTTCTTCACTTGAATATATTTATTATTATTATTAAGGAGATTATCAATTAGTTGCAATTGCCAACTTGAAGACATCGTAAGGCTATTGCAATTCTGGACTTCTTTAGCAAAGTCTGCTGATGATAGAACTTGAAATAGCTCACATATTTTTGTTCATACGCGAGTAAATTTTAATTAATAATAATAAAGAAAAGTTCATATGGGAGAGAAAAGAACAAGTTAAAAATCATTGTAGTCGCTTTCACCTTGGCTGAAATGGGTCTCCTTTTGGTGTAAACTTGTCAAAGATCTGCCAAGGCAAGTTAACATGAAAATGTTTCTTCTTTCTACGTCTACATTTAGTTAGTTTGAGGATTCCTAATTTGGGTAGCCTTTCTTTGTCATATCACAATAAAATATTTGATTTCTCTATTTCTACATTGTCAATTAATTTTCACACCGTTTTGAATTATTAATTTTTGCTTTGCGTATCTCTTCATGTTTTTGGTCTCTTTAAATGCAATTGAAGTTGAGCTAAGGTCTCGTGCTGCCTTGTCCCAGTTTTCAACAGGTGCCCTGACCTCTATGGGGGTGGCTACGCTTAGGTGAGGAGTAGCAGTGGGTGGACAAGTTGGGTGTGCTTTGCGTGGAATGTCCAAGGACGTTGCGTGGCCACCGCGAAGGAGTTTGTCGACAAACAGTCGACCGAAACGTGGCGAGACAGGAGAAACGAGAAAGGGAGAGAGAGAAAGAGCGAACGAGAAGGAGTAAGAGAGACCTACACAGACAATGACATGAACAGGAAATGGTAGAAGGAGAAGGAGCACGAGTTGATGATGATGATGAGCAAGTGGAGGTGGGGGAGGGGGTAACAGATGGAGATGCCAGCAAGGCAACACCATTGAAATTAAAGTCCTGCTTCTCGTGCTGCCCGTTACGACTTTCAAGTGTTTTTTTGTTTTTTTTGTTTTTGTTTCTGTTGGCCTGCCACGGACTTTTAACTTCCGGTTTGTGTATCGAAGTCTGAGTTGATGTTGGTGTGTTGTTGCTTTTGCTGTCTGATTCCTGATTCTCCTTAGCCTTCTGGCTCCTCACTCTCACTTACCGTGTCGTTCGCTCTCACTCACTCTCTGCAACTCAATTTCCACATCCCCCTTCAGTTGTGTCCTTGCCTGGCAACCGACTGGCAACTTGACCTTGCCGCCAAGCCAAGCATCTTAGGTGGCAGACGTTGGAGCGTCTACCTGTCTGCCAAACACACGCGTCTCAATGTTGTATGTGTATGTGCGTGGTGTGGGTGTATGAGTGGGTGTGGTGTATAACTGTCTATCTGTCTCTCTGTCTCTCTGTCTGGCTGTCTGGCTGTCTGTCTGACTGTCTTGGTAGTGATAATCCGCATAAAATTACAAACAGAAAGCAGACGACAAAACGCCCAAGCAATCCACGCACGCGACTAGGACAAGACGATGACGAGGACGAGGACAAGGACTACATTAAGGATGAGAATGAGGACAACGAAAGCAAAAGTAAGGCCAAGGTCGTCACACATCCCCTCACACACACACACACACACACATGCCAATTGACCAAACAACAAGTGTAGTGAAGAGAAAAAAAAAAAACAAGACGAAGCAAAACTCAACTCTCACACCTTCTTCTTCTCTTTTACGAAGGTCCACAAAAAAAAAAAACCATATGTGTGTGTGGGGTGCTTGTGTCACCCAGACCAGAATCTGAAATCCCACGCTCCCGCCCCCACCCTCTCTCCGGCAACCAGTCATCCAACCGAGTGTGCCAGTCAAGAGCATATGTGAGCTCAACGCAACGCCCGAAAAGAAGAGCAAAAAAAAAGAAAGAAAAAGAAAAAAACACACTCTCCACCCTCACATACGTCGGTCATATGTGTGTGTTTTTGGCTTGTGTGTTCCTTAAGTTTTTATGGCTTGCTGACTACTACTTCCGGCATCCGGCATACGTCGTGTAGTATGGGTCTGACAAGCAAAGGCAATGAATACATTAACACACTCACCCAGACACACACACACACAGAGAGAGGGAGAGTCGAAGAGGCAAAGCAGTCTGGCAGGACATACACAGCATAAGACGTTGTCTGTGTGTGTGTCCTTGACGTCCGGCGTTAAATACACATGCAGACATTGCTTGGTCCGGCGTCTCCCCATTGTGTTGCGCCTTGGGGTATGCAACAAGTTGCCAGACTCACGCTTACGCACACGCACACACTCGCACACAAACAACAAATTATCACACACACTTTTACTGATGTCTCCATTGAATTTCCCCCCTACCAACCATTTCGTTTAGTTCTAGTTGAATTTCAATAATATGGAAATTCAAATCATTTTTCTACCCCAAATTTATGTATGTTGTATGTGTGTGTGTGTGTGTGTCTGCTCTTGTGTTGACAGGCCAAATCTAAGTGAAAATCAAAATGAAAATGGAAAATACAATAAACACTCATACGCACACCCCTCTTGACCCTTTGCGGGTTACGGGACAAATATACAGAGAAGAGCGAGAGAGACAGATAAAATGAGGGAGAGACTTAACCCAGTCAGTCAAGCAGAGCTATCACTTACTTATGTCATGATGTCAGACGGGTTTGTCCTGTTCGGTCCTGTCCCGTGTCTCCACCTAACCCCTAACACACACACACACACACACACACACACACGCACACAAAATGTTGTATCACTAACACTACCACCCCACCCCCCGTAAAGCTCTCCCCGTGCCATAAGCTAAAGGGTTGTCCTGTGTCCTCTTGCTGTGTGTTGTTGTTGTTGTTGTCTCTGCTCCTGTCTGGGCCATGTCTCGTTAAGTGTTTTTTTTTTCTGCTTTGCTCAAAGATTTGCCATATGTGTGTTCGCTATTGCTTTCCCTCTCTTGATTTCTATCACTCCCTCCCTTTTTCCCTTTCTCTCTCATGTGTGTTAGTGTTGTTTGGGCATGGGAGTTAGGTCTAACAACTAGTTGGCGGCGGATTGGTTCATTTGCATTTAAAGGCAAACGGGATATGTGTCAACCGCCGGGTGACCCCGACTACGACCCATGACCCACGACCACCGACCAGCCCATCCACCCCGACCCCTTTTATTCCTCAAGGCCAAAGATAATGTGCTATAAAATGCCGCTTATTTTGTCGCATTTGAATCGCTCACTTTTGGGACAAAAAAAAAACCAACTAACCCAACAACAATAACTGAGGTCAAGAGGTTTGTGTTTTGATTTTTGGCCTATGGAATGTGTGCGTGTGTGTGTCCTTATGTGAGTGGGGTGTGTGTGGGAAAAGGTCTTGTGAGTTGTTAAAGATGATGATGTTGCTGATGGTAATGATATGTGGGGTTAAGGGTGAGCTAATTAATTGTGTGAACTTTCAACCCGTTTTAGGCCATTTTTGCCATGAACGAATGAAGAATGAATAAACGTACCAAAAAAGGGGGATGAGTATGTGGTGAGTAGGTGGATGGATGGATGGATGGATGGATGGATGATGTTTACATGGCCTACAAAAACAAAATGGCCATCTTAAATTTTGGATATCTTAGATACTATAACTAATTTAGACTAGAATCTTCAGCTTAGATGATATTAGTTTTTAAACAACAAAATTTGGAATAAATGTATCAATATTCATTTTCTTGCTTGTACAATATAACCCCCAAAGTTAGACTATACTGAAATGGGACCTTCGACTAACATGGCATTTGATTTTAAACTATTGTAGTTTATTGTTATATAATACTATACTAAAATGTATCAAGCTCTCATCCAATTTTAGTTCTTAAAGATTTAGTTAAGAAGGATAATAAGCTAAATTAGTGAAACCGTTTCAAATATATATGAAAAGTTCCCTCCAAGTTAAATTAGTGTTAGCTATTAGAGTTGAACTTATAAACGACTAAGTAAACTCTCAGAAGATATTGATTTAAAGAAATTGTTTAACCGATTCAAATAAATATTATTTTTGAACTGTCAAGATTATGATTGCGATTCCGCTTTTTAATACTATTTTTAGCATTTGAAACTTTTTCCATAGATGATTTCTGACTTGATAAATATGATGGAAATTTTCGTATAGAGTAGAAATACTGAAGGAAAATGAAAAATTATAATTTGTTTAACACACACGCACATTCGAAAAGAAAGAGCATAGATGGTGGTGGGGGTGTGCGGCGAATAAGTGGAGAAAAGAGAAAAAAAAGAACTTTTTAAATTAATTATTAGAAAAGGCATCAGATGCGGCGGTGCCAAGAGCCACCAGCAGAAACAGCAGCAGGAGCAGCAGCAGCCACATGCGTTCCGCGCAACGTTGATGAGCGGCATCAGGGTTAAGATATCTTCAATCCCCTCTCCTTGCCTTCCCTCTTTCCACCACTTTCTCTCTGTTGTGTACACTTAGTATGTGTGTGTGTGTGTGTGTGTCACCTCCCTAGGCAATTTCCGTTGCCAAATTGAAAAATTACGCAAGGCTCAAAAGTTTTTTTTTTTTTTTTTTTTTTTTTTTTGTCTTTCTTCTTCTCATCTCCTGCCCAAAGAAAGTCCTCCCCCCGCAACCATTCGCTTCTCCAGTTTGCCTTGATTTGCCTTTGCACATTTTACATTTACTCAAAGTTAAAAACTTCCAAAAAAAAAAAGGAAAAAAAAAACTGGTAGTGGGATATGGCAATTGTGGCGAAGGGGGTAATGAGGTGGCTTCTTTATTGTGTAGTGAGGGGTTTGAGGGGTGGGAGCTGGGGAGGGGGATTATGCTGGGGAACTTGAACATTTTTACATTTTATACGCTCATTACATAATTTCAAAGTACATGTGCGGAATTTTAGAAAACCTACAGAGAGAAAAAAAAACCGCCAAGCAGCAGAAGCATCAGCAGCACAAAATACATGGAAACGAAAAGAAAACGACGAGGAAAAAAAAAACGAAACGCTAATGAAAATTAAAATGAAAAATTGCAAACGACGTGTGGCAAAGCGCTGATGGGGGGGGGGGCGGTTGAGGAGCATTTCATTCTACTACTACTACACACATTAGACGCAGAGTTTTTCTCTCCGTTCTTGTGTGTGTGTGTGTGTGTGTGGGTTGCCTCACGCATGTCAGCTTACAGGGGGAAAAAAAAAAGAAAACCCCAAGTAAAAAGTAAAAACAAATTTTCCATTTTTTCTTTTTCTCTCTTTCTCTCCCGATGCCGTTCCATTTCGCTGTTTCACTCGCTCTCTGAGTCTCATTTGGCGGCTGTAGGAATGCGCGTATTATTCGTGGATAAAGGGTGTGGGGGAAACACAGGGAGAAGAGGTGGTTGCTCGTGGGGGGGTGGGCAAAGCCAAGTCTGCCATTAGCATACACTACTCACATTTCCCTTCTACCACGTTACATCACTACCGCACTTCCTTTAGCTTGCTATCTCGCTCTCATGCTCGGTGTTTGTGTGTGTGTTCATTTCATTACAATACATCATGTGCGGGGGTACACGCACACACACACACACACACACACACACACACACACACACTGTTAGCTGAGGCTAAACTACCCTTTTGCCTAATTTTTAATCTCAAGCGTTGCCAAGCAGCCGCTGCCGACGCTGCAACCCAACCACCCACATCCATTTTACAACACTTTACCTCACTCTAACTCCTGTCTCTCTCTCTCTCTCTGTCTCTCTTGCTCTCTCTGTCACTCTTAGTGTCTCTGCGAAAAGGGTCAACTTTGGACGGTTTTCTATGTCCATTAAAATGGTTAAGCATTTGTAGTCAACCCAAAAAATACGAAAAAAAGCACGCGAAAAAGGCGTAAAGAGGAGAACAAGAAGCAGAAGATGTAGCACCACCTAAATAAACCACCCACTCCCCCTCTCATTCTGGCAGTTCTAAGCTAGTTCGTTGGTGTGTGTGTGTGTGTGTTGGTTTTTTTTCTATGTACAATTAAAAATGTAAATCAGTCGACGTCGCGTCCTTTTTTTTCTCTCTATTTTTGTTTGGTTGGGTGGTTGTTGATGCCCTCTCTTTCCCTCTGTCCCCCTCTCTTTCTTACTGTCTCTCTCTCTCTCTCTTTTACAGTCTATTGCCTTATTTCTCTAATGTTTTATTAAAAAAATGTTAACTGCAAAAATCTTGACTAGAATGTTGTATGCATGAATGGATAGACGGATGGATGGGCATGAGGTGTAGGGCGGATAAGATGATGCTAACTCCCTATCGTTTCTAACACCCCTCCAGCCCACACACACACACACACACACAGACACCAACATAAATACATATTTATTGTTGGTACAAGCAATTTAGCGAAAAGAAATCCAAATTATATCATAACTTTGTGTAGTGCGCCATCTGGGGTTTAGTTGCCTGTTTCCTGTGCACTCACTACACCACCCAGCCAACCACCCACCCACACCCACCCACACCCACACACCCACACACACACACACAGACACACAACGTTCTAGTACGCCTACAAACAATGGCAGAGGCAGACAGCCACCAGCTGAAGCAGACATACCGAGAAGCTGCTGCCACTGAAACTGAATCTAGTGCTGGGAGCCGGTGCCGGTGCCGGACCAGAAACACACTCTGGATAGCTGGCTGGGAGCCTGAGAGGCAAAAGCCTGGAGCCTGAAGTCCTGGCCCAGACACGATGTGGCAATAATTCTATGCCGCGGCCACGTTAAAGATGTTGCCACACATTTTTGTAGCGATTTCTTTGCTTTTCCTTTTTTTTCCTTTTGTTTTGTTTTGTTTTCGGCATTCGTTTTTTTTCATTCTTTCTTTCGTTTCTCGTCCTTTTGACTCGTTTTTTATATTTAGTCGTAAGAAGAATCGTCTGATAGTAGGCATGTTGGTGGAGGAGGGGAACGAACAATGAAAACAATTACAACAACAATTGCGAATAAACATGCAAAAAGCAAAGTAGAAGATGAAGTAGCTAAGGCAGCCAAGAAGCGTGAAAGAGATAGAAAAAGAGAGTAGAGAGAGAGATAGAGAGAGAGAGAGAGAGAGTGAGTAAGTTGGCAAGGAAAAAGGAGGTGAGGTAAGAGAAGAATTACACCAGAACGAGAATGAAATGTTTTCTAATAAATTTTGCTTTATGTGCGCGGCGAGGCACAAACCAAAGGCAAAGGGGGAGGTGCGGTTCTCCCTCCCTCTATGTGTGTGTGTGTGTGTGTGTGTCTAAAGGCAAGGCCAGGAGTTTTGTAAGAGGGGCGCAGGGAGCAAAAAAAAAAAAGAAAAGAGGAATAAATAAAAATAAAGTTTTATATTCATGTACCGCACAAAAACACATAGAGAAACATTGAGAAACAGACAGAGAGAGAGAGAGAGAGAGAGAGAGAAAGAGTGAGCAAAACATAGACATAGAGAGAAATCGAGAGAGGGAGGAAGGGGGGGCTTTGGTAGAGGCATTTGCCACCCAATTGCCATTAATATGGCGGCTGCCTAACATTCATCTGTGTGTGTGTGTGTGTCTCTAATGCCAACTTGCCATTTATTTTAACTTTGCCACCAACTTTAGAGGCAGCCCACCGCAGTCCCAGTTGGGCATCGACCCCCTCTACCCCACTCCCCAAACACCATGGTCCCCTTCATGCTTTGCTTCGTCCCGCGTTCAACTAAGCCGAAAAAAGTTTACTTTTTTTCGCCATTTTGTTTCTTCTCTTTTCACTATTTCAGTTACATTTTTCCCCCCAACATTTTGTATAATTTTTTTCGTTGCTCCTGCTTCTGTTTCTCTCGTCTCTTTTTACCATATTTATATTTTGTATATGTATATATACATACATATATATATTATATATATATATTTCGTTTTTTTTTGTTTTTGGGTTTTTTTTTTATTTTGGTTAATTTTAAAAACGCATTTTGCGTGGAACTGGCGCGTTTACTTAGTTAGTCCGCCGCGGATTCAGCGACAGCATCAAAATGCCACGACAAAAGGTAAAAGGATTTTTGTGTAACTTAGCCAAGGGTATGGGGCTGGGACAGGGGACAGAGGACAGAGGAGGCTGGGACTGATGTGGCGCCAGTCGTTGGAAAAATATACACAAAATAAAATAAATTAAATGGCTGTGTCAACATCAAGTGTGTGTGTGTGTGTGTGTGTGTGTGTGTGTGTGTGTGTCGGCGGGTGTGTGCGTGTATAAATATTTCCCCATGGATTAACCAAAAATTGTCAAAATAATGTTACTAAATGAAGAGAGAGCTCACTACAACAACTTAGGTAACACTGGCGATCAGCGATTGATGTTGGTACAGTCTCGTCGTTTTAGAGTGACCAGACTTGTTTATATTGAGATGTGATTGCAACTTGATCAATGGAAGAACCATAATAGAAATGCGAAAAAAAGAAGAAGCAGAAGAAAGAATGGAAAATTAATGTAGGAAATAATAGAAATAATAGATAAAAGAGTCAAAGAACGAATACGAACAAAAAAGAATAGACGCAATACGAAAATAAAGAATAAAAGAAAGCTGAGAAGAAAGAGTGATACAAATAAGAGAAGAAAGAACGAATTTAGGAAGGGTTGAAGGGATGAAAACAATGACGGAAGATAGAAGAATTTTACAAGAAGCGATGGGAAAAAGAACAAAGAGTAAAATGCCATACAAATAAAGAATCACAAGGCAAGAAGAAAGGAAAGAATGGAGAAACAAAAACTTTACTCAATTTCTCTTTCGAAAGTTTGGACGAAGCACGGAAAGAACATAGAAAATGAAGAACTTAGGTAGAGAAAGAAAGAAAGGGGCCAAAGAAGGTATATAAGAAATAACTATGAAACTAGGAAGAAACCCCCTCAAAATAGATTAGATTTGTTAAAATTTGATTACACAATTCAAGTCTGCAAATTTATTTCTAATATCAATTTCATCTCTCGCATATCTCGCATATCACTCTCTAGATGATGCACTGTGGCGGCCACTCGCATGGTCCAAAGTACCACTAAAAACTGTACTAAAGCAATGTTAAGAGTTAGTCCACCATAAACACTGTTGTATGTAATATGAGAGTAGACATAGTCTAACGACAACTAAGTAGTTGCCCAAATATGATTTGATAAAGTAAATCTATTTTGGTATTTTTAGTGGCCATATACAAATACATATACATTCATATATATGTATGTATGTACATATATGTGTAGTAGTATCTGCATTGCATTTTGGGCTTTTGGCTTTTGGTTTTTATGCCCAAACATTAATAATTTCGTATTAGCCACAATAAAAGAAGTGTTTCGCCTTGAATGGCGGACATAAACTATAAACCAGAACTCGGATTCTTTCGCCTCTGACTTCTCTGACTATGACTCTTGGGATGTGGATAGATGTGAGTGTGTGAGTCTGGTGATTGGAGAAATGGACCACAAAACGGAATAACAAAAATCAAAGCATGCACAGGTCATTAACTGGCAAGAACAGAGAGAAGGACGTACAGAGAATAAGAGTAAGAGAGGAGGTGAAAAGGCAAATAGGGGAGGTAGCAGAGGTCGATAGTAAAGCACACACACACACACACACAATTGAAATTCCATCTGTGTGTTCGGCTGCTGCTGCTACTTCTTCCTAATCAACCCTTTTTTATGAACCCTAAAGAATAAAGCAGCAAAAAAAAATTCAAATACACCAGGCATAACAAAGAATATTGTTTAAAATTAAAAGGAGCAAAGGAGTAGCAAAACTGTAAGATCTACCAAACAGACTTATATAGCTAAATACATATATATGTACATATATGTACATATATACAAATTTTGTATCTTAACAGTTAACAGCCAAAAAAAAAAAAAAAAAAAAACTATTTTAAAAGCCTATTTAGCGAAAATTTCTCTAATCAAAATCAGACAGAAACACAGAGACGTAGCGACAAAGGGAGAGTGAGGGAGGCAGACTATTGAGTGCGAGAGCGAGAGAGAGAGACAAGGAAAGAGTCAGAAGGTAGCAGACCACCAAAGCACAGAGCATCATTAAGGGTAGTTTCCAGCATCGTAAAAAAATATAGAGAAATAAAATTGAAAAAAAAAAAAATGAAAAAAAAATAAAAACGTAACAACAAGGTCGAAAGACGTCGACGGCAAAGTCAACGCCAACGCCAACGTAGACGTCTTTTCCCTACTCTGCCCCAATCCTCGCATACCCCCTCCCCAACCCGTCATCATCCTGTTACCATCTTCGTAGCAGACGACGCACAAAAACTGAAAGGCAACTACAAATACAAAGAGCATTGGCAAGAAACAAAAAGCGAAATAAATAAAAAGTATCGATATAGAAAATTTTTGGGTAAGAAAACGATGCTAAAAGCGCGCAGCTGCCAAAGGTGGGGTACAACAAGCTATAGAGGAGTGGCGTCAGGACTAATAGGGGGGGGACGGAGGGGAGTCCGCGCTAACGAACTACAATTTTAGAGGCAAGCAGCAGCCACTCAGAAATACCCCAGGACTGGGTCTGAACTCCTCGTCCCTCCCACGCTTCGTCTTCATCTTCATCTTTTTGCGAGTCCTTCAAGCCGCGAGGCGTAACGAAGGCCAAATCAATGAGAGAAAATTTCGTTTTTATACCAGCGCATAGTGTGTGCTGTGAGGGGGGTGGAGTAGAGGGCTATTATGAATTGGTATTCCTTAATAGGTATATTAAAACAGATTCATATACATTTAGTATACATATGAACAAAAAAATATTCAAATTGAGATCTTGATCGATCAACTTGGAAACAATTTGAGACATTTCAAAACTAGTTTTTCCTAAAAAGTTTTCATTCCGTAGCTTTTGGTATTATTAGTCTTATCAAATTCAAAAATAACAATGGAGATTATTTCGTTGGCATTTCAATTAGGTTTAGCAATTAATAGGTATTTGATGAGTCGTCGTACTCTCAAACAATTTCGTTAGTGTCTTGAATTGAAAAAGATGGCAAGAGAAGGGGGTAGACGAATTCTTAATTTTAGTGCCGAAATCAAGGAGTTAAACCCCCTTGCCACAAGCAACAGCCAGAGTCATCCCTCTCCCCGTCCCTGCTCAATACATGGCTAGGCAATTCTATTGGCCATAGTTTTCGTTTCGCATTGCTCTTTCTAACCAGGTCAGAGGCATTTTCGACGTTTTTTTGGGTTATTTGCGGGGAGGCTATAGAAATTAAAAAGAAAAATATGTTTCATTTCAATTCAATGTTAAGATAGGTAGGGGCGGAGAGGGTGGGGAGGCAGCAGGACAACGAAATAAAACCCTAAATGTTCGATGCTTCATCCGTTCCAAGCCAACCAGCTGAAAATATTCGCCTCACCCCGCTCCGCCTCCGCCATCGAAAGAGGAAAGCGCGATTTTGCTCTATGAGAACCCTTGCGCGCCCACGCAGTTTGGCTGCTGCTCCTGCTCCTGCTCCTGCCTCTGCCAGCGTCCTGGTAACTCGTCGATGCTGATGCTGATGTCGACTGCGACTTTGTGAGCGTCTTCAAGTTTTATCCCGCTGCTGCCATTCCCGCAGCAGCCATTAAGTTTTCTCGCTGTAATAAAAAATTTTTCGTTTTTTTCCGCTTGGCTTTCTGTGTGAGTGTGTGTGTGTGTGTGTGTGCGTTTGTCTGTGTGTAGATACTAAATTTTCTAGTTCTTTTTATTTCCTTTTCGCCACTGCCTTTGCCTTTGCCTTGGCATTAGTGTTTATTTTTTATTTTTACTTTCTTTTCTCTTTCTTGCCTTTTTTTTTTTTTTTTTTTTGAAAAGAAGATTTATGTAAAATGCGCTCAGAGTAGAAGAGAAGGCTGGAGGGTGAGGGTAAGTGGGCAGCGCTGCCTGTGGCGGCAGCGAAATAGTCGCAGATGCTGTTGCTGTAAGTTTTCTAACCTCCCCGCGCCCTAAACCTCCCCCTCCCCCTACCCAACCAACCAAGTTGCCCACCAACAATTGCCTGGGTTTTGCTTTGACGCGGCTTTTTGGTCGCGGCGGCACACGGCACGAGGTAGAAGTGAATCCTGGAATGGGAATAGAGGTGGAATAGGAATGGGAATGCCAATTGGAATGGGTGGTAGAAAGTGCGAGTGGGCGGTCGGTCGGGTGCGGGTAGAGTAAGTTTTGGTAGGGTAAGGGATGAGGGATTTTTTCGTGCGGTGGTTGGACGAATGGACCGAACGACTCACTGAATAGCTGACTGACTGACTGACTAACTGACGGTCGCTTTCGTTTGCCTTTGGGCGGGACGGGGCAAAGTTTTTTTTCGGTGAACGCAAGTTTTATGTTTAGATTTCTAAGACATTTTCTTGCTGCCGCTGCTGCTGCTACTGTCGGCGTCGCTGCTGCTGCCAACGGATTTTCAACTATAAAATATTCTTTTCATTTTTGTTGCTGTTGTTGTTTCGTTTTGGTTTTTTTTTTTTTGTTTTGTTTTGTTCGTCGTTTCTTTATTCAACCCTCACCCACTTTATACAGGCAGAAGCCATTAAAAGCAAATGCTGAATTATCGTATATACCGTATCCTGTAACTCCTGTATATCCTGTATATCCTGTATATCCTGCATAGCTATGTACACTAAACGAAATGTACAAAACGATAATGATGAAAGAAAAATAAGAAACAGAAGAAACAAGTATGTAGTAGTAGGTAGTAGTAGTAAGTAGTAGAAACAATCGAAAAGAAAAACACAAAATGTGAAAACTTTTTCATTTTTCTTTATTTTTGTTTTGTTTTTGATGTCTTGATTAAATATGAATGGCCCCCATTGAATTAATTTCCGCGTCCCGACAAGACCAAAAACTTTTCCTATGGTCAAACGCATAAACCCTGACTAACTAATTCCATGACTAAACAAAGTTTTAACTAACTAAATGACAACCATGCATTGCCTGCCTCTAAATAAATTGCAGTTTATAAGATAGTTTCAGTCTTAGTCTAGGCTAAAAGATTGTATCTAATTTCATGTATCCTATACTCGAATTACTTCTCTTGTCATAGTCAGCATTTAGTAAGTGTTTTAAGTAGTAAAGTTTCCAAAACCTACTTACTACAAATGTATAAGAATGTAAATAGAAATCACATTTACATAGTTGAATTTAATTCTATGACTAAATAAACTTTTAACTATGTAAATGCTATCGATTATATATCTACAGCTGCTTTATGTATGTATATTTGCTTTGTCTTTAAATTTTAAAACTAAGCCAAATTATGTTTATGCTTTAGGCAATACGATTTAATCCATAATTAAGCTATATTCATTTATTGCATACTCAAAACTTAAGAACTTTGAAATGAAAACATTAATGAACTTTTTTTTGATCAGCATTTAGTTGGTGTTTTTAGTGTAAAATTTTTCTTTTCAATATTCTCTTGAGAAATTCGAACGATTTTTAAATTGGTATTTATTTACCAATAACAAATAATATAAAAAATCAAATATTAGTTTAAACTTTTAATGCCAAGGAAACAAAATTTAGTTGAATTTAACAAATTACTAAATAAACTTTTAATAATCGGCATTTTAGTAGGCGTTTTTAGTATTTAAGTTTTTGTTTGTTTTGCAAGAGATTGGGAGATTTGATTCCCAGACTAAAAAAGGATTTTTGGAAACCTTGCTGAAAATTCTCTTGAAAAAGGACGATATTAAACGATTTTGATCTTGCTATTTATTGACCATTTAAATAAATAAATTAGAATATTAATAGAAATCCGTTTTAGTTGAATTTACCTTTCTTTAAATTCAATTAACTTTCAATGCAATGCAGTGTGAGAGAGATGTGACTTGGCTGGGTTTTGGCTTGTCCTTGGCCAAAGTGTCGAGTTCAGTGTTCAGTGTTAAAATGCAAATTGCATTTGTTTATTGACATGGTGTTTATAACATCTGTGGTAGGAAAGGCTTGTGCAAATGCAAAAATAAGCCACACACAAATTCAATATTTGCACATAGACAGAAAGAGTGACGAGTGGGAGAGGGATAGGGGGAGGGGGAGGGGGAGGGGGAGGGGGAGTGTGAGAGAGTGGGGGCTACTTAGTGACTGCTTCTGTCTATAGATCTATGAGCAACTCAATACAATTGAAGTAAACGACTCTATTGAAACAGGTGTGAGTGTGTCATTTACTCTTTGTTTCATTATTATTATTTTTGCGGTTTTTTTTTTGTAAACTTGACCCCGCCGTCTTTGTGTGATACTCTGTGTGTGGGTGTGTGTCTGTGGCTCACTGTGCCCCCACAAAAAATAAATGCCCGAAGGCCATTTCTTCATCTTCATTTTCTTCTGCCCAACGACGACGACGGCGACGGCGGCGACTTCTTTCTCTGTCGTTCTGACGTTGCTGCTTCTGCAGCTTTTCTGCTCGAATGAATTTTAGAATTTGCCGCATTTGGTCTCACCCAACTATAAGCAATAATAATAATAACCCAACTTCAACAAACCCAAAACGCCACACTTCTCCCCTTCCCGGGTCGCCAATCCCCGCTATATCACTCTCTCACTTTCTCTCTCTCTTTCTCTCTCTGTCTCTCTATCTTTTACACTACCACTAAGTAGCAACGCGTAGAAAAACGAAAAATGCCACAAAACGTGCTTCTAAGTTATTTTTCATTTGCCTCCCCCCTCTATACACTGCCTTACTATCCTCTAGCAACATTACCACCCCCACCTCCCCTTTGTACATCATAGAAAGAGAGAGGGAGAAAGACAGTGACAGAGAGAGAGTCAGAGTAGTTAGGCAAAGGCAACGGCAGCAGCAGCAGCAACAGAAGCCCATTTTAAGATTTATGTTGGTGATTATTTCTAAGTTTTTGTAAGCCTCCAACTCCGGCTTCAGCTCGCCGCGCTCCGTATTCCCCAAAAAAAAAAAAAAATAAGAAATAAAGACCCAGCAAAAAATATAAAAATAACGTGGAATGAAATGGAAAGAAAAGCAAAAGGAAAGTAGTAGTAGTAGTCGTAGTCGTAGTCGTAGTAGAGGGAAAAATTGAAGCAAAAATAAGGTGGCAGGTAGCCCTAATGCTATAGAGAGACCCATGAAGACCCTCTGATACACATAACTTTGTAAGTCGTTAGTCGAGAGCCAGCCAAAGAAAATAACAAAAGCCAGCTACGTTAAGAGACAGACAGCAAGAGAGAGAGAGAGAGAGCGAGAACGTGCAATAAAAAAAAGACAGGGAAATGGAGTTTGTTCTTTTAGAAAATGTTAGTTTTCTTTTGCGCAAAAACCTCTGACCAGCTTTACTTTTGGCCATACACAAAAATTTTAAATATAAATTCCCAAAACGATGTTTGTTGCTGTCTTTAATTATACATTCGCCCCCTTTACGTATATACTTTGGGCATTTGAGAGGAATCTATTATTTGGCTACCCAAAAAAGGCCAAGTATGTACAGTAAGACCAGTCTTTGGTATTAGTAGCTAATAGAGTTAAATATCCCATTAGAAAAAAAGCGACTATATGCATTCTGAGAATCATTTGAAAGCATCTGAATCTGAATCTGCCAAGAATTTTATTAAATGGCTCAAAGTTAACCGTGCCAATCATATCAAAATAGTAGTCCGATCATAGGCGGGGATATATGGCTAAGAAATTGGCAACATTCGCCCCTTTAAGTATGCAATAGGCATTCTAAGAATTTGTATGTAAAAGACGAATAAAAAAGAATTAAATAATTGGCATGGGTAGGAATTTAAATCAAAATGTATTGGAAAATATAATTTAAACAATTCCGCCCCCCTCCAAATTCTGGCCACGCCCTTGACATCGCCCAAAAGAAATTTGAGAATGTCCTCTTCAGCTTGAAATAAACGAAGCCATTTTATTTTAACACAAAGTGTGATATTTTTTAACAAATTATTACTAGAAGTGATATTATTAATAAATTATTAAAATAATTATTATTTTAAGCTTATAGAATTGATGTAAAGCGAACATAAAAGAAGAGCCAAATCGTTAAGACTTGACTAATTCATATTAAGAGTTTTGCTTACAGTTTTCTTTTAGTTTTTAAATTCATGTTTAAAGTTTTAGCTTTCGCTTAGTGTAAATTGTATTATGGAGGCTTCAATATAGTTCAGTTCAATTTACATTTGTTATTATTCAAATCTCTGCCTACCCTAACAGTAGTGAACTAAAAACTGGCACTAAAACTTTCAAACTTTACTACATCCCCCTCAAGGTCACTTAGGATGTCTGTATGGGGCTATGTCCATTTCTCTTTTCAGAATGAAATCGAAAGTGTGAAACTGAACCGATTTTGGCTGATTAAAGTGTAAAATTGAATAAGAATAATTTCATGGTAAAGATGATAGCTAATATGCCTTTAATGCTGAATAGGGTACTCAAATGAAACTATGTGGCATAAGCAAAAGTTAGCTAGCTGGCTGGACTAGCCCCTTGATTGTAGTTGTTGTAGTAGTTACAACAATCAGGAGCACCTGGTCCAGGTCCAGGTGAAAGACTCGTCTCGTTTCGTTTCATTTCTTTTCGCCCTGCCGTCCTTGATATCCCCCCCTTTGACCCTTGTCGCCGCCGTCATCGTCGTCGTTGCTTTCGCATAAAAAATGTATCTAATGTTTTTTCCTTTTGTTGTTGTTGTTGCTGCCATTCTCATGATTTCATTTTCTTACCTTACATTGTTGTTGTTGTTGTTGTTGTTGTTTGTTTGTTTGCCTTGGCTGCTGCTGTACTATTTGAACTTTTGTTGTTGTTACATTTAAAATGTTTTATTTGGCCATTTGTATGTTTTATGGCATTCCTTGTTACCTACTAACATTTTGGTTTTTTCCTTCTTTCTTTTTTTTTTTGTTTTCTTCTCTCATCCTCTCTTCCTTTCTTTCACTTCCGTTGTGGCTCACAAGTTTTTCTGGCTACCCTTGGACGAACGTTTTGCGTTTGTCATATTCCTCTCTATTCACGCATAGAGGAATCCAACTCTAGTTAGGGCATTAGAAAGTCGTGAAAGACTCGCGTATTTTTTTCGTTTTTCCACCCGTCGTTTTTTCTAATTTTATTTTATTTAATTTATGGCCACCTAAACACAGAAAATGCGATAAGAAATAAGTAAGGCAACTAAATGTAACGTAAGGACATAAATAAATAATTGAAGCTTTATAAATCTTAAACAGTCACAAGTAGTTTATAATTTTTCACCTAGGCTCCCATCTTACCCAAAAAGAAACTAAACTGAAATAAAAACAAACCAAATGGTCATGGTCCAATGAAATGGATGAGGAAGAACGGGAAAAGGTAGGCCAAACACAATAGCCGTAAACCAAGCCAAAGTGATCGCTAGAACTTATCTTTTTCTGGACGGGTAAATAGAGGATACGAGAAAGTGTCACAAATGTGTCACGAAAAGAATGAGACGAATTAAAAATCCAGTTTCTTGAACTTGAAACTAAATATTCCTAGTTATGCTAACATGTTGGCAAGAGTCAGGCTTATGCCCCAAACCAGTTGTGAATTGTAAGAGGGACAGTCGCCAAAAAGCATGCTACACCTTTTGGGCACTTAACTCAGCGTGAAGACAGCAAAGAGGAAGGTCATAGAAGGTAAGGAAAGGAACCTAAATGTTTGCTCAATAAATATTTGTTAGAAGATAAAGATTTCAATAGAGATATTTGCTGCTTTCGTTATTTGTCAGACTTTGTGCAACGATAGGCCAACTATTTAATGTAAATAGTCTGAGAAGAAATTGCAGTTAGTGGCTTGTGGCTAGTGGATTCTTGCCACGTTAACTTTCGTTTTTAGTCGTAGTCGTCGTCCTGCTGCGTATATGCAGATGTTTATTCATTTCACAACGACCCATACAACTAAATGCGACCGCTGCGAAAAAGGAGCAGACACAACAACAAGAACAACGGCAGCAACAGAAGGTGAAGTAGTAGGAGAAGAAGGATGAGGAGGAGCAGCAGCAGCAGGACAAAAGCAGGAAAAAAGCACGCACACACACACACTCATAGAGTGAGTGAGTAAGTGAGAAAGAGAGAGAGAGAGAGAGAGAGAATAGTACAATATTAAAAGTAATAATAAGTGCCTTGTATATGCTGATAAGGGGAAAAGAAAAAGTATGTAGAGTTAGAATAGCAACAGGGGGGATAATGGGGGGGGTGTGCTTATGTGTGTGAGGGGCTTAGACAACCAGTTGGCCACCCGCACTTAGATATTGAAATGAATATATGTAGCTACACATGCTTGTCTGCGTGTGTGTGTGTGTGTGTGTGTGTGTGTGTGTGTGTGCGTCAGGCATCCTTTTATATTTAAAAATACACACACACCCATATATATCCCCCTAATATCCACTTACAACAACAGCAACTAATACGAGCCCAACAACCATATACCGTACCGCACCTCGCACCGCGACTCATTCTGCTCTTGCCTCTCGACAGCGACGTCAGCAGCAACGGCAACGGCAACGGCAACGTCTACGGCAGCAACAGCTTCGACAGCAGACGAAAGCAATGCAAAAGAAATATATCAACCCTCCTCGGCCTTGTGTGCTTTATTTTTTATTTTATTTTTTTCACGTTTTTTTTTTTTTTGTCGTTCATTCGTTTTCATTTTCATTTTTTCCTTTCTTCATCGTGCTTTTTTATGTTGTAAACTTGAAACTCTCCTCTCTTGGCTTCTTTCTCTTCTTCTTCTTGTACGGCTACTTGTGCCGTGTTTTGTGTAGTACTTAGTTGCCGGTTTGAGTTTCATCTATTCAAAGAAAGAGACAGAGAAACGAAGAGAGAGATAGAGAGGGAGAGAGCTAGAGAAATAGCAAGCGAGCCTCTCTAAACACGGCACATTACCACAAAAGCAAAGCCAGTTGGCAAAAATTTGAAAATAAGCTTGCTTCTGGCGACCTCGCCACTTATCATATGGCCAAAGTATATACACTGGCAACAAAATGCAACAAACGAACGATCGTACTTAAACCAGTTGTGAATTATGAGTGGCATAAAGGATGTTGTTTCTAGCTGCTGTAATGGTCGACGTTTTCAGCCTTTAGTTCTAAGCGATCATCTCAACTTTAGCCGTTTATTCCCAAGAGATTTTGAACAGTCTGATTTTCTTGTTCGTGATCTTGAGATCATTGTCTCGAAATCTGTTATACAACGGTGACCCCAAATTGAAGACCTTTTGGGGTTTAAGACTTGATCGAATTCCAAGTATTTTTGTTGGGGATTGTATTAAGATGTGATGCATCAGCTTTTGGACCACAATTTGAAAACAAAATGCAAGACATTGTCCTAATACTACTAACCTATCTCTGTATACATTGTAGGTCTTTCAAAATCATAGAGCTATAGCTATAGCTATAGAAATTCAGATTTTTGTATGCACTTATTTTGGAAGGAAACAATTCTTTATCGAATGGGATATTTTTCATCCAAATGGAATTCAAATTAGACAGCCTTTCAGAAAAAGTTCATTAGTACATTTTATGCTGGGCATATAGGATGAGCTTTCTGAGCTAAGAATGATCTAAGCTGATCCTTCAAATGAACTAGGGCCATGGGGTTTGTTTGCGCTCAGTGTAGTCAGTTTTTCCTGCTAAAGAGGTGCCTCGTTTTTTGTTTTTGCCGCTACAATTCCCGCTTATCCGAGACTGCACTTGTAAGCCGGTTGGCTCTGCTTCAACTGCTTGAGTCGCTGCTTGCTTCGCAGCTTCAAAGTAGACGCTGCAACAACAACAGCAACACCATTAGTATCTACATACAAACATATACATACATACACATATACATATACCAGCATAAAAAATAAGACGAGATTGTTTAACTACGAACACGTAGTTAAAAAACGAACAAAAATAAAAAACACACACACACACACACATTTGCTGTTGTTGTTGTATTGTAAGACCTGCGAAACGAAGATGACGATGAGATAAGGTAAGGTGCGGTGAGGTAAAGGAAACTAGCGACAGCGACGTTGGCGGCAGGAAAATTGAAAAAAAAAAAAAGAATACGAAAGGAGCACACACACACAATAAAAAAATACACAACTACAGCAACATGACAGGCACCAGCCAGCGACATCGACAGAGAGACTAAGGCAGAAGAGAGTCACGTTGGAGAGTGTGGGCTGTATGAGGGGGGGTGGGGGGCTGTCGGCGTCTGCCTCAGTCTCAGAGTCAGCCTTTAGCTACACACACACACACACCCGCATACGCACGTACATACATGCACACATAAACCACCCTTGAAAAAATTTCGCGCAGCAAAATCTAAAGCGAAATTGCTTTGCGTGGGTGACAGGATGAGCGGCAACGCCGGCAAATGCGGTTGAAGAGAGAAGGAGGGTCGGGGTAAACGAAGTGAAAAGTAAAGAAAGAAATGGTGAAATAAAAACCTTGTTTCCGCGCAAGTTACAACACACACACACATACCCACACACACACACACAGAGCACTCGCATCTTTTACCCGCGTTTTACATTCGCCTAAAAAGCTAAGCGCACACACTCTTACACTATTAGAGTAAAGGGAATGGTGGCTGGATGGGGTGGGGGGTAGGGCGGGTGTCTGTCGCGTTGGGGTTACGTCGCGTTTCGCGACAGCGCTGCCGTCGTCACCGTCTCTGTCGTATTCACCTTGGAGAGCTGCAAAAAAAAAAAAAAGGAAAAAAGTATGTACGACGATATTTGCTAGCAATAAAAGTAGTAATCAGCTGCTGGTTAAGTGAGGGGGAAGGAGGAGGGGGTAGCATCAGGACTGCTGCTGCTGCTCTGCCGAGTTAGAAAGAGATGAGCATTAGAAGCACCGCCGCAGCAGCAGCAGCAATAACTGCGCCGCTTAACGAGAACTTTTCATTTTATGTAATTTGAGTTTTTTTTTTTTCTTGCTCTTCGCCGCTGCTCGGCACTTCTTTACATTTTGTTTTCGGTATTTTTTTTAAGCTCCCCCTGACCCCCTTCTGCCTACCTTTCCGCCACTCAACCTTCTGCTGTCGCTCCTTCTTTACTGCTTATGTTTTGCTCATTTTTCTATAACATTCGAATTTTTAAGTGAGTCGCTGCTGCCGGTTCTGCCTCTGCCACCGTCTCAGTCTCAGTCTCAGTCTCAGTCTCGGTCTCGGTCTCAGTTTCAGTTTCGGTCTCTCTGCTTACCCCTAGCAGTCTGCAATGTTTTTCATTTTCGTTTCGTTAGGAGTTTTTCTTTTCGGGTATTTTTTTGTAGTCCAACTAAGACACAGTCGATGGATGCGTCGCTGCTCTTGGCTATGTGTGTGTGTGTGTGTGTGTTCAAATTACGAAAGCGACATTAATTTTTTAGAATTGCGCGTATGTATGTATGAGTTTGTGTATGTGTGTGTGTGCAAAGCAAAAAAAAAGGGGGGAAATGGGCTAGGCGGGCTGCTCTGTTTGGGGAGGGGGAAAGCTTGTCAAAGTTTTTAACTGCATGATGGTAGGGTAAGAAGCGTGGGGATTGGGGGGGAGGTGGGTTAGAACAGGTTGGTGGGAGGGGTGAGGTACGCGTTGGGCTTGTAATGGGTAGTAAACGCGCATGTATGTAGTTATATTATTTTTTACGAGCGCGATATGTTGTGTAAAATAGCATCTACAAAGCCTTACAGCCCCTTGCTTCCCTCCACACTCCACACTCCACCAGCCCCCCACCACCCCGCCCCCCAAACACACACTCACTACATTACGCACTCACGCATCCGCATACACCTTGGCTTGAAATTGCTTTTACCTATAGAATGTAGGCAAAAAAAGAAAATACAAATAAAGAGGCATAAATTTCGTAGGCAGATTGAAAGTTTGCTTGTCATGAGACAGCGGAATATATTTAAAACTAAAGATCTAGAACTTTTAGTCCAACAAATATTTCAAATAATATTTAGCTATTACTTCCATAGGGTGAAATGGTATATTAAAGTCGCCAAAATGTATGTAACAAGCAGAAGGAAGCTTTTCCAACCCCATAATGTATATATATTCCTGATCAGCATCTACAGCCGAGTCGATCTAGCCTTGTCCGTATGAACGCCTACATCTCGGAGACTATATGAGATAGAGCCACCAAATTTGGTATGCAGGCTCGTGTTGTATGTAAAGTGATCGAGTTTATTTCAAATTTTTGGCACGCCCCTTTCCGAAATTCTTTAGTGTTAAAACCTTGATTAAACGAACCGATTTATGGCGAATATAACTAATTTTCCGTGGGGTCCCTGAATAAAACTAATAAGTACAGTTAAACAAGCGAGTATAACAAAGAAATTTAAGGATCGCCTAGATATTTCACTGAATTCAATATGCAATTTTAGCATTTATTTACATGTCTACTTGTAATTATTTTGAGAGCTGTAAAATGTGTGTAAACCTAGGGATCACTTTGTTACAAACAAACCAATCAGGGTTAACACTTTCAGGATCCATAGTGCCCAACAAGGCAATATTTGTTTAACCCTTTGTGTGGATCAATTCTATTGCAGTTCTGAAAACCCTTTCACCGCATCGTTGGGTCTCTTATTTTGATTTCGTGAGGAGGGTAAAGAGGGATCTATATGAGAGGAGGGATTCTTCTCGATATCGATCATCTTCTCTGTAACAAATCTTTGTGTATTTCCCAGCTATTGTAGAGGATTTGAATGGTCAATTCCTTTTGGGGAACAACCTTTTTGTTATTAACTTATTTTTCTATATGGCGAATGAAAAAACGGATTGTAAACATATCCTTAAAGGGATATCTCATCATTTGTTTTTGTTATTACATTAATTATTACAAAATCAGTAACCTGATCTATGCGCATTTTTTGGTTAATTTGTTTTAGTTTTGTTCCTTTGAGTTGGCATTTGGAAAACAATTGAGATAAAACTTTAATCTGATTTAATATGTAACTAACTTTATAGTTATCTTAACTTGCTTATATGTGCATACATTTGTACATATATAATGAATTGCTGTTGCGTGAGATAAATTTAATAAACAGTTTCAAAACAAGAGCTAAGCTCAGTTTGGTAAAGCTAACAATTGACAGGTCAGTTAATTAGCCAAAAAGATGAATTGGTCAATGAGTGGCTAAAAGTGTTTAAGCACTCAACTCTATCTCTGTCTTTTGCTCTCTCTCTCTCTCTCTCTCTCGCAGTTTAAGGCTGAATAGCCTAATAAAAAATGTTTATGGTTATTTAGAATGACAACTAGTATGCATCTATGTATATGTACATATATTTATCTATATCCACGAATAGATATATGTAGATGTATATATATTATTGACCACCCTTAAATCAAGTACAAACACACACACACACACTCACCACCCACCTCTGCCCCGTCATGTGACAATTAAAATGCATTTTTGTGAAAAATGAAAATCCCATGAATAATAGCAGAAAATATTTGGCCTTACACGGACTGGGGTCCGTTTTTTTCTATGTAATGGCAGGCGAAAAACCTTTTTTTACCGCAAAATTTCGACACACACACTCACACATACATGTATAAAGAGAAACAGACATAGACACTGGGGCAGGGCATATTTATATTTGCCTATGTAATGATTTTTTATTAAAAAGTAAAAAAAATAGAAGAACAATTTATATGTATATACATATACGATAATATATATATATATATATAATATATGTACATATGTATAGACAAAGAGAGAGAGAGAGAGAGAGAGAGAGAGGGATAAATGTATAGAAAAAAATCGCTTACTTATGGAGGGGTTGGCAAAATTTATTGATGAAGCGAAAAAACGCAGCCAAATGAAATGTTAATTTTATTTTGATGTAATATTTAACAGCGACGCGTCGCCAATGTCGCTTACACACACACACACACACACACACACACACCGACACATAGATACTCACGGTATAGGCACATGAACAATCTAGCTGATGGCAGCTGACATTGCTAACAAACAATGCAAATCACTATGAAATCCTCATTCTATCTGTCCATTTACTTGCCCTCCTTTCTCATCCCTCTGACACTCGTTACTTTGGCTTCAGAATGAATATCATGCTGTCAAACCATCATAACAACAACAACATCATGACTAGCCAAATAGAAATCGCCACATGTTGACCAAGTCATATAGAATTCAACTGTACATTGCTTTTGCCCAATTACTTGCAAGAAGCAATATCCTTCTTATTTGTTTTCATAGCATACTTTTTTGCTGCACTCCATTCTAATTTATTTTGTGTGTTTAGTGTTTTCGAAGTTGGTTAGCGAGTAACGATAAGTCTAAATCTATATCTTTGATTCTAAATTTGGTGTTTTTATAGTTTATTTTTTATACCCTTGCAAAAAGGGTATATTAATTTTGGTCAGAAGTGTGCAACGCAGTTAAAGGACTTATCAAAAATTGTCCGACCACATTATTTTTAGTGTAAGATGAATAACTGATTAGAATATTTATATATCAAGGGATGCTCAGTCCCTTTTATAAGCATAACAAATCAACTATTAGAAATAATATTTTGTACTATTTTGTTCTAACATCTAAACAAACATCTAATTAAAATTTGAAGCCTCACTTACCAAAAGAAAGTACTGCAGTTTCTACTTAAAAGAATTTAAATTCAAATTAAACTATTTGGCTAATAATAAAACCCATTAGAACAGACTATTAGTTGCCTTTTGTCAAATGCCTAACCCTAACAATTTTATGACATTCAAATCTTTTACCTTTTGTGAACGCAACTTTAGTCTTTGTGTGGAATTTGTGTTAGGGTATGTCAATTTTCCACTAGATTTTCAGTTTCAGTTTGAAATTCAATTAAACTATAGGGAATTGAGAATAGAATTCGTGGATCCGGTTGAAGAGAGCAAGAATTGAATATGTATAGAAAACAGAACACGTGTAAGTCTTGTATTTGATCTAATAATGGAATTCTTGTCAATGTGTATGTGTACATAGAACTGTGTGTGTGTATGTGAGTGTGTGTATGTGTGTTCAGCTTTGATTATTTTATGATATAATGTTTACACACACTCAAAACGAAACTGAACGATGACAAAAGGAGCCAAAAGTTGAAATTTCTTTTCAGTTTCTTTTTTTTTACATATGTATGTACATATATATTCGTGAATTTGTGATGAGTATAGTTTGAGCATAGAATTTGATGATAACAAAGTATGATATAGGAAATGTCAGGGGCATATGTACATATATGTATGTAACACACACACACTCAAAAACGTGCATATGTATGTATGTACATCCATGGAAGAAGCGTACATAGGCCACTCACTTAAATGAACGAATGAGCAGACGACACACACACACACACACACACACCCACACAACTCACGCACTTACACGTGCAACAAAAAAGAGCTTTCTCCTCCCATCCCCCCGCTGCTAACCTTCTACTGCCATCTCCTCGCGACATGCTAAAAAATTTGTATAGAAAATTAGTTAAAAAATTACTCCGCAGACACCACGACGCATACGCATACAGTAAAAGAAGCTTAACTCACAGAAAGAGACAGAGAGAGAGCGAGAGAGAGGGCTAGAAAGAGCAAGAAAGATAGAAAAAGATGATGGGGGAAAAGGGGGGCACATTTACATATGCACACACACACACACGCACAAACAGAGCTGAAAGAGCGAACACTTTTTGCTCCGCCAGTTAGACACATTTGGCATTAGAGTGGGCGGTGTTAGAAATATTTACCCCCACCACCCTTTGCACCATTACCTTTCCCTCTCACACACACACACACACACACAGAGGCACACATACACCCACACACATGGGAGGCATGTACAATTTTAATGTTTAGAGTCGCGCGCTTAAAGTTTGTCATAAAGCATCCCATTAAAAAAAACAAACCCCCCTCCCCCCCCACCAAAAAAAAAAAAAAAAGGAAGAAGCAAAAACGCAAACAACAAAAAATGAAAAAGAACCAAGCATAGAAAGTATAAGGGGAAAAGAGAGTTAATGGTGCAGAGTAGGAGTGGAGGGGAGAGCAACTGCGGAGACTCTCGTGGCTTCGCAGCATACGCATTGGTGGGAGAAGCGACAGAGAGAGAGAGAGAGAAATAGAGGAAAAGAGACAGCACCATGAAATTAAATACAAATGTGAATTAGAAAAACGGTTTTCTTTTCTCTTTACTTTTTTTTTCCTGCCAGCAACTAGGACAAGGGATGGGGTAGATGATGGGGGGAGCTAAGGGTTTACATATGAAAAATTAAATTGGCTGCCGGCTCGGCTCGTTCTTTTGCGCGCTCTGTTGCTTGTATGCGTGTGTGTGTGTGTGTGTGTGTGTGTTGTCTCCTTTTGGGCGCTTTGTGGGTTAGGCATCGTTTTGAACTGCAGCAGCAACTGTCACTAGCAGCGCCAGCAGCAGCTGACTCCGAACTCACTCACACAGACACACACACACACACACGCACACACACACCCACACAAACTTGCTGCTAAAAAAAAGGGCGCAAAACTTTTACCAAAAAGAAAGTGCTCATTGACGTCGGACCATGAACGGCAAAAGCAAAACCAAAGTACGAAATTAGGCAACAACAAACTGCACGCCGATAAAAAATAAACCAAATATGTCGGTGAATTCATTAATACCCTAAGAAAATGAAGAAATGATCAGACCCCAAGAAGTAGGCAATATAAAATTGTTTGTCCTTAGCCAATGAGTCTCTGCTTGGTGCAACCCAATTGATTGGATTACTAAAACCTTAACAAAAATAACCACTTACCTTATACACCTCCAAAAGTATGCAATAATAATTTTGGATAACACATTTCTTTCTATATATTCACTGTATTTTTAATGGATTACTTAGCAATTTTTTGCATTTTCTATTAACAATTTGGAACTAGCTTGCAATCTCCAGTGTTTAAATAAAAAAATACCTAAACATTGACTATTTTGTAGTCTTGAAAAGTAAACTAAGCCAGACAGCAAATTCTTATTGATTTTGGATTATTCTTGGATTATCTTTGGCATTTTCAAAACATTTCTTCTGGATCTACAAACAGTTGTCAAAAACTAACAATCTCTCTCTTCTGAGCTGGATTGAATAATAATTTGGAGATTTTAAAGTCATTTTCTTGAACAATCTTCTTAAATACATATTTTAAGAAACTTTCGATTTGCAATTACAAAAATTTGCCAAGTGCTGACGATCAGTGTTATCCTTGAAAAATATAGCCAGGTATACTCTTTCGTATCTGTAAAATCAGTTGGTACTTTTTTTTTGGTGCCAGCAAAGGGTGGAGAAGACACAAAAGGGAGACATGTGCGTATGTGTTTGTGTGTGTGTGTGTTTTTTTTGGGGGGGGGGTGAGTTAACATTGGGTAAACGCGCACAAATTAAAAAATAAGCTCGACTGCGACGCCAGCATCCAAGTAAGAGGCTGGCAACTAGGAACAGTTGGCAATGGAAATGAGAACAGGAGCAGCAGATGATGGAACATGGGTGTAGTGCGGGTCCCTTTCTCTCTCTCTCTCACTCTCGGTGTGTGTGTTTGTGTGCGTGGGGTAGGGGATGCTATAGTACGTACCCGCACGCACCACAACGCACTTTTTCACAAATACATTTGCAATTTATGTACCTTTTGCTGTGGAGCAGCACAAAATAATAAAAAGGGAACTCTCACACACACACACACACACACACAGAGACAATCACATACATTTACTTATGTATGTATGTATATACATGGTTACATATTCATATGTGAGGAGGCAACAAAAATATAAAAAGAAAGCAAAAAGAGTGCGAGTTTTTTTACATAAACCCCCCCCCCCCCCAACAAACTGATCCCCCCACCGATTCACTACCATTTGCTGCGGGCCGCTATTTTACCCCTCTCCCGCCTCTTGTTACCCCTCATGGGCAAAGAAGTTGATGATGTACGGATGTAGATGATGATGATGATGCAGTCTAAGAAGTAGATGGAGAGGCGGTAGAAGAGTATTTTGAATTTAGCTTAATTTCTTTTCATATCATTTCAACTTTGACGGTTACTTTGACGTCTATAGATCATTTTGGCTGGTTAGTTTACTAAAGTGTGTGTGTGTGTGTGTCGGTGTGTGTCGGTGTACATAAGTGTGTGTATGAGTGTGGGTAACTTTACTCTTTGTTTTTATTTTCACAGTTGTTGTTTCGTTCGTTTGTAGTTGTTTTTGGCAATTAACCAAAAAGTGGTGGCTGACAAGGCCCCACATACTCAGCCCACTTCCTACCAACCCCACTCCCCTCCCCCCTCCCCTTCTTCCATTTTCATTTAGCTGTCACACGCATGCCATTTTTTGTTTTGTTTTTATTTTGTGGAGGCGGCAGAGGAAGGCAGAATCCACCATACTTACCACTCCCAATTTGACATGTCCTACCCCACTTCCTCATCTTTCCACCGATCCTGTCGCTCTCTCTCTCTCTCTCTCTCTCTCTCTCTCTCTCTCCCTCTCTCTCTCATTTTCTCTCTTGACATTTTTAAATATTTTTAACTGCCTCGGCTGGCTTTTTTTCTGCATGCGTGGTAATGTAGGGAAGGGGCAGGGCCAGGGGCTTGAGGGCAGATGGAGGGAGCTGCTACTACTGCTGCTTCTGTTCGTTTGGTCCTTGCCTCTGTTTGGTTAATATTTTGGCTCGTTCATGTGTGTGCGGGCATGTGTGTGTGTGTGTGTTTCTATGTGTGAGTGTGCGTGAGGGCGTCTAGTGTTTGTATATTGTTTTGTTGGTAGGTATAGGCCTCTCCTGCATAAGCGTAATATATTAACCGACAAAAAAATGTAGGTGGAGCTGCGAAAAACCAAAAAACAAAAACTGCTTCGCTTCTGACACTTGGAGCTTACTCTTTGCCATGCGTTTTGCTGGTAAGAGGGGATAGGATGAACGAGCAAATATATATACATATATATATTTATACATATTAACAACACTTTTTCTGTGGCATACATAATTAATAATTGGGTAGACACTTACCAGTACCAAAGTAATTGCAAATATAAATACATATTTAACCCATTACAAAAAGGTTTTATATACACATACTTTTAATATGTAATATGACCCCTTGGGTAACCAATTTCGGGCTAAAAAACATATCGGACACCAAATGAAATAAAAACAAAATATTAGCTTTCCTTTATCAATCAATAATTTTTTTGAAATTTAATTACATTTCACACATATTAAGAACAGGAGTAACTGCAACTAAAAATGCATTCCCAAACGTCCCTTTTTATATAAACTTTTAATTAAATCTAAATAATCATTTTCAAATCATTTTTGACTAAATTACGATCTCAACTTGAATTTCTATTGAAATTCAATGACATTCGCCTGCAAAATGGGTGAACTATGCTCCCTAAAGTATGCAATAAACAGTTCTCGCACTCGCGTTTTGAAAAATATTAAGAAATTTCGAAATTTGTATATTTATTCCATGGAACAAAGATTATTTATATGTAGTTTTTTAGTTTCATGTGATAAATTTGTTAAAAACAAGCCTATAGCATACTTTATGGGGCAAAGTGACCCCTTTCATAGTCCTAGATACTTACGTTAATGCTTCTGTTGTCATTTCAAAAACTTTATTCATCTTTTTAAGTTCTGATTCATTTAACAATTTCATATAGAACAAAATAAAACGATCTTTCATATGCTTAAATCAATCAAAAATATTTTATTCAGCCAATATTTATTATTAGTTTTAATATACAAATATCAGATTTTTAGATAAACAGTTACTATATGATTATTAATGGAAAAACAAATATATAGTTGAATCCTTTAGAAGTTCAAGTAAACGATATAAATATCTACATACAAGAGTCCAGCGGCTCAATTTGGCTTAGGTATTCCAATTTAAAGGCATCGTCTTAGTGCGTTGCATTAATTCCAAAGATTTCTGTCTGTCAGGAACAATAATCTATAATTAAATATGAAGTGAAAGTCAATTTAATGTTTGTAATCTTTGTTTAAATTCTCAATTTTTCTAAAACCTTGCAGAAAAGTATATTATTATTAGGTAATTTGGTAACTTAAACGTCGTTAAAACGTAAGTAACAGGGCCATGTGGATATTTATTCTTGATCAATCGATCTACCCATGAGCGTCTGTCCGACTGTCCGTTTGTCGGTATAAACTCCTAGATAACAGAGACTAAAGGAGCTCTAGAGCCAACAAATTGGTATATTAACTCGTAAACTCACAATAATTATACTGAAATTATTTGTCCAACGCTTTTCACCTGGTCTGCCAAAAGGTCAAAGTTGGAGATCTAATATTCTAAGAGAACTTAATGTGAGGCTCTTGTGATTAAAGATTTTCGATTAATATTGAGTATTATTTATGGTTATTCAAGCGAATTTGCAATTTCCCGCAATTGTTTTTTGTTGAATGGTTAAAGAAATAAAATTTTATGAATGAGATTTAAATTATTAATATTTGTATTTTTGCTAATTTCCATTGTGATTAATAAGAATTATCTATATATACAAATATATATTATTTTGCTTTATTGCAGATTGCATTATTTTCTAGCATTGGTCATTGAGGAGAACACTTTGATAATTGATTGATTGAGCGATTGATTGATTGGCTGATTGACTGATTGAGGTAAGTGTTTGTACAATAAATAGAAGGACTAATTTATGATTAAGCCGACTTATGTACACATTCATGTAAAACATACAGACATACACACATGCAACCGCATTGAAGACAAATTTAACACGCCCAAAATCCAACTATATATATATAATAAGAGAAAAGGGGTTTAGGCAAAGCGCGGGGGGCGTTGCATGTGTGTGATAAGGAGGGGGAGTGGAATGGGGGGACTTGCAAAAGCTATTCCTATTGGCTAATTACTGCGATGCTCAACAAAATTTATACACTCCAAAAATAATCTACATATGTGTGTGTGTGTGCTAGAAGAAGAGGCGTATATATATTAATGTGTGTGTGTGTGTGTGTGTGTGTGTAATTTAAAACTCATACACACACACACGCAGAGAGACGTCGCTGTTCTAAGAAAATATGCTTAAAAGTTTTCTCAAAGCCAGAGCCAAAAAAAAAAACAAAGAAAAATAAAAGGGAAAAAACGAAAGATACAAAAAACACAAAACTCAAAATCAAGACAGCCATTAAAAGGGTGAGAAAACAGGCTATGTTGTGGGGTGGGGTGGGGGGGGTCTGTATATGTGTGTGTGTGCGAGGAAAATCTGTCTTCTAACATGCAACAACAACAACGGCGGCGGCAACTACAGCCACATGCAGCTTAAATAATTTGTCGCATTTGCCGGTTGCCTATCCAACAACAACGAAGAAAAACAAAAAACTACAACGAAGACATCAACTTCGACACTCTCTCCCTACCTAAGCCCCCCTGGATGCCTCTCAGCCCACACACCCAACACCGCACCCCCGCAGAAACTACACCTCATACACAGCCTCTCTCTGTCGCACTTTCTCTGCTTATCTCTCTGCCGCTTTGCTGCTGCTGGTTCGGCACTCTCGTTTGCTAGCTTAAGCTTTGCTCTCTTTTTTTTCCTTTTTGGTTGGCTTGCTGGTGTGGGGGGAGGGCAAGACGAATAAGAAGCAGAAGCAGAAGGAAAAAATGGTCGAAAAAAAATGTACGTTAAGAACCGTTGGCACTTGTTGGCATCTCGTTTATTGTGCGTTTTAAGAGCGAGAGCGAAAGCAAAAGAGAAATTTTCGCATAGCATACTTCAAGGAGGCGGCGGCGGCAGCATGGCTTGTTGCTTGACTAAACGCCAAGAGAGAGAGAAAGGCATGATAGACTTGGGTGGGGGGGTCAAAGGGGGAGGACAGGCCGCGCAATGTCGTGGACCATGGCCCGAGACGTGCGCCCGAGCTACTGGTGGGTACTTTACTTGATGATTATGGCGACGATAATGATGATTGGAATGGCTTTGATGGCGTTGAAAATGAAGATTGCGTGTAGTAGATTTCTTCTTCTAAAAATCTTGTGGGCGGCTGCGAGAAGTAGGAGGGCGAATGTGTGTGTGTGTGTGTGTGTGTGGAGGACCATTCCATTTTTGGAGTTTGGGTTTTTATGTTTTAGGTAATGTTTACTACAACTACAAAAACAACTATCAACATTTGATTTTATTACGCTCATTTGTATGCTTAGGCTAAAAGTGTACTTGTGCATGTGTGTGTCTGTGTGCACACACAGGCGTGTGCTAGTGTTAGTATTAGTGTGTGTATGTGTGCTTAATAAAAGCTCTCGCCTGGGAAATTTTCGCGGTCATAAAGCCTTAAACAAAACTGATTCCTAAGACTTATAGCCATTGCCCAACTATATACAACTACTACAAAAAAGGATAAAAGTAACGAAACTTTGACCTCCTCCTCGTCCTGCTTCTATCCTTGATGTCGACTGCTCTGCTTAGCTCTGTCTTGCCGCTCTCTCGGCAGCAGCGTCTCTGACAGCGGCGGCGACTTTTGCCGGCTGGCTGATTTTATATTGATACCCTTTCAACAAATGAAGCAGACCAAACAAAAGGAAATTAGTAGCTTCTACACACATTTAGCGTAGAATTTCATTCTTTACAGAAAACTAATATCAAACTAATTCATATTTATAGAGAGTTCTTCATATGCCCCAGAGTCATGAATGGTAAATAAAACTCTTCAAAAGTGTTGCTTGAAATGAGCCAAGTTTTTAGTGTATTTTGTAGTCGTTTTGTCTAACTTTCTTTTTTTTGTAGTCTTTACATTTCTTTTGGGTATTTTTTCGGGCGTTTTTTTTCTTCTTTTTCTTTTCTGTTTGTTGCTCTCGCTGCCCGAAAAGTTAGGCGAAATCGCCAGCATCATCTTGTGCCCAGTTAGTAACCGTTAAGACGTCGTGAATGCCTCGTCGTCGGCTATGTCCTTGTCATTGTTGTGTCCTGGCAACAACAACAACATTAAGAACAATAAGCAGACCTCTCGGTGGGAGAGGAGAAACGACGGGGTTTGTTTTTCCTTTTCATTCTCTGCTGCCGCTGCCGCTGCCGCTGCTGTTGCTGCTTTTCTTTAGTTTTCTGCCGGCATAACAAACAACAAAAATTAGACCGACGTGTTGCATGTGGCATGTGGCAAGTAAGTGGCATTCTAACCAACTAGCCATACACACACACACACACACACACACACACACACCCATTGACAGAAAGAGAGAAGTTCAGTGAAAGCTCACTTCAAAACATAAAACGGCAAATCAAAAAACCAACTTCAATAATTTTAGTGCAAAAAAAAGAACCAACCAACAAATGAAAATTAACAAAATTAAATATAAAATAGAATGAAGACCGAAACGCACCTAAACGACGTTGGATGCCTAGGCTATCCTTTTTCAATAATTTCCCCTTAATAGCAAATGCAAAAAATAAAAATAAAAATAACAAAAAAAAAAACTGTGGGTGGTGTATGTGTGTGTGTGTGTGTGTGTGTGCGAGACTTCGTTTTTTATTTTTATTATTTAAAAAAAAAAACCAAAAATAAATGTTGTTGCTGCCGCTGCCGCTGCACGGGGGTTGTTTGCCTGTGTGTGTAAGCAGCGGCAGAGCTTCGACAGAGGCCGCAGCATCTAGTGGGGTTGGTTACGAATTTTTTTTACACACACACACACACACACACACAGCGGGAGATGTGCGCGCTCTGACTCTTTTTGGTTTTTAGCATTTTTCGTTTTTCCTCTTTTGTTTTGTTTCTGATTTTCTTTTTTTTTTTTTTTTTTGTTTTTGCTGCTGCGTTGACGCCAACTTCGCAGTCGCATCCTTTTTTTTACACGCAGTAAAACTAAAAAGAAGCAGCAAATAAAATAAAAAAAGGAAATGAGCAAAGTGGTGAGGTGAGGTGAGGTGAGAGTGTGCGGGGGTGTGGGGGTGGGAGAAGGATGAAGGATGAAGGATGAAGGGTGAACTGTAAAAGGGGGCGGTGAGGACAGGAGGTGGGGTGAGGGTTGTTTGGGCAATGGCCAGCCGAACGCGAAATGAGTAATGAGTATTTAGTACCGTTGTTTGGCGGGTGATTTTTATGACGACTACGGCGGCAGCATCAGCAGCGGCAGCGGCAGCGACTGCGACACGGGCAGAGGTGTTTCGCGTTGGCGTCGACTAAGCAAAGTGTATTTTAGTTTATCAAATAGTTTCGTTTGTAGTTTTTCTTTTAGTTTACTTTGTAAGTTTAGCAAAAAGAACAAAAAAAATGCATAGCATAATATTTGGCGCAATTCATGGGGCTGGCTCGAGTTTGCCCCCCCTCCGCGTACCCCAAATTCTTGCTTTCCCTCCCTCTCTCGTGCTCTCTCTTTCTAGCACTATCTCTTTCTCGCTCACACTGTCTAAAGCTGTGTGCGTGTGCAATGATTTCAATTGTGTGCTAAATTTTCTATTTCATTGTCGCGTGCCTTTCTTACGCGCAGCATCCAAAGGACCAAAACAAAGCCTGGCTAACATTGCCCTCCTCCTCTCCCCCACCCCCCTTCACCTTTCCCCTTCGCATCTTCTTCTTCTACTACTTCTATATCTACAACATCTCCACGCTCCCCTTGAGCCTTGTTGTTGGGCCTCCTGCTCCTGCTGCTGCTACTGCGGCCGCTGTTGCTGCCTTTCGTCCTCATCGTTCCACCGTTCTGTGATACTCGTCCTCGTCGTTGTCCTCGTCGTCAGCATTCGGGTGGTTCTCGTTGTGTCACAACTTCGTATTTAGCCCGCCCAGCCGAAGCTATGTTAGTGCTGGTTCTTTTTTTCGTTCGTCCATCTCTTCCTCCTTTTTTTTGGCGTTTTTTTTCTCTTCTGTTCTGTTTGGGTTCTGTTTTTTTTTTTTCTTCCTTTTTTTTGTGCTGTGTGCGTTCCTTTCGGCTCCTGCTCGCCGCTGTCGGCGTCGCTGCGGCTGTCGGCGTCGCTGCGGCTGCGGCTGCCTGTGCCGCTGAGCTTGGGCCAGCGACGACAACTTGGGCTCAGTTCAATTGAGTTCCGTTTTTAAAAATAACGTTAGTTGCTGTTTGTTGCTCGTTACGTGCGCGTGTTGCGACGCGGACTTGAAAAACACAAAACAAAAAAACAAAAACAACATACAACAATTTACAAATACCAAACAACAAAAGAAACCACAGCATATTTTCCAAAATAAAGAAACAAATTCTTAAATATCACAAAGCAACAACTATTATTTACAAAAACAAGAAAACAACAAAAAAAATCCCGACTTTAATGCAAAAAAAAAACACAGAATTTAGTAGTAAAAACTAAAAACAAACACTAAGTAAATTATTTTTATTGAAATCAAAAATACCGCAAACAAAACTAAGTTTGGAAAATACAAACCGAAAGATTTTTATTTTTTTTTTGGGTTTCTAATTTGTTTAATCGCTTGTTCAAAAACAAAAATACGAATTTAGAAAATATTTTTTTTTAAGTGTTGGCTTTTTAGAACAAACGACAAAGCCGCAATAGAAAAGAAAAGCAAAGAAACCAAACAAAATAAAACGACAAAAATCTTAATACAAAATGTGCAATAAAATTTGAGAAAGAGAGCGAAAAGTAGTTACAAACAAAAACATCTCAAATTATTAGCCGGTACGAGTGAGTGTCCAACACAACAGAACAAGAACGAAGAAGAAGAAGCGGAAACAGAAACAGAAACAGAAACAGAAGCGAGAACTAACTTTGAGCGAAACGAAAAGAAAAGAAAGCTGCATAAGCCAAGGCGCGCAAGTGCACGGTGTCGAGTCACTCTCGAAGGGGAGGAGATCCTTTGCAGACGCTTGTCAATTGTCGATCACAATCGACTGTATATATAATTATCATCATCATCATCGTTGGCAGCAGAAAAAACGTGAAACAAGTAAGTTATATAGACACTTTTACACTTTCTCAATAGATAAGTCATCAAAGTGTTACCAATTCGTTACTTTTCGATACTTTCGGTTCCCAAAAATGTTGAAGGATGCTTGATTAACCGAAACACATACTCAATACTTTGATGGTGGAAGGGGGAATGTTGCCTATCTTTGTAATTAGATGTAACTTATTTAGTCATCAAGATAATCAACATGAATAGAAGGAAATACTTTATTGTGTATTCAGCTTGTTTCGTTCAAGCTCCTCGAGGACAATTTGGAAGTTGTCGTTTGGTGCCAATTGAAAGGATATATAGAAAGAAGAAAGATAAATACCTAATCTCATCTCTTGATATAGTTATTCGATCATGAAGTTTACAGTTTCCTGAGCTAGAATATTATACATTAATTTAGTAACGTGGAATCAACTAAGCATTTTGCCACAAAAAAAAGGCCTAAACAAATATTTGCACATTATACTTACAAATTTCAAAGAAAAAGACAACAATAAGAATGAAAGAAATGTTCAATTTCTATGTTTTACCAAGATGTGATAGTACTATAATGTATAGAATTATTTGCACAAGTTAATTACAAAACAAAAACAAGATTTGTAATGAAATGTATGTACCTATATATATATATATAAAGAATCTTAGTAAATTGAAACGATTAACCCTTTGTTCATTTTATGGAAGTAGCTTTTCATGCTTACAATTAGATGTGATGTAAATTCTTAAGTTATTTATAAAACAATGTTCTAATGGGTAGGCAAGTATTTCGTTTCCTCTAGTTGTGATTCCCAACTTGTTTTAGCCTTCAACTAGAATTCTAAAGTGTTCAAATTTTGTTCAATTTTTGAAATTTTCACTGCTCTACTCATTTGAAAATTGTATGAAACAAGAATTTCATTTATCAGCTATGTTTCATTTCATTCAAGAGTATATCAGAATGATTTCTAGAGCTTCCTTTTTAATTTTGTTGTTTTATTGACACTTTGTAAAAGACAAACAACATTTTTTGCTTTATTGAAAATGAAATAAGCTATTTCAGTAGAAAAACCTCTGGCAAGTGAAATTCAAATGGTAATGAGAGTTCATTTCAATTCAATTTATATTGTGATATGTATGAACATTTGTCTCTCATCTAATCTGCAGTTCTTTGTAATTCAGAAATACATATTGAATTCAGGAGCAAGAACAGAGTAGTTTGCGATCACCTTGAAGTAAAAGGATTGTCGTTCCATAAAATTAGAGAGAAATATTGTGAAAAAGTGTTTCCTCTAGAAATTATTCAAAATTGTTGTCCGTGTCATCGTTTTTCTTATCTCTTTTCATAATTCTCATTCATAGTCTCGTGTTGTGAGTCAAATCGTTTACTTTTTACATGCAATTTTATCAGTTTGTTGTTGTTGGAGTTGCTGTGTTGTTTTTTTGTCATTATTCCCAATGTCGAGTATTTAGCGATCGGCTTAGTCACGAGACAAATAGGCGCAATTGAACGACTGAGCAAGAGAGAGACAGAATGGAAGAATATATATGTATATATATCTGTAGGTACATCTGAATGACGGCCATTGAACTTGTGTTTTTACGTGTTTTTCCTCAATACAATTATAATATACACATACATACATACATATGTACATATATATAATCCATGTATGTATGTGCAAGTACGAGAATATATTTGTACTTATTATACTTATAAACAATGCGGCAATAGCCGCGAGAGCAATCTCTAAAGATGTCGATCTCTAATAAACCAACACCAACACACACACACACACACACACACACACACACACACACACACACACACACACACACACACTCTTCTCCTGTCTGTAGCCTTGACAATATTGCGGTCAATGTACATCACACTGAGAGCATTGAGCATTGTAGCGGGCGTTGACTGTGACTAAGGCAACTTCTACTCAATTAGAACAACAAAATCATCCCACAATCAGAGTGAATGTCAATTGCATTTAGCTGTTGACCTGCCTACTAGAGAGCAACAGAGAACGAGAGACAGATGGAGAGAGAGAGAGAGAGAGAGAGAGAGATTATCACATTGCGATTACAGACAGATCTCTATCTAAGTATATAGACAGAGAAAGGAGATGAGACACAAGTTCAAATAACAACCAGACTAGATCTAAAGTAGAAAAAACTTTTTATGACTACTGATCTTGAAAGCGCAACAACAACAACAACAACAACAACAACGAAAAAAGGCCCCAACAAAAAATATGTCGAGCCAAAAAGGTCAAAACAACTTTAAGCCATGGCAAACAATGAGAAACCTTAAAAAAACAAAAAAAAGTAACAAGCAATTTTCTTTCAAAAATTGCCAGACAAGCTTGAAAAAATTCAAAAAATCGCCACGCATGAAAAATAATGCAAAATAAGAGTAGAGAGACGAAACAAGTTCCTACAAACAACAAAAATAAATATAAAAAATGTATACAAAATTGAATAACACACAAATGCAAAAAAGGGTGTGCACACACATGCAGAAAAAGTAACACAAGGTGCAAGTGACATGAAGAAGAAGAAGACGAAGGGCCTACAACGTGAAGGGCGAACGCTGCGGGAATGTAACTGTAACTGTAACTGTAACTGTAACTGAAGCTGGGCAAAATTAGGTTATGGCAAACTTTGGCCCCCCATCATGCTCTCCACAGCTTTCTCCTCGCCCTCATCTATCTGTCTTGCGTGTGCGTGTGTGTTTGGGCCACTTTTTGGGCCAGGCCATTATTAACATTTAACCATCAGCAGAAAATTGAATTGAAAACAAATGGGAAAACAGGCCAAAGACTTGTTGTTGTTGCTCTTGCTGCTGCTGTTCTTTCCCTTTCTTCCTATATAGGCCCCCCCCAACTTCTGTCTCGCTCCATCCCACTCTATGTATGTGGCCTACACTTTCAATTGGGCGACAACGCATTGCGCTCTGATAAACGTTTACAGATCGGACACCAAAGAGTACGGGGCGTAAAAGTACATACACACACACACACACATAAAGGGTTGGGGGCAGCGCTGCTTTGGGCTGAGAAAGTTGCATGTTTCGTTATTAAACGATCTTTGGCGAACAGAGCAAACATTTCCCCGTAAATGTATGTGTATGTAAGTGTGTGTGTGTGTGTGTGTGTGTGTCTGTGTGTGTGTGGGAAGCATTCACAACATTGTCGACAACGACGGCAGCAACGACCGCGACAATTTTGTGTTGCTGTTTTTTTGTTGTCTTTACATTTTTCCCCCAATTTTTTTTTTCTTTTTTTGGGTTTACGGCCTGGCAATGAATAAACAAAACTTCAAAAAAAAAAAAAACGTCAGCGGCGCAGCAGCAGCGCAGTAAAAGAAACGCACAGCGAGCGGCAATTTTTTTGGCTTTTTGCTTTTCGCAGTCGACAGAATCGTCCGTCGAAGCAAAATTTCGGCTGACTGCGCTGCCTGCGCTGTAAACTGCAGCGCGATCGTGGCAGCAGCGCAGTTAGCTTTTTTTTGCGAACGCTGCTGCACTTCAAGCGCAAAAAAAATGAACTGAAATGAAATGAAAGAAATATACGGCAAGTATATACAAAAAAAAAACACACAAAATACAAATATATATATATATATATATATGGACAGGCGGAGACATACATACATATGTACACCGCGCGTATTCTCTGATTCAATTGGGCAGATACACACACAAATACAAAGCCACGCACACACACACACACACACACACACAGAGGCAGAGACAGACGGACAGCAGCGCATATAGCAGAGCAGAGGGACTCTGTGTGAACACATTTAACTGCATTTTTTCGGAACTCAGTTGAGCTTTTCAATTCGATCGGTTCAGTTACTAAAGTTAGTTCAAACCAAACGCACAAAAAAATATAAAAATAATAACAGCACACACACACACACACACACACACACACACACATGTGTAACAATAACCAACTAATTACCAATAGTAAAGGATTAGAAACAATACATAAGGAATAAAACTCAAACCAAAAGCCAACAAGGAAATAAGCAAACATTAGCTTATTACTTCTTTTTTTTTTTTGAGTTTCAACAAGTGCAACAAACTAAACACAGTGAGAATTCGAGTGACAACAAACAACAACAACAACAAGAAATTGAAAGAAAAAACTTAATAAATATTAACAAAATATTTGAAATTTTTGTTTCGGTTTTCGTTCTATTACTTTTCTTTCCTTCTTTGAGACAAATGCCACGCCATGTGTGAGAAATTATGTAAAATTATCAAAAGGCCATAGCCTTAACCAAAAAACAAAAAACAAGGTAAGATACCTTAATTCAAAAATAATATTAACTACAGCCCAGGATTCTCAACAATTGTTAGTTCTCAATCTAAGCGAAATTGGCAATGCAGAAGAAACTTGTTTGGTTATCGCCAAGGAAAGTGCCAAGTGAAATCTATCGAATTTGAGCTCTAGAAATCTAATCTATATATATATTCTATATATATAGTTATAAAGTGAGCAAATTGACACTGACACTAAATAGAAATATTAAACACTAAAATGATATGCTAATAATATGCCAAATATTTAATATAGAAATTTAGTTAGATGGAGAGATCCCATGATAAATATTTATCAATTTTGGCGCTAAATGTGAAATATTCAAAATTAGATGATCTTATGCGTAAATAGAATATGGAGCGAGTTCAAAATATTTCAAAACTGATGGAATATATTGACAACTAGCCTATCCATCTATATATATCTATATATTAATTAAGTGCGAAACACTAATATAACAATAATAATAATCATTTTAAATATGAGAAATACTTTGAAATTTTGTAACTAAAAAGAATTATTAGTAATATTTGGACATCAAATAGAAATACAGTCAAACCTGCGATAATTCAAAGTTATCACGAGTCTCCTACAAAATCTCTTGATATTCGAACCATTTAATATTTCGAACTCTCGATAGTAATTCGAAATATTTGAAAAGTCCCTTGAATTTCGAATTAACGAGAGTCGACTGTATTAGTTATTAGATCTAAAGATAACAATCTAAAGCTTCAGAGTCAACTAGTTTCACGCTAATCCCTTGTAAAGGACTCTGAAAAGTTCTTCGACCCGAATAATGTAATATGAAATATGTGAGAAGGACATTTGACTTGGTTAGCTAACTGAAAATCTTCTCTAGTCACTACCCATACATACATATATCCAGTTTCGGAGACAGAGACTCTCTCTTGTTGGTCGGTCGGTCTCTATCTCTCCCTTGCACATTCGGAGACAGAGCAGACCCATAAGCAGACCTCAGAGACCTTCAATTTGAGCGCAAATTTTTGGTTGCATGTGCATAAGCACACACACACACACACACACACACACACACGTAGATAGAGAGGGAGAATGAGCGAGAGAGACAACAATACAAATGTATTTAACCATAAACCGAGCTGCAGGAAGTCAGCCACTGCGTTCACCCGCTTGCCCTCTTTTATCCTCCTCCTCCTCACACTTTTGCTTCTTCAACTTCTCCTTCTCCTTCCTTTTCTTCTCTGCTTTGTGCTTTATTGTTGTTGTTGTTGTTGTTGTTGTTGCTTTCTTTAGCTGTTGCAGTTCGCGAAGCTCGTACGAGGATCTTCTCGTGCACTTCGTGCTGCTCTTTGCTGTTGCTTTCCGCTGCGTCTGCTGACATTATCGAAACTGCATGCAGTTTGCCATTTAACGTCGCATTGAGCAAACGTCGTGCGGGGTTTGGCGCACTACAAGAGCATTTTTTTTTTTTTAATTAAATACCAGAACTCTAACAAACAAAAAAAGAAACAGAGCAAGAGAAATAAATTCGTTGTTTCTTTAATTGTGTAAATTTTAAAGCCATTTCTTGTTGTAATTAACTGTTTATTTCATGTTGGTCGAGTGCTTGATTTTATTGTTTCTTTTTTTTGTTTGTTTGTTTTTATTCGTTTTTGATTCAAAAGGATTAAGCATTTGCAACAAGATCTACTCAGGGGACCCTTAGATTAAAACAACAACAACAACAGCAAACCTCAGATGGGAAAACTCTCAGGAAATATTCCGTTAGAAGGTAAGAAAAAACGAAACTTTCGCTTTTCATATGAAAACCGCAAAATGAGGAAGAGGTCGTCTAAGGGTTAAGAGGAGGGGCAAAGGGGTGGAGTATAGACACGCACTTAGCCTGGCGCGCCAAAAGGCGACAACTCAATGTGGGAGAAAAGATGAAACAGATGAATATGGTAGAGAGGAGGAGGAGGACGTAGACAAAAGAGATGAGTAGTGGGTAGGGGGGGTGAATTGGTGCCCAGACGCGGGCGACCGAGACCCAGACCGAGACAGCAGAAAAAAAAAATGCCGACACCGACATCGAGACCAAACGCAGACCGGTAACCGACTGACGACTCTCCTCTCTTCTCCTCTCCTCTCCTCCCCACTCCTCTGTTTCTCTGCATTTTGCTCTTCAGCCTGTGGCTCTGGCTGGGCACTCACACACACACATGGCCAAGGTGACGTAATGCCAGACCAACTAGTAGTAGTAGTAGTAGTAGTCGTAGTCGTAGTAGTACTACTCCACTAACACATTTTTCTGCATTCCTGCAACGCGAAACGGCTGCGTCGACGCCAGCAGCGACAGCGGCGACGACAGCGACGGCAACGAGAAAAACTCTGAATGAAAATTGCAGGCAACCAGCGAAGCGTGCCTAGAGCAAAAGGAATAAAAAAAAGTACAAAATCACCAAGCACAAAATCATGAAGCTAGAGACAGAGACTACGACCCATACACACACACACACACACAAGAGCTTATACTCCACTCATACACACACACATAGAAAAACACACGTAGTACGTGCGAGTTGGGAGAGATGCTAGAAAATGGCAAACAAAAAAAAAAAAGGAGAAATAATAAAGCAAAAAGCAAAGTGTGGACTCGCCAAACTGGTAGCATGACTAGACGTCTCTCTTATGCTATGTGTGTGTGTGGTGTGTGTGTGTGTGTGTGTGTGTGTGTGTGTGTGTGCGTCTGCCCGACATTCAAGGTTGACGTCGCACAACTTGTTGTTGTTGTTACTGTTGCTGTTGCAGTTGCAGTTACAACAAAAGCATAATAAATGGCATACAGGAAAAGCCCCCAGCCCCGCCCCCCATACGACCCCCTCGCCACATCGAACTGGCAGACTCGACCAGAGAGTTCCAGGAACAGTCAGAACAGCCGGAGAAAGAGTAACAACAAAAACAACATAAAGAAAATGAAAAGAGTAGAAAACAACAGCAACAGCAGCACAGGAAGAAGTAGGAACAAAAAAAATGAAAGAAAGAAAGAAAAAACGAAAAAATAACCGAGTAACAGTAAAAACGGGCAACTCTCATACATATAGACACACACACACACACACATGTTTTGTAGGGCTTCTGGTTAGCAAAGCTCTCTCTCTAACTACATATAGCTCCCTTTAACCCTAGCTTCCTCCCTTTCTACCTCTGGCTCTTAGTCTCGTTGTTGTTATTTACAGTTGATCAGAATGACAGAAGTCGCACACACACACACACCCCTTGTCCTGTGTATGTGTGTGTGTGTGTGTGTGTGTGTGGAGTTCTTATGGGTAATTAGAAGTGGCCTCACTTCCGTTAGCCTTGAGAGTCAATCAAATGAGTGGACCAATTGAGCAATTTCCTAGCCAGTTGCCATTTAAACAAAAACACAATGGGAAAAAATTCAAAACTCATAGGGCATATGTATATGCAATGGCAATTGGGGTAAACTGAAATAAATCCCATAATATGGGTTACGTCAGCATTTATTAACCGGACGTCGAATTTCAATATTTTTATGCTCCAAAGAGGGCCGCCCATTCCTCCTTACTTAGTTCTTTCATAATTTTTCATTATAATTGCTTAGACACGTTTATTTTTCTTTTGAATGACACTAAATAGTGTCGTGATCGAATGATTGCATAATGTGGCGAGGAAAGGAAAGATCTTAGAAGAGTTTTGCTATAGTAACATATGATCTAAACAATGAATCATTTTAATTATTTTTTGTTTTTTAATAAGACCCTTGGCACTTGTTTGCTCTTATGATGATGCCATTCAAGGCCAAATTGGCATTGGAAATATACATACATACAAATACTTATACTATGTATATGTATGTATGTATAGGCCCTGTCTGGGCATTCTCGGAAATGCGGTTACTCCACCAAGGCCAACACCAGGCAGATAGACACAAAGGGCTCCTCCTTCTTCGTCTCCGTCTCCTACTCCTACTCCTACTTCTCTTTCTACTGCTACTACTACGACTACTACTACTACTACTACTTTACCTTCTGCTGCAACCTCTCTGCTCTTGCCTCAACTCCTCCCCCACTCCTGCACTCCTTTGCTCTCTAGCTCTATAAAGATAACTTCAATGTTGCTTTTTTCACGCAACTCTTGCATTCGATACGCAATAAGGCATCGTCGTGGTCTTTCGTTGTCGTTATCTTCGTCTTTGTCGTTTGCCTTCGTCGTCGTTGTCGTTGTCGTCGTCATTGTCGCCGTTTCTATTTTCTACTTTTGGATGCAAGCAAAGTGGAGAAGAGACCACAAGCCAGTTCAGAAGGAGGCGCAAAAGGAGGCGGAGGAGGACGCCGCAGTCTGTGTGCGCGCGGGCCTCTGAAATGGCATGACCATGGCAATGGCAACGAAGTTGCAATAGCAGCAGAGGACGCCCTCTGCTTGCTCAGTCAGTCAGTTGGTCATGAGTGTCATGTGCATAGTAGTCTGGTCTGGTCTGGTCTGGTCTGGTCTGGTCGGTACTGGGACTGGGATAAGAAACAGTCTCTTCTGTGGGAATGGCCACTGGGAACTGGGCTTGTTGGGGTCTTCTTTCTCTTCTTCTACTTGTCTTTCTTTAGTTTCAATCTCCCCTCTCCTCTTCTCAACCAACTCCCCCGTAATTCTCTTGCTTTCTATGCCATGCCATGCACTTTCGTTCGTTCCTTCGTTCGTTCGTTCGTATGTTCGACTTGTTGTTTGTCTCAGTTTACATCACTGTGTGGTGGGACCTGACATTGAGGACGGAGTTTTTGTTGTTATATTAAAAACAAGAAAGGGAACGACGACAAAAACAACAAAATTATGTGTCTTCTTTACCGTTTTTTTGTTTTTGTTTTCTTTTTTCCCCCCCTGTTCTTTTAGTTTTCTTGGGCTATGAGTAGTAATATGAGACTGGTTAACGGTAACTGCAATACCGGTGGCCATGTGGCGTATACGTAATATTGTGAAAATACGCCATGTGGGTTAGAAAGAGATAGAGAGAGAGAGAAAAAGAAAGAGAGACGCATGAGAAGAAGAATATCGCCTACACAAGTCAGTTACCCGCTCGAAAAAGCATTGACTTCTCTCCTACCAACAATACCCAAAGATCAACGGCATTTGCCAAATACAGACCAAAAATCAACACACACACACACACACGCATGTACACACATGTGCATGCATATAGAGCGTACACAGCACTTCCTCTCCTTTGCGTTTTTCCCCTTCCACCCACACGGACAGGCAAACACAGAACATGCCGCTCTGTGCTAAATTGTTGTCCCCCTCTCTCACTCGCATACTCTCTCTGCCTCTCTTCTGAAAGGCATAGCCATATTGCACATTTAGCGATCGCTCATGTATGTATGCATGTGTTTGTGTGTGTGTGTGTGTGTGTGTGTATTTGCTGAACACATTTTTTATCTAATAACCTTGTGCAATGTTATTAAACCCAAAAAGTTTCTTAACCTCGTAGCGCAACGGCAGCGGCAGCAGCAGCAACAGCAGCGTCGCAGAGAGCGCGCAAAGATAGAGATACATTTAAGCGAGTGAGAGAGAGGGAGCGAGTGAGTTAACTTGACGAGTAGCTTTTTTTTTGTATTACTAATGCAAGTGTGTGAGAGAGTGAGAGCAGCGACGCACCAAGCTTAAAATAACAAGAGGGGGACCAAATAAAAATTGAAGGGGTGTGGGCAAGGGGGGGAGTTAGTGTGGGCAGAAAGTAGTAGAAGAAGAAGAAGAAGACAAGCCAAGCGTATAGGCTATGCAATTGGTGTGCGGTTGTATATATGCAAGTATGTATATATATATATATTTATATGAATATGTGTGTCAATTGAATACAATTCCTCTTGGTCTATAAATTTAATGAGGCTGACCCAGCCATATATATATATATGTGTGACACCCAATTGAATAATACTGAGCAAAGCCCACAGTTCTCATGTAAAACAAATTAAATTGCAAAACACACACACACAACACAAAAGAGAGATCAGGAGAGAGAAAAGGCAAAGAGAGAGCAAAGTCTGATGTCAATGCGCAGCTAACTTTCGCCTCACTCACTCACACACACTTATAGACCTCCCTCATATTGCTTCTCCTGCTATCCCCCCTCTTTCATTGTGCCTACCTCTCTACTTGCCCATAGGCTTTTTGCTTTTTGCTTTCAACTTTTTGCAGTTTTATTCATTTTTTAAACAAATTTGCAATTTTTGCTTAATGACTATTGTTGTTGTTGTTTTTCTTGCCACCTATGCGAAATGTGTGCATTTTGTGAAATGAAGTTAAAACAATTTTTTGTACATTAAAACGAAACCAACAAATGTTGCTTAGTTGGCAATTAGGTTAGGCCTTCTCTCCCCTCTGCTCCTCCCCCCCAACACACACAAAAGAATTCCCGTTAACCTGTCGTTGGCAATGCCTTCTATTCCTATTCTACAACAAAAACAATCTAGGTACATTCATTTACTATATAATATACATATGTATGTATATGTAGGTAGGTATATATCTTTGTGCCAACTCGTTTCTTTTTGTTGGTCTTTTTATTTTGTTTTTATTTTCGTTGCCTTTTTGGATATGCAAAAGAGCAATTTTTTAACCAATTTCTTAACAAAATGCGCAGTTGTTTATTTTAGTTATGATCTTGTCGATCTTAAAAATAACCAAACACAAAAAAAAAAAACTTGCTTCAATGAATGCATCGATATACATATATATACATACATATATACTTAATTACTATATATATACAATCTATATCGATCTATTCGCACTTACACATTTTGGGCAAATATGTATACGCAGCGTTAGCAGCTCACACGGTTTATCGACAATCGGCTGGAGGTGAATGCACGCAAAATACATACATATATAAGCACACACACACACACACACACACACACACACACAGAAGAAACGCGCGAGGCGGATGCAGAGACGAAGCTGTTGCTGCTGCTGCTAGATGAACAAGCGAGTGAGCGCGAGAGAGAGAGAGAGAGAGAGAATGAACGTATACGTATACGCGATGTATGTACGTTGTTCATGCGCCCCGTTTACCGTGCTGTACGGACGCGTTTCTATACCATTCCCTTTACCCGAACAACGTCTTCATCGCCGTCGTCGTCAATTTCCATTTACAATTGGAAGGCTTTTGTTTGTTTTGTTATTTTTGTACGCTTGTGCAATTTGTACTTTTTGCAGTTCAATGTTCATTAGAAGAAGGCGTGTGTGGTGTATGCATTGAAGGGGAAGGTACGTTTTGCGGTGGGGCGGGAGACGTACGAACACTCTCAAGGCATTGCAGTTATCTGGCGAAACGAAGCCGAACGATAATGGGTCACAATATTGGGAAGTTATGCGCATGCACGAGTAGCTTTACTTTGTAGAGAAGCCATTGAACCATATTTAGTAGCGGTCAAAGACCTTTGCTAATACACACACGCACACCATAAACAAAACGGGAAAAAAAAACAACACACGTACACAAAGCACACTTTGAGAAATCACTTCCTTTTCCCGATATTGGTAGGCGTCAAAGGAGCCAATCCGTGGATCGAACCAAAGCCAAACGCGTCAAAGTCTCAACTAAAATGTGGCTGGAAAATGCTCTAGCGCGAAAACTATTAGCACTCAAACAAAAAACTAGCTATTGGCTGTTGCCTCTGCTGCTGTTTTTGCTACTCTGCCTCTGCCTCTGTCGCTGTCTCTGCTCGGAAACTTACATTGCTAGTTTTTCAAAAGCGGCGCTAGATAAAGTCACTCAAATAGAAAACGAAACTAGTTGAGAGAGAGAGAGCGAGAGAAACTGAATTGAGCGAAACTAGTTGGAGAGCTGTTTCTTACTATGATCATTTTCACACACACACACAGACACACTTGTGTGAAGGAAGTTTTGCCTGCCGGAAGCGCCAAGCAATCGAGTTTTTCTTTAATACTCAGGGGGGTTAAGGGAGCGTAGCAGAGGGCAAGAAGGGGCGGTCCAATCATTGATTTTATGCAAATAAAACAAACGAAAAAAGTCAAAGCAATGTCTACTCAAAGACCATCTCTCATGATCGTTTTCTCTCTCTCTCTCTCTCTCTCTCTCATGCTCATGCTTTTGCTCTCTCTCGCTCTCTGCCCCTCTATCTCTATCTCTATATCAAATTCTGCATTAGAGCTTTTTTTTTTTTTTTGTTGTGTTTGTTGAGAATACAAAAGGTAAACGACCGAATGTCCGACACACGATGACTAGGTTAAGGTGAAGGTCAAATAAAATGAAATAAAAATGCAAAACGTAGAATATACATATGTGTGTATATGCATACATACAAACATACACACGGACGTATATATGTATATACATATATACAAAATAGGAGAAGCTGACGGCGCAGTCGCACTAACAATAGAAAACAACATTGTCAGCAAAACAAAAGGAAGGCAACAGAAGAAAAAAAAACACACGCAGACATAAAGACAAATTGATGATGAGGAGGGGAGAAGGAGAGAAGAAGGAGGGTGCTAGGAAGGTAGAGCAAATACAAGAAAAGAAATGAAAAGAAAAATCATGAATTCGCAAAAGTTGGCCATAGAAGAAGACCGACCACAGCCTGGCCATAGAGTCCATAGAGGGTTTTTTTTTTTGTTTTTTGTGTTTATGGGTAGACAACAGAGGAGGAGGAGGTGGTTGTTGCTGCTAGTGGTGGTGGTGGTGGGGCAAGAAGGGGCCCAGCCAGTCAGACAGACAGTCACAGAGAAGCAGACGCATGTATGTATGTACATAGGTATTTTTGGTGTATGAAAGAAACGAACTGTCTGGAAGAAACAGACAGTAGGACAGTTTAGGCAGACAGAGTTGTCTTTCCATTTTTTTTTTTTTTTTTTGGTTTTTTGTCTGGGTTAACCCTGCTCTCTACCCTTCTCCACAGTGTCTGCCATGTTTGACCCTCTTTTCATACATATGAGTAGTTTTTTGTGTTGGCTGCTCCATTCGTGTGGGTCCCCTTCTCCGGGGTTTCACTTGGAATAGAGTAGTCTAAGTTTTGTTGGTATTAGGCCACGCGCGCGCTCTCAAGCTTCCTCTCTCACTCTCTCTCTCTTTTTGTGTATCTCTCTCATTTCTAATACATATACAGAAAATGTTTTGTATCTATTATGCGCACCTAGCTAAACGCAAACGTTGACGCCGACGTTGACGCTGACGCTGACGCTGACTAAAAAGCGGAGAGCCAGACGCGCGACGTTGTTGAACGCAAGACCTTGAACTTGGCTCAGTTTACCAGTTGGAAGAATTGGGTTTTGTTTTGTTTTTGAATTGTTTGCATGTCTCTGCTACACTGAGAGAAATAGAAATGAAAATAGAAGTTAGATGGAATCATAATAGTACATCGAAGATGCATATATTACGCATACGCCGTGTGGCATTAGCATTTTGAGTCTAGTCATAGGAAAAGCGTTAATGCAGCAAATTTTACATACATATGTATATATATTTTTAGCTTAATACTAACTAAAAGAAGACTAATCTCTGGCATAGCGATAAGAGTATTGGCTTATGACTAAAGGTCACCAGCTAATTATCTTACAAAAACAATTAGAAAGAACTAAAACCCAGGTGTGTGTGTGTGTGCAACATGTCGTATGAGTGATGTGTGAGCATAAACACACCTAAATGCGAGAAGCAAATGCACATCGTTAAATGGCCCATAAATTTCACTTCACTTTGTTGAATGCATATCCCCTGAGTGTGGCATGCACCAACCTATGTACCCACAAACATACATAAGTGCACATGCCACCACCAGCAACAGCAACAGCAGCACTTCATCTCTGCTTTGTGCCTGTCTAGCATTTGTCTAGCCCACAGTCACACACAAACACACATAGAGAGAGGGCCAAAGAGTGTGTGTGTGTGTGAGAGAGAGAGAGTGAGAGACCTAGAGGGGGCACTTGCATTTGTACGTTGTAATAGCTGGTTGGTTGCCTTGCGTCATCATCATGATGATGATGATGATGATGGTGGCCTTCTCCCTCTTTCTCTTGCTAGTTTTTACACAGGAAACTTTCGCTTTCAATAAGCTACTCACACTCTATCCCTCTCTCTCTCTCTCTCTCTCTCTCTCTCGTTCTCTACCCCTCTGTCTCTCTCAGCCGTTGTGTGTGTTTGTGCTTTGGACGTTAGATTTTACATTTGTGTTGTGGGCGCCGGCAAGTCTGTCTAGCCGGGCAACAAGTGGAAATGGTTTTGTATGTGTGTGACTCTCTGTTTGGGCGTGTGTTTGTGGGCGGTGGGTGTGGGCCGTGTGTGTATGTATGTGGACTGACCTTGTTTAATGTTTTGTAAAATGTCCTAGACCAAAAACAACAACGAAAAACCATCAACTCTATATCTTTTCATTCGCTTAGCAACTGACTTGGACTATTTGCCTTTTTCCATATGACTAAGTGCATGTGTGTGCGAGTGTGTGTATATCTATAAGTATATGATTGGCCTAATAGCCCAACAACTACTAATCAAATTCGCACAACAACAACAACAACAACCAAAAACTGTAACCTTGAAAATAGCAACCAGCAAAGACCAGACCGAAAGTCAAAAAAAAAGAAAGAAAGAAGAAACAAAAAAAAAAAGCCAAACCAACTTTTTCGGTCAAACAAACAAAAAAAATGTTTAAGAAAAAGAGAAAGAGAGAAACCAAACACAAAACACACACACACACACACACACTCCAAAGAAAAGCAGAAGGCACCGAATTAGAAATAGAATTCTAGAGAATGAGATAGAGACAGACTAACACTATGTGTAGGTGCTAGAGCGAGATGGGGCTAGAACAAACAAGTTTTATGGGGCCCGCTGTCAGCTGTCCACCAACCGTCGCTCCCGCTGCTGCCGTCGTCGTCACATTTTTTGATAGATAGAGCAAACGCCTAAAAACTACCTATGTATGGTCGATTTATACATACATACATACATACATATGTATGCACATATGTGACAATACACTGAGAGAAGACGATTAGGATCAATTTCTAGCTAGTTCCTCAGTTTATCAAAACTATTTTAATAACATGCCATCAATTTGTTGTACTCTTTCGCTCTCTTTGAATGATTAATGCTAAGAACACTTCATATCTGCTATTATTTAAACGATTGTAACTAAAACAAATGACATTACTTATGAAGCTACAAGCTTACAGGAACAAATACTTCAATTAGAACTGTTAGATGCAGTTTGGTTTGTGGATTTTTCAAATATTTAAACCCAAATACATATAAGTATATGTATAAACTAACTATTAGAGCCGATAAATACTGTTCAGTTTGAATAACTGTAGAGTTTTGAAATAGATATTTGAGTGTGTATTCAGTTTTGTGGGAAATTATACATAGAAGTTTTCATAAGAATCAAATATGTATATGTATTTAGTTTGATTAAAAACAAGTATAACTTATCAAATGGTCAAAGCTTTAGGTATAATAGAATAAAGTATAAAAAATATTCAATCTATTCAAAGGTCGTTGTTGATTTAACTATTTCATTTGATTCTCATTGGATTATCCAAATTAGATAAAAGGAAAACTATGTACATACATATAAAAAAGCAAAAACGGATATATGTATATGTATTACCTCATTGGTGTACCTTTAGATGTCTGCATATCTATTTTTAATGGCTTTATACAGTTTAGTTTCCAACTGAATAAACTACTTGTCTATCTAATCTCTCATTTGTTAGTGTTGTATTTGTTTTTTATAAGCTCTAGCAGCGCAGTCAGCCAAATAATTGCTAGCACACACACACACACACGCGAAGAAACACTGTGTGTCTGTGTGTGTGTGTCAAGTGATAGAGGGAGAGGTGAGTAGTGTTAGAGGTGGAAACGGCAGAAGAGAGTGCTGCAACTTTTTCTAGAACTATTTTCAAGGCCGCTGCTGCGCTATTAAAGCGTAAAAGAGACAGACATTAAATGAGTGCGCGTGTGAATGTGATAGATAGACAAAAAGAGAGTGAGAGAGCGAGTATAAGCAGCAGCGGCAAACAAAATTTAATAATACCCAACAGCAACAACAACTAAACAGCCCCAAATTTGTTGTTGTTGTTGTTGCGCTTTTTTTTCTTTTTAGTATTTAGCCTTGAGAAAGTTCGTAAGCACTACGCGAAATACATGCGAATAGCAGCGAAGATCTGTTATTTGCAATATCAAAAAACCAAAAAAAAAAATATACATATATATGTATATATGTATAAAAAACACCAACAACAAACCAAAATGAGGGAAAAATTGAATAAAAAGTTTAGAAAATAATATGTACAAATGAAATTTCAATATTTATGATGAATTTTCTCTTCGCCATCTCAAAATGTTGCATCTAACTAATTTCTGACTTAATAAAGACTAAAATTTTATTTAATTTCTTTTTTTTTTTTGTTCATGGAAAAGTCATAAGTCTAAATTGAACATCGCCCTCAAAACTTAAATAGAGTAAAACAAATTAAAAATATCAAAGAAGCTAACTTAGTCAATGCCGATGTTTATATACCCTTCCAGATTTTATATCAAATACTATCACATTGGTAAATTTCATGGGAATACTCAAATTTTTGCATGATATGGTAGTCCGATCCCGATGATTTTCATACTTTATCTTACCCGGGTAATAAAAAGCCACCAAAAAAAATTTCATCCCGGTAGCTCTTAAGATGGCTGAGTAATACGCATACGCACAGACGGACAGACGGACATGGCTATATCGACTCAGCTTCTCATGCTGATCAAGAATATATGTATATATGTATGTACTTTATGGGGTCAGAAACGTCTCCTTCTGTGCGTTACAAACATCTGACCAATTATATAATACCCTCTGCAAGGGTATACAAAAAAAGTCATTTGATTATTCTAAAATAAAATCATAAATACAAAAAGGTAGAAAAAAAAAGTATAAAATTCTCCTTTTTATTGTGGGTTGTAATAGTTGGGTGAATATTTTTAATATATACTTAATCAGCTTAGTGTAAATATATGTTTGAAATGAATTAATGAAAAAATATACTTAATCAGCTTAGAGCGTTAATAGTTAGTAAGTGAGTAAGTAAGTAGAGGAGGGATAGTGAGTAATATTTAGCTTCTCTTTTGTGTAGATTCTTTGGGCTAGAAAAGATTTCAAAAGAGAAATGCAAGTAAATTGTTGAAAAGATTTTGAAATTTCTCTACTTCTTACCAATTAGAGTTGTAAAATGTATTTTGTTTTCAATTTAAAACTATTCAAATCTACATAAAACCCATATGTGAGTAATAATCATTTCAAATGAGTCAAAATTCATTCAATTCATAAGAATTCTAGAAACTAAATCAAATGAATTATGTAGAATTTCAGAAATGCGTCATCAAATATATGTAAATGCAACTTCTATACACTTTATCTATGCTGTATATGTACATATATATGTATATGTATATATATGTATCGTATATAGATTTCATTTACAATTCGCACATGTTTTCTTTTTTGGGGGGGTTTTGGATTCAGATCAAATTTAACTTTTGGGTCACACTACAAATTATGGTTTTTCCCATTAGAAATCCGAGTAATTCCCACAAGTTTTTAGGTAATATGAGAGTTACTTTCGTACTATGTATAGTGCTGTCCCCCCCATTACCTGGTTCCCCCCTCTTTGACCACTAGCATTGTGAGTGAGTAGTCAAGGCGCCGCCGTTCGTCACAGAGAGAAAGAAGAAGAAGAAAAACTTTAGTTGTCATTTATTATAAATTATTAGTCAGCTTCTTTTTTTTTGTGTTAGCTTTTTTTGTGCATAGAATAGAAGGAAGAAGAAAAGGCAAAAAGCATGAGAGAAACAAGGAGATGTGGCAGTTGCTTGCCGGCTGGGTGGCAGGGGATAAGAAGAATGCGACAAGCTAGTGAGAGTCGTCTAGAAGGAGAGTAAGAACTGTAGAGAGAGAGAAACATTTGGACTTCCATGCAAAAAGTATATCCGTGTGCGTCTGTGTGTGTGTGCGTCGACGCTGCTGCTGTTGCTGCAAGCTTTGCGTGCATATGTGTGTGTGTGTGTGTGTGTGTGTGTGTAAGTGATTTCGTCTGGCTCTGCGTCTGGGAATTTTATATGAAATATTCTAATACAAGCAAAAGCAAGTTCAAGTTCAAAATTCAAGCAACCAGCCAAACCCCTCTCCCCCTCAACGCACACACACAACACACACGGGCATTTGTATGCATTCCTCATCCCTTTTACCTGCCGATCCTTGGCTTCAACAGAGCGTGCGCGCATACACTCACTCTCTCTCTCTCTCTCATTCTCTCTTTCTGTCTGTCTGTGTCTCCCCCTCCCGGTTTACCGCACTGTGTGTTTCTACTCTCCCTGTTGCTCACTCTTTCTTTCGCTCTGGCTTTCTATGTCTGGCGTCTGCCGCCTCTCTATCTCTCTCTCTATGGCTTTGTTCTTCTCACACACACACACATACACTTAAACGTTTTTGCCAAAAATTTCGCTTAATAGTTTTTTTCTTTTTTTTTTGCGTTTTTTGTTCTGGATGTGTGTGAGCTGAAGCCGTCGGCCGCCTAATGCGCTTTTTTGTGTGTGTGTGTGTTTTTTTTTTGGCTACGTCGACGTCGCAGTTGCTGCTGCTGCGACTGCTGCGCTGCCATTAATGTCAGAGTGTTCGACTCTCTTCTTCTTTAGCACGAATTCAGTTGAGTTTCTACGCTTGCAATCATCAAACGCAATAATACACAACAAAATCAAAGAATCATATATACATATAGAAATTATAAAGAATAAGAAAATCACAAGAACAACTAGACAAAATTGTCCGGCGCCGGCGACAACAATGCTGGCATTTTTTTTTCGTGTGCCACTCTACTCTAAGGAATAAGAACTAATTAACAATCTATTCCACTTATGGCCAGCCGGAGCCTACAATGTGGAGCTGCCAACGTTGCCTCCTGCAGCAACAAGCCAAATGATAGCAGCAGCAACATCAGCAACAACAACAACAACACCTCATGCAATTGCAATATTCTACTTTATAATTAAATAAGGCTAAATAACACACAAAAAGATATAAATTTAAAATCGGTTCGGTCGGTCGTTCGGTCATTTGGTCTCTCGCGTTTCGGTCTTAGTGTGTAATAATAATTAATATATTAATAATAATAATATAACAATAATCAAAATATGATCATTATTTATGCTTCTGTGTGTGTGTGTGTGTGAGAGAGAGAGAGGGAAAAGTTCATAACTACTGCGAAATTTCTCTTTCAATATTACTAATTTTTTTTTTTTGCGTTAAAATCGAATTTCATTTTTGTTGATCTCAATTCACAAAAGAATAGAAAATGCACAAAAACTAAAATGTTATAAACAATATCAAACAGCAAAGAGGAACAAATTGTTGAATATCATGTCGTTACCTTTGACTCAGCAACAAAAAGGTGAGATGGCAACTATGCACAATTGTCGCTCTATTTTTATACATATTTTATTTTATTTTATGGAATTTTTGTTAGCGGCGAAATGCAGGCAGAGCGGGCATCTCCTGCTAACCGCATACATATGTATGTACATACGCATATACACTCCTCCCACACACAGATACACACTGCTGCATATTATATGCATGCTTAGGTGTATGTGTATAAGTATTTACTTATCTAATAGTTTTCACTTTCAATGTCGACGAAAGCTCTGCTCGCTCGCTCTCCCTCTTACTCACTCAGTCAGTTACGGTGCCGCTGCTGCGGTCTCTCCCATTCACTCGCTCACTCGCTCGCTTGCTCGCCCGCTCTCTCGCACGCTCTCCCGCTGTATTTATCTCTTTAGTTGGTTGCTCTTTGGCTCGCGATGCCGCTTATCGCATCGTGGAGCATTCATCATCACCATCAACATCATCAAACAAACATCCATGCAGGGCTGCCAACACTTCGTTGCATGAAAACAGCTAAATCAGCCTTTGAAAAAAAGCTAGAAATACAGCTTGTTTTTCTTGCAAAATAGCTAGAATTCCCGCTAGCCGCTATTTGCCAATTCCTTTGTTGCAACTTACTAGATCCAGTGGGGAAATGGCTAAATTGGCAGCACTGCATCCATGCTACGTTTCATTTTCATTTCATTTCTATTTAGTTGAAAATTTGTTGAGATTGCCAAGTCTATTCCCATTCGTTTCCTCTTTACCCTTTTTGTGTTTTTTGCAATTCCTTGACTTCTTCAACTTCTTGTATCGTATCATTTGTTAAATTTATGTACACTTTATACAAATATACAGTTTGTTTTTTTTTTGCACTACAAGTGTTTTTTTCTTCTTTACCAAAAAAATGTATTTTTTTTTGCCTTCAGCTAGTTATTATGATAAATCGTGATGCGTTTGCTGTTTTCACTTTGCTGTGCTGGATTTTGCACTCGTTTTAGGTAATTTCTTGTTGTTGTTGTCTTTGTGCCTCATTAAAGTGCTAATTGTTGTCTTGATAGTTTTTATACCCTATACGTATAAGTAATACACATTGAGTCGCATCGAAAGTGTCTACAACAACTACCATACATGAAATTGTTTCATTATCTGGTCTTAAAATATATAATTTTGGCTTTTTATCATCATAGTTGATTGATGGAACTTGTCATGACTCTAAGTCAATTGGCTATATACAAAAAAGGGTTAAACTAATCGGAGTAACTGATCTGTAGAGTATCTGTTGAGTCGTGTTAAGATACTTCTATTTCTGGGCAATAAAGTTTTTGTTTGTTTTTGATTTACTTTTTCTTTTTTTACTTTTCTTCTTGCATGTATTTTGTTTGTTTGTTTTTTTTATTTTGAAAATTTTTTAATTTAATTTTTGTTGTGTGTGACATAGAAAACGCTTGAATGCTTCGTCGTATTCGTCGCCGCCGTGGTTGACATTCTAAAATGCATTTGTTAACAAATTTTAAACAATAAAAAAAGCAAAAGAAAACAAAAAAAAAATTGTTTAATATATGCAAAATGAATTTTGCATATGGTGGCAAAATGAAAAAAAAAACGAACAACAACAATGGAAAATAATTATAAAATGAAATGGTTGAACATTTTTATTTGTATGTTACTTAAGCTCAGTTGGTAATTTCTTAAGAGAATTTCAATATATAATCTAATCTAATGTTTTATTTAATCGTCTTTCTATTTGCAGTTAAATAATAATTAAGTGCATTTAGTCAAACAAGCAACAACAACAACAACAACAACAACAAATAAGATCATCATCTACTAAGAAGTATTGGAATAGAAAACCAAACCACAACAACAACAACAACAATCTCTCATATTATTTTCACCCATATTGGCAATTGAAAGCCGTCAAAATACGCAAAAAGGTGACCACTAAAAAAGCCAGCGTTGTTATAGTTGAGGACGACGACGATTTGAACAACAATAATCACCATAACAACGAGAACAACGAGAACAACGCTAGGCAGACAACAACAACAACAACAGCAACAACAACATCGTCATTATCATCATCGTCTATAGAAGAATCTTTTGAAGCAACACCAACAACAACAACAGACAAACCGAAATCATCATTAACTAGTGCAAGATCTTTGCCAGCATCTCCATTGCGGTCGTCTTCCCCTTTATTGTCGTCGTCGACGCCTTCTGCTGTTACCACAACAACACCAACAACAACAACAACAACAACTGCACACAAAATGGATGAGACACAGCATTTCTGTTTGCGCTGGAACAACTACCAGAGCAGCATCACCTCAGCATTTGAGAATTTACGAGACGATGAGGACTTCGTTGATGTGACATTAGCCTGTGAAGGTCGCAGCATAAAGGCACATCGTGTTGTCCTCTCCGCCTGTAGTCCATATTTCCGTGATCTCTTGAAGGTAAGACATGAATACAATATCATTTTCTGACACACATATTGAAGTTTAGAGGCTTCCATCTTAAAGGGCTAGAGGCATCAAATGTTGGTACATACATACAGCTGTGTTCACGAAAATAGCAGTGCAGTAGATGCTAACAAAGATTCGAAAATTTTTCACAAATTCCTTTTGAAAGTTTCAATTTTTTGACTTTGTTTTGGTAAAATGGAATATAGAGATAAGAAACACAAAAAAGTGCCGTTAATTGCACTATTTTTTAGTGCATTTTCCGAGCTTTTGCGTTGTTGCACACTAATTTCCCTGTTCACAAAAATAGCAGTGCCACGTTTAGTTGCGGAAAAATTCAATAAAAAGTGTAAAAAATTCGTCAATAGTAAGTTTAATTTATTAGATAATTAATCTTAAATGTTATTTGTATTAGTATACACTAATTTAATGCTATAATTTTGATGTTAGTGGGTAGGGGCACGCATTGTTCGAGTGAGAAGAGGGAGTGGATCCTAAAACTTAGGAAACAAGGTAAAACCTATAAAGAAATCCAAAATTTAGTTGGATGTTCAGCAAAGATGATCTCTAATGCCGTAAACTACCACTTGAAACCCGAAAATCGCGGTGGGAAACGTGCAACGACGACCTCAGATGACCGGCGCATTGCTAGATACAGCAGATGCAATCCGTTTGCATCATCCAATTTAATCAAACAAGATCTAAACCTGTCAGTAAGCGATGTCACTGTTCGGCGTAGACTCCTAGAACAAAAGTTGAGCGCGCGAAGTCCAAGGAAAGTCCCACTATTGACTTCGAAGCATGTCAAAGCACGTTTGGATTTCGCCAAAACCCATATGAATTGGCCCATTACAAAGTGGCGTAATATTCTCTGGACAGATGAGAGTAAAATAGTCTTGTTTGGTGGAGCAGGGTCTAGACAATATGTACGTCGCCCCGAAAATACGGAATACCACCCAAATCATACGCTAAAAACAGTTAAGCACGGTGGCTTAAAAATCATGATTTGGGCCTGTTTTTCATATAGCGGAGTTGGTCCAATCCATAAGATTGATGGCATTATGGATCGAAATGTCTACGTCAACATAATGGAAAACGTTATGCTTCCATATGCTACATGGAATATGCCCATTATTTGGACGTTCCAGCAAGATAACGATCCAAAACACACGAGCAAGCTCGCTAAGGACTGGTTTCAATCAGAAGGGATCGACGTAATGCAATGGCCAGCTCAGTCGCCGGACTTGAACCCCATTGAAAACTTGTGGGGCGACATTAAGCGAAGCGTCGCAAAAAAAAAACCGTCCAATAGAACTCAACTTTGGGAAGTTATCCAAGAAGCATGGCAGCACATCCCAGTTAAGCGTTGCCAGGACTTGGTGGACTCGATGCCGCGCCGGTGCCAAGCCGTTATGGCCAATAAAGGATTTACAACTAAATATTAAGTCATACTATTGAAAAATTATCTCAACTTGAAGTTTTACAAAATTTGGAATAGACATATTTTAATTTTTAGTTGACACTGCTATTTTAATGAACAGCCCAAAAAGTTCCTTTTTCACTATCTTGCTGATTTCTGAAAATCGCGTAGTTTTTTTTCAACCCAAAATGATATTAATTTTGTGATACATAAATATAAATTGCGAATGTGTAAAAGATTGGTGCATTTACGGTCTTTTTAATATGATTGATCAACTTTGAAGTCAAAGCTTAAGGGCACTGCTATTTTCGTGAACACAGCTGTATGTCCGTCTGGTTTCTGATTAACCCACAAAAATCTGTCAATTTTGTTTATAATATCAATGTTATAGCCATAGTGTTAAGATTATAATGATTGGCTAACTAAAATCTATCTATTTACCAATTTTCATGAAAATCTGCTGCTAAGTAGTCGTTACATGTAGAGGTATACACCATAAGAAAGGGGCGTAAATTGCAAATTTGTGTAGGCAGCGTTTTGCTTAGTTAATTGGTAATGTACATAAATGAATATATATATTTTATGTGATTGTCGTGTGGTATTATTACAATATTGTAATACCCTCTGCAAGGGCATGCAAACACAAACACACACACACACACAGAGACACACACACAGAGACACACAAAAGAGAGACAGAAAGAAAACTGTGTTGCAGGGGGGACCAGTTTTTGGTTTTTTGTTTTAGTAGTCCTTAAACTTGTTCACCCTGAAAACTGACTATGAAAGATCATGGCGTTGTTGCATCTTTGCTCAGTCTCTAGTGCTGCTCCATCTCCCCTCCCCTTTCCCCCCATTGGCGGCTGCTCCCTCTTGATCTGTCTCTGTGTGTGCGTTTTGCAATTGAATTCTTTGTTGGGTTTTTTTTTTTATTAACTTGACCTACTTACACTTGGTTTTACTACCATCTCCTCCATCGTCATCATCATCTGCACATGTGGTGCAGCAGCAGCAGCCGCCTCAGAGACGCAGTTTTCGTTTTCGTTTGCAAAATTCGTTGAGGCGATTTCCTGTTTATCCAAGTACAGCAGGTGCAGGTCCCCATAGATAGATCTCTCTCTTTCTCTTATACTTACTCCCATTCTATGTCTGTCTGTGTCTCAGTCTCTGTTTATCTAGCTGTCTCGTTTGGTGCTTTATATTCTGCTTCTTTTTCGTTTTTTGGCAAAACTAATTAATAAAATGCATAGTGAAGGGTAAGAATGAGGTTAGGTTTGGGGGAGAGAGGATAGCGAAAAAAGTTGTTTTGCTTTTTTTTTCGGCTTTCGTAAATATGACGATGGCTTTTTGCAAAAGTAAAGAAAAAGTTTGAGAATTGGAGGTTCTTCTTTTTTTGCGATTGCGTTTGTTCTGTTTGCATTTTAATTTATTTAGTTGCAAAAAAGGGGAACAAGAACAACAACAACAACAACAAAAGACTGAAAGACAGACTGACTGAAAGGCTGAGAGACTAAGAGACAGAGAGAAAGACAGACACAAGCACGGCAAATGTCAGCAGAGGCAACAAGAATGGATGGAACAAGGGCAACTAAAGGCAACGGAAGGAAGTTAGGAAATAAGGACCGGAAGGAAAAAAGGAAGGAAGGACGGAAGGAAGGAAGTTGTGTGTGTACAGTCATGTAATAATTTTCAGCCTAGAAAATTCCCTACAATTTGTTATGGCGTATATTAGACCGACCACCGGGACAAGTTAAAATGGCTAAACAGTTTTGCCACAAAACCAACTTGCACTTGGTTTACCTCTCTGCATCCCCTCCCCTCCATCCCCACTACACTGCTGCACCTTTAACCTTTCCGGCGCACACTCTTTGCCCCTTCGTCTATGTGATTGATTTGTGTGGCCCGATCATGCAAGGATGGCTAGGGCCAGTATAAAAAGACCCAAAAAAGGGTGTCATTTCGGTCATTACTAATTCCTTAAGCAAATGTTCTGCAACAAACAAACAACAAAAAGTTTAACGTACTAATGCAGCACGGCGTAAAGCCGTTCACATGTCCAGGGCTGCATTTGGCAGACAGTGCAGGAATTCAAGGTGTATCAAAATTAAAAAATTATGTGAAAAAATTCCTTATCCTTTAAAATTAAAATAGGAAATATAAAAGAAATTCATAAAAATGTAAAAGAAGTAGATATTTTCCAAACTGAACAATCAGATTAGATAGAGCAGGATGAGATGTACAAGTTGAGCTCTCCTGGGGCGCAAAAAGGTCCTGTTGCAACATTTTTCCTCTAGCTAGATCCTGTCCTGACTGATTGGCTGGTTCACCTCGGCTTGGCGTTTCGGTATTATTATTATTCTATTTTTGTTTTGTTTTTTTTTTTTCTTTTTTTTACCCTTGCAAAAAGGGTATATTAGTTTTGGTCAGAAGTGTGCAACGCATAGAAGGAAGCATATAAAGTATATATATTCTTGATCAGCACGACGAGGCGAGTTCAAATAGACATGTCCGTCCGTCTGGATCGACGCGAACTCCTCCTAGACCGTTAGAAACTTTGCAAGTAGGCTTGTATATACTGCAGGGGTTGTATATCTCGAATTCAGCCGGATCGGACCACTATATCATATAGCTCCCGTACAAACGTCAAAGTCACGAACAGTGACTTTTCTCAATAACTTCGTTATTTTCTGAGCTATAGTCATGAAATTTTTTGGTGAGTTTATTGCACCTATAAACAACTGTGATCGAAATCGGGTGACTTTATCATATAGCTCCCATAGGAACAATCGGTGGAAAACAGTGACTTTCATCAGAAAGTTGGTTGTATCCTATGCTAAGATTGAAGGCCGTTCGTTCGCAAACATTACTCTTTTTCGATAAAACAGTTGGCTTAGATAGAAGAGTTACTAAAAAACTTGTAAGGGTATACAAACTTTGACGCAGGCGAAGTTAGCCTCGGCCCTCTGGTTTCTTTATATTTTTTATTTTTGCTCTCTCTTTTAGTTTTATTATGACATTAAAATTATGTGAGTCGTCGAGAAAAACTTCTTTTCTGCCTGCCTGCATTGAAAATATTTGCACGCAATTGCGGTTTTCTTTTTCTTTTTGTTGTTGTTGTTGTCGAGTATAAAACAAGCAAATATGGATGCAATAATGGCAGGGAGGAGGAGGAGGAGGAGGGTGCTGTGGGTGGTTTTGGGGCCTTTTTTTAGAGTCGCAGTTGGAGTTAAAGTTTTTGGATGTTCGCAACAACGTTTGCCATTTGCATTGTTCGAGCTCTGGCATTGCAGCAGAAATTATATAAATTATACAAAATAAAAACGAAGAAGAGGAAAAGAAGAAGAAGGAGGCAGAAACTATGAGAAAAACTTCTCATTTCTTCATTGGCTCCTAGGTCGTTCTAGGCAGTTCTCGTTTGGTTGTCGTCTCCGCTTCCCTCTCTCTCAGACGGCCTTTAGTCAGGTCTGTCTGTCTATCTGTCTCTTTCTCGACATGATTTGTTAACATGATAGAAAACTTTGTTTCATTATTTTCCATTGTTGTTGTTGTTGTTGTTGTTGGTGGTGGTGGTGTTTTTTTTTTTTGGGGCGGTAATGCAGTAAACTTTGAGTTGTCAGTAAATGGCAATTAAAGGCAAGTTGCCATCCCCTTTTGACTCCTGCCATTAGAAGACGATTACGCAATGGGGTAACCTCCAAATATTAACAAACCCCTCAGTTCCACTCTCTTTCACCGTCTTTCTTCAATCTTGCAACATGTCAAGTTGTTGTAAGCTTACGGGCAAAGTTTTTGCTCTCTTTCTCGTTGCCATTTCCATTCTCCATTCTCCATTTCCATAAGACGTTCAGACAGAGCAAAGCGGGAAAAAGTCATCATTTAATTTGTTAAAAAGGCCAACTAAATGCCTAGGACAAGCAGCAAAATGCAATACAATACAAATTTGCCTTCTCTTTTAGCAATCGACTCAGAACCAACACACCCTCCCCCTCCACCAACCAATCTTCAAGATATAATTATATACCAAGAAATTAGTATACAAAATGTAAGAAAAAAAACCCGAAACTTTGTTGGCAATGCAACAAAAAAGATGTATAATACAAAATGAAAGAGAACGGCAAAAAGGAAACAAAAAAAACAACTTTTTTTTGTTGAAATTCAATTTGAAATATACAGCCAAGACAAAGCTGGAACATTGGCCTCTCTGAGGGTGGTGGAAGGGGGGTGCGCTACAGTGGACACTGGGGCACAAAGTGGACCAAGTCCAACAACAATAGGAGACAAAGAGAGAGACAGAGAGAGAGAGAAGGGGAAGGGGAACTTGGGCGCCATCGCTGCTGCGCCTATGCATAAATATTTAATTAACTGCAGCGCATTATTTTAATTAGGTGTAAAAACTGCAAGAAAAAGAAAAGTAGGCAGTAGTCAGAGGCAAACAAAATGGCAAAAAACGGCAACAGCAACGAAAATGGGTTGCTAAAGAAGGAGGAGGAGAACAACAAGTACAAGGGGAATCGAAAGACGAGGGGGCGAGGGTTAATGCGAGTTGAAAAACAAAAATGAAAACAATATATATATCTTTGTTTTTTTTTTGTTTCTTGCTCTCTACTCTTATTATCCCCCACCACCATCAGGCCATTCATGTAACTGTCAGTTGCAAAATTGCCACGCCTTGTTTTACAATTTGGCACCCACTTAAGTTGGCAAAGTGTTGCTCATTTAGTTTAGGCACAGAAACAGAGAGGGCGAGCGAAAGGAAGGGGGAGGTAGATGATGCAGACAATACAAGAGAGAGGGCAGAAGGCAACTGCACACTAAGCGCAGTTAACACTTAAGAAACAGCAAGTTAATTGCAACAAAAGGTGGCATAAATCTAAAATGAGACAGTTGCAACTCTGTAACTACTGTTTAGTGCCACAAACTAGGCATAAGTTTACTTAAAAACTTTGATAAACGATATGCGAATCCAGTATAATTAGAATTACTTGGCTTGGTGCTTAAAGTAATGGTTTGTGTTTTAATTACTTGTAGGTAGCCCAATTTTAAGAATTATAATTGCAAGTTTTAAAACAATAAGGGACCTTATTGCAATTTCCTTGCTTTTCAAAGTAATGCTTTTATGGACATCATATAATAATATAATTAAGTAATTTTATAACTTAAATTCCATATGTACCGCGTATATGGTATTTGCTTTTCTCCATTCGGCACTCTATATTAATGAAGTACAAAGTAATTGAGTTCTTTAGTTAATTCAAGGTACTTTAAATAATAAGTTAATTGAAATGCCAAGTTGTAATTAATTGAGCTTAAAGCATTTTGCAGATATTGCAAGTAATGGTTTGCAGATAATTGAAATACCAGTAGTAGTTATTAAAGCTTAGAGCCTCTTCCATATAAACTTCTATTACTGACCTATAGTTTATTTTCAAAACCAAGTATATATATATATACATATATATATACATATATCACCATTTATATTTCTCTTTATGTTAAAATAGTATTTCATTTGTCCAAAACCTTTTCTACAGAATTGTGGACAAAAAGTAAATGGTAGACCAAAATAAATTATTGACTTTTGTCTTTGCAATTGTTTCTGTTATTTTTGGATTGCTCCACCTTTAGGTGATTTTGGTACATACATGGATATATATATATCTGCTTATATATGTAGTGATCGTGTGTGTGTGTGTGCTTTTTTTTGTTGGCGTATTGACCTCAATTTCGCAATCTGCTATACGCAGACAGCGGAGACTGAAGACGGAGGCAACGGCGGAGACGGCGACAATACACAACGCTAACTCAATTGCAAATATCCAGATGTGTTTCTTTGTGTGTTGTGAGAGTGTGTGTGTGTGTCTGTATGTGTGTGTATAAATAATGAAGTAAATAAGACAAACAGGATGAGATGTTGCAGCCAGCAACACAAAAAAAAGAGACGCTGTGAGACGCTTGACCTAATTTCTAGCAGTAGCAGAAAGCAGCGCCCTTTGTTGGAGTTCCACTTGATAAGTGAAATTTACTGCATCGGCACAGATACACAAAATCCACACACACACACACACACACACATATATATATATATATATATACATATATATAGATACAAATACACGCACACATGCGCATTAGTTGGTTGCCCATAAAACTGGAATGCGAATCCGAATGCGAATGCGTTGATGGCCCTGAACAACAACTCGGTGTGTCTGTATGTGAGTGTGTGGTGTGTATGCCAAACGAGGGGGAACCTAAGGGGGGGCGGGCCTCTGCTACAGGGTGCAGTTGTAGTAAAGAAGAGAAAACAAAGCGAAAGCAACAAAAATAAACTGCATGACGCGTCCGAATGACAACTTCAAATCGCTCTACAGAGTTGCAAACACACACCACACATACATACATACATACATATATGTATATAGTAAATATATATATATATATATATATTCTGTTGACATTTAAGCGACAATTGAAGGTTGTCTGTGGCAGAGAGCGTAGCCATAATGATAATTGCTCGAACAAACAGAACATCAGAGTCTAATCATATAGGCAAACTTGAAAAATGAAAATGAAACTGAAACTTGCACAATGCAGTGCACAAGTGCAATAAATGTTTTACTGTGACTCACTTCTCATTTGCTATGGTTTTTTTCCCCTCTTTTTTTCATTTTATGTAGAGCACACCCTGTAAACACCCTGTCATATTGCTGCAAGATGTCAATTTCATGGATCTGCATTCTCTAGTTGAGTTCATCTATCATGGCGAAGTAAATGTGCATCAAAAGTCATTGCAATCGTTTCTCAAGACAGCCGAAGTATTGCGGGTTTCGGGTCTAACACAACAACAGGCTGAGGATACCCATAGCGTAAGTATTCAGGATCGATGTGCCTAAGAGTTTTGAAAATACAATATCATATCATTCATTGGACAGCATTTGGCTCAAATACAGAATCTGGCCAATGCCAATGCCAGCGCCGCTGCCGTTGCTGCGGCTGCTGGTCTACGTGGCTCACACAATTCCCATCCACATCATGTACTGCACGATGATGGCGGATCAACGCTATTTAGCAGCCGAACTGGTTCAGCCAATTCACCGCCACCACCGCCGCCACAAATGCACATTAATAACCAAATATTGAAACGTATGGCCATGATGCATCGCAGTAATACAGCAGCCGCCGCTGCTGAGGAACAACAATCGCATGCATTGAAACGATTGCGCAGCTCCGATAATGGTCTACCATCGAGCAATCAAAATAGTCCCGATCTGCCATCATTGCATGCAAGAAGCGCCTCGCCCCAATTGACACCGGCCGATTTTAGTACGATCAAGCACCACAATAATAATAATACACCGCCGCTCAAGGAAGAGAAACGTAAGTATAGAATCAACTACTGAATCAACTCTTTTATAATTGAAAAAATCAAATTGAAATTGGTTATTGTTTTTTGCTTTTCGCTTTAGGAAATGGACCCACTGGCAATGGTAATGGCAACACTGGCAACTCTGGCTCAGCCAATGGCAATGGCATCTCGATTAGCGATAAACTTGGCAGTCTGACACCATCACCGTTGGCCCGTGCCGCCGGTGCCGAAGATGTTAAATCCGAGCCAATGGAATTGGTTTGCTCCAACAATAATGCAAATGCCAATGATGAGCATAGTAATGATTCAACTGGTGAACACGATGCCAATCGTTCCAGCAGCGGAGACGGCGGCAAGGGTTCGCTAAGGTTAGTTACCCACTAAAATTGAAATGATATACCTACAAATATATATCCTCTGTATGGTTTATTATAGCTCTGGCAACGATGATCAGGAAATTGGCGATAGTCTAACCTCACATCATGCCGCCCAGCCGTTTATAATGTCGCCAGCTGAGAATAAAATGTTTCAGACAGCCGCCTTTAACTTCCCCATTGGCAATCTCGAACATCCTCTGCTCAGTAAGTACAGAACAATCAGTAATCCTTGCCCACTTTCTTCCACCCCGCCCCCACTAATCGAATCGATTGACTCTCTCTCCTTCCATTTAGGTCTCAACTCGCAATTGCAGCAATCCGGTGATCTGGCCGTCTCTCCACAAGGTGAGTCCAAGCTTTTTCCCTTTCTATGAAAAACTTATATTTACTCCTATTTTATTTCGCTCTATTTGCGCTCAAAAGCTCATTATTACATTTTTTACATCAAATGCAAATACCAAATATAAAAAAAAATAAAAAAAAAACAAAAAAAAAATACCCCTCTCTCCCCTTCCCCTCGAAAAAGAAGAAAAAAATAAAAGTAATAAAAAAAAAGAAAGAAAAAAGTCTATAAGAAAAGAGAAAAAAAGAAGAAAAATTCAAAATGTCGTTTTTACAACTTGTATAATTTTGGTTTTTTTTTTCAAATCGATTTAATTTTTTTTATTTTTTTTGTTTTTTTTTGTTTTCTTAACTCACTTTACACACACACACACACCAAACACATACATACATACATTGATTCCCATGCATATGTATGTATTTGTGTGTCCCAATTACAATTTGATTTAACTTTTGATTTATTTACCTAAAAGAAAAGAAAAGAAATAGAAAAAAAAGGCCTAGGGCTTGTTACCAACAACAACAACTGATTTTTTTTAAGCTTTGGGCCAAGACACACGTGCAGAATCGAAACACAAAAGAAAAAAGAATAAGAAAAGATTAATTTATTTAATTGAATTCACTTTGTAATTATGTTTTCGTCAATTATTTATTTGTTTTTTTTTTTTTTTGTCAAAGTTCAAACCGTAAATCATTAGATTTTATTTGTTTTAGCATATAAATTTCTTTCTTGTTTGATTGTTTCGATGGTAAATAATTTATAATTTCTTTCGGTCAACATGTAAAAATAAAAAAAAAACCAAAAAAAAAAGAAAAAGTAAAGAAATTCCCCTCACAAATAATTATAAAACTACAAAAAAAAAAAATATTATGTATAACAAAACGCCATGCTGATGATATTTTTCTATTCTGATGTTGATCAAAAAAAAAAAAAAGACAAAATGATCAAGATGACGATGATGAAGAAGAAGAAGAGTACACATTTGATTTAGTTTACAGAAAAAAAATAGTTGCCCAATTGAAACTTCCCGCCCCCAAACCCCCAAACCACCATCCGTATCACCCTAACCACCTCAACCACAAGAATCTTAGCAAACAAAAACTCTGAAAGAAAATTTACATACAAAGCAAATTCGTAAAAAAAATAAACACCAAAAACATTAATAATAGAAAAAAGACACCATCAGAAATCAACATGATTAACTAATTAGGTGCACTAATGAACTTTAGTTGGAATTTGCCTAAAATAGAATGCAAACTATTCCTGGCAAAGAGTCGCTCTCTCTCTCTCTCTCTCTCTCTCAAAAAAGTATAGCATAGTTTTTAGGGCAAATTCGAATTGATGCAAGCAAAACTAAGAGAATCAACAAAGAAATAGTGCAAATTTGTGAGAAATAGTAAACAAAAAAACTATGTCTGTCTGCAAAATTGAAAAATACTTTCCAAAAATTATTCAAAAAGTAATTAACTAAAATGAAGCAGCAAAAGGAAAAGGATATATATAGAAATATAATTGAATGTAAACCCATTTTAAAGGCATTTCACTATTTTATGTTGAGAGAAGGGTATACAAAATTCGTTCTGAAGTTGTTTTCCTTTGTAATTTGCTGCAACAATTGATTTCAGTTTTTTGTTTTTCTCGTATGTCGTATTTTCTATGTGTATGTAATTGATATTGTTATGCTGCGGTTAGGCCGCAACAATTTTGATCCCTCTCCACCCACCCAACCACCCAACCACCGCCCCACCGCATCCTAAACAAAATGCAGGCGGCAACAGACATTTGCCCAGCGGCTTTGCGGTTTTTGGTGTGTGTTTTGTTTTTAGTTTAGTTCGTTGTGTGAGTGTTTTTTTTGTTTGTTTTGTTTTGTTTTGTTCTTTGGTTTAGAACTGAGAATTTGCTTTGTATTTTCGTTCGTTTGTTTGGGTTTTTTCGGTTTTTAAATTGAAATCAAAAGCCCACAAATTAGGCGTGAGAAACTTAGAAAAATGAAAAAAATATGCAAAATATATATTTTCCTTGTATGTATTTGTAATATTCATTTGATTTATTTGCCTTGTTGCTGCCTCGCGCCAAAATGCTCCTAACGCTCCGCTGCGCCGCCCCTCCCCCCCGCACCCCAGCCCCGCAAACGTTCAGCAGACCCTCTACACCCCTCCAGCTCTAGCTAGCTTGCTCCGCGCCATTTTGAGATCCCTTTCTTCCCCTCCCCCCAAATGCTCTCTGTTTTTTGTTTGTTTTCGTTAATTTTTGTGTGTGCTAATTTTATATTTGTGAAAAAAGAAGAATGGCAAAGCCTAACCCCCACCTATACACACTTACACACACTTACACACGCACACACACATAAATTTCTATATATATATAATGTTATTCGTTAGGTTTAGTCATCAATTTGAAATGTATGCAAATACTTTTTGCCTCACTGTGTGTGAGATTGAAATTCACTTTTGGTTAACTATTCAAATGATTCATTTAATACTTTGTGTGTAAATGTGTGTGTCTCTGTGTGTGTGTGTATTTATTTACTTTCTGCTAATAATTGTGTGTGTGTTTCTTTATTGTGCTCAATATCATTTTTAGTACTAATTCGAATATTTTGTCAAACATTTTCTTTACGCATTTGCGTGTATTTTGATTTGAGTTTCGCTGAAACCTTTTACTTTCACCCACTTAATGCGGCGGCCTTCCATCACCAGCAACTGTCAGGGACGATCAACCAATTAAAGTTTTCATTTTTCCTGCCCCAAATCCAAAAACAAATCAAAAATCTTACGAAACAAACCAAAAACTAAAACTAAATTCCAAAAGTCAAACAGACAAATGAACCGAACAATTTGTTAATGTATTGCATTGCATTTGACCCATCAATATATATATATATATACATATATATTTGTTATACATATACATATATACAATATCCATAAATGTATATTATGTGTGTTGAAATTTTCTAAAAATTTTGTTATATATTTTTGTTTGATTTGACTTTTTTGTTTGTTTGCGTCTGAAAGGAGTTTTGACGTCAATTGTTTGCCCCTGAGTGACCACAGCCCAAACCAAATCTCTTGACCTAATGAACAAATTGTAGATTATATTGGTTGGACAAAACCTACAAAGATAAACGAAGAAAACAATCAAATGAATTGTTTGTTGTTAATTCTTTTACATTTTGTTTTCTGAATGAAATTCAAATTTTATTCGTTTCGTTTGTGTGCAAAATTTTTGTAAGAAAATACACGCCACCCACCCATATACACACACACCCACACACACACACAGAGAGAAGACAAATACAAAGAATCAAATAAGGGCCGCCCCTTTTCCAACCACACCCCTCTCCCCTCCATTATGCCCCCCTTTCAGTTTGTCGTGACCCTTGAAAATTGAATGAAAGTTGCAAGAAAATAAATTTGAACAGCACAGAAAAAAATAAAATTGGCATTTGTATACATAAAATTATAAAACAAAAAAGGAAAACTATTATACATACATACAAAACATACATACATACATACCCTTACATAAAATACATATATGCTTAGAGATATATGTAAGCAAAAGATTATCAACAACAACAACAACAGCAGCAAAAACAAAATTCAAACAAAATGAACTGTGAAACGCGTGAAATATTACACATACTCTACATACATCCTCTCTCTCTCTCTCTCACACACACACACACACACACTCACTCACTCTCTATCTCTCTCTCGCTCTGTCTCTCTCTACCTCTCACTCACTCTGTCGCTCGCGAGTTTTGCGGCAAAATCGAGAAAAAAACAGAAAAACCAACCCAAAAAAAAAAGCACAAACGCCCACCATGTCCACGCCTACACAGAAACGTACATACAATATGCCACTACACACACACACACACACACACGCATACATACACAAAGGTCTTGGCCCCACACACACACACACTTACGCATATGGAGAAAACTGAAACACACACACACAAGAAACAAATCAAATCAAATCAAATCAATTGAAACGAAATACACACACACAAAAGACAAGGCGCTCTCTTAGACAATACATCATAACTAATAAGTTAACTCACACTCACAACACTCGCTCTCACACACACACACACACACTATCACACCCCACACATACACATACAATCTATCAATTCTATTTGCTCGAATATTAACCCCTTTTTTATAATGCTAACTATTATGAAAATATTCTCTGTGTTTTTTCGTTAATTTTTGTTTTTTGTTTTTTTTTTTTTTTACTACTAATACAATTAATGCTACGGCCACGCCCCCCCAAAAAAAACCAACCCCCCAGCCCACACCCTCCACTAGCCTCTCACCAACCTTCAGAGAAAGAAAAAAAAAACAGTATACAAAATTAAAAACAAATTACCTTAAGCAAAATTATTCCTCTTTTAGACATAAGAAATTTAAGCTTTACAACAAACAAATACAACAACAAACACAACAACAAAAATAATAAGAAAATTCAACAAGGCCTTAAATAAATACAAATTTTTTTGTTGCTTCTCGCTCTACACACACACACACACACACACACACACAGAGACAAAGACACACACTCACAAACACAAACTAAACTAAACTTTTCTCCAAGAACAACAAGCATAGAAAAGAACACACACAAAGACACACACACACACACACACATATATATATATACAATTGGCTTAATTTTAAGTTGATGTAATTGGTAAAAACAAAAACAAACTGTACAATTGTAAATTGTGGTCAAGAAGTTTATTTAAGTTATATTCTAAGCACACACGAAAAACAAATTTTTTCTGAATTTGAACAACAATAATTATAGCATACTTATGTGGGCCATGCAAAAACAAAAAAGAAAAAAACAAAAGTGAAACAATAAAACAAAGAAACGGCTACATTGGCATTACAACATCTTGAATTGGTTACAAAACAAAACTAAAAACTTTACCCCCCCCCCCCACCCCTCCCCCACCCACCACTCACTCACTCCCCCTACCACCCTTCCAACGCCCACACAAACGCACGGACAAACACATACAAATTGTCTTAATAAATATTAATAAAAACCAACAAAAACCGAAAACAAACCAAAACTATTAATTTGTATTTTATATCTAAGTGGATAAAAATTACTGAAATAATTAACAAAAACCAAAAGTGAAACTAAATTTTTGAATTACAACCTTCTTAACCAAACCTTACCCCCCCCTCCCCCAGAATACACACACACACACACACACACACACACACACACACAAACCCCGCTCCAATGACAAATTGTAAGAATCAAGATGTGTAGCAAAAAGTAATTGAACATAAAAAGCTGATAATGGTCAGGGTTATAAATATATATATACATAAACACACGAACAAACAAAGAGGTACACACAAAATACACGGAGAGACACAACAACAATTGCTATAAATTTGCTAAAAATTTACAAATTACAATTAATAGAATTATGGTGATGGTGTTTTTTTGTATACAAAAACCCGTACACACCCACACACACCCACACACACACACACACACAAGTAAAACAGCAAGTACAACAAAACCCAAAAAGGAAAAACCAAACAAAAACAGACCCACACACACAGACACACAACCCTAAACAAACACACAGGCGCACACACACACACACACACACTTGGCTATCTTTACTTCTTCCCAAGACGACCCCCACACCACCACCACCGCCAACCCCCCCTCTTCTCTCCAAACACTACCACACAATCCAAAAAAACAAAAAAGGAAAGAAAAAACGATACAAAATATGAAAATTATCATTTTTTTTGTTCATATTTTACAAGATTGATTAACGGTAGCGTGTGCTATAGATCACCTACACACACACACACACACACACACACACACACACACATGTATATATACGAGTGTGTGTGCGGCTGTGTGTGTGAGACTTGGAGAGAAAAATGAACATTCAAAGGAGGTCTCCCATCATTTTGATGGTAAAAGGTTTTTTTTTTTCAATTTTCCTTATTTTTTTTTTTTTTTTGCCACAACAACAATCAAAAAAGAAATAAATTTTGCTTAGCAACGAAACAAACAATTTATAGTTTACCATATTCCCCCCCCATTCCCAATCCAGTAATAAATTAATAATTCTTAATTGTTTCAAGACATTCTCCTTGCTCTCTCACTCACTCTCTCTCTATCTCCCTCCTTTTCGAATCCCAACAACTATTTGCACCAAAAAGAATTTTGTTCACATAATAAACTTATGTAAACCGCACACCTCCACCCACCACCCCCTCCCCCTCCCCAAAGAATCACACAGAAGTTTGAGCTAAGTCAAAAAGCAAGAAAAAAGAAAACCAAGAATTCTTAGGAAAATTAATATACAACAATTTTAGAGAGTACCACAACAAAAGCAAAAATAAAACCGAAAAACAAATTAAGGGAACCATCTATATAAATAAATCCAAAGTTAAATGAAATTCCACACACTTTCAAAAATACATATATAAGAGACAAAAAACAAAAAAAAAATGAAATTAAAGCAAAAAAAAAAAAAAAAACCAAAAAATTTATATATATATATAAATAAATATACCCACATATATTTGATGCAAAAAATGAAGCTAAAAACCGAAATTCGATTCAAAATTACCAAAAAAAAAAAAAAACAATAAAAAATATAAAAAAAAACTCGTTGTCCTTGGGCTAATGCGACGTTTTCTGACTTTCTTCCCCAACTTGTCGTCAGGTAAACTGACGACAAATGCAACAACTACTTTAAACATCAACAACAACTATTACTCTCTACAAACAAACAACAACAACAACAACAACAACTACTCAACAACAACAACAACAATCAATACAACAACAACAACTACTACAACAACAACAGCTATCACAAACTCCCCAAGCATCTGTGGCCTTAATCTCTCCACATTCGCAGCCAATTGCAACAACAATATTACATCAGCTGGCAGCAATGGTGGCCTCTCAGTACTCTTACCGCAACAGCATAACAACAACAACAACAACAACAGTAGCAGCAACAACAGTCAATCGCATGCGAACAACAACAACAACAATAATAGCAGTAGCAACAACAGTAGCAGCAACATCAACAATAATAATAACAACAACAACAGCAGCAGTAGCAACAACAACAACAACAACATTAGCAATAACAACAACAACAACAACAACAACAATCAAACACCAAATGGCATACTAACATGCAGCACACCAACTAGAAATTCAGCAACTGCAACCGCCCAACAACAAATGTTTGCCGCCGTCATGACTCACATGGCAGCAGCAACAGCATCAGCAGCCAATGCCTCAGCAGCAGCAGCCAGCGGCAGTGGCAACGGCAGCGTCGGCGGCGGCGGCGGCGGTGGCAATAGTAGTCCTCTAAACAATACAACAACTGGCAGTGGCAGCAGCAGCATTGCCATTCTAAATGCATCTGGTGGGGCTGGAATTGTTGGTAATAGCATACAGAATGCCACAAGCGGTGGCGATGATTTCCGTTGCAACCCATGCAACAAGAATCTATCATCACTGACACGACTCAAGCGCCATATACAGAACGTGCATATGCGTCCCACCAAGGAGCCGGTGTGCAATATCTGCAAGCGAGTGTACAGCTCATTGAATAGTCTACGCAATCATAAGAGTATCTATCATCGGAATTTGAAGCAGCCCAAACAGGAGCCCAATTCGCCGCAGCCGCAATCTGGCTACAATCATCAGCATCAGCAATTGAATCATCATTCGTTCTCATAGGGTTTCATGTATTTTGACTATCAGCAATTGCCTTTGCCACCTCCGCCACATCCGCCGCCTCCGCCACCGTCGCTCTCGTTGCCTCCAATGCGGCCTGGAATGGAAAGGAGCATGCAGATTTGATATTAGAATTGTTTGTTAAGTTTGAAAATGAAAGATTTAAAAAAGCAAAAACAAAAAATCATATAAGAAAAGTAATTAAAGAAAAAAAGAGGACAAATGGTGCTTGAAAAAAACAACAACAAAAAAAATACAACAAATACAAAAACACCCTCACAGAAATAAACAAGAGGGATAAATGAGAAATGATCTAAAAGTAAAACGATGCATAAAAATTGCAAATGATATAAGAAACATTTTTTTAGGCTAGGCCTTAAATTTAGAAAATGCCTTTTATTGTAATTTAAGTACACACACACACACACACACACAGACATACATACAGAGACTCAAACTGAGACACACACACACACACACACACCAGGATACAAAGTTTATACTTTTATTGAATTCATTTAGAAATTAGTCATTAAGAGAAAATAAATCCATATTATCCTCCCACCACGCCCTAAACCTTAAGCCCCAACATCCGCAGACAAACAGCCACGTTTTTTTTAATATATTATTTTCATTACTTTATTCATTTTGTTAAATTAATATATGTATACTCTTTCTTTTTTTTAATGCCTTATTACAGCTCTCTAAGGAATTTTTTTGTAACAATTGTAATAATATTTTTCTTTACACTAATTCCAAGCCAAAACCAAATTGAAAAGTTGATCAGATTTTCCACAATGTTTCCATTTCCGTTTCAATTCAAGTTCGTTTCAGAAATGTTGTGTGTTCCACGTTCCGCGTTCCATTTCATTGCATTCCCGGGGATGTGTTTCCATTGAGCTGTAATGAATTGGCAATTAGTTTCTTTATTTTTAGAATTTGTTAAGTTTTCCTCTTCTAATGCACACACACACACACTCAAACACACACCCCCACATGATCGATCACATGTTTGATGAAAGCCTTACATATTCATTGTATTAGGAATATAAAAAACAACTATCTTAACAAAAAAAAAAAACAAATAAAACGTATTCCTCCTTTTTAAATTGCTTAAAAAAATCCAAAAAAAAAAAAAAAAAAAGCAAACAGTAAATGGTAGTGAATTCTTCAAAATGGCTTTAATTAAATAAAATTTATATACCTAAATAAATGTAGGAGAAGATGATGATAATAATTAATAAATAATAGGAGACTCACTTTCACACACACACACACAAACACACATACATATACACATCTCTTCCTAACAATCACGCACTCTCTTTTTGCCTCTTTATCTCTCTCTCTCTCTCAGTCCCACACTTTCCCTTTGAACTTAAGACCAAGATACAGTGTTTTTTTTTATATACCTAGCTACATATATACTAGATATATATATATATATATATACATACATATATTAGTGTTAATGATGAAATCGCGAGCGACCGACCGAACGACCGACCAATTGCAAAGTTAAAAAAGAAATATGAAAAATTACAATATAGTTTTAGATTCTAAGTGAAAAATGAGAAGAAGAAGAAACAAAAACACATAAAATTATATAAGTAGGAAGCGTATAATATACACACATACACACCTACCCACACAATTAGAAACACACACACATATACATTAACATATGAAAAAGAAAACTTATTTAAATCTAAGCAAAAGAAAAGTGTGCGTGTGTGTGTTTGTTTTACTTCATAAATAAATATAAATATATATATATATTTTTTTTTACTATATTTAAATATACACACACACACACACACACACACACATATATATATATATATATATATATGTATACAGATATTCATAATAAGTCTATAGTTTTGTAAGATGTTGAAAGAGAATAAGAAGAATGTTGAACCGGATACTGTTTTTTCTTTTTTTTTTGTCATAATTTTTAAAAGAAATGAAGGATTGGATGAATTATATAAACTGTGTTCGTTAAATTTTAGATTATAGTGACACGCACATACATATACACACCAAACACACACATGCATACATACATACATACACCCATACATACATGCATTCAAACTTGCATATATATATATGTATATATATGTTTCTAATATGGAAAAACGAAATAAAAACAAAGAGAAATACATATACATATATAGAGATATATACATAAATATTTTATTTTTATTTGACAGAAATAGAAAGTAAAGACAAATTGCGGAGATACATGTCATCTATCTCTCTCTCTCTCTCTCTCTCTCACTCTCTCACTCTCTCACTCTATTTATCTCTTACTAATTGTCATTCATTACATTACATCACATTTCATCGCATCGTCCAACTCTCACATAAACTCTAAAACAATTAACAATATTGAAACTCATTAAAAATTGTTAGAAAACCATTTTCTTTCTCCATCTCTCTCTCTATCTCTCTCTCCCTCTCCCTTAACTCTCCTAATTATTTTTTGGGCTTATTTGTCGTTTTTTTTGGTAAACTATTTGTTTATGAATAATATCAGTTTGATAAGATTTATGGATGATGTGTTGTGTCTGTCTCATGTTTGTTCAATGTGTGCAAAGGCCTACAGACAGCAACAACAACAACAACAACAACCACTACAAGAACAACAACAACAGCAACAATAACAAAAAGAAAAGAACAAAATTCATTCATATCTTTGTAAACTACTTTTTCTGTTTACTTGTTTTGCTTTACCTAAACGTTCTTATTTTGACCCCCCCCCCCACATTCCCTATAACCAACACCCTGAGACCATGCCCCCCCCCCACCTCTTGCCCTTGCTCTCTGCTGTCCCCTTAAGCAGACAATTCTGTTGTAGCAAGAAAACAAAATGAAGAGCAAAAAAACAACGAGCAGATGAATTAGTGTGTGTCGCATATAATTTACATTTAAGTACAAACAATTACTAATACTAATCCCCACAACCTACTCCCACCACCCCCCCGTACCGCCCCCATCGCCAACCTCCCTATCCAAGGCTAGGCAAAAAGTCATATCAAAATTTGAGAATATGTTGCTTTTGCCTTGCTGCCAATTGTGTTAAGTATATAATATTCAACAATTACAAATGGGGACAAAAAAAACCAAAAACAAATTTCTATTTCAAAAACTAAACAAAAATTGTGTGTAAAAATTGTAATCCTCATCCGCCACCTCCATCTCCTGCTCCTCATCACCTCAAGCGCACGTTCTTATACTAGCACAAACAACAACAACATTTTCCCCCCTCTCTCTTTCTCACCATCCTCCCTCCCTACCGCCTCCGCCCTGCCCCGCCCCCTCAACAAAAAAGAAAACCATTCGCGTCACACAGGCAACGCGGTGCTGCGATTGAGTTTTTTTTTTTCCTGAAAAAAAAAGAGACACTAGTGACATTAGGAAAAAAAAAAAAAAAAATTATTCGTACTTCAAAAAATGAAAGAAAACAATAACCAAAAATAACTAAAAAAAAAAACAAGTACCAAAAAAATTTAAATAATACTAAAAAAAAAAAAAAACACAAATCAATCAGGCCAAACATGTTTCAAAATTTTGCAAAACAAATAAGAACAAATTTTAAGATTTAATTGGTTTTTCAACTTTTCAAAAACAACAAACAAAATGAAATTCGTGCAATAAATTTTTTTTATTGCACAAAACACAAAAAAAAAAACAAAAAGAAACTTTTACTGGTTTTTATACTTAAATTAACCCAAAGTAAAAAAAAAAAAAAAAAAGAAAACATCAAAAACGGAAAGAAACCAGAAAGAAAATTTCCATTTTTTGTGACGACTGCTCAAGTCAGTTCAAAAATAATATTAAAAAAAAAAAAAAAAAAACAACAAACATTTTCTATATTGCACCGAAGAAATTTTTTTCTGTTTGGCAATTATTTGCCACAAAAATTTTGTGCAAGCAAAAAACAAACAAATGTCGTCTTTCCTTTTTTAATAAGCCAAACAATAAACAAAGAGAAACAGCAACAACAACAATTTCTTCTTCCAAAATTAACCAAACAAGAAAAAGAAAGAAAAAAAAATCACAAGACAGCGAACAAACAAAAATAACATTGAGAAATTAGACATACCCAAAAAAAAAAACAACCAACATAAATGTTTTATTAATATTTTGTTTCCCTTCTAATTGACCACAAAAACCAACAAAAAAGAAACCAATCCCGCAAAAAAGCAAACCAAATTAGAAACAAAACATTCAAAATTCGAAAAACCAACTAAAACACAAAGAAAATGAGAATGAGAAAAGCAAGAAAACAGAAAAGACAATGATGGAAAAAATGAAAAATCAGCAGCGTTTTTTTATATACCTTGAATTTTACCTGACACATCTGTTTTTTTTTCTAAAGAAAAGTAAACCAATAATGTTAGCAGCAAATTTGCATTGTTTTGAGCCTGGATTTGTTAGTGTTATAAACTAAAAGCAAAATGAAACAAATACAAACAACAAACAAACAAATAAAACAAAACGAAACAAACAGAACAAAATGAAAACGACAGCCAAGACACAAACCCCATGAGACAATTACATTTACCCAAGACACAAACCACAAAAACAGACATTGCTATACTTAGCAGAGACACGAACCACATAAAACGCCCACACACACACACAGACAGAGACACACACACACAAAACGAAACGCAACAACAACAACAGAACAACAATAAAATATCAAAAACAAATTAAACAATAAAAACAAAAAAAAAAAAAATAAATAATAAAAATAAAAACCAAACAAGAAAAAAATAGTCAAATATACAGAAAAGTCACTATTGTCTCTTTTTTTCTTCTCTTCCTATATGACCGTATAGGTGGCAGCACCGGCAGCCTACTTGGCGGCGTCATAGTTGGTGCAAGTGGCAATCCTAGTAATAGCAATAGTAGCAACAACAACAACCAGAACAACAACAACCAGAACAACAACAACCAGAACAACAACAACAATCAACAACCTCAACAAGTAGAACGTTCACCACAACACCACCACCACCACCACCACCACCACCAACAACAACAACAACAACATCATTCCACACCACATAATAATAACAACAACAACAACAACAACCAGAACCAGAACCCGCAGCATCAATCAAGCGCCACCATCAAATCGAATGATCATCTACATTTAAGCAGCAGCGAACGCAGTCTATCCCGTTCATCACAATGTGCCGGAGATATGATAACCACACCCACACCCTCACCCACCTCACATGCTGCCTACCATAAGAGATCAAATGACCGGGAACGTGAACGTGAAAGGGAACGTGAATTGGATAGAGAGCGAGATCATGAGATGGAACATGGTAGTGGCCCGTCGGATACACCACCGCAGCAGCAGCAGCATCATTCACAGCAGCAGCAGCAGCAGCAACACTCCCAGCAGCAGCAGCAACAACATTCACTCACTGTGGGTCCACCACCACCGCCACCACCACATTTTGGCCAACATCCGTTATCGTTGCTACCCAGCCATCATAAGTTGCATGCCCATGCCCATGAATTGTCAGCGGCAGCAGCAGCAGCAGCCGCTGCCCATCATGCCCATGCCTTGGCACGTGCCGCCTCACCGCTAGAACACCATCATTTGCTCCATCATCGTCGTGCCTCGCTATCGCCATCGACGGGAGTCTCTAGTGTGGCCGGCGGCGGCGGTGGCCGCGGTTCGGTTGGCTCATCCCGGGCCAGCGAAGTGGCCCAGGCGAACCGTTTGCTCTTGCCATTACCCCTGAATGCCTGCCATCGTTGTGATGTATGCGGTAAATTGCTAAGCACCAAATTGACCCTCAAGCGGCATAAGGAGCAACAACATCTGCAACCGCTAAACAATGCCGTCTGCAATCTCTGTCACAAGGTATTCCGGACACTCAATTCGCTAAACAATCACAAGAGTATCTATCATCGCCGGCAGAAGAATCATCATTCGTATTTCCATCATGGAGCCGGTGTCAATGTCAATGTGGGTGGTGTTGTCGGGCAGGCAGGTAGTCCGGGCAGTCGTTTGCATCAGTCGTTGAGTTCGTTTAGTGCTGCTGCTGGTAATAGTGTTGCCGGTGGTGGGGCCAATGGCAATGCTGTGGCAGCGGCAGCTGCAGCAGCTGCTGCCGCCGCTGAGTTATTACTCTCACCAATTGTGGGGGCAGCCGCTGTGGCAGGGGGTACAGCCAGTTCGACATTACAATTGGCGGCAGCACACCAACAGCAACAGCAGCAACAACAGCAGCATCATCAGCAGCAGCAGCAGCAGCAGCAGCAACAGCAACAATCATCCTCGGGCATGGTTAAACCGTGCATTGATTTCTTATAAGATCAGCATCAATTATTGCAGCAGCTGTTCCATGTTGCATTGAACAACTCGGCGGCAGCTGCTGCAGCGGCAGCAGCAACAGCAAGAGGAGCATCTGAATCTCCGTTGGCTGCAGCGGCGGCGGCAGCAGCAGCGGCGGCTGGTGGTGGTGGTGGCGGTGGTGGTGGTGGCGGTGGTATTGGTGGCATTAGTGGTGCTGATAGGGTGGTTGGTGGCGAATATACACCCACTGTGGATCTCACACAAATGGAACAGGCAGCTGGAGTGGCTGGCTCTGGAGTTGGTTCGGGACTTTATACCCATCATTTGCCGCCACATTTAACAGCTCATACTCTAGCTCATACACATCCGCATTCACATCCGCATTCACATTCACATCCGCATTCGCATTCACATCATCATCCATATGAACGTATGAATTTATTAGACCAATAAGCGTAGCGCAAAAAAGTATGCTATTCAAAATTTGTTTGTATGAAACGAGGTAGAAACTCTCTCACACACACACACACACACACACACACAGAAGACACAAACACACACAAATCCTTGAACGATTTATTAGCCATGTTGACCATGCATATATATATATATTACTATATATGTAGATGTATATATTTTGGATCTCAACCTAGCGAAAAATTCAAAGACTTTTTCGGCAAAAGAAATGAAATAAAAAACAACAAAAAACGAAAAAAAAAAAAACATTTTTAGGCAAATGGAAAAACTGTGATTTTTTACAAAACTTGATTATAAAAACAAAATGAAAAAAAAAAAACATTAAAAATAAAAGAAACGAAAACAAAAAGTCTTTTACATATATATATGTATAAAAACAAAACAAAAAATAAAGAGAAATGGCGCATGAATCTGAGCAGGATTTACTATATACATATACATATATATATATATATACATATACGAATATTTGCATTTATATATATATGTATATATATATGTATATGCACACATACACACTTTAAATTTAAGAAACATAAGTGAAAAAAGGATACAATTTTTTTTTTTACGGCAAAGCCAAATGATAAGAATAAAAATGATAAAGAAAGTTTGTCGATTAGTGGAAATGGATAGAAGACTGTTATTCACATACCCCTTTGAGTATTATCTAACCTAACACCCCCCCTCCGCCCCTGCGCCCCTTACCCACTTCCAAAAGTACACACACAGAAACACACACACAAATACATTATGAAATTCGATTCATGATTGAGACAAACGACGATGAAAATATGAAATATGAATTGATTGTGCAATTTGCTATATATCTATATGTTTAAGATATCAGATATATATATATATATATACATATGTATCTACTATATATATGTAATGCCCCCCGCATTAAATGTAATGTGCTGAGAAAAACACCCAACTAAACTATTCTTAAAACATATTCATCTAATGAGTAGGGAAAACCACAAAAAAACAAAATTAAAACAAAACAAGAATGAATCAATGTGTAAAAACTAAAAAACAGAAAATACATTTTTTTAAACTTAAGAACTATAAATATATGTATATGTATCTGTATGTGTATATATGCATACCTAACGCAAGTGTGTGTGTAATTTTTTTTTTTTTTTTTAAATTAATTTTAATGAACTCGCTATACAAATGCAGAAATGTGACTATGACTCAGCATAAAGCATAAGCATAAATCAATGTTTTTTTAAATGTTTTTTGACCTCCTTTTTTGTGGACAATGAAGTAATGAGAGAGAAAAGGAAAAACAAATGAAGAGAAATGAAGCAGCAGAAAGTCTATGCAACATTAACTTAATTTTCATTGCTCAATTTAGTTTGTTCTATTTGTGGGAAAAAAACTTTTAAAAATATTCTAATTCTCGATTTCCTTTGCCTGGTGAAATGTTTGTTTATAAGGGGGACAAGAACTGATAGATTTTTAGGCACAAAAAGCAAACAAAATTCGAAAAAAAAAACAACAATTTAATTGTTATTTATGCATATATATATATTAATAAGATTGTCTGAAGCAATAACTGATCTAAATATACATATATAGTTATATTTATGTATGTATGCATGAATCCCCACAACAAAAACAAGAGCAAATAGAACCACAGGAAGAGCATTTAATAAACTAATTGGCTTGAAGAAAATATATATAATTGTAATGTATAATCAAAATTGTTCGTTTAGTTCTTTTTTTTTTTTGTAATATATAAATTATATAAGGGCATATGCTTTTCTTTCCATTTCAAGACTGAACAACTTTTGAAGTAGGAAGTAGGACGAAAACTGAGAGAGGGGAAAAAAAACACCAATTGTGTGCAATTTTTGTTGAAATATAATGGAGGGAGGGCCAAGTTTTTTTTTCCAAATTCCTATAAACAATTCCGTTAAGCTCTTACTAAATGAATATTGAAATCTTCTTCTAAATGAAAATGGACAATTGCAAATTAAACGGATTGAGGAAAAGCCCTCCTCACCAAAAAAATAGTAAGCAACAGAGAAAAACAAACGAATGAATGATAATGAGAGACAAGAATGAGGAATGATTTGATGGAGGGAGACTTTGTTTGATTCGCTTATTAATGGGAGATTCGGGACTGTACCAGCTTGGCGTGTGCTTGGCATAGCCTTAGTTAAACTAAACAAATCGATATAAATTGAATGGTTCGATAGAAATTAGTTAAGTAGTTGTTTTATCCCTTACTACTTACTTACCACACACTACCAAAACACAAACTGTACCAACTACAACAAAACAATGACTATTATTATGAATACTTTTTGGCAATGCTTATGTGTGCGAGTATAGTCGAATTAGAGGACCTCCTAGATCCTAGATCGGATGGATAGTGAAACGTTCACTGAAATGACTCGCCTTATTTTAAACTTTTAAACTTATGAATATATATAATATGAATATTTGTTTTCCCTTATTAGTCGTTTAATCCTTTTTTGTTTGTTTTTTATTTTGCTCTTTTACTTTTTGGCATGAAAAAAGAAACAACTAAAATAAATAAAAACAACTGAGAAAAAATTTCAAAAATTAACTAACGAAAAGTCTGAAAGAAAACAATTTGTACACATTATATATATATATATATACTTATATAGAAAATATATATATATAATTTTATATATTTTTTGATACCAAAATTTGATTTTTCATGTGTTTTTTTTTTTTTTTGTATTAATAATCTTTTTTTTCTTGATTATTATAATTAATATTATGCAATTAATTATTGTATTGTATTTTTGTTCAAGTGTAAGCCCAAAAACGAGTATACTTAAAATGTATTACAATTAAAAACAAAATAAACTAAATATAGTTATATTTTTATTATTAAATATGTTAAAAAGAACAACAACAAATGGAAAATCTGCAAAATTGAACTCGAAATTAAAGCAATTGACAATTGTATAAACTCCTTTGCCCTCTGACCCCCCCCCCAGAATCCTCTCTCCTCTCATATTCAATACTACTCTTACTTATTCTCTTACTGCATTTTTTTAGTTTATTATTTATTTCTCTTTCCTTTTATATTCTGTTCTTGCAAAAATGTGTAAATAAACTGCAAAAGAGAAATGGAGAAGTAAAAACAAACCTACATGCAAATATTATACAAAAAAAAAAAAATAAAAATAAAGAAAAACAAAAACGAAAAATGAAGAAATTAATTCAATGAATAATACTAATCAATAGAAATTTCAATTCAATAATGAAAACTAAGAAAGAACGACAAACCAATCTAAGGGAAAGAGTCAGCCGAAATGAAGAACGAAAATGAAATGAATGGGAAATAGCGAGAGAAAAAAGAAAAGAAACTTGACGCTTTTATGTGGACTAACAGTGTATTATATATGTATAACTCTATATATATATACTATGTACATGTTCGTTTCCGATCACTTTTGAATGTTGTTTAAATATATACATAATATTACTAACACACTCACCCACTCACTCACACACAGTCATACATACCTTACATCCAGAGAGAGGCATAGAAAGAGAGACAGAATGACCTAGGCGTATATCACACTATATCCTCATACACACACACACTCACACACTATTCAAATGACTATAGCACAAACTCAACTCAACTCAAATAGCAGATCTACCATATAAACCATATATATATATATATATATATATATTATACCGTATATCGGATTTGTTGTAATAGCAAACCTTAAATAGTAAGAGAGCCGTTTAACGACAAATGTTTCGTTGTTATCTCATCTTAATTTTCAATCTTATTTCTATTATATACCTAATACATACATGGCATAAATATATATAAACACTTTCATATTGGTTTATCACTCCTTTTTGTCACTCGTCACTTTTGTCCTTAACTCGTATATATATATATACAAAAATATATTTCGCAAAACAAAACAAACAGCAGAAAAAGAAAACAGAGAAATAAGTGTAAACAAAAAACAAAGCAAAAAAAACAAAAAGAAAAAAAACCAAAACAAATATAATAATAATAAAATAAAACTAAAAATGTAATAACAATTTTTCTCCATTATATTCAAATGAAACATTAGCTCCAAGCCACATTTTACCATAATTGCTTACAATCTTAATTACAATAACAATTACAATAACAAATACAATTGCAAAATACGAAAATACCAATACAAATACAATAAGTGAACCAATTCTGTGCCCAAACCCATACAAAACCTATTACAGTAACGGAAGTAACAACTAAGAACGAGTAACAGAGACGATAGCAGAAAAACTAGAATAACGAGTGTAACTAGTGATGCGTAATGAAAAGTCAGCAACAACGAGTAACTAGTAACAAATAACGAATGACTAGAAAAAGGATAAACGAAACGAAAGAAACAGTCTCACTTTCTTTACTTTCAGGGCACTGGGTGTGGGGGTTATCACATTGATTACAAGTCAGCTACAGCAGTTCAGTAACTAACAATGATATAAGCTAATCAACTAATAACACATAAGAAATAGATCCAAAAAACATCTTTAAGTTAGCTGAAAACATTTGAAAAAAAAAATAAACAATAAAAAATGCGAAAAAAAATAATAAAAAAATTAAACAGAAAACGACAAAAAAAAAAAAAAATAATAAAAAAAATGAGAAAACAGTAACCGGAAACCGGAGATGGCAGGCCACTCGCTCTCTCTCTTGCCGAACCGATCAACCAAGCAGCATATAGCATGATATAAAGACAGCAACAAAAAGAGTTGAGAATGCTTTTTGAATAATACATACATTCCCCCAAGTACATATACATATGAGAGAAATGATTCCATTGATTGGATGGATTCGCTGTCTTTATATACATACTCGTACATACCATCCATACACATTACAATATCTCAAAAAATAATAGTTGCAAGACACACAACTTACTATAAACTTAATAAGAAACAGAGAATAGAAATAGAAATAACTTGAATACGAATGAAAATCAAATCACTTTGACACCAACACACACACACACACACACACACACGCCAACACAGATACTAAACTAAAACTTAACTAACTAACTATTACAACTTAAGCAAAACTGCATTACAATAATCAAGCAACAAAGTTCTTAAACATTCGTTGCATTTGTGTTTGTTGTAAATTCGTAAACATATTTTCTGCACTCTCTCTACAACAAAAACAACAACTAAACAAACATACCAAACGAAAAAAACAAGAAAAGAAAAAAATAATGTTTTTTTTTTCCTTCGTTTTTTCGTCACTTTTTGTTGTCTTCCATTGAGTTCCTTTCTCGTTCTTTGACCCATCATGTTAGCTAAAAGGAAGAAAAAAAAATGTTTTTTAATTTGTTCTCTTCAACTTGTATATACAGAAAACAATAATTAAAAAAAAAAGAAACATAAGAAACGACAACAAACAAAAAAAAAAAAAAAAAAAAACCTAAAACTAATTGCATAATAAATATATTATATTAATTATATTCATGTAAATGTCAACTAGACAAAATCAGTAACAGAAACAAAAACAAAGGGAAACGTAAATAAAGAAACAAAAATTTTATTTCGCAAAAGAAAAAACGGAAATTGCAATATTTTCATAAAAATAATAATAAAATAGAAAACCAGAAAAGAAAAAACCAAACAAAAACGAAAGCAAACAAGAAATATGAAAAAAAAAAAAAGAAAAACAAACCATTTTTGTGTGTTATTATTTAAATAAAAATGAAATGTATATAAGTGAACAAATGAAATGTGCCGAGGATTGTTTTTTTTTTTTGCCACTGACCAAAACGGGGAGACGTTTGGTTCCTAGGCTGCTGCCTATTCGTTGCTTTCACACATTCGCTGGGGAAAGTAACGAGATGACATGATCGTTGATCTGCTCTAGATTAAGTATTGCCTTCTCTACTGATCTTGCCTCTGACCCTGCCCCCCTGACCCAGACACCAACCCCGACCCCATAAGACTTTATGCCTATGCGTCTAACTCGTTGTATCTACTCGTTGTGTGTTATTTTTTTTCAGTGTGTGTGTTTCTTGTTTTTGTTCTCCATTTTTTCTTTTTTGTTCGTTTGTTTGTTTATTTGGTTATATGGGTGTGATAAATATTTCTTTCCTTTATAAAAAAAAGGGTCCTTTTCTAATAACCACCTAACAAAAGCATACATACATGCACACATTTACATGCATACATACATATATCGCCACACACACACACACACACACACAAACTTACATGCAATGTATGTGTGTCCCTAAATGATTACAAAATTCTATTTATTTTTTTTTTGTCGTATATACCAAAAAAGTAAAACTGAACAACTGAACATTTCTTTCTCGCATTGAGTTGACTCTCTGTGTGAGAGCAGAAGAGAAGAGTTTGGTCACATTTAATAATTAATAATATAATAATGATAATGATAATTATAATAATAATAACTGCCCTCAAGATTCAAGATCGACCCAAAACCACCGACCCACCACGCCCCCAAATACCCAAAAGACCCAATGACCCCCGACCCAATTTTCCGGCCACCCATCACTATAATAAATTTAATTTTGTTCTGTATGTATTTGTATGTTATTTATTAATGTTGTTCATTTTATTTATTTATTTATTGTTTCACATCAGTTTCATCAACAGTCTACATATACATATATATATATACATACATATATGTGCATATATAGATGTATACATATATATTTATACATACATTTGATGTATAACAATATCTTATGTATGTACGTTGTTTAATTATTGTTTTTCTTTTTGTTTTTATTAAGTAATTGTATGTGCGAAAAAACAAAAAGAAAAAAAAAAACAAAATGAAGATGTTGACAAAAGAAAGAAGAAGGAGAAGAAGAAAAATATATAATAATATATCTAACCCATTTATACACATTTATGTTTAATTACTCTTTTCTTTTTTTTGTTGTCTCCTTCGTTTTTAACATACTTTTTATGTATATGTATACATTTATATACATAAGTGTATATACATGTATGTACACCAAAACCCTTTTTTATGATAATGATAATAATAAATATATACACTCATAAATCAACGCAAAAAAAGAATACACCAAAATCCAATAAAGTGAAAAATAAATATAAACAATAAATAAATAGAATATAAATTAAAAGAAAAATCTTTCAACCCCCCCCCTTAAAACCAGAACAATACAAGAAAACCTATCAAATGATCATTCGAAAATCTGATATATAATGAATATATATATATACATATATAAAAACTCAAATCAAAATGAATCAAAATCAATCCCAACAATTTACAGGAAATTCACCCAAGAAACTCTTCTCATGCCAACTCTGCGGTAAGCTCCTCTGCTCGAAAGCCTCCCTCAAGCGACACATTGCCGATAAACATGCCGTTCGTCAAGAGGAATACCGTTGTGCCATCTGTGAGCGTGTCTATTGTTCCCGTAATTCGCTAATGACGCACATTTATACCTATCACAAGTCACGACCCGGCGATAGCATGGAAATGAAAGATATTAAACTATATAATCAATTCAATTCGTCAATCTGAGACTACTCAATGCCCTTAACACTAGGGTTACACCAACACCAACACCCACACCAATCACACCAATCACACCATCATCATCATCATCATCATCATCATCCTAATCAACATCAAACGAAAGCCATGACCCTGACATCATCAACATCGAACATGACAACAAATTCAATGAAAAGTAGTATTCACAACAATAAGACAACAATTCAAGGAACACCAGCACCAACATCATTCTATGATCATATTGATGATAGGGCCTCAACGCCCACCATGCTGAATGAGCAATATCAATTGCTAATACAGCAGAGACAAATAATGACACTATATGATTATTATCTATATCAGCGTCAAACATCGTCGACAACACAGACACAAAACCAAACACCAACACCAACACAGACTCAGTTACAGTTACAGTCTCAGTCTCAGACTCAGACTCAGACTCAGACACAGACATTAGCACCCATTTTGAATCAAATGACAAATGCGAATAATGCCAATATGAATAATAATCATAGCACTTCGATAGCAACAATTGGCAATTGAAGGGGGATTAGAGAACAAAAAGAAAACAAACGAAAAGGAAACAAAATAAAAAATCAAGCATCAACTCTTGTAACTTAAAAAATTTAAAACTTAAAGCAATGCCATTATGTAGTGATACCAATTTATATATATACACATATATACTATAATTATTATTATATATTCTACGGTATACATAGAATTCTAGCCTGACTACCTAATTACATACATACCTACCTACCTACCTACCTACCAATCTACCTACATACATACCGACATTTAGGGGATAAGATTTAGTATTTTTTTGGTGTTTTTTGTATTCGTTTCGTTGTTTATTTTGTGGTTAGCTCTTTACAACACAAAATAAATATTAGAATCGATCGTTTTGTTAGATCTTACAAATTTGTAGACTTGCTGACTTTTTCACGACAACAAAACTAACAAAAAACAAAAAATAAAGGAATAAGAAAGAACTAAAAAGAGAACCTCATGCCTATGGACCATATTGATTGATTGACTGATTTGATTGATCAATATATTTTAGATTTAGACTTAGGGCTTATTCTAACTATTATTATTTTACACTGTTGTTTATGTACACTCTGTGGCCTTCTTTATACCTCATACAACGTACTTGTTAGTCAATTTTACAAAAACAAAACAAAACAAAACAAAATAAAAACAAAAAACATTCAATGCCAATGCCAACGGGAAAACAATTACTGATAACGAACGTTGCACAAAGCTGCCTTTTTCTAACAACAACAACAACAACAAAACAAAATGATGACACTCAAATTTACGTAACTTTTTTTCACTATTTTATACTAAAACTAAAACTAAACTAAATTAAACGAAACAAAAAAGACAACTTCCAAATGTGCTTTCTTCCATTAAAAAAAAAAAACAAAACATATACTATATACATTCGAAACGCCTACATACATACCATAAAAATACATGCACTACCCTTAGACTAAGACTAAGAATCATATATATTAAAGAAAATATATATACACAAATATAGTAGTTATTTAAATGATAATTATAATGATGAAATGAAGTAAGAGATGATGATGAAGATAAACATGCATCGGGTCCGACTTGTGTTTAGTGCTATAATTGTTGCCGCCAACCAACCACAATCAACACCACTTAAAGAAATAAAACAAAGCGAATTCATCTGCAACAATAACAACAACTACATCTACAACAACAATCAACCAACCAACATCAACAACACACAGAAACAATACGAGAGAGAAATCATATCAAGATTCCAATTCCAAAAACCACAACCCTGTTTCTCGCAAAATATCCCTGAAACATTTAACTATGTATCAATATCGTAACGAATTGAACCGAAGAGATGTGTGTGAGCCAACAAAAAAATAGAATACCACATCAGCTGCAACTTTACTCGAAACGGCCAATGTCATGCCATGCCAGCTACCAAGTGCCGGCCACTCGCTACTCGTCACTCGCCACTCGTTAGTCTGTCAAAGTACAAGATCACGCGCTTGCTAAAGGTTAGCCCAACAAACTAAAACCAATACAAAAAACAAAAACCAAAAAGAGATGATTTTGTAGTTAGTGCAATATTACAACCAAGCTATTCCTCTTCTCTATCATGGCCTCGTTTTTACACACACATCTGTCGAACTACTATCTCTCCCACTCTCTCTCTCTCTCTCTCTCGCTCGCTCGCTCGCTGTAGCTCTCGCTCTATCTGTCTCGCTGCCCATTACTAACCAAATATATATATATATATATACATACTATATATAACTTTTAAACGGAACTTGGTTTAGCCGCGCTAAATACACATTCTAGTACATTATAGCGTTACCTATCTTATTTCTCCCTCTATCTCTTTCTCTCTCTCTCTCTTACTCTACACCTATATTTCTGACTTACACCAATGTAAAAAGCGTTTCTATCTACCGAAATATATATATAGACATATGTTATATATATACGACATTTAGTTAAACAGAAAAACATTTGTATGTATATGCAGCTAGTTGACCAGAGAACCTTCTCAGTAACAACTATTTATCACTACTATTATATAAATACATACATATATTCTATACATACATATACATATCTGTCCCTACTTGGCGCTCTCGCCAGTCTCTTGTACTCGTATGTATTATAAAAACAGAAAAATACACCAACGAAATGATTTAAGTACTTTGCTTGTTCATGCGCCCCCAAATCACTTGCCACTACTACTATTCTATCTTTCTCTCTCTCTATCTCTCTCTCTCTCTCTGTCCCGCTCTATTAGACCACACACGCTGTAGCTATTGCTAACCATGTCATGTATAAAGAACATTTTGCGACCTGTAAGTACTACTACACACGCACACACATTCTGCATACGTACTCACACCAAAAACACGTACTTAAACTTAACTATTTAATCGCTAGTTATAACACAAATCAGCTGGCACTCGGTGCTAGCAAATTGATGATCAACAACTAGTAACTGGAGCTATAAACTATCTTCTCTTTTTTCGGTCATCGTCTGAACTCGCTAAAGGGTCTCAACTCGCTGAAATCTCTATTTATCGCTCTATCGCACTCACTCTCATATATGATGTAGTGTGTGATTTAAAGTGTTAATAACTCGACTGTAGTTATTAACACGCTATTGTATATTCTGCTTTTTGCCTAACATTGCAAGCCGCCCCCTCTCTCTCTCACTTCCCCTCTTTCTTTCTCTCTAAGCTGTCTCTATTTCCTTGAAAACACTAACTCGTTATTGTAGTTCTTGTAGCGAGCACAAGTAACGAGTTGCATATAATAAGAAACTCGTTGTAGTCAAATGAACAACAAAAAAAACGTCGAAGAATCACATTGGCATTTGTATAAAATAAAAGCACCCATCATCAAATGGATCGAAGGGTCACAATTAATGGATCTTTTCGGCCATTTCTTTTACCATAATCTTCTTTGCAGAGCTTTACCATCTGATGCTATACTACTCGTTGCGTTGTTTTGTTACCCAATAGACCACATATTGGTCTCTCTCTCTCTCTCCATCTGCATAACTATGTCCTCTATCTCTATTTTCTCTCTCTCTCTCTTTCTCTCTATTCCTCCTCTATCTTTCTTTTTAACTGTCTCATGCCTCTCTCTCTCTCTCTCAGCGTTGATTTAGCAAAAATAAAAACAAATTGTACTTGTATTGTTGTATCCTCTCTCTCTCCTCTCTATATATATATATCTATCTCTTGTCCACATTGCCTAATGCTCCTCCTGCTCTGGAGCAACTGTATAAATCAAAAATCTTAAAACTCTAAGCCTAAGTTACCCCTCCAAACTATGTATAAAGAATATATATATCTTCAATATCAGAAAAACAATAATGGATTATAAAACTATATAAAACAAAAAGAAACAAAAACCTATATAACATATAAAAAACCAATCTAAAGATAAACTAAAAAGCAACAAAAACAATAAAGTTCAAATTACTTTTTTACGTTTTTGGTAAGTTTTTGGGTCGTCATGTAGCAAAATGCAAATACCCCAAAAGAGCTGCATCATTCAAAAGAAGAAGAAGAAGAAGAAAGTAACTAACTGCAGCCGGCTTACCCATTTAACTTAAAACTTATTCATTTATCATTTGACACAATATTATTCAGCAACAGATTTATTGTTGCTTGTTTTTTTTTTTACGCCCCTTCATATTCTGTTACTTGGTTACTTTTTTTCACCTCTTTCATTTTTCATATTTTTCTTTATTATCTTTTTTTTGGGTTTGTTTTTCGTTTATAACTAAAACTCATAGATGAATGGACAAAAGAGTCTCTCTCTTTCACTCTGTCTATATTAGTAGTTAACTATGCTTAAGTTTTCAATGCCTTAATTTAATTGCTTGCCTGCTTAGCTAGCTCACTTTGCATGCGATCACTCGCTACTCGCTACTCGTTGCTTGTAACTCGTCGCTTGCCTGTACTTGTAAATATATGTATGTATTTATTCTAATTTCATTTTGTTATGTTTACTTTTGTAGTTTTTTTTTTCTGTTATTTCTGTTTTTTTTTTTTTGCATGTTCTCGTTGCGGTTTTGTTATGTAAATTTTTTGTACGTATGTATATAGAATATTTTCCTCCCCCTCGGACCCCACCTTCACTCTCTCTCCCCCCCCAACACACTCACAAAGACTCCTCCTACTCACTCTCTCTCTCTCTCTGTATCTTTCTCTCAACCTCACTATCTCTCTGTTTTCTTTGTATAAAGTAGTAGTCACCCTGTTAATATAGTTCAAATAAATATCAGTTGGAAAATATATATTTTGAGGCAAAAGCAAAAAAGGAATTTACACAATATGAAGAAATGAAAAATATAAGCTAATTCTACCTGAAAATTTAATCAGACAAAAGAAAATTTTTCAAATGCGCCACTGAATATGTAAATTTTTGTTTTTGGAATTTTTCTTTTTTTTTTTTTTTTTTGTTTTATTTCGTTTGAATCTCACTTACAAGTTTAGCTCAACCTCTCTCTCTCTCTCTCTCTCTTTTTCTGACTCTATATTTCTCTCTCAATATATCTATATAAATATACCTAAATCGAATATCGAACGCTTTATCTCTACTGCTATAGCAATCAATAATATCAAAATTCCATAATTCAGGCAAATCAATTAGATCAAAAAACCTAAAAGAAGCATTATTTTATTTTCCTTTAGAAAACATTTTCCTACTCAATTTTCTTCAATAAAACAAAAAAAGAAACCCAATCAATCGCAAAACAAACTACACAAATTTCACCATTTTTTAACTTTGCACTTTTAGTTTCATATTTTCGTAAAAAAAAAAAACAAAACAAAAAGTCACAAAAAAAAAAAAAAAAAACAAACGAAATCATATAAAATACTTAAGAAATATATTTGACAACAAATTATTTAGTTGAGAATTTTGATGCTTATCTATAATGTATATTTATTCTATATATATATATACACATATATATCTAATCCTAATTTGCCCATACGATTCGACTGATTTGACTAATATATATATTTTTCTCTCCATGTGCAGGACACAATACGCACAATATCATCTGTTCCGCAGCTACCTCGCCAACCAGTTCTACCTCATCGCCTCCATCGCCGCCCACAGCGATGACCTCGCCCACCAGCAGCTCGCTAAATGGGAGTCTTGCCGCTGCCGTGTATAATCTGCATGCGGCACACAACTCACCGCCACGTCCCGGCAGTGTGGGCAGCAGTGTGGCCAGCAATCTCTGCTCCTCATCCACCGGTGACAGCAGTCCGGCCTCCTCTGTGGTGATAGCTGCCAGTGTGGTGGCAGCATCTCAATCCCAGCAGCAGCAACAACAACAGCAGCAGCAACAGCAACAATCGATGAATGTGAATGTGACGGGGGCAGCACCGCAATTGCCATTGCGTATGCCACCACCGACTAGCGGGGGCATAAATGAACCGCAGGAGTGTCCCTATTGTCGGCGTACCTTCTCCTGCTATTACTCGCTGAAACGTCATTTCCAGGACAAGCATGAGCAATCCGATACTTTATATGTATGCGAATTCTGCCATCGACGCTATCGCACCAAGAACTCGTTAACCACGCACAAGAGTCTACAGCATCGGGGCTCAAGTGGCATGTTGAAGCGTTTGCTCAAAACATCGGCTATTAAGCATGGCCTGGTTGGTCATGGTCATCATGGACATCCGCATCATCATGCCCTCTCGCATTCACATTCGCGGACCAATCTATTCGATTTCACCAGCGAGCTGGGACAGCCACCACCAGGCATACAATAGGATTTAAGATGGAATGCAATTTTTTAGAGAAACTTTTAATCCACACACACCCATACACCCACACACACACACACAACCCTTATTCTCAGTGTAATCTTTTCCAGTGTACTATTATCTAATTTTATATAGGTTTTTTTTTTTGTTTTTCGTGAAATAATTTTAGGTATTTTGCATTAAGAACCAGCTACAAATACTTTGCCAACTAATTTTAAAATTGAATTGTTTTTTCTTACTTTATCTTTTATTGGCAAACAACAACAACAAAATAGAAGAAAAAATAACAAACAAAATGAAGAGAAAACTACACGCCAAAGTGGTTTCCCATTTAGTTTTGTCTAGTTTCTAGTTGCTATATTTAAATTAGTTTATGTTAGTAATCATTATACATTGTTTTATGTTGTATAAAAGAATTCGCATTTTTTTTTGTGGTAACAATGTATTTTGCATAATAATAATTCTTTTTTTTTCTTGTCTAATATATACGAAAATGATTAGTTTAGTTTTGAGGCAACGGCAACTCGTTGCTTCATGTGCAATACCTCAGCGTGTAAATATAAAAATTGTTTGTTTTTTTTTTTGCGCTTAATTACCTCAAAAATGAAGAAAAAGGAAAACAAACAAAAGGAAAGGGAAACAAAAAAACACAACAAATACTTATTAGAATTAGTTTATTTTACAACAACAAACAAAACATAAATGGGAAGAGAATGAAGGACTAGAAATACAGTTTTGAGAGCTTAGACAAGCAGCAAATAACGGTACATATCAAGGCGTATACGCAGGCACAGAAAGCCACAGCCACAGTCTATACAGAACGAGAGGGCTCAACGAATTGGCGGCGACGAGTAACTCTTCAACGAGTACACGCGAGTACAGCCAACGTTTAGCTCTCTCCCACTCTCTCTCGCTCTCATCAAACTGATCAACTCTCTAAGCAAATAATTAAAAGCCAAGCAAACAAAAGAAAGAGAAGAAAAAGGCAAAACACACATTTATAATCTAATCAATGGCTTTCTTAGTTTTGTTTTCTCGTTAGTTTTGCTAGGTTTTTCTACATACATACATACATACATATATACATATATAATTGTAATTTAATTGTAATTTTTATGCGTTATCGTTTCTTTTCATTCTCTAAAAAATTTACGAAATTCCAAATCCATGAAACAAAAACAAAACCCAATTCAAGAAATTGAAGGCACAATCGAGCAAAAAGGCAAAGAAACGAGTAAAACACAGAAGTAACTAGTAGAAGCAAATAATGTAACTAGTAAACGATGCATCAGCAGTTAGAATCAACATAATGATGAAAAGAAACTTGAAAAACTTTTAGGCTAAGCAATGCAAAAAAAAAACAAAACAAAGAAAACAACAAAATATAAATTGTTTTTTTTTTTTCTAAATCTAAGCAATTTTAAGCTAAACAAACAAACAAATACAAAAACAAAAGAGTAAAACGTTATCAGGGATATAAATATCAAGAAAATTACATTGTAGTAGCAAAAGTCACGTCTTTTTACACGTATACTAACAAAAAACTTGACGAATATATGTAACAACAACAACAAAAACCACAAAATGAAAATAAAAATTAAAATCAATTTTTTTTTATATATATATATATACATATATAATATACATACAGATAAATACTAAAAAACAAATTGAGAATATGAAAAGAGAAACAACAAACAAACACAAAACACACACACAAACAATTTATATATTATAAATATACATAACATATATATATATACAAAACATACATACATATATATTAATGATTAATATGTAGATGTACGCACTCACACACACACACACACACACACACACACACACACACCCTTGAATTAACAAACAAAACCCAGAAAAAGAAAGAAAACCAAGAAAAAGATGAAAGTTCGAAACGAAAAGAAAGTTAAAACAACAACAACACACAAAAAAAAAACCGCAAAGTAACTCAGTGATTTTTCACCAGCGAAGTACAAATGTTCTGAAATTATGAAAAACAAAACAAAGATTAAACAAAAAATACCTTAAAAAGAAGTTAAGAAACAAAAAACAAATCATAAAAATCCAAGTAAACGTTAATAGCAGCTCAACAAAACCAAACTTTGAAAACGAAAAGGCAGAAAACCAACAAACAACAATTGGAAAATGGAAAATAGAAAAGTTTGCCAAACTGCCAAACTCTGCTGTAGATATAAACCCATATATATATATTTATATATATATGTATAAACAAAAGCAAACATCTTAATGTAATGTAATCTAACGATTTTTTGGTCTATTGTTTTTGATTTGTTTTTCTTTCTTTTCATTTTGTTTGGAACAAAGCAAAAGCAAAATCAAAGTGCAAAACATACAAAACAAATTTTACAAAAGAGAAAAAACAAATTGTTATTTGCACAAAAAAAAAAAAAAAAAAAGAAACAATAACAAAAATGTGTCAAACAAAAAATGTCTCAGGAATTTCTTAAACAAAAAAAAGATTTATAAAACAAACACAGACACAGACAAACACAAGCAAATACAAATATATACATATATATACAACTAAGCCGACAACAAGTTGTCGTCATAAGAAAACATATATGTTATATATATATATATATATATGGCCAGTAAAATCAATGTGTAATGGGCATATCAAACACTAAACCGGACTTACCATATACAATATATATATATATATGAAACTTTGCTTTGGATGAGCAAACTTTTTGCACATTTTTAGACCACCCCCCCACTTCAGCCCCCTTAATAATATATATATATAAATTGTTTCTCGATCTCTCGATCATTTAAGTGGCAGCTCAATTAATATATTTTGATTCCAAAAGAAGAAGAAAAACAAAAATGAAAACTCTTGCAAACTTTTTCCCATATAATAGTCGATCGAAATCGATTTTTACACATTGCTATGATATGGGAATCGTTAGATATTTGTTCAGAGACATTTTCTTCATACATTTAGCCAGTTCATTTTCCTAGGGGGACAACAGTAAGACACAAATATAATGACCAAAGCGGTTAATTTTCTTGAAATTGAAATTTTGTTGTTGCTTGCGTTTAGTCTTTTCGCTAGTAAAACATATTAATCTATCTGTAGTATTCTTTGTGCCATGCTATTATGTATATCATAAAAGTGAATAGATAGACATATACAGATAGATACAGATAGATATCCATATTCCATCCAACTTTTATTATAGAAAACGGTATGGGTAAGCAATAAGGATACAAGAAAAACAGGGTAAAAGTTTGGGTGTGGTGTGAAAAAGAACAACAACAAAAAATATGGGAGAAATAAGTCGAGAGTGGGGGGAGAGGAGGCATTTTCTCCTCACTCTCATTCTCCGTCTCTCCTCTCCCTTTCGCTGTCTCTCTCTCTCTCTCTCTCTCTCTCTCTTACTTACTCTTTAAACGGAAAGAAAGAAATGAAAACAAATTTATATATACATGTATGTGTATATATAGTATATAAAACTTGATTTTAAGCGTTTTTCTAGTTTTTAAACAAAACACAACAACAAAAAAATATTAATTTATTAAACACAAGAAAAGAAAAAAACAAATTACTGCCAATTGATAATAATTTTTGGATAAACCTGAACTTGTTCTTGATCTTGGTTGGTGGTTCTCTGGCAAAGGCAACAACCACAACCACAACAACAACAACAACAAGAACAACATTTGGCAGTAATTATCTCTCTCCTTACAATACGATCCAACTACTATATATCTACAAATATACATACATATATACCTACATATATATTTGTTTATATACATATGAACACGTTTATTTTTTTTTTTTTGTTTTTTTTTTCTGTCTTTTAGTTTTAACCGTACAATAACACAATATACTACAACAACAACAAAAAAGAACTTTTGGCTTACTTACAATTGATTATACATAAATATATATATTTTTTTTTTAAATTTTTTTTTGTTTTTTGTTTTTTAGTTTTTGTCTTACGAAAAATAATGCAAACAAACTGTGATCTAAAAAAAAGAAAAATGAAAAATTTTCGGATTTTCTTTGTACAAAATTCTTGTTTTGGCTGTTCCTTAATTTTACTCAAAATTTATGTTTAGGTCTTACAAAAAATTTAAAAAAGCAAAAAAAAAAAAAAAGAAATTTAATAAAGAAATTAAAAAAAATAAACAAAAAAAAAACTGAAATGAAGAAAAAACGAACTGTGAAAGCAAAGAAAACTTTTTTGTATTATTTTTTGTACATCAATTGTTTCTATATATCTCTATATATATATATATATATATTTAATTAATTAAATGTTTTATTCAAAATTATATCTTTATACTACAACAACAATAACTGCAACAACAACAACAAAAAAAAACAAACAACTGCAACAAAAATAAAGCAAACTCAAAATTTATTTTACATTTTAGTTTTTTATTTGGTTACTCTTTTGACACACACACACACACACACACACACACACACAAATGTCCAACCCAGAGAGCAAAAAAACAAACTGTAAGTAATATTTTATCCACCAACGCCACACCCCCCCTCCCCACACCCACAAAAATATCTATTTAGCATGGCCAAAAGAAGCGAAAATCAAAAAAAAAAAAGAAAAGAGAAATGAAAACTTTCGAAAACCTCAAAAATATACATAAGTGTGGGGAATATATATATATATATATATATATATATGTGTATTTATTTTACAATTTCTATGCTGGAATTATCAAAAACATTCTATATATATGAACTCAATATTAATTCAGGTTCAGTTCAGTCAATCCCCCACTTTCCCTTTGATGCCAATCGATATGCAATTTGATTAGGATTGACCGCAAAAACAAAACGAAAAACCCCAACTCTATATCCTTAGATGATTCAGTTGTGTATATATACATACTTCTTAAGATCTTAACTGTTGTCGGTGAAACCATTTAACAAAAAAAAAAAAAGAAAAAAGCAAAACTAAAACGTATCTAAGTACTAGAATTTAGTGCAAAAGTTTTTACATCTACAAATAAAGTCATATCGATTTAACTTGAAACGATTTGATTGCATTTCTATTCTCTAAGTATATTATGAAAACGGGAAGAATATGGAAAAAGAATCAAGATGAGATGCCAAATGAATCAGGGTTCCAATATATATATATACATATAACAAAAGCGTTTCTCAAGCATATTTAAAAGTAGTTGATAGCTCTAAAAAAAAAAGTTCATATATTCAAAATATTTTTAGAAATAATTGAAATTGAAATTGAACTATATATCAAAAATGTCATCCCAAAACCCATACACACTCACACACACACACACAGACACTTCCCCACCTATACATATGCACAATGTAACCTTTCAAAATTTGATAGAAGACAAAAAGAAAATTGATAATTGATAATGAAAATGCAACGCATATCATAAAAAAAAGAAAAGAAAACAAAAAAAATTACAAAAATCAACAAGCAAAAGAAGAAGGAAAACACAATTAGATAATTGAAAATTATTAGTCAAAATTATAAATACACACAACAAAAACAAACCTCTCTATATATATATGTTCAAGTACATATATATATTAATTGTATAAAAACCAAAATACATTTCGAAACTATGCTGTTTATTGATTTAAATTTTTCGGTATTTAAAACAAAACAAAAAGAGATGAAAAAAAATCCAAGAAAAAAAGAAAGAAAAGAAAAAGAACAAAAAAAAAACAAAAACAAAAATCTGTGATTAACTACAAAATTTAAATTTTTAAAATTAAATGTATAGCGACAAAGGAAAAAAGAAAACAAAAACATTAAAAAAACCTCCCTCTCCAAAAAAAACATAAGAAAAATGTTTCAACAAGAGAGCGCATTTCTAGTTTGAGGGCTGGACTTAATTTCGGCCGTGCCGAATTTTGAATACCCTAGCAAAATGGCATAGCATTCTCTGTTGCGGATCACTCAAAGTTACAAGGAAAATCAGCAAATTGTTTAAAGAGAAAACAAATTGTTTCTCCTCCCCCATTAAACTGACGAAACTTGAAACTTATTCTACAATATAGTCGTCCGATCTAGAGTCTTTTACTGATCCCAAAATTCATATGCCTTTTGCTAGGGTTCAATAAAAAGTTTATTTAATTTCTTTATTTTTCTTGTTGTTTTTTTTTTGGGATTTTATACCATAATTAAATATCTCTCTCTAACTAACTAATATGCAGTTGCATTTTTAAAAGACTTTTGGCTTAACACACACATATACACTCTCAACTTCTTACACACACACACACACACAAATCCCTGAAAAGAGTCCAGGTGTTGTCTTTTTTTTGTTGTTTTTCATTTGATTTTAATTAGATTTTTCTAGGCATAATATACATATATATATATATATAGTATATATACATATATGGAAATTTCGAACACTTTAAAAGTCCGAATTTATTAAAAACAAAACAAAAACAAAAAAAAACCAAGTTAAAGAAACTCTTACATATTAGTTAATAAAACCAAAAAAAAAAAACAAAAATTGCACAACTTATTATAAAAAAAAAGAAAAGAAAAACCATATAAAGTACCCACCCATACATACATACATACAAACTCACACAACAAACAAATACACATACATACATACAAATATATAGAAAGGGCGAAACACTAATTGTACATTTTTTTTCAATTATTCATAATCGATGCAAACACAAAACAAAAAAAACGAAAAGGAAAAAAAATACAAATAAAATGAACAAAAAATTAAAATGTGGTCAAAACGTTGTGGAATGAAAAAGTATGAAGCAACAACAATACGACAACAAAATAATAATAATAGTAATTATAATAATATTAAAAAATAATAATAATCTATATATATGTATAACACAAAAAGCGCTGGCATATAACACATGTTTTTTTTTAAGTGTATTACTAACTTCCATGATGGCAGAGAGAAAGAAACGAAAAGAATCGAAACGAATGGCAAGCAAAGTAATGAAATGATGCAACATTTACTGAATGAACACGGCATTAAGAAGCTGTGGCATCAGAATGAATTATATATAGATATGTATCTATATAAATTACATGTATACAAAGGAAACAAACAGAAAACAAAAACAAAAACACAAAAAAAACCCATAAATTATAAATAAAAATTCTAAAACAAAAAACAAATCGTATGCTTAATTTGCCCTGGCTGGCTAAATATATGGAAATCGGTAGAAAGGTTAAGTATGTCTATATTTCAGTCAATAGGTAGATATTGGAGAGCTGCATGAATGAGGGAAAAGTCAAAGTCAAATCAATCCATTCGAATTGAATTCAAATGAATGAGTGACAACTGTACAATGAAATGAATGAGTGTGAGTTAGTATTTGTCTCAATCTCTAATGAAGTAAGTAAGTCGTCTCGCCGACTTAGGTATACCATACACCAGTAAAACAAATATTTCAAATTTGTAATAACAAATGCATTTGCCTATTTGAAAATAGTTCTGTTTACATGCTTTTTACAAGCATATCTTAGTATCTCGCTCACTCATGCATATGAGCACCCTAGCGCCCCACCCGGCAACGGCCAACTCTGGCCTTATGGAAAAACGGTTTTATGCATAACTTGCCTATTTTTTGTCCGATTTTGATCAAATTTGGTATTTTGCTGGGTATTAGTATCAAATTCAAGTGTGCCAAATTTGAATGCACAGGGTAAAAAATTACGGATGATAATCGAGTTTTTCAAATTGCGGGGACGGAAAGGGGCGTGGCAAAATCTTTATACATACAAAATGTGCGCATTTACTAAGCAAATTTGCATACCAAATATGGTGTCTCTAGCTGCAATAGTTTTTGAGATAAACGTTTTTTTTTGAATTGCGGGGGCGGAAAGGGGCGTGGCAAAAATTTAAAACAAACTCGATCACTCTACATGCTACAAGAGCCTACATTCCAAATTTGGTGGCTCTATCTCTTATAGTCTCCGAGATCTAGGCGTTCATACGGACGGACAGACGGACGGACGGACGGACGGACAGACGGACATGGCTAGATCAACTCGGCTGTTGATACTGATCAAGAATATATATACTTTATGGGGTCGGAAAAGCTTCCTTCTGCCTGTTACATACATTTTGGCGACTTTAATATACCATTTCACCCTATGGGTGTATGGTATAAAAATACGTAGCTCTGTTTAATGAAAGCCAATGAATTGAGTGTCAAAGCATCGAATTGTACTAAGGCACTCGAATCATTCGAATTGTCTCATTTCATATTCACTTATCTCCATCCAACAAATTCATCTCTGTAGGGGTTTGAAACTAGAGTCCTTTGCCTCGTTTTTAAATCGTGCCCGAAGGTTCCCTCTGTCGTTTTTTAATCTAGTATGAAAATAAAAAATAACTTAAGATTTTTAGGTAATTAACATTTTTCTTCCAGACGATAAATACAATTTTAATAGCATACTTTTATGGGTCAATACTTCCAAAAGCCAAATGATATCCGCTGGTAATGACGAAGCGTCTTTTTGTATACCCTTGCAAAGGGCTATATTAATTTTGGTCAGAAGTATGCACCGCATAGAAAGAAGCATCTCCGACCATATAAAGTATATATATTCTTGATCAGCACGACGAGATGAGTTCAAATAGCCATGTCCGTCCGTCTGTGAGTTTTCTTAATAACTTTGTTATTTTCTGAGCGATTTTAATATTGGTGAGTTTATTACACTTATAAACGACTGTCAAATTTGATAAAGATCGGGTGACTATATTATATAGCGCTAATGGGAACAATCCGTGGTAGACAGTGAGTTTGATCAATATCTTCTTTATTTCGTATGCTAAGTTTGTAGGCCGTTCTTTCGCAAACATTTGCCTTTTTAGATAAAACGTTTTTCCACTTTGAACATTTGCAAGGGTGTACAAACTTTGACGGGGTCGAAGTTAGCCATGGCTTTTTGTTTTGTTTTTTATGTGGGTTTTTGGCTAAATTTTGCACTAAATTTTTGTTTAATTTTTGTGAAATATTTGAAAACGATCGGTCAAGTGGTTTTCGCACCGACTTGGAAAATGCTGATCGTCAGAAAATCGACTTAAAATTTTTTTTATACTCAAACAGCTTCAATGGAAGCCCCTATATGTATCTTTGTCAGTTTTATTCCGATTTACTTCAAATTTAACCTTAAAACAAAGTTAGCATAATGTTATTCAGTCTGTATTCAAATCCCAAGAACTAAATTTTTTGACAAGTTTTACAAAAATACATTACAATTCTTTTCTTTTTCCAAAAATTGAGTCAAAATGAATTTTTTCAAATAAAGTGTTAAATGTCATTTAAAAATATGCTAAATTGCCTTTTATTTAAGATATAATTTTTGAAAATCGGTTAGAAATTGGCCAAAAAAAAAAGAAAGAAAAGGGATGCATTTTCTTTGTCAAACATTCCGCTGGGGAATCCCCCATAAAATAGCTGTGGGATTTCCGAGTTAGCCCAGACACAAACCACAGCTCAAAATGCGTTAACTTGCTCAAAATGCGTCAACGAACAGACTCAAATCAGGGGACGGGGACTTACAAGGGCCGAGATGAAATAACAAAATACACTGTGAAAAACGCAGCGAAAGGTCTGTTTGGAAGCAGGAAGAATGCTGCAATCGTATGTTCACTTTTCCCTCAGGTCCTTTTTTTCCGTCATGCGGTTATAAAGTTTACCAAGGGGGTGGGGGTGGAGGGGTGTAGACAAACAGAATCCCAATTGATCAGCTCGTGTATGTTATGTAGATTTATGTTTAATGGTTTATTTATAATTTGTGAATTCTTTAAGTACAGATACAGGTATGTATATACATATATGCATACATATTTAGCATAATATTTGCTTGCGGGATCTGTAACATTTTGCAATTAGTGTTTATTGTTGTTGTTGTTTTTGCATCTGAACAATGTACATAAAACAGTTTATTGTTCAGTTTTTGTTTGCTTCTTTTAATGTCTGCTCTCTGGTATAACTACAAGCTAATTGTAAAGGGTTTTCTTTTTTTCATTTTGCTCTTAAGTCTGCCTTAGCCGGGCCCAATTCTCCCCCAGCACACACACACGCACAGGGTGTGGGGGGGGGGGAGATCTGCTACTGCGGCGGCCCAGAAAAAAATCAACTTTATAAGCGTTACATTGGTTTCTTATTTGTTTTGGTTTACTATTTTATTTATATATGTATGTACATACATACATATTTTTGTATTTGTTTTTTATGTATGTATAATAAAATAATTCAAAATGGTTACAAAAAATGGGTACGAGTAGGTGGCGACGTTCTGTGATTTGTTTTTGTTTTTAATTCCTCCTTTTAATCATTTTGAATTCTTAATTTGTTTTTAGTTTTAGTTATTGTGTATGTGTGTATAAATTAGTTGCTATTTAAAATTATATACATTCATATACTTTTCATACCAAGCATATATAATTTATATCTATACATAAATATGCATATTTTTAATTTGTTAATTTATTATTTTGCTGCACAAAACGTCGCCGGATTTTGGTTTTTAGTAGTTGTTTGTTTGTTTGTTTTTTCTTTTCGTTTTTGAGTGCAAGTTCACATAAATTCAGTCGTGATTCAATATATTTTTGTTTTATTTTTTACAATTTTTAAATAAAGCTCAAGGGCGCTACACACACACACACACACACACACACATACACACACATGCACACAACGAAGGCTGCTTTTGATCTCTATATAGATATATAATTAGATTGGTAGGTGTACCTATAAATGTTTTTTGTTTTATCAATTATATATGTAAATGCAGCTCGAACTTAGTTTAAAGAAAGTAAATTGCTTCAAAACGAAATGATTTCATTATCATCATGCCAAACACAGGCCTCTCTTTGCGAAATTGATTAATGAGTTCACTCTCTAGACAAACATTGCTTTTTTCAGTTTAAGGATAGTTTACGGATGGAGGCAAAGGCGCTATATATATATATATATATACATATATATAAACATAGGCTAAAGGCTTTTTCAATTTCAACTTCAATTTAGAGGGGAGACTGGGTAATTCCGTCAAAACTTTACGAAAATTAAAACAATTCAAAAATCAAGACAAAATTATTTTGGATATAGTTTGAAAACATTCAAATGCTTCTTATAAACAATATAAAGACAAGTTATCAAACTTATTTCAATAATATCAAATTGGTATAAACAAATACTTGTATTTTGTTTTAAAGATTCTTTGTTATCTGTAATTAATTTATTTAGTAAACTTGTAACTGAATCACCCACAAATCCTAACCAATAGACCATTTATCCGATATATATATATATATATATATATATATATATATTTTCTGTTTTTAACTATTAACTATAACATTATTTTAGTGTTGTTACTGCAGTTGTTGTTATTGTTTGTTTTTGCTGTTTTTTAATGACATTTTACAATAAAATACTTTGATTTTGTTATTACATATAGATTGGTTCATAATATATAATATATATATACACACAGTTGGTCATCAGATAAGACCAAATTACAGCAAAACAGTTTGCAATCCAAGCTAAACTTTTGAAATTTAAATGGCAATTTAATTATCCATTGAAATTGCAATTATTATACATTTTTTCGAAAGTTATCTAATCAAGAAGAGCTTAAATATGTTTATATACTTGCTCTACCCTCTATGAGAGGTCGACTTTAGAGCTCAAGTAGATGTTCTCAATGGAAATGCCTTAGTAAGGTTGCAATCCTTAGACAAGGAAGCGTTAAATTATATATTTCTGTAGTTTTTAAAAAACTTGGAAAATGATTTATTATTTGCCTTTTATTTTGAAGTTGACTAAATTGCAAAAGTTTAGCTTTGAAATCCAATGAAGCATTGAGACTTATCTAGTGGTCGACTGTGTATATGTATATACATAAGTATTTTGTTAGTTAGTATAATTATTTAACTAAACAAACGAACAGTACAATGCTGGCGGTGTTTAGTTTAGTTTTTGACATTTTACTTCAACATTTTCAGTTTGTTTGCCTTTGTTGTTGCTTCATTTCATATATTATTATTGTTGTAGTCCTGGTTTTCATTTTGTTTTTTTCTTGGTGCTTCTTGTGCTCTATTGTTGTTTGTTTATTTGTTGTGTGCCTCTTTCCTTTTGACAAAAAGGACGAACCAGCTAAATATCCCATGTAACAACGTCTTGTTTGGTCTCTTACTCGTTTTAATTTGTTTATGCCGTCGTCTCTTTCATTTTCATTGAGCCAACAAAGCATTTGAATTACTATATGTATTGTACTTATGTTTATTCTTCTTCTTTTGCAACATTCATACATATTCAGGCGCACCTACACACTCACACACACGCACACACACAAGCTCACACACACATAGCATAGAAATTTGTTAACTTGGTCTCTTGTATGGAAATGAAATTTGATTGAAATGAATAAATCATCAAATCAAAACATAATGGAAGATTATACTTAATTCCGATTCGTATTCGTGTTCAATGTGTGAAATCTTGCCATTTAGTTAAAATTTGATTTCCCTTTTTGTTTGTTTTACTGATTTCATACATATTTTATAGATATATTCATATATATCTCATTAGATCATAAAATTGATCATCAAGTTTCAAAAGATCTCGTTTAATTGTAGCTAAAAAGAGCTTTCTAAACTGTATAATGTCTATAAAAACCTTTTAAAATTTGTTTATCTTAAGATGCAATTGTGTCTTGTGATTGATGACAAAAAGTAAACCTAATTGAATTGAAATCAAATGAATAGACATACGTACATATATGTATATAGAAGAAAGAAGTCTTGGCATTGGAATACGAATTGAAATTGAGTATAATACCGAGTTTGTTTTTGTTTCGTTTTGCTGCTATATCACCAATAACATTATGAATGGATGCATTTTTTGTTTTTAAGTTTTTCTTTTTTGAATAATTTATATAAAAATTGATTGATTGATTGACTGACTGACTGTTATATACTTTGATTATAGAGTTTCATGTCCGATTTTATACTGTTGTTGTTGTTGTGTATGGATGTTGTTGTTGTTGTTGTAGCATGGAGAATGAAGAGGAAGGGGTGAGGATAGTAGGTTAAGGAGTTAGATGCAAATGTTTATATTCCCAGACTGCAATTAGATAGAAAAAGAAACAAATAGAAATTAACATATTAATATGAAATAATACTTAAATATACATATATTTTGCTCACACACACACACACACACACACACACACACACAAATTGCAGTTTTTTTTATATACTAAAGTAAACTATTTATGGTTAAATTGTGCGTTTTGCTTTCCTGCCACATTGTTATACAATTCTTCACACAGACACACACACACAAGACAGACAGGGACACACTATTCGCTGGCTTACATTCGCGATCCTTTCTGCTGCAGGACTTTGGCCCGATCATTTAGCTCCAATTCGCGACCAGCTGTCGATCCGCATTCTTTGGATACCACGCAAAGGAACTCATTGTTCTCAAATGGCCCATAAGTGGAGTATTGCATGCCCACAGTGATTAACTGCTCGAAACGCCAGCCATCGGACAATGTTGAGATCATCTAAAGAGAGAGAGACAGAGAGAGAGAGAGAGAGGGAGAGAGAGATAGATAATTGTATTTGCATAGTTTGTGGTGTGTGTATTACTTACCTGAGTCAGTTCCTGTTCACGGCATTGTAAGACACGATAGACTCGCTTCTTATCGGCATGAGGACGCTGCAGGAAAAGGAACAAGAGATATCAATTAAGGATAACAACCCGTATTTATTACAGAAATCCTATTCGATTAAGGACCTTCATTGGCATTGGCATTCGATTGAGGACAACATCGAACGCCCTCAAAAGGAAGAAACATTTGAAACACCTGTGTCTGACTCAAATTATCTATACGCACCCAAGGGAAACGTTATAAAAGTGACTTGCATTCCACCACCCTTTCCCCCCGTTCCCCCTTCCCTTTATAGCACAACAAACCGCGGAGTTATCAAAATTTATGATGACGTAGGAGATAATTGTGGAACTTCACGGCCATTAGGAGGGGAGTTGGTGGTTTGGAGGCGGGGACACAACAACAACAAAATGCCACTGACGACTAGAGGCTAAAAATAATATTCACTCCGCGAAGATAAGCGACACCGATTCTGGTAGCCTTTATTCCACTATCTATCTAATTGTATTGTAATTGCATTTTAATTGTCACAATTTCAATATCTCCCAGCCAAAATAGATTATGATTTTGGGGTTGGGGTTGGTGTTGGGGGGGGGGGGGTCAACCACTCACCTGATCCCTGTGACTGATGCACTCCTTAAGCAGAGCTATCAGCTGTGTAACATTATAGAATTCAGCCTCTTCAAGGACACCCTCTTCGGAGACGCCATCGAGCACAAGTTTGCCATGTCTTAGATAATTGAGCACAGGAGCAAAATATTTAGGATCTCTGTCAATTAGATAGGCGCCAGTCTCATCCTGTGTGTGTATATGATGGAGATAAAGAGAGCATAAAAGGGCAATTAGTAAATTGATTGATGGCAAAGTGTCACTCAAAAATTGTGGATAGGTAAAATGCAAAGCATTTAAATCAAATCAAATCATCATCATCATCATCAGACAGACTGCTGGTGCTGCTGCTGTTGCAGGTGAATGACGTGCCACCAGCCACCAGTTGGTGCTTTGTTTGCTATTATTGTAGCTAGCTAAACTAGATGGGAATGGGTATGGGGGCATGTCTGTTTTGGGTTGCTTTTTTTGGGGACGGGGGGGAAGCAAGACATGGGCCTAGCCTTAATTGCTGAGCGCGCACACACACACACACACACACACACAAACTTAATCAATAACAAAGGCGCGGGCGCACAACAATAAAACAAAACCATTAACCGGAAGAGCTATTTGGTTTTAAGCAACGAAATTGTAAATACCCAACGAATTCTGTTTCTCAATTTCATGAAATAAAACTTAAATATATTAAATATTCCAAAACAAAATATAGAAAAAAATTTCGAATTTACTTGAATTATTAAACAATTTGAATAGATTAATATTAGACTAATTAGGCCCGGAAAAGGAAATGAACCCCCAGAAGGCACTAAGCATTGAAGATGTCTTTTCACTAATCCATTCTTGGTATCAAATGTCATCAAAATGTCCAAGTTATATATAGAAAATATGTAAACCTAAGCCCGGACTTTATTTCCCCCCCCCCAACAAGTAATTCTAATATACCCGAAATTTTTGTTTTTGTTTTGGTTGGAGGGTAAAGAAAAGTGCAAAAACTTTTTATTATTGAAAACAATTTTGTGCTGGCATAACAAGAGAGGCAGAGAAAAAGAGAGAGAGAGAGAGGGAGAAGGCATGTGTGCGTGTGTGGGGGGTGGGGGAACAACGTTTTGGGGGTGTCATTGGGGCATGGGGCAGTCCGGATAAGGTAGCATTTCTGTCGATATTTGTTTATCTCAAATGAAATTATAATCCCATATGTGTTGAGGAATTCTCGTTTTGTTTAATATATATAAAAAATATATATGTATACATACATATATCGAGGAATTTCTCAAAATTTTTGCTTTGCTTTTATTTATTTTGTTTGGTTTTATAACAGAAATATGCCCAGCTTTTGTTATTCCTCCCTGCCCCATCAAAAACAAAAGCCTCCCACACAATTCCAAGGACTCGATGTCACAGTAAACTAGTTCGCTGTGTGTGTGTGTGTGCATTTGTGTGTTGCAACATGCATTTGGGTTGCCCCAGAAAGAGGCACAACATAAAAGAGAGAGAGAGCGAGAGCAGGAGGACAACGTAACACAATATCTGTGCTCTGCTGCTGCCTGACCTGCATTTCAAATATATTTTATACTAAATTCGTATATAGAACAACATAGAGAGAGAGAGAGACAGAGACAGAGAGAGAGAGAGACAGAGAGAGAAAGTAACTAACTAGTTGTGGGACAAGCATTAGATAGATGATGGACAGGCCGATTCGTTTTTTGGATTTGCTTAATCAATTAGACAACAGATCTTATTTTTTTTATGGACAAGTGACATTGAGGCCACCAGCACAGTGGTATAAAATATGCTAATAAATTAAGTTCATTTCTATAGAAATTTACAAATTCTTTAGCAGCTGATAAATATGAAAAATGAATCATTTTTGAAATTCAAATGGATCCAAGCTGATCTGATCTGTTTGAAATTTGAATTATTGCTGATTGGCAGTCCCAATTGCCTCTGCTCCTCCTCCGCCTTTTTATGCTATCTGATTTCGCACGTAACAAGATCTGCCAAAAATATTGATGGCTAAACAAATGTGTACACAGACTTGCATATGTATGTACATATATATAAATCTGTATACCAAAGCAGACACTTCCAAGTGACCTACATAGACCATAGATAATTGCATTTGGATACATAAGCGATTTGTGATAATGATAAAGGCATTAAATCTAAGCTAATTGTTTGTGTTTTCACTATATGCTCACCCGATCTGATATTAAATCACAATCCTCTTGAATGAGACGGGAGAGAAATGAATTTGGGTCACGGGACAGTGTTGTCTTGGTGGTCAGAAAGTAGGTGCCACCCACATTTAGTTTGACCCACTGGTCGGTGCCTTGTTTTTTCAGGACATTTGGGCTTTTGCGTGAGTTAATAAACACTGTGCTCATGTTGTTGTTGTTGTTGTTGGTGCTGCTGCTACTGCTTGTGTTTTGAGTGCTGCTGCTGTTGTTGTTGTTGGTGGTGGTGGTGTAAAAGTAATGCTGCAACTGCGACGCCGTGATTGCTTCTTTGTCCTAGATCCTTGCTCCAGAGATAAACAATGTCGAATGTGAATTCCAATTTGAATTCTGTTGTTCTTTTAATGTGTTGTGTATGCGAGTACGTGTGTGTGTGTGTGTGTGTGTGTGTTTGTGTTTTTATTATTTTTTTATTGTCTGCAGTTGGATTTTGCACCCCTCACTCCTCAGCTCATGCTTTGCGTCTTTGTTGTTGTCTTGTGTTGTTGCTGTTTGCTGCTACTGCTATCGTTCTCCCGCACTCCGGCTGTCTCGTCGCTGCTTCTACCTTTGCCTGGGCGTTTCGTTATTACATTAATAATTATTATTTAATTTTATTAGCTGCTTTTTGGTGGCTTCGCTCACGTTTTATTTTGCTTTTGCTAGCTGCTAGAGGTGGGGAAAACTTCGATGTTTTTCGTTGCACAATCGATATCTCATCGATACGGCAGAGCATTTTCCAACACTGACGTAGTCGACATTATCGGAGCAAAGTTATCGCAATCGACATTATCGTAGCACAATCTATCGTAGTCGGGCGATAAGAAATCGAAAGTATATCTGGTATTCTGGTATTTTTTCATATTTGGGTAGTTAGTGTGTGTTAGAAAGAGAAAGAAATATAGCATATATTTTTCGTATAACAGAAAAAATTTTCAGGATCAAGGCAGAAACAAAAATAGGAATCAAAACATAAAAGAAAAATCAAGATAACAACGAAAAATGATTAAGGCAACAATAAACGCACACACAATCCACCAGTGAACGCTTGAGTAAAAGCCGCCTACACCGCAAAACCGTCGAATTGCACCGTGAATGCCCCCCTGGAGTGTGGACAAAGCTGAGTTGAAGTGGATCCAGACAGAGACAGAGGAATTATAAGTACACAACGTGCGGTCAGGGTAAGGGAGTGAAAATGGCCACCAGCGAGATATCCAGCTCCAATGAGCGCCACTACTATGCCAAGCTAGAAGCCATTAAGGACATACGCGACAAGACGCTGACTCTGGAGAAGCTCAAGGTACGCATCATCAAGGAGGTAAAGTTAAGCGACGATGAGGAGAAGTGCCTGGAAGAGTACCGCAAGGAGATGGAACATTTGCTGGAGGAGAAAATGTCGCATGTGGAGGAACTGCGCCAGATACATGCAGACATCAACGACATGGAAAACATCATCAAGCAGACAAAGGAGAATCAAACACGCTCCTTCGACATGGCTAATCGGGTCTACGAGGAATACTTGGCCCTTAAGTATCAAATCGATCATATGCGACGAGACTACTTGGGCTTGAGTCCACTGAGGGACCTACATGAAGAGGAGGGCAGCCCCATATCCAAGGACCGTTTCCAGACCAATTTTCTCAAGGTGGCTGCCCAATCGGCGGCAGCAGCTGCGGCGGCTGCAGCCGCTTCGGTTAATCAGCCCACATCCCTGGCCCGTCCGCATCCACGTCATCCTTTGATGCCGGAGGCCACGGTTACAACTCTGCCTCCGACTGGCGGCTCCGGCGGTGCTGGTGGTGGGGGAGGTGCTGGCGGCAGCGGTGCTTGTGGTGGCAGCTCCTCAAATAGTGGCGGCGGTGGTAATGGTGGTGGCGGCGGCGGTGGTCCTGGGGCTGGCGGTGGACCCGGTGGCCATGCATTTATGCCGCCCGCACCACCGCCCGGTGGAGCAGCTGCTGCCGCTGCTGCTGCAGCTGCGGCGGCGGCTGCCGTTCGCTTGGGCAAGGGCGATTTCTCGGCTCCGCCTCCACCTCCGCCACCCACAAATCGTTTGCAGCAAACGCCATCCATTGGCATTGGACATCATCCGTCTTTCCGTTCCGATTTCAATGTGAATCTCCGCCAGCAGCCGCCGCCGATGAAGTCGTGTCTCTCCTGTCATCAGCAAATCCATCGCAATGCCCCCATTTGCCCGCTGTGCAAGGCCAAGTCCCGCTCCCGCAACCCAAAGAAGCCGAAGAAGAAGAATAACTAAACTGCGGCTACCTCCCAGGGTGGGCAATGGACCAGATGCCCTGGGAAACATGAACTACACTCATCATTTTACTAGCCACTAAGGGAAATTCTTTTTTTCTACATCCTATTTATTAACCCAACGAAAGTATTAAAACTCGTCTCATAACATTTTTAGTTGATAAGTTTTTCGCTCAAATTGAAACTTTAATCAATTTGCTGGACAATTTTTTTTTTCTACATTGTAACAACAAAATATTGTGTCAAAATATATATATACATACATATACATTTAAATGTAGGACATATTAAGCCGAAACGAATATAAAGAATAAATTGAATGAAAAAATTATGTGTATAAGTTTGAAAATATTTGTATTTCAAGTTTTTAACATTATTTTTGAGAATTTCGAGAATTTAAAAAAAATTGAATGCAATTTAAATTTAACGTGCCCACTTATCGATATATCGATATATATATATTTTGCGACTATCGAGTACAGATGATGGACATGTGGACAGATCTGGCAGCACTGTCACTCATTTTAAAGAGCGCGTACTCATTAACGAGGGTGCAACACAAACACAGTTGAAAAGAGAAGCGCAACAGGTTCAATTTCTTCAATACGAATCCAATTGGATTTTGTTTCAATTTATATTGCAGTTGGATCTGCAAGACAAGGTAAAGCGTAACTAAAGTGTTTTTAAATGCATTGTTTTTCTTCTTCTTGGTGTAGTTGTCAGTTTGTGTTGCTATTGTTGTTGTTGTTGTGATTATATTTGGCTTGGTATCTGCGTGCAGTGAATCAAATATGTGAAAAGAGAAAGTTCAGAAGCGTAACGGGAACAGCAACAACAACAACAACTGAACCACTGAGCGTGCGCGCAGCGACATTTTCTTCCAGTGCGTTGAAAAAATTGAATAGAAACGTTTTATTTTTGTGTATAAACATATATATTACAACTCTGCCTCCGACTGGCGGCTCCGGCGGTGCTGGTGGTGGGGGAGGTGCTGGCGGCAGCGGTGCTTGTGGTGGCAGCTCCTCAAATAGTGGCGGCGGTGGTAATGGTGGTGGCGGCGGCGGTGGTCCTGGGGCTGGCGGTGGACCCGGTGGCCATGCATTTATGCCGCCCGCACCACCGCCCGGTGGAGCAGCTGCTGCCGCTGCTGCTGCAGCTGCGGCGGCGGCTGCCGTTCGCTTGGGCAAGGGCGATTTCTCGGCTCCGCCTCCACCTCCGCCACCCACAAATCGTTTGCAGCAAACGCCATCCATTGGCATTGGACATCATCCGTCTTTCCGTTCCGATTTCAATGTGAATCTCCGCCAGCAGCCGCCGCCGATGAAGTCGTGTCTCTCCTGTCATCAGCAAATCCATCGCAATGCCCCCATTTGCCCGCTGTGCAAGGCCAAGTCCCGCTCCCGCAACCCAAAGAAGCCGAAGAAGAAGAATAACTAAACTGCGGCTACCTCCCAGGGTGGGCAATGGACCAGATGCCCTGGGAAACATGAACTACACTCATCATTTTACTAGCCACTAAGGGAAATTCTTTTTTTCTACATCCTATTTATTAACCCAACGAAAGTATTAAAACTCGTCTCATAACATTTTTAGTTGATAAGTTTTTCGCTCAAATTGAAACTTTAATCAATTTGCTGGACAATTTTTTTTTTCTACATTGTAACAACAAAATATTGTGTCAAAATATATATATACATACATATACATTTAAATGTAGGACATATTAAGCCGAAACGAATATAAAGAATAAATTGAATGAAAAAATTATGTGTATAAGTTTGAAAATATTTGTATTTCAAGTTTTTAACATTATTTTTGAGAATTTCGAGAATTTAAAAAAAAATTGAATGCAATTTAAATTTAACGTGCCCACTTATCGATATATCGATATATATATATTTTGCGACTATCGAGTACAGATGATGGACATGTGGACAGATCTGGCAGCACTGTCACTCATTTTAAAGAGCGCGTACTCATTAACGAGGGTGCAACACAAACACAGTTGAAAAGAGAAGCGCAACAGGTTCAATTTCTTCAATACGAATCCAATTGGATTTTGTTTCAATTTATATTGCAGTTGGATCTGCAAGACAAGGTAAAGCGTAACTAAAGTGTTTTTAAATGCATTGTTTTTCTTCTTCTTGGTGTAGTTGTCAGTTTGTGTTGCTATTGTTGTTGTTGTTGTGATTATATTTGGCTTGGTATCTGCGTGCAGTGAATCAAATATGTGAAAAGAGAAAGTTCAGAAGCGTAACGGGAACAGCAACAACAACAACAACTGAACCACTGAGCGTGCGCGCAGCGACATTTTCTTCCAGTGCGTTGAAAAAATTGAATAGAAACGTTTTATTTTTGTGTTTGTGTGTTTTTTTTTCTTAGAACTATGGGAACGAAACAAACAATTTCACCAAATGCCAATGCAAAGGCCAAAGCCAAAGAAACCGTCGACTCTTCATCAGCAAGTGGATCAAAAGTCGAACCAATAGAATCAGCAGCAGCAACAGGTCCAACAGCTCCACGTAAGGGACACGTCAGATCCAATCAGAGGGAGGCCAACTCGATGCCTGAACAGAAATCTGTTGCTGTGGCCTATTTTCTTTGGCTGTTTGGTGGCATCTTTGGACTGCATCATCTTTATCTGCATCGTGATCGTCATGCCTTCATCTGGTGGTGCACCTTGGGTGGGTATATGGGCATCGGCTGGTTTGGAGAGATCTTTCTAATACCCGAATATGTGCGCGATGCCAATGAGGATCCGCAGTTCGTCCAGTCGTTTGTGGCCCGGTTGCAGGCATATCAGAAGCCGCCATACTCATCGAAGCGTTTTGTGGGCCAGGTGATGATTGGCTATCTATTTGGCCAGATCTGCAGCATGGCCATACCACAGACCCTGGTGTGGGGATTAGATCTGAGTGTGATGCATTGGTCCATACCCGTGGCCATATCCCTGGGCGTGTGGACTGTGGGTAACATTGGCCGAGAGCAGGGTGTTTGGTGGCATTGTCTGTTGGCCGGACTCCTGGCCTATCCATCGCGTTATGTGATCTACGATGAGACCTATTCACTGCTACTGACCGCTTTGGTCTCTGCCCTCGTCTTTGATGCCCTCTCGAAGCAATGGCGACGCACTCCACCGCGTCGACGTGGAGTGGGGGAACGTTCGGTGAAGCTAACGGCTGCCATTCTGGTCTATTGCTCACTTTGGGGCTCGTTCATCTACTTCAATGGCACCATTTCGGATGAGGATGGCGGCGAGGTGCCCATCCATGAGGCCATTCACAATTTCCTGGCCTCTGCCTGGTGGACAGACCTGAAGCAGGCCCTCCACGATACCTACAATTACGCCCAGCATCATGGTTGGTACGAGACATGGAAGGAGGTATTCGAGAGCATGGACGTCGATGGTGAACGCAATTCGTACAAAGTCCTGGGTGTCAGTGCGACAGCATCGCAGGCAGAAATAACTGCTGCCTATCGTCGCCTGTCCAAGGAGAATCATCCCGATAAGGTCAAGGATGAGGCCTTGCGTGCCCAGGCCCATCAACGATTCATCGAGATCCAGCAGGCGTACAGTGTCCTCAGTAAAATCAAATCAAATCGTCGGCGCAAGAACAAGCAATATCAGCAGGATGATGCTATAGTTCTCTAATCCTGACCCAATCACCTATAGCGAATATAATCTAGTCTAAGTCTAAAAAATGTACCCATAGAATAAGTCAGAAAAAGTGCTCCTTACGATGAATCATTTCTATTTTCGTGTATTAGTTTAAATTAAGTGAAACAACCAACTAAATCGAACAGAACATTATTTATATTATTCACAATTTCGCCCTCTTTTTTTTTGTATTTATTTAATTATCATTGTAATTATAATATATAATTAATTATCATGTAATTCAAAGTGAATAAAACATTATTTATTTATTTATTATATAATTTCTCAACTATTATCCATTAAGATAAAAACAAAAAACAAATTCAAAGTTTAATGTAATGAAAAACATGCAAAATTGATTGAAGACTCTTCAGGACCAAATTAACCAAATTATCAAAAAATATATTATCTAAGGACCTTCGGTAATCTGGTTTGATCTCTATGAACCCAATAACCATTAAGGACCATCTGAATCTTATTGTTTTCAGGTTCACCTTGCTTTTTGAATTAAATTTTAGGTGGACGCCCAGATCCAGGGCCGAATTCATGACCATTGCTCGGGGAAACCCCAAGACGAAGGCCCCAATCAAACAATGAAATCGACTTTCTAGGCGTTCAAAATCAAAGGGTAAATATCGTCTAGAATTCTCTCTTCCTTTCTCAGCGCAGAGTCATGCTAAATGCTAAATCATCTTGGTAACACAATTTTTACCATTTACTATTCCTTAAAATCAAACATTATTATATGGTAAACTTGGAGATCAGATGGTGTTAAGTTGGGCTAATATCTAGAGGCGGATGGGTCGCTGCGCTCCGTTTTGATTCACAAAAAGTTGACCAAATCCTTCCTTCGTGCCACCAGCCAGTGGAAGTCTGCCCACATTGAGAATGAAGCACGCTCCGATCCTGGCTTGTCCTCCAGCACAAAACTGTCAAAGGAGAGTCCTTCCCATTGTGCGTAATCGCCAATGACCGGTTTGAGATGTCCTTTTTAGACTTGCTAAGAACTTTACGGATTCTGTTAGTCCGTAGTTAAGGCGGATTGAGATTGAAGTTTGGATTTCAATATTAATTCAATTAGTTTTGTAAAACGAGACTTTATTTAAAAAAACGTATAAATTTTCAAAATTTTCACTTCAGATGGAAAAAACTAAAATTAAAAATCCGATTAATAATGCTTAAGTCCACAGCGAAAAACCTCCCAAAGGAAGTTTAGGGTTTTAAACGAAACTTTGGCAATGTCCTGAACAGTTTCGGATTGGTAATTGCTGTAGGGCTGAAGTGCTGATAGGGTGAATAATTTTGAAAATTTGGAAAAATTCTTAACTTTGCAAATCTGTAGTTCTCAAACTTTAATCTGAAATCTCTTTAATGCTTTTAAATACAATTTTGAATAGGATGTAATGCAGGCTAATAATCAAGTTACCTTTTCAAACCAGACAAAAAATGTGAAAGAACAGGAAAAAACATCCTTAATTTCATCATTATTGAAATATCCAATTGTTTGTTGCCATTTTTTGAAATAAACTAAAGTCCAATTTAATTGGGATACGACTTTTTGAAATCGGTTAGATATTGACTAAGTCTGAATAAAAGGCAGATTAACCAAAAATTTTGGTTAAATAGTCTTAACAACATTTTCTTGGAGAAAATATTTTTTGGCAAATTTTCATTCATGTTCTAAGTTTTAGATTGGAAGGTGACCTAACCCGAAAGCCAATATTTTTCGATATCCGGCACTGATCATTAAGGAATCTTAAAGATTTTCGAAGGGGATATAGTTGATTTTCGAGAAATGACACAATTTAAAGGCCTTCAAGTTGGAAACCAAATTTAGTGATTTGTCAGGATTTGTCCTAGGCGCTGAATGGCCCCACTTTTCCCCTTTTCTACCCAAAAGATGTGCTTGATTTCAAGCCAAGTAGAAAGGAAACCAATAATGATTTTTTAGTTTGGCCCACTTTTTCTTGAGAGATTAAGTCCAAATCGATTCCATGACAAAGACAATTGAGATGAAACAAAAGTTTTAAACAAATTGTGAATGTTTTAAGCGATTCTCGTGCCAAATAACAAAGAAAAACCAAAGTTTTTATTTTATTTTCGAAACAGATCTATTTCGCTTTCACATCGAGAATGGTTTGGGAGATTTGACGTCTGTTTACGAAACTCGGAACAGCATGACTTCAGAGGGCTTAGAACCATGCCTTTTGACTATTCAAAATGAACATTGAATATTATTTGAACATTTGCAAAACCAAAGAAGACATACAAATATTGCTTATTTTTGTTTATAATGTTTATAATCATTTATTTATTTTAATTTTTTACATAAATGGAATGAACTACTTAACAAACTAGGCAAAAAAAAAAAAATAAATTGATAAAAATATGTATTTACGATATTTTTTTTGTTGTCTTTTGTTTATGTTTTATGTTTTTTTGTTGTTGTTTGTTTGTGTGTGTAAAACTTTTAAATAAAACGAAACAGAATATTTCTTACATAGGTAAATCATTTGTGTTTGCATTTATTTTTTATTTTTTTTCTTTAATTTTGTCTTTCATTTTTATCATTATTAAATAATAATAATAATAAAAACCATTTGCTTAGGGAAAGGAGGAGAAGGAGGATGAGTCAAACTCATAAAGAACTTTTCCAACAGGTTTGAGCAAAGTTTTGGTTAGAGGGAAGAAGAAAAAAAAAATATATATATATATATATATATGGGGAAGAGGAGAAGGGGAGGGGGTAGACATTTTGTGGAACAATAACTCACTTAATTTTAGTTTAAAACATAATACTGAGCAAAAAATTTGTATTTATTATTTTGCTTACGTTATTTTTTGCTTTTATTTTTCTCTTCTTCCATTTTCGTTTGTTTTCAAAGATTTATATTTTAGGTTAATATTTTTATTTTTTTTTCCTTAAGAATTTTCGTCTTCTTCTTTTTGCTTTCACGGGCCAGTTTAAGTTTATAAATTTGACTATTTTTTGTTTGTTTTTCATTTAATTTTTTATGTTAGTTTTTGTTTGTTTTTACTTCTTGTGACTTTCTATTTTTATTATGGTGTGTGTTTGTGTGTGTGTGTGTGTTTGTGTGTGTGTGTTGTGTTGTGTATGTGTGTGTGCATTGGATTATCACGTTTTCTTTTTGTTGTTCTATTTTTTTTTTGTTTTTTTTATGTGGAATATTAACACACAAAAGCATATGTTTTAAGATTTATGCTAATCTAGCGTTAAAATACAATTTAAAATAAAATAACAATTTATTAGGCATTATTTTGACACTCATACGAATACGTGTGTGTGTGTGTGTGTGTGTGTGTGTGTGGGTGATATACATCTAGGCAAACACACACATCAGCAATTGCACTTTTCACTATATAAAGTTACAAATTGTTGTCTTTTCTTTCGTTTGTTTTCCGCTAAGAAAATTATATTTTCTTTTCTTTCGATATATAGGTCGATCTCTCTCTTTATCTCTCTCTCTCTTTCTTTCTTTCTTTCCTTGATACTCCCTTATGTTCATTCGTGCTATCCTTGTTGGTCACACGAAGTATATACAGAAATGTGCGTAAATGTTCAAAGAAAGGCGGATTTGTGTGTGTGTGTGTGTGTGTGTGGGTGTGGGTGTGTTGTGGGGGGCGGGAGCAAGGGGAATGCACTAAAGTGCCTAAATATAGACAACGCCTGTGGCTATGCAACATTTTTTTCCCATTTGTTTTTTCTTTTTCAAAAAAAAAAAAATATTATTATAATAAAATAAAATAAAAAGAAAAAATAAAAGGAGAACATGCAACAATTAACAAAACATATAATGTGATAGATAGAGAATCGGAGAATAGAAATGTGTGTGTCTGTGTGTGTGGGTGTGTGTGTGTGTAGAGCTATTAGAGGCGCGTTACTACAATATCTTCTTCGAGATCATCGAGCTCATCATCGGTCTCCTCAACGCCATCAATGGCATTGGCCTCAGCAGCAGCTGCAGCTGCAGCAGCAGCCGCAGCGGCCTCCTTCTCCTTTTCAGCTGCCTCCAGTTTCTCTTGCTTCTTGACCTTGCGTTGCTGCAAAACCAACATAAAATCCGTCAATTAAAATCGATAATGGTTAATGTCAAAAAAGAGGAAGAAGAAAAGACTCCCAAAATGGGCTGAGCTTGAACTTACCTTCTTTCTGTAGAGAATCTCGACAATGACATAGCCAATGCAGCCGAGCGTCAACACGGCCAACAGGATGTAAAGCTTCATTCTTGTGCACAACGTCGTGGCATAGGCATAGGCAATGACAAAACCAGCCGATTCCCAGAGACGATAGTTGGAGAACGCCGCCTCCTTGTTGCGACGGAAGAGCAGGCCGTAGAGACCATTGATCTGTGTCTGCCAGACGGCATCGCCCACACCCCACAGGCCGGACATGGCATAGAATATGATGGGATTATCGGGATTGGGACGCCAGAAGAGCATCACCGAAATGAGTGTGAAATGTACCACAGCGCCAAGGACAATGATGGGTGTGCGTCCAATGTACTTCATGACCGAACCGAAGAGAATCGAACAGAGGGCATTTACCACACCGAAACAGATCATCACGAAGCCAATTTTATTGACACCCAAAGCACATGCCACATAGGCCTGAGTGAAGTCGGCACCAATGAACGCCTGCTCCATGCCAATGAAGACCGTGATGGGGATAAGGAGTTGTAGATTCGGTTTCTTCATCTGCCGGAAGGTGGCCGAGAGCAGCTGCAGTCCTGAGAGTTCGGCAGCCGAATTGGAACCCTTACGCTTCTCACCATATCGCTTCAATGGGTCAAGGAAGAAGGCAATTATGCAAACGGCCGCAACAATGCATGACAAATAGATCATGGAGATTTCAAAGATTTCATCCTCCGATGGACGTTCGAGATTGCCGTGACCAGAAGTGCCGGTGCTGGTACAGAAATGAGCACCACACAAGGCAAGATCCTCCGCACTGACGGTGGAGTTATCGCTGCTGCTGCTGCTGCCATGAGGACCACTGGATAGCACTGTGGATGGGGGAGAGGAAACGTTTAACATAACACGACACACACACACACAGAAAGTAAAGAAGAAAACTTACCCAAACTGGAGATAAGATTGCCCCAGAGCTCAGCGGATTGCCAGGCCAGGAAGAAGAAGCCAAAGAATCTCACAATAATGGCATCTACAGCCTGTTCCGTTATCTTGGCATACACTTGACCCACCTGAGTCAAATAGGTGGCCTTCGATGCCCACATGGGAGCGGCACCCATACCCACCAAGATGCCAGCTGGCACCAATGTATAGAATCGCGGGAATAACTGGAATGCAATGTATGGAGCATAGCACAACATACTGCATACCAAAGTCCATTTCACTGTCAATTTCCTAATGATCAGTGTGGGCAAAAATATGCAGGATACCACCAAAGCGGCATAGATCGCACTAAGCGATACTGTGCCGAGGCCATCCTTTGAATTAATCGACGATTGCAGATTCGCTGTGCCCTACAAAAGCAACAAACCAAAATAAACCCAGATTTAATTATCGCTCTTACAATATCATATCATTTAGCCGAGGCCAATCTTACCTGAAATGCTGTAAACTGAACCATAAACGCTATTGAGATGATTGAGATATTCTTTAAGATGCGCCATTTCTCGCGCGGATTCAACACAACTTTCTCTCGCAGCGAGGCGGTGTCGGGCTCAAAACCAGCTTTTGGCTAAAAATAAAAATAAAAACAAAACAAAATAAATAAAAAATCACATTATGGGTGATGAAGATCAGTGAAACAAATACACAAACGCACACCAGAGAGGTGTGCCCAAAATGTTTGCCACAATCAAAAACTCGAAAAAGAAAATAGAAAAGCAAATTGAATTTCCTTGCTCCAGGATGTATATATGTAGGATCTACCTAGTATCTAGCCGAATGTTTCTAGTTATAGAATGCCAACTTTTTAATCAGTTGTCATAATCTGTTCAGAGGCAAATTAAAAACAAATTAATAAACTAATCTTAATCTAAACTTAAATCTTTAAACTACTAAAAACCAATACCCAACTATTCGCAGGAAAATAGATAATGGAAAGTCCCACTTACATGTTAGACCTGGCTTGGTCCTTTTGTAGATTGAGGTGAATTAATACTTAGTGGTTTATCCTACGTATGATAGTATAGAAGTTAATGGGAAGTACTTTTCATGGCATCTGAAAGGCAGGAAACTCCCCGAGAGTCTCCAGGTTTTGAGTTTTGAGTCCCCCTTTTGGGACTTCACCTCATTGGTAATACAACAGGCATTTATTTGAATCGTCTTAATCTTGATGTAACCTTGAGTAAAGTCTCTGAATGAAATGTTTAAAATGGAATCCTTAAGAGTTAACTCAATCTATATACAAATGTATGTAGGGGAAGTCAGGGCCCGGGGGTAACCATGTTCGGGTCCCCTACTTCACTTCAAATAAATCCGCCATTTTCGACTGTGATGTATTGCGGTCCCTTCTGAAAACTGCGGAAACCCACGCGTCTCCCCCCTCTCGGTGGCACTGGGGGGAGTTGGGAAGTCAGCATAGGGGGGGGGGGTCAATATCTACGCCCATGTCCCTAAATAGGGTGAAGAGGGCGAAAGGGGGGCATCGTTCAAAGTCTTGAATTTCCGCTTTCTGTGCACGCGTTCGCCTGCATACACATTAATTAATTATTTATATCTTGTGGCATTTTACGATTTCGGTTTCTAAAAGGAAAACAAAATCAAAAATCCAAATCGAAGCAACTTGAATTTTTGGTAAAGGGCGCGCGGCGCATGCGTTTTGATCGCGTTTCGCACGCGTTTTTCACTCATTGCGCATGATCGGCCAAAATGGCCATAAAAAATGCGCCTCGAGCGCTTGCCAATCAAAAGTGTTTTTTTTTAAATTTATTTTCGTTTAACGTAGAACTGACCGAATTGCCATTTTGCATGCACTGCACAACAAAACCAATAACAACAACAAAAGCACCATCAACTACTTACAGTCAAAAAAAAAACAACAAAAAATATTGGCAAGAAGGTTACATGAGAGCCAATACGAGGGCACACACACACACTTACGCTGTGTCGGTGTATTAGATATTATTATTTACGTAAATACACGAAAAACAAAAAGAAAAGAAAAAACTAAACTAAAACAAAATGTATTTGTTGTTTTTGTTTCGTTTTGTTGATGCGGGACGGGGTCATAAAATTCAAATTGCCCTGACAAGACGAGGGGATATGTGTGTATGTGTGTGTGTGGGAGGATGGCCCCATGTGTTAGTGTGTGTATGTGTGGGGGGGTGTAGGATGTGGGTGGTTGACCAACACGCGCCGTTATGCAAACATCCCATCGATTACACCGTTTTTTTCTCGCTTTTTTTGTGTGTGAAGAAGTGAGCGGCTCTTCCCCCCTCCCGTCACACTATCTCTCCACATTTATTGTTGTTGTTTTTGTATGCAAATTTTCTTTCTCAAATTTTCTCAATCTTATCACAACGATCAATCAATAGGTAGTTATAGTATATACTAAAACAAATTAGTTTTTAGTCAAGGTGGAAGTGTAATCTTAGTTTAGAACATTATTTTGCAAGAGAATAGCTTAATTAGTGATAAGTTTTAATAGATAATTAAAGACCACATGGAAGGTAATGCAATTTCTTGCGGATTCGAGGGTGGATCATAAAGTTTGCCAGTAAGTTTAAAGGTTAAATGTGATAATGCTTGTCTATTCTCCCATGGGCCCATTTAGATCTGTCTTTATATATATATCAAGTATTTGTCCATATAAATTTTCTCTACGTCTCTACAGAACATGAGAAATATTTGATTAATCAGAAATTTGAAACATATTCAGTATTTTTTAGGTGGGGGCCAAGAAAGAGACCAACCAAAAAAGCCACGTCACACTTTTTTTTTGTTTGTATTATGCAATTTGGCTCATTGCTCATTTGCCAGCAGCTGTGTTTGACTTAAGGATTACAAAATTTACAAATTCATCATCGACATTATCGAGAAAACAAAAACGAAAAATTTCAAGAGCAATCCACAGATAAGTACGACTTGAGTATACTCTTTACCAAGTATCAGCATGGTGACTACATTTCAAAAATGACCTGAATAGGTCCAATTTTTCCCCCCTCTACGAAAATTATGTAATTACAGGATCATTACTTATGTATAAAGGATAATGATTAATACCAAAGAGAGTTCAGAGTTTTATTTTAGTAAAGTTAAATAAAATAAAATGAATTATAGTAAATATAAAAGACTTTTAAGACTACTTTTAGTATATGTATACAACCAACTCCTTCAGTTTCAATACAATACATACATATGTATATATATATATATAATGGATTATTTTCCTTCCTGGATTTGCCATTGTTTATATTGATCTGTTGTCTCTAGATAATCTTCAGAATGTAGCTATTTATTTGCATTCTTTTTCCCAAGGTGCATTAATAACTTTTTCAACAAGTTTGACCCAATAAGTATTGCTCATACTTCCCCTCACTATGTCTGTTTCTCTCTGTCTCTCTGTCTGTCTGTCTGTCTGTCTGTTTGTTTGTTTGTCTTCTTCTGGGAAACTAGAAAACTGTTTGGCCGTTAAGCCTGAAGCATTTTTGCATACTTTTCATTACAAAAATAACAACTGCATGCCTTAGTTAACATTGTTTCAAAGTATGAGTCGTGATTTTTGTTTTGTTTTTTCCTTGCCAACAGCTGATGCTAACTTAAGATTGGGGACAGAGGGGCAGGGCCGAAGGCTTGTAGGCTTGAGGCTGAGACTGGGGCTTTCCGAATGTCTGGCTAGTTGAAGTTTTTTTCATAGAAAAAGCGACAAACAAGTGCGCGTAATAATAATACACACACCGGTTGGTTGGTTCGTTGGTTGCTTGGTCGGCCAATAATGATATGCGAGAGTTGTGTTTTGTCTGCCCCCTTTCGTCCCCAACCCGTTTCTAAAACACACACACACACACCGTCTCAGTCTCAGTCTCAGTCTCCCTAAGTAGAAGGGGGGCATACATACATACATATGAGCCGATATCTTTGAAAGCGAACCGCTGCAAACCAGTTAAATCAAGCTGAAAATAGAAAATTGCATATGTACATACATACATAGTGCATAGAGCATAGAGAGAGGGTTGGATCTATGGTATAGAAATATTCAGATTCCGATTTAAATGCAAGAATATATCTATAAACCATATTGAGTTTTAATTGAATTTCAAATGTATTTACTTGTAAGGGCATTGAATTTAATTTTAAATGCTTTTTAGAAGTTAAGCAGAAGAGTTTGATTCAAAATTCTATAAATTATTCATAATTTTTCATAGTTTTTCATATGGCTGTGTACCACTGTGCAACAATGTGGCGCATGCGCACGAGATTTGCGTTTAAAAATAAAAATGCGGCACGTTTTGTATTTGCTTTTTTGGCTCACCATGTCTCCTTGTCTCTATCTGTCTCTCTCTATCTGTGTGTGAGTGTGTGTGTGTTTTCCTCTTTTACAAGCCTTTGCATTTACACTTTACAGAAATTCATGTTTTTTGTGGTTAGCCGGTCTTCTTGGGGCTTTTGTTACCCTCTCTACTTTAGCGGGCATATCAGTTTCCTGTCTATTATATCTACCTAATATCTATGCTTATTTTTCATAGATCGTATGACTATAGCATATATAGTGAATAAAATCTCTAAATCGTTAGGAACTCTCTGAGAAAACTTTCAAAAAAGGATCATGAATGTATAGTAGATTCTTGGGTAAAAGCACTACCAATAGGGTATGTTTAAGGTCGGCATTCTGACTGTTTATTTGACCCTCTGAATGTGTTTTTATTTATTATTATTATTTTTTTTTGTTTGGTCTGCTGCGGTATTTGGTCTGTTTGTTGGCTTGGTTCGTTCTTGTCGTCTTTAAAACGAGTTTCTTTTTTTCTGATTCTGGGTATTGTAAATTGAAAAATTTGTAAGCTAGCCATATTTTTGATGATGAAACCCCAAAGGCACCTCCTCGCGGGCCCCTTCACCCCTCCCCCCCGACGCCCAGCATAAAGTTTACACTGGATTGTGTAATAAACAAATCGATAGCCCACAAAGAGGAAAAAAAAAGCCAAAAATATTTGGCAAATTGTAAATTTGGCAGCTGCAACTAATTACAATTGCTTGTCCCTATAGAAATATGTATATATGTATAAGATGGGAGCTCAAACATTTTGACTGGATTAATGTACATTAGTGAGAGAGTGTGTGTGTGTGTGTGTGTGTGTGAGATGGTGTCACTTTAAAATTTCTTCTTTCTTTCTGGGTTGCGTGGGTTTCTCGTATTCGTTCGATTTCTTAAGGTGAAATTTTCAGTTTGGTGGTTTCTTTTTGTTTCTTTCGAGGAGTGGCCATCATTTAATGATCATTAACATCTACACACATCACATCACATCATTATTATTGTTCATTTTGATCACCATGATCATGAGCATATTCAAAGCTCACATTAACTTCCTCCTCAAAATAAACAACAAGCACACACTTGAAGGCATATGCTTTGTGTCATTATAAAACATGATTTGATTTTATTTTATTCACGAAGGCAAACCGCCCCCTTTACACTTCTCCCGTGCAATCCACCACGACATTGTAGCCAATCTGGCCAACCTGGCTAGTTCTAATAAATGTGTAATATCACATTAGTATAACAATAATAATAATCTTGGCTTGACTTTTGTATTTTAATAATTCTGAATTCGAATAGTTCAAAGCAAACTTGTTTCATTCGTAAATTAAATATATGTATACAGGAACTTTCTATGTATTAATAGAACTTTAAATTGATATGTCTCATATTTTTAACAATGATTTATGCAGATTTGCATAGATCAAGACAGTCGGGGTTACACACATATAGGTATATACTTTATGGCTCAATGGAATGGTTTACACACTTAGTAATCCAAAAATTCAAGGAATTTGCTTAAGTAGCCAAAATATTAAAATGAACTAACAACTGATTTCTAATTTGATTCAATACCAAAATGATTAAAGTTCAAATTCATCACGCTTATTGGGAATCTTTTTTGTCAGATGTTTCATTTATTTACTTGGATATGTACTCGTTTAGGTCTTAATTTAGCCTTTACTAAACACTAAAAGTGTTGGCTAACAGTTTTTTATTCTTCGTAATCTTGATTACCAAAGGACTTGAAACAATAAATGAAAAGAAAAATATTTTATTCAAAGGGAATTGTGTGTTATTTAAACAATAAAGAGATTGCAAGCTTATTCTTCATTATAATGAAACAACTAAAAAAAGGTTTTGGTAAATACTGGTTAAGATTTCTTTCCAAGTGTTCCTTTTGAGAGTTATTTCAAACCTTAAGCATTGATCCTGTAATTGTACTTTTTGCTCACTTCCCCTTACTTTCCTTCCAGTAGTAGTTAAGTTAACAACTTACCTTAACAGGCTCATCGTTTTCGAAGCCGGCGTTGGTAAAACCAGTCATTTTGTCTGGTTGGGGGATGGGGGCTTTGGTTAGTTAATTAATCAAACCACTGCCCAGTCGATCGTCAATTACAATCAGCGAGAGGGTGAGACGAAAAACAAAAATCAATTCTAAATATATCCTGTAAATAGACAAAAGATTGAAACAAAAAAATCATTAGACAACAATTAGGGTTTCAAATTATAATAAGAACTTTAAAAGACAGACTTAATTGTTTTTTTTTCTTCGATTTTTTGTGAATGATTATTCAAATTGATGGCAGATTGAAAAGGGCAATGATTTATAAGAAAATATATATATTATGAGGGGATTTAGGAGGGTATTGTATATCTGTTTATTATATACATACATACATACATACATACATACATCATGTGCAATATAAGCACAACACAATGGCCATAACAATAACAATAACAATAATAAATAATAATAGTGATAATAATAACCGTTGAACAGCTGAAAAAGATTTTTGTTATTGAACTTGCCCAGGCCGCATAATAATTGTCGGAAATTTTGTAGACAAAATAATAAAACAAAAAGTGATGATGATGTTGATGATGATATGATCATCATGATGTACGATATACCCGAGATGTAGAGAGAAACAGATTGATGGAGGGAGGGCAGAGCCCCACAAGAGGTCAACTGTGAAGCGGCAAATTGACGCCCCCTACAAATTGCCAAAAAAATAATATATACATACATTTATCAAGAAATCGATCAAATCGAATAACTATATTAATAGAACTTTATACTGAATAAACACTCTATTTGATCTAATGATTTTGATTCAAGATCTATCAGTTCCCTTTTTGTGACTATGTGTGTGAGTGCGTGTGTCTGTGTGTGTTTTAAATTAAAAACATTTAAATCGCTAATCATAATATTTGATATTTATGTTCCACACGGCTGAATATGTATTTGCCATCATTTAATTGTTGTAATTGCTATTTCTGTTGCCTAATGGTGGTGGCATTGGTGGTGCTGCTGGTGGTGCTGCTGGCATGGATTGTGCTACTGTCTCAAGTCCCACTAGACCACAGAGCTATGTATGAAGGGTCAATCAAAAGTAATTATATATTGTTAGCTGAATCCGCAATCGTATTTAATTACGAAAATAAGTACATAGACACAAAAAACAAAAAATTTTATTCAACAATTGAGATAAATGTAGAAATTCTTGAAAAGATTTGTTCAAAATTTTACTCTGAATACTCGTCTGAGTAAAAAAATAGAAAATTGAATTGACCATCTGAACATTTACAATGTTTGAAGTAATTATAAGCCACTGAAAGAATATAATGATATGAATTCATGAAGCTTTCGAAAATCTAGGTAGACTTAAATTGCTAATTTTATAAAATTTTTGAAATATTTTAAGCAAATTTCTCTTTCACCATGACATTTATATTATTGTTATCTTAAAGCAACAATAATAATAATCTGTTTCTCTGTATACTAACTATTTTTGTAATGGACTCTGAGACTCTTTGTATATTACTCTAATAAAAGAGAGTAAACTCTATGAGCAAAAGGGTATAGAGAGAACGATAAGACCCAATTGCCGTAATATGCTTCCGGTAAGTTAGTTAGAGTATTATTTAATAGGGTATCTATTTGTTTGTTTTTCTTCGTTTCTTGTCATTTGAGGCAAATTAATATTTATTTATGCGCAAAAAAACCCCAAAAAAAAAGCTTAAGACAGATGTGAAAAGATAATGATAGTAAAAGAAAAGAATAAAACAGACAGAAATATACAGAAATATTAAGAGGGATTAAAATAAATTATGTTTTCTCTATCTCTGCGACAAAAAAAACTAATTCAATTCAGATGAATCGCCATCAGATTAAACGATCAACCGATATACCTAACATATACCTTTTCTCAATGACAAAATGTCTAGCTTAAGGGCCAATTCTGTTCAAATGACTATTAATATATATATGTATATATATGTGCCTATATATTTCAGATGTCTCTATATATGTATGTATATACAAATACATTGTATAATCGTATTACCTTAAAAAAAATGCTAACGAGACTACGTCGTAGTTAATCGAGCATTTTAGAAGCGGCATCTGACAGAACAAAGGAAAAACCTAAGCCGAAACCGGGCCATAATTAATAAAAAAAAAAAGAAACAAACTGACACACAAAAAAATAAAGAACTTGCTACTAGCCGACAACCGATGATAACAATATTTCTGATGCTGATGACGTCATTACCAATAGGATCTGTCGTGAAGGGGGGAAGCCAAAAAAAAAAAACAAAAAAAACTCCAAACGACAATCGGTTAATGCTAATTACCATCCCCCTTCTCCCTCCCCATCATCATTCTCCTCCACCGTCTTAGCCATTGTCGCAATATTCTATTTTGCCCACTTGAAGTATAACTCTCCATCCCGGATACCAGAAATCGGTTTGCACGTGTTTCTGACTATATGTACGTATATTGGAAAAATCAATTTTCGAAACTTGCGCGAGAGGGAGAGAAATGATGATTGAATGATAAACCAAAATAAGACAATTTGAGCTTAGATTTAGATTTGTAATAATATATATAATCGTATATATACATAGGTATATATGTGTGTAGTTTTTTTTATGACATCTGCGTGTGCCTTTTGGCAGACACGCGCCTCAACGTCATAATCTTTCATTTATTATTCTACAAGTACTCCTAACAATAATAATACCCTCCATTCAGACCAAAAAAAAAAAAAAAAGAAGCAAAATGCTTTATGTACATATATGCACAGGTGTATATATGCATGTGTTTGTGTGTGTGTGTGTGTGTGTGTGTGTAACTATTTTTGTATTAAACAATAAAAACCAAAAGAGAAAAAACAAAATGTTCAAAGCAACAAATTGAGATTCGAATTTTCGTTGATTTACACTTTCGTTCAAATTCACAGCTCTTGCGCAACGGCAAAAACAAAAATGAAACAAAAACAGGGCCTAAAATGACTACCAATCTGCATTAGATGTTGGCCTACAAAACAGAAAATGAAAGAAAAACAAAAACAAATGAATAATACAAAAAACAAAACCAAATCTTGCGTTACGTACTTTTTGTTTCACTTTTGTTTCGTTGCCCATTTTGGTTTTATTGGCAAATTTCAATTACGTTTCTACTCCAAAACATTAAGTTTATTGACATTCTATAAGTTGGCTTTGAAAATAGAGAATGGTTTCATGGAAATAGAATTCAATTTTCTTAGAGAGACAACTTTAATTTGTAATTGAAACGCAAATAAGGTCGAACTACTTCAGTTTTAAACCACAGAAAAAAGGATAGAAATTTGAATCAAACTAGTCCCAAGATAATGGTGGAATAAATAATCAAATTTCATAACAGGCAATATCCAAGCATGGGATACTAGATGCTGCTGCCTAACGGATAATTATAGATCAATAAGTGAACTAAATTCCTACAGACTCTAATCCATCTCCTTGAGATATTTTTCTACATTGTAATAATGGCAGTGGCAATCGATGTTTCATATAGTTCACAGTTCCCTCTAAGTGTGTCCTGTGGGACATTGATTTGTAAAAAGGGATAAGACTTCCAAAATTGAACACCATCGTATTTGCCTTTAACTCAGCTTAGAGCTTCGGCGGATCGGATTTCTATATTCCATCATATCTAAACAAAAGTTTGATGAAACGAATTAGTTTAAATAAGACTGGCAAATATTTTGTTTAATCTCGATTCACAGTATCTTTGTAATTGTTAGCAATGGTCGGGCATTCAATCAAAGTCAAACCAATAACAGTTTTTTAACTATTTCATTTCTATTTCGTACTTAAGTTTCTTAAGTTCACTGGTAGCTAATTTGAGAAGTAAAACTCACGTATTGCAGTCAATAATTCTCATTGATGTTAAAAATAATTGAAATAAATTGAAGTTGCTGTTAAATATTATGTAAAAGTATGATAATAATTATTACACAAGTCAAGTAGGATTTTTTAATTGAAAATGCAAAAAGTAATTGAATTGCAATCGTCTGTAACTTTCTCATAAAAAAAAACACCTAAAATTAGATGATAAAATTCAGTACTTTGCAAATAATATCAAGAAAATTACTTAGAAAAAGCTAATATACATATAAATCTAAATAATAATAATATAAACTTTTTAGCATGGCCATTAAAAACTAAAATAAAAAGCGTTATTGTCGGAACGCGGTAAACAAAAAGAAATTATTGACCATTTATTTATTAAACACAACACAAAAAACTGAGCATTTCTTCTTATATTGTTCAACTAAAAAATTAGTTAATTTTTGATTACTTTTTCATAAACTGGCCCATACAATAATGCTAATCAAAAAATATTAAAAAAAAAAAAACAAACACTAAAATCAGAGTGAATTATCCTTATGAATAAAAAAAATTACACAGTTGACTTTTTGTTGTTAGTGAAATTTCTGGCTTTTGGAAAATTTTGTGAAGCATTTTTTATTTTTTTCACTCACTCACACACACACACACACACACACACACACACACACACACACACACACACACAGTTTATGTAATTTAGATTATTCATTTTTTATACCTCTTTTCGGTTGGCAATTCCTTGTGGTTTAATAATATTTAATTCGTTAGCTTAACTTAGTTTTTGGGTACCGTTCAGTTTTTATTTATTTTGTATTTTGTATTTTTTTTTCTTTCGAGTGTGCGGCAAACCCAATGTCTGACACTACAATGCCAAGAAACCGCGACAACGTGCGAATTTTAAACGAAAAGGCACTTTCTAGCTAATTGGAGTGATTAGTGGCAAGCGTCGCAGTCGACGTAATCGTAAATGGCCCGGTCCAAGAGCACCATGGCCAAGATACCTACCTACCTACCTACCTACATACATATATACAGACATACAGTGGCTATCGCTGGCGACTGGAAGCGTTAAGAAGCGTAGAACTGTAAGTGTAATCAGGCCCAGAGATAGAACTGTAGACGAAAGTATTCTTTTTCGGCTGTGATTTGTTTGCCAATTTTAGAGGAGAGAGCGGGCATGATAGAGATAAGTAAGTAGTAGAGTGTGTAGAGGGAGCAGCAACAGGTGGACTAGCGATTGGCAAAAGAGTTAAACAAGGAGGAGGAGGAGGAGGAGGAGGAGGAGCGGGAGAAGGAGGAATCGTCAGCACGTTGATGTCGGCTCGCTTTTAAATTGCTTAATTTTAGTATGGTCAATTGATTTCAAATCTCGATTTTGGATAAGAACTGAAGGGCTATTCAATAAAAGGAGTAGGCGACTCGTCATCAACTACTTAGCATGGAATAGATTTCAATGTATGGTGTAATAAAATTAATTCGATCCTTTTGTTTTGTCAACGATTTGCCAAGTTGCATTTCCTAAACAATTATGCTGATTTGTGAGAAATTTAAAGTTCATATTTTGTTGATTTGAACTTGAAATTATTAAGACATGCTAATTAAGATCTGTTTCGTTTGAAATAGCTTCAGATATTTCTTCTTCCTGGTGTCGATAAGCAATCAAATTGAATTGTCCAAGATATATGAATGTATGTATGTATGTATGTATGTGAGTATGTTCCAGCATTTTCAGTTATTCTTATTTCGTATACGATGATAAGATTAGACAGGCTAACCATATATACACACTCATACATTGGCCATTTATTGTCTATGTATGGGCCGACAATTGGCCGCTGCAGACCATAAATTCTAATTAAGAAATGCGCATGGATCGACAGTAAACAAATGAATAATCGAATAAATATATATATTGAATATATGATACATCCATTTTGGTGTGTGTGTGTATGTGTTTGTGTGTAATGGCCACTTCAGCTCATCCTGGGTGAGCAACATCTTATCGCTACCATTAGCGCGTGATTACGTGAACTGTGATTTTTTTTCCGTGTGACCGAAAGGGTATCATTAAATTTATAACCCACGATTAGGCCAAGTCATTTGAAATAGCAAAAAAAAAAAAAAAAAATCACTCACATTTAATATACAAAATGAATATAAATAATAAACAAGTAGGCAGCTAGGCAGCTACTTTTCGTCTTGACTATGGCGTGTTAATTGTTCCATGGAATTGCCAGAAAATATGTGTTTTATTTTGGTTTCTGTATCTTTTTTACTCCCAAAAACCCGGCCCCACAATATAATATGTGTAATCTTTATGTATGGACACTCGAAACATTCAAGTGGCCACCCATTTGGCCCACCTGAAGAACATTTTTGACTGGTATTGGCTTTCGTTATAGATAGATCGAACCAATAGATCGATCAATCGATCGGACTATTTGCTCTGATCAAAGACACGCACGTTTCTAATATTTTATTATATCACTTAACGGTTAATTGCAAAAAAAAAAAAAAAAAAAACCTCAATACCAAACTGAAACTAAACAATGGGCTAAAAACGAAAGCGAGTGTCGAGTCAACTGTCAGCAGAAAAAAATACAAAGAAATATGAAACAAAATGAACAAAGTTGCCTGAGCAGTTGTGTCAATATTTTAGTTGAAGGGTACCGCACTCGACTGTTTTACTTTAATCCCCTCCTCCTCAATTGTTTTTTTTTGGTTTTTTTTTGTCTTTTTATATACAGCAAAACCCAAATGAATTGAAACGGAAACCGATACCGATACCGAACAGTAACCGAAATGCGTTTCCAAAAGGCATCATCATCACCATCAACTCAGACACCTGAAGAGCGCACAGATTAAGAGGTAAGCTCTCAGCTGGAGCTGGTTGACTGGAAGCTGCTCTATGCCAAACAAAATGCTAAAGTTGAATACCAAAAGTCTCTGACCTAGTTGCAAGACAAATATACATATAGTTTGATATGGCATTGGCCATCCCAACATAAATAGCCAAATAATAATGAAATATTTGTAAACTAAAGAAATTATTGTTTTATTTTTATTTTATTTTATTTTTTGCATAAATTTACAGCAAAATACTATTTTTTAGTTTTGGCAATTTTGAGTTTATTGTCTTATTTTTTTCGTTTCATTGACAAATGTCAATGGCTGATTGACTGAATGTGTTTGAAGAGGTTTTCTAGCCAGTGGGCGTGGTCAATTGACCAAGAGTGTTTAAATCTTATCACATGTAATCGGGTAACAGACGGAACGCATACCTATACTATAATCTAATCATGGTAATACCCTTTAGAATATATTCCTATTCTAATTATGAGAATTTACGAAAAAAAAAAAAAACGGTCAAATCGGTCACTTCTATTCCCTTCGGTCGGTTCACATTTCATCGCGTATTTATAGAGTTTCTATCATATCACAGCTGTAGAATCGATTAATTAAAAAAAATAGCCAAAAAAACAACAAGGAAAATATATATTCAAAAGAAACAACACAACACAAAAAACAAGCAAAGAAACTCGCTTGTGAATATGAATTTATCATTAATAAGATTTCTAAATCGATTTCTATTCAGAGTTTTTTTTTTGATTATTACTATTATTTTTGTTTTGTATTTTTTTGTTTCTTGCCAAGTCACGTGCATGTCTTCTATGTGTCTCTGTGTGGACTCTTTCAAGTGGTCCAAAAGTTGGTTAAAGACTTGACTTGATTTCGTATATGGATTTGACTGGTTTTGTTGTCTGTCTGACTGTCTATATGTATATCGGTGCCTCTGTCTGTCTCTGTACTGTGTGTTCTGTGTTTGTTATTGTTTCTGCTATTTTTAGTCAATATTTTTAGCTGCTGATTTCATTTCATTAAGAGCCCAAGACACTTGAACCTTTTTTTTTCCATTATTATTATTATTTTTTTTCCTTCTGCCACTTGATGTTTGTTTAATTGAACGAATGCCGCAAAAAAAAGAATAATATATGAAAAGTTTAAACACTAAGCACAAAAACTCGCGACAAGTAGTCTAAGGCGTTTCTCTGTATAGTAATGTGGGCATATGCTGCGTATGCGTAATTTCGATATGGGTTAAACTAAATGAAGTGAAGCGGCTGAATCTCTAGTGGCCATATACATACATACTTGTTTAGAGTTTAGTTTGTTTGATTATAACTAGTCACGGTCTGAGTCTGAGTGTCAAAAGAAGTGCCGCCATTGTTTTTAGTCACCAATCGATATTTGTCGTAAGCGGCCACTTTGTGTCTAATAAAATTGTATTTCCTTCTACAGTCTACAAGTCAGTCTGTTAATTTGTGTTATATGCAAAGACTTAGTACCTTTGTTTGAGTTCTATGAGTCATTTTTAGTTTCTTTTACATAAAAAGTTTATAAAAAGCAAATGAACTTTTAATGATTATCCATTCAAACAATTTTCAATCTGAAATTCAAAATGAAGTAGGAAATCTGACTGAATTATGAACATAAACATATATAGACACACATACATACATACATATATGTTTTTCCTATTCAGAATGTTATGTGAATTGTGTAATTGTTGTTAAGTATAGGTATATACTATATAAGTATATAGAGAAAGACATAAAAAAGGGAGCGAGAGAGAAAAGGAAAACCAAACAACAGTGATTAGTATGGGAAAAGTGCTATAAATTGTACAGTGGATTATAAGAGTTAAATGCGAGTAGTCAAGGTCGTAGCTAAAAGGGGGAAGGTCTTGCTAATCTTAACAAAAAATATTCGTGGACAAAATTGCAAAGTTATTTGGAAATGGGCTCAACTTTATGCATGTACAAAAGAAAGTAGTTGAAAAACTAATTGGATTATAATCAGTTGATAATACAATTTAATTGATTCGATTGTCGACTTTTCATTCATGCATACATACATACATACATACATATATATAGGTATATATATATATCTGTGCCATGAACAAAATCGTGAATTTCTAGAAGCAACTTTGGACTCTTTGACACTTGGTCTAATCCAGACGGCTTTAATATTGACAAACTCATTCATTGGATGAGTGGCAGATTCGTGCTAATTGTGTGTGTGTTTTTTTTTATAATGGCCTAGACATTGTATAACATGAATGGTAAATAAAATAAAGCCATGGAATTTCTGTATATTGCCCCACAAACAACAGAGAACAACGGGAGTTCGTTTGGTTATAGTAGTTAATGATAAGAATCAATCGATTTATAGTCACTGGCATTTGGCGGATATGGCCCAATCTTTATGGTCAGTCAAATCAATCAATTTAAATTTGATTAGACTGTGATTTCATATTTTTCACACATACATGGCCAGTTTTTATAATATATATGGTTAATATTATACATTTTTGTACGTATATTACAAGCTGGTTAAGCCAAAAATATTATATTTTATGGCTTTCAAGTCACGCGAAGTGCTTGACATCGAGACAAAACGTCGAAAACGTTCAAAAACGACGGAAGCCAGAGACCCGAATCAAAAGCGAATATTTGTATAATATCTTTTCATATAGTATGTATTAATATACATATGTATATAGTCTATATAGTATATATTAAGTATGTATACGGAGAAATCATTGTTATTAATACGATTATTGTGTGCACAGTTGCGTGTTAGTTTTCTGTGATTTTTGCCCACATAATCTATTCTTTGTTTTGTTATTTTTTTTTCTCCCCTCATTTTCATTTTCAATTTAACTTTTATTTACTTTTATTATTATTATTTTTTTTCTTTATTTTTGTTTCGTTTTAATTTCAATGGCAAAAATCTCTAGACATAGAGGGAAAGGGAAAGAGAGTAAGCGATATTAACGGTTATTATTCTTATACGAGTTTTGTATCCATTTCGAAATGGCAAATCAATTTATTGTACTCAAATTGCCGATGTCAACACTAATAAAAACAAAAAATAAACAGAGGGCTGGTCAAACTGGCGTTAATACCGAATTTTCAATGCCCTTTTGTGTGAAAAGTTAACACATTATATACGTATCAATAGAGAAAGAGATTAGCAACAGCCACATCATACAGACAGCCAAGATGATATTACGGCTCTGAGTTCTAATTAAGACAAAGTTGACGTTTAAGTGCAGGAGGGCAACTAAAAGAAAGTATGAACTGATCAGATTTGGATTCAAAGTCATCTCAAACTAGATAGTAAGCCTATCACAATAATATAATAGCTAAATATAAGACCAAAAGAACCAAAGAACTTTAAAAAAATCGGAAAAACATATTTGAGGACTGTCCATCTGGACATTGGCCCATTAGAGTCCACGAATTGAGAAACATTTTGCAGGAGCTGCAAGGTCAAGGACAAAGATAAGCCACAGATGGTGGCACAACTCCATTTGGAATGCGTCTCTAGTTTTATCTATTGGTCTACCTAAGCTCATAAGTATTTCAAAGATCCAATTTATATATATGTATAAATAGTAAATAACTTACATCAGTTAGAGACTTTGTTAATTAATATGCGTTGCAGACAAAATTGAATATATTTTTTACATACTCTCCATTTGGTTTAGTGTATTAATATGAAACTAATAATTAACTATAGGCGCCTTGCAATTAAATGTTAATAATTCAACAATATTTCGCTTTTAATTGTCTTAATTTTTTTCTGTTTTTTGTGTGTGTGTGTGTGTTTGACAATTTGTTATTACGCAATTGCCGGTTGTTTGGTCATTAGTGGTAAGTTCAATCAACCTAAAAGCTGCAACCGAGCGAAGAGACAGAATGAAAATACCAACTAACCAATTGAGTAGCCAAATTGTGTTTGTTTAAGTGGTAGATCAAAAGATATAGACATATGTTAGGAGCATCAATATTAGATATGATCTCTTTCATATTTTGGCCGACCAGGCAAATAACTTTCAGTTACATCAATCATACGCACTGTGGCAGCCATTTGACATTGTTGAAATTTCACATTTGTAATTCGCGTACTTAAATTGTACATCTTGGCCAACGGCTTCCCACAATGGCCGAGACTGAGACCTTCATCAACAATTAGAATGCAATTAGTGGCAACAACTATAGCAACAACAGCAACTAAATGAGAGGAACACAAAAAACTCCACGAAAACAAAGTTCTAGTACAAAAAAAAAAAATACTACATTGCATTGAGCTTAAATTTTTTTTTTTTGTATTCGCTTCGTTCGCTTAAATTTTTTTTTTTCAATTTGCCTTTAGCTTTAGTTGGTTGTCGTTTTATTTTACGTTGTTCTGTGTTTTTTTCGTTTTTAGTTAGCCTTATTTTTTGTTCAATCTTTTTTTGTTTTTGTTTTTAGTTTTTTATCTGTTATAATAACTTCCGCTTCGCTATCAGAAGTAAGTTGGGCAGACTAATTACACTACAGCATAGTATTTATTTATGAGGAATGCTACCAAGATGAGAACGAACTCTACATGACAGGGAGGAGGAAAGGTGAGCAGAGAAGTTGCCTGAGTGGAAGGTAAAAACGTTGGGATGATAAGTCGTGAGTTGTGGTTGTTGTTTGGTAGTTTGATTATTCTCATCTTTGCTTAACCCAAAATGAGTTAATATTATTTGTAATTGGTTAACTTTTTCCTTTTTTTTTTCTTCGTTTTTGTTTTTAAGTGCATAATTATGCTTATGCCCTTACAGAGTCTATTAAAATTCAATTTGATTTAGAGACAGGTAGCAAAAATGTCCAAGTTAATTTCCTGTAAATTGCATTGAAATCAATAGGAAGATATAAACCATTTTTCTCTCTCTCAAATGTTGGCCTGGAGTTTTTTTTATATAAGCACAACAGATCCGCTTCAAAGAGCAACTCATCTATCAATAACTACGAATATGCAAGATTCTGATTGATGTCTTTTAGTCAAACAGAAAACACAAAGAACGACACAAAAAAAAAAAGGAAAAAATGTTCAAAAATAAATTGAACAAAAGGTAAGAAGAATTAAAAAGATTTATATACCTATAAGTACATCCATATGTATGTATTGTACAAGGTACATAACCATAATTTGCGTAGTAATAATCACTGACACTTCATTTGTAAATAAGAATCTGTCAATTTCCGTCAAAATGGCTGCTAATGAGGCACGCGAGAAACAACTTCTATACAGGTAAGAAAGAAGAATTTTATGGGTATTTTGAATATTTTTTTTTCGGTTGTTCTTACTGGCAGGTGTTTAAGACCAAAAATAAACTTATATATAGGTACTTATATACTAATACCCTTGTTGAGGGTATTAAACAAATCTGTGAAAAGGTCAAGGTAAGTGGTTGTGGTTCTTTTTGTCCAAACAAAGGAAGATTATATGTATAACATTCGAAATCATCTAAACCGTCTTTCTGAAGCCAATCTGAACTAATCTCCCTGAAAGGATGCAATACACAATCAAAAGTTCAATTGTCTTGAGAAAACTTAAGAAACAAAAGAGTTTGCTATTTCTATGACACTTAAATTGGTTGTTATAAGGGTTCCAATCGGAAAACCCTCTTAACTTAACCTACCCATGTTAATAATATGCTTTAATATCCAGTTTCACTACAATAGCTTTTGAATTGAGGTCATACATTGCACTAATTCAGAAGGATATGGCTATATGGACTTGGTTCTTGATGCTGTTCAAGAATATTTTCATCTCTTCTCTACAACTTTCGGCAGAAAGAATCCTACAGATAATGATTTTCTTTTAACAATTAAACAAAATTTAAACAAAACTCTCTTGCTCTTTATTTTTGGTTTGTCAGCAAGTAAAAGCAGTTTTAGTTATCATTTTTCTGGGGCAAGATTCCAAAAGAAATGATTATATAATTATCTATGTATATAGTCATATTTTTGGTTTGAAGTTTGTTCCTTTGTGTGCTTGTATTTTAAATTAATTTCGATTATCTTGACTATTTCGATTAGAAATGTCTTGTGCCTTAATTTAACTATTTCGCGTGCTCATTTGACTTTAATTTCGTGTGTCTAGCATTGAATATATATTTTTTTTTGTTTCATTCTTTTCTTGCTTTCATCCGAGATTAATCTGTTTCTTTTTCAGATTGCTCCTATCTATTTCGATTTGAAGTTACAGTCATCGTGCCAAAAATAGTTAGACCAATAAAACAAAGTCCATGTGATCTTCAAGTGCAATTCAAGAAGTTCTCTCTCTCCTTCTAGTTTCTTTAGTGTCTCTTTCAATCTCTCGCTCTCTCTCACATAGTTAGAGAATATTCTAGCTTTTAGTATTATCATATTATTTGGAAGCGTTATTTTTTCTTTTTTTTTTTGCTAATGTCTTTTGGCCAGAGCTCTCTGGCCGTTTGTAGTTATGAAATGTGAAATCTTATCAGAGTTAGAATTGTGATCTTGATGATACTCATCACCATGATCATTATAATCATTAAGGTTGCTAACGAAATCGTATTCTTCATACGTATACGTATGTACATATGTATGTATATATGAACGTTATCGTGATTCAGAGCTGTAATTATTTGGCTATAAATAACAATAAAAATTTAGTCGTAAACCCAAAAGACCTCTTGTTAACCGCTGCTACTACCTACTACCAACTGCTGCTGATGGTGGGTCCCCCAGTTGTTGCTTATCATTATGCTTGATCATCGTATACACGGTTTTTTTTATACTTATATAGCTATATCTATATATAATATACTTAAATACGTTATATGCATGATAATAATTGGGGTGGTGAAAGCCCTTCTACGATACTAAAAACGAGATGAAGACGCCGACGGATTTCGTTATCGATTGTTATTAATTATGCGTCATGGACATGGAAAGTTTAACCAGATGCATGTACAGGTAAATATATAGATATAGATACAAAAACTTAAACAGATGCATTTACAGATGCAGATACATAAGCGGCTTTTGGAAAATTTTTCGTTGTCGTTTTTCCAGTGCCTTGAATTCGATTCTAAAGGTCACAAGTAGCAGCAACAGCAAAAGTAACAACAACAACAACAACATTGACAATGCCTTGCCAATGGAAGGGAGTAAAGTTAAAACGACGAAAATATATATCTAAAGATATATATAGGTATATATAACGTATATATAGGTATATGCAAAGAAAAACAAGTTTTTGAATCGTGGCTGCCATGGTTATGGGTGTTTTTTTGTTTTTTGGTAGGGGGAGGCAGCATATTTGTGGCTTACGCAATAACTAGTGGGTCTGTTGCAGCTAACACTACACTTGCCAACAAAATTCAAGAATGTATCAATAGCCAAAGGTATTATTACTATACGGTTCCAATGAAATTCATTGATAAAACTGAAACTATCAATGAATGAATAAATGATTAAAATTAATTTTGTGGTTTTTTTTTTGTTTTTTTGTTTTTTACTAGTTTAGCAATACGAAACGAAATCGAAATCGAGAGCAACACATCGACCCATTGAACGTTTTACTCGGAATATGGTCGAGAGCAATTAAATTATTTCATTCATTTTCATTAATTTCTCATGCAATTTCATTAATTTTGTTCCCTCTATATTTATTTTTGCTTCGGTTTACAAATTTTTATAGTTTTTTTTTATTTTCTTTCTGGTTTTTGCCATTTTGTGTTTAAGCCAATTTTTCTAATATTTCTAGGAAAGATGAAAAGCCATCTCTTTGAACCTGTGAAACTGCATTAACACCTAGCAGCAGTTTGTCGACCTGTGCAATTTTCTATATCTAAAAAATAAATCTTTTCACCAAAAAATTAGCTTGTTGCAAAAATTGTCATACACACATACACAACATTTTTGTTATCAATGTCAGGTGAACGGAAAGTTATCATCTCAAAATTTCGTATTCACGACGATGATGATGATGATGATGATGATGAGGGTAGATGGAGCTGCACCTTAACTTTAATATAGACATTTTAATTAAGTGATAACTAGTTGCTCCAATTTGAAAGATTCGCGTTGGTGTTTTTTGTTTTCCTTTCTTCTTTATTTGTTTTGGATTCTTTTCTTTGTGGTTTGTGTGTGTTATACAGATATTTGCAAATTCGATTATCAAATTGTTGTTTAAATATTTGCAGACTTGTTTGGCACTTGCCGTGCCAAGAGGGGGAAAAAAAACAAGCAACTTACGTATGGGGCGTATGAGTAATAAAATCAACCTGCCAACCTGATCATGATCTTCATCAGAATCAGTATCAGCATCAGCGACAAAATTTGTTGTGTAAACGATCGCAACGATATCAGTAACCAGCAGATATAACAACAACAACATCAACTACAACAACAACAACAACAACAACAACAACAACAATAATAATGAAAACAAAAACTCAGACAGACAGCTAAAAATGTGGTTTTTTCTTTCTCTTTTTTCTTTGCATACCCTGTCACGTGGAAACTCTTCAATGTATTTATTGCCTTGTTAGAGGGTATCACTGCGTCGACTTTATAACTTGCCTTTAGACTCGTCTTTTTGATGTTGTTTTATAGATGCGACAACGAGAGCGTCAACAGCCTCGGATAATTGTCAAAAGGAGTTGCTGACGAGGGCTGGCTGACAAGTAATACATATATATATATAGACCTAGCCCTGAGAGTGATTGACATTTTATATCTCTTTTTTGTTCTCTTTTCTGATTATTTTGTGCTCTTTATACATTCTATTAGCTGACTACTGTCAACTCAACACGAGAGTCTCCTTCTTATGCAGTTTTAAGAAACAACTCGACATGTGTATTAAAAAAGAAAAGCGCAAAAACAAATTTAATAGTAGAACCATGCCATCTGTTTACACACACACCCACAGAAAATATCTACATATATAGAAATAAATGCAAGCCTTGAGAGTGAGTCTTTTGGGTAATCCCAGAGAAGAATTGAGTTTTTTTCAGTTAAATCCAAAGAAACTAAACCGCCATTTAGATAGGTTCTAATACAGTTTTTTGTTAAACATTTTCTATTCAACATTTCTCATACATAATTCATAAGACTTAACTTGCGTCCAACCAGGCGTATGAGTAATGTGAAGCAAAGTTTCTATCTAATTTAGGAAAACTATTTGGTTATTGTAAAGAAGCGATTTAAGCTTGAATCGAGTTTTGTTTGACATTTTGCATATTGATTTCTGTATATAGAAGAATTGGAATGAGAACAAATTAAATCAACAGAATTAATAAAATTTTGGCCGAGAACTATGTGGATAATACGCACTACATATAACGAAAGAACAATCATAGTTCTTAAAATATCTATCGCTGAATGAGAACGTCTATATAATTGATAGATATATCAATCCGCGAAGGAGATGATTGATTTCAATGGATGTACCATTTTTAGGAAATGGAGAAAAGGGTATCAAAATGTCGCTCGCGTAATTTATTGTTCATTGTCAGCAATCTATCTTGATTTGTATCTGTATCTATAACTGGGTTTTTTTTTTTTTTATTTGTATCTGTAGATATTACTATTTCTGTTTGCGTTTGTGTTTTTGTTTTTTGTGTTTGTGGCGCTTTTTTTTTTGTGTTGTTTTTGCGGAAGTGCATTGATTTTCCACTCAAGTGGGCACTTGACTTGACTTGTCATGGAATAATTTTCTCACCTTTTTCTTTTGAAGCTCTCAAAAATTGTTAATTAGTTTTTTTTCTGCTTTTGTTTGCTGTAACTACTTTTAATTAGAAGTTTGTCATAGGTATTGTGTTTGTTTAAGGTTTCTCTGTATGTGTTCTGCCAGATGATTTGTTACAGCACATTTATGCAAATTCTAGATTGAAAACAATTTTGAATGTGCGGATATCCGCCAAGAAAGGGTTTTGGAACGCATCGTCGAAGCGAAACTCTACCCAGAGGCAGTGAAAGTTTTCTATGTGGATTTTGTGTGTGTGTGTGAGTGGACTTTATTTTAATTTGAGGCTGTGAGTTGCCTGCTTTATAAGCTGGGATTGAGTTTTTGTATGTTGGCCGGGGCCAACGAGAGAGCGGTCGACTATTTGAAAAACTGCGCATGTGCGTTGAAAACGCTTAAATAACCCCCCGCCAAGTTAAACCAATGATGTTTCATGCACGGCGCATGCCAAAAAAAAAACCAAACACCACAACAAAAAATACGACAATACAACATATCCAAAAGATGGATAAACATATCTCTGTATAAATATATAGACGGAATTATATGTATACACACATACGTCACAAGGCCATATTTGGTTGTCCAAACAATATTGAAAGCAATCCGGCAGAGCTAATTGCAAGACAATTAATTGAATTCTCTAGAATTACTGCTGTTCCGCCTTACCCCCATCCCCAGCCCCTTGATGGCGATCGAGTGGGTGGCCAACTGACTTTAGCCTGTCTTAACCAAAGAAAACCAACTGAGTTTGAGCTGAGTAAGTTTAGCCTAAAGTATCATACAAATTGTTTATTAAATGTCAATTTACTGTATAGAATTTGACATTTTAAGGCGAATGAAACTTCTTGGCCGATTTTCTTTGAACTGTTATATAATCTCTTCGATTCTGAATAAGTTGATCAGAATTGCAATTGATTACGTTTTGCTCAAGTTTCAAAAAGAACTTGGTCACTTGATCTTAATATCGATTTTGATATATTCTAGGGAACTATTTCTAAAAAGACTCGAGAATTAAAACGAAATTCGGAATATAATTTAGATGAAATTTTTGAAATTTGAAACTGAAAGAGCGAAAAATGGCGAGAAATGTTTTCTAGTGCTTCATTTGAAAAGTTATATCCTTTTTACTTACCGTTATTTAGTCACTGCGATCACAACACTTGTTTGTGCCTATATTTGTGCGTGTGTGTGTGTGTGTGTGTGTGTGTGAGAGAGTCTGTGGAAAGGCCCAAACAGGATGCGTCGTTTAAGCCGCTTCACGCAAAAGCAACAAATAAAAAAAAATTAATACACTTCCGTCTTTTAATGCGGTCTTGTTGTTGCTGTTTTTTTTTTATTGTAAATTATTTATGATTTTTGTTGTGTGTGTGTGTGTTTATTTGTTTTCTTTCTTGTTGCAATTAAATATTATATAATTTGTTATTTAATCTCGTTTATATACTTTTATTTGTTTGTTGATGTTTCTTTTTCTTTTGTTGTCGTTATTGAATTAATATTTTTTATTTAATTTAGGGTTTTGGCTAAAATATTCTTGGCGGGGGCGAGTAGCTTACATTTCCAGATTGGCAAATTCGAAGAGCGCAATTGACAAAAAAAATGTAAGAATAATAATGTTCCTTGGTCTCTAGGAGGAAGGATCTAATATGATATATTTTTTTGCCCGTGTTCAGTTTATTGGCACTGAAAATGTTGTTGTTTATTTTATTTTAGTTTAGCACAGCCGCCGAACTTGTTGTTCCGGAATTTTTGTAAAATTATTATTTGGAATTTAATTTATTATTATTAAAAAATTAATTTTTTTTTTTGTTAACCAAAAAAAAAAAAACACGACCAACTCGAAAACGCACTGAAACGGTATTAAAAGCCGAGACTAAATAACTTTGCAAGTAATTTACAAATGCGACTTGATGCCCGAGCCGAATTGCACACGAGCGCCACACGAGAGAGAGCGCGAGAGTGTGTTGGTGCGGTGGAGTGGGGTGTGGTAGGGGCGCGGGAGAGGGCGGTGGGAGTTCGGGGATGCTAACGGCGAGGCGACGCTGTCGTTGGAGTTCACTTCACTTTTGCACTTGTTGCTGCTTCTGCTGCTGCTGTTGGTGCTGCCGCCGCTGCTGCTGTTGCTGCTCTGCTCTGCTCTGCTCTGCTGCTGCGGGGGATCGCTGTTGGAAATTTTGAAATTTTCGCCAGAGCTTCGGAAGATGCGGCCAGATAACAAAATGACTAAAACTGAACTGAACGGTTTCGTATCAAACAGCTGCTTGTTATCGTGGCTGATTGCCGTTCTCTTGCTCTCTCTTTTCTTGTCTCTATTTCACTCGCTCACATGTGTGTGAGTGTGTGTGTGTGTGTGTGTTTGATGGGGATCTGATCTGACCGCTGTTGATCGTGGAGCTTTGTTGGCGTTCGGTTTGGGAATGATGTTGGCTTAAAGCCAACCGCTACGTAATATACCTCAGATCCTGTTTGCATGCCGTCAGCGTCGCTGCTGGCGTTGTCGTCGTTGGCAGAAAAGCGGCAGCAGCAGCACAAGCACCACTGTAGTAAAACAAAAAAAAACACAACAAGCTCGATCACGAGCTTTTATTTTTCGAGTACTTTACCAACAACAGACCTACGTACGTTCTGTGTGGGCGAACGTCAACAGCGCAGCATCGCACATTGGGCCAAGACAGGTGAAAATTTTCCATTTCAAGTTTAGCTAATAAATAAAACAAACCTTTGCCGCGTCTTGCTCTAATCAAGGGCAAAATTGTTGATGTTAAGAGAGTGGAAAATTTAATATTTAAATTCAATTAACAAACTAAATGAAGTTGATTCTACTAAATAAAAGGCTCAATCAAAATGCAAGTGAAGAAGGAAAATGGCCTTTAAATCTTCTTGAAGATCGCGTCTAAAATGATGAATTTACGTAATTCATATATTTTGATGGGGAAATGAGCCCACAAGACAAGAGAAAGAACTCTCTAGATCATTGTAAGTGATAAATGTTGGAAATATCTGTCTAACTAGTCGTTTAGAGAAGGAAAAGCTTCCTTAATTAGTTAGCGTATCATTGACGAAAATTCAAGAACTTCCAACACTTTATAGTCCCAACCAAAGTAGTTGACCTATTTTTCAAAAATTTCAATAACTTAAAAGGTCGACTGTATTTGAAAAACTAATATATAGAATAATAAAATAAATAGAATATGCTTTTTTATGCTTCATAATATAAAATACGCCTCCTTCTGCCTTTTACATACATTCTGGCGACTTTCATATCTTAAGCTACAGGTGGCAAAGGGGCATCGGGGGGTCGGAAATTTGGTGGGGATCGGGCATTGTTAGAGGGAATATCGTTATTGGATATCAAAATCTTATTTATGGGGGAAATTTTTTCCCCCGATTAACATAATTTGGTCAATTTACAACCGATTTTTATTTTATCCACTTTTATTTATTGTTATTATAAACATACTTTTAATTATAAGTTTGATAACTTTGAAGAACAATATTTCTGATTTCTTTTTTTTCATTCATTTCTTTGTTTCTCATTCCATAATAAAAATAAAGTTTCGTCTTTTTATACCATGCACCCATAGGTTGAAATGGTATATTAAAGTCGCCAAAATGTTTTCTAAATGTCGGGCTTAAATCTATATTTATTTTTCTGGAGCTACATTCCGGGTTAGCCCTATAAAATTAGATTATAGAATTCATTTTAGCTTATATTTAGGCCAATAGAAAAAAAAACTTGATGGGAAGGAAACATTTTTGTTTGACAGACTTTTGGATTTTTGATGATTCTCCTAACTAAAGTACACCCGAAATACGCCATAATTATGAGTATTTTAATGAAGAGTATTGAGTAGTTGAGCATTTTTGTTTGTAGAGAAAAGCATTAACATTTTTTCGCACACTTTTCGACCACAGTGGGAAATTAGCTGCGAAATATTAATCGAACTTGCTTCAAACTTGCTCGATGGCAGCATTTACGGTTGATTTTTGCGTTAATTTTTTGTTGGTTTGGGCGGAAAGTAGGGGGAGTAGGGGAGGAGGGGAGGAGGGGTCTCTGAGCCACTCTCAAAGAGTGTGTGAGTATGCGTACGTGTGTGGGATTCACACAGGCCTTTTTCTGCTTTGGAGCCAATCAGCCAATCATTTGAAGCGATGCTTTTCAACTTTCATTAGAAATTGAGCTTGGAGCCACGCCCCAAGCCCCCTTCATGGTAATTCGGTTTGTGGGTTGATCTTTTTTTGTTTGTTTGTTTGCGGTTTATCGAGGCCTGTAATGAATGAATGATACATATCTACATCTACCATATAGGGGAGGAAAGTGAAGATGTCTGATAATTGAATATTGTTTTTTTTTTTTCGCGAAAGAGATTAAGTTCAGTGACGTCGACGCTGCGTCTTTGTATTTGGGATTTAGCAAGCCAATAATTGATATTAATTGCGGTTAATGAAAAACAACATTTGCCACGGGCAAATTACTGTCCATTATTAAACAAAAAATGAGAAAATCTAAAAAAAAAAATTATCATGAAATGGGTGGCAGGTAAATGCATTGAGTTTAGCTAACTAATTGTAAGTACATTGTTGTTTTCTCTCTTTCTAACTCTCTCTCTCTCTCTCTCTCTCTCTCTCTCTCTCTCTCTCTCTGTGTGTACTTGTGTGTGTGTCTCTTAAGGCCCCCTCTGCAACCATCTCACCTCACCCTAAACCATGGGGGTTTCCATTTCCATTCCGATTTCGAGTCGATCTCCGTTTTGTGTGTCACTGTCAACGACAGCGTCAAGCAGAGCAAACAAAATCAACAAAAACAAACAAATGAATGAAGACAAAAGATCCCCCTCCACTTCATCCGCAGCAGCAGCACCACCACCCCCTGCCATCTAGCCATGTCTATAAGCCACCTATTGAGACAAAATTTTAGGCAGCGGCAATTTTTGACGTTTGATATAATAATTTTTTCGTCTCTTTTTGGTTTTTTGTGTTATATGCATTTTTTTTAGACATTTGATGTTTTTGTTTTCTTCTCTTTATCTCTATGCTTTTATTGATATTTTTTTCTTGTTTCTAATTTATTAATCATTTAATTGTTTGTTCAAAAGTTGTATGTTTGTTTGTTTTGATTTTTATTCATTATTTTTGTGTTGTCTTGATTTTCAGCGGCGTTTACGTCTCATTTTCGTCATCATTGTCATATGGCTAACGTCATGTCCGAGCTTCAGTTTAAAGATACCGATTCACTCCACTTTCATTCATTTCCTCGTGCAATATTCCTAGTTTTATCTCAAGGCATTTGACTGCTGACGCAGTTGCCCATCATTTTCTGTTTTATGGGACGGGGAGAGCTTTTTTCAAATTTAATCAAATATTTACTTCTTATATCTTATGGTTTTTCCTGGAAAGAAGTATGAGAAAACATTCATTGCATTAGGAAATTTGTTTGTTTCGCTTATGGCGTAAATAAGTGTGGAAACTCCATAAAACTCTCGTTTAGTTGATGAAGACATGTAATTGGTCTTAAGCATTAATCTATATTCGTTCACAATTTAGTTAGTGGGTCTCGTTTTGCCTAAACTATGTACTTATCAATTGGAATTCTTCAGGAGATTCTCAGAGGTTTTTTTCAGCTCCTTTATAACCCATCCACAATGAGAAATATTTAAACTAATCAGCCTAAAGTCAACTGCTAGTTCAATACACAGAGTCTAACTATTTGCGATGTTCTAATTCAAAGAAGAAAATGTATGAAACTTATGAAATAATGCCTATTTTTTCCAGCTCATATTTTGGTTAATCTCTAAACGATTTAGAAACGTTTACCCCAATTAGAGCATCATAAAGTAAGGATTTATTTCAATACTATGCAGTTCTTTGATATTTTTCAATTTCGTTCAGACTGCATTTTCGTAAATAACTGAAAAATGAATCATCCTTTGAGTGGTCAACAGAGAGCTGTGAAGTCGCGGTCATTTGCTAATCCTGCTAAATGGCTCATCTTGCTCTTGCATAGGCAAATCTAATTATAACTACTTAAATAGTTTTCCTTACTACATTGAAATGAAACATTTTCTATAAGAAACACGCTTATCGAAATGCCAATTAACTCATTCACATTATATATCAAAGAATGTTCTAATAGCTGGCTATTATTCGGCCATACATTCGAAAATACGTCATCACATCGCATATATGTATATGTATCTGAACATTCAATTAATTGTGTACTTGCTACAAAAGACAGTTGGCACGATTTCTTCATCATTTGGACTGGTTCATGGTCTCTCGCATTTCAATTGAAATGCGTCCACAATCTGCACTGATCTGCCCCAAGCCGACCAAGATGACTGGAGAACTCTGGAGTAACCCATCCGAATCACGTGCTCTCCTCCGGATGTTAATGTGCTGATGTGACGCGTTTAAGTCACTTGGCGGAATTGTGCGGGAGCAGAGGGTGCGAGGAGGAATATGATCTATTAAGTAAGCAGGCCTGGCAAATGACTTTAACTTAAATAATAGTTAATAGTTTATGCAATTATTGTCGGGACCCCACATGGTATATATCTATGACTATCATGAGGCGCTAATTGGTGCCTCCCCTTACCTCCCCCTGCACCCCGTTACACGTGTATTTCTTTCATACATTTTCGTTCCTATTAATCAAATCTGTATACATACATGCATACCTTTTGTATCTTCATATATGTATATGCACTTACATAACATAATGGCAATGACAATGAAACGAAACGAAAATCTAAGCAAAAAAAAAGGTTCTTTGAAACAGTCAACTAATCGTACATACTAGAGATTTAAATCTATGTGTAATTAAAGCTGACTAATCACAAATAAAGTGAGATAAAACTTAAAAAAAGAAACCAATGCACTGTAAAAAAGAAAAGAAATGCATTATACATCACAATCATACGAACATTTTTTAAATCTTATATCAAAACATTTTCCTATCTCTTAAGGAACTTAAACGGATTTAGTAATAAATGTCGAACCGACTCAAAGTAGAACATTTTTCTAAGTTCGAAGCTATGTCTCAGATTCATCAGAAGAATTGCCAAAAGATTGGAAAAGATATAGCTTTGCTATGTTAATGGTTCCACCATCTCAACATTATGACTGACTGAGAAGGAATCTTCGGAGAAGGATCATTCAAGGCAATCCTTTTATAAGACTGAATACTTTTTAACATTCGAGATTTAAAATGTTATATGCTTGAATCTAATTAGTATATCTAAATTTTCGTTTAATTTCTATTTTTGCGCTCAGTGCTTAAATGATAAATTTCAAGAAATTATCTTTTAGTTTGGTTTACTCAAGTGGTAAACGAATTGCAAATCATTTTATGAGTACAATAAATTTAACTCTTCTTAGAAAACAGACGCTTGGCGTCGAGGACTTAGCGGATTGTCTTTGGCCCAAGTAGATCTAGCTAGACATTTGATTAACTAGCATTTGTATATGGGTCAACAGTTATACCCACCTACATAATATGCTCAAACATACACACACACACACATACATATCTGAAAACTTGACGCTCGTCACAGTTTATCGTTTTTTTTTTTCTGTTTTTCGTTTTATCTATTTACCTTAGCACCCAACTACCGCACTTGAATTTTAATAACCTTTTCAAGTTCACTGCCTGACTGCTGTCAGTCTCCTCTCCCTCTGTGCGTGTGTGTGTGTGTGTGTGTGTGCGTGTCTGTGTTAGCGCGTGTATGGGTATTTGTATCTATTTATGTGCCATTGACTTAACATACAGTTAAAAAAAACAAAGCACAACAACAAAATCTAACAGTATTGCTTCTACCCTAGCCCCGATTACACCATTTCAAAATGTCAATTAAACACCACAACAACAACACAACAAAAGAAGAGCAAATAGAAAAATTCACTTTGACATACCGAAAATAATCTACTCTTCATCAGCGAGTATTGATCAGAAACCTATAAAATATCATAGATCACATAACCCATTTGTGATTATGACCTTTGAGTATCGTTCAAAGAGACTAATTTGCGTCCACTTCCTATGACAACTTTTTCTTAATGAATTTAAGATAATATTTACTCCAAAAAGTCAATAAGTCAATGAATCAGTCAACCAATATAATGGAGGCTTGCTTTGAATCGTCTTGCATTGAAACAATGCGACAGACTTTCATGGTCATAATGATAAAACATTCCTATATATGGAATACTCAGTTGTATTTTCTTTCTTCCTGATACTTTGATTAAAATGTAGAATTTGCAAGGGTATCTAAAGCAAATCAACTGAGAAATATTTCATCAGATGCTGCAATATTTATTTAGATTGCAACACAAAATATTTTAATTAATTATTTATACATATGAAGGAGAAGAGGCATTGGAGGAGGTGGAGAAACAGCCATATAAAAGACAACGAATAAAAGAATAGAAAGCAAAACCACAAAGTTTCCACCAATTAACACTTGGCCAAGCCATACCAGTTATCCATGTACCCCATGTCCGCTGCAGGCCAGACTATGTTGGTTTGCAGCAGCTTCATCCGATATGGCAAAATATGGAAAGCAATATATAATCGTTAACCTCCCACTCCTGCTCGACAGGAACCAACTGCTTGGTAAGGTTAAATGAGGTTAGCCAAGAATAGAAGGGGGTCAATTTAAATGAGGGAACATATGGACATAACTTTAGATGAGGTTAGGTTTGCTTAGTTATAAATGGTTAAGAATAAGTAGTCAGAGGATTTTATTTGGCATATAGAAAATTGTAAAAAAGGATATCTATGATAAGAAGAAGATACAAAGATAACTATGTAGGTAAGACTAAGTATACGCAGGTTGACTATGGTAGGGCTAAGACAGATAAAGGATATTATTTATGCTTAAATAGTGTTAGGCCATAATATAAATAGTCAATTTCTAACCTTCTCTAAGTCATCTGACTCTATGGAAGGATAAGTGTAGCTAGATATAGTTAATTATGTAAGGTTAGGTGAGGTCATGTCCTTTAATAAAATAGTGCTTACAGAAAATTCTAAATAAAGAAGTTAGTTTGGATTAATTTTAATTATATCTAAGTCTTTATTAATTAAATTAAGTACAATGAGTAAAATTTATTGAAGTTACCAAAAATTTGCTATATAAAATCTCCCATTTTTACGCTGTGAATACTTTTTACAAATCTCTGAACTATTGGCCAAGTAGTTAGACTTAAGCTTATATCACATTTCGTGAGCTCAGGCCGCTTAATGTAAGGCTAAGAACATTTATTAATATATAACTATTAGACTTGTTAGGATTAGGTAAGTAGAGCTTAAATAACAATTACTAAATCAAAGTACTAAGCGAAGCTTTGATCTATCACTAGATGAAACAAACTTGGCAAATGCAACCCTTTCGTCCCGGCTTCAAATATCACTTAACTAGTCGTAATAAATATCTTTGATGAATGAATGAAAGCCTAAATATTACAGATAACTGACTGCTCAATATGGGTATAACACGCTAAATATTATAAATCACATTTCTATGACAATTTTCTCATAAGGAAAACCCAAAAAAAAAAAAAAAAAAAAACTGTTGTTTTGTATTTCATTCAATAATTGTAGGCACTTTGTATATTTGTTGATAGGAAATTCTATTACGTTGTACATATGTTAATTCGCATGTTTGAGGCAAAAGAACTGTAAAAAATTCAATTGTCCACACGAAACCCTAGACATGGGTAATTAAATGAGGGAGTGGATCGATGCAATGGGTTATGGGTCGGTCTGCCTTTGTATCATTAGGGCTCTTCAATATAGTCATCAATCTTTCAATTACTATGGCTTAAAAAAAAACAAACGTTCTTCTGCCAGTTGGGGGTGTGGATGGGGACGAATTGATGCCGCTGCCGCAGATATATTTATATACACATATACATAAGTATATTAACGTACATAAGAAGCTCCCAACAAGCCTTCATTCCCCATTTGAAAATAAAAATAAAATGAAATAAAAACCGGCATTGACAGCGGTGCCAAAGCGACAATCCACATCTCGGCGACAACAACAACAACATGAGACGCAAAACAGCTTGAATCCGCTTAAGGCCGGTTTAAACTAGAATCCCACTACGAATTCGAAACCGAATCCAAAACCAATACCAAATACCAAGTCCAAGCCAAGCCAAACTCTAACTAACAGGCAAATGCGACAGCCATTCATTTATTTACTCCAAAAAACGCACCTGACAAAGAAAATTCATAAGACAACAGAAACAAAACCCACCATCCAATACACTTTGGCCAAAACCATTAAGCTGCCAACACGATGATTATACGAATATATTGGTATATATATAAATATATATATGTATATATGATCGTATATTATATCGTTCATACGATACACTATATTTGGCCGCTCCCATACCGATTGGTGAGTTGTGACTTTATCCAAAAGCCAGAAACAACAACAACAATAAACCCTCCTCCTTCCAACCACCCTCAATACAAAAAATTGGTATGAACTATATACTACTTCTTGGTGTCAAAATTTGAAGAGAAAAAAGTGCTGAATAAACTTTACTTACTTAAATACTCAATTTATACTTACTTAATTTGTAGATAGTATTGGAAATCAACTTGTGTATGCATAGTGGTAAATAACAGGACACTTTGTTACTCCAAATTTAATACCCATTTAGGAAGGCTGCTTTACAAAGGCAAAATCCATGTTAGTCGACATTAATTTAGTTATTAAGTGAATGATAAGTTAATGCCAAATATACCCATTCACACAATGAATATCAGCATGAACGCATACACATATGCACATAATTGGTAACTTACACCAATCGGACATAACTCATACGCAGCGTGTCCCAAATGGAGGTTAAAAGCCAGTGCAGCTTTTTTTTTAACAGAAAGATAAACAGCAGCAGCAACAGTAACAACAACAACTGCAGCAGCAAAAATACAAAGTCTATAAATAAATCTTTGCATTGCAATCGCCAATGTGGTCTGGTTTTGGTTCAAGTCTCAAGCCAGCAGTAACAACAACAACAACAACAACAACGACAACAACAACCTCAGCATATGTATCTCAACTGAAAAACTTCTTTTTACTTTATTTTCTGTTTTTGCATTTACGTTTGTAATGATGGTCAAGGACGTACATTAACCAGGTTCCACTTGACTTATGCTGGCTGCTCTTTGATATTACACGTTGGGAGGTTTAGAGCAAGGCAAACAATTACATAAGCCACATATGTGCATACAAGTCATTGGATTGCATCCTCACTCTTTTCACAAGAGTGTCACATTGAGGCTATTGATCTTTAAGGCCATTTGCATTGAACCTGCCTCGACGTAATTCATCTTATATCGTGCCATGAATGAATGCGTTGATCTCTGCATCTGCTTATTGTTAGTACTAAAGTCGCCTAAATGTATGCAACAGTCCAATAGATTATCAAATAGAGTATATAGATTCTCTGACTAATTGATATGGTCTTAGATTCTTGTCATATTGGCTAATTAGATTCTCAATTGGTTTTTCAGAAAGTTAAGATTTTCAGCTAATATTAATTGAAATCCTTGAATTCTTATCTTCACTAGACTCTTGCGGATTTTCTTTAAAATTAAAATCTATTATCTGCCAAATCCTTTTTAATCTTTATGTTTTTGATTTAAGACTCGAGCTGGCAACAAAATACACAAAAAATGCAAATTTTCTTAAATATGTGGCGAGAAGAATTTCCTATAAATATTTCTTTGTATGATGCTTTACTACCGCTATAGCTTTACTATTTACCCATCGCCATCTATTCCAATAGTATGACAGTCATTATAATTCGTTTTAATTCAATTAAAAAAGCTAATCCTATCTAGGTCAAGTAAACGGGCCTACTATCTCCGAAAATATACGTTAGGATTCATCCTTAATTCCGCAAAATCCTTAAAAAGCGAGCATTTCCGAAACATGATCATGTTTAGGGAAAATATTGATGCTACCGTATCCGTATTTAAAAGGAATTCAACTAATTGAAGAGTTATACTTAAAAGCTTAAAATGTCCTTAAACTGATTAAATGTAAACGCTACTTATATAAATTATACATATATCAAAATGCTTGCCAAGTAAATCTATCATGTGGACAAGGAAAATAAGCATTGTATTTATTGCCCACAAGACATAAACCTTCAATTCATGTTTGACGAACTAAAACACAATCAAATTTGTGTTTTTTCACAATCAGAAAACAAGAAACTAGATGACTTCCTAGTGTCGTTTGCTGTAATTTCGAACCATTGCATTGATCGCAGACCAGGCCACACCCAAAAGAATATCGCACCTTGTCCGCGTTCGATTTCAATTGTCGTTTTTTTTTTTACAGTTTTAGTGGCTTATAATTTTCAATATTTTTTTTTTTTTTTTTTGAGTTTTTATTGTTGTTGGTTTTTTAATTTTGTTTTTTGCAAGGCCGTTGGAAGCTCATAAAATTGCAAACTTGAATATATTTTTTCTGTTGGGGCTTTGTTGTTATTGCGTGAGCCTTTTTGTCTCCAGATGATTGCATTTTATTGATTTCCATTCTTTACAATTACATTTCATTAATATCTTCGATGTTCGATGTTATTTAGGTTAATTACCAATGTTATGAGATCGACAAGTGTTGGTTGAGACAAAAGTGTTGAGAACGTAGCGTGGTTTAAGTGTTGGTTAAGAGAGATTGAATCGACTCTCTGTTACTTTGGCAATTGGTGTTGGTAAGTCAACTAAGAATATTTCATCCAGTGTTGTAGAGTACAATGAGGGGCACACATTTTATCAAATTTTGAATGATATTCAATATGCAATTACAATACACGACCTTCATGTGAAGGAAGTGGACAGCATTTAATTCGGCGTAGTCGAACACATTGACGTAGTCAGACAGCTAATGAACAACTTGGAGGTAAATATCATTTATGTATAAATTATTAACTTTATTTGCGTAATATTTTGCAGTTTAGCTTCTTGTTGTCTCTTTCTCAAACTCTCTCAGGGTAAGTTTTCCAAACAATAGAGGGAAAAATTAGCACAGCTGCTGCCATTGCTACTGCTTTTGCTACTGCAAAAAAAGATAAATAAATACAAAATAATAATAATAATAATAAAAAGGAAAAAAATGGTTATTAAACGGTAAGTACATGAAAAATAGAAATACAAATATTTTTGCAACCGATTAAACAGACGAACAAATTGAGAAAAGGCGGCAGGTGGTGGTGCTGGATGGGTAGGCGGGAGGCAGTAGAAGGTGGGGAAGGTTAAGTAGGGAGAGAGACCTTCCAAAACTACGTTAAGCATTTACAATTGAAAAACTGTTTGTATTTTCTATTATACGGATTCCATACTCTTTGCCAAATGTTAATGCCTAACTGAGGGTATATTCATTTTGATCATCATTTTGCTCAATAATTGTTATTATCAATTGAAAACAATTAGCTAGGGAATACAAAAGTCTAGTTACCCATTGAAAATCCCTCCAAGTGCCTAATGCAAATTAATATTAACAACAATTTGCACGATAATTATTTACTTAAAGGGAAATATTAAAGTGACTCTAATTGGAAAATCTGCATTTCAATTGGCATTTGAATGGCAAAATCCAGACTTTGTTTAGCCTTCCTCCGAAAATTCAAATTCGAAACGACATCGCTCGATACACAATAATAACAAATACTTATACATACATATATATATTATTATTTTTTTGTTAACGTTATTTGCATGTTTCAATTAATATTGCACTATTAGTCGGTCCATTAGCATAGGCTTGCTAAGTGGCAAGAGGAATTTGTTAATTATCGTTAATCAATAGAGAATAGTCTCGATCTCGATCGATCTCAGACGATGGTTTTGCCATATGTCTCGATGGGCCAAATTCAAGTCCCATTCAATTGAGGAGCTCTCTATCCGTCTATTTGTTTCTCTGTCTGTCTGGTTCGGCCGGGACCGGGCCATGCTGGATAGGAGGCTTGTCTTGAGTAAAATGAAACCAGTTTACTTGCAAAAGCTTTTGTAAACAATATGACAGATGACTGTCTTGACTATACCCATCAATTAATACAAATTTATGATTGACGTGTTTAAATGTTTAAGCCTTCTTCAACATGTGGATTTTTGTCATTTCCTAAATTGAATGATACACAAAAACACACGCACACACCCACACACACACACATACAAATTGTTTACTGTGCATTCCTCAAAGTCAAAGTCAATAAGAGCAGATAATATTTTTGATTCCTTTTTCAGTCTTTGAATCTTTATTTAAATCTCAAGATGTCCTTTCGCTTAGCATTTGAAGTCATCAAAGACTCATATTATTCTTGAGCCCAATATGCAGAGAATGGAACATTTTATGAGTATCGAAATAGAGATTTGTTTTTAAAACATTTGTTTTCATTAATTGAATCTATTAGCTTATTTAGAATATGATTAATGGTTAACAGGATATTTTGATAGGCGTTGTTGTCGAAAAGTTAAATTGCTGAGAAAATCTCCATGATATCTTTCAGGATACGAACTGAACTGTTATAATATACTTCGTTTATTGAAAATAAGCGGGTTTTCCATCAAATTTTCTTTAAATTCGAGTATAATTTTCATTTTCCACAGATAAACAGATTAACATGTATTGTTTTTGTCTTTTCGCCATCAGATCATTTATTCCTACTGAGTGCCATGACCTATCACTGTATCACTGTATAAAATTCTCTAAATTTAATTGAAGAATATATAAATATATATATGATAAGATTTTCAAAGTTTTTTTTAATCGCTCTGCAGAAACAAAATTTTAATAAACAGCTTGAAAACGGCCTTCACATGGGTCAACCGCCTTTAGAGCTTTGAATTTTATCTGCTTGCAAGGCCTAAAAAAGTCGTCTTCATGTCAGTTTTTACAGATAGTTGTTATTAAACAATTAAAACTATAAGTAAAAAAGACTCATTCCAGTAGAAAAATTGCAAATTATTAGAAAATCTGTTCATATTCGCCGACTCTAAATATTATCCTCCTTCATTTCGGTCTGAAAATAAGCCATAGAGGATTGTGCACAAATCGTTAACTAATCTCAAATGGCCTTACAAATTTGGCTAAATGGCAAAAAAATATTTAGTCGATTGGCTTAAATCTGAGGTAGTAAAATACAATTTGAATACGCAAGAAAAATAACATTTTTAACAAAATTATTGAGGTTTTGGTTAATGTTAAGACTAATTTTCAGGAAATTCCAAAAATTCTGATTGTCATCGAATTTAGATTTTAACATTTTCTTAGAATATATTATCTTCAAAAAAAAGAGCATCTCCTGCACATGGAAATGATTGTGGAATAATAAATTTATAAAGGAAGGCCGCAAACATAAAATAACAAGAAGCCTCGATTGATAAATTCTTAAATTCTTGATAATCCAATTGAATATGTAAAATACAAACGTTTTCTCTATGGTCCACACCCAAAATAAATATACACACATACATATTTGTTTATATTTGTATGTGTGTACATATATATATAGCGAAATTCAAGCCAATGAATCGGTAACCTTCCCATTATTTTTTTTTATCATTGTTATTCTTAAGTTTTTTTTTTATGTGTGCTGTTTGTTGAACTGTTAAATAGAAAATATTCGTTTCTTTTTAATCATTGTGTGTGTGTGTGTGTGTGTGTGTGTGTGTGTGTGTGTGTGTTAGTGTTTTAGGTTAGTTATGCTGCGCAGTTTGCATGTCGATTTATTTATATTTTTGTTCATTGTTGTTCATTCTGTAAATTATTTTCCTTGAGATTTTGCATAAAACTATAAAAAAACAAAAACAAAATAAAGTGTTAACTGAATTATATTAATGCATATCATAATCATAATAATAATACATACATACAAACAAAAGGCAACTACAACAACAACCGTTGCTGCCACGCCCCTAACCGGCTACCCTTCCAACTTTATGGTCACTTGTTAAGTGTATAAAAGTTCAATGTTTGAATAAAATTAAAAAAAATAATAATAATAAGCAAAAAGAATGCAAGAAAGAGATAGACGATAAGTAAACGAACACTCATGTACGTGTGTGTGTGTGTGTGTGTGTGTGTGTGTGTGTGTGTTTATGGTGTTGGAGGAGGTGGAGTCCCAGCGCCCGACAGCAACATCAACAGAATGACCATTCTCAATAACGCTCACGTAGCATCCGAGTAAATAAATTACAATAAACAGCAAAAAAAATCACAAAAAAAAAAAATCCAAAAATTAAAACATAAAAAAAATTCAACTAAAAATCAAGTGTAATTGAAATTTTACTGGTGGTGGTCAACACGTACAACAGCAACAACAACAACAGAAACAACCACAACGGGAGCAACATCGACAAAAAAAAAAAAAACAAACACAGTGATTTCAAATGGAAAAGCCGACTTTTATATACACTTCTTAGAATCGAAAAGGACACATTGAAAAAACTGTTGATCAATTTATGAAAACAAGCTGAAGTTGAACTAAGCATGAACTAAGGATAAAATAAGAATGAACTAAGGATATACATAAAACGGACTGAAAGTGCATTACTCGAATCCCTTAACTTTCAACCAGAATATATTCCAATGGGAGGATTACTTTATTATTATTATACTTTAAAAAAATGTCTCCAAATGTTTATGAAATTAAATTGTATATTTCTTTTTTCCTTATATTATCTGATTCTGAGATTCAATACTCAATTGGGCATTCATGTTTCGTTTCCAAAGGTGCATGAAACCTTTTTTAAATGGCTTTAAGGGCATCCAATGTCGTCCAAGGTAGTCCAGTCCCCAGTCCCAGTCCCGCTTCAGTAAGCCACTCGCATATGATTTTATATGTGAAGGCCAAGGACGCTGTTTCTTATTTCGATAATTCATGTTTCTCTAACATTTAGGTGATGCCTTAATGCATATCATTATCCTTCAAAGCAATGAACGTTGCATTTTCTATACAATTTAATGGACAATAGTTAATGTAAGTTTCCTGCACAGGATCTAATGGTTCTAAATTTCCATTAATATCAATTCTTCAATTCAACAATTTGAAAGAAAAGAGATAAGATCGAACGAAGACGATTTGAAGCAAAAACTTGAACATACTCCATTTAAAATCTTAATGATATTTGGTAAAATATATTTTTGATTGGAAAAAAAAAAACCATTTCTTACTTTCAATCTCATAAACCATAATATTTAGCCACAATTTAATCAGATTTGCATCCATTTTGATGGGCTTGAATGACTTGAGGAAAGATTATTAAATCTGACTGGGCTTTCAATTGTATTTTCTGCAGCAGTTGAAAGATTTTCAATGTTTTAATTAATTTTACTAAGCTATTCTTTGTAGATTAAACTAAATCAGTTCCTAGAAAACAAAAGAAAGTTCCCCTTAAACAATCTGTTTTCGAATATAATTCAACAAATTTTCATTTTGGATTTTGCAATGTTTTGGTTTTCCAGTTACAGATACTAGGTTAGTTGAAATGTGAACTGGTACAGTCTCAATACTTTGTTTTGTTTTGTTTTTACAACGTTTAGAAAACTTATTGGTCAATAATTTGAAAGTTTGTCTAGGAACGAGTCCATTATCCATAAATCAAGAGGCGCAATATTTCGAAAAAATTGACCCCTCCTCTTGACAAAATGTCAGACCCTTTCCCCCTTAGCGGTTAGATCATAGACAATGCCCTATAAAAATATTATATTATTTCTGTTTCAGTTCTCCAAAACATTGTCAAATACCTTCAAATTGAATTCGATCTTTATAGAGTTTACTGTTTCCTATAAACAGAATATTAAAGGTATTTTGATGGGTATTCCATTTGCATTTACAATCATTGATTGCAAAAAGAAATGTCTGATTACTTCAATGTTGCAAAATCTATATTCCATATAAAGACAAATTTACTGCTGTAGAGCCTCAGAAATTTTGTTTTCGAAAAATCATTGAAATCAAATGAATTTATGGGCATATACTTAGTATCATTTGTACGTGAATCGGCCACCCCTTAATGACAGAATCTTATCATTAACCAATGGAGCGCACCTGTTCGACACAAGTCATTTGTATTGGTTATTGTTTAAGATTATAAGTGAAATTCAAAAATAAAAGGAAATTTCCATATGTATGTATGAAACGTATTCTTTTATAAGGGTTTTTCAATTAATTTCAATGGGATGAGTTGGCACTTTGTCAATTAAGTTAGCCCATTCAAGTGGATTGCAGTTGAATTAATTTTAGAATGTTATCTAATGTATGTTTTCAATCTCTTTATCTCTCTGCACTCTCGATCTTTCGCTTCTTCCTACATCTGTATATACTCTGGTTCTTCAGGTCTATGATTCATTTCAAGTCCCCGACGCAATCATCATAAAAACGACAGACGACAATAATAACTTTCAATAACTTTTTGATAAGCATTTCAAGTTGTATTTTTAATATTTAATTAATTTCGCTTTTTTTTTGTTTTGTTTTTACTTTTTGGCCTTTTTTTTTTTTGGGCAGGAGGAGGGGGAGGGGGTTTTTTTGTTCTTGTTGTTTGTTCTGTATGCGGCTTATAAATAAACAAAATTAGCTAATAAAAATAAGAAGAAAAAAAGAAGAAACATAATTGAATAAAATTATCTAAATAACTGCAGGCAGCAACTCTTAAACAAATATATTCCTAAGAAACTCGATATATATGTATATACATATATTAGATATAGAAAATGAATCACCGTTCTAATCAAAATGCATTACAAAATTCTTTTCACTTACTAATTAATTTTAAATAGGTTTTTAATGAAAATTTCCTTACAATAAATATATGTACATATATTTTTGTATTTTTCCAAATCGGTAGCAGTTTTTCCACAAAAAACAAAAAAAAAAAATGTTGATTGCAGCGTATTTATGGTAACATAGGCAATTTGCTTATCAATTGGAAACTCACAAATTCAAGTAGCCAATTCATTGATAAGAATCATTAATGATTGAAAGGCAAGGTGTAACAATGACTCAGCCATAGAGTAAATTGATTGCTTTTAATTAATTGAAGAATGTGAATCAAATGAAAGGGAATCACTTTGATGGGTTCAGAGGAGGTGCAGTCGATAATTGAGAGGGGGGGGATCAATTTGTTTAATAGTTATAGTAAGTTGCGATGTTTTACACGAAAAATATTTAGATATATTTATGAAAAATGTTTGCTCGTGTTCGATAAAAATGTTGTTTATATGTGTGAATTGGATGGATGGATGGTATTCATTATTTCTTTTTCTCTTCTTCTTCTTCTGCTTCTTCTTCTTCTTTTTGTTTATCGTTGGGCCTCAGGTTTTGAACTGGTCTTGGCTACGTTACCGGTTCACCTTGTAAATCAACGCCACATACGTACTAAAAATACCAGTGATCCGACCGAAAGTGTTGTGCAGTCGGCCGACTTCAACTTGGCCCAACGTCAACAAAGCCAACGTCAACAAATATTGTATAAAACAAAACCAAAAATTAAAAAAAAAATAAATTAAACAACAACATAATTTAAACCGCTTCTAATAGTTTTACGAGGTGTGACTGACAACTTCCTAACAGAGAAATTTTAGTAGTTTTTTTAGTGAATTATTATCTATTTCATAAGTTCTGAAGTCAAGTTTGGGTGGTTATATTTTGTTTAGCCTTTGGAGAACTAAAAATAACTTGATGAGAATTGAAAGACGTTTCCCACCTGTCTGTGGGAAGTTAGGAATTCTTCATCTTGGAACATGAATTAAAGTAAAACTCAAGTTGTTTTAAAATTGAAAATTATATATGAAATTTTTGTGAGATATAACAGCCATGTAAAAGGCAAATGATTCGATTGAAATTCGGATGGACAAGGGAAGACATTAATTACGATTTTGGGAAAGACGAGAGATATTTCTATATCTCATTAAAGCGAGATATTTGTCAGTAAAATAAACCATTTTGGCCTACAAGACCAAGCACTTTGCCCAGAGGATGCAGTTTAAATGAATTATTTGATATATTTGTCCGACTCGACGAATTATCAAATTTGATTTCAAATAGGCAATAAAAAGCTTAAAGTTAAATTTCACTCTAATTGAAGGTGTGAAGTTAATAAGCCCAAACGGCCATATGATGATCATCGCTATATCGACTCGCTGATCAAGAATATACGTATATAGTTTATGGAATCGGAGACCTCTCTTTCACTGCTTTACAAACATCTAAGCATTTTGTTAATACCTTCTAAAAGGCATTTAAAAATTGACAAAAATTTAAGTTCGTAACAACTTTGCAAACGACCCTCGTGCATATAATGTGTCGCCATTTTGTTTGCAATTTTGTTAGCTCTTTTATTAAATGTTGTGTCGTTGTTGTTGTGTGTGCGAGTGTTGAGTTCTTCGAACTCTGATTTCTTCATAAAACATCTGTGCCGCAACCCAGGGCAACAATAAAATGCAAACGAATTAAAATCATCTCAATCATCTTGTGAACGATAACAAAGTCAGAAGTCAGACCAAGAGTTTTGCCATTGCGGAAGCTTGGCAAAAACTGAAAATCCAAAAAAAAAAACACCGTAAAAAACCTGAGCGCGAGTCCATTGCCCGTTGACCGATTTGTTTGCTTCCAAAACATAGAGACAAAAAGAAGAAAAAGATGTGTCTTGAAATTTAAAAATGGCTCGTACATCATTTCGCAAGAGAAATACACACACACACACACTCAGACACACACGTGATATATGTATACATATACATATATTTTCGTACACATGGAACAACCGGCTGATTGTCTCAGGGTTGGCAGTTTTTTGACTCCCCAGCAGAGCAGAGACCACCTCTCACAAAATGGAAACCACAGTAGTTCCTGCTTCGCCGATGGTTTAACTTTTTTTTTTCGATTTTATTTGAATTTTTTTTTTTTATTTCTTTTTTTTTTCTTATATCTTGGTATTGGTTTTTGTCCACCACTTGTAAGTGGAGTTCAATTAGAATTGTGTGTCTCCGTTTCCATTTGCTTGCTGGCCTTGAGCAAGTCAGCAATTCTTTTTATTTTTCCACCCAATACCCTGTAATCCAAAGTTGTTTGCTGCAGTATTAAAGAGGTAGATCTATTAGATTGCAATCAATAATTGAGTTCATAACAGTTTGGAATAAATATTTAAGTGCCCGTACCTACACACATGTCTTCAGGTACGATTTTCTAGTTTTGAGTTTGAGTGACTGGGGAAAAAAGGCAAAAAATAGAGCATTAAGCAAAAGGGATCCAAGTGGAATCCCTTAGATATTCTTTTACGCGACAAAATATAGTAGATTATAGAATAGAGTTCCTTCATATTCCATTTTATTTTAGATTATAATCTGAGTGGAAAACCCTTTTGATTAGGCAATATTTCCTCTACACAAATTATGCAAATTGAATCAGCGAATTTGAAGGTATGTCTAAATATTAACATGAATCTCTAAAGAAAGGTTTTTTGCTAAAAGAATATTTATGAGTGTCCTGACTATACAGTTTGCTTATTTCGACCATAACATTATCGAAATTGGAACAACTTAACGAATTTCCCCTAGTGATGCAAAATATCTTATACTTTTCAATTTAGTGATATTAATTCTTACTGACACTCGCTAAAATTAAGACACGAGTGAAACTAAGAGTAAAAATTTGAACTTGGAGGAGAATTGATAGACTTATTTTGGGTTTAATTAAGTAAAATTGGCAATTCTATGTTAGGTGACATTCCGAATTTCCGCGGGGAAAGCAAAAGGGGGACTCAAATGACTTTGGCAAATGGCGAGTCCATATTGCAAAGTTCATTTTATAAGGCAAAGTGCAATAAGAACATATATGTAAGTTTAGACTAGTTTAGTTTCTTCGACCCAAGTCAAGTCTTGTCCTTCATGTTGCACTGCAACTTTTTACAGGGTATGGCCAACTCGTTGCCCATTAGAAGAATGGGATGTTTGATTCTCTTATGTTGTCTTAACTTGTCTATATATCTGTTTGAATTTCTACTGGGTTTTGGGGTAGTCACATTCCACAAAACGAACCGCACCCCAAAATGCTTTTCACTTCTAAAGGTATTCTCTTATGGCATATTCTCCTATACTTATTGCTATTGAAAACAATTACCGGACAGGTAGGTGAATGTCTTGTTGGCAATCAATTAATTTTTTAACTTTAATGCATGTCCATAGTGTTAATTGCTAATGACTGAATTGAATTAACTGAAACGTCTATATATCTGACTCACTCTCTCTCTCTCTCTCTCTCTCAAAGTTTAGTTCGATTTAGCTCTCACTCTGCTCATATAGGTCAATTTTATAGGGTAAAGGGGTGGGGAATTGGGGTTCGGGAATTGTCCGTGTTCAGGTAATAGATATGTACATGTGGTACACTTGCTTGGAACTCAGCTGTTCTTTGTGTACTAGGAAAAACCTTGTAAATGCATCCAGTTCAATCTAGTTTACTTCAGTTTTCTTAGTAGCAATAGAATGCAATAATCAAACATTTGATTTATGATACTAATGCAAGTTATATGAGCGTACAACAGAGTTCACACGGACTGTTAGAGAGAAAGAGCGAGAGAGAGTGTTTGAGAGTTCATGCTGGATGAAATTCCATTTAATTATTACATACATACATATGTAATTCTCAATACTTATTAGAAACTGGTAATTAGTATTAATTGAATTATTTACAAATGACTATGCAATGATTACAACTTTAATACATAAAACCTTTCATTTTAGATATTTCTATTTAAGTTTCACTATAATCCTTGACTTTGACCATTTTACTTAGATCACTTTCCTCACATTCCAGTCTAAGTCAAGTGAGAGATAATATAAATCATATCGAAACTCATTGCTATTCTTAAATTGACTTCGAACTATTAATCAATTAGAATGTTCATCTTTGACTATAAAAACGATATTCACACATTCAATATTATTGGATTGGATGTGTTTGATTTGGTTCAACATTTCAAAATGAATTCTGCATATTGTGATAGAAAACTGTGACAAAGTGGGTGTGAATGTTCTCGAAGTTTTGATGACAATTTGCGTGGATATTCAAATTTTGACACTATCAAATTGAACTTACTTCTCTGGGTTTTTTGCAACTGTTTTGATCAATCCACATCTTGCTCAAGTTAGCACATATTCGATTAGATTTAATGAATGTAGTCTAGACAAGATATTAAAAACTAAGTTTAGTTAGTCATGTCTATGCTAATGAGTCAACAGACTGAAATTGAAGGATTCAACAGAATTGATTGTTTTATTCGCATATAAGGCCCGAAAAATAATGGTAGATCCTTTTGCTGATTCCCATATGGGAATTGATAGGTATTCCCTTTTAACGGCAGAGTTCCCTTAAGTATTATTTGGATTACATATCAGATAAAGTGCCCTTTGGCTATGTTTCAACTGTGAAAGTCTAACCCAAACTGTCTTTGTGGATAGGGGAAAAGCAATCAGTCTGAAGGTTATCCACTTCAAGTGACTATTGCTTACACTTCTCTCCCTTTTTGTCTGTCAATATTTGTTTCATTGAACAAAAATTTCTCCAATGCTCCAATTAGCAGCATAGTAATATTTTATAGCCAAATATTGAATTGCCTTCACTTGTCAAACAAATAATAAAATATGCTAAATACTCTTATTTTGATTTACTTATTTAAATATTTATTGCAGAAAATCAAATTAATTTGAGTCTCATCTAATTGCATATTAATTAACCACATTGCCAAGATACAAAAATTTTCCATGCCCAAAAAATGTAAATAAATATGGGAAAAGAAAAGAAATCAAATTCAAGACATACAAATCGAAATTTTCGCATGCAAATGTTAGAAAATAAGTACGATAAAACAAATTTGCGCATAGCACTGACTGGTGACCCCCCCCATGAAGCCTTTCCCCCGCATCGTTTTTTAGCCGCAGACAGTGCAATAAAAATTGTAAGATTTCAATGAATGAAAGAAAATAAAAAAAGCGGAGGGAAAAATAATGGAACAACGGCTACGCAACACCCTTCACCATGACTTGCCAATTCACACAAAAAAAAAAAAGACTTCGCGACTAGTTGTCCCCAGCGTCGTCATTTAGCAAATTTTTGAAAAACGAAAGATAAAAATTTCAAATATTTTTAGAGTCGAGTGAATCATCTGTTTCCAATATAACATTGGGTATACTGGGTAATCGTTAGATTATTATAAATTAACGCCAAGAAGTCAATTTTGTCTATACAATATGTGGGTGTGTGTGTGTGTGTGTGTGTGTGTGTGTATGTGTGTTTGTGTGTGTGTGTGTGTGTGTGTGTATGTGTGTTTGTGTGTTTGTGTGTGTGTGTGTGATGAGATAAGTTGAAAGTAGATTGCGACCAGACCTAACCAGATGATGATGGTGATGAACGATGATCATAAACACCAATTTGCCGCTGTATACACAATCTTTTATGGGCCACTGTAAACGTCCCGCTAATCAATTGAGTAAATGTGACATTTTTTTGTTAAGAGGTTGCGGTCGGTTTACTTTTTGCGCCTTCATTGTCAACTAACGTGCCCAATGTAGGAATGGGCAAATGTTTTGAGGAAATGGACAAAACGAAAAACTGACACTGTCCGAGATGGGGGATGGCATCGATGACGTCGGCCACTGCAAACAATTTACTTTAACACTTTGAGGGCATATAACAGAATAATTATTGACGCCTTCCGTTTACATTAAATGGAGAAATTACATACTTCTCTACATATATATCAGAAACGCTAATAAGAAATTCAATAACACCCAAGTGCCTACTACTACAAGTAGTTGTAAGTAGTGGTAGATACTACAATTTATTCGCTGTAAACAGTAGCTAAATATTGCTTAATATTTTGAAAACAATCTTCCATAAATATATTTTTATGCTTTAATATGTCCCCGAATTTTCAAACGACTTTAGTCGAAAAGATCACACATTTTCCTAATCATTGGAGAGAATCGTAAAGAAATAACTGAAATAAACCCATTGAAAATACTTTTTTAAGTAACTGAAATTTAAATATTAGAGAAATATTGCCTCAAGTTTTAATCGGAACATAAAGATAAATAAGAAAATCGAGGGAATTACAGATTCACAAATTATGGATGGATTATTTGATTATATTGGAGATATTTCTAAAATATTTCAGACTGTATTTATGTCAATTTCGCATTTTTTGTCTCTTTAATATATAAAATCTCGTTAAAATAAGATAACACTTTCGAAAATCAGTTAAAATTTGGCAATTTTACAAAGTAACAAATTAAAGGGGTTTAATGAATTTTCAGAAATTTTAAAGTTAAATTTTTGTTAATTTTCCTATTTTTCTCAGAGCTTTAATTTGATAAATGAAGCTTTAATTTAATGAATGAATGAATGACAAATCGGTTCACCAAATAATGACTTAAAAAAAAAAAACCCAACCCTGACTAATTTATCAATCTTTAAACCATGATGAAAGTCTTTCTAAGCTTCAAGCTTTTTAATTATAAAATGTATATTCTATTTACAACCTTGATGTCATTTCTCTATCTATAAAAGTTTCTATAACAATAATAATAATGATATATAAAATTACATCACACTTCACCTTTAGTTCAATACGAATTCTAATTAAGGTACAAAATGATGATCTATATATTATGAGTTGCCAAAAAGTATGCAAGACCATGGCCAAAAAATTTGAAAGAATTTGCAAAGTATGCCATAAAAAAATAAGAGATATTGATTTGATTGTGATTGTGATCATGTGATTTGTTATATATATTGTGCAACCATTAGACCAAACCTCTATGAGCCAAAAACAAGCTTTGAGATAAACAAGTTTATAATCAAACAAAATAGGAATACAATTTTTTGTAAATTCTGTTCAAAGGCAAACATTAAATCAAATACTTAAGTTAATTATGCATAAAAAACGTATAGAGATAGAGACATATTGTGTTTAATGATGAATAATTTTGTGAAATGGGAATCACTGATCTCTGATCGATCATATTTAAAATATATACTCTGTGCCTATAATATATGCATGTAGTTGACTAATATATACCTATTTATATAGAGTTTTGACTTCATGCATGATCAGTGTTCACAATCTTGTGATCCAGGGGGAACCTTAATTTTCTATGGTTATCTAAACAAAAGGGGAAATGGAATTGGAGATGGGGCAAATGGGACGGCTATGTGGCATAAGATCACGTTTCCTAGTCTCCCCTCCTCCACCCCTTTTCTCTCCTACTCCGCTTTTAAATACATCCCAATTAGCCAAGCGATTACAATGCTCATAATGCCAACAATTTTGCCTTTTCACAAAAGACAATCAAACTGTGAGCGAACAATCTTAAATAATATAGAAACCACTATGAAAAAGTTAATCAAAAGCCACAACTAATATACTCTAACCAAATTGAAATACTAAAAAGCAATGTTTACCTTATTAAAAGAACTTATAAGTAATTATAATTACGGCCAACATGGCGTATGAAATGAAAGTTAAAAAGAGACTTTTCCTTCATTAACCCCTCTGAAATAGTTTCCTCACGCTTAATATGTCCAAAAGTTTCTATGATTGATTAGTCAATGTATCCAGTGTGAATAAAGGGTATTTGGTCATTGCATGTTAAACATATTTAGTTAATCTATCAATTATTTTATACCACTAATTGAAAATAGTTTAGTTAAATATAATAAAGATACCAAGTAGTATTACTTTAGTATAATGTGCAAGCACCCCAAGTGACGCCCAGTCTAGGCCACCCTCTACCCTCCACATTCAGCCCCTTTACCTCACCTTAGATCCCCTTCATTCTCTTGCCCCAAACAGTTGTTCAAGTGCTCAGCGAAGCATGCCAAAGTCATGGTCACGTGCTCGGCATATTTCAAACGGTCCGTTTTTATGTACATATACATATATAGATGTATTTATCGTTAACTATTAATAAGTATATAGAAAATACATATCTGTATACATATACCATGCGACTAGATGCTTATTGTCAATTTCACTTTGAGATGATTTTCATCTTTCGGCCATCAAATATGCCCATTGCATGTCATCTCTCATTGTACATTTATTTGGTATTTTTGTATCTATTGAATATATATATTTTTATTTATCTCTCCCTTACATTTTTTGTTTTTCATTTCTTTCTTTCTTTTTTGCAGTTTTTCTGTTTTTAAATATTCTTTTTTACTTTTGTTGTTTCTGTTTGCGCAATAAAATGTGTTATTCATTTGCTATTTGTTCCTGCTGGTACTCTCGTATTTATTTATTTATTTAATTAATTTAATTTTTAATGCAAGAAATTGTTTAAGTGTATGCGCAGTATATGTGAGTGTATGTGTGTGTACTTTTGATTAAATGCTGTTTCTTTATTTAATCAAATGAAGTTGCGGGCAGGAGAAAGGGGAAGAAGAAACAACGCCGAGCAGATGACAGGTGACAACGGAGCGACAACCTTTCTTTCCACCCATGCCTTCAGTTCTCTTTCTCTGGCGACTATTTCTTTCTCTGCAGTGACAAATTTAAAAACCAAAACCCAAAAAAAAGCATAAATTGTTGATCGCGAAAGGGGAAAAGATTGGGAGCTTGACTAATTACGAGATAACTGGAAAGCAAAGTCTGACTTTCACGATGCCCTGCAAACCAGAAAATAAAATCCCCAAAGCAAATATCACTCCCATCGGTAAGGTCTTTGCCCCCGAAAAAATGACAACTCCTGCAATTGTTGGTAAGAATTACAGTTGTCAAGGAGTTCTAGGAAAAGGCGGATCCTACTCTTAGCCCACATAATAAATGGATTCAACTGAATTACCACATGATAAACTCTGCATAGATGAAAAACAAAAAGTGTTTAAAGGCTAATTTATTTGCAGATTGCACATTGGACTAAACTGTTTTTGGAAAATTCTAGAAAACAAATCCTTGTCCCAAACTTGTTGGGTTGAGGGGACAGGGAGTAAGGCAAATGTAATTATTATTTATTATTATTTTGTCACATAAGCCAACTCTAGTCTAATACACCCAATTTCCCAACCAATTAAACGCAAACAAAAGATGCCCCTATCATTGAAAACAAAATTGCACGCGCTTATGAAGTATCTTTCCTATTTGTATACTATATAAATAGATAAATATGATGTTTGTGTGTGTGTGTGAATGTATTTGTTTACAGTTATATAAAGAACCTAAACAAAATGCAATAGCTATAACAAGAATATATATATTAAATAAGACGCCCATTCATGCAACGCTACGTATGAGTGATATGGACGAGGGATACTTTGAATTTTATATGAAGACTATTCAACTTCAAGACTTGGCCAATTCAAAAACACTAATATTTTAAGAATCCCACAAGTAAATTCAAGTCCCATCCAAACAACAGACAAATTAAAAGTTGAGAACTACAATTAAAGGAAGCAAAACTAACAATTGCAAATATTATAATCTTTAGTTTCAATCATGCTAAGACTGAAGCGTTTCATTTCAATGGTTAATTTTTAACCAATTAAAGTTTCTAAGCAACCCTCTTAATATAAATAACTAAATTTTCTCATTTCCATGTCCATCAAAATAACAAAAATGCTGATTGCACGTCGTCGCAATAAGTGTGGGAAGAAACATATGTGAAATCCTATATAAATATCACGCATACGCCCTGGGGTATTTATTAAATAATTGCACTAAAGATATCCAAGGCACGCGACCGATAAATACGTACCTATATACTATATTTAACTTGTGAATCTAGTTAAAATCACATTAAATATATTTAGAACAGGTTCTTTGCAATCAAAACTGTACTTACAAACTGACACACAGTGCCTGTCTAAATAGTGCGTACAGCATATGTGCTAAAAGATTTTTGAAAGATTCTCTATTGGAAAATATATTTCTTTGCTTAACTTATCAAGTTTTTCGCAAACAAGTTTTTGAATTTATTTATCAAAACTTTCATTCTTTCAATCAATCTTCATATACATAACAGTTATGTCTTGAATTTTAACATCGATTGTCAATAATAACTGCCACTAACAGGTCATGACCAGTTTAAAGCACTTTGCCAGCCTTCCTTACTCTCCTCGTCGCATCGCCTCGCATCTTGCCCTGCCTTGTGTTGCCTTACCTCGCGTCCTCAAGTCTCCAACTGTCTTCGGCTAAGGGGTTAGCTAATATTTGTAATGATGCAAACAAACTTCGATCAGCGCACAGCTGTGACTATATAATATTTATACTTACATATTATAACAAATAGATGCAGATAGATAGCGATACCTAGTAAATGATGAATTGAATATGTATATACAAGCAATATTGTTGCATTCTGAATCAGGCCAACAGCCGGATGCTAATCAATTTGTCTATCATCCAATTCCCTTAATCTGTCCAAGTTTTTGTTGTGTTTATAACATTTTTAACCAAGTTAATAGTTATTTCAACAATCATAAATCATTTAAATGAATGCAAATACTTAAGTTGAACTAATTTGTTGTATCTTGTCATGGAATGAAAAATCTTACAAAGTTACCGTAATATGGGGATGGATTCGAATCCATAAAAGACAAGTACGGGATTTGAATGGAATACCCATATATACATATCTGCTAGTCTGTGAGTGTGTTTAGCATAAGTTAGTAGTTCTTAGAGAACCCATTTTCTAGCAGCATTCCAAATGTATTTATACATAAAGCTACGAAAAAGTCTTACAGTCTTATGTATAGTGCTTCGATCTGCCTGAATCCGAGATAAACAATGCCTACAGTGCCTTCTACATACATATAAGCTTGCCATGTTGTGTTTTACGGTCTAGGAGGAGGGGGAAAGGACGAACATGGATATATCAATTCATCTCGAGGTGCTGATCAAGTATATAGTCAGGTCGGATTTGCTTTCTTTTATGTGTTACACACTTTTAACCAAAATTCATATACCTTAAAAATAATAATCGAAAATATGTTTTAATTTTGAAAAATAGTTTAAAAAATTAAGCCTGTGCCTTAAAGACCTTGAAAACATAATAATAGTAACCAGTAGTTCATTTTTTTTATCATATGCCCAACTACGAAACTAGCTCAAATAATGTAAATCAAATCTTATAACAATATTGTTACGAATAACCTCCATTTAACGCCTACAATTTGCACAGTTTTTCTTCTATTTTTTATCATTCAATAAATTTTTCATGTAAAACTATGCCGGATCGACATGAAAATACTCTTTATACATACAGTAAATACACCTCAAAAAATAGATTCTAGAAAGAGTAAACTTTACAGTTCTTTAAGTTATGTATGTCTATATATGATGTATTTGGAGTCCCAGCAGTTCGATATACCTCTAGGAGAAGTACTTGACACTCGGTAACAATTGCGGAAAGGGATCAACATACTTGCCAGTTATTTGTGGCCCGCCATAACCGACACAAACTTTATTATTATTTATACCCTTTGAAATTTATTTGTATTTATTTTTTCAAGATTCCAACATTGTTAGGAGATCACAGAACGAAACCCAAAAGCGAAAACAATCATGCAATATGCACTTACATTGTTAAGCCAATCGAAAATAAAAGTTATAGAAGAAATAGAAGCTTTTTGTGTCGACGATTTTTTGAACAATTATTTCAAAAATAATTATTATCTTTGCTCCCTAAATGAAACGTCCAATAGATAAGAAAGTCAATATGTTTATATCAATTTAATGAAAACACAAGGAATGGTTGTTAAATTTCATATTTCAATATAAAAGGTAAACGTTTTTTTAAATTTTCTTGTAACAAAAAAGGTTTATAATTTTTGTTTTCAGGTATTAAGAGGTTAGTAGGTTTATTTAAAAAGAATTTTTTGCGAGAATCTGAAAAAAAATTGCGTTTTTGAGATATGGATGCAGATTGAAAGACTTTATTCTAAGTTGTAAAATAAAGACATGAATTTTTGAAATACTCTGAGAATTGACTAACTTAGAGTTTCAAAAAATGTAAATTGGAATATTTTTTGTGTTCTGGTAAAAGAGAACTTTGTTATTAACGTGATTTACATTTTTCTTCAAAATATTTAAAGCATTAAAATGGTTTATTTTGCTCGGAGCTGTAATTTGATAAATGAAAGAACATTGAATCAACTTTTGAGTGATCAAAAATCTTTTAACAGTCCACAAATCTAGGCAATATAATCTATTTTAAATTAAACTCGTTGAACTAATACTTTTCGAAAATAAACTAAATAAAAGCAAAACGTTCTTGCATATTATTCCAAGTTTCCTTTGTCATCCAAAAAGTTGTACGGATTTTCAAAAATTAAGAGTTCTGAGAAGTATAATAAAATTGCAAAGTTAAACTATATGAATTATGAAAAAAAAACTCTTTTAAACTTGAGTCAATAAGAATAATTGGTAACAGAGAACGATGGAGAATGAGAATGGGAGGAGCAGTGCGAAAAGATAGCAATCTAGATTCTGTACATTAAATAACTAAAAACTAGGGAACCCAAAACGATAAAAATTATTTTCACCAAGGACAATAAAATCACGCGCCACATAATGAGAGCACGGCGCCCGATTTGTAAGCTTTTTGGCAAATAAATAAAGAAAACGTCAACTAAGTCGTATGAGGATTAATGGGATTACGGAAGAATGAAATATATTTAATATGTGTATGTACATACGTGTTGTATGTATGTATATATTTATATTCCATTTTTATTTGCAAACCATTAAGATATATGTAGATACGTAAAAGGCGCTGATGCCCTAGTGCTACTGTTAGTTAATGTGCTATATATTGTCTGAAGTCAGAAGGAATAATATCTTGCCGTATCTTCTTATTTTACATAAACCTTGCCATAGATGGCTACGCAAGATTTTTGCTTATCGATACTGAAATGAATTAAAGACTTAAGATCGCCTTCAATATCCCAACGTGGTAGATTTTCAATAATAAAATGATTGGTTAAATTGCTTAGTGTGTATATATCCTGTTGGGAGAAAGAGGGTGAGAAACTGTTAAATAACTTCTCTTAAGGTCAACACTTACTCCCTGATCGGGTGGACACTTTAACTGGCCCTTTGATATTTGCATGAGATAACTATGCCAAAACTCCCGGGGATCCTTTAGAGATACGCATAGATTATTCCTCTTGACTGATATAATGGTTGGCATCCATTCACCACGCTCCAAACGAAACACTTCCACCTCCATCTTGATTGGGGCTTTATGGGAAATAGGCAATAAAACCTTTACGTCACCACTTACATAGAGGGTTTCCATATCCTCAGCTAATGTGAAACTTAAATCACTCAAATCGAGTATATCATTCATGACTAAATTTCCCATATCCTCAGACGGATCACAAGTGGCCAGCAAGGATTTCTCATCGATAATGATCTCATAGTCAGTGCACTAGGACGGGAACAAGAACAAAGAGGATTAAAATGTTTGTCAATCATACATATTACTTCCTTGTTTTTACCCCAATGCTTGCCAGTCCAAGGATAAGTCCTAGCGAGACGGAGAACACCCTGCTTAATGACAATGAGAGAAGCATCGTGATGCACTTCATCCAATAGTCTCATCTCGTACCATTTTATATGGCAATTTTAACTGTGTCTGAATACTGTAATTTAATTGGCCAGCAATTAGTTAATCGCCATTTATGCATTTTGTCATTTTAATTGACAAATTACAATACAACAAAAGCTTTATTTTCTTTTTTCAATTTCTGATCAGGCACCAACATCTAACCACCGAAACACCCACCCACCCAGTAGTAAGTACATTGATTTCACTCCGATTTCAATTTAGATTCGGAATATGCAAGCGGCATAGGCCTCCAGCAAGGTCATCAGACGGAAGCGAGTGCAAAAAATTAACTATAACACGGACGGAACCGGACTTGACCCTGGGCCACATAAAATAAAGCAAATACCCACGTCTATATGTATATGAATAGGTAGTTTTTGTGGGCCATGGTAACTTTTTTTGTGTTTTTTTTTTCTGTTTTTGTTTCTGTATGTAGCACAAATGAAATATTAAATCGACGGCGGCGCCAAACGACGCCCGATAAGAGAGTATGTGGAGTAAGCCACATGCAATCCAAAATACGGGGGATGACAGATTATATATATGTATATGGTGTCGGTTTTTTGTTGTTTCTTCTTTTTTTTTTTGAGGGGGCCATAAACCGAATCAGAGAACCAAAAACAAAAGCACACCAAATCAAGTCAACCAGTCATCATCACGCTGCGCGTGGCCCGTTTAGCTAGTCTTGATGATTAACATGATTGTTGGATGCGAGCACTGATAATGCTTCCAAGAACTTTGGACGCCTTCTTTTCTTTTTTTTGCCACACTTGACCTAAGCCGGTCATTCACAGGGCATACATCACACAAGTTAAGGATGTCCACTGACCTTAATTTATCAGCAAGATCAATATCAAATCTAAAAACTATTTTTAAACCGGGTCATTAACCATTTGACTACTGTAAGTCTTAAGATTTAAGCTTTAATTTCGTTTCGTTATCAGTATCGGCTTATTACTATATAAATGTCATGGAATAATTGGAATTGCCTATGATATATATGGTATACAATTTGTATATACATATCAAAGGCGAACACATTTTATATATAAATTCGTTGGTCTACATATTTAAATTTAAAGATTTTCTTCATTTAGTCTAATTAAAATGTAGATTTCCTAGTTGTGGAATGTAATTGTCTATTCCTTGTCAGTCTTTGTCCCATAAATAAGGACTTTGGCATAGACAGTCTTACAGCCCGAAATCTCAACGTCTGTTGTATTGAGCATTTCTTCGATATAATTCTCAGATAAATTGAAGTCTTTCATTTGCACCTCGTGACGGATGCACTGCTCCAAATGATGACGCTGAAACGTGCGATATGAAATCATTTGAGTTGGCTCTGTTAGCTCTTGCTGCAGCTGATTCAACTGTTCGTCGTATTCCTGATTAGATAGGATCATGCGATTTATATTAAATACATATATCATAGTCACATGTTGGGAATCAGCATTGTTTTTTGGAGTGCCATTTAAAGAGGCACGCTGCTGCACAGCCTCGTTAATAATTTTAACAAAATCTTGATCACCCATAGCCATATTATCGATAATCACAAGATTACGTCCACAGTCTGAAAAATGGAATTTAGACCAAATTTTATCAATTTCCTCTTCCAGATGATTTTGCCAATTTATCGCGTGCACATTCTCGCGCCAAGGAAATAGCTCTCGAAGCAGTCGAACAGTTAAACTTTTGCCCAATCCTGATGAGCCCGCCAGAGCAATTGACTGAAATGATTGATTGTTGGACATAGCACGCTCCAGTTGATTTAAGGGTATGTCCTGATGAAGAACACGTCCCCGCAATTCAGTAAACATTTCACCCAAAGCTAATGAACGATCACAATAGTTTAGCTTGTTATGCACAATATCTTGATACTGATTTGTATAGCTCTGCAGGAATTTGGACAGGCTCTGGTTGCAAAAGGCCAGAGCGCAACCCAAGCATATCACAGAAATTAAAAGGAACAGGGCATGGCTTTGCCGCTTGGGGGACCAGAGCATTTGATTTGATTTGATGATTCCCTTATAATCATTTTCGTTGGCCTGGGAACTCTTTAATAGACGACGCAGGCGACGACGATAATATTGTCGTTGACCATCTGTGCTGGATTTCCAATTCCCCATGCCGCCTGCAGCTGCATCGTCAAGTGGGTCTAATGCGAACACAATTGTTGATTACCAAAGTTACTACATATATGCAAAGTCACTGTACTTACTAATTCTATTTGATGAACCACGACGCCGTGATAGATATGCAGCACGTTGTTTAAGCTTGTCTTTGTCCTTGTCCGTTGTCATGGCTCCTGTGTAATTGAAATAATTTCGTTTTGTTTAAAACCGGTAAATGTTTTTTTGTGTTTTTCGAAATTTAGTGTTGGTTAAGTGCCGGCATTTAAAACGGCGCTGCCAGACTGCTTCGATAAACTATCGGTTAATTTATCCCACTTATCAGTAAAATCTAAAATTGTATTCTAACAATTTTTTAAATATAGATATATAGATATTTCATTGGTCACTATTTAAAATTACAAACAAAAAATATTTTCATTTACGAAATTGAGTATTACGCCATTGTATTCATACGATAGTATTATGGTCTGGCCATATATCGATATTTCTTCATTCCTCGTTTATACACGATGTTTTCCAACTGGTGGCCAAGACAATTAAAACTATTCGGTGAAATAGGCTAAATATCCGCAAAAATACCATGGAAATGTAAGTTAAACTTTCACTATTGACAACAAATTATGAAGATAAAGGCATATGTGTATACTTTTCTTAACAGAGTCAATGCCACCCAGTCGTATCTGACAAATCTTGAGGTGATGCAGTTGCTCCAGAAGATCAAGAGTACCAAAAAGAAATTTGGCATGCGCAACTTAGCCACAGTAACTTACGAGGTACAACATTCAATAACTTAACTTTGAGAGAAACATCATTATATTAACAAATTGCATTTCCAGGCCCTACAATACCTAGAGGAGTCGCCGTGTAAGACTCAGACATGCGAAGCCATTACTAGTTACGTTAAAGACCTGAGCTCCTATCGCTTAAAGTCATATGAAATCCTACAAATGGTGAATGATCCACCAACCAGTGCACTACACACGCAACTGGTAAGCTAGAAAAGAAACTTATGTCCACCGGAAGACCTATCCCTTTGCTTATTCCTTGAAATTTGTATGTTCTTCTGTTCCCCACTAACAGCTCATAGATGACAACAAAGCTCCTTTGACCGATGAGCAGAATGGGAAAATTATTGAATTAACTTACAAACACTTCCATGGCCTTGATCCCGGACCAACATCAGTCGCTGTCGCTGAGACGACACAATCTAAGAGTACCTCCTAAATCCATATGTACTTTGTTTAACGTTAAATATACTGTTTATATATATATTACGAAAAAAAATGCTTTATTTTTTTCCTTTTTTGAGAATATTTTGCTTGTGATGAACGATTAACGCTTCTGATCGCCCAAATCCTCAATAACATCCTCGTCAATTTCAGACCATTTTTCAGGTATGACATCAAAGAGCTCATCCTTTACATCTCCCTGGATAACAATCTCGTCATCTCCTGTGACAGACGAGCCGCAAGCAAATTTGGTTCCAAAGAATTTTGCTGCTACTTTGAGATCAATATCTGTTTACCGACGCAAAGGGAAATACAAAAATGTGAAGTTTGTTAAGAAATCCATTGCAGTTGCTGTCTTACCAAAGGTACTCAGGCCGGTAACCACAGTGACTGACTTCTTTTTGCCACGTGCTGCACGTGAGACACAAATTTTCTTAGGCACATCCTCCTTCTTTTTAACACGCAGCAACCCTTTGCCGCCTCGTTTCTGACGTTTTTTGTCATCATCTGTGCCATCAGCAGCTGCCTGTTCCTCTTCGATTTTCAAACGCTCGAAATCTTCGGGCATATGACGTTCCAGCCAATCCTTGCACTTGTCGTATTCTGGATAATATTCACAATACTAAAATTGAAAGTGAGAATTGTATTAGAACGGCTAATATGGAATGTTTTTGTTGTTGCTTACTTCTATGGGCATGGTGCAATGGCCGCAATACTTCATTATTATCGGATAGGTAACGCCATCGCGAGGTCCTAATTTAAGGCGATCGGCCACATTTGTGCTAGTTGTTTCGTTGGTCATTCTAAAATTTGCCTAAAACGTTTAATAAAAAAAAACAAATTTACTTCTGTCTTTTTTTTTTTGACCCACTGCAAAACACTTTGCAATTGCCACTAGCGCGTTGAGTGCTGCCAGAAGTTCTGATATTTACGGTATGGCATTACCTATCGATAGGAAAACCACTAAATTCCAAAGTTTCCATAAAGTTTAGATATGTTGCATGTTGTTTTACCTTTAATTCAATAACACGGCCGGAAGTAAATTAAATCTGTACTTTAAAAACCCTTTAAGTAGGACTGTCAATTGTCAAGTATTACCCCTCTTATAAACTCTGGTGCACGACTATAGCCGCACCCTGTTTTTTCTTATAACTCAAAAACGAAGAGACATAGGAGAAATCTAAAACTACCGTTAGATAAAGCATGAATTTGAAAAGCATTTTTAGCAAATCGATATACTCTCTGGAGTTCATATGAGTGCTTGGAAATGCAAGCTCCAAGCATCCGGACTCACAGAAAGCAGCCCATACCATGAGAGATCCTCCACCAAAATTTCTCTTCGAAAAATAAACAGGTTCTTTTCTTAAATCTCTCCAATAATATGAGAATCCGTCCGGACCATCCAAATTAAATTTTTTCCCATCCGAAAAAATTATCTAAAATATAAAATTAGTATCCTTTTATAAAAAAAACAAATCCTGTACCTTTTTCCAATCAGTTGACATATTGTCTCTAGCGAACTTCACACGCGCCTCTTTATGCCTTTGCAATAATTTGGAAGCCACTTTTAACTTTTGTCTCACAATGGTGGGAGACTTTTTTAATGCCCGTGCAACCGTCCATCGGGATACATTTAGGCCACATTCAGCAGCTAACTCATTAGCTGTAAGCAAGGTGTTGCTTGCAGCACGCTCCAGAAGACGCTGGGCACGCGAATTTATTTTGGATTTCGGACCACCTGTTCTGTTTTGTCCATATTCGGACTGATTTTTATAAAAGTTTCTAATGACTTTGTCCGATCTACCAATTTTTCTGGCAATTTCACGAAACGGAGAATGTTCACCCTTGAGAGCAAGAATTTGTCCTTTTTCAAAATCTGAGAGGACCGATCCTTTTGGCATATTAATTAAAATCTCAGCATTCGATTTCATGAGAACAACGTCACAAAGTGATTACAGAAGTCAAAAATGAAAAGTGCGGCTATAGTTATGCACTTAGAACAAAACGAAATGTGAAAAATTACAGTTATTTTGTGCGAATGTTGTTGTTTTTATTATTTATTTCTACATCTTGGTTCATGCTTTATCTAACGGTAGTTTTAGATTTCTTCTATGTCTCTTCGTCTCTAAGTTATAAGAAAAAACAGGGTGCGGCTATAGTCGTGCAACTGAGTTTACATCGATACCAATATTTCCAACGAACTTTGAATGCAGATTGCATGCCACTATTATTTTCAAAAATGGCAACAGTATTGTCCAGCTGACAAATAAGTGTTTTTTTTTTTTTTTGCCGATAAATACCAATCGAATGTGTTTCACTTCGACCCCATACCTAACAAACAAATAAAAAAAAAATAAACGGGCTGAAAATAGGAAAATTTAATACTTCAATCGCAGAATAAAATTCAGAAACGCAGCCACCCGAGAACACAAACATCAGGTGAGAGAGTTGAGCGAGTGCAATGTGTGACGATATCGAACGGGAGCGCAGCTGTAGCGACAAAGCCAGTGGCAAATCTGTTGTCTCCCCAAAAGTTGCATTACCAGCAACGGGCGTTGCATTGGCGTCGGCAGCCTTGGAATCGCACAGTACTGCATCGGCAACAGCGGCACCGACAGTGGGAGCAGCAGCTGCACAGCAACCAACATCAATAGCATCAGCGAGTGCACAGCGACAGGAATTACCTACCACAAGCGGCATGAGTATAACAGGAATACAAATCGGTGGAGCATCTGTTGCTAGCCGTGAATTAAGTTTTGGAATACAACTGCAGCCAAACGTGAAGGATATACGCGAACTTCGTGATATAATACAACTGCTATGGGGCGACAGCGTGCGCGAGGATGTATTTAAGCGTTGGTCTCAAGGTAACTATAACCACCATATCCATCCACAACTTCCCACACCCACCTACTTGCCCGCTCATCCATCACTGATGAAAAAGCGCGCGTTTTGTGGCTTTTTATCCCCCCCGACTCTGCTTTTAGTGTTTTCTTGTTATTCACTTTACTGGTTTTACATTTCTTTCTTCACAGGATTTGAGTTTAGTGATGTGGAACCGTCGGCTTTGGTGCAAAAACAGGGCGGTCCATGTGCTGTGATAGCGCCCGTCCAGGCGTATTTGCTTAAGATAATTATCATGGATATGCCAGGCTTCAAGTTGTCAGAGGTAAGAGCAGAGAAGAAAGAGAAAAATGGCCAGTTAAGCCTCATTTTAAATAGTATTCTTAAATAATAGTTTGTGGATAATTTGTTGTAAAAATCATGTGCATGCCTTTAAAGAACCAATTGCTTCTGAATTCTTCCACAAAGCGTTGCCAGAAGAAATCGTATAAATGAACTTTAGCTAATATTGTCTTTCCCCTTACACATTTTCCCTTCGACATGTACAAGCATTTTATTTACAAATAAATATTTGTTGATCCCTTCCAGCTATCTTCTGGAAAATGTCAGAGGCTGCTTATTCGGGCTTTGTGCAACATATTGTTAAATTGCCAAACACGCAGTTATCGTATTGTTCATTTATTGCGCCGATCTGCGCCGCCATCAAGCAATGCGACTAGCAGCACTGACACCACAACGGAGACGACACAAAGTAATCGCAATCCAAAGCCGAATCCCAGCTCTGCCGCCGGGATCACCAAAGAAAGTACGCCGCCCGCGCCACCACCACCACTGTCGCAGGTCATAGGAGAGGAGGTGGCTGGTGGTGGTTCTGCTGCCGGTGGTGGTTGTGTGATTCCGGGTGCTGGTGCTGGCGATGCAGCATACGATATTGAAATAGAGCAAGGTGTTGAGGTTACTCCAGCTACGGTGATCGATATAATTCAGGGTAACAGCAGCGGCAGCAGCAATAGTAACAGCAATAGCCCAAATGACGAAGATGCCACCGGACAATTGGACATGGATATAACATCCCAGCAATTCCATGATCGTCTCCATACCTTACACTTTGATGACATTAATGAGGTGGCGCGTTATTATGCCGAATACTATAGTCAACTATCGAATACGTTTGGCGTATTGGTCTTTATGTATTCAGTATTCCTTACCAAAGGCATAGAACAGGTTACTGCTGATATATCGGATACATCGGAGCCGCTTATCCATAGCACCTACGGCTATGGGGCACAATCGTTGATAAACCTAATGCTAACTGGCCGTTCGGTGGCCCATGTATGGGACAATGAGCAGGATGTTGGCGGTCTAAAATTGCGTGGCATTTCGGAACAAAGCGATATCGGTTTCATTACCCTAATGGAACAGATGCGCTACTGTACGGTGGGTTCATTCTTCAAGAATCCGCGCTTTCCCGTTTGGGTAATGGGTTCTGATACGCATTTAACAGGTAAGTTAATAATCTAGAAAACTAAAGAGTACAATATTCCAAATTTATTAACAATTTGAATGTTATATACAGTTCTGTTTAGCAACGAAAAAAGGCTTGTCTCACCAGAGACACCATCCGAGACAGGTCGTCGAATTTTCAAATCCTACGATCCAGAGGGTAACAATTTCATATCAAGCACCATGCTTAGGGATGTTCTAGCTGCCTTGAATTTGGTTAGCGAGCCAGGCTAGTAAGTTCACTATACCTTTATTAAATGTAATCAACTGTCCCTGGATCATCTAAATTGGCAAATTTTTATTTAATTTACAGTGTCAGTCTAATGCAAAAGCGTCTGGATCCTGAAAATCTGGGCATTATATTGCTAAATGCGTTCATGGATGAGTTTTTTCCACTCGAAAGTCGCTCAACACCGGACACTTTCGAGTTAATGCATTATAATGGCATACCTGGCTCCAATGATGGCAACAAGGTGAGCCCAAAGAAAGTGATCATAAGAAAATCATACAAGAAATGTATACCAAATGATTCTAGGCACAAATAATAGATGTACATATATGTGTTTCATGTCTAGCAAAACTAGCCATATCCATCCCAGTGTACGTTTAGTTTGAAATAAAAACAAGTAAATCTTCATTTGACTGACATTCAAACTAGAATTCCATCACTTGATTGTTAGCTCACAATTAGTATGATCTAACTTAGAGAACATTTGTCATTTGCTGAACAATTGAACTGCGTAGTAAAAGTGAGTCATTGCCAATGCAATGAAGAAAACATGGCCAATCCCGCCTCCCGCCTCTATGCCATATAGTTAACAATTTGGCTAATCCTCCTATTCACTTCGAAAGTGCAACAATTATTAACATTTTTGTATTTACCAATCTAGGTTCGCTACTATTACGGATCAGCCATATTGCTCGAAGGTGATCTCAAATCCATATGCACCTCTAATCCCATGGTCACCTGCCTGCAGACGAAATGGCCTAATATTGAAATAAACTGGCATAATATGCATATGCCATCATTGAATTGACGTCGTCAATAGAGGAACATACAGGAAGAGAGAGGGAGAGCGAGCGAGATAATGCAACAGAGTAAGGAAGAAAGCTCACACAACAAAAAAGAGCGCAATAGAATGAAATAGCATGAGAGAATTTAAAGAGAGCGAGAGAAGAATCTAATTACAAAATACATAAAAAGGCAAAAAAGAGAAACAAAAAGAATAAATTAATACTAAATAATGAAAACACACACAAGAAGCGATAAACGGAAACCCAAACCAAGGCGCAATCTGCACTTCTTTATTTTAAACACTCTAGTAATTGTTTGTGAATAATTAAATTTTGCAAAAAACAAAAACAAAGGAACAAAAAAACCAGCAAAAATGTATAAGTTTACAAAACTAATAACACACAAACACACACAAAATGAAATGAGTTTATATATAGAAACTATTATAATTAACTTAAATTCAAAATGCAAATCACAGTTGCCATCTGAATGAAATAAGTGCTTAAAAGCAAAGGTCGAATTTCGATTGTTTCGAATTTAATATCTGTATATTGTATCCTTGCATAGGTCATCCTTGAGTTATAAACATATATAATGCATCCGATTGTAAAGAAGCTAGTCAAGTAGTTTCTACCTGCATATAATCATTTCTTATCGCCTATATGCAACTGTAAATCACAATAGATTGATTTTTTTTTTATCAATTGTTCCTAATGTAAGACCTGAATGTCCGATGCAAGCACTGAGAAAGAAAAAAATGTAATTAATAATTATCGAAAGACCTTGGCAAGGGTATAATAAAAGATAGCGAGATAGAGGGAGAAAGGATGAGAAAGAGAGAGAGAGAGAGAGAGCAAGCCAAGCATAGTCTCACTCACACAACCAGAACACATATATGTGAATGCATTAAATGAATATGCACCAATTTCAATAATATTTAACAAGTGCATATAAAAAAAAAATAATTATAAAAATGGTCAAAAATACTATAAAAAAAACCGAAAAACTTAATGATTTTATTGTTGAATCAAAGAATAAAATAAAATAAATAACAATACTTAATACAGGCAACAAAAAAAAACAAAAAAAGTAAATATGAAAAAAATCTATTTGAAAGCCAATGATTTGTTTTTGTTTTTTCGTTTTCTTTTTTCTTGCCCTTTTAATAAATTACATTGTAGTGTTTAAAACAAAACTTAATAATAATAATAATAATACTATTTAACAATAATAATAAAAATATTTTTAAAAAATACCATGCAAAAGCTAAGCGCCAATAAGAAGAGATAAATACATATATTTGCATATGTACATAAATCTATAAATTAGGCGAGTAACGGAGAGAACGGAGGAGAATGTGGGGAAACGCAAAGCATTTCAGTAAAGAAACAAAAACTATATAGAAATTACCATTAATAATTCAATTCAACAAAAACAAAAAAAACCGAAAACAAAAAATAAAAAAATGATTCATGTAAAAAAACAAATTCTGTTCGTTTTCTATTGTGGGAGTTTTTAAAAATTTATAAGTCTTTTGGAACATGATAGATGGAGAAGGCCCTAGAGAGATACGTCAATTACACTTGAAGAAAAACACCTTCAATTTTCCATTTGACAATAATATTAATAATATAATAATTTAAACTCTTTTTGTCTTAATCCTGATTTTCAAAAATACGCAGTTTTTATTATAATCTCTTTATTTTTTTTTCCAGTTTCAAGAGTTTTAATTATCCTTAACTATTATTTCATGATAAAGTAATGATAAAGATATATTTAAATATATGTAATGATAAGTCTAAACAGTTCTCCTTGGAAAAATGTTTTAACACGATCTTTTTTGGGCTTCTAGGCGAATGTATGTATCTCCTGATGTTCGAGTTCATGACCAAAGTAAATGAAATACTTCAATTATTATTCTTAAGTAAATAATTATATCTTTCATTTAGTATTGCAATTATCAACCTTCGTTTCCAATCGAAATGTGGTTAAAAGTTTCAACTTTCTGGCAACTCCATGTATGGCGGGTAATCGTATAAATTACAAAAAATAAAGTTAGTTTTCATTAATTTTACTCTTAGCAGGCCTTGACACTTTTCGTCAACAGAACATGTGTTCTAATTTTATTTTCCATTTAATTTAGTGATAAAAAAAACGTAGAGCAGTACAGAACAAAAATAATTTTCGTTGACCAAAAAATTTTAGGACACTGCTAAATTCATAAGTGTACGCAAAAAAAAAGAAAAAGACAAAAAGAAAACAAAAACGGGACAAAAACTATTTCGAACCATTTGCAACCTATACAAATATCTAAATTATTGTGTGTAACCAAAACGTAAAAACGTATTTCTCTGCTGATTCTTGATCTTCCATAGCCAAGCGACCCGGTCCCAAAATATGTCCTATCAGATCAAGTCGACGCCATATTTCCGCCGAATGTTCAACAACAGCAAGAGGAACGGTCAACTGCAGCGTCTGCGTGAGGAATATGAACGCATTCAGGAGTTCAACGATCGGACCATTGAGCTCAAGATGCGACAGGTGCGTTTGAAGCGATTGTTCCGCGAAATCGAGGACATCAAAGAGACGGCAGTGACATCGGCGAGCCCATCAGGTAGTGGCAGTAGCAATGCCTGCGGCGCAAGTTCCAACTCTTCCACTGGACAGAACCATTTGAGAAATGCGACACGTCGACGCCTCCAGCATTTGATGGTGGGTGGTCCGAATCTTGAAAGAAGAAAGTACAATCAACGGCTAGAGGCATTGGCACGTGCCAAGGAGCTTGGTCAGGAGATATCGCGACGCAATGCCGAGCTAGCCGAGACCGGAGCCGGTGGTTTCTTGCGCACCGAACTTCGAATGACGGCTAAGATGCAGGCGGTGGCCAATGCTCGGCGAGAAGTTGTCGAGCGGCGCGAGAGAGCAGCCAAAAGGATTAGCTATGGCAATGCCCAGTCCAAGCATAATCTTCACCGTCAGGTTCTTCGACGTCAAAGGCGTTTAACCGGTGGCCTCTTTTCGGATGGCTTGGGAGGGAATTCCGCTGTTGTAGAGCAAGGGGAGGGAGCATCGTCGAGTATCCAAATGGCTGTGCCATCTATTAACTCATCTTGTACTCAACAGCAACGGACTAAGCTGCGGCGTCTGAACTATGGAAATTCCCGATTAAGTTTGCATGGAGCTCAGCCGTCGGCCCACAGTATGCCCACGACCCCCAAAACATTTTCCGTTTCCGAGGGGGAGCAGCGTGAGCCGGTGAGCACTACCACGGTGGAATTCGCTAAATTGGCTATTTCGGATCATACCCCAAATTTGGGAATACTAGATGAAGGGTCCGACGCAGAGATGCATACAGCCCCATTGGGTCCAATCACAGAGTGCACTGGCAAGGCCAGCAACCAGGACACCCTGGCACCCTGGACACACGAAGAAACTAGCTTCGTGTCCAATATAAATGAGGATGGTACCCATTTGTCCACCACGATAGCTGCATATCAACCACCACTAGCTGTTCCACCGCGCTCTGATCACGAGGATTGTGTGGGTGTGACCGAACCACGGACCACGAGAAGTCGAGCCTCTGCACTCTGGCGACAAATCTCTTTGAACCTTTCCTCGTTGGTGCGCTTACACAATCATCGCAGTGTTTCGTGTAATGCGGCCCAACCTGCTAGGCGCATGGGCATCTATGGACCAAATCCCACTACCAGCAGTTACGAAGATTTCAGTCATGATGCCGTCTTCTGGCAAGCAGACGACAGCCTTCAGCGTGCCCATCGAGAGTTTATTCTGCCCTCCGAGGTGAGACCCACCGAGCAGACAGACCAGAGTTATAGCCAAATGCCGCAGGGCTATGATCTGGCCCAGCTGCGTCGAGCAGTATTCGATCAGTAAAGATCCGATAAATCCGTTCCCTAATCAGAAATTACATTTCTACATATATGTCGATGTCCCCCCTCTCCGTCCTTGCAAGCTGCCTCTATGGATGGGTGGTTGTAGGTGGCTACAATTTTCCTTTTTTGCAAATGCTCCCCCCTCCCCAAGGAAAAGAGCAAAAAATTTATATTGTAACTGCAGCCCAGCCCCCACGATAGAACAAATACCAGACGACGACCTCAATCGACAGAGATTGATTGAAACAACAGGCCAAGACCGGGTTGTTAACCACAACCACCAAAATTGTACATGTCAATATAAAATAAAGTTTAAAATAAAATAGTTTTCATTTAGTTCTAGATGATTTAGATACATATATGCATGCATATATAGTGGTAAACATATACCTCTTTATTTTTAAAAACAAAACAAAACAAAGGATTCACAAACGAAACAAAAAAAAAAGCTCTTCAAGGCAATTACAAAAAAAAAAAAGATTTTGTCTAGTTTTTTAGACTCTTACCCATTATTATCTGTACCTTCGGCTCCTCTATAGGCTGTTGGCCCATTTCTATTTTCTGGGCATATTCTTCATTTTCCTTTATCAATTTGTCATTTGCTTCTTCATACAATTTGCGCCAGACTTCCTCTTCCTCTTTGTATTTGACCAACCATGTTTCCAAGGCCTCTTGGAGGCGCCATAAAAATGGATTTTTTATCTTCGGCGGCTGGTAATGCACATAAAAGTCTGGGTTGCATATAATATGATCAAATGTCTGTTCAAAATCTTCACCCCACATTGGGTAACAACCATTTTCGAGCATGTCAAAGCTGAAATTGGATAAATTGGAAAGTGTATAAGAGCTGTTGCTTTCATCAAGGACGACCAATCTACTGACCTTGGTAAACGCTCTCGCATATATCGAAGGCGTCGTCCACAATTGAACTCCTTAACTCTCTCGGTATAGTGACTACTTTCACCTGCTAGTTCGGCCTCAACCATTTGCTTATTGATCGATGGTGACATGCTCTTTTTCTCAGAGATTCTCATGAAAGCGATGCCCTCGCCATGATCCAATTCGACAATATGGCCAAAAAGCAGTTTGTTTAGCACACAGTGTCTGAATTTCCCAATGCACTTCTTTGGCCAATGCGGACCGAGGGGATGTATATGTGAGAGGCAGCCGCGAACAGCCAAGGCCGGCGTTTCGGTAAACGTTTGGGGAAGAAAACGCAGCTCAGTGCGTGAGATTTCTGCCGTGGAACCATAGTCTACATAGAAAACCGAGACAATGCCATTACTCTCCGTGGGCTCCGACAAAATGCGAACACGGCGCCATGACATGTCTTTAGTATAACGTGTTGCACAAATATAGCCGGGCTTAATGTAACAGTTGGGGACTTGATTGTCATAGCTTTTTACATACCTTTTGGCTTGACGGTAAAAGTCACTACAAAAAGCAGTACACTTGAAAAATGACGAATTCTATGTATATTAAAAGGAAGGATACTTACTTTAAATCGGCGCCCAATTTGTTTATAACATTATCTATGTAGCCACCAAATCGGAACCAGAATTGAAAGGGAGTAAAAATCTCGGTTATACAAATTGTTATTCCTTCATTTTGTTGTCCTGTATTAAACAGTTTTATTGGCAATATCTTGGTGCCCAGGGTAGCTGCGTCTTTTGGTCTGTCTACCATAAAGACGGCATCAGTCTGGAAAGATCGGGAAAATAATTTTAGATTAAACATATCACTATGCCATGGATAAATGCCATCTAACCAATGCGTATAAAGGAATCGCAGCGTGCGATTCGGCACGCTTCAGGAATTCATTCATTCTACGACTAGCTTCATCCTCATTATTTTCATCCATTTCGTGATTCTCTTGCATTTTTCGGATTTTTAGGTCAACAATTAGGGCGTAATTCGAACTGGTGCTTCAATGACTCGACACATCGGATTTATTTGGAAAATAACTGTAACTGTATGTCGTTGCCATACATACTATCATGTCGATAACATTTTATTCTTTATGCGAAGTTGATTACGATAGTTGCCCATCACTAATTTGTTTACCGCACGTGTTGATATATTTGATTTTAGTTTGTAATTTAAATTGCAAAATTTGAAATGGATAGCGACGGAGATGACTATGAAATCACTGGATCCGAGCAGGAGTATGATGATGAGGAGCGGGAAATACTAGAGGATTTGCGCAAAGAGCGTAAGCAACGTAACAAACAGGATCCCAAGCAAGAGGTTCTTGCCTTCAGCGAGGATGAAGAAGATGACGATGATGTGGGCGACCTGATGCGGGACAGCGACATTGAGGGGGCCGAGGACGATGATGGCGACTTGCCGGACACCATGGACTGGGGCAGTAAACGCAGCACCTACTACAATACTGATTTTGTGGATCCCGACTATAATAGCTACAATGTTCAGGAAGAAGAGCTGGCCAAGGCTGAGGAAGAGGAGGCCAAAAAGATACAATTACGCCTAGCCAAGCAGATGAGCGAGGCTGATTTTCAACTGGATGATGTGCCCGTGCCTAGCAGCAAATACAGCAAAGGCGGCGATGAGGACGACGACGACGAGAATATTGATGATTCAGGCATTAGAATCACCACCGATCTAACTGGACTGAATGAGCGTGAGCGGCTACAACTACTTCAAAAAGATTCACCTGAGTTTGTAGGCCTTACGCACGACTTTCAGCAGCATATTGTCGAAGTGCAGGAGCTGATCACACCTGTGCTCAATTATGTACGCAATCATAATGTTCCCATGGTGCCGGCTCTTCAGTTTGCCAGCCTTTATCATAATGTCCTTGTTACCTACTGTTCCAATGTGTCTTTCTACCTGCTATTAAAGGCAAAGCGTGTCAATATCAAATTTCATCCTGTAGTGAAGCGTTTGGTGCAGTTAAAGCAGCTTCGTGAGCAGCTCAATCCACGATACGAGGAGTATATACGACCCCAGTTGGAAGCCCTACTCGAACGCATTCAGGACGGCGATGCTTTTACAGTGTTAAATGTTGCCGAACGAAAGGCAAAACTACAAATACTGAATAAATATGAGGCGGAAGAAGTGCAGCAGGATGCCCAAAAGGCCGAAAAGCATCTTACAGACGAAGACGACGACCAAGATGATGATGATGAAGAAGATGATGATGCAGAGAGTGATGCACGACGAGGCATCACATACCAAATTGCTAAAAATAAGGGCCTCACACCACATCGCAAGCGGGAGCTACGCAATCCTCGTGTCAAACATCGCGGCAAATATCGGAAGGCTCTTGTTCGGCGTAAGGGAGCCGTTCGTGCTGTACGCAAGGAGGTGCAGCGTTACGGTGGCGAAATCTCTGGTATCAAATCAACTGTTACCAAGAGTGTTAAGTTCCGAACCTAGTACTAAGGAAGTTTTAATAAAGCATGTTGCGTTTATCTACTGTAATCTTCTTTTGTACGAATTATCTAATGTCTAGGGTGAAAACTATCCAGTGGAAGGAAAAATCCCAACTACCCAAGGCACTTCCATCTTTGGTGTCTATCAAGCCTGCTTATAGGCCATCCCTCTCTTGTGTTGTTGTGAGGCATTGTTGCCTTGGCGCACCCCAAAACCCACCAAAAACACGTGACTTGTAGACAAAAATATTTTAAGAAACATAAATGATGGCATTTATTTATGCTGTGTAACCGCCTGATAACCACCACTACATTTAAGTGGATTGGTCTACTTAGTCAGACATTTAGAACTGACCATCACTGCCCCATGAGGTCTTGACGGTATCCTCGTTCCAGTCCTCAACACCGCCAACATTTTCGGCAGCAACCTCATCGGCCCAGTTGGTTGTTTCCTCAACTGGATGATCCACAGCCTCCTCGATCTTGGGTGGTGGCAGAAGCTCCTTGGCGGCAGCCTCTTCCTTCTCAGCCTCCTCGGGATCGCGGTAGAAGAACAAATCGACCACAACGGGCCATTCAATGGAGCGGGAGATGGTACCGCGCAGACGGAGCACCTCACGGGCCAACAACCACCACATCAGACCAATAGAATGGGGAGATTTGTTGTTGCATGGGATAGCAATGTCAATGTAACGCAAAGGCGAGTCCGTGTTGGTGAAAGCAATCACGGGAATGTTGACATACGAGGCCTCCATAATGGGCTGGTGATCGGTCATGGGGTCGGTGACAACCAAGAGACGTGGCTCACGGAAAGCGGGCTGGATCTGATTGGTGAATGCACCAGGAGTGAAACGGCCAGCAATGGGAGTAGTATCGGTATATTTGGCGAACTTCAGCACGGCACGTTGACCAATGGGACGCGATGAGATGACGAAAACCTAACAAAACATTAAAAATTAGTTCTTTGCTTGACTACAATTGTATCAAGTCATCAAAAATTGAATTGAAGAGTTAGGTTTGGCATCATAAATCAGTAGTAAAGAGTGAAATCATTAAATTTCATACCCGAAAGATTAGTGTAAAACTCATCATGTATGACACGCCGCCTTACCCTCTCAACCATTCTTTTTGCTAATACTAAGCAGTTTCTTTAACTTACATCTGAGGCATTCTCAATGGCCACAATGGCGCGAGCAGCCAGCACCAGCTTTTCCCAGGTCTTGCCCAGATTGATGATGTTCACACCATCGGCACGGCGCTTGTACACGTACTGCTCCATCTGGAAGTTGACGTTTTCCGAACCCAAATGGGTGGTGGCGACCAACATCTTGGTAATGTCATCCTCTTTAAGGGACAATATATCTAAGCCTCCCGACATTTTAACGTGGACAGAGTTACGGAACCTGGGAAAGTAAAACAGAAATGAGGATTGAATAAAATTAAATTAAACTCGTACAGAATTTCAACCTAACCACAAAAACCATAAAATTGAATCCACGTGGATTTTGTTTTTTCAACAAGCATTATCATATTCAATGAAACTTGTTCACAACACATATTCAATTAATAATGTGATAACCATCAGTGTTGAATATAAAAAATTATGCTTCTATTTTCAATATCCGAAACGTTAAAATGCTTATTTTAATATTAAGCGGAAAAACTTACGTCTGGATGCCGTTGGGAGTTTTGACAAAATGGCCGAGGCTAGCGTTGGGACATCCCTCGATAGCCCGGTCGATAGATCGACAAATTTTCTTCGCGTTCTATCGTCTCTTTGTTGCGATAATTAGCAACCGATTTTAAATCGATAGACGATAGTCAAAAATAGGCGCTTAAATGTGAAATGTTTAAAGAAAAGTCGTTTTTTTTTTTGTATACACATTTATTGCAAGTTTTTGGTTTCTGGTTTCGTTTTTGTTTGTTCTTTTTAAATTAATTCATGTGTAAGTTTTCTTCTTTTTTTTTCCACTCGCATCTGCCCACACTGTAACTACTACAACAATGTATGTATTTATGAATATTTCATGGTTTTTTTTTACTTTGTTAAGTTTTCCCACTTAATTTTACATCAATACAGACGTGAACCTCATTTTGTTTAAAAAAAGTGTTGCTTTCTTCGTTATGTGTTTGTTTTTCATTAGGTTTTTGTTTTTGTTCATTTTAGTAACTCGAAATACATTTTAGGTTTGTTACACATATTGGTTTTTGCCATCTTGTTTTTGTTTTCAATTTTATGTAATTCGTTATGCTTGAAGAATTTGTTTTATTTTAGCGATTCAGTGTTTTTTTTGTTTTTTGTTTTGTTTTTTCTTTTTTACATTGATTTCGATTTTATGTTAAACATCTAACAAAATGCACTCGTTAAGTGTGTGTTGGTGTGTAACTTAATAACATTAATAAAAAAAACAACATTTTGTATACATAAACGTTTATAGTTTTTGTGACTTTTAGCTTATTTTGTGTAAGTTTTTGTCTTCATTATTATTACTAACTACTTATATAATGTAATGTTAACTTGTTTTACTTGTTTTAATTTGTCCGTAAAGGTTTCCTTTTTTTGCTTTTGTTTAATACTAAATTGTTGTTGTTTGTTTGTTTGTTTTCTCTCTGTTTTAATGGAAACGTTTCATTTTCTTTTTCGCCGTTTTCCTTGCCGTTTTTCTCATTTGAACAATTTGTCTTAAAAAATATATATACGTAATAATTAACATTTTGCTATATTCATTTGGTTTTGTTGTTACTTTTTCTGTTTTACTTATCCCCCCTCTTCTCTAACCGAAAAAATTCATTCGTAGTTTTTACGTGTATAAAATATTTTCACTACAAAAAATCACTCTTTTTGCAAATAAAACTCAATCGTTTCGTTTTTGTTATGTTCATTTTGTTTTTGTTTTTGTTTTTGTTTTCTTTTCCTCTTCTTTTGTTCTTTTTGTTTACTGTTAACATTTGTTTTGTTTGTTTGGAATTTCCTTGTCTTTTTTTGTGTGTTTTTAGTTTCTTAAGTTCCTTGTTTTTTTAAAGTATAAAATTGAAAATAAAGCAAGAAGCTATTCAAAACAGGACAACAAAAAAAAAAAAATAAAAAATAAAAAATAAAAAAAAACGAAAGAAATTTGTTGATGTGGTCTTAAATGTTTATCAATGTGTGTTTAGGTTGCTTTTTTTTTTTAAATTTATGTATTTGGTTTTTAATCTGATTTGATTTGTTGAATATTTTTGTGGCTTTGCTTTTTTTTTTTTTTGGTTTTTTTGTTAATGCTAAACACTTAGAAGAGACACACACATAAACAAATATTGACACAAACAATTGTTGTTTTAGTTTTAGTTAGTGAATTTGTTTTTAATGTTGTATTTGTATAATTGTTGTTTAAAATTTAAGTTTTTAGTTTTTGTACACATTTAAATTGTCTTTTTTTTTTTTTTTTTGTTTTGTTTGTTTTTAATTACTTCTTATTTAAGCACATTTATAATTTTAGTTTAGTTATTAAAATTTATGCATGTGTGTGTGTGTGTGTGTGTGTAAAGATAATTATCCAATCATAAAGCAAATAAATAAATGACACTATGCAGCAAAAACAACATCTAATGGCCATAAAGCTGAAGAAAAATGCAATCTAGTTTTATATTGTTGCTGTTTCTTTTGTTTAAAAGCAAAATTAAATACTCTTACTTACTCAAATGTTCAATGTGAATGAAGTTTCAGACATTTAATATTAATAAATTGGTACAGTGCCGGATTAAGCCAGCACGGGGCCAGAGCAATCGAAACAATATAAAGTTACGGTGTTTACAATATGAGAGGAAGGACATGAATGAAAATCGTTCAAAAACTAGTGTTATAAATTTGCTATAATATTTAGTTTTTGCGATTTGATTTAATGCAGATTGAAGAAAATCAATTCAACTTAAAAATCAATTGAAACTTTCAACAAAAATTGAACTTTAAAACGACTGACATTCCAATTTAAAAGCATTAAAAAGAGATATTACCTTCGGAACTCGAATAAAATTTGGCATATTTACAAATTCCTGAAGTTAGGAGTTTATGAGAATTTTTCAAATTAAACTTTCCCCAATAAATTAATTAACAATCAATCAAGTTTTTTGGGCGGGCCAGTTGCATTTGAAAAACTATATGCTATATGGCTAATCCGGCAATAAGTAGCTAATTAATAATAATTGTGCTTGGTTTTAATTAATATTATTAATCAATAATCTACAGTCAATAATTGCTGTTGCTTAAGCGATTTGATCTAGTCGAAGTTAACAAATTAACAGTATATTCAACAAGAGAGGGTCAACTATTTGTTAGTTATTATTTATATCTATTGGCCATTATCCATTGTTGGTTTCTCATCGACAGGCGGTAGTAATCCCAACCAGCGGTGGTTAGTTGTGGTCATTTGGTGGTAATATGTATATAGATCGATTCAAAAACATTGAAAAATTGTTGCCATTTTATTCGAAAACATATCAAAGTTGACTTTTGTTGCATAGTGACTTAGTGATGTTTTGTTTGTTTATTTTTTGTTTTCTTTTTCGTTGGATTTTTGTTTTTTGGAGGGGGGAAACGAAAAACGCAATAATTCTATATAGAAGCCAGATGGAAAGTGAAGAGCAAGCATTTTGAAAATATAATTACATAGTTAATAGTTTAATAGTTTTAGTTTTAGTTATTTTGTTGTTTAGTTTTTAAACAGAGCAAATAAAAAAAGCCTACTTTTTGCTAATAAAATTCTTGTTTTTGTTTTTTTGTTTTGTTTTTTTTTTGTTTTGGCGTTTCCATAATTATTTTTGTTTGAGCACTTTTTGTTTAACTTTTATTTGTTTTTAGACTTTTTAATACGAAGTTTTTGTTTGGTTTGTATTCGTTTTTGGTGGCACATAAGCATTGAATTTTATGTTTTTATCAAAATCAATATTGGGTATCTCACAGAAATCGCTAAATGCCTTAATCCACCTGCCCAAAAGTATGCTATACTTATTTCATAGTATGCTTTTCTGTGTATTTCGGAGTTAGCCTGGTATCTTATGGCATACTTTTGGGCAGGTGGATTAAGGCATTTTGCCATTTGTATGACATCCTGTTAATTATATTTTATGTATATATATATTTGTAATGTATATGTTTGTGTATATTAAACTGGCCGAATAAACAAGATAAAAAAAAAAATCAAAATGTGTGTATATATATATATGTATATATATTCATGTATATGGTGTATATCGATGTCAAAATAAAGGGCTGAAAATGCTTTCTATTTTCGGTTAATTTCAAATCGATTTGTTTTTTGCTTCTCTTTGGTGTTAGGCCCCAGTTCATATAGTGTATATAGTGTATATGTATATGCAATAACATTTATATCTTTCATAATCAATAATAATAATAAGTAAATACATATAAATATGTTTTAATGTGTATAATTTTAATGCATAATTTACATTTCTTCCAATTATTTTTTTCCTTTCTCTTTCCATTTTTTGTTTTGTTTTTATGTTGCTTTTTCTTGTATATAGATATCCATTTACCATATTTTTGTTTGTTAAGTATACTTAAAAAAAAAAAACAAAACACAACAACATAAATACAACAGTTTTTTTTTTTTTTTTTTTGGAATTTCTTCCATTTTTTTTCTATATATCCTTTGCATTTGCATTGTTAACATTCTCACAGTTCAATTGCAAAAACCAGACAAAAAAGGAAAAAATTTAGTTAATAACAAATTCCTTTTGCTATTTAGTTTTTGCCTTTAAAACTTATTTAATATATGCATGTATATATGTATGTATGACATTTCATTTCATTTGTTAATGTTAAGTTCTGATGACTTTTGTTTTTGTTTTTTAACTTTTTACACAACATTTGTTTTAAGTTTAGTTAGATTTGTTTTTTAGTTACACTCAAGTTTTATATATTTAGTATGTGCGGATTTGATGTGAGGCGCTTTGGATTTATCTTCTTTTTGGCTTGTTTCGTTTACCTTCTTTAATGTTTTATTTTGTTTTGTTTGTTTTTTTACTTTTAAAAAGCTTTCAGTTTACATTCATTTGAAACATCTTTTGATTAGACATACCCACAAAAGGTATGAGAAAATTTCTTCTTACCTTTTGACTTTTCCCCCTTTTTGTTTTGTCGTTTTTTGTTTTTTTTTTTTGTTTTATTTTGTTCGGTTTACTTTTCTTTTTAGCAGCTTAGCCTAAGTAGTTTTACTGTTTTCCAAGAAAAAAAATGTTTTGTTTTTTTTTTTGGCTTGTTTTTGTATATTCTTTTTTTTTGTTCTTCTTTAATTATTTATTGGTTTTATTCAGTTGCGAATATTACCCATTGGAAATGCATATGAGTTGTTGTTGTTGCGACTATTGCTGATTTAGTTAAAGATTTATTAAATTTAGCGATTTGTGGGACAATTTTGTTTGGTTCAAACGCAGACACTTCAAAGGACTGTCTCCATTTCGGCTATTTCCGTTTTGTAAGACCTTTTGGAAGTAATATCGGAGAAACAAAAACAAAAAAAGGGAAAATGTCACCAAAATAAATACACACATATATGTATATAAAGATATTAAGATGTTTTTTTAAGTAAATACAGCACACATGACAATTAAATCGACAAAAATATGAAAATCATGCAGTAAATGATGAAAAAATTCTGATTTCTCTTTTTCTTCCTTTATAGATGGCCTAAATTGTAAAGGACAAAAACCTCAAAAGAAGCAGAAAATTTTCACTTTAAATACTGATTGTTTGGTTATGTGTGTGTGCGTGTGTCTGTGTGTGTGCGGGATCTCTGTGGTGGTGTTTTTTCCTTTTCCCCTTCTGGACAGGACAACTATGTACGTGTGGACAGGCTAATTGGACATGGACATGGGCTCCACGCTAATTAGCAACAAATAAAACCAGCAAGCAAACAAACAAAAAACAGAAAGACAAAAACAACAACAAAACGACGAACTGAACTAAAACTGAAACAGACAAATTGTAATCAGGCTCATTGTAATCGCTGTTCTTGTTGTTGTGTTATCCTTCCTGCTCCGATGGCTTTCCCTTACCACTACTCGAAGCAAAAATAAAACATGAACCACAACAACAAAAGCTCGAACACATTGGACACCCATAATAAAAACCCCAAGTAAAGTCAGTGAAAGCAAAAAAACAAAACACAAAAAAAATATAAATAAAAAGACAAGGGACTATGGAAATTCTACGCAAGGACAGACGTCTCCTGCGTGTACATACATCTCTCACTCTCTCCCTGTGTGTGTGTGTGTGTGTGTGTGTGTGTGTGTGGTGGAAGGAGGTGAATGGCATGGTGTGGGATTGTGGTGAATTGCGGTGGAATGGAGGCATTGTACATATATATCGAAAGCATTTGTCATTATTGTGAAACTGTGTCTGGGCACTGCAAGCACATTAGAGAGCAAATATACAAGGATCTAACAGACAGCAAAGGACCAAAGGAACCCAGGGACTACAAGGGGCAATAAGATTGTGGAATTGGAAGGGAATGGAAGTTTGGGCGGGGGGTAGGGTATTTGTAGTGCGGTGGCTCTCTAGTTGAACACAAAACGCAAGCTCCAATGCCGAGTCAGAGTCAAAGCGAGAGCATCATCAATCAATCAGAATGAACGACCGAGCAGCACTCAAGGGTTCTCCCATGTAAATAAATTAGTGCCAAAAATAAAGTAAAATGTGCAACAAAAAAAAAAAAAAAAAAAATAAGAAAAGTTAAACGTAAAAAAAAGTCATGACATGGATGATATGCCATCTCAAATATAGAAATAATATGCAACGACTAGAATAATGCCCTGCAAAATGTTACCCAAAATTTATAGACTCCAAGACATAAGGCAAAGACCTAATTAAACCAGTCTTACAATTAAGGTTTTGATAGCTTTTTTCCTTAAACTCTCAGAAGAATTTGTTAAGTGTATTTTACAATTGTAAATGCAACACACACACACACACACACAAACAAACACACACCGACACACACACACAGGGAGTAATGGCATCCTTAACACAATCTTATAGATATGTGAAGGGTAACATGAATAATGACACTGAAAACGATATCGAAAAGAAAGTAATGATCCCCATTCAAAGTTGTAACTGTCATTGCTTTGTAAATTGGTCGAAAAGTAACCGACAACATATGGCAGAAGTTATCTTTCACACACACACACATAGAAGAGGGCGGTGTGTCATTACTGTCATTACTTTTAAATTCAAGTGGATCGAGTAAAAAGAAGGGAATTCTGTGTAAGTGTGTGTCTGTTTTTTTTTTTTATCCTCATAATTTGTTAAGGACTCTCACAAATTGTTGAAAAAAAAAAAACAAAAATACAACCGAATGACTTTATGGCGCTGACAGGCATTGAGAAAAATCATTTATCATTTGATTTTTCTACATATTTCACCAAAATCGAAATCAAAACGAAGGAAAAAAGGGGCAAATTTTTTTCTTTCTTTGAAAGGAGGCCAAAAGTCTAAGCAAAACTGCAAAACGGGCCCATCTTGAGAGAATAAAATCAAAAAAGATGAAGATTAATGATATGCAATCTATATACTATATATAGGTACATATATTTCATTCACTTGACTAAGCGACATTTAGTTAGTTTCCTTATTTTTATCTATTATGTTATCGCATGTCGTTCTCATTCTTTTCATTAGTCAAGAGTATAATATTTAATATTTTATACAAGATTTTTAACCACTTAAGCGGATCAGATTTAATCTCATGATGGCAGCATATTGTACGAATTTATATTCAAATTATTAACAATTCTATTTGGAAATGGTTTTTAAGAAGCTTAACTCTTGATTCCAAACTAAACGTGTGGAATAAATCTCATAAATTATTGTCTAAAGTTTGCGAAAATATTTTTTTCAAATGCCCTTTAATGTCTTCCCTTAAATTATGTCTGTCTATGGGTATGTGTGTGTGTGTGTGTGTGTGTGTGTGTGTGTGTGTACAAAAAGTTTATCCATAGGTTGCCCTTTCAGAATTTCAACTAGTTCAATCATTTGGGTATATGTCTATATATATTTACATTCATGCATATGTACATATGTATCTCATCTTTGTTTTATTGATACTTTGTATATAATTTGATACGGAAACATATATTTGTTTATGCCAACTTGTATATGCATATATATATACATATACATACATACATATGTACATTTGTGTGTGGGTATTTGCAAATAAATTTTGTTCTTTTGATTTTCAAATGCAATTGGCAATTTTTTTGTTTTTTATATCCCTTTTTTTTCATTTGTTGGTGTGCAAAAAGTTTGTTATATGAACAAAAAGTTACACAAAAGTATATATACAAATACATGTGGGCATACATGGGCGTGCCGAGAGATCAACGGGGGGAGGGTTCGAGTAGTGTTCAATTGCACATCCAGTGGCCGCTTTCTTATCCCCCTTTTCTACGCCCATTTTGGTGTACAACACATGTTGCCTCTTTGACCTATCCAACACATTTTTATTTGGCTTGCAACCATAATTCTGCCTACCCACAAACCATCCACCACCCGCCACCTTCCATCTCTTGTCTCTTCTTTGCATTAACTTCCCCTTGCCCAGCACTTCTATTGCCAACCTCGTCCCTGGCCCCCATAAGCTTTTGGGTGTTGATGTTGAAACTTTTTAAGTGTTTTTCTTGTTTTCATGTTGTATGAATATGAAAAATATGTACATATGTATGTATGTATGTATTTATGTATATGTATGCAGATGTCTGTTGAATAAAGCAACAATAAAGTCCGCTACCAGGACCCTCTTGGTCTATCTATGTATGTATGTATGTGGTTGGACTTGTACATATTGCTGCCTGCATTCAGTTGTTCTCAATTTCACAAAAGGATATATTCAATTTGCTGAAAAGTTTCTCTTTATTGCATTTAATGAGCATCTCCTACGAAATCTGGTCTGATGCCTGATTTAAGTGACCAATAATATATCCCAATTAGCCGAGACTGATTAATTTTAATTACAAATCTAGTTTCGACTTCAAAAATGTTACGAGAGAATTTTGTGTGCAAAATGTTTCTACTTTATCTCCACACAATTCAATTTTCTCAATTTACTTCAAAGGAAAAAACATCAAAATAAGAAACACGTAAGAACAAAGTTTGTGGGCTTCTTCCTGGATGTGTGATTGGAATTATGCATACATTTATTAAGGCGGAAAAAAGGACGAGAAGTGAAAATCGAGCTTGGCAAAGCGTGAGCTGCAGTTTATTTCATGCCAATGCTTAATTTCAGCTACCAAAAAACCGTACAAACTTTTCATTTCCCGTCTTAAGCTGAGGCAGGGTAAGGTGAGAGGTGTCGACCAATGTCGGTCCAAGAGGGTGGCAGTTGGGTGGTGACTGGACATGGCTGTGGGTTCTCGCATCTTGCATCTAAACTGGAATAATAAACCATGGACTTGTTGTTTGGCTAACAAAAGCCGATGTAAATAACTTTCCATTTCCTGGACCACAGCGGAAGGAGTCGGTGGCCCAATGAACGAGCGTGAGAGGTGAAATGAGAGACACAATGATAGAGAGCGAGATAGAGAGACAGAGAGAGAGCACAATTCAAAACCACAATAGAGAAGAATAGAGCGAGAGAGATATACAGAGTTGGTTAGCCAAGTTCTATTCTCGGCCAGAGTTTACTTAGCAGTAATTATTGTGCGGGTATGAGATTCCACAAGCACTAGCACACACACACAGAGAGAGACTCGCACCCACACATATGTACATCTATTGCCATATAAAATAAAGTGAGTAAAAGCTTCCACACAGACACACACACACGCACGTACACAATGTTTTCATTCTTGAGGGAAAACAAAAAATATATAAAAATTAAGTACTGCCGACTTCATATACCATTCACTCGGTCTTACTAGCACTTTAGCGCACCCAGCGACCAATTTCGCTCATTTTGTTCAACTGAATAGCTTGGATATTTATTAAGCGAGTTTTATTATTTGTTAATTTGAATAAGATTTCTCAAATATAGTCAGAGAAATCGGGCTTTAAAGGTACATATATACCAAACGAGTTCTCAAAGTTGTAACCTTGAGAACCTTAGTATATATAGTCTTCGAGATGAAAATTCATTGACTCTAATATACTATTTCAACTCTTTAGGAGCATGGTATCAAAATCTAAACCAAAAGCAAACCAAAAAATAAAAATAATATGAAAAAAGAATGTGAAAATGTGAGGGTATCCTTCGTAAGTACAGAACCGATATAGAGCAAGACAAGAGCAAAAGAATAATATAAACACTTGTTATCCTTTCTCACACAAACACTGATACACACACACACACACACACACACACACACACAAGCAGAGGTGCTCAGCTACAGGTATATTGCTTTGGCCAAAGATTTAATGGCTTTCAAAATGCTTTGAGATGATGTAATAATCGTAATTTGCAAAACTCCCTGTTAACTGCTGTTTAAGTGATACATATTTGGCCACGGCTAACATTGAGAGTTAAACTTAAAGCAAACTGTGAATCACAGTCAAATGAGTTTAATGATTGACTAAATGTCTGATTGATATATGTACATACACATCCAATTATGTAATCATTCTGAAAAATTACACTGCTCTCTTCCTCTCTGTTCTTTTCTTTTGTAGATGCAAATGGATCCAATACATGCATATTTGCATCTATGTATGCATGTATATATGTCGTATATCCGTGTTGATACGTTAAATGACGCCCTGAGGTAGATTTTGTTACTTTGCTCTCTACTCGTAAAACGTTTACTCCGCATATTCACACAAACACAAACACTCACACACACACACACATACACCACACTCATTTCAACCCAGGGCAATTTAGCCAATTGTGAATGATATGCAAATGGACACCCACCAAACCATTATGCCCAGCATGCTAACATCGAAACCAAGCATCCAACGCACAGTCACCCGTACATTCATTCGTCTGTTATACGGCTGATGTCTGGCATACTAACCAAATGAATGACAACAGGAACTGTCGGAAATTGTGCTATAACTACGGACTATGTATAACCAGGGACAGGAAAGTAGATGCTGTTGCTGCTGCTCCTCCTCCTCCTCCTCCTCCTGTCTTCCTCTTTGTCCCACTGTCGTTTTTTCTTCTCACTCAATCCCTCCCTCTCACTCTTGGCAGTCCGTTTCAAATCAGGAACCAAGATAAAGTAATTTAATAAAGTCATTTCCATATATTTATATTAGAGCAGTAGCCAATGATGCTGGCTGAGCCGCCAAAAGGAGGAGAGAGGTCTGACAGCAGTTGCGAAGTATCATTATGTGGCCAAACGCGTCCCAAGCCAAAGCCAAAGCCCAAAACCGATGTGGCGGAAAGAACACCAACACGGTGAACATTGAATACAGTAGACTGAAATGTTGTCTTAAGCAATTGCTTAATTTAATTACGACCAAAGAGGAGGACAGCCAATGGGTAAGAAGCATGGGATGTTTGGTGTATAAGTTGGCTGACAGATGAGCAGCCACCGAGCAGATTGAAATTTAGATATACACACACACACACACAATACTAGAGGCTGTGGGCATACTTTAGGGGAGGAGGAAAAATGCAGGCAGGATGCATAATAAAAATGGTTTAAACTTGACAAAAACGTCTAACAAGGCATTTAACAAGCAAAGGATAACAGAGAGCAATGAGGAATAGGGGAGGGGGGGGGGTGATTGTGCAGAGGCTGATTGGACAGGTGCTGAGTGCTACTCATGCGTATATAGAAAACTTACCACCTGTATAGATCTTGAGCACTGGCAGCCAAACTAAGATTCCCCAACAATGGTGGCCGCTCTTTGAGATGATGATGATTCAGCAAATCGGACGATGAGGCCAATCTGCATGGAAAGATGATTCAAGCAATCACTATGAATTGAATTTGAATTCAATTTATTGATAACTTACCTCAATTGCGGTGCCTTGATGCCATGCTTATCCATTACCTTTTCCAACTGACGTACACGTAATCTGGACATATCCAATTCATGTTTCACTTTCCACAGATGGGTATCACAAATGGGATCGTTACAGCGATGCTTCTTCAATATCTCAGTGGCCTCATATACAGCACCGCGAAAGGTTAGCGATTTGCCCATCGATAGCGAGATAAGGGCACAACAATGACCGCCATCCTTTTTGGCCAAACGTTTGCGTATATACTTAAAGTAGACATGCTCGAGTAAAAGTAGCAGGGCGGCCAGCAAGATGCCAGCCATCAGTAGCAAGAAGGCGGACAAGAACTGCTCGAGTGCCAGTGGATCAGATGATTTGTGCTCCTGTTTGCCAGGACGACAAGTGCCAGTCATCCAATAGCGACGCAGACGCTCCAAATCACCATTGGCCCGAAATTCAAGTAGACGCTTATTAAACATTTGTACATACTTGGAATTGCGACTAAAGGCGAGACCATAGCCTATGGAAAACCAAAACCCATTTTATAAGCCTCGAAATGACGATTTAAAGTAATTTGTTAACAACTTACCCGTCATGGCGTACCAACTACCCACGGTCATTAGGCGACAGTCCTCATCTTGAGCCACCAGATAGTCCAGCACAGTCCCATCATAGATAAATGAATCCAAATTGCCATTTAGCACAGCGGCCACACCATCAGCCACACTAGTCTTGTTATATCTGAAGAGCGGAAAGTGCTCCCAGTTAGTCAATTGGAACGATAACTAATATGCATACTAATGAGGTCTATGCCAGCGCCCCAGGCGAACAGGTGTCGATATTTTTGCACTTAATTGCAGACCTAATTCAGTGAGATACATTGCCTCAAAGTCTGACAAAACTAAAGTTTAAAGTTTTACCATACAAGTTTCATAGAATTTCAGTTTTTCATTGTTCAATTTTTTGGATTTGTCTGTTAATGAATTGGCTTTAATTTGATGACATATTCTCCATGATTAGAAACTAATATCTAAAATATATTTAATATTCAATTCAGTTTAACATTTTTTCTTTCGAGGAGAACTTCACTAAACCAAACAGATTGCGAATTGAACTAAATATGAAACCATTTGAATTTTAGGCCATCAGTTCTTAAGATATAAGTAACAGCTAGAATTTTGATGAATAAGTTAATGAAGCCTTTAAACCGCTTTTCATTACCTATCTATCTTTAGATGTTTTTCTACCAAACGAACTTGATCTAATTTATTGTTACTACATAAGAAAGTATGGATGCTTATCTGTGAGATAAGTTGAGTAAATTTTCGACACAAAATGAATAAACTATATAGAATTTTACTTAGTTTTGTCTGTTTACTTCAACCAGCATTTTCGCTTATTTTTATTTGGAGATTATTACTTTAGCTTATTTTTCAAACTTTAACAGATATTTCTGTTATGGTTTATGAATTTTCGTTAGCTGTTTCGGCATATAATAATATACAAATACATATCTTTAGATAAAGGTAAAAACTGAAGTAGAAATCACGTTTTGTGGGACTATTGTATCTGCATTCATGGATCTTAGATTCATAAATTCAACTAGATAGAAACACTGATTCATATCCGTAATGGAGATATGATATGAGCCTTTTGGCCCAGGGTCTATTCTATTCTGTTTATGCTTTTATAGCCTTTGTTGTATATTATTCATACAATGTATGTATGTAGGTACATATACTTATATATATAGGAATTTTTGTTATGTAAATTGTTGACGGTACTCACTGTTTCATGTAGTAGTGCATGTCCTTAAAATACTTATGAATGGTAGAGTCCGTGTGGCTATATGGTATGGTGCCGAATTTAAATGAGGGCTTGTGCGAGTAGGGATGCACCAAGCGACTATCATTCAGTCCACTGAACTCATGGAATTCCTCTCTGTGGAATGTGGGATGCGCGTGCGGAATGTAAATGAGTGGCAAGTCCAAGCCAGAAAGTTTCTTTGGTATCGCTCACTCACCTGGTTATCATGAAGGCGGCCAAGTTGGCAGTGTAAATGGCCAAAAAGACCACAGCGAATAGGGCCCAGACATTGGTCATGAAACGTGAGGTGAAACCGCGTGGTGAATCCACATGGACTGCCGCTTGAAAGAGCACAGCCCAGACCAACCAATACGTACGGAACAATGAGAACCGATATGGTGTGACATTTGTATTTTGTAAATACAATTTCATGTCATAGCCACTGGGCGAGAGCCACTCGAAGAGGAATATCATAAAGGTGGCCGCTTGAATGGCCACAATACCCACCTAAGATGATTGAGAAGCAAAGCAAGGACAGCAGGACACAGCAGGGCAAGATCGATAGATAGAGCGCGAAAGAGAGAGAGAGAGAGAGAGAAAGCAAAAAATAATTGAATTAAGAACTTACCCCCTTATTTATGTTTTGTTTGGGAAGATGGAAGAAGATTTGTTTCTTGATTCTAGATTTCGAACTTACCAGCATCCATGAGGCCGTGTCGAAGGGCTCTAGAAAGGCTGTCGGTGATATGATGCCCGTCCGTTTGGCCACCACAATCGCTATGCCCGTCTCCATGAACGGCTCACTAAAATCAACAACCGCCTCGCGTTCGGTATTGATCATGAGCGATGTGAGAACCATGTCAGTTTTGCGGTTAACCAAATCGGCAATCAGACCATTCCATTTACCATTCTCAAGTGTACCCCATTTACCATCTTCAACCCGCACCAGTTCATAGGTGAAGCCCAGCTCTTCGGCAAATTTCTCAAGCAGATCGATGCAAAAGCCGCTGCAGCACTGATAGAACGACTCGTTACGGTGTGCCTGGCCGACATCGATATCGGCGGCCATTTCATGATCGGCCGCCACGCGGCACAGTACACCGCGATCCATCAGGCATTTGCCACTCACTGGATCAGCGGGTGACAGATTGATATAGGGTGCCTCCTCGAGGAATGTGATCTTTAAATGGAATTTCTCGGGCACACCCTGGGGAGGAGCGTGTGAGTTACCTGGCCAAGCGATATCACGTATATCCAATTTCTGAGTCTCCCATGACTTCCAAACGCCAATCTGTTCCATTCCATTTCCATGTGTAAGGATTTATGGAGATGATGATAGATATATATTTTTTTTTGGTGGTGGTGTTTGGTGGTTGGGTGGTTAAATAAACGGTGAATAAGCGTGTCAATAATTGGTGGTTAAAATTACATATTATTTTGGTGCATTGAGGAGCGAGAGAGAGAGAGAGAGAGCAGGTTCAGGATGAGCAGGAGCAGAAGCAAGAGCAAGAAAGATAAGATCGGGAAGAGAAAAATAGAGATCAAGTGAGCTTGTGCACATAAATTTTATATACATATAATGTTATTGTGATCTGTGTGGTTATGGTGCATGCAAATCAATCCTTCATACTTACCTCCTCCCACACAAGATTCTTATTGTTGGCACTGGGCCGGAGATTCATGATCTTCAATTCGGCTGAACGTAAATCACCATCGGCGGTAAACTCAATATTTGGCTTATTCAGATCCCCCTCGATCGACACATTGCGCAGATATTTAAAGAAACTAAATTCAAAACAAATTAAACTTTATTATCCTTGTGGTTAGGCATGTGCACTCACATTTCACCATTGTCCCAACGACCGCGTCCTTCATCCTCGCAGGACAACGATTGTGTGGTCAATCGGCGATCCTTATTGGCTGGATCCGTTAAATAGGCCTCCACACCATAGCTATAGATCTTAATGGCATTCGATATCTCATTCATTAGCGCCGCACTCGAGGTATCAAAGTGAACGCCCAGCATACCGACCGGAAACTGCGAGTGTGCATCCTTTTTCTCAATTACGGATTGACTGACAACCCATACATAATTCTCGCCCGTCAGTTTCATCTCCTCGGCCGCCCTCAGAATGGTAATGGCCTCCGCTTGTGTCGCATAGAGGAGCATAACACGCGCCTCGCTATTTACCAGCTCCATCAGATCGCTGGTCCGTGTGACCACTATCGAATTGAGTATAGTGAATTTGAAATGCTCCTGCATTTCGGCCACTCTCTCGCGCACCGCCTGCACGAAATCATCGTGTCCGGCTATTTGTGATGTCACTACCGAGAACTGATGCCATTTATAACGTTCCAAAATGCTCAACATGGCCGCACTTTGATGCTCGATGCTCGGTGCCAATTGCAATTGCAGTGTCGATTGTGAGGCACGTCGCTCCAGGCCAGAGTTATCAGCATTCCAGGAGATAACTGGTATGCCCAAATAGCCGGCCAATTGTAGGAAATATTGAGCCGAGGCTGTGCTATGCCCAAATTGTTCATTATTCATCATATACAATATGGCTGACACATTTACGCGTAGGAATTCCTTGCATAACGTACTGAGAATGGCTGCAACAGAGTAGAAATGGACAAAAGTTAGTTAAGGGTTTTACTACTGCAACAATGTCTATTGGCTACGAGTGGCTATATACACTGAGAGAAACTTCTGTGCCCTTGCCTGCAGTGACTGAGGGTCCCTAAAATGTACAACATTCAGCTAAAGAATTCCAATTTCAATAGCTATGACAAAACTTGTTGTAAAAGTTGTTTATAGACAACGTTAACAGCTCTCAAGCTGTTTTATCATTTGCATATGAGCTTCGAAATCCAATTATTCCAATTTACCCGAACGTGTAAAGAAGATTTGCTAGTCCTTTTGGTTTCTGAGGTTTTGAGTTGAGTTATGATTATTGATTTTGTTATTTTTTTTTCGGTTTTCTCATCATGACATTGATCGTTTTTGGTGTTTTTGCTATTTCGGGATGTGTGGTCACTCATGCAAATTGGTTTAGTTGTTTGGGTTAACTCTCAATCTCTGTTCGCTTTTGTATACTTTGTTAACCAACCCTGGCCTAAATTTTCCGCATTGCCGCGCCCCTACTCCTCCTCCCCACCAATCTTCGACTCCCTATTTGCGTGCGTGTCTTGTATACAGATGTGTGCCAATTAATTACAGATTAGCCACCGTCTGAACATGGCAGCGAATTGGGTTAGGTGTAAGGCATTTTATTAGGTTACCAAGTGTCGCTGGGAAGGAGGAGGTTACATGGAGATTTGGAGGCTGGTGTCAGCTTTTATTTTACAGCCTACATGTACGGGTGTATGTGTGTGTGTGTGTGTACGGGGGTGTGTGGGTGTGTGTATTTGTATGGGGCACTGGGGAACCGCAACCACAAAGCCCTCACCGCTAATTGACCTACTTAAAAGGTGTTGCGGTGCGAGTTGAATGTTGTTGAAAGAATTTCGCTCATTTTCTTTTATTGAAGCCTCTGGGGCATTAATTTTAAGAGCTACCACCCATCCGTCCATCCTTATCTCACACAACATTAATATCTATCGATAGAAGTTTTTTTTTTCATTTTTTATTTGCTAAAACAATGAAAAATGATAATAAAATCTCAAGTGGCATAATCATGGAAGCTATATCATTGAACAGGATGACATGTCAAAAGTTTAAAGGGCCGACACTTGAGCAAACACACAAACACCAAACAAATGAAATCTAGACAGATGACTTGATGTATTAGAGAGAGAGAGAGAGAGAGAGAGAGAAATAGAGGGAGTGGCTATATTGAAAGTTTTCCTTTTTTTTGACTGAGTGTGTATAGGTACAAGAATTGAGCCATTTGTATATATATAAGTATATATGTATGTGTGTATGTATATGGACTATAGTTAAGCTTGATGTTGTCTGTCGGCTGTCATCTGTCATCTGTCGTCTGTCAATGTTATGTCTCTGGAAATTCTGAAATCTCATCAAAAAGTTTAATTAACTTTTTCATCACTTTACTTTTGCTCTTTGCATTCTATTGCTGCTGAGTAGATGAGAGGGACAGCTGCTAATTTCTTCTACTACAATTTACCATATACATTTGCCGTACCTACAACCTCCCTAGGCACACTTCATACACATTCTTCCATTCACCCGGCCGCCCAACTAGAGCATGCATTCAATTACCATTACCAAGGAACTTTGCCCAGTGAAAGTGAAAGTGAAAGTGAAAGTGAAAGCGAAAGCAGGGGCCAAGCAGAGAAAGAGGAGAAGGAGAGGCAAAAAGTGGAGGGTACTCCTGATGGGTTTTGAGATACACCGAGACCCGATCATATCGACTAGCGCCCAGAATGATGGATGATAGCAATGACTTGAACCTATGTTCACCTCTCTCTCTCTCTCTTTCTCTTTCTCTCACACACTTCTTTCTTCTCTTTATCTTTTGAGTTTCTATTGATGGAAAATCACTTAATAAAATTATGCCATCCTTTTTGTAGACCATTCAAAACCATTTTTACAATCGACAAGAATTTAATTTGCAGCTGCGTTAAATTCATTCGAACATTTGATTTCCTTCTTGCCAAACAGCCAACACTTTTTGCTGTCCATTACAATTTTAATTATATGCAATTAAACACTTTTTAATTGCATTTTCAAAAAGCTTGTTGACGCCTCCTGATGCCGCTGTCGACGGCGACGCTGACGCCAACGCTGACTCCAACATTCTATTGCATACTTATGAGAGCCAACTTTAATTTCAATACATACACATAACCATATAACTCCGTGTGCCAGCTAACAGATTTTTAATGTAATCACATTTTGTTCGCTCTCGAGATTAACCAACGCCCAAAAAACCGTAACTCATAATGTTTTACGCAAGAACGCTTCGCGTGTAGATTTGAATCTTGCTCTGAATGCCGATGTGAATGAAGCATTAGGGGTTAGGGATAGGGATAAGGATGAGGTGAAATGACGGCGCCCAATGCCATTCCATTCCCTGCCATCAACCGACAAAATTCATCAAGTCTATGACGAGTTGCTACTACATACTAACAAAAACAAGCTCAGCTACCGTTTGATGTGAATACCAAAACCGCCTTCTTTCTGTTCAATCTGTACATCCCTTTCTTTCTCTCTCCCACTCTCCCTCTCTCTTTCTCTTTCTCTATGCGTAGCTCTCGTTTTACTCTGTCAAACGAGTCATTGGTAGAATCTATTCGAACAAAACAAAAACCGGAACTGGTTGCCAAAGTAGTCAAAAATTGCGTTGATTGCAAGAGAGCGAACATGAAATAGACAGCCAAAGAGTGTGAGATAAAGATATGAAAAGGAGGAGGGGGAGAGAAAGAGATAGAGTTGGTAGCCATTCCTCATACACTAAGGATAAGTTTTACACTTTAATTATATCTTACGTATATTGCAAGATAGAATGAATGTTGAATTTGAAGATCTTTGTGAAAGGTTTCGCAGGTTTTGTTTGAAATAGTTTTTAAAAACATTCAGTAGTTTTAATGAAGATTTGAAAGAATGGTAGATTAGCAAACGAAATTAGTTATTAGTTTTGTTCAGTGTATTTAACCATTTACCTCTGGAATTCCTCTTTGCTTTATTCTTGTGTGTGGGTGTGTTTGTGTGTGTTGGTGTGTTTATGTACGCACAAAATGAATGCAAATTGAATTTTGACACACAGAGCTGCCTCAATTTGACTGCTATAGACAGAGGAAAGTGTGTGTGTGTGTGTGTGTGTGTGTGTGAAGAGTGGTAGCCCTTTTCCCCTCACCCAGCATTGTGTTTATTGTTGTGCTGCTGCTGTTGCTCTGCTGTCATAGTCATGCTGTCAGCTGTGACTCCGGCTGTCTTTGGCTTTGAGTTTGCTGGTATTCGTATTCGTCCTCATCATCATCCTCGTCGTCGCTATCGTCGTCGTCGTTGTCGACATGCCACGACACTTGACAGGCAACAGCGCAAGAAAACAACAAAGTGATGAAACTGAAAACTGAAAGGAGCTAAAAATATGGCAGCGGCAACCCATTCACTTTACTTTGCTTCACTCTTGCTTTTGCCTTTGCCCATTGGCTTTGGTTGGCAAAGTCTGTCAACTTATTAAAACATCCATTAATTTCATTTAAGCATCATTCAATTGCCTTCATTTTTATCGCAAGTTATCACAAGTTGCCAACGATGCAGCGCTAAGGACCACACACACACAGTGCTACCAAAGTGCTTCTGCCTGGCCACGTGTGTTTTCCCCTCTTCGCCACCTTTCATACCCATACTTGGGCAAACTTTTTGCATTACACTTTACGCAGGCAAGTGGAAATAGCGCCGACAGCTATGGCCACCACCCAGCATCACCCCCACCCCCCACCCCCACCCCCATCATCAGTGCCACTGTTTCAATATACTTATATATATTTTCACATTTACAAAGTTCCATAAATCTATATAGAGGAACCATTGTGTCTGACCACAAATGTATCTCACTCTGTCTTACTCTCTCTCTCTCTCTCTCTTTGCTCAATGCTAGCTAAATAAAACTAAAAGCCTGCAAAAATATATGTAACAAAGTATGGCTGACTGTGTGTGTGTGTTTTAGTCATTCCGTTCTGTCCATATTCTAGATAGATATATGTATATTCAACTAGATTCTATGTATGGAACGTGCCGTTGTCCGTTAGTGGCATAAAATACAATTACGATTGCTTTTTGTTTCTATTTTGTTTGCTTTGTCTATTTGTGCCTGTGTGTGTGTGTGTGTCCTTTCGATAATGCAAAAATACCTTGAATACAAAATGCGGGTTGAATATGAGGGCGACTGGATCCCCATCTAATATTTTATCTTACCAACCACTTTTCGCTCCTTTCACTGTCTCCGTTTCGGCTTCGACTACATCGATGTTTCAATGCGCTTCGCCACTCCGCACAATTAAACATTAGTTCGAATGATAATTCCGGCCGATTAAATAGACACACCGTCAGCACCTCACTATCTCCGCCATTATCACGTGGCGCCCTCTATGAGTAAGCCCAAAAAGAAAAGTCAACCATAGCAAAAACTAGAGTTCTATGACAGAGATAGAGAAAACTGGGCGTGGCTGGACTAAGAAAAGCCAAAAAATAGCAAAAAGAAGAGAACAAAAAAGGAAACAAAACTAAAATGAAGAAGCAAAACACAAACGGATATGGTACGAGGAAGAGGGCAATGGGAAATGGGGAACAGAAAGTGGGAAACTTGGCGCATATTTTATAACTCGACGTCACACATGACGACAATGACAAGGACCCTCGGTCTCTTCAGCTTCAGCTTTAGTTTGAGCATAAGAAACGGGTGTGAGCAATGTGGGATGCCGGATGCGGATGCGGATGCGAATGTAGCGTATGTTGTTGTTGGTTGGCTGCCCACCCACCCGGGTGTGGGGGTGTGGTGGGTAGGGGTATTTTCACTTTTTTCATGTCTGCATCTTCAACTGGATGTCTGCTGTAGCGTAACGTCTTATCGAATATCAAAGTGTTGCTAAGATGATTTTTCGGTTTTTATGCCGTTGTCAGATGAGTTTTACACGTGAAATATTTAACACACGTATAGACACATACACACACACACACACACACCCATGTGTGAATATGCACTTAGGAAAAGGGCAGACACACACACACACACACACACACGTACACATGTATGTGTGTGATACTGTGTGGGTGAGTATGGCAAGCTTAACAGATTCTAAGATTTTTCCTGCCATCAAAGATTTTCCTTTCGCTAACCTAATCGCTGCTTTAACAGACAGACAGACAAACAGAAAGAGAGGGAGAGAGAAAGAGAAGAGACCGACGGATATACGGAGAGGAAGAGAGACGAAAGAATGTAAGCAAGATGCCGTTCATAATCATGGTCCATAATGAAATCTATAAAACTCGTTGTCCTCTTATTTACTACATGGTATGGTATATAAGTCTCTCAACTTATTATCTAGCTCCCGGGACGGATTTAGAAGTGAGAAAATTTTAAAAACCCGAGAAACATTATGAGATTGAGTTTAAAAAAAATAACAAAATTCTAATTATTTAGATATAGATTTAGATACTAATCTTAGTTAAATGCAAATGAATAAACAAGTGTTTGATTAAATTAGTTCTATATGACTTTTTAATAATAATATAAAATAACGCTTATTTTTCTTCTTCTTCTTTTATTTGGTCGCCTTGCAGCAATAATTCATCTTTTCGATTTGCCCATCTTTGGATAGAGAAGGTGGCTGGGGCATATGAAACATCCGCCTACCCTTTCCGTAAGACACACCTGTCGGTCTACCTATATTCATGACTGACAATTTCTTAGCAAATCATTTCATTTCATTTCATTGATTCTATCGTGTAAGCTTATTGGTAAATGAAATACTTGGGCAAACGCTTATCCAATATTATCCTATGTAATCGACAAATAATAGCTAGCCCCAAATAATGAGTGTTCAATTTGACAATTCTTTGGGTTATAAACACACAAATCTAGCAACTTATTCATATTACAAATGTCAACAAGTGACACTGCGATTCAAATAACAACCCGAGGGGGAAAAACATATTCATAATCGCCTGAAATCTGAAACTCGACGAAACTAAAAGTCAAATCTTTTAAATTTACATTCAATCAGCTGTAGTTCGTAGATGTTTATTCAAACTAGGTTAACTAAATACTTAATTTATAAGTTCACATTGGATTCGGTTGAACTTGACGTTGATCGAATGAAAGAATAGTTTCTAAACTATGCAAACAAAGTGCCACAAAGTGGCAAAAATTAAAGTTTAGACTGAATTAAGTTTCCTCTTAAATTTTGTCTCTTAATAGTTATTGTATGAGATCTTGCATAAGCAATTTTTCTTTCATCTCCAGCTCCTACCTAGTTGGTTCTAAAATTTACAAAAAAAGTAGCATACTTTTTGGGGCAGCTGGGTTATTGAATTCCACAAGCTACATTTTGGCTTTAAATAAAAAGTAACTTCAGGTCATGCAATTGTGTCTTTCAGTGTCAAACCTCGTAATCAAGGTGAAAAGGTTTTCTGTATGGCTCCAGCTAAACACAATTCTCAAACTAGTTGAGAATTACAACGAAAGAAAGTGAGAAAAACGGAGGCAAAGATTATCTAGAAGTGGCTGAAGGGCTGAAATCTAGTCAAATATACCTATTTGCTATACCTTTATCTGCCCATATAGAGTTTGTGTAAACATACATATTCAATCGATAATGGAATTCAAGTTCACCCAATGGGTTGGGTGACATCAACTTAATTCCTTTATCCTTCATATTGTACATTCTTTCTTAAAAAAGTTCGCTGGAAAATGTTGGTGTCGATGGGTAAGTGGTTGGTGGGTTGGTTTGTTTAAGAGCAGAACATGGTGAAAATTGCGAGACCAGGTCAAGGGTATTTTGTTTTTGGCCAACTTGCTAAGTATTGGAATTCTCTTCTGGATTTTAATTTGTTGTTGTTGTTGTTGCTGTCGCTGCTGCTGCTGTTGATGTTGTTAGCGTCAAATTAAAAGTGATTCATTTGAGGAAAGGCAATACACAAAGTTGCCCGTCCATGTACACTCGTACATGTCCGTGTGCCCGCATCCTGATGCCTTTAACAAGGACATGCGCGCGTCACAGAGCCATCAGTAAGAAGAAGGCGGCGCCACATCGAGTTTCTCTACAAGTTGTTGACAAGCCAAGTTACACGATAAGGAAGGATTGCCCCAAAGAGTGGCAAAATAGTGGATGGAATGGAATAAAAGCAGATGGTCTCACTGTCGAATGGGTTGGGAGACAACAACTTGCTCCACTTTCACTTGGTCAAATTTCACTGAGAGAATGAGAGGGAGAAAATCTGATAAGTTGCTTATTGTTAGTAGTAGTAGAAGAAGAAGTAGTAGCTGTTTAATTAGTGGTGATAAATGCTCTGGCCCTAAGCCCTCCCAATCTACCCCCACAACTCTTATCATTCTGAATATATCTCTGGCAATGAATTGAAATTTCTTTGTTAATACCACACTCGTAACAGCTTGATGCAGTACCTAAAGCCAAGGACTAGGCTTTAACCGCAAAGGTTGGTAAGGGTCTCTCAGTTGGGTCTCCCACTGGAACGCTGCAGTGAACTGCATCATTAGCAGCCACACAATGTCCTGTGTTTATATGGCAGGCATCGTTCTGTGTGGTCCCCTTGAGTGGTTTAGTAGAGTAGAGTGACGCAGCGGTTTCGGTGGCTCTGGTTTTTACAAATGCCACAAAGCCAGTGGCAGCTTTAGTCTGAAAAACCACAGCCCATTCAAAGAGCCGACCAAGTTCAAAAGTTTTCTTTCGGTTTTTAAGTCGCTTATTACATATCCTCCTTCAGCGGGATTAAAAAGCATATTTATTTGCTATGTAAAGCAAAAAATGAATATATGTTCTCTAGTCTGCAACTTCCCTAATCAAAGGACAACTATTAGTGTACAAATCTTTCATCTATATCTGTTTAGAAATATTTCTTATTCGAGAAAAAGATTTGGCGAATCAGAGATAGAGAGATAGAGATAGAGAGAGAGAGAGAGTTGATAATAGGGTATCTGCAAGTCGAAGCTTTATCTTTTGCTTGTGTCAAATTTCCTTGCGCTTTTTTTTCATTTTTATTTTTTTGGTTATGGCCAAAGGGCACTGATGCCCTGGCTATGACTGTGACGACGACGATGACTGGAGCCAGGACTGGTTGCTGCCTCTTTATCCTTGGGCGTCAATTAAAATGGGCCGTGGCTTTAAGTACAAAGTATTTATGCCTATATATATACAGATTTATTTATGTATATATATATATATGTATGAATATATGTATATACATATGTTTATTTATAGGTTGGGTTGGCATTTGTGAGCTTCTTTTGTTTTGTGGCCATTTCTTGGACATTCGTTTTCATTTGTTTTTGTTCTTGCTCATTCTCAATGGATTGCCTTTTGCACTTTACCACGGACATTTGCTCTCTAACATTCACTTCATTTCATTCATTTACTATGTGCCTCCGTGGCTTGTTCTGTCTTTCTTATTTTCGTGGCATTAACCATTGAGCAGGATGAGAATGATTTCCCCAGTTCATTGAATTATCATAGACATATACCCTAAAGGATGGAGGATATGGTTTCGCCTTATCTGCAATTCAATTTCCACATTGCATCGTTTTGATGCATTGGGTCTTAATACGATTTGAAGTATTCATGGAGTGAGCTAGCGCGGAAACACCAACGAAGGGCAGACAAATCATTTGGGCATCCTGCCCTTAACACTCAGCACTCATCAGTCTTTTTCCTCACACTTTCTATGTGTATTTCTTTCTCTGTCTCTCTCTCTCTCTCTCTTTCTCTCTTTCTCTTGGCACCTGCATTTAACGGCAGGAACATGCTTCACTAGCTTATTAATGTGCACATTGATGGTTGTTGTTGTGGGTGTTGGCCAGCTGGCTCTTGCCAAATGGCTTGAACTGGGGCGTGTGTGTGTGTGTTCAGGTTGTGCTAAAGGTTAACGGGGAGCAAAGGTAAGGGGTATAAATCAGGTGTTTGTAATGCCGCCATGTAGACAAAGTGTAAACAATGTTAACAACGTCGATGATGATTGTGATGATAATGAACATCGAGTATTGGCTGCGGCCTGCAGGATAATCACGCTTACAATGGCTAATAATAACAGAAGGTGGTCAGCAGCTTTGGGTATTAGGAGAGAAAAAAAATAAAAGATTAGACGCACACCTGTCTGTAATTGTAGAGAGACTGATGTCTCTCCTCTTCTTTTCCCTATTTCTCCTCTTTCCATGGTCTATTCCTCCCATATAAATTGACAAGAAAAATGACTTAAGCCCGGACAAAAGAGTGATATATAGTCGGAATATACGGAGAATGCTTGCATAAAGGAAGAGAAAATATCATTGAGACGGCCAAGTAAGTCCATCGTAGAATGAAGTACAGAATGAGTGAGACAGAGAAGATTGCAAGGACATTCAATCATTTATTGGACAGCCACAATGCCAGTGACGTAATCAAAAGGTTGACTTGGGTTCCTGGGTCAACATTTGTGGCCATTAGCTCATTTCTACACTTGAAGAAAAACATCACCCGCCCATCTAGTAAGTCTAGATAACCTGGTTCATCATCTGGCACAAAAGAATTTAACGCATTGAAAGAATGAATCAAAGCGATAGAAAGACTGACAGACAGATTAATATTCCACACCAGGGAGGAAGGTGTCGCTAGGTGCCGAAAATAAATATGAACGACGTCAAGCTTTATTAAATGTGTCGGGTAACCCGCTGGGAAGTATTATATTACTCTTCCATGCTGAACACGTTAGGCAACTCAAAGTCGCTAAACTCCAGCTATTTGGCAACTCGAATCACATTCGTATGTTTCTGTGTACAAGGAGGCCGTCAAATTAAGTCTTTTATTTAAGGACTGTCTGGAAAGCATGGAAAGTATTTTTAATTTGTATGTATTTAAATGAATGTTTACCATACAAGCATTTTCATTATTTACTAATTACCCTTATTTAAAATAAATACAATTTTCTTTTTGGCAAATGTAGTTAAAGCTTTTGAAATTATACCGTTTCGTTGCCCCCTAAATTATGCAATAAACTGTATTTAAAAATGAAACACTTTTGGGGTGATATCGTGGAGCATATTTTATCTGTTAGCGAATTCTTTGACTGCCTTCGGCATATTTCTGTTTGCAAATTTCTTTTTTTGAAAGGCAATTTTTAGAGCGTGTTGCCATTTCTTTCCCGTCCCCTCCCCCCTTTCTTTCTCTATACAGATATCTTTCGATTTCAGCTGAATTAGTCTTAGGCCAATAAACCAAAGTAAATGGTACAGAAATAAGGGAATACACAGAAACACACACACAACAATCGCATAGCAAATATCACAATAACCGTAATAATAATAGTAGTGCAATTTATATCGTGATTATTGGGCATGCCGCTTGACAATAGCAATACCACGGCAGCAACATCAGCAGCAACAACATCAACAACAGCAAGAGCAACACAAAGTGCAGCTCAATTTATGGCAAATTGTTTTTCGAGGCGTAACCGAAACTGAAGGCACAATCAAAACAGAATGTGGGTGGGCAATGTAAAGGAGAAGGCCAGCAAAGGACCAGCCCAGATGAAGAAAGAAAGTATAAAAGAAAATGGGAAATTTACGGTATTCGGTTCAATGCACAGGACACTCAATTATCTGATATTGTCGTTCCTGCTGCTGCTGCTGCTATTCTTGCAATTATTGAGTTATGTAATAATTGCAAATTAGCTCGGGAAACTTGATAATGCCAATGATAGATAAAATGCCATTTATACAAAAGATATGAACACTGAGAGAAAACAAGTACAAAAAAAATAAAAACAAAATATTTTACACAAAAATAATGAAATGCAATTATCTAAATTGTCATAGATTGAGCACAACGTTGGCATATTTGCCATTAATTTAAAAAGATTTTATTTAAAATATACATATAAGGCGACAATTCTTGTTTATACGAAATAAATGTGATTGAAATAAATGATGCGAAAAAAAAACTGAAATTTAATTATTCAAATACTTGAGAGCTAAACAAATTATAAGTGGATTGTCTTTAATGTCCAAAAATTAGATGTTTGCCCCATGGTAAAGAAAATTGGGTTCATTATTAGAACAATTTTTAATCTAATACAATGACTTTGTTAAGTATTTGAATGATTCCGTTTTTTTTTTTTTTAATGCTTTTAGGTCATTGCTTATTTTAGGTATTAGCTGAGAACAATTTCGATTAGTTGGCCTCGTTTTATTTGTCCTTTTTTTGGCCATGTGTATACATAACAATGGTAAGCGGTTGGTTCCCAAAGCTCAATTTTGACCCGCCTTCTAACATTTTTTTCGCCCACCACAAATGAGCCAAACTCGATAATCAGGTCATCAAAGTTTATGGTTAGGCAGAGGAGACAAAAGGGGAAAACATCCACATACCCACACACCGCCACACACCCCTAAACACACACACACACACACATACTAGACACTCATGCACGACCTTAGAATTTCATTTTTATGTCATTCGTCCAAGCGCCAGGCCAATTCTGACCCTCGTCTGGCTCGGTTTGGTACGGTCTGGTCAAGTGTAACGTTTGTTGTGTCTAGGCCCCAATGATAATGTGTTAAAGTAATATAATTTTATCTTCGGCTTAAATTACTTTCTCCACACATACACTACACTGAGAGTGGTTGGAATGGAATTTTAGAATTTCTGTTGAAACGATAATGTCCACAATTGAACATCATGTAAAATGGATTTTCAACTATTTGCTTTGTGGCTCCATCACACTTTTCCATTGAAGTCAAGTGAAGGCAAAGTCAGGCTGTAGAAGGTCGCCGCTATTGTTGACTTTACCAATTCCCAAGATCAAGCCCAAGACCAAGACCAAGACCTCACCCAAAACCTCTCTATTGCCTAACCATGGTATTCGTAATTCCGATTCGATTTTCGATGACACACAATGCTTCAAGTCAGACACAATATGACAATGCCAAAGATGTGAGACCACAAAATCGAATTCCATTCAATTTCCATACAATTATTGTACAATTTCTTTTCAAATGAACCAAATGAAAACTTTCGGCTGCTGGCAATGGAGCAAGCACAGGAAACAGATGAAGAGGAACAAGATTTGATTCGGGTACAATAGAAGGAACTCGATTCAAACTCAAACTCAGTCATGGATACAAGCAATCAAGGCAAACCAAAAGTAACCGACATGGGAACAAACTGCCAACGTATGGAGGTGAAACAGAAACAGAAAAAGAAAAAGAAACAGATAGACAGAAAGGAGCAAACATATACATACATATGTACATACATACGTATGTGTGTATAGGCGCGCTTATTGTTTGCCACTGCGCTCCATCTGTGGCAGTGTTAAAAATCTGAGCAAATCCCAGCTGCCCGACTACATGCATATCCTAGACACGCAACATCAACAACAACAATAATAATAATAATAATAATAAATTAATGAAATAATCGTTTTCATTTGACCAATTTTCCCATGGACTTGAAATTCAAATGCAAAAGTAATTAATAAACTATTCCCAAAAGTGAACTTAGTTGATAATGATAATCGTCGTTTTAATTGCATTTGAGCTCCATTCCACTACTCAATCGAAATCAGAATTGAAGATACATATATAAAAAAGATGCCCCTGAAGTCATTGATGTATGAATTCTGTATGAAAAGGCCTTTAATTTTTCCTTTTTGGATCTTTGCAAAATTATGCAAATAAATGAAGAAAATTCGTTTCACATATTCGCATATGTATGTAGATTATGTATGTGCCTTTCAAACAATAATTGTGGAGAGGAGCCACTCTGTCTCTTCTTCTTCTTCTTTCTCCATCTCTCTCTCTCTCTATATATATATATCTTTCTCTTTCTTTCAACTAATTCGATATACCCTATTTTTGGGACGTTGCCGCCGCTGTAAGCCCGGCTATAACCATTATAAATTCCCAACTGAGGGACATATGTAGAGAGTTTGAGTTTGGTTTGGCAATCAGTAGACAGACATTTGTTATGTTTTGTAATTTGCGTACACACACACACACACACACATACACGCACATGGACACAGACACAATACATGTGTTGATATATATGTACATATACATGCTAGTCCCTCGCTTTCAAGGATATGCCACAATAAACATTTAAACATCATCTAAATTTCGTTTTCGTTTCGGTTTTGTTTGCCCTAACCAACCGATTCCCGCTACTGTCTATTTGAGTGCGTATGTTTGTGTGCATGCATGTATGTATGTGGGGGTAAGTGTGTGAGTATGTGTGTTTACTTTATCAATTTATACAGCAACAATTTGTGCTGGTTGCTTTAATAGATTGTGGAGCAAAGAGCAGAGAAACAGAGACCATGAAGGAATAGAAATATGTACTAAAATGTGAAATGTAAAATGAAATTTCAATATGGTCGACATTCTCAAAGAGGGGGGAATGGGGGAAGGGGGCGAAAAAAAATATAAAACGAAAAACATTCACCATTCATTCACATGACTGACTAGCTGACTGAGAAGTAGCGAATGGGCAATGGACGATGAATAGAGGAGAGCTGACTGAACCGGGAGTCGAGAAGGAGCCATCGTCAATGCTTGTCATGGCAATCAGTCTTCGTGTTTGTTGTGGCAGGTATTTCCCTTACATTTCCCTCAAGCATTTTCCGACCATTTACCTCATATTTCATAATATATATTATATTTTTCCTTTTTCATGTTAACCCACCCCACCACCCCACCACCCCACCACCCCACTCAACCAAGCTCACTCCACATATGGCCCATCTCCATCACCCATCACCCACCACCATTTGTTCATGTGGCAATCTCAGAACACATCTTGGGTGGGTCGTCTGCCATTCACTTTGAGTAGATGCGATTTTCTGATTGCATTCCAAAGGACAGAGACAACAAGTGATAGTGAGAGTGAGAAAGAGGATGCAATTTGTAATTGGCATGCAGAAATATTTATTCAAACATTTTGAACACACTTGAAATGTTTTCTTTCTATTCAACATACTCACACATTCAAAATCATTCACTAACGCAGATAACGCATCAAATCGGATTAGTTATACAATTTTCATAAAATTTCATTTGCCAAAACTTGTTCAGTTTTCAGAGTTTTGTCTTAGTTAGTAAGTTTTACGTGTATATGTATGTATGTGTGAGTTTGTTGGGTCAAACCATTTCCAAAATCAAATAGTGCAAAATTATGAGAAACGCAAAACTTTTGCCGAGTTCAATTTCCATTTAGCTTTGGCCAACTTAAGAGGTGGAACAGAGTTTAGACATAACAAGATATAATAGTTAGCTTTCTAATGTCTGTATGTATGTGTGCGTGTCTGTATATGTTTTGAAACCAATTTAACTAAAATTTCAACAAAAACGAAAGTGCCAGAACATACTATAAAATGACAAACTGAGTTTAGCTAATTTGGAAAAGTGACGAGACAAATTGGTTTAGTTTTATAGACTAAGGACGCCACAGAAGTTTGGCAAAAGAATATAATTTTATGGGTTTCTTTAAAAACTCTAGATGACTGCAATTTAGGCCAATATTTGTGCCATTAGATCTTAAATGGAATACGTATATGTAGTAGTGTTGACAATTAATTATATATTAATTAGAAAGTGTCATTCGGCAAAGAAATACAAAGAATGTCAGACTCATATAAGATGGACGATGGATCTAGTTAAAGCTGAGTTAGCAAGAATTTTACGTTTTATTACATTATTTTGTGTTCTTTTGTTGTTTTTCCTCTTTGGCCGCTGAGAAATATAAACATTTTTTATTTGCATACTTTTAGGAGAGAGCGCGAAGCAATGTAAATGTGGCACGAAAAAATTACAAGTCTTGAAATCCTAGATTACCAGGTGTTTTTTCCCCCCCCCCCCCAATTCACATTTTTCATTTTGCCGAAGGGTCAGAGAACAAGAAATCCGAGGCGAATCACGAGAGGATGGGGTGGGATGGGGAGGGCAGAATCGCGGGGGCGGCATCGCTGATGTTTCTTGAATGCTTCGCCAAATGACCGCTTAAGCGTTTAAGTAGCTCAAAATGAATGTTCATTAAAAATCTGCACGCAATTAAATGCCTACCTGGACAGTTGCCTGCAATACGCAGATACCACACCATGGGTGGGCCACCAAATCCTGAGCTGAACCTGCCACTCCCTCCCCCCCCCATTTCCTCAACTCCACAACACTTCACCACGGACAACGACCACAAAATGAGAGAGGCAGAAACAGACACTGAGTCCGGAACAGAAACCAAGACCAACACCGAGTCGAGTCTCCCGCTTGTTGTTACCGCATCAACCAAGGAAATTTGCTCCGAGTTATTTTTTATGCTCTTCACATTAAGAGTATATTTGTTCATTTAAATTTCTATATAACATTTTGCTGTCTTTTTCGTTGAAGAAACTTTGACAAGAATAGAAATTTTATATATTTGGGTGTTAGATTTTATTTGTGTTCTGTTTTGTATCTTTTATCAAGAGCGTATACCCAAGTCGGTTGTTAATGAAAATGTCTATATATAAATAGTTAATTCAAATAGAGACTGGAGAAAGAGACAAAATAAACAAATTTTTGGCGCTTAAGTATGGCATGTGGAATGAAATGATTTACTTACCCGTCGGACTTGGTGTCAGGGACATCATGTCAAAGTGTATATTCTTTTGCTCAAATGAATAGTCCTTGAGGAAGGTTAATTTCGCGCCGCGGGTTTTAGTTAGTCCGGTTACAGCATTGTTAATGCTGCGCAGGTATTCCCGTTTACCAAAATTTGTGTGCGGTGCGATAAGGCCGATATTCAGTTGCTCCTTGTTGGCGGATGAGCCCTTGCTTAGGCTACTGCCGCCATTGGTGAGACGCAGGCCGTTGGCCGTTGGCAATTTTTGTGTTACCGCAAAAAGGAAAATGCACAAAAGGCAATAGACAAGCAGCTGTTGTTGTTGTTCCTGTTGTTGGCGGCAACAACTTGCCGTTGTTGTTGAGGCTAATGTGGGGAATGCTTTTGTATTGCTCCTATTGCTGGCAGTGGTAGTTGTTTGTGTTGTAGTTGTAGTTGTTCTTGTGATTGTTGCTGTTGGTAATGTTGTTAATATTGCTGCTGTCATCTTATTGTTGCTGCTGCTGTTGTTGTTGGTGTGTATGATGATTTGCCTTTGCTCTAAACTGATGCCGACTGTTGTTGCCGATGCTGCTGGCAATGATGTTGCTAGTGTTCTTGACGACGACGACGACAACGACGACAATGACATTGTGGCTGCCTTTCTATACAATATCCGGCTGTTGCTGTTGCTGTTGCTGCTTTCGACATTCTCCGTTTGATGGCAAACGTTTCCTTTGCATTTCAGTTTCACTTTGTTTTTGCAATTTTTTTTCAGCTCCTTCACAGCTGGACGCATTAATTCAACCATTTTTCTATTGGTAGCAGCAGCAGCAGCTGCTGTTTCCCTTTGTTTCGCCTTGGCGGCCTAAATTGCCGTTTTGTGTGCCTTTCGTGTTTTTGTTTTTTTGGGGGGTTTTTGTTTCTTGTTCGATTTAATTTAATTTAATTAAATTTGAGTTGTTTTTAAGGTTGTTGTTGGTTTCAGTTTAGTTTAGTTTTGCGCAGCCTTTTCATTTCATTTATGATTTACTTGTTGTTGTTGTTGTTGTTGTTTTTGTTATACTTATTGTATTTTCGTGTTTCTTTATTCGTTTTGTTTTCTTTATTTTATTTTTTGTAATTATTTGTATGTTACTTGTTATTTATTTTGGTGGATGGATTGGGTTCAAAGAAACAATTTTCTTCTTTGCTGTTGTTGTGTTTCCTTTATTTTATATTTATGTTACTTTTTGCTATCCGCGACCTCGCCTCGCCCCTAAGGAGTTATTGTAATGGTTGTTGCTGTTGCTGCCGTTGTTGCGCATTGCTAATTTTAACCATGAAGCAAAACGGGCAAACGGGAATGAACATAAAGAGAGGAGAGAGAGAGAGAGAGAAAGTGAGAGGGGAGAGAGTCACAGTTGTTGTAAATTAATGTAGAGAAATACACACAGACATACATACACATTGACACACAGACGCAGACACATACACGTGCGCAACAGCAGCCACAACAACAGCAACAACAATAACAACAACAACAACAACAACAACAACAGCAGCAGCAGTCGTTGTCGTTGACGTTTTCCGTTTCCGTTACTAATTTGTTACGACCGGAACAGTGGAACAATTTAATTAATATAAAACATTGGAATATGACCAAACTTTAGTCTTAAGCATAGCCTTAACTTCTGCGGTCGTTGTCTCTCTGTTGTTTCCTCTTGTTCTAATTGCTCCATTTGGCCTCCTCCCTCCCGCTTTAGTTTTTTTTTTTTAGTTCTGGTCTCTTTTTGCCACGTGAGTTGCTTTCTTTTTTAGTCTATTCCCTGTCAGCCTCATCGATCTTTCGACTAATCAATCTTTTTCGGTTTTTTTCATCGTTTTTCCTTCATTTAATGGCTCTCATATTTTCTAGCACTTATAAGTTGCCTTCAATTCTCATTATATTTTAATACGGTTTTTATTTGTGAATGAATGAAATGGACGAAAAATGAATTTTCTCTCATTTTATGCTCTTGATGCCCGAAAAAGTATGCTACAAATATTGGTCTAGCTCAATACCGACAAGTGAAAGAAAAAAAAAACAAAAATGAGAAAAGGAAAATGTTTACCACAGTGCATCAAATGGTGAAACTCCATACACATACATATGTACATATACATGTAGTTACTGTGTGTCTGTGTGTGTGTCTGTGTGTGTGTGTGTGGCGTTGTAAGTGTATATGTCTGTATGCACACACAGGTGGCACTTGTTATCGTTGTTCTTGTTGTTTATGCTGTTGCCTTCCGAACGAGTTGCCTTTTCACTTGAATTCAATTGAAGTCAACATTTTTTCTCTCATTTTTTCCCCTTTTTTATAAATTAAATGTGGCAGTGGCTCGCATAATCGCATATACGAGCGGGGGCATACATACATATACATATATGTACATATGTGTATGCACGACTGTATGTATGTATGTATATGCTTCTATTCTACCTACCCTAACTACCTCAGCATTCAGGCACTCAGCACTCGAGAACTTTTCACTTTGATTTTTAAATGCTTTTCTCTGTCTGCTTGTTTGAGTTTTAATTTTATTGTCAAATGCAGCTGGTGAGTTTTAAATGTATTTTACATTTAAAATTGGATTTGGAACTAATATATGTGTATATGTATGTTTGTATATGTATGTTTGTATATATATGTAGATATATAGGATCTATATATATGTATGTGTGTGTGTGTTTGTGTGTATGATGGGTGTGGCTCTTTAAATATGCTCTTATGCGTTGATTTTGTATTGTATATTCTCATTCCGTTGTCATTATGATGATTATGATTATTACATATGGGCTATTCTTTGTTAGTTTTATATATCTAAACATATACATATAAATGTGACCATAGATATGTGTGTGTGCATGTCTTTAGGCTTGGGTGCGGTTTCTTCTTCATCTTCTTCTGTCATCATCAAATATCGCAGCTTAAGGCTTATAAATGGTTTGGGAACAGAGTTTTTTGCCTTTCTCTTTCTCTATGTGTGTGTGTGTGTGCGTTACATACGTCAGCATGTTGTCGGTCTGTTTAGGGGTTAAAGGGAATCAAGTTAGGGAAGTTCGCTGGATGTTCACATCGGCTTCAACTTCTCGTCTCGTTTTCTCATTTCTCTTCGGAGGTCTGAAGAAGCTTTGGCTTATAATTTGTCGGTCGTTGCGTTGCGTTGCGTCTCGTTTCGGTTCTGGCTTTGGCTTAAACTGTGTTTTGCCACTTAACTGCCTGGGCTGTCAATAAGTAGAGATATGCGTGTGTGTGTTCTGTAGGTGGGTGTGTGTGTGTGTCAGTATGTCAATGTCTCTCCCTCTCTCTCTCTCTATGTGTGTGAGTGTGTGTGTGTGTGCGTGTGCCGGGGACAAAAGAGTGATTACTTTTCCTAGCCGGATTGTAGGCATAGAAACAAACAACAACCAAATGCAGTTGGCCGCCAAAGACGTAGAAGGTCACGAGCCTTTCACGAGCCCTCGCACTCCTATTCTCCCTCAGTCCCTCACTTGCTTACTCTTCCCTCTTCTCCTCTGGGTTCTCTCTAGATTCTTCACACTCATTCGACTCAACTTAACTTAACTCACATGTGTTAGGCCAGCCGTAAAATGTCTTCTTCTTGTCTGTCTTGTCTATGTGCTTGTGTGAGTGTGTGTTTCTTTGTTTGTATATGTGTACATGTGTTTCACTGCTTTTTGTACATGACGGCAGCAATAAATTTTATCTTATGAAAAACCAAATAACAGGAATCTCCTTTCTACCAGCGCTTCTCCTTCTCCTCCTGCTCTTCCTTGTCTCTGTCCCGCTGTCTCTCCATCACGCTTGGCCTCTGTCTGTCTCTTTTTGGACTAGGGCTATGGCTAGTTCGTCGTTTCATCGGACGTGTAATGAATTCACAGCGTATTAAACTTTTGATTGAAAATGTTGCATTGTGAGGGGTGAGACAACAATGGCATTATCATCAACGGTATAAAGAGGATGTAGATGACAGTAAGAGAGAGAGAGAAAGCGATATACTCCCACCCATCTCTCTTTATATCTCCCTCTTCTCATTTTTCTCTGTGTGTTTATTGTTTGCCTTTTGTTTATGACTTTTGTTTCGGCTTCTCAAGTTTTTTTGCTTTCCTTTCTTTTTTTTTTAGATTTAAGCACAGAGCAAACACTACACACAGAGGGAAGAAAATACATTTTGGCATATTAGGTAGCCCATTGACAGAAGAAGAAGGTGAAAATTTAAGGCAAATTCCCCCATAGACTAACTTGACTTTCTTTATCGTTTTTTGTTCAGTGTAATGGGAGAGGGGGATCAAAAATGACCGGCACCAGGACAAAATCAAAAAAACAAAAAAAAAAAAATGAAGGAAAGAAAAATAAAAACCGAAGGAAGCGAAAAAAAGGGTTCATCTCCTCAGCTCTCAGCTCTTTGCCACCATGACTCGTTCCTCTTTGACAGTTATTTACTTTTCCTACCACAAGCTACAACCTTAGTCCTTCTAGCTCTCATTCACGTGCTTATCCTTATATTTCGGACCACGCCCACCACCAAAAACCAGTTAATGTCCACAAAAACAAAAACAACGACAACAACAACAACAAAATGCAATTTATTTATTTATTTGGGTGGCTTTCTCTCTCGCTTCTCGCTTGTCTTGCCTTTCGTGCTTTATCGTCATCATTGGTGTTAGCCTTGTTAGTAAAAGGATGAAAATGAAGAAGGCAAACGAACGAAGAAGGCAGATTGCCCTAAAATGGGGATTTTTGTTGTCTAATTTGACACGACCTCTCTGGACCTCTATCACCTTAACCCTTAATGCATATGATTGCCATAGCGGGCAATACCTGTTGTCGTTGCTATTTTAGCCTCTTTTCTTTTTTGTTTGGCAAGCGGCCAAGTCCAAGTATTTACCTACATCGACTTAATTCATTTGATCAAAACTTCAAGTAAGTGGTTGCTGGTCGTTGTCTCCCTCCGTGTGTGTGTGTGTGTGTATGTGTGTGTGTGTGTACAACTACGCTACAAAGTTTCGGCAACAAAAGTTCGTATTTCTTCATTCTTTCAATTTCTCTGCTTCTCCGTTTAACCCCGTCTAGGCCAACAGTTTAACCACCATTAAGAAAATGCAAATGTGGCAACAAGCACGAATCCCAATCTGTATATGTGTGTGTGTGTGTGTGGAAACAAAAGTTTACGATCTGCTTTTGCATGGCTGCAACAACTTTCAGCTTCATTCATTCCTTTTATTTGGCAATTCTCTCATACAATTTTTTCTGTTTCCTGGTTTTTGTCGTTTTTTCTTCATTAAATTAAAAATTGAATACTTCTCGAAGACTTTTTATTCAAAGCCTTAGCTAGTTGAGTTGAGAAATCCTTACCTATTGAGTGAAAGTACCATCAATTATATTTCCCAACTTTAAAACACTTTACTAACTATTAACATTTCTCTGATTACAACCTTTTATACCCCGAATGCCTTTTCAGGCGTTCTATTCAGTTTGTACTAATCTCGAAAGGAATGTCAGCAGTTTAAGCGTTCAAATTTGGTGTAGAACTATTGTAATGCCAATTTCTTATCTATCGGGATAATCTAGAAAGTAATTCTTCCCAAAATGCATAGTTCGCTATTCCTTTTGGTTCTCTGCAAGTTAATTAACTTGAAGTTTTCTTGCAAAATTTATTTCAATTCACTAGCATACACAACATGGCCTCAAGTGGTTTTGGGTTTTTCAGTTTAATCTATAATAGTTTCGAGGACATAGTCTAAATTTTTTTATATATTAATTAACAACTTTTGAAAGTTTCTATGTTTAAGTGCTTGTGCACAGATACACATAGACAAAGATACACACACACACACACACACATAATGATTATACAACAAATTTTGTTGGCCAAAAACTGATTATAAACTTTTGCAGTCTTAGTTTCGGTCTGTTAACGCTTTAAGCCAAAGTAAATAAGTCAGGTTGCTGATGTTATTGTTATTGTTGTTGTTGTTGATGTTGAGATTGTTGTTGTTGTTGTTGCTGCTGTTGTCCCACTTGCAATATGCAATTCGAAAGTCTAAATAAAAGAAGGAAAACGCGCCAAAAGCCAACTCAAGGCTGCTTTTCATCACATCTTTCAACGGGTATACGTATATATATACATATATATGTATGTATATTTTACTTTTTTTCTGATGGCCTTCATTGTCAGTGATGCTGCCATTGTTCTTGTTGTTTTTCTTGTTGTTATGGCAAATTAGCGCAAAATTTTATAATAATGAAGGGAGGGCCAAAAACAAACGAAAACCCATTGCATACATCTAGGCGTTGCTTGGCTAAGTAAAATGTGGGTCGAAGGGCAATGCTGGAATTGGGACATGAGGACCAAATGTGACAGGGTCGGTGAAATTTTTGAGGCTGTGCGTCGGTGTCTCGGTGTACGTGTGTGTGTGTGTAAGAATCTGTGTGGTAGTTTGCAAGTTGGTTAAAGTTTTCATTTCACTTTTTTTTCATTGCTCTGTTGTTGTTTCTGTTTTTTTTTTTATTTGCTCACTTTTCTCAATTCACTTGAACAAAAACAAAATACATAAAGAAATGCTTTGGGTGCACTTTTTGTTAATGATTATTATTCTATTACAATAAATTTTGTTTCTATGACTGAAGCCTGAGGATAAAAACCAGTGAGTGCGTATAATGTGTGTTTGTGTGTGTGTACGTGTTTAGGATAGATTGTGGACAAGGACTGGGGCTGGGGGCTGAGACTGAGGCTGAGACTGAGACTAGAGAATAAGGAAAAAAACGAACCAGCAACATAAAACTGAAACTGTAACATGAACACAAGTCCACACCCAAAAAATTCAAAGACACGCACAGCAACGACGACGACAACGACGACGCAGCATCACACACACACACACACACACACACACACACACACACACACACACACACACACACAAACACTAACACACACACACGCCCAAAAAAAAACATACAAAAAACTGAATTCCTATATTTTTCTTTAAGAATTGTTTTTAGTTACATATTTATTTTGTTCCTTTTTAATTTGTTTTTTGAATTTGTTTCTCTTCTTATTTTTGTTAACAAAATTAAACAAAAAAAACTTGTCCAAAACTGTGTGAAGTGCGGGGGTAATGCGGTATTAGGATACGATTGGGGGGATTGGTCGTTAGACATTTGCTTACGTTCACTTGGCTGGCCTACACTTTGAGTTGTTCGTGGTTGTTGCCGCCGTCTCCGTCGTCGTCGTCGTCGTCGTCGCCAGTTGGTCAGTTGGTCAGCTCGTTAGTTGATCAGTTCGTTCAGTTCGGTTTGCTATGGTTTGGTTTGGTCAAGCTCAATGGTTAGGGGTGGGGCGAGTCGGTTCTTGGCTATAACCTAGAGTTAATGACCAAGTAGATCCGGTGTCATCGGAGTCGTCAATTTTGGCGTTTAACGCGAACTGCTTTCGGTTGGAATTATGTTTTTCTTTTGTTCTTGACTATTTAGCATTTTAATTAAATTTTTTTTGTGGCAATTTTACTTTTATTATTATTATTAAATTGTTATGTTATTTCTTTAATATGTTTAATTATATTATTTAATATATTTTTATTTTTTCTGTCTGTTTTTTGTTACTATTGTGTGAACCGTTAGCGAAATGCGCGCTCGACGGAGTGAATGCGTTGAGCAACCAAATGGCACTGCCAACCCGGGACCCCAAAGCACAACAGTTAGCCAAAAAGTGGGGAGCACAGGCAGTGTGTGTGTGTGTGCCAGAGTGTCAGTGGCTGTGGCTGTGGCACTGTGTAACACTGTGGCACTGGCAGAGTTAGAGCATCAGCATCAGACATCAGGCCGATGCCAAGCAGGCAACTCTGAATGCTGATTACGAAATTTACAATGTATGTGTGTCCGTGTGTCCGTTTGTCGGAGAATGAGAGAGAATTTGTTTCTTTCTCTCTCTCTTTGCCTCTCGCTCCCCCTTACACACACTGGCAATGGCAGCCTCTGTCAATGTCAAAGGAGAGATTCCGTTTTAGAGTCGGTTTTCGTTTCGGCAACAGCAACGGCAACGTCATTATCATCAGCAACATCATCGGCTTGCGTCAAAGAGGCCTGCAACACGCCCTCATATAGCCCATGCGATGCCTTCGTTGCGTATACGTAATATAACCGATTTAACTTTGCGTCAAACATCTATGCTCTTTTTTTTTACTCTCTCTCGCTCTCTTTATCATCTCTCTCACTCTATTTCTTGCTCGCTCTCTCTCTCTCTCTGTCTATCTCTCAGCGTCTTTACATCTGTCTCATAGCCAAACCCATTTTTTGTTATTGCTTTTCCACTCATTTATCGCTACCCGCCTTGCCAGATAGTTTCAATTTTTTGGAAAACTCCAACTGAAATTTTGAAAAGGAATTGTTTTTATAACCATTCTGATTTAATCATTCACTCAAAAATCTCTTAGCCTATATTTCTGGCGACTAAAAATGTATAATTTTATTTACGAATCTCTTCCTTTCCATCATAATAGTTGAAATAGAATGAATTGAGTTCTATTCTTCATGTAAAGATGAAATTTCAACAATCTGGCAAGGTTATTGCCATTTCATCTTCTGCTTCTGCGCCAGACAAAACAGCGACAGCATCCATTCCGGGCCTTTGGTCGCCCTCAACCGAACTGCTGCTGCTCCTGCTACTCCTTGTGGCCAGTACAGGCAGGGGCCAGGCCAGGCCAGGCCCGAATATGTTAGGAAAAACCACGTGTTGATTTGTTTTGATTGTGCGCACTTTGTCTTTGCAAAGTTTTCTTAATTGAATCCTTTGCGGCGTCCTCCCTTCTTTGGCCTGCGCAGCATGCAGAGGCAAACTCTGGTAAAACAACAAAAATACTACTTGCCTGCGAGCCTCGGCAGTTCTGTCTCACCCGAGTCGAGCTCAGTCGGGCGGGCAAAGTCACAGACTCGCACCTACTTAGTCCAAACCCAAGACCTCCTACATATTAAACTTGAAGCTAAGAGGCCGCCGCCTACTCCCCGCCCCATCCTCCCATTACACCAACCGTCGCAGTCGTCGTCGTCGTCGTCATCGTCATCATTATCGTCTACAACAGTGACGCCAAGCCCAAGGGAAAAAGTTTAATTTTGTGAAATATATTTAAATAATAAATAGCCTGACAATTTCATGACTATGTATGTATATAATAACCGCCTAACACGTATCCATTACACATAATTGTAATAGAAGTAGCAAGCATGAATTTCAACCAGTTAACTTAAACTAGTTGGGAATTACAACGAGTTTAAACGAAAAAGTAAAGAATAAATAACAAATCGGTCTACATGAATTTGCAAGTTTTGTAACCACTGTGCAGCCATAGTTTCCTTTCTGTGCATATTAGTATTTGGCTTCGTTGGCTGTCGTTGATGTTGTCTCGGTTTTTGGGGTTTTCGGCGTTTTCTGTTTTCGTTTTGCATTTGCTGTTTTTTTTTTTTTTGTTTTTTTTTTTTCTTGTAGGATTTCTGTTGGCTTTTGCCTGTTTCTGAGCATGTAAACGTTTTGTGGCTTTGGCTTCGACTCTGCTGTTGCCACTGTCTCTCCTACTGTGCTCTGCTTTTGCCACTGTCTTTGGTTCTGTCTCTGGGCCTACTCCCTAAGTTGGCAAATTAATAAATTGGCTGTAAAAACGCAGCTACATTTTTTCCCCCACTCAGGCATTTCCCGCATAAGAAGATGGTACAAGGCGCGTTCCTTGATTAGATTTGAATGTGTCGAAGTTGAGTTTGGCCAACGTAGTGTGGAGGGGGAGAGTATTTATGAGGTGGTGGTAAATGTATGGGTGTCAGATCGCTGGTGTTACAGAAAAAGGCGGGAGCTATCCACATATACAAACATATATCTACATATACATACATACATATATATGTATATATTCATGTAGTAGCTGTGATAGATTCAGTCTTGAGTGGCTTTGAGGGGTGATAATGAAATGGTTTGAGTGTAAGAAAACCGAAAAAGTTCTTAATGGATTTATTGTGATTTACTTGAAATTCGATTAATTACAGTTTAAGATGTGTCTCTTAATGAACAGAGATGCGAGAGGGCGTGGCACAGTTTACTTCTACTTCGTATTTGAAATTTTCCTTTGGCATGCAAATTTCGTTTGCATTGTTTTAACCAACTGTCTCTGTTTTCAAAAGTGTGTTTATGTGTGTATGTGTGTGTGTGTGTGTGTGTGTGTGTGTGTGTGTGGGTGGGTGTAAGCGTTGTTTGCCTAACGCAGATTTTATTGGAACTCTGCTCTATTCTGTCGGCAGGTTTGTAAAGTCTAAAGGGCATTTTTATGCTATCCTTTTTGGCTTTGAATTAAAGTATGCTCATATCAAAGGGAACTCGCTAAACACACCCACACTCGCACTGACACACACACAAACATTTGCACATTGGCTGAAAGAGAGCACCAGCAGCAGGAACATCATTATTATCATCATCATCATAGTTTGGCAAAATTCGAAGCGTTTAAAACAAATTTTCTATTCCTTTTTGCCCATTTTTTATGTATTTTTTTGGATTTTTTGTTGCCTCCTTTTGGGCGTTGTACAAAAAAGCATTTTTGGTTGCCCTCTTTCTCTCTAAATCGCTCTCTCTCTCTCTCTCTCTTTTTCTCTCTCTATCTCTATCTCTATCTCTATTTCTCTCTTCTTTTCCCTTTCACTGTTTCGCATACTTTTTCTCTCTGTCTTTGGGACACAGAAACTCATGCATGGTTACTTCGGGGCCAGGCCAGGGTCATCATCATTGGGTTCAGCATCCTGCACGAGAATCATCATCATCATCATTATTAGCATCATCCAGAGACGAGCCAGAGCTGGTTGACTTGAGAAATCATTTGATGACCACGTTTAAAGTAATTTTCCACATCATTGATTTGTGCTCAAGTCACTAGGAAACCAAAAAGCCCAAACAGGACGTGCGTCAATTAGGTGTCTCTTTCCCTTATCTACCCCATGCCATCTAGCACTTCTCGACATATTCTACATATTATCCTCCTCCTCATCATCATCATATTCATTGTCGTCGTCATCTTCCTTATCATCCTCAGATATATTTGCATAGGCAAACAAACAAACAACAACAACATAAAATACACAACACACAAAAATAACAAAACCTTGAAGCATAATAACAATATCAAAATGCATTTGATTTGCAATTAGGATGATACGACCAGAAGGGCAACCATTGGGCGTGGCCGTCACGAAAGATATGTAAGGAGCAAGGGGACTTTCATGGGTTACGACTATGCTCCATTAGCCAATTTTGGCTTTTTCTCATTCGCATGGAGATAAAAATTGAAATCATAATCTGGCGTTAAGCAAATTTGACATTCGATTACTGGAACGGAGACAGAAACCAACATAGACACAGTGTCAAGGGCAGAGGGTAGGGGCAAGGGCAGGATTTTTATAAGGGCTAGGGGGATAGGGAATGAAAGCAGATTCCCTAGAAGCTAGACAGATTCGATTTATTTGCATTTGATTTTGATGAAAAATGGAACTGAACTTCAACGCAGGGAGAAACAATTCACCGTTTTTTACTGAAAATCTCAATATTTTCAAATTCAAATCTCAAATTTAAGCACGACATCAATCTAATACATATCAGAAATGTGATCCGTATCAAAGAATATAACCATATACAAAATTTTATGTAAATTAAAATGTTTTCATTTTAAATGATGATTTAAAGTTTCTCTATGCCATGTTTGCCGGCAATTATTCCTGTGTCACAAGGACTATTACAGTTGGTTCAATGACAATTCTAGATTCAAGTACAATATGCTTGTTTCTAAATTGAGTGGATATCAAATTGGAAATGTTCCCATTAAAAGTTCTCTTTTGGTTTTGGTTGAATGAAATAAATGAAATCTTTCAACATATTCAATTTATTTATAGAAATTTCTTGTATGTATGTGTGTGTGTGTGTACAGATCAAACATTTTTGTTGCTGCAGGCAATGGCAACAACAGAAATCAAATTTAAAAGGCAAGCAAAAACATTGGCATGCCAAATGAAGTAAGTGCTGAAAAGGGGGAAAACGTTGGGACTGGTGTGAAGAGCAATGGCTGAAGCAACGGGGCACAACCGATGAAGTGAGAGCATTGACAACATCATTTACATGCAGTTTACACTTCTACATACACACACACCCATACATACACACACACACACACACACTCAAACACAATGACAAAAGGCTTGTGCGAAGCTTGAAATCGCAAGTACGTCTATTGGCAATAATTTCCATCAAATTTTGTACTACCAAACTTTTCTTATTACATGGCTCGGAAAAAAAGTAAATTATATATTTTTTTAAACTATATGGAAAAAGTATTCCCAAGAGTCATATTGTATCAATTGTCTCAATTATAAGGACACAATATTTAAAAATATCCATATACATATGTATATAGGAAAACTTTGTCAGACAAACTGTTATTCAAAAGAGAATTTAAGTCTGAAAGTATACATCTGAAAAAATTCATAAATTCGGTTGTTACTCAACCAATTTCATTTGATATTTACAAAAAAAAAAAAAAATATATATATATATATATATATCTCTTTTCACGGAGAAGGAAGTCAAATTGAGTAAGGTCGCCAATATGATTTAGAAGCGTAAAATGGCATCGAAGACAAAAAAGTTGGAAAAAATAATACAAACTCCAAGTTCTTTTGGCTGTAGCTTTTGGTATAGGAAAGAAGAGACACATTGTTTGACATTTCCCCTATCTAACCCAACAAAATTATGCCCAAAAATGTACATAAATATCTAAAGAAGAAGCTTTACTTGAGTGATGTCCTGACAATATCGACTATACACTTTTTCCTATTCTTTTTTAATCCACCAATAAGTGACCCATACAAGAAAAATTCTATCACAAGGTGTTATAATTGACTTTGAGCTTTGAAAAGTTTAAGAAGAATTCTGCGAGATTATAAAAATTTCTTCACGAAAAGTTTTGGCTCTTAAGGATCTGATCGTTGTCAAGAAGGACTATAATTTGCTTCAAGACAATGCTGATCATTCTGAAATTTCTGAAGCAGTTTTATCAACAGGCTTCAATTTAGTTGTTGGATAGATTTTAAAAAGCTTTCTTTCTAATATGTCTTCTTCAACTCTTAACTCAATATTTTATAATGTTAAATTAAAGTAAGACTATAGTAGAAATATCATAGAAGCAAGAATAAAGAGAGAGTGTGGGAGAGCAAGATAAGAAAAGAAAAAAGCAAACATAAACTGATTGTGCAGGACCTGACAAGGACTTATGATCCCACTGGCCTTTGGCACATGTGCGTGCTAGGCAAACATACAACAAGCTTGCTTGACTGACTGCCTGCCTGCCCGCCTGGCTGTTTGCCTGCCAGCCATTTAGGCGCTAGCCAACTGGCCAGCAAGTCATCTAGTCAGTCAGTCAGTTTATCATTTCAAAATTCACGTGAGTTGAGGCTTAGTCCTTATGTTTTTCTCTTTGTTGTTTGCGTGATTGCTGATTGAAAATGGTTCCATGTATCTTCTTCTCCTCTATCAACGACATCATCATCATCATCATCATCATCATCATCTTCATCTTCATGGTTAGCGCCTTTTGCTTCTATTCCTGTCAATACTAGAAAGACTTTTGGCTGCTATTTTTTGTTTTTGTCTTTTTTTGTTGTTGTTTTGCTCTCATTCGATGACGACAAGGACAAGGTTGTCAGTTGCAGAAGATTGGCGCTCGAAAGTATGCTATGCTTTCAGACTATTCACCACTTACCTCTGTCTCTGTCTTTCCCATACACTGAAATCCACACCCGAACACCTACACACATGCACATACACATACTTACTGGCTTTGCTATTCTGATTAACCAGAATGAAATGTGCATGACAGGCTAACTATTTCTGCTCTTTGTGCATTTCCCAGAGGCACGTATTTAATTTAAATAGACAATTCCTGTTCCTACCAGACAGAATGTAGGTGAGGACATTGCATCTTAATCATTTATATTTACTTGAATATTATCCCAAGAATTGTTCAACTAATTATTAATCCGAACCTATCACTCACACATCTTATTGTCATAAGCAAATGCATTACATCAAGAGCGTCAAACTGGGCTGTGAGGCGGCAGCTCACCCCTTTTACTCGTACCTAACTACTCCCTTTGGATACACAATGATTTTGTCTAACTTCAATTAATTAGCTCACTCAAGTATAAATCACAACTTCTCAGTTTGTATTCAGTTCATTTTTGGCAACTTCATTTTCAGATTCTCTCAAATCAATTTATGATATTTAACAAATTAGCAATTTGGAGACAAGTTTCATACATTTTGTATTTACAGTCTTACAATTAGTCTATTAGTCTTCTCAACTTACAATTTGTCTTTTCTGTAGCATGTATACATAGTTACCAGGTTTCGCTAATACCCTAAAAGAAATGTGATAAGATCGTCAGTTATTAAATTTCAAATTTTATTGATTATATCATAAGGAAGATGAAAATTGTTCTGCTACAATTTTGAACAATCAATCAAATGGTTTTTATTGGTCAAGAGCAGAATGGCCAAAACGAGGGGGGCAAAAAAGAAAAATGAGAGAAAGATAAAATGGTAAATTCAATTAGGTTGTTCGTTGGTTTATTTTTGTTTGTTGTTCGTGTGTTCCTGTTTTGCTTTAGATTTTCTCAGAGACTGTTGAAGTGATTTCGTTTGTTGTTATTTTTGTCACTATTGTTTGATTTAATAATAATTTCGGGGAAAACCACGCCCCTTTCTCTGCTGCTCACAGTCAGACACACACTCACACAAGCATACGACCACCATTGGGATATAACAATGGCATCAACAAAAGAATGAACAAGGAGCAAGAATTATCTTTTAGCCTCTTGTTGCCTCATTAAATTGTATTGCCAAAACGATTTGATTTGATTTTATTGAGAAGACACACACACACGAGGGGGAGAGAAACTTGTACTTCCTTCCAGGAAATGATGCTACAAATCTTGACCATCTTGCACTACATCCACGCCCACTTTGTTAGATCTACGACTAATACGAATACATTGAGTTGCTCTTGTTGTTGTTTTATTACTGTTTTTTTTCGAAATTCGCCATGACATCAGCTCCGCACCTCGCCTCACCTCATTTCACCATCCAGAGGTGAGGCCTCTCTCTTGCTTTAGACAGCCTTGACTTGGGCCTTCGTATGCTGCGATTTCACTGTGATTTGGAAAATACAACTTAAATTCGTTTCTATGGGTGACTAACCCTATATGTATATGTATGTATGTATGTTTGGTTACCAGTAATTAGGGCGTCGGCGTCACTAGGAGCTGAATCTGGAGCTGGAACTGATACCACAATTGGCACAGTTTGGTCATCTTCGTCTTGATGGTTATTATTATTATTATTGGCTCGTTGGAGCACCTGTTTACGCAACTTTCGTAGATAAGCTGCCTTATATGCCTCACTGGGTTTACCGCCCACGCCGTAGCTAACCTCGAGCACAGTTAGTGGTATGACTGTTGACGAGACAGCAACTAGATCTGGAAACAAAATGCAAAGAGTAAATCTGTGTGTGGGAGTGGGGAGTAGCTGTTGCTGTCGCTGGTTATTTGGAAGTTGGGATTAATGATGATCTAACTGTGACTAACCGGCTTCGTATTTCTCGTCAGGATTACGTTTATACAACATGGGTGATGGTTTGGCTTCAATGCTGACGCATATTAGGCCGAGTAAAACGCCATTTATGATCAATGACAACAAGTTCATTTCGTCTAGTTAAATTCAAGTCCACACTGTCACACAGTTGAGTTAAGACTGAGCAAAATTATTTTGTTTATTTGCGCATGGGCGGCCGACAAGCAGATGTTACTTTTCAGCTTCAAGCGTAGGCGACAAAACTTATTGCTGCAGAGAGCATAAACTTTGGTATTAAAAAATTATAAAATTAATTACGCAATTGAAGATAATGAAGAATAAAGTTGAATTGAAATGTGATTATAATATATTCCATTCATATAAACGAAAATTGTTTTGTAATTTTTTTTTTAATAAATGTAAAAACTTTAAATAAATTTAAAGGTTTGTTAAGTTTAAATTCAAATTTCCCACTTACAACAGAGCTGCCACCTTACGGCCGACCTATCGAACTGGCCACCCTCAACCGAGATATCGATAGTTAATCCAGATGTCAGATTTCGCACATCTCTACTTTGTACATTTCAAAAAGTAATTAGAAATTAGATAAGACTTTAGAGAAACGGTGAAAACTCGAACAAAATGAACCGAATTTGGGTAAATGTATTGCGACAGACCTACAAATCCCAAACCACGTTGGGCAGCTATAATGGCTTAAATCTGGCCGCGGTGGCAACCACAAATCGATGGTTCAGTGCGGACAATGCACCTGCTGCCGTGGACAAGGCAACGCTAGATAAGCTTGTGCGGACCAACAAAGTGGTCATTTTCATGAAGGGCAATCCGGAACAACCACGTTGTGGCTTCAGCAATGCTGTGGTGCAGATAATGCGTATGCATGGCGTACAATACGATGCTCACGATGTGCTACAGAATGAAGCTCTGCGTCAAGGTAAGATGAAATGCCCACATGCCGATTCAAGCTAATCCTTTTATAACTTTTTCAGGCGTTAAAGATTTCACAGACTGGCCTACCATTCCCCAGGTCTTCATCAATGGTGAATTTGTGGGTGGCTGCGATATACTCCTCCAAATGCATCAGAGCGGCGATCTCATTGAAGAGCTCAAGAAAGTCGGCATTATCTCTGAACTCCTGCAGGCGGAACAGGCCAAAGAAGAGCAAAAGAAAACAAAGTAAACGAAAATTTCGTTTTCCGTTTTAATTATTAGTTGTTGTTTTAAATGATAAATTAAACATATGTATGTACATTAAGAAAACGTTTTGTCCATTTAACTAAGTCTCACGTGTGCGCGGATGTGGGCGCTTTCCATCGATGTTTTGCAGTATATGCAGAATTTTGCTGTAAGCTCCTTGTGACAAATCATCGACCCGCAAAATTTCTCGGCATTGTTGCTGATACTTTACATTTCTCATATTCACCAATATCTGGGTAAGATTGCTAGCAATAGAGTTGCGCATCATGTCTTCTGATGGCATCGGCAGTCCACGTCGAATAGTTGGAGTGGATTCCTTTTGTTCCTGCTGCTCTGACGACATTCGTATTAAATTCTTTTTTCTTTTTTGTAACTGTAATTGCATTTGTCAGTTCGACGTCTAACGGGGTCAGATGTCAGTAAGTGCTGGCTGAACAGCTGATGAGATCGAAGTCTGAATTTTGGTATTGCCAGGTGAATTAAAAAAACAAATTATAGAAATTCTTTATCAAGTCACTAAATATCGATCGTTTGTAAAGGTTTTTCACATAGATAATGGCGGATCACGTCGATCGTGGTACCAATACTGAGATCGGTGATCCGAAAGTGATCGAAAATGTTTCCGAATTTCGGACTCACAATTCCTAAAAATTCGGTTTCCCTCGTCTGGACATTTAAACAATCAAGGAAGCATTTTTGTTTTATACATCTCAGTTAGATACAATATAATACATGTTTTTGTAGTCTATCAATTAGTTTAGTTGGTGTTTCCTTTGTTTTACATATAATTAAATTGCTTAGCGTTTGTAATTGTTTGTTTTTTCTTCTTGTTTTTGTTGCACATTAACCATGTAAACAACTTTTGTAGGTATATTTATATGTATGTAATAGGAGTTGGTAAATAAAACAGGACAAAAAAATAACTTATAGTTGATAAACTTTGCTTATTAGTAAATAATAATAAAGTGTGTTAACGTGATATATATATGTATACTTATATGGGTGTATATAAAAAAAAGGCTTGATTATGTATAATACATCTAGAGTTCAGCGTTTCATTTTAGTTTTATTGAAATCAAAACAAGTGTTTTCTCCTCCGACGGGTTGTGCGCGTGGCATTTTCCGGCTCGCTTGTGACTTGTAGCGGGTAACAAATTAGCGAGCAACGAGCTAGGCTCACACAATAGATGACTTGTCCAGTATGGAAGAGGTTTCGAGTAACAGTTCATTGCTGCTACTTAGAATGTCGTAAAGTTGATGTGGAGCATCACCAGCAATGGGATTGCCAAAGGGAAAGAATGACGAGAGCGATGATAACTGCAATTGGCCATTAACTGCCGTATGCAGGCCATTGGCAGGTGTGGATGGTGGCGGCGGCATTGATTTCCGACGACGTTCCACACCATCCACATACTCAATGGGCTCTTGATCGGCTACAGCTTCCTCTGTTGCGGCAATTGGTGATCTCTTTGGTTTCGCCTCCCCTATGGCTTCGTAGTAGGCATCGGGTAGCTCATCAAAGTTCTGCAGATCAAGACAACGCTGAACCTTCGCTATGTTGCTTAACAGTAGGCGATGGAAGAGATCAACCTAGAAAATAATTATTAAAAATAAACACAACATTAAACAAACACTGCATAATCTGAGATAAGAAACAGAGCTTCTATTATTAAAAGCTTTTGATAATATCGCTTCTCTTACCTGAGGCTGTCCGCCACCTCGAATATCCAGCACTGGCAGCCAACGGTAATAACATTGATCCCACACGGCCAAGTCGAAAATGCGATGAGCTGGCATTAGGAAACGATCCTGCGGAACTGTCGATTGCGTGGCAAACAGTTGAGGATTAATGGTGTAACGCGATGGCGTTGATGTAACAGCCGATGATGCCGCATGCTTATGTCCCACAGCCAAAGAGCGTCGCAATCCCGATGGATTGCCTCCAGAGGCTCCCATGTCACTTGCTCGCTGCCTCTGATACAATGGATTGCTAAAGAACATCTTATCCTTATCGGAGAATTGTTCACTCCAATCCCAAACCGGACGTAAGACCAATTGTCCATCCTTTACAGCTCGGGCACGCTGAGCTTGATTATCAAATTGAAAAGTATCGAATATGGGCATAAAACACGAATCCCAGAGCGTTGTCAAATACGTTTGAGTGAATTCGAATTCATCGGGAAACTGTTGCAACAGTTGCCAAACACAATCAAGAAAGAGTAGGAATACTGGACTCTGTTCGCTATCATGGAACTGGTCATTGGCGCCCGCACTCAATGGATAGACATGACCCAAACGTGTTTGAAACGGATGCTCGAGAGCAATCCATTCCTTTTGAATGAGCGACTGGAAGCCATCGATGCTGCGAAAATATGGATCCAATTGCAATTGAGTCAGACTGCTGATAATACAGCATAAGTCCCGGCCATTTGACTCTTGGAGAACACATGTCTTCGATGATCTTAGAGTGGCAGCAGCTTCGCTTGAGAAGCGTAAACATAGCGAGACATAGAACAGCCAATTGGTCTTCTCTAATAGTCCCAGATATTTGTCATCCTGCAGCATAAATTTCTCTGGCGTCTCCGGTGTACACAGACGCCTCAGCTTCTGATAGGCACGCTGGACATCCTGGATGCTGGGCAAACGATCGGTCAATTGTAGCAATTTCAAATCCATTTGTTTATCACATTTGCGCACCAGTTCCAGCATAATATTCTCCACTTTGGTATCTTGCTGAGCAGCTGGCTGCAATTCCGCCAGCCTGACCAGGGAGGCGGCTCCACTGCTGCCATAGCTATAGACCCAGAAGGCTGCACGTGAATCACAAAACGCCCGCGACAGATCCAAATATCTCTCAATGCTGCAGCATTTGGGTATTACAAAATGCGGCGGTACCGTATATTTGCCCGCCTGCAGGGGATTCTGCAAGAGCGGTACATTCGCACTGCTCACCACTTGCCACTCACTGGCTCCGCAGCGAATTAGCTCCCGTGCCCAGTCATTCTTTGTCTGATACATGCTGACACCGCTCACCCCCAGCGAGGAATAGTAGTAGGCCTCACGATAGGCATAGGCGAAGCTAAGATCATGTCGAGTGGGATAGGCAAACCGATTAAGAGCCGAGGCTATCAGTTTGCCATAGTCACTCGCTCCACTCAGTTTCGAATCTTGCTGCTGGAAGGCAAACTTTAGTAGACGAAAATTCTTGCACACAATGTGGAGGGCAGCAATGCGTCCATTAATTGTCTGTTGCTTAAACGGTTCAAGCTTCTTTCGTCGACTGCTGGTCATACGTGCAGCCTGCAGCGCACTGGCTGCTCTTCCCAGTTCGGTCACAGTATATATTTGATCAATATTATTGAGAGTAATTTCATTTCGTCCCAAATATGTATTTTCCTGATAAAGATCACAAAGTGGGGCAGCTGAAGCAGATGAATTTGGGGCTGCCTGTCGAGCCATTTGTAAGGGAACAAAGGCCAATTTGAAATTGGTAACACTTAGCAGGCCAAATGTAGCCTCCTTGTGAAGCAAATTGCTTGAACTTGTCGCACTCTCCATGGGATCAATGGGTGAATACATATAGGCTGGTGCCGAGGCCACTATTTGCTCGCCCAGCAGCAAACGTGGCTTCGCCAAGTGCACATCCCTCTGATCGCTGGGCAAGCTCCATTCGTTTAAACGTAAATCTCCTGGTAACGGTGCCACATAGCTAGTGAATGTATTCCGTTTCCGATGTTCTGGCATATCGATGCTGAGGTGGTGGTTATTATGATGGTGATTGGTGCTGGCAGTTCCGCTGCTGCTGCCTCCGCTGCCATTGCCACTGCCAGTGGCCATCTCTTCAGGCACGTCTTTGGAATACTAAATTTATTTATTGTGTGTGTGCTTCGACTTGATTTCCTGTCCACCACAGACGCACATACTGCGGGAGAGAGAGTGAGAGAGAGGGGGATACATGAATAGAGGACGTAGAAGAAGGAGGCGGAGTGTGTGAGAGAGAGTGTGACACAAATATGTACATATATGCCATTGGAATTATCGTTTTTTTTGGGCTTGATAATAATTAAACCAAAAAACGCAACAACAAAAACACCTTTATCAGTCACTTACCGTTTCACGGTTTACCTGCCCCCCACCTGCACCTGCACCGTCGCTCTCTTGTTAACCGACTCTGTCACCCACCAATTTGAGTGTTGAATGTTTTCTGCTTTTATTCCTTTTGCACTTGATTTTTCATCATCTGATTAAGCTTGTCATCTGTGTGCACCATCTATGCCTAAATATTAATCATATTGACACATATATACACCCACACATATTAGTGCATTTGGCTTTTTGTTTAAAAATTATAAAATTATATGCTAACTAACATGCACACACACACACACACCGATGCACATGACACTCACTCTTTCACACTCACACACACACACACTCACGCACACACACTCTTGCTTCTTAGTGTGACCAAACTAAAAATTTGTTTAGCATGACCGCATTTGAAACTGTCACTGCGACTGTTACTTGTTTTTAAATTTAAAGCTAAATTAAAATTTAGCTAGTAACCTTTGTGTACGGTCCACAACCGAGTTGATCATTATGTTTACTTTTAAGTATTCCTCTATAAAATACTTAAGAAAGCACTTGCTCTAGCTCTTTTTGATATGCATCGCGAATTATGTATATATAAGCGAGAGATTTGGATTTCACAATTCTACAGTCAAGGGACTAACAATATTTATTTGGCAGCTCCTTGGATTCAAGCCGTTGGATCCATGCCTACCAATCACTGTGACTGTGACTGGTGTTCTGCTTGCTTTCATTCGGTCACACTTGCTCTCCAGCCCACGTCTGGGCAGTAACCAAATAGGCAGCGTGACCGAATATGGTATTTTAAATACTTTATGGTATTTTATCAGCTTTGATTTTGCTCAAAAGTATTTTAATGGTATATAGGTATTTTGTAGCATTTTTCATAGATTTTATGGTATTATATGGTATTTTCGGTTTGGTCACACTTTAAGTCTTAATGAATTGAATGCTTAATGCTTAAGACTTGCTTAATTTTAAAACAAATAAATAGAAAACATGAGCAATAAGCAAAAATATAGAGCTGAGTGGGAGACTATGCCGGAAAATCAAAAATGGCTGGGCAGGAGCGCAAATAAGATGGTTGCGCACTGCAAAGCGTGCCAAACGGACATTTTGAGTAGGCTGGCGTCACTTAAGCAGCACGCGGCTACACAAAAACATAAAGATAATATAAAATATTTCTGTGAAAAATCAAAGGTGAGTTCTTTATATGCTTTTAAATTATATGTAAATAATAACTATTCTTTTTTCAGATTCAATCTCTTTTAAAAGATTCAGACAACACTCTAGCCACCTCTATCAAAAAGGCAGAAATTATGTTCGCTGCAGCGATTGATGAACACAACATATCAATAAGAGCAATGGACCATATAAGCGATGTGATCAAGCATGCGTTTCCCGATAGTGCCATTGCGGTTTTACTGCAAACGCACCAAAACAGCTTCGCTTACATACATTGTACTCGCACCTGTGATGAAGGAGCAATTTTAAGACTTTAAATTTATATTCGAATTGAATACGAATGCATATTGTTTTAGTTTTATGTTGGACTTAAATATTATTAATTTTGTAAAATGAAATAAAAAACAAACATTTTTTGCAATGGGAAAAACCTTATTTTTTCTATATATAATAAGTCAATTATTATTTTTACATATTACAAATTATAATTTGAATTTCCATGCGATTTATTAGTTATGGTATTTATGGTGGTATTTTGTAAAATATGAAATAGTATTTTATAGTATATTTTTGAGACCAAATTTGTATTTCTCGTTTAGTCCGGCGCGGTCACGCTGCAAATAGGTTACAATAAAAAAACAAAATAATACTACCGGATTGTACAAACTGATTTAGTACGCTGACACAAGCAGTCCAAATAATCAGTTAACGCAACGAAAGCAAAAAAAACCTTAACAACTAAACCTTTACGATAAGAAGGCTATGCTCCTGCTTCCGATTCCTGTCACATTCACGTCACAACGAATATAGGGGAATCAACTTGAATCGTTTCGGTTGGTGAGACGAACGACATCAGCAGCAACGGCAGCGGCAACCAAAGCAATTCTAAGATCGCAGAGAAGGCTAAGACTCGTTTTCCAACAATTAGTTTTACCTCGACAATTATCTGTAAAGCATTTTCAGTCCCACAACGTGCCACAACAAAGATTGACCAAGATGTCAGATCAAGTCCAATATTTGGATATACCCGATAAATCGGAAACAGACAAGAAGATATACAAGTGAGTTATCCATTGTTTTGTTTGCCCCTTCGAGTATTAGATCTTCTTTAACCCTGCACTTGTTATTCCCAGAACTCTCCTCTTAGCAAATGGCCTGAAAGCACTGATCATCTCTGATCCTAGTCCAATGCCACATGATGGATTCACCACATCGGATTCTTCCGTGGGATCTGGAGAGTCAGGTGAAGTCGCCAGCTCATCGGAGTCGAGCAGTGGTGATAGCACTATATCATCCAGTTCGGACGGCAGCAAAGATTCAGAGTCCGGCGAGAGCGAAGAGGGCGATGAGAAGTTGGCCGCCTGTGCTGTAATGGTTGACTACGGTTCATTCGCTGAACCCCGTAACTATCAAGGATTGGCCCATTTTCTCGAACATATGATATTCATGGGTTCAAAGAAATATCCCGAAGAGAATATCTTTGATGCGCACATCAAGAAATGTGGTGGATTTGACAATGCCAATACGGATTGCGAAGATACCTACTTCTACTTTGAGGTGGCTGAAAAGCATTTGGACTCCAGTTTAGATTATTTCACTGCCCTATTGAAGCATCCGTTAATGAAGCAGGAAGCCATGCAACGAGAGCGCTGTGCTGTAGAATCTGAGTTCCAACAAATAGCCCAGGACGATGAAACGCGTCGCGATCAATTGCTAGCCAGCTTAGCCAATGAAGAATTTCCGCATGGGACCTTCGCCTGGGGCAATATGAAATCACTAAAGGACAACGTCGACGATGATGTCTTGTATAAGGTTCTTCACGAGATTCGACAAGATCATTATGCAGCTAATCGCCTTTTTGTGTGCCTGCAAGCACGTCTCCCCATTGAAGATCTCGAGTCACTTGTGTTGCGATATTTCGCCGATATTCCCAGAAACGATATTAAGGCTCCAGATCTTACGAAATTTGATTACCGGCAGGCATTCCGCAAGGAGTTTCATGAGAAAGTGTTTTTCGTAAAGCCAGTGGAGAACGAATGCAAATTGGAGTTCACTTGGGTGCTGCCAGCAGTGCGTCCGCTTTATCGCAGCAAGCCAGATAGTTTCCTTTCCTATTTGATGGGCTATGAGGGAAAAGGTTCGTTATGTGCATACCTAAGGAAGCGTCTGTGGTCTCTGCGGTTGATAGCGGGAATCGATGACAATGGCTTCGACAACAACAGCATGTTTGCTCTATTCAATATCTGCATTTATCTTACCGATGAAGGTTTCAAACATATTGACGAAGTTCTGGCCGCAACATTTGCCTATTGTAAGCTCTTTGAGATTTGCCCATCTCTTAAGCAGGTCTATGAAGAGCAGCAAAGCATTGAAGCTAATGGTTTTCGCTTTCAGGCGCAACGTCCTGCCTTTGATAATGTTGTGGAGGTGGTATTTGGTTGTAAATATTTCCCACCCAAGGATATTCTTACTGGCAATGAGCTCTATTTTGAGTACGATGAGAGTCAGTTAGACAATCTCATTCAGCATTTGAATAAATTCAATTTCAATCTCATGATTACGTCACATACAAAGTATGAAGGAATATCCTACGATAAACAGGAGAAATGGTTTGGCACCGAATACTGCAGCATTGATATGCCGGATAAGTGGAAACAATTGTGGAACGAATCGAAACCCATTGCCGAACTCTTTTTACCCGAACCGAATCGTTTTGTTACCCATGATTTCACATTATTTTGGCATCAGCAGGGCAAACCAGATATACCAGCGGCCCCCAAGAAATTGCTTAAAACGGATATATGTGAGCTCTGGTTCCGACAGGATGATAAATTTGAGCTACCTGAGGCATTTATGTATTTCTACTTTATATCGCCCTTGCAACGTCAGAGTGTCAAAAAGTGAGTAGAATGGTTTTCCCAGTTAATTGAATAATAATAATTTTATTCCCATTCGTTCTCTATATAGTGATGCTATGTGCACCATGTACGAAGAGTTGGTTAAATTCCATGTCGCCGAGGAGCTGTATCCGGCCTTAAATGCTGGGCTCTCTTACAGCTTTTATGCCAGCGATAAGGGTATCGTTTTGAAGGTCAGCGGATATAATGAGAAGCTGCATTTAATTGTGGAGGCCATTGCAGAGGGTATGATGACAGTCTCGTCTACATTGAATGAGGAGATGTTGAATACTTTCAAAAAGGATCAACGAAAGTCATTATTCAATACACTAATTAAGCCAAGGGCATTAAATAAGTAAGACAAAAAACCTATGCACTTTTTAAAGGGTCTACTTATTTATTTATTCTTTTCTCTCCGTTTAATCGTTTAGGGATGTTCGACTTTGCGTCTTGGAACAGATTCGCTGGCAATTGATTGATAAGTACAAGTGCCTTAACGAGATCACACTGAAAGATCTGAGTGAATTTGCGGAAAAGTTCCCACAACAGTTGTACATTCAGGCTCTTATTCAGGGCAACTATACGGAAGAATCGGCGCACAATGTACTAAATTCCGTTCTCTCTCGCCTTAACTGCCAGGTAATCAAGGATCGTCATTTTATCGAGGACCGAACTGTTCAATTGCCGCAGGGTGCCCATTACATTCGTTGTCATGCATTAAACGAAGCTGATACCAATTCGGTGGTAACGAATTTCTATCAGATCGGCCCAAATACTGTGAGAGTGGAAAGTATTTTGCATATGCTCATGATGTTTGTGGATGAGCCGCTGTTCGATAATCTGAGAACCAAAGAGCAATTGGGCTATCATGTGGCCGCGGCAGTGCGCACTAACTATGGCATTGCTGGTTATTCCATAATGGTCAATTCACAGGAGACGAAAACCACTGTCGAGCATGTCGAATCTCGTATCGAAGCTTTCCGTGGCAAAATGCTGCAGATTCTGCAGACAATGTCACAAGAGGACTATGACCACACCAGGGATTCATTGATAAAGCTAAATTTGGTCACTGACACGGCACTCTCCACAGAAGTGCAGCGCAATTGGCTCGAGATTCTCAATGAGGAATATCTCTTTGATCGTCGCCGCAGACAAATTGATATTCTGCGCACACTAGCCAAAAGTGAGATTGTCGACTTCCTTTTAGAGAATGAAGTCTCCAATTTGCGTAAATTGTCAGTGCAAGTGATCGGACATCAGGTTGCCGAATCCGAGGATGACTCTGACGATGGGGAAGAATCGGGCGCGGCATCCAGTGAGGAGGATGATGATGATCTTTTTATAGCTCTATCCAATTCCCTAGATGTCAAATTTCTGCCACAAGAAGGCAATGCTGCGACAATTGTGGACATCGAGGACTTTAAAAGCCATTTAGATGTCTATCCAAAAGTCAAGACGAATCCTGATGATACTACACGAACCTCACGTATTGAAGACGCTCTAAGTAATGCGTGAACTACCCTCCTATCGCTTTGCCCTTTTCCCTCCACAACTCATGTCCTGCATCTACATTTTTGTTTTTAAATTTGATTTTGCGACCCACTATACATTATCAAATTTCGTTCAATTTCGTAAGCTATTTTTTCCCACACAATGACAAGACGTGTTTCGCTTCATTTCATTCGAAATGAAGAATTAGTTATACAACTGTGTAATTATATTTTAATAAATGAAGGGGTATGAATTAATACTTACTGTGTGTTGTATTGGTTATTGTACAAGCAGTATGAGGTAAGGGGGAAAAACAGATCCGCTGAATCAGAGCGTCAACTCGACATGTGTCATAGTTGAATGTTTTACTGAGAAAACCGAATGATTGGATCTATTTTTAGATTTATGACTTTAAATGGACATGTAAAACAAAATTGTCGGGTTATTTATTTCACATCTTTACTGCCGGACTTAAAATACTACTAAAATATTAATGCTAACTAATCATAGTTGAAAATTGCACTTCACTTTGACTTGAACACTAAATAAGTAAACAGTTCTTTGAAGATTTGCTCTCGGGGATTTATTGGAGAATCCAAGTAAGTCTCTGACAATGAGAAAGACTCCTTAAGAACATCTTTTTGGTTGGAAAATTGTTTGTTTTTTCCTTTTCCAAAGAAAGTGCAGAAAACTACAAAATACTTGATATCTCGGCTCTCCACTGGACTATCGCAATGTCCTTTGCACCGACTATAGTTAGATCTGTTAGTGTCAGTCGATGCGGTTCATCAAGGACTAACCAAGCCACAACGCTGATACATATGCACTTGTGATCTGATTGTCCTATAGATAAGACGCCAAGTAACACAAAAATAATACACTTATTCAATTTGCTGGTATAGGGTCCGCCTTGTTTCTCTTTCTCTTGCTTTATTCATATACATTACTAAGATCAGTTTTTGATATATAAACCTTATAATCATTTGTTGTAAAAAAGCAAAAAAAAAGTCTTTATTTTATTTTACAATAACTATTTGTATGTACGTAATACGATTATTGATTCTGAATGTTCAATTGTGAATTCAAATCGCATATTAACGTGTATGTTGTGTCTGTTTATTCGTAGTAATATATGTTTTAACAATAAGTAACAATAGTTGATGCCTTTGCTTGCACTTAACGTATTATAATTTACAATAACAATCAAAAAAAAAAAAAAGATGGATATATCTATATCAAAATAAATGAATAATACATGATGGGATATCAAAATTTCAAATATATAAGAAAAAGGAGTAGATGATTAGCCGTCGATGACACAATATTAAGAGATGAAGAAAATAATATTGTTAAGTGGAAACACATGAGCAACAATTTGATTCATTAGCTGCCAGAATATACCACCTTTATTATGTATGTATTTATATAAAATGATAGATATAAGTATATGCAATGTATATTTATGTGCATGTATGTATGTATGTATGTATGCAAATGATTTTGATTTGTTGCTTAATTTCACAAATTTCACTGAAAATTTTCGTTAGTCGTTATTGTTAGAGCTTCTGAAGCTCTGTACTATCAGTCAAATATCTCGACTTGACTATCTTGGCTCGTCCGTCGAGATGATCACTGGAGTCGAGGAGTCCCTCCTCATGCTGTGACTTTGTAACATGTCCGGCTATATTGCTGCCGGTCAAAAAGATGCGCGATATGAGCGATGTATTGGAACGCTTAAAGGCCATTTGTTGCCTCTTGTCGGGCAGATCGTCCAGTCCGCGATGCAGCGATAGATTGTCATAGTCCGATTCCGAGCCATTGAGCCGCGCTCGTTCTGCGGCCAAGTGAACCTCATATTCGGGTGTGCGTAGGGTTTTGGCTGTCGGCTTGCGATACATTTTCAGCAACAACGATGAGCAGACAACGCTGACCGAACTGGCGGCCATTGCCACCGATGCCATCCAGGGCTGTAGTGTGAAGCCATAGGGAGCAAAGAGACCGCTGGCCAATGGTATGCCCAATAGATTGTACATGCTGGCGAATAAGAAATTATAGCGTATACGCCGCACTGTGCAGCGTGAGAGATCTAAACAGGCCACCACATCCAAGAGATCGTTTCGCATGAGCACAATATCGGATGCTTCGGCAGCCACATCGGTGCCAGCTGCTATTGTGATACCCACATCGGCTTGTGCCAAGGCAGGGCTATCGTTGACACCATCGCCCACCATGGCCACACGAATTCCACTCTTCTGAATGTGCTGAATTTTCGCAACTTTATGGGAAGGTAACACCTCGGCATATACATGGCGTATGCCAACCTAGAGAGAGAGAGAGATAGTGGGTAAACAGATTATCCAAAAGAAAGGAATCTTTACCTCACGGGCTATGCTGGCCGCTGTGTTTTTATTGTCACCAGTGAGGAGGACCACATCAATGCCCATGCGTTTGAGCGTGTAGACGGCAAGATGAGCTTCCGGTTTAACCATATCAGAGACAGCAAACATGCACACCAATTGCCCATTGAGAGCGCCCAAGACAGCTGTGTGACCCTTCTGCTCCTCCCGTGTCATACAATCGCTTATCTCGAGAGGCACATCAATGGCATTGCGCTGCATCCATTCCCGATTACCGATTAGGACGTGAATTTCGGGACCATCGATAATCGTCTGCTGCTCCACCTCACCATTATTAGGGACTCCATTAGGCTCGAGGGACAGCAGTTGTTGGTGGGCCAGCTCCATCGATTGCCGGACATCTCCATGAGGTATCAGCTGATCAATACTGGCTCCATTATCCACATGGACGGGACTGTTTGGTTGGGTTCGCCAAAGGTTCTCATAGTTGATAATTCGTTCAGCGTTGCAAGCCTGCCGCAACGTCTGCTCGTAATTGGAGACTGTGACACGGATGCCACAACCGGGCACAGATTGGAAATTTGAGCATTTGCCAAAGCTGGCCACTGTGGTGTCTAGATTGAGCATATCCTTGGCAAACAGGACAATGGCCGACGCAATGGGATGTTCGCTGTTCTGTTCTGCTGCCCCAATAATGGTTAGAGCGCGGGCGAGACTGCAAACTTGGGGTGAGACGAAAAGTGTAACCTTGCTGGTCATCGGTGTGCCATGGGTAATGGTTCCAGTCTTGTCAAAGACAACAGTTTTCACCTGAAAGCAAGGCAAGAGACGTTGTAATTTCCATGTGGCGGGATATGATGAGAAACTTACCTTATGGGCATTTTCCAAGGCAGTGGCTCCCTTGACCAGTACGCCATTGGTGGCGCCAGTTCCAGTGGCCACCATAACAGCTGTGGGTGTGGCCAGGCCTAGGGCACACGGACAAGCAATGGCCAGCACACTGAGAGCACACTTGAATGCATAGCTGATGATAATGGTATTCCGATCCATATGCATCTTATGCTCCATGGCCACTGGCACCAGATCGGGATTCGCGAATCCGGCTATAATCCAGCCAATAAGTGTTATACTCGATATGGCAACGACAAAAGGCACAAAATAGCCGGCAATGCGATCGGCCAACTGTTGGATAGGCGCCTTCGAGGTCTGAGCCTCCTCCACGAGGCGTACAATCTGGGCCAATGTTGTATTCTCACCCGTGTGCGTGGCCTCGACAAGGAGGACTCCGTTCTGATTGATAGAGCCACCAATTACCACAGCACCCTTGCGCTTGGCCACGGGCATGGACTCGCCCGTAATGAGTGACTCATCGCATGTCGAATGACCGTAGAGTACTTTCCCATCCACGGGCACCTTAGCACCGGGTATGACCTTTAGAATATCGCCACGTTGCACATAATCCACAGATATAACCTTCTCGCTTACAATATCAAAATCCGAGGAAATCTCTACAAGCAACGCTTCGGCCGCCTTGAGGGACAGCAGTTTGGATAACGCCTCCGACGTCTTGCCCTTAGCTATGTGCTCTAGCCATCGTCCAAGCGAAATGAATATTAACAGCATCGGTGGCGTATCAAAAAAGGTCAGTGGCGAACTGTTCTGTTCCATGAGAATGGCTGCAATGACCACAGCCACTGAATACACATACGATATGGTCGTCACCATCGAGATGAGCACATCCATGTTGGTGGTTCCATGCTTAATTGCCCGATACGATTGTACATAGAAGTGAAAGCCCCCAAAGAATTGCACCGGCGTTGAGAGGATGAACATCACTAGATTCTCCATCGATAGACCTGGCACTAAGCAGCACATATTCGCATGGCCCTTGTCGCTCATCTCCATCATGAAATAGATCATGGCTATCATGCATGGGCCGCCGAATATTAATGAAACGAGGAATGCGTTACGCCATTTTCGTATCTCTTCCTTGTGTTCCAGATAATTGTGGGTCATCTTGTCGCGTCCTGTCAACAGGGTGGCCTCGAAGCCCAGCGATTCGATGGCCTCACAAATGCTTCTTGGTCCCGTCTCATCTGTACTATAGCGAAATTTTCCTGCAACCAGATTAGAAAAAACTGAGATTAGAATATAATATTTTAACCATATACATATGTTTACAATTCCTCTTTCCTCCTAAAAGTATGCAAGAAAAAAAGGTCTTTTATAGAAAGAATGCTAGCATGTTGTAGATCTTGGTTAGAAAAAAAGAGTATTTTGGAGTACATCGGCATAATAACCAGCTTAACGTTCAGATTGCAGCAGAATACGGAGAAAGAGTTGGCCATGTTGGCCACCCAAGGCCAAAGAAAATCAATGGGAAATCGAAGTACTAATATGTTTATGCATATATTAGAATAAAACGAGGAAATGATTGTTAGAATCCTCAATCCCAAAAACATAGTCATCGCATAAAGTTTTATCTTTAGTGCAGTTAAATGGGGATTCACCATGCTCTCAGGAAACCTTTGCATAGAATTTCATCACATCGTGTTTTCTTTATTTTTTTCTGTGTAATCTATTTGTCGTATCTCATTTACTTCTTTCACAATCGCATCTCTAAAGTTTTCTATGTGTCTTCGTTGAAAAAGTCTGTGAATAATGTTAATCGTAGGTCGATCAAGACTTTAAATTTAAGCCTAATACCATTGCAGATTGGAAACCTAAAGGTATTTCAAATGCATTTTAAATAATGCAACTGAAAATCGTTGAAATTTTCCAAAGTCTGACTCAAGAATTTCAAACTGGATATCTCTGGTTTTGGTATAAGCAAAATGTGCATTATTTAATTTAATTTTATTTTTAGTTTGGCGTCGACGTCGCCGTTGTGTGCAGTTTAGTTGGCTATCAGTTCATGAATTCCTCATGCTCGTTTTTGGGATTTACTTATTTTGCATAGAGACAAAATGTGATTAACCGGTTAGTTTGGTAGATTGAGTTGCAAATAAGTTTTGCGATGCCCTAGAAAAACCAAAAAGCTAATAATATATAGACAGACTATGTCTATATCTATGTGCATATCTAGTAAAGTCAACACAAGTGTGTGAGACAGAGCGCGGCTAATGAACTTTCAAAGTACCCTGTATGTATATAAATACATAGAATTTTGCTTCTTTTCATTTTGAATTTTTGTTTTTTGTATTTTGTTTTTTCGCCTTTGCCATTTAAGCCCAGAAGCTTGGGTTGACATAGCGCAATTTGTAGGTGGTTGTGTTCGATACGATAAGATAATTTTCAAATTTGCTAGCTGTTGCTATCGTTGGTCGATGACAAACATATATTCTACATATACACAAACATGAACATGCTGAAGGGAATTACCAATCAAAGTGAAGGTTAAAACCAAAACGAACTTGTGATCGTGGATAAATAGAGAGCGGGAGAGAGCTGGAGGAGGAGTAATACCAATTCATATCTTAACTATCATCTTAGTGCCAACTATTTGCTTTGCCAGATAAAATTCTGCCTAAATTCGTTCTACTAATAGATAATGGCATTTCAACAACTTGTGCAATTCTTTAACAGAATCTTGACAATGATGCCTAGGATTCGCAGAGAACCCAACAACGATCAATCAATTGATAGATCGCTCAATCATTTGACTATTACTTAATTGAATGGAATGCCGTGTGCAAAATGAAAGCCACTGGTCAACGAGTGTGTAACAATTAATGCTTATTATCATTGAAATCGAAATATGATCACATCACATCGATCGATCGATCGACCTTAATAATTTGCCCATTCAATTAGCTTATTTTGGCATTGTTTTTTGGCCATTTTGAAGTTTTTGTTTGCTAGTTAGTGTTAGTAAGACTTCTATTTCTAGTTGTACCTACTACTTATCAGCTGATAAGCATCGCCCCCCAAAAAACAAGAGAACAACAAGAAACATATGTTTTGCTTCACAGTAAACAACAACGACAACAAAAAAGTACATTTAAATGTTTTAAACAATGATTTGATCTAATAAAAGTTTGAGTTTTATTAGAGATATGGTTTAATCTCTCTCTCTCTCTCTCTCTCTATTTATCTCGCTCTCTCTCTCTCTCAAATGGGAAAGTGCTCGAAAAGAGAGCGGTTAAAGGAAAACCAGTTTCGATTGCAATAATTATACATGAAACTCTATTTGTATACATAAATACATATATATGTACATATGTATATATATTTTGCACGTAAGCCAACTAGTTTTGATTTTGAAGTTATGAGAAGGGGAGGGATTGGTTTGGTTTGCTTCGGTTTGACTTGACTTGGTTTTGGCTTTAACGGATTTCCTTGTGTAGCTTGGCTGAGAATTGAAATCAAATTGGAGCACCAGCATTAGAGGTTGAGAGAAAAATTCCATAACAATGGTCAGATTATATATATATATATATACTTGAATATGTGTATAAAACAATTGTTGTGTGTGTGTGTTGGTTAGGCAGGTCTTTCACTTTCCATTGTACCTTTTATTTGTTGGACTACTCATTGTTTGTAAAACTTTTCCATTTATACACACATTCCAAAATATGAATAACTCAAGCCTAGACCTTTGATTTTTCAAGGTTTTTGTACATGATCCTGTTAGACTTCTTTCAAAATATTGTTATAATGATCAACAACTAAGGTCTACCTAGGGCTTATTTTCAGTAAATTATTAAATAGTTCAAAATGTGATCGTTTTCTGTATTTTCTATGCAACATTTCTATAATTATTTCAATGACACATCACTGAAACGATTTCATTAGAACGTGATGTACATATATATATATTCTTTCTTCTTTGTTTATCAATTAGGGATTGAGATTTCCCCTCGTCATTTAGTCAATGAAACTGAGTTTCATTTCAGTCCATTTTCTTGCTGCCTTTGTCTGAGGAAAGGAGATTATTGTGGGGTACACAAGCGGCACCCACTCCGAAGTATGTACATACATAGTAACAGCCCAGATAACATATATTTCATTCGTTTATATACGCATACATACATATGTATTTCGTATAAATAAAATGTTTAATCTTATTTTTGTTAAAATAACATCATATACATACATATGTATGCATCCCCCGTTGGCTATCGCTCTAATCGAACATGAAGCATAAAACCGATTTCCGATCTAAATCACACTGATTATATAGACGACAAAAGAAAATACGAATTTCGTATTTTAGAGTACTTAAAAATGTGAAATATTATCAGGTTACCGACCTACATATCTAGCTCCCCGCAATCCCCATAACTTCTTGTGTCCAGGAACCAGCTGTTGTCCCCATTCAGAGGGAGAGAGAGACAGAGAGAGAGTGAGATAGAGACAATTGTAATAACCAGCAGCTGCTCAAAGATAAGTATTTTGACATACGGGCAGAAATAGTAGTAAATCTAAATACCAGATGGTTGCCAGGTTGAAATGCCTGCATTTCACTTGTTTTTAGCTTATATAATACAATATTTAATTCTTAAAGTCAATGTTTGTTTATTGTATATAGAAGCGTCGCTTAGAAATATTTGCCAGTACGTGAGAGGTTTAAAATTTCAGATATTCTTAGTAATTTGAACATTTCGTAAGCATTGTGGAAACATATATATTTATCGTTTATTAAAGACGATCTGAATACTTTTTGTTTAGTCGTTGAATACCAGACGGAAAGGCTTTGGTTTTCCATAGCTTGGTCAATCTGCTGATAGCTAAGGGTTCATTTAATTAGAAGAAAGGGTTTCTCTCCCTTCGGATAATGCGTGCCGAAAACTTTTCAAAAATGTTACAAGAGAGGGGCGAGAACTTACAGGATCCCTGGAAAAGAGTTTATGCTGTCCTAATGTATGTAATTTTCCGAAACTTACCCCGTTTTGTCATTAGGGTCACCGAGGCAGCGGTAACACCAGGCAATTTGAGTACATGACTTTCGATCTTATTCACACAGGATGCACAGGTCATGCCCGATATTTCCAATTCCACTTCGGCTTCACCATTGTCGGGCTCATCGATGATGTCGGTGGGGAAACCCAATTCGGTAATGGATTTGGCAATATTCTCCGCGGTGAGAACATTGGAATTATATTTAACCTCAGCTTTGGCAGCCAAAAGGGCCACCAGTATGCTATCCAGGCCGTAGATTTTGCGGCAATGCTTCTCAATGGTGGCCACGCAACTAGCACATGTCATGCCGCGTATGCGTAGAAAACATTTTGTGAGTAGCTCCTTCTCAATGGGCACTAAAACCGCTGTTCCATTCGATGGAGCGTGCGCCGGCGATGCCTTGGGCGTTGGGACGGGCGATTTGGAGTGATTTGTGGCAGTTGGACTGGTTGAACGGCTATTGGTGCCCACTGCCACACTGGCCACAAAACCCATGTCATCGATTAGCTCGGCTATCTGGGCGGGATTTAATTGGCCAGGATCGTAGGTGACATTTGCATTTTTGTTGGCCAAATCGACCACAATGTGTAGAATGCCAGGCTTAGTGCCAATATTGCCTTCGATATTCTTAACACACGACTGACATGTCATGCCCAGAACACGGATATTTGTGCTGCTGCTGCTGCTGCCGCTGGTGTCGTCGCTGGTGGGTGCGGGCGAGGGATCCGTGTAGCTACATGTGAAGCCCATGTCATCGATGTCATTGGCTATTTGTGTGGGGCTGGTTTGAGACGGATCATAGTCAAAGTAGCCGGCGTGCTCTTCCAATTGGACACGGACCTTGAGTATGCCCACCTTCTGACCAATATGCTCCTCTATGGTGCGGACACAGGACTGGCATGTCATGCCCACAATGGGCAGACGAACGGCGGCTGGTGTGGACGCCATTGTGTTACCAATCAGCTGAGTCGTGACTTTGTCTGAGGTCTCCTCGTCATTCATTTTGCAATGTGCATTTCACAGATTTCTATCGACTACTGCCTGTTGCTTTGCCTGCTACTGCTGCCGCCTTATCAGCATCAAAAGGGGGAACAACTATCACTGTGTGGGTGGGTGGGTGTCTGTGTCTTTGTGTGTGCGTATAGAAGACAGACTTGAAAATATATTGAAAAAACCTTTCAAACACAGCAAATTTATTATACTTTGATTTTGTTGGTTGTTGGTTTTATTTTATTTTGAATTTTGTACTTTGTAATTGCCCAATCGAATCGAATGATCGGAATGCTTGCACTAAAAAATGTTATCCACTATTTAAATTTTGTCAAATTCGCACGAGACGAAAGCTTATCGCGCCCGTCTTTGTTGTCTTGTTCCGCATCTGTGAATAGTTTTATTTATTTTTTAATCAAATTCGCACAGCTGCTAATAGCTTAAGTCGCCTTTGCGCCCGTCCCAACAACAAAACTAGTGGTGGGCCAAATGACGATACCAACATCGATAACACATTGTGTCAGTGGAGTGTAGCAAAATATTTATAGTATTCCAAGGGGGGCCGTTATAATCCGTCAATATTAAATTTATATATTTTTTGATCATTCAACATGTATCCTTATAAATCTTATGTAACGTATTGATTTAACGAATTGCTTATTTCAGCACTGTCCGGGAAACAAAATAACACATAAATATTAAAAAATACTAAATTTTAAAGGTAGTGTTGGTAAACATTGGATTAACTGATATTAACGGTTTTTTTTCAAAATGAAATGAAATTTAACGATTCTACCAAATTTTCAATCTGCCCCAAGTTCTCTTGAAACAGTAACTAAACCATTCATTCAAGTAATGGTGGCGGTTGTATATTTCTATAATGGTTGTATATTTCCAATGGTTTATACATTTTTATGTATATTAAATGCAAAATGCATTTTAATTGTCTGCCTCTTGGATTACTTTCTGGGCAAATTCTCCAATGTGCAACAGGCCATGCCGGAGTGAGGCAATATGCAAATTGGAGCCACTCATGTAGTTTGAATTAATGTGAGGATTCTGTAGCTCTGATATCAGAGTGGAACAAGCAGCAGCTGGATCTCCAGTGCTCACTAGCATATTCTGTAAATTAAAGTGGAAAAAAAAGAAATTAACATTAATAATTAACCTATGAAAGAAGACAAACTTACAGCCCAGAACTCATTGCCAGGCAATGCATTGCCATCCCAAGCATAGGTCACCACAGGCAACATATTTTCCATTAACTTATCAGCCGGATTGCGCACCGAAATAAATATTTTAATGCCGCTATGAGATTTCTGAGGAATCACAGCGCCATCGTACAGTCCGCCGACTTTTTTCAAATGGAACCACGAAAAGTGTACAACACCAATGTGCGACAGCAGATCCCTTTCGATAAGAGCTAGCAAACGTTCTTCGAACGCTTCAAAGAAGATTCTCTCCTGCTCCTCTGAGATCTTCCATACACCCAAACCATAACCGACCATATGTATGTAGGCGGGTTTGTCCGCCTTCTTTGCCCTGGCCTGAGCCTCCAGTAGTAAAGTGTCAAAAGTAATGGCATATCGTTTATGCATGACCACCGTATCGAATTTCTCGTAACCAGCCAGTTCTATGAAACGTTTGCCATCTACTTGTACTTGATCATTGAGAAAGTCTCTTGGTTCTCCATAAAAACTACGCCACAGCAGGCGATAGTCCGAGGCACGTGTACCATTCTCCATTGAACCATAGCCATGGGCTGCCGTGTTCTGCGCCGATGTAATTAGTATATCCTCACAGTCCATCACCGCATCGCGTTCGAAGCGAGCTCCGATCATGCCAATTATAACGCCGTCAGTCTCTATTGTACTCTTATCCGGCTGCGCAATGCCCGCATTGGATCGACTACCATTGTTAATGAACTCAGAATGTGTTGAGGCATACAGTAGAGCTGCAAGCTTTATCTCGTCATAGCTGAGAACATTCTTAAGGATCAGCGGCGGTTTTTCGGCCTCAGTGCCAATCTCCTCGAAGCCGCCATGGCCCTTCTGCCCATCAAGCAAGAGGTAAGCATCACCTCCGCCGAAAAAGTAAACACATCTTTTGCTTAAGAGACGTTGCACGAAATCCGTGAGGGATAAATCCCTATAGATCTGCAATTCCTTGGAATTCCCTGAAAGATTAAAGGTAACAACACTCCAAATCAAATTTATGTATGTACCATTTACCAAACTTTTTCTTGTGCTCCAAAAAATGTAAGTACAACAACAATGTACGTTCATGTATGACCGGATATGCAGAAGCTATCTGCTCCTCGATGACTTTATGGCGACTTGCCGGCTGTGTTTTCACGCGACAAGTATCTATGCCAAACTGGGAATTAAAGCTGATAAGAGAATCGTGGAAGGGAAGGATTGACCCTGCCTCACCTTAATGGGAAAATGTTGGGAGACCTTTTTAAATTTGTCCAGATCGACCTCAGTCTGCGGCTTGGCAACAGTTGAGCATCCCATCAACAACTGATAAGCAGCCTCGCTGATATTTGGCAATTCAACTGGCGGCCATGAAGTCGCCGCAACAGACATTGTTCTTACACAGACGATGGCCAAAAAGGTTTTGAGTCGGAGTCGTGTGTTCAATTGGCACATACATATGTACATATATGCTTCTTCACAAGAATCAATTCACATTATTAGTCAGCAATCGTTTTAAATTTATGAGTACATATGTATGTGTATAAATACGTACTTGTTGTATACGATTGTTAGAGCAAACCAATCGAAATTTGTATCATCCCTAGGAACTGCATTTCGTGTGCCAGATATGGCAAAAATTGGATTTAAGGCAAATGACGAAATCAAGTATAAACAGATATACCTATATATTCTATATACATAATAATATCTACATATTTTTGTTTACTTTTATATTTTATTACAAAAAAAAGACGATTTAGTTAATCATTTAAATTAGGCTGAGACTTGTTGTTTACTCGTTCTACACGTCCTTCCGTCTACTAGCAGACACTTCTTAACATAATTCACACTTTCTTTTCATATTTACACCACCCGCTTGACCTCGAAGAAACGTTTCAGATAGTAAACTTGACCGACGGTCATCAGTACCAAGACCAAAGCCTCAAATGTGGACCAGAGAACCACCCGGGAGTTGGTGCTCTCGTTCACCGATCGATGAATTTTGTCACGAACCTAAGTAAGAGTATGATAAAGATAAATACGTTGACATGTTGTCAAATATTTTACGGCGATGAAGAAATTCTTACATGCATGTATTCCTGCTCATGCTTGACACTGGTCAATGTGCCCGATAGCTCGCGGATCATGTCTTCCAGCTTGGTGTGGCCAGCCTCCTCTTCACCGGGAGCGCCAGGTGCCCGCTGGGGTGACTCGCCTATATCTATGGAGAACATAACCAGTTTGGGGGTCATGCTGCTGCGCTCGTTGTTGAAGCAAATCGTGTAGATTCCCTTGGCGGGGGCAGCGAATGTATATTTGCCGGAAGACTCTTTTTCGCTCTCGTGCAAAACGATGTTGTCGGGCCCAGTGATTTTAATATCCACATCTAGGAAGCCGCCATCGATTACCTCAAATGTAACACCTAAAATCACACAAAACATTAGTTTATTTCAATGTTTTTCTTAACACCTTTATTACTTACCGAACTTGGTGCCACCTTCGACATTCTCGAAGAAACATTCTTCGTTGTGCGCATCCACGCTGACTATAAAGGCCTCGCCAAAGTGGACAGCCAGCAGCAATAGGCTGGTCAATGTAAATATAATTTTACCCAGCATTGTTGGCATTTGTTAACTTTTTCTGCAGGAATTTGAAACAAATTTAACAATACCAGCTGCGGCCACGTAGTTATCGTTGCCAGTTTCAACCAGTGCTGCCGTACAAGTTATGGGCAAACAATAGCGCTGCCACAGGCGACCTATATGTTAAGTCTGGCATTTTTCTTATTACGTTACGTTAAAAAGATGCTGTTATTTCACGTTGCTTGTGCAACGTTAAAATGTTATCGTTTTTTTAAAATTCAAACAGTAACCGGTGATGTGGGAAAGCGCTTGCGCCAGTTTTTCCTTGCGAACGTATGGAAAGTCCTCGACCAGAGTAATGGTTTAGTTGTTTACCAATTTCCTAGCCCAAAGGTTGTCCTGCGCGCTTGCAATTTGCTTATTTAATATTCAGCCAAAGCATTTATATTAAATTGATTGATAAGAGGCCCATAAACAAATGTCGTTCGCATTGTGAGAATTTATTTATTTTTGTTAAGTGTTGTCAGTGCAAGAGTAAAATAAAGAAGATAAAGCCACAAGTGTGCAAAATTAAAATAAAAATAAACCTTAAAAGCGAAAAAGCCGCCCAGAATCGAGGCCAAAATGCAGGCCAAAGCCACGTGCAAGCGGCTTGGCCATCAACCCCAGCCCTAACAATAATAACCATCGCCAAAACAACAACAACAACAGCCACGACGACAGTGTTAACAAATTGCCGCGTTCCATTAGCTGCAACTGGCGTCGCTGATTCTTGTGCTCCCCCATAAATCAAGTAGTGACATAAACGAAAAGCGAAAACCAAAGAGAACTACCAAGCAATAGCAGCACAAAGAAGAGAAGCTGTAGCACAAAACAAAACCATAAAATAAGTAAAAAAAAAAAGGAAAAGAAACTCATTTGCAAGCGTCGCTCGGTATTTGGGTCCGCGTGTCCGTGTGCGCGTGAGTGTGTCTTTGTGTCCTTTATCCTTACGCCCATACATTACGTACACATCTTGGCCAACAGTTGGCTTCATCCGTTCGCATAAAAAAACAAATACTCACGGACAGCTTTAAGGTGAGTGTGAGTCCTTTTGCATGAGACTTTTAGCTTCATATATACCCAGGGGGTGTCAACAGTTGTTGATCCTCCTCCTCCTCTCCCAAAATTCCTGAGGTTTTAGAGTTACCAGATTCATAGATGACTCATTTGGTCTTCTTCCGGGTGTGTATTAAAATGGGGATTGAAGACTACTAAATCATTGAAATTTAAGGTCTAAAGGATTTGAATGCTTTATTTGCACTTTCTAAAATAATTTTAGCTTTATTTTTTTTGAGGATTTCTTAATATTGTTAGTGTTGAGTGTGACCAGATCTGTTTAGGTAGATTCTTTCCGTTTGGAGATCTTCCTTTTGAATATATGATCCAAGATCGCACTTAGTTGCGGATCAGGCAGTTTATATGTACATCGTTTGTTTTTTTAATTAAAATCATCAATCAGTTCGACTGCTTCTATATTTTAAATGTATTTTATTTCAAAGATTTTCTATCCTTTGAGTTTGCATTGTTTACGAATATATCTGATGAGCATTCTGCAACACAATCTATCTATGTAAATTTAATGACCACTTTATCAACAGAATTTCACCAGAACTTTTCTTGTTGCAACTGCTGAGCTGGTGATATTGGAAAATAATGATTTTCCGCATGGTCCCCAGCTTCCGAATGGTTTATAGCCGCCGCCCACCATCTTAACCCATTTGTACTTACATAAATATGTATGTATGTATGTACATATGTATGTGTATGTGTGTGGCAAAAGCGATAAGCGAAAAAATGCATAACCTCAGCATGGGGCTCCGCATATTAATTACAACAAATTAAACTCTCGCATCTCATCCGAGCAACGCACTTTAATTAAAGACGCCAAAGAGTAATGTTAATAACCAACAACACCAACAGCCGCTGCAACATGGAGCAGGCTGCCAGTTTCTGATGGTTAGGGGCATGTGTTGTTGGCGGAGGGTGGTTTGTGGTGGTGGGGGCATGGGGCATGGGGATTGATGGCAACAACGTCCAAGGCGTTGCATATTGTTGTCGTCGTCGTCGACGTCGACGTCAGTTGGCTGTGGCTTTGCTTTGGGCGCCTGTTAAATGTGCCAGACATCGTCGCGAAGGCTTCTTTCCCATGGATTCTCTTCCTCACTCTGTTTGCTTCCGGTGTTTGCTGTCCCTTTTTTGCCCATTTTTGTTGTATGCTTCCTTTAGGTTTTGCACACTTACACACACACACACACGCACACAAATAGAAAATGTCTAACTATGTCGCAGCGGTGACTGCAAAACTGTTGCCAAAACAAAACTAAGTAGAAAATATGCTTTCCCTATCCCCCTATCTCTTGCTCGCTTTTACCATTTCTCTTTTGCTCTCTCTCTCTCTCTCTTTTTCTTGTTGTATGTTTCTTTATTTCTCTCTCTCTCTCTCTCTCTCTCTCTGTTTGTCTCCTACTTTTGTTGTTTGATTTATGCCAACGGCAAAAATTATGAAAAATTGCTACAAGCTGAATTTGAAAATAAAAATAAAAAAAAAAGTAAAAGCTAAAAGCAGAAACATTGAAAAATGGTAGCAAAATTCAATATTTTATCCATAAATTAAGGCGAAACTGCTTCGCTGTACCGTTAAAGCGTTGTCCATACCGTTAGTCGCGCTATAATGCGCCTTGTAGCAATTAACATAAGCAAATTTCTCACCACATAAATCACTAAACAATTCATAAATTTCGCAACATCGAAATAGAGAGAGAGAGAGAGAGACAGAAAGAAAGAGGGAGAGAGAGAGAGAGTGAGCATTGAAAAGTGCTGGAAAGCAAACAAACAAAGTCATAAGCAATGGAAAATATGTATATATCAGAGTATATGTACAACATAAAACACAAACTCTATAAATGTGTTTATATTTTCGATCGGGTAAATTTAATAAATACAACTATAAATCCAGTGCAGAATTAAGCTCGAGCAGGGCCTGTAGCAATCAAAAACTCAAAAATATTAGTTTTTGGGATGAAAAACAGTCAAAAACAATTCGCAAGAGTAATGCTGTTTCTTTTCTGAAAATTTTGAAACATTTTTGACTGTATTAATTAAATCAGAATGTTATATACTTAGAAACTGGCTTTACATTTTTTGTGATTGTCATTAAATATCTTTTAATATCTTGCTTCATGGCTAATCCGGCACTTACAAACCATAGAGCCGATCTTAAACATATATGTAATTGTTTCATCTTGATCAAAATAACTGATCATCTACCTAGATGATAACTGCTTCGAAAGGGAAAATGACTGGGTTAAAAACTAAGTCTAGGATCGGTTGGATCGTTCATTTACACAAAAAGGAGATTGAAAAAGAAAATAAGCCATTTAACAATTTCTGTTCACTATTCTTTATTTGCTCTAGTTTGAATTGAAAAACTAAGTGCCTATGCTTCCACCCTTGAGAGATGATAATTCGACGAATGATTCAACGTAAAAGCAGTTGACTTAAATAAAAACGTTTAGTAGGAATAAAATTCCCTGTCTTTGTGCTCTTAAATGTCGTTTTAGTATGTAACCAAAATCTTAAGTGTAACGAGAGTCAATGGGCTTGTTAGTGAGGGTAAATGGTGGGTTGGGCGATGCAAGTTCTAACTTCTGCAACTCCAAAAGGTTGCAGATGAGGGTTTCGTATTTAAATAAATGCGGTTAACTTAAAAGTTAGCCTCAAACCGCATAGAAGTAGATACATACATACATAGATAAAAAAGGGAAACCAAAAGTCACAAAGACACAGAGGCAGAAAGAGAAGGACATTGAGAAAATGCAAGATGGATAGAATGATGGAGGGAACGCACCACAAAGTGACTAAGAGTAGCTCAAAGTGGTCTACACTTGACTGATTTAATGCATGTCAAAATGTCAAAATATGCATGCACAAAGAAAACGTCAGGCCACGCCCCAAACGGCCCAACAGCCGCCTTCTCTCTCCATTTTTGACCACACGGTCAAACAATTATAAATGATAAATGTCATATGGACAACGCGAGACACACCGAGCAAGAGAGAGAAAGCGGGAGTGGAGATGAAGCAAAAGGGATAGACTGAAACATTTAAACTTACATATATTAAACTTAATTTGGCACAGCTCATTAATAAAACAACTTTGTGTGTGTGTGTGTGTGTGTGTGTGTGGGAGGGATGGGGATGGAAAGCGAGTGAGATATAGCCAACTGAAAAGAGATGGCAACTCTGGCAGTACTGTTCAAACTTTAAAGTGTTGTCGCCGTCGTCGACGTTCTGGCAGACAAATGACACGAAACCCCGCTGCATAATTTATGCATAAAATATTGTAACAACAACTTATTAACAAAACAGAAAAAAAGAGAATAATAAAAGTACGAACAACCAACAAGCAGTTACAACAAACAAGCGACAACTATAAATAACCAACGAAACACACAAACTAACCAGTCTAAGAGAGAGAGAGAGAGAGAGAGAGCAGAACATTTTATACCCTTCAACAAAAAAAGGAACCTAAGAGTCAAGTATTCGCGCTTTCTAAAGATGATCATTTGCACAAGTAAATTAACTATATATTTTAAAACAATTCAGGGACTATACATATATGTATACTCGGTGATAATATGTAGACAAAATTTACATTTGAGATTCGCAAGTTGATGGAAAAGGAGAGAATGTATTTGGATATGAGAGAAATTCAATTTGGGGCATAAGGATCGAGTACAATGTTTGTATGAAAATAGTTATGGAATCTTTTGATTGAGGATTGAAGAGAGATTTGACAATCATAACGTGAACGTTACAATCATTTATTTGTCACAGTTATTGGGGAGTATAATCAGATAATTCTTTTATCTAGAGGTATATAATATAGATCATAGATCTATAGATGTTTATAGAAACATCTTCTATTTTAGCGTATTAAGCTTTTGAGGGGGAATCTCCTGCTAATTTAGGACAATATCTTTAAAAAATAAGTCCTTCAATCATCATTATGATGAGAAAGCATGGCATACTAGCAACTGGTAGTTGTTACATGGTTTTTACTGTAACTTTTATGCTGAAAAACGCGAGGGTATTTCAACTACGATAACGTTTTCAAGTTAGACGTTGCCTCTGGCTTTCTTTTTTTATACTTCTTTTTAGTTTTGCGTTTTATGTTGTTGTTTTTCAAGTGCCTGTGAAACTGTAAAACTCGACGGCTTTTCATAGCGTACTTGTTGTTGTTGTTGCTGTCGCTGCTGGTGCTTCTGGTGTTGTTGTTGTTCTATTTTCGTCGCCGCCTGCGGCTAGACCAACAATTTTTCGTTTCATTTTCGTTTAGTGTCAAGTGGGTACCAGTAACAACAACAACAACAGCAACAGCAAGACGAACGAGAAGAGTTACACTAACAGTAACAGCAGCAACTAACGGTAATAGTCATGCACAGGACACGACAAACTGCTGGCATATTATGCCAGCAACAGCAAACAGCCAAAACAACAACAAAGACATTACACACACACACGCACACACACGCAATCCACATACTTGCACTTGTCAAATGCAGACCAAGAACCCTCTAAGAAAACAAAGTAAAATATTATCAAGGAAACAGCTAAAATGGTATATCAAGTGGCTAATAACAAGGAATATATATTACAGGGTATATTGGCCAATCAACGATTATCTTATATTTTAGTACGAGTGATTTGACTGACATTGTAGTGGGACTTCTTAAAAATTAAATAACTTCAGATGCATCAAAAATGCATATATTCAAATTTTTGGAAATAGTTTTGAGATGAGTACGTCTATATATGGCATATCGGTTAAATGACTGACAAGTCGAAAGCAAAAAATTGTTTTTTATATTAATTTTTAATAAATTTAATTACCATTTGACTATTATCTTCTGTTAAATCTTTCCGTTTGTTTCATTCAATTTCAATTCAGTGGCCCCAAAAAAGTATGCTAAACTTTTTTCACACTGCCATGAAAATGGATGGATAAACTTTATTCCCTCAAAGGGTACAAAAACTTCGTTAACTACTTGCTTACTGTGTCTTACTTAGTCTAGTGTTTATTTGTTGTTATTATTGTTGTTGTTGTTGTTGCTGCTATTATTATTATTGTGGTTGTTGTTGTCCCATAACTGCTGCTGCTTGTTTGCTTGCTTAGCTAAGCGCTTCCCGTTTGCCAAGCTGATTTATATGATGATGATGCACATACACACACACACACACACACATGGACATATAAGGACCAACACACACACACACAAGCATAAGCTTACATAAACGCATTTTCAATGCTTCTCAAACTGCGAGCACATAAATTAAGGTAAAGCAACTCGCTTTAACCCAACTGAATGTCTATGTCTATGTCTGTGTATGCTTGTGTCTTGCTAACCCTATTTTTAGAGTTAGGGTCTACTTAAAGGCACACGCACACAGACATACACAAGATTACGATTGCCATTTGCTGCCTACAGGATATGCAATAAAACTGACGCCAAAAACCAGAAAAAGAACTGTATTAGGGGAACATATTGTAGGGAAAAAACTCCACAACGAATAAGAGTATACACTTTAACTGCTTGGCTTAAATGGGCTAATCATACTATATAATACTATACTATAAAATAATATAGTTATTTTATTTGCATCTCTTTAAAAGAAAGCAGATAAAACTTAATGAATAAGAAAAATAACAATTATACATACATATGTACATATATTCATAGGCCAATGTATCTACTTATAATATTTGATTTCTATAATTTGTCAATCAGATCAGCTGATCTCTTCCAGAAAATGATTTTGTTAATAAATACAGATAAGAAATAAATGTGTATGAGATTTACATATCGAAGGCATCGTTTTGTTTTAAGGGTATGAGAAAAGGAGAAAATAAAACTGTAACTGATGCGCAAAGCAATTTTGCAAATTGCACAAATACACACACATACATACATATGCAAAAACATCCAACACTAACACACACAAATTTCTCGAAATGTTAACTGTTTACCTCTATTTGCCTTAGCCAACCCTTTCCCTCAACGCAACTCAACTTCTCTCAGCCTTCCTTCTTATGATGCTAGGAGCATCACACAGTGCGTATGATTAATTTAAATGCAATGCCAAGTATTTGCATAAAGCCCATAGACAGAAGACGACTTAGACGACTTGCAATCGCACTCTCTCTCTCTCCCTGCCACAGTGTTTTTCTCCTTCTCCACCTCATTTGCCTCATTCTACTCTTTTCTGCATCTCTTTCTTAATGTGTTTGCTTCTTGAAGCGTATGCTGACTCTCCACCGACTTGAAGGGATCTTTCTCTTCCTTCTATTCCCCTGCCCACCAACTTTGACTCTTTTCACCCAGTTTATATTTGCTTAAAGCACTCGAAATCAATTAAATGCATAGTTTCAAGTTGCTCGAAGAGACAGAGAATGTGTGTGTGAGAAAGAGAGGGAGAGAGTTAGAGACTTTTTCTTTAGCCGACTGGCAAACAACAATTTTATGTACCAGAACCATGCTCGTATTCATTAGCAGTACCCAAAAAAAGGAAAAAACGAAGCCCATGAGATGAGCGAGATAGACAACAGAAGCACCACCACCAGAAGTACGAGCAGCAGGAGGAGAGGAATGACATTTGGAGTGAAAAGCAAGGAGTCTGGGTCTGTCTGGTGAAGTGTTTAGCTTATTGAAAAGTTTTCATTTGGCGTTGCGCACACGTTTAGCGTAAAGTTGCAGTCAGCCTGGCTGGCTGGCTGGCTGGCAGGCAGGCAAAATGTCAGAGCTCCCTACCATTACAGTTTCTTAAAACTTCTCCCACTCCCACTCACTCCTCCTGTTTTCATTTTGCTACTCCACTTTCTTCATTCCAATGGCAATCTCCCAAAATGACAAAGTGAACTTAAACTCGTCGGAACTAAACTGGCGGCTGTCGTGCTAATCAGCCAACGAATGCCAACAGCTGCTACCATCACGCTGATCCGGTAGCTTTTTCTCAGTCCCAGTCCCCAGTCTTCAGTCCAGTTCGTGTATGTTTCCTTCTACTTTTGTATGTATAGAGGTTGGTACCTTCATTTAGGTTAGCGGCATTAAAAGTTTCTCTGAATTATGTAGCGCAACGGTAATTTGAGGCAAACTTTGATGTACTCTCAAATAGTTTTCATGCCATCCAAAAGAAACGAGCCTGAAGAATGCGCTTTAAAGGCGTGACAACAAATTTGTTGAATTCCAATTGAATTGAAAGTACTTATTTGCACTTGATTAGAAAGTTTTTCAATAAATCTTATACCATTAAAAATTAAGTGAATATTTTGAGATATTGTACATATACAATAGTGAAAAGCGAAAGATTTATATACAAATGAACAATAACTTGTGAGGTAAAAGCGGCAAGCAAATAATCACAATAACTAAATTGCAACGCTTTTGTTTAAATCATTTGACTTGATTATACTTTTGATTTTTGTTTGTAGGCCATGGAAAAGATCTTTGTAAGTAAATATATGAATCGAATTTAGTGATAAGCGATATAGGGCTATAAATCGTAAACAAGATGAGCAGGTAAATCATCATAGGGTAAACAATAAATTGTAAGAGTTTCTAGGCAGATTGACAAAGCTTTTCTCTTAATTTTCCGATAAGTATATTCTAAGGTTCTAATTCTAATAATTATCTATTAAGTGTGTGCGTCTCTTAGTCTCTCTCTCTTTCTATTTCTCTCCCTGTCATTCACTCTACACATTTAATTGGGTCATAAATTTGTTGCTTATGGAAAATCATGCATACATAAATCTCTCTTGTCATTATTTTGATTTCACCATTTGCTCTAAAAACCAGAAAACCAAAATCAGATTCCAAATCAACCAACATGAGAATGAGAACAAAGGCCAAGCAGAAGCTAAACGAAACTTTTGACATTATTATTATTATTATTATCATTCAATAATCGTTATCGATAATAACTAAACATTGATTTATGAACACACTTTGTCAGTGGGGTCCATTGTGTGTGTGTGTGTGTGTGTGTGGGTGTGTGTGTGTCTGTTGGGTGTGCTTTAGCGTCACTCTTAGCAAATCCACACTTCCTGTAAACCTGCCTCCTGCTCATCTAAAATGTGATCCGAAAAAACCTCCAACCAACATTTCTCCATTCCCATACCTCAAACCTCATCGAATTTGCACACAGACAAAGGCCATTAAAAACGCTATCAATGTTAAACCAGCCACAACAACAGCGACCAATGCCAAAACCAAAATCGAACCCAAGCAACACAACAACAAAAAGAGAACCAAACCAAAAAAAAAAAAAACAAGAAGAAAAGTGAGGGAAGCGAAACCAATTCCAATTCAAAAACAAATCCATTGTAAATGCCAGCGATAGAGTGAGCTAGAGAGCGGACAGTGGGATGGAGGTAGGGATGATGGGGACTTAAAGGGTCGCTGGGTCGGCGTTCTGTGTGGCATAATAATAACCGCCAACTTGTCACCTTGCCACCGTTAGAGTTAACCTTTATTATGGGCACACAAGAAGAAGCTCGTAAAAGGGGATGTTGGATAAAAATTACGTGTATCCTTTTTCTAATCACAAATGCGTGTGCGTCCAGGACACAGACCATAGGACATGGGACACACATACACACACATACAAGTGGGAATAGGCCGTGGAGCCATGGGCCATGGAGCCACGATGATTCGCCGACGAAACGAACTATTACTTTTATTTCCTCTGCGGATGCGTCACACATTTCGGTTACCCTTTCCACAAAAGGTATTACAATTTGATTAACAGAAGGCCATTAAAACAAAAACGATGTACAAATTTTGAGAGTTTCGGTTATGTATTAAAATGAAAATTTATGAAATGGCTGTAGTTCGAAAACAAACCAAAATAATTCACAAATTCTACATAATTTTCTAAAATTTGCAATGGAAAAATCTTGAAGTTTTAGAAATCAAAGCTTTTTAGCATATCAATAAAGTCACAAATCAAAATGAAAATATCTTGTTAAATGCTAAATAAATTGGAGTTTTGAAATTTCTCTTTTCATTATAATTTAGTTTTTAGTTAATAGAGCATACAAAATTCGTTTGATTATACTCATTCCGTTTTATGCTCTCAGTCATTTCGTGGTTTAAGTCCCCGTTTGGGGCAAAGTTCATAAATGTTTGCTAGGTCCGAGTTAGCCGAGGTAGCCGTTGCGGTTTTTGTGTCGCATACAAAGTGATAACGAAATAAATAAATAATAAATTTCCTTTTTATTTCAGAGCGCAGAGTTTCTATGCTTTTGAATTTCAGCAAGTTTGTTATGTTTTCGCTTTTCGGATTCGTTTCGTTGCGTTGTTGTTTTTGTTTTTGTATTCTATTTTCAATGCTTTTGTTTGGTTATTTGCTTTACCCCATAAATAAATAGCTGGCAAAAGGTTTCGGTTTGCTTTGCTCCTGCACATGAAGTTTGTCGCTTGGCTGGATCCCGTCCTGTCCAGTTTCACTTTAGTCTAGGGTTTCGGTTTTTGGGTTTGGCTTTGGCTTTGGCTTTGGCTTTGGCAGTGGGTGAAATGAAGCAGGCTGGTGGTGGCATGAAATTTTGGTTCGCTTCAAGGGAATTTGACCAAAAAATGCGAAGCTGTGTAAATGTAATAACTGTGGCATATGTATGTAAGTGGAGGAGTGCATAAATTTTGGCCGAAAGACAGCAAGACAGTCATACAGGGGGATAACAAGTAGTCGAGGATGGATACACTGGGCAGGAGGGGTGAAACGAAAAACAAAGTCAAGGGCCTGAGTTATGAGTGTTTCTTTTCCTCCCATATCTTCTGTCTCTTGCTCGGTCCTTGTTAATGTGAAGGGAAAAAGTGTAGCATAATGAAATTTTTCAATGAATGAATATGTGACGCAAATAAAGTGAGTGTATGTTAATATTTATTTATTCATTCATTCACTCACTACGTATGTATGCACATACATGTATGACTTTATTTCATTTCTCCATATATATGTACATAAATTGTGCAATCATTCAATTCATCATTCCTTTACTTTGCACAGTTTTTTCTGCCGATTCCCATAGCCATTCCCATGCTTTTTTCCATTTCAACTTTCACACTCTTCCTTTCGCTTTCTCTCCCTCTCTCCCTTTCTCTTTTTCTCTCTTTCTGCCTGTGTCCATTTTTGTGCCCTTGGTGTCCTATTGCAACTATTCATTTTGTCATTAATTTTCTTTCATTTTATGGTTCATGTTTAACTGACTTTCGCTTCACATTTGTCATTTTCATTAACTCATTTGTTACGGTCATGCTAGCATAACCGTTGACCGAAATCATTAACCGTTATATACAAAATGGCAAACGTAATAAATGGTTATAATGGCGCAAAAAGGTATTGAAAAAAGTTTCGCTCACCTTCTAAGAAGAAAATCCTTTTTAAACTTAACAGACGACTCCGTTTTACCCTTGGCCAAGGAGAGATTAACCGAAATGTTTATGATACAATTAATGAAATCGTTACGGTATTCTAAATAATAAACATAAGTATTTGGAGAACACAATTATATTTTGCTCAAGGTTTTACAGTAATCGAAAAAATAATCATTATTTAAAGGGCTTTTTAAAGAATCGACAAATTTCCAACCCAACAAGTTTTACCCCAAGTAAAATGTAATACAGCCTATTTCAAAATGGTATGAAGCTCTTGAAAATTTAAAGAAATATATTACGATCTTTAAGAAGATTAGTAATTGTTTTTTTTTTTTTGGAACTTTTGGCTAAGCCTAAAACATTAATTCGATTGATTAACGCTTAGAAAACAATTGCATTAGCATGTTAAATAACTTTTGTCACTTTCGGCTTATCCTCTTAAGATGAAATTGTCAAAAGAAAAGAAAATGGAAACTATGAAGTTATCCAAGTTTGTATTACATTGCCACACCCAAGTGGCTCCTTACGCACACCCACACCCACACACACACCCACACCCACGCACACATATAGCAATATACACGAACAGGTCGGATCTCTTGTTACGGCTGGGCACGCACATATGCCATATTTTGCTGCAAGTTTGTGGCTCGCCAAATGATTTCGCTGCTATTTGCTGTTGTTTTCACATTCCCTCTGTCTGTCTCTATCTTCACTTCAAACACCTCTCCCCTCCCCACCGCTTGCCTTCCGTCCACTGACACTGCGCCAACTTATCACCAGCATGAGCTGGGATTTTGTTGCCAGATGACAACATGACAGAGTCAGAGTCCCTTAGCCTTATAGCCCAAATGTCGGACTGGGTGGACTTTTGCAGGTATCCCCCTTTATGGTACGGATTCTGGTCTTCTTGGCCTAGCTCAGAGTCTCAGTCCTTGATGCTGGTCGTGGTCCTGGTGCCTGGCCATGTGTCTTGCTCACTTTACAGGAATGCATTGAGAAAGCCTTCATGGTTTTATCTTTGTGCTCGCTTGCTTATGATTAATTGTGCAAACTGCGTGAGGGGCGCTGCTCACTGGACAGTGGACAGTGGATCTCTGTGAAAGCTCCACAATATGATGTGTATATTAGTTGCTGGAGCTAGAGTTCACGATAATTTGGTCAAGAAATTGTGAAATTAATGAATAAACAGTTTCAATTCAACTGACATTCTATAGGACTTATACCTGTAACTATGTAGCCGTAGTTTCCATTACGATTTCGAATTTCCAATTCGATTTGAGTTTCAGTTTTGTGTTATCGTTTGTAGTTGGGTCGATTTCGGTTTCAGTTCCAAGGCTTCTTATGGACTATGTATTGTTACGATTCACAATTACAATTTTTATGTGTGCGAATTCTGCCACAACAAAAGCAGAAAAAATTACATAAAATCTCATCATGCGAATTGTCAATTGTGTGTTTTTGTCAATGGGCGTGGGCGTGGCATTCGGCTTAAATGCGTAACACATGCTGCAGTTTAGTTTGCGCTCAGCACTTTCTTGTTTTCCCCCAGTCGCCACCGCCAGATGGCCATTATTTTCTACCTGAATGTTTTTGCCTTACTTACTTGCCGGTTTAGTTTAAGCCATAATTTCAAATGCTGTCTATAATAGGATACCCTGCCCGGCTTCATCTTCCCCAGTTTCCCACTCAGAGCGTTTTGCGCTCCATGTCTGTGCTTGGTAATTTGCATTTAAATTTGCCAATGTTTTGCCTTTTTCTCGTTTTTTTTTGCAACAACAAAAAGAGGAAACAAAACGAAAGGCGCGTGAGTTGCGAATGAGATGAAGAGTAAGGGAGGTGCACGAAGGTGGTGCCAAACTGTGGCTACGGCCAGGGGACGACCAACGGGGGCGGTGCTGCCGGTGGGGCGTGGACGTGGAGGCATGTTATCAGAGCAAGTTGACAACTTTGCAATGCGTTTCGCTTAGATTTGTTTAATATTTGGCCGCAGGGCGCCGAATGTCGAAGCACCCAACTCAAAAAAAAAAAAAAAAACGAGCAAAAATCTAAAGAAGAAGCGAACAAGAATAAAAAAGGGACCACGCCTCCCTCCACACCCTTGAAGCTGTTTGATGTTTGTTATGAACCAAAAAAAAAAAAGAAAGTGTGTATGAGTATGAGGGGAGGGAGATAGGGATAAAAAGGATGAGAAGAGGATGACGAAACAACGAAACAAGCTACCAACTGACTGGCTGACTCTCTGACTGACTGACTGACTGACTGAGTGTAGGCCAACAACTGTAGCCAAATATTAAATAACCTTTCGGTTATTGGCTTAGTCTACCTCTCTCCTCACTCATCTCACGCTCTTGTTCACTTTCGAATATTCTCATTCTCTACCACTTGCTTTTGCCTTCTCCAGCTCTTCGCTGTCTCTCCCTCTTTGTCGCTCTCTTTCTCTATACAACCCGATGAAAATCCCGTTTCTGTCCGTCTGTTCCCTCTTCCTTGTGTTCCTTGTCGCATTTCGAATTCGCTATGCCATTCCGTTTCGTTTTATTGCCACAAATTTCATTTGATAACCCTGGCCAAACTTTTTACAGTTGACAGTTTTTTTTTTTCATCTCTCTTTCTCTTTGTATATCGGTCTCTTTCTTGCGTGCAGTTTATCCCAGTTGGCCTTCTCCCTAGCATCACTCTTACTCGTTTGCTATTCAACCTTTTTCGACTAGCCCGCATTTACACACATACATTTGCACCCCGACCCCATCCCTGTACATACCTCCCGCACCTCACAGTGGGAGTGATAAAAAGAGAGAGCGAGAGAGAGAGAGAGAGAGAGAGATAGAAAGAGTGAATGAGAATTTCGGTTGGGAAAACTTTGGTGCCCGAAAAATTTGACGTAAAAGCTCATTAACGTGATATAAATTAGATTTTGGGTGTTAGTGCAGAAAATTTAGATACACTTGGCAACACTTGGCATATAGTTAATGGTCTAGTCTAAGCCTAAATTGTGAGGGAAGTGGATCGTGGGGTGTGGCATGGGGGGAGGGGCTATATATATATGAAAACATATATATAGTTAACGGCTGTCGACTGTGGTGGGTTTGAATTGGGCTTGAAGGTCCCTTTTTATCAATCATCCCACATCCTGTACAACCATCACCATCCACTTGTCAGGCTTATTTGTGGGTAACCTGGGTAAAACTAGTTTCTTCGCTTCGATTGCCAACGTATTAGTCATGTGTGTGTGTGTGTGTGTGTGTGTGTGTCTGTGTGCGGAAATGATTAAAAGAAATGGGAAATGTCGAGATGCTCATAATACACGTTCAGAAGCTTAAGAAAAATTTAATCAGGCAAAAAGCAAATTGTATAAAATTAACACAAAAATTTTGTAAATGTAATAGTAAATGTTTTAGAATTAACAGTTGAATTTACACTAAACGTATACAGACACATTCGTTTTGCAACAGCATAAAATTTCTCATATCGATTGTCATCAAAAAATGTTTCCGGTTTCTTTAATAAAATTTATGTTCTCTTGAAATATACTCCCACAAGTAGGCAACAAAAAATAAATTATAAATTATCTTATAATTTCCATTTTACCTTTGTTGCAAAGCCAAAGGTACTATATTTCCGTCATGCTATGACTAAATGTGTTCAATGGACCTTAAATTCCTTTAACTTTGCGATATGAATATTGTGTTTACTCTTGAAAGGCAAAGCATTTATATAGTTGGCATTTGAATTGACAATAAGAAGACTTTAGTTCCGTGTCTAAGTCTAAAAATGAACAGCTTCATTTGTAATATCTGGCAGAAAAATTTACCAAAAAATTTGTATGGCATTGCTATCCCTTTTCAGTTATTTTCTTCTTTCAACATGTAATCTATCATTCGAGTAATTTAGTCTCTTTGTAGTCCCGCTTTTATTTTGTTTTATATAACTTGTAACATTTTGGCAGTAAAACTTTCGTTTGTTGTATCCAAACAATTTCTGCATAATAAAATGAAGTTATATGTATCTTTAGGGCAAAATCTGTTGCCCTTTTTAAGCATGTGATACACTTCTTTCATATTCTTTATAAATCTGAGTAATCATTCGGTTTGATTAGATCTTTGTAGCTTTACACTTAAAGATCTGAGGGGAAAAAAAATCGAATAAAAAGAAGAAAACTGTACGGAAATTGACAATTATTTTTGCATAATTCTTTAATTTGCCTGTAGAAGCAACTTTTGAAGTGTAATTCTCTTTTTTGCTTTTATTTCATTTTGTTGTGTTTTTCTTTCCCTTTTTTGTATTTTGCTTTAAATTCGTTTTTTTCCAAGTGCTTATATTTGTGTAGCTCATGAAGAAACGAATGTGTGTGTGTGTGTGTGTGTGTTAGAAAACTCTCTCATCCTCATCCTCATCCTCATCGTCATTCTCATTCTCATTCTCATCTTTGTACTCAGCAGTTCGTCTGTCTGCCTCTTCCAGTGCCCGGCACCAGCTGCCTTTGCTCTACTCGTCCAGACGACACGATGTTACTTGCCTCTTACTTCACTTCGCATTGTTGTTATAGCCATCTAATATTGGATTTGTTATTGTTACTTCTTCCTTTGGCTGCTGCTTTTTTTGTTTTATATATGCACAAACAATATTCATATACCAGTTGGGATTGGGCATGCGAATGGCTTTAGATGTGAGCAGAGGCGGTTGGGCGATTGGGTGTTTGGTACTTGGGTATTTTGACTATACTACGCCCACGGTTCCATGGCTCGCTTTGGTTGTTATAGGCGCCCCAGCATTGATATTTTTCAGCTTTCGTTTATGGATACCCTGTAATCTAGGCTAACGTTCAAATCGTATAAATTTATCGTATAAATAATCACTTTTTAGCTCACCAGATAGACGGAGAGATAGTCACTACTCAGCTACCTAGAACCAGTTATGAATTATAATTATCTAATTGCAGAAAGGTAGGCAATCTGTACAACTAAAGTAACCTTTGTGATTGAACCTAAGATTTTCAATGAGTTTTATTGTATATATATAGGGTATCTTGTTGGTCGACATCTTACATTAATATGCTGGATTGCTTTTGCCTCTTTTTTAGGCTTCTGATGCTGGCTGCGTATGCGGAGTTCGTTCGCCTGTCCGCTGCTAAGCTCGAGATTTATGTACTAAAAGCACGTTGAAATGCAAAGAGAAGGGACGCGGTCGGGGTCGGGGTCGGGGTCGGGAAGAGACAAACGCTATATAGAAATAAAATAAAATAAATTTTATTATTTATATTTGTCGTGACTTCGATTTATTATATGGCCATAGCCATATCTATAGACATATATGTACATATATATGTAAAGTGTGTAGTTAGATGTGTGCCCAGAGATAAACCCAAAACACCGCCCACCCCACCCACGAAATCACCATTGGGACAGAAGGCATATGTACACACACACACACACATACACTATTTCTCCCTCCCTTTCTCACTCTCTTTCTTCTTGCCATTTATGAGTGAGTTTTATTGTAGTCGTTCGTATATCTAGGATACTTTCTTTTCAATATATGTATACATATATATATATATATGACAATGTTTTAAGGATATGTGTCTGACCTTGGAATGAAGTACACACACACACAACCGCATACAAATATATTAACTTATAGCATATATTCCAAAAAATAATGGAAAGGAATTTCATTAAAGCCATTTCAAGTGTATTTGACATTGGGTAATGGATCTCCTCCCATTGCGACTTAACTAAGGATTCATGCTAATTTTGGAACAGATCGTTTGGTAAAACAAAAAAAAAAAATAAACAGAAAGAGCGTGAAGTAAACTTTAATTGCCCTTCAAAAAATGTCAGAAATTATGACTTGTCTGGCATTTGTCATAAAATATTTGCCCAAAAATGCTCTAACACCCCACCGAAAGAATATAAAATCCTGCACGTGCTGGTGTCCTGCGCATTTCTTTATTCTTCCTTCCCTGCTTCCCCCTCTTCTTAACGCAATTCAATTAGAATGGCAAAAATCATGTCGAAAACAATCATAATTACTTCCGGGCATTTTTCGGTCTGTGAATGGTTAGGGTCTAAGGACTCCTAAGCTCATTAGTTGGCTCACAAAACTTTTCGCTACTGTTATCGTGGGTGGAAGGAGGAGGATAAACAGAGCTTGATGGAAAGAGAGCTCGGTCTGGGGACAGCAAGCTCAGATAAAAAAAAAAATCAAATTAAAGCAAATCAACAAATTAGCGCTGTCAAACTTCAAGTGGATCCGCCTTCGCCGCCGCCCGCATGAGCTGGAGATTTAGAAGAGAGAAGTCAACTTGAGTCAATCAGTCAATATTTACGCATTTCATTTGGTCATTTTCAATTTATAACCATTAAATTTAATTTCCCTCCCAAGGCTAAAGCAATTGACTTGCCGCCCCCACCCCTCTAAGGACTTCCCATTCCCACTGTGACTTCGGAATCCAACTAAAATTTCTTCCCCATTGCGTTAATTTCACAGCTACTTATGCGGCAAGCAAGACCAGTATCTGGAAGGGCCAGCCGGGCGTTGAATGGTAGATTAGGCTGCTACAAGGGGCGGGTCTAATGGGGCGGTTGGTTGGAGGCGGCTCTGAAACATCTACCAGGCTGGCAAAAAAATAAGATTATTCTCTTGCCCTCACCAAAGTGTCTAGCTAAAATGCTAGTGAAAAGAAGCTTTTGGTAATTGAATTGAAAAAATGAATTCGGTTATCGAAACATTAAATGACTTACTATAAATTCCATATACAATGTAAAAACATTTCTAATTCATTCAAAGACTATGCCAATTTGCCAATTTTGGTCGAGTTTTGGCAGATTTACCAATTCCTTTTGATTAATCTTACTGAAATTCAAGGTAATTTTATAAATGTAATGTAATTCAGTAAAATATTCTTTTAAATATTTTGAGATATGCTTGTAATACTTTAATGATACATCATTTTATTTTTTTTTCTTGGTGTTAATTGTTTTGCTCTTAGATTTAAAGGGTTAGGTTAGAAAAGAATATTTTGGCTTCGTCTTGTTTGTTTCTGTTTTCATCTTTTTCTACATTGTAAATGTATGTCATTCTTTCTTTTGTTTGGGGTCCCCCTGCCCACCCACCATTTTGTTTTCCGACGACATTTTTAATAGCCGCCATTTTGTTTCTATTCTTGTCGTTCTGCCGTTGTCTTCGATGTGGACATGGAAGTTGTAAATTTTTCTTACACGCGTCTCCGTCCGGCTACGCCTGCTCCTCCGCCCTGCTGCTGCTCCTTGCTACTCCCTGCTGTTTTACATGCCCAGCGGCATTTACATTCATTTCAGTACTCCACTTCCCCTGCTCCCTGTTGTCCGCTATACACTTCTTTGAACTTCTCCGGACCGAGTTTGTATCTATTTAATGTAACTGTTTGTCTGCAAAAGACTTCGGCGGTTGGGCGCAAAACTTTTCGCCAAGCGTCCAATTAACGCTTTTGGTTTATGAGCTAAGAATATTTTTTGGACTCGACTGACAGGAGGCAACACTTTTGTTTAAATCTCCAACAATTAGGCGGCTCGTCTACCCTCAGTCCTTCAACTCCTCCCTCCCCAATCCATTTTCACTCAGTCAGTCTGACAACAAAAAATAATAATGCCTAGCTCAGCGGAGCTCAGCTCATAACGCTCTTGTATTCTGTTCGACTGCCGCAAAATGGCTTCATTTATAGCTTCAGTAAACTGTAGAAAACTTACCCCACACCCACACCCGATACCTCCCCATGCCCCCTCTCGCTCATGCTGTTGGTTCACAGCTCTATCTTCTAGTGACTGGTTTTTCATTTTTGTATTTTTTTTGTTCTCCGCCTACTCCTCCGCCAAAAAATACAACAACAAATAAACGAAGTAAAAACTTTTCCACTTTATAGGATCCAAAGAAGTTCCCCGTCTTTGGAATGCTTTTTCTTATAGTGAAAATCTATTTTCGAATGCCAGTCAGGCTTCGCACAATTCCCTTCGTCGCTTCACACACACACACACACACACACACACATACACACACAACACATATACCCAGAAAAGCAGAGAGAGGGAGGCAGAGAGAAAAAAGTATTTTTCATTACGTTTGCCCCCACATTTCAACGAGAAGAACTGTCCCCCGCCTCATTTTCGTTCTTCCCCTGCATCCTTCAAAGTAGTCGTTCCTCTCTCTAGCATCCACTTCTCGCCTGGCCGACGTCGACTTAATTTATAATTACGATAATTTGCGCGTTACGTTTTCTTTTGTTGGCCCTGGGTCCATCTTGGTCCAGCCGCAGAAGGCGACAAAGAGAGAGAGAGAGAGAGAAAGAGAGAGACGGAGACGGAAAGAGTGTGAGTGGAAGAGTCGAAGGGAGAAAAGATGGTAAAGAAACAGAGAGTTAAGGAGGCGGTGTGAGGGGAGAGAGGTGGGGTACAAAACTTTTGTTGGTTAGTTGAAAAAGCTGACTTAGTTCCAATGTAGCCGCGGGGCTGATTGCGCGTCTCTTGGTTCTGTTCTCTTCTGTTTCGTTCCATTCTATTCAGTTTGGTGACGACAACAACAACAACACCAACATTGGAAGCAGCGACAGGCCTTACTACTATATTTTAGTTACCTCTCTTGACCCTCTCGCCCGCCCTCAAATCATCATTGTCAGCAGCGTCTTCGACTTTTATTTTTTGTTCGTTGCCTTTTCCCTACTTTTTCCTGTTTTTTTTTTTGTGCTGTTGTCCTTGCGGCTTATCAATAATGTTGATTTCACTCTGTGTGTCGCATAATTGAATTCTGAAGTTGTTAAGTCACAGCGCAGCCAAATTTACGCGCAGGGAATAGACTACTATAACAACAACAACAACAGCAGCAGCAACAACGACTTTTGCTACACCTCCTTTCCTCCTCCTTTGTCGTCATCCTCCAATCTCTACGAAATGCCACGTCTCTCTCTTTCCCTCTCTATCGGTCCCTCTTTCATCGTCATTGCTTGCGCTTGCTGATTGAAAATTTGCCAATTAGAAATAATGAAGCGTGTGACATTAAATGCAAGACAAGCAGCAAATCGGGCAACGGGCGCCTCAAGGGTATCGGGCCCTGTGCGGTATGCTGGCGGATAGGTGGAGTGGATAGGTACCTCCTCCTACCTGCCCTGCTATTCCCTTGGCTCGTTAGTGTAGAGTAGGCGGTGGCGGCCCAGTTGCTACCGACCATTTTTCAACCGGCGCTGCTGCTGCCGCCTGCCAATGGCGATAACAAATTTTTGCTTAAACGGAAGTGGAAGCTCTTAAAATCTCATTGCCGCCCCATGTCACCCTCTCCACTTACATAAACGCATAGTCCCAAACTAAGACACACACACGATTCCCGGCAGTCGTTAGGCACGGATATCGAAAATTTTCATGTCTTCCTTTAGTTTGTCTTAGTTCCTCATTCCTCTGTCAACCTCTCGTGGTTCCCTACTCCACTCTCGTTGTTCAAATCCGGCGGCGCAGCATCATTAGACTGTTCACTTCTTACTCTCTCCCCCCCTCATTCCTCTTATTGCCCCATGCCCAAAGTATTCCGTGAAATGTGTCCTATGCCCATACTTTTCGACCCTCCTATGCCCCTACCACGGAAATGCTCTGGCCCTAGCCGGAAATTTATAGTCTTGAGACGGGACCGTAGGTAAATTGCGCATTAGCAGTGCTTAGTATATAGAGGGAGAGAGAGGAAGCGAGAGCGTGAGTCGACCCCCACTAGTTCTAGCTAAACTCGATGCATTTTTTCCTCTTGTACACACACTGGCAGCCTAGAAAGAGGGAGAGAGAGAGAGAGAGAGAGAGAGAGACAGAGAGAGAAAGTATTGCGACCAGAACTCACACGCATACATATTTCTTTTAAGTAGCTCATTATTTTTTTTATTTTTTGATTCAGCTCTCACAGCCTCCGCCCTCGATTTTTTCTCTCTCTCAATAACAAGGATTATAAACTATGGCAATGAGTGCCGCTAGTGCTGCTGCAGGTGGCATTTGGAGTGGAGGGCAGCATCAAAAAATATTTGGTTCTTGGCATTCATGCGTTCCATCCAAAGAGCGAACGAACGAAAAGGAATTTTGCTTAAAGTTGTTTTTTTCCCCCCAAATGAAATTGATGTGGCTATCACAAGGAGTATCTTTTCTCTCTGCCTCTCATTCTCTTGCTTTTAAATTGTAACTATGATGCTTTATTTTTTTTTTCTTTAAAGAATCTGAAGTAATGTTTAGGATATTTAAAAAAAACTTCAATCTGAAATCAGATCTGGGTGCATTATATTCTGCAGTTTGTAAAAATAATTGGAACAACATTTTTCTCAGCTTACTCACTTTGTTCGTTTAATATTATTTGATATTAGTTAATAACAGTCAATCAAAAATTGCATATACCTACCTAAGAATGCATGTTAATGACGCCAAGAAGTATGCAACAAAAGTTTCTATTTCATCTCCCTTCTGTTAGAATAGGGAAGTAAATATTTATAGTTTAACTTTAAGATTGTCTAAAAGCAGTTTTTGTTCAAAGATTTTTGTTTTATTAACAGAATATTTCAAGGCTTTTTGTTGTGTTTTGGAAAACGAATTCCTGGGCTGCATTTCCCTCACCTGGAGCAAATTTCCCTCATTTCATAGATTGAAATTATTTTCGAGATGTGTATGAAACAAAAATTGAATAATCCAAAAGATGTAGAATATAATAATAATTGATATAGTATTTATTATTTTTCGATTCCATGAAATTATCCGCTCATTTCGCTTTGTTGTCTCTACTTGCTTTTTGACCTGTACCTTAATCATAATAATAAGTCAATCTCGATTAGCTAACTAAAACTAATTGGACAATCAAATTTCCTAGAATTCTCATAATTAATCATAAAAGTACAAGCACAACGAAATTAGATGTTTAAAACTTAATGACGACGTTGACGATGACGCTTACTAGTACTAGTAAAACTAAGCCATAGCACTTATTTGGTGTGTCTGTGTGTATGTGTGTGTGCTACTATTTAACTTCAGTTTAACACATTTGCGACCCACCTCAAGCCATTTGTCCATTTTCACCCCCGTCGTTTTTGCTCGTTTCTGTTGGTTGGCTTAACTGAGTGGGTACGGATTTACCTACCAAGCTCATTGCCTCATTTTCATCTCACACCAGTGACTTCTATTCCAAGGAACAGCAACATTAACAACAAAAACAACAACACAAAAAGTCAGCGAAAGAATTAAATTAGAAGCAACTTGTCTTGATGCCATTCAACTGCCTGCTGTTTGGTTGGAAGTAAAAGCCAAAAACCAAGAGCCACCAAACTCTCCGGACTACCGGATCTCTCTGGATATATATCGCAACTGGGACTGCCATTGGGCAAGGGTCTGGTGGTGTGCGATGGTGTGTGTGTGTGTGTGTGTGTGTGTTTGGATGTGTCTGGGAAGGGAGTAAGGCCTGGTGCGAAAGCATCGTTCACCTTAAGCACATAATTACAATTCTGCTTTATATTTACGTGTATTTATATTACCTTTTCTTGTAACGACGACATCGCAACATCACTAAGCTTGGCCTATAAGAGCAACAGCAAATGGAAGGCAGAGATGGAGAGAGAGAGAGAAAGAGAGAACATATGATGAAAGTTAAAATACCTCTTATAATAAGGGAAACTTTGATATAAAGAAGCTACGAAACACAACTTGGGGTAAAGGAGGGCATGCAGTTTCTTTTTACAAGTTTTTAGCGAGTGTTCATTGAAAGTAATGTACATGGTTCTATATGGCAACTCCATTTACCCTTTTTTTTAAAGGGCAGCATCATCATCATCATCATTATCATGGTCGTCCTCGATGTCGTTATCCTCGTCATCACATCACACACACACACACACACACCCAACCAAGTTGAGGGAACCCGCCAACTCCAACTCTTCTTCGCTGCCGCCGTTGTCGTGCTCGTTGTCGGCATATTTCACGTTGATGTATGGTTTAATTACATTTACGTGGCTGTAATACGTTTCTAAGGGGTGAAGGTGGTTCGTTGGTTGGTTATCCATCTCTTCACTCTCACTCTCATTTGCTCACTAACTTTTCTTTTATTCAGTTTGACTTCGGCTATAATATCCCGCGAGAATTCTTCGTGGGTTGGAGACAGATGTCTCTCAGCGCTTTTGTTTAGCTGTCAACAAACATGGTGATGGCAATGGCGATGGCAGCGACGGCAGCGGCGGCGAAGCGCGTTTTCATAATTATCAAGACAGGTGGCGGGTATTTGGCTCTGGTCTCACCTCACTTCATCCCATCTCATAAGCACAGTCACAAGTCTCTCTTTTTTGACTCTCACCCTGTTTATGACTTGCACGTCTGCGTTGGAGCTCAAGAAAACTTTCGTTTTCATTTTTGGGGCGACAACTTGAAGGCATCCAAAGACTGCAAGGACCAAAACAAGTTTGTTCTGTAGATTTTTCGGTTCACAGCTTGAATTGAGCACGAAAGAAGGTAATGTAAAAGGGCCGGGCTATGGGTTAAGTGGGGCCATATTAGATTTTGTGGCACTTTAATTGATGTTTTGGCGCACTGTCGACTTCTAAGTTTTATTGCAATTCACATCGCTGATTGTGGGCGCGTGCAAAGTCTTATAATTGCCAGCAAATCATAGAGACTATATGTGTGTATGTATTTATGTACCTTTAGTTATAATCCTTTTTCATGCTTCGATTTTCATTTCAAATGGCGTCAAGACTTATTAAAAAGCTTCAGGAAATTGAGATATTTTATTAGACGAAGTTTTATTGATGTCAGTGGCCTTTATAATGAAGTTCCATATTACAAGTGATTAAAAAGATGTGAATTAGAAGATAGTATGCATTAGGCTGTCCAAAATCAAACAAATTTATGTAGATCGTTTGTTACACAAGTGGCTAATGGGGCATTCAAAAGTTCCTTATAAGTTTCAAAGTTCTTGTCTTTAGGAGAAGATATTTGACCATAAAAATAGTGTCATTTCTTTATTTGACTCCTTAACTTCATTTTAATTTGGGACAACAACGAAACATCTTAGTTTTGTTAGTTTCTATTAATCTTAAAGTTAAGTTTACACTCATAGATCTCTGATTTATATTCTATTTATATTTTGCACCTTTTTAGCTAATTTTTGCAATTTTTACCCATTTTCGTCTCTTGTTACCTTTGACTCTTTGGCATTTTGTGTTCGGGTTACGCTTTAATCAATTTGGTTTTAAGCCGCAAACCTAACCGCAACTTCAGCTTCAGTCAGGCATAAATACACGCACCACATCTCACCTCCGACCAGCTCAGCTCAGCTCCATTCACCTCATCTCACCACCCATCTCACTTCACCTCACACACAAATGTCACCTTATGGGCTTCTTTTACTCCCCGGGCGCTCATTAAATGGGTTCAGCTTTCAGTTTCATGGGTTTGGTTTTTATACCATACACACCCATAGGGTGAAATGGTATATTAAAGTCGCCAAAATGTATGTAACAGGCAGAAGGAAGCTTTTCCGACCCCATAAAGTATATATATTCTTGATCAGTATCAACAGCCGAGTCGATTTAGCCATGTCCGTCTGTCCGTCCGTCTGTCCGTCCGTCCGTCTGTCCGTCTGTCCGTCTGTCCGTCCGTATGAACGCCTAGTTCTCGGAGACTATAAGAGATAGAGCCACCAAATTTGAAATGTAGGCTCGTGTGGTATGTAGAGTGATCGAGTTTGTTTCAAATTTTTGCCACGCCCCTTTCCGCCCCCGCAATTCAAAAAAAACGTTTATCTCAAAAACTATTGCAGCTAGAGACACCATATTTGGTATGTATATTTGCTTAGTAAATGCGCTCATTTTGTAATTATAAAGATTTTGCCACGCCCCTTTCCGCCCCCGAAATTTGAAAAACTCGATAATCTCCCGTAATTTTTCACCTTGTGGACATTTGGCACACTTGAAATTGATACTAATATCCAGCAAAATACCAAATTTGATCGAAATCGGACAAAAAATAGCCAAGTTATGCATAAAACCGTTTTTCCATAAGGCCGGAGTTGGCCGTTGCCGGGTGGGGCGCTAGGGTGCTCAAATGCATGAGTGAGCGAGTGAGCTTGTAAGAAGCATGTGAACAGAACTTTATTAAAATAGGCAAATGCTTTTGTTATTACAAATTTGAAATATTTGTTTTACTGGTGTATGGTATACCTAAGTCGACGAGACGACTTACTTACTTCATTTTTTATATTCATTTTCTTTTTTTTTTGTTTCTTTTTTCGGGGCGTTGCTTTTTCAGCACATTTTTTGTTTGTTTCTGTTCTGTTTCATTTTGTTTTTTTCTTTTTTTTTATAATTTATTTATGAGCAACTTGACTTTAATTAATGTATTTATCGCTTCAATAATTTGCACATAACTTTGAGATAGGGCATTGAGACTCCCAACTACAAGTTTTTTGGCTTTAATTTCGCTTTTAGCCTTTTCTTTACTTTTCCACTGACCGAACCGACAATCCGAGTAGGGGAGGTGGCAGCTTTTCAATGAGAAAGCTTAATGCAATAATGAGCTTAATACACACCCACACACACAGAGAGTTAGGTAGAAGGAGCGGTTTTTGGGGCGAAAAACTTTGTCTGAGCTGTTGCTTGGCTTTCAAGTTTGCTCATTAGAAAATCTTTGTAATTCTCATTCCCATTGTGTTTTGATGAGAAGTTTTGCGCAAATATGTATGTATATATATACTGTGTACCCACTATACATATGTATGTACATACATATATACGTCTATATATATTCCCTTTACTTGGTATAGTCTGCCGTTGTAATATAAATTATATTATACTCGGTGTCAGTTACCTGTATCTCCATCTGTCCCTGTTCTTGGCTCTGCTCCTGCAAAACGGTGACATAAAAACTGGACAAGGCAAAGTCGAAAACAAGTTTTCAACTAAAAAAAAACTGTCCAAAGACCTCCATAATATAACCCGTGCCCCACTTCAAATGGCAGTCAATTAGGCACAGCAGCGACTTTACTGTCAGAGTCCTGTTTTACCTTGTCAACCGTTCCCTTCCCTTCCTCACTTTTCTTTTTGCTGGCCTACAACCAAACATTCACCTGTATTGCCAGTGCTTAAGAAGTCCTTTGCCTATCCTTTCCATTTGCCGCAAATGTCTCGTAAAATTATGCGCACTTTACATTTACATTTTTGCGGTTTCGGAATTCAAAACTTCTTGAGCCCAAGACTTATTTACTTAAGAACGTTGAATGTGAATTTAACAAAATCATTTTGTTTCTTAAGCACAAATGAATTACTTACAGTTACAGTTACAGAAAGGACGAACTGAACAGAGAATGGATAGACGGATGAAAGGATGGAGGGATGAATCGTGTTGGCTTGGTTTCGACTGGGAGGTAAAAAGAGAAATGAAGATCTCATGGTGGTGGTCAGCAGTTGGCATTTTGGTTGAATTGTTTTGTTTTTGTGGCTGGCTGTCTGTCTGGATGGCTGATGCTCCTCAAATTGCACAGTAAAATTTCAAGTTTCTTCTTTTGCGCACTTTTCGATGAAACAATGAAGCTTTGGCGCTCCGATAAGCAGCCTGTCGGGCCCGGTGGTTCGGGGCACGGTGCGTGTCTAATATTCAGAAAAGCGATAAGCATTGTGTTCAGGATTCTAGCATTCAACTGAATTGAGCGCGTTTATTCCATTGAGAGCCATTGAAAAAGGTCACCTAGGCAAAAAGGAAACAAAAAATATATATAAAAAAGAAAAACCGCCGTCAAGGGATATGGTGGCTGGTTTTTTTTTTTTTTTTTTTGTGCCAATTGAAGGTCAAGGGTAGCCCCACCAAGCCAAAGAAATGAAGCTAAAAATACGTCGGCAAAAAAAAAAATTAGTGAATGGTGGCAACGCTTCGTCAAGCAGAAAGCATTGTAGAAAGACCACGAACTGGTGCAGGAATTGGTGATGGTTGATGGACTTTACTTTTGTCGGGAAAGAGGATAAAGGTAATATGATTAGAAGTACCTCATAATTGTGGCCAATAACTCGCCCCACAGACACCCATGAGAAGAAAAGAAAGTAAGAGAGAGAAGCGAAGAGACACACCAGCTTAGAGAGACAAAAAAAGGAAATCTTTGAAAAAAAATTAATATGAAAAAATGCCATTGAATGGCTTCGATAGAAGCAAATGAAAATCGTTAAAAGAAAAACTAATCTGAGACAAGGAATGATATCAAATTCAATTTTAAAATCGTAAATTCCTTTACTAAATTTTTTAAAATTAAAATTTACCATTTATTTTCAATTTCCAAATATTTTATATAATTTTATCTTTCCACTTTATACGATTTTTCTCAACAAAACCTAACTTAATAAGATTTTTCTTTATTTCTACTGAGAAATTTCTCTATGAAGAAGGCTCATCACCATCGAGGCTGGTTTCAATGAAAATTATATGGTATAGCGTTAATCTCAACTAGTTAATAAAAAGCTAAGTTTAATTTCAGTAGCTAATTGTAATTGAGGGCGCGAAAGCAGCTCTATTGGCTTGGCTTCTCACATTGATCAAAAATTTGTATATGTAGTTTATGGGTCGGGGTCAGAAACGTTTCCTTAAATGCGATAGAACCATTGGACTCAAATTGGAAGACCCCACTACAAGGGTGTAAAACAAAAATCTGAATTTGGTCTGACCTAATTCGATACAAGTTATTTCTGACCAATTTCAAAGATATACATACATGTCCATATATCTTTAATCTTTAAGTTGTTGGTTATAAGCGTCTATACTAAGTGAAATAAACAAAAGCTTGCAAGGTGTATAAATTCAGTTCATTATGTTGTCTAAGTATACTTTTGTATTTTGTATATAGTTGAAATTGCTTCGCCTTTCTTACGTTTTGTCCAAAATTAATATATGTACATACACTTTTTGATCAAAATAGCAGCCGAAATGAAGCTCTAATCCCAAGGTCATCGTTGCCGAAATCAAGAGAATCTCAAAGGACACCAGCAGAGTAAAATGAATAGTTTATTAACATAAGATATTTTTAGGTTGTTATTACATCTACATAGTTTACGCCTACGAAATTTTATCTTGCTACTGTGGTTGTTGAAAAATTAAGCAGATGCCAAATGAAAATTTTGCTAAGCATTGCTAATACTTTCTATGCTACGGTCTCTTGATTTTCAATTACTTTCACCTGTCCATTTTCAAAGATATCTTAATTGTATGTATAATAAACTCATTAGTATTAATTACTTGCTTGCCTGTGATGGAAACTGCGTTGAAACGTTGAATTCCGTACAGCAAGAATTGACTTTGCTAGTGGTATATATGTATGTACATATATGTATATTTGATGGATACATATGGATGTCTATGTAGAAATACAAACAAACATATGTATATTAAAGGATGCGCTTATTTCACTTTTCCACTTCGCTGGCCCAAACATTTCACACAGGTACAAACAAAGTAAAAAGAGCAATGGCGAATCAGAGGAAGAGCAAAAGAGAGAGATGGACTGAGGTTTAGTCAAGTCAGTCGAAAATCCCACCATATAAACTTATACAAATGACATCCGGTGCACACACACATATACACACACATACACAGACACCCAGATACGATGCTGAGACCTATCCGGGACCGTTCATTGTTGAATGATGTATGAAACTTGGGGCGCCATGCGGACCCTCGCAACCTCCCAACACGAACCGAAAATACAGAAAGAAAGACTGATGAAATAAGGGAGAGAGAGAAAGTGCGAGGGAGAGAAAGAGAAAGAGAAAGAGAGAGAGAGAGAGAGAGAGAGGGAATGCGAAACAGAGAAGCAGGCACGCAAATACCGCAATGTGCGGGCTGCGGACGAGGTGTAAAATCGTGCCAACAAAAGGTCCAGCAAATATACATATATAGCCACTATATACACACACATATATAGATCTATATACATGCAAACAAACCTATTTACAGTGGAAATCAATCAAGATGTTAATATGTATGTGCAGATTGCTTTTCCCTGCTGAAAGTTTGTGCTATAAACTAGCAATAGCAATAGAAGAGTCATAGATCATACGTATATATACGACTGATATAGAATCGATATAAGTACTATGCTAAGAATGTTCCACATAAACATAATGTTGACATTAAATTCAAGTTGCTTTTTATTTCTTTTTTCGTTTACAGCTTAACTACATACATACTTTGTTGAGGCGCCACGTTGGGCGCCAAAAAACGAATCTTGCTTTCAGTTTTATGTTCACAAAACCCAAAAAGAAATTTCAAATCAACAAATCAACAATTCCATCGATTGAATAATAACCAGAAGCAGTACTTATAATTTGTAAGCAACTTGCAATTGATTTCAAATCAATAGTTTTAAAAATAATGTACTCAATCAACGAATTTTAAAGATTTAAATTGAGTGTTCAGAATTGATTTTAATATACAATGTATAATATGGATATCGGAAAGGATGATTTTTATTTTATCAAGTTATGTGAGGAATAACTATTGTTGGGAATACAAAAATTATAAATTATTCTCTAAATTATTTGTCTTTATTGTCAAATTGATTTTAAGATTCACATTGAGTTTTGAAATATTCTAAAATAATGTTTACTAAAGATGTAGCTTCTTTGATGCTTAAGTTAGACATTTAGGTGCCTAATTTAAAACTATAGTGAAACTATCTATAGTCAAATATAGAAATAATAATGCCAACTTAATGTTATTTTCATTGCATGGGTTTGGCTGTTTTTTTGTTTCTGCTTAGAATTATAAATTTGTGAGTAACTTTCAAAACGTTTTGAAAGCGTTTTAAGTACCTCACCAAAACACGTTAGTTCTTACATGTTGAAATAATGCGAAAGGGAGAGAGATTGAGACTGAGAGTTGTAATTTGCAGCATTTGCTACAGCCTTCTCATTATTACCATTGCCTTCTCCAACTCCAGCTACGTGTTCTCTAAGAAATCTACCCAAAGAGCTTACCTCACCCATTTACTCTCCCCACTTTAACTTTAGCATCTTCTGCGACGGTGAATGCGACTTCTACTTGCTACGGCAAGCGAATCAATTTGATCATGCGTGTCCTTTCTCACTCCACATTTCTATGGGTCTATGTGTGTGTGTGTGTGTGTGTGCTAAATGCCGCAAATTGAAATATGGTTTTCGATTTTCAGTTTATATGCAGCCATCTATAACCAAACACGAATCGACCTCCCCCATCCATTTACTACCAAACAACCAGCGACCTACCTACACACCCACACACACACACACACGCACAGCAACACACTACAAAATGTACAACCCTATATACCAATTTGTGTGTGTGTGTGTGTGTGCTGCTCATATGGAGAGTGTTTGTTTGTATTAGTTTATCGTCATTTCGTTTACTTTTCAAATTTCAAGTCCGTTTTTCTTTCATCTTTCTCATTCTACTTTTTCATTTTTTCTCTCTTTTACAATATTTTTCCACAAAACGGTTTCATTCCAATTTGTTTTCGATGAAATAAAAGAGTAAAGGATGGCAAAAGGGAATAGACAATACTCGTGAGTTCTGATGGAAATGAAATGTGACAGGGCCAAAAACAAAAATGCCAAATAGATTTAGATTTAATTTAAAGTGATGAATAGCTTTTCATCGGATATACGAATTTATAGTATGATCATTTCAGATATGATCAAAATACAAATGCACGAAATTCGTTTAGCCTAGTTCTTTCTTTTTTATTTTGTTTATAGTGTATACAAATGCTTTTTGACTCTGTGAACTTTTTTAGTTCTCTAATTCATTTTCAAATTTAATTCTTTTTTATTTTTCGTTGTTATTTTATTTGATTTTGTGTGGGTTTTCTGCCTTTTTATGCCTAAGGGCAACCGCCCGTATGTGTTGAGTTTGTTATTGAATAACAGCTTAGTCAGTCCATTGTACACACAAACGCACACAGACACAGACACACACACACACACACACACACACGCACACATGCACACATTGTCATATTAAATCATACAATTGGTCAGCGTCCCAAAAAAGCGGGCAACAAATTTTTGGAAACCGTAAACCAAATCGGTTCGGAAACTCACTTCTTCTTGCGTTCTCTTCATCTGCTATGCTTTGCCGCATGCTGACACATTTTCCCCATTCACTTTTTACGCATAGCACAGGGAAAGGATGCGAGGGCGTAGAAGAGCAATGGAAAAAGGGAAAAGCGAGAAATAGAGCTTTGTATCAGCTGCGCGTGAAAATAAAGCGAACAATTTGCATGCCTTTTCTTTTTTTTTTTTTGTTTTGCTTTTATTTTGGTTGGTGTTCCCTATACCCGTTATGTAGAACATTTTAATGGGTATATTAACTTTAAGTTGATCTGCAAGTTTGCTCAAATTCTTGTTGTCTTTGAAATCAAACATCGACTGACTCTTTATCTTTAGTTTCTGATGGGTATACTTTACGTCGTATACATCTTTATAGTTATTTTTAGCCCATGGCGGTTTTTTGCGTTGAGTTCGCATTGCTTTATAGACTTTTCGATTTCTCTCTCTCTCTCTGTGTGTGTGTGTGTGTGTGTGTGTTAGTATTTTGTTCATGTTGTTGCTTTTGTCGTTGCCGCCAATAGGCAGCTTAGCTAAATTTGCATTTATTGTTAAAAAGTTTCATTTCATTTCATTTATTTGGCCGAAAAACAGAAATCTAGGCAAAAAAAAAGTTATTGTTGTTGTTGGTAACGCTTTTTGGTCGATTCCAGCTGTGGTTTTTCCGTTAGCGAAAAGGGATAGAGTGTTGGGTTGAGAGTTTTTCCAGTAGATCCCTCTGTGGCTGTAGCCGAACATGTGTGGGTATTTGTGAGCACGTGTGTGTGTGTTTGTATGGGTGATTCGGTCTATTGGTTTTTTGGCTTTGGATTATGACGAAAATTTGGTTTGAACATAAAAAAAAAACACAACGAAATAAAATGAATTGAACTAAAATACCCAAATAAAAATAAACAAGCCGATTTCATGTGGCATAAACACTAAAGAAACAATTTAAAAATGTTTAAAATCAAAAACAATTAATAGAGAATAGTATTTAAAAGCATTTTATTATAATGTTCATATGGATTTCAATTGCACTCAGTTAAGTAGGCCAAATTAAACATCAAGAATAAACAAAAACATTAATTGAGTTGATGTTTTAATTCGATTTCAAAAGTTTCAAGTATGAGAAATGGGTATGCCATTTTAAAAATTTGTTAATCCATATAATGTGTTATAGAAAATATAATAGAAACATATTTTAAAATACGAAAGCTCCCTTAGATATTAAATTACTTTCAAAAAAGAATTTTAAACAATATTCCATTAATTTTACTCTCAATTAGGTAAGGTATAGGTAGTTTTGTCATTTGTAACTTCTTGTAGGAAACACAGAACATTTGTGTAAGTTTGTATCAGATTTGTCCCAACTTCGAGTGATTTCTTAAATCTGTGCAGATTTATAAAAGTATCAATTGAAGGTACAGTTGTGCTTTGATTCCACATCGCAACACTTCACTTCACTTCACTTGGCTTGTGCATGCAGTTGCTGCTCTTTTTTTTTTGCCTTTTTTTGTTTGTCGTTTTAGTTGCTGCTGTTGTTGTAGTAAAGGTTTTTTTTTTTTGCACCAATCACTGTGTATGTCCAATTACGTTCTCTCAATTTTAAGGCTACCTTCCAGATGACTTGACTTGATTCTGGCCCCATTCACCTCCGATTGCCATCCCGTTTGCTTCTCGTTTTGAGGCCTCATCCTTTTTAAAAGGCTTTTTGCCTATATAACTCAATTTCAGCTTAAACAACAAACTCAAGCAAAGTGAAATCAAACCCCACACACACACACACACACAGACACACAGACATCCAACGAAAAACTGCGTCAACACGTGACTACTGGCTGACTGACAGGAGGCCAGTGGGCAAGGAACAAAGAGAGAGAGAGAGAGAGAGAGAAAAAAAAAGAGAAAAAGATGTAGAATGAAAAATAATACAAAACATAGCATACTTTTGAGCGTTCACTTTGTACAAAATCCGCAGCATGCTTTGGTCAGGTTGGTAAGGGGTTGTCGGGAAGAGAGGGAGGCCACACGGACAAAACGTTGTTGACGGAGCGGAAAGAGATAAGGGGGCGGGACAGAAAAGTGGTAGCAAAAAAGGGGAGACAAGTCTGGCCAGCAGCCCATTTAAAAAGGCATTTTCCCCATTGCATTTTCATTCATCGCTCGTAATTGTGGTGTAAAAACGAACTTTACTTTTTTGGCATTTGTCTGTGTGTGTGCTTATGTGTGTGACAGTAACGGGAGCAATGGCAATGGCTGCCAGGCAGCCGGGTAAGGACAAAGGATGTGGGGCAATAACTGTCATTTGCTGGCGACCTACTAAATTTACCACTGGTTCGGTAACATGAAGTCAAAATGAGAATTGCTGACCTCTGCCAAAAGAGAAAAGAAAATGATTCAAAAAAGAAAAACACGAGCAAAAAGAAAAATGCGAAAACGAGCCTAAAAGCCTTACGCGCCCACAAAAGGCCAAATCTTTCCCTCAACCAAAAAAAAAAACAAAAAAATGGTGGGGAGAGGCTTACATTGCGTAAGTCTACTGTCCAATCGGTTCTTTTTATTACCTCTTTTCCCTTCCCCTCAACAAAAGCCATCGTTTGCCGCTATGTCTATCACACACACACATGTGCAACAATTGTGAAGGGGCATAATTTGTTATCTAAATTCAGGTTGCTTGTCGAAATGCTATACTGATTAAATTTGTTTTACACACACACATACACACTAGGAGACGGAGACGTGTGAGGAGAAAAAGTATTTCTCGACAGGACTTGCATTGAAAATGACAACCCCCTCTCCGCACCTTCAGTTGTTGCTGTTGTTGTTGCTGCTGCTGCTTCTCGACAGGCTCCTTAACATGTTTCATGGGCATGAATGAAGAACGTGCCGGCATATGCGAAATGCTCTGTACAAAAATTTGTACGCGTTCGGCAACCAAAAACTGTCCGTGCCAGGCAATGGATTTTTTCCTCCTTCCACTGCCACTGTCATTGCTCCCGTCTCCTGCCCTACCCTGCCCAATTCTCCAGTTTTGACTGTTAACTGGACGGGCTCGAGGAAAGCCCACCCATCAGTTGGCCATCAGACTTGGGTTCGGTTTGTGTTTGGGTTTCGGTTACGGTTTTCTTGACTTCTCCCTACTAGCGTCGTTTGGGTATTTCAAATGACGTCTGCCAGCGCCAGGCTGAGGCGGAGTAAGGAGACACGGCTAAGGCCAGGCTGTTTGTTTATGCATTTCTAGAACCACAGCAAAAGCAACAGTCGCCATACAAACCATTGCCAATGCTGACACCTCACCCGACCGCCTGCCGACGACCATTTCTCTACAGAGAACTCTTCTCTAAAAATAACGCCATGCTCATTCTTTGCCTGGCCACGTACTTCATTCGCTCTCGATGATGCAAAAGATTACCAAGTTGTTGGCATGTGGTTGAGAAAACGAGCGACGAGAGGAGCAGAGCGAAAGAGGGAGCAAAAAAAAAAAAAAATCCAAAAGAAATGAAAAACAAAAAAAAAGTTTTGTGTACGCTTGTGGGTCATTATGCAGGCGCAAGCCCCGCAGCGTCGCATTCACATTCACATCCACATCCTTATCCGTATCCGTATCCGCATCCGTATCCACGTCCATGGCCAACACAACCAAGTCCAGTAACTGGCATAGCATACTGGCACAGTGTTATGCCTATTGGCCATGGCCAATAGCCTGATGGCTCTGAGTGTTTGATCTCTCGTATCCATGACTTGGACCAAAAGAAAACATTTATTTATTGCGGTTTTTAAATTTGGATTCCATTTCATTTTGTTGTTGTTGTTCGGGTTTTTCGTTTTTAGAGATTTGGGTGCTTGGGTATCCATCAAGTTTGCAGCCCCCTCCCCATGCTTTTTTGACGTCAATCAGTGATTTAAGGCGCTAAGTGCCAATGGTGGGCCAGAGTTATTGATGTGAGTGAAGGGTAATTTGGCGATTAAGTGCCAAAGTTTCTGATGTTTTGATGGAAATCGAGAGGAAGAAAGAAAAGAAAATAACGAAATGGGGGACTGGCAACAGTAAAAAAGCAGTTACTGTAACGAGTGTAATCGACGTCTGATCAGTGAAAGAATCAATTCAGCTACTTATAGAGTCAATCGAATACGAATCGCATAGCGCTTAGATGTATCGAGTGGGTATGACTACTTACCAAAGATAACGAGTAACGATAATACAGCATAAAGTTACCAGTAACGAGTAGTTAACAATTAATATAAACTGGGGGCAAGACGACTATGACTTAAAAGAAACGAATTATAATTTATTCATCTTTTCGTATTGGATATTCGTTGTATTTTCAAAACGTTAACTAACCAGTAGATATTTATGTTACTTTGCACACTCGTTTGTTAGCTACTTATCACTCTCTGATTATAGTCATTGGCACCTACTCGTTATATTTTACTAGTTTTATTTTGTGCACTTTGAGCATTGGCAAAATAAATTATTTTCAAGTTGCTGCCTATTCGAGTGACGAGTAACTAGCAAACTGCACTCCACTTTACTCTCAAGACATTTCACCAATGCGCTTCTGATATTGACGATGATGATGATGATGCTGATGATGGCCAACATTTTGGACATTTGCCTTTTCACTAATTGAGCGTCCTTGGTCATTATCTTTGATGCTTCCCTTAGTTCTCAGTTTCACATTCACATTCGTATTCGCATTCGCATTCATTCTCTGAACAACACTTGAAACTTGTGAGTTTGTTAGCGAGACGTAGAGAAGAAATTTGTTCTGGTTTCCTATAGCTTTTCGTCGTCGTGTCTGGCCTTGTGCCAATCAGCCTCAACGCCACTTGTGTCAGTTGGACCCACCCACAGACCAAGCCTTAGTCGCTGTCTTGTTGTGCTTGGCATCTTTATTGTGATGTATGTATGTGTGTGTGTGTGTGTGTCTGTGTGTGTGTGGGGGTAGATAAATGTGTAAGAAAACGACATTGACGCAGGACTTGGTCCACATATTCGTAAGTGCATCAAAATTCTTAGTACTTTTTGGACGTTTGGACTTGTATCTTGTTTTATTTTTTGTTTCATTTGTTGTATGTCTTACTGATGTCATCTCTTTCGCACTTCCTTTTAGTTTTGTTGTTTTTTTTTGCGATATCATCTAGTTGTTGTTTTTGGGTTTTTACTGTATTTTTGTATAGGTTTTTTTTGTTACCTTTACCTTTTACATTTTTCATGACTGGCCTGGCGTCTATTTTTCTTTCGCTTTGCCACATTTTCATGTCGTTTTCTCTTTGGTTTTTATGTTTTGCACAACAAATTTTATGTTGGTTTTGTTGCATGCCACCATCAGCACCACCACCGCACCCGGCAATTTGGCCTCCTCTCACCTACTTTCTACTTCTCTATTTCTTCTCGCCAGCCCCTTGGTGGGATATCACATTTTGTACGTGTGATGGTTGTTTTGGTAAAAATGCAGAGGAAAATTCTTCATTTGCTTTTCAGCTGAGAGTTTCAATTGAATTTAGACCAACCCGAGAGAGTCTTCTGCATATGTATGTTTGTATGTGCCTGCCTCTCTGTGTGTGTGTGTGTGTGTGTGTGTATTTCAGTCTGGGCATTCAATCATTGCAAGACTCAAGCTCAACATGCCTCAAGGATTGGAGGATTGACGCAAGAGGGAAACGTCGCTCACTCTGACTGATTTTCCTTATATTTTCTTTTCGTTTTTGCTTGTTTTTCAATTTATTTGCTTGCCCTACAAAATCACCAGCTAAGCAATAACAACAAGTAAAAAGACATTCTTCACCATATATACCCCTCCCTCTCCTTAACCAATCCAAACCCGCTTTAACTTTCCATTCCCGTCTCCTGTTGCCATTCAGTTTTCCTCCATTTTGGGCAGACGTGCCTCAACGTTTCATTTTGCAATGAAATTGTTTTTCTTCTCTTGTTTGTTTTTTTTTTTCCCCCGCTTATTTCCATTTCTTCGCCATTCTTCCACTTTATAGCTTCTATTTGTATGCAATTTTTGCTCTCACTTTGTCCCCTTCAGGTCCATGCCCTGAGCACCAAGCTCTGGCTTCTTTTACAACAGTCTAATGGGTTAACTTGAGTTTGTTACAATCTAACCCAAGGGCCGCTCAAGTGGGTTAAGCCTAAGCATTTGCCTGCTCAAGCTCAAGGCTCAAGTTCAACTTGCAGTGGGTTTGCCAAGTTGGTGGAAATGCTGGGGAATATGGTGTGATTAGTGTGCGCGTTGCTTCCCCAAAGCAAATTTGTGATGGAATTTGCAGAATTATTGTTAAGGAGGCATCAGAATTCTGCAATCCTGGAACGTCCAGTGTTTGCGGTTGAGGAAAAGCGAAAGAATTTTTGAGACAAGTGCTTGGTATGCGTTGCGATTATTATTAAGTTTGCCTTTATTTAAAAAGTAGAGTTGGCTTTGCCTATATTGAGAAATTAAAAAAAAAATGTAAGGAATACTTCGAGAGTTTAGCTAAAGTCTAATAAAGATGTAATTGACACCCATTCAATTATTATGTTTTATTATTTTTTCACCGTCTTTAATCGTTCACCAGATGTTTCTTCCCATTTTACCAATGGTTTTCTTCTCTTGCTTGGGGATTTACTATGTCTTGACAATATACTTCTATGCAATATAATTGATTGTAACCATCTAGCGTCTCTTTATTTTGCCTTTCCCTCTCTCTCTCTCTCTCCGTTTCGTTCTGTCTGATTGCCGCTTCATTTGCCAAAGTGAATTATCCATTTATTCAATTTATCAGAAAAAAATTCTCTAACCGATCTCTGGATTATTGCTCTTTCAATTTGTCTGTTCAAATCATTTGCAGTTGCTCTGACATTGTCAGGTTAGTCGAATAGTCAGCCGTTGGCCGTTCTTAATGCGCTGTTTTGCTTTACGGGTTTGCCTTTCTTTATCTCCCCTCATCTCTGTTCTCATTTAGCCTTACGCCTTTGGCCATGCTTCAGTACTTTTTGCAGCTTATATGTATGTACGTGGGTCTTGTATTTTTTTTTTTTGAGTTTTTGATTTTTTTCTTTTTCTCTTTTTTTTTTGTGTTGCTTGTGTTTTTGTGTCCATTTTCCCAATTGCTTTTTCTGTGGTTTTCGTTCGCAGTGTTGTTCCTGTTGCATGTTTGAATGCTTTTACCAACTCCTAGGCATGATTTGCCGTTTAATTGTGCAGCAAGTTGCCAAAAACGCAATGGGTGAGAAATGGGTATTTTGGCTCTTACCTTGACTCCAACCACTCACCCTTATGCAAGCAGCAGACAGAATTCTCTGCGAAATTGCAAAATTTGTGCTTTTTTGGTGCTGGTTTTCATCAAGGCTGATGATGTGCCATTCGGATCCGACAAAGAGAAAGAGAGACAGAGAGAGAGAGAGAGAGAGAGACAGAAAAAAAAGAAACAAAAACCCATTACACTTTTATAAAATGTCACAGAGAGTTTTCATCAGACACATTTTTGAAGTCTTCGCGGCATTTGTCAGCAATCTAGCCATATTTAATTTTCATGGAAAACAAGAAACTATTATTGTTAACAAACGAATTCCGGTTAAATTGAATTTAATTTTGAATGTTTGCTTCTTGGAATCCCCCTGTTCTTTTTTTTTTCTTTACCCCGAAACGCCACCCATGTGGGAGACACTGAAATCGCCAGAGTAAAATGAAATACTTAGGGTAGCGAATGTTGAAAAGTAGAGTTAAGGAAGACCTATACTATGCATGCACTGCTAGTAGACTACGCTCCATTTACTCGGAGTCCTTCCATACTTGGTTCCACCTACATACATACATACATCCTGCTCTTTCACTTTTTCCTACTCCAAAATGTACGTGCGCAAATCAGTTTGTGAAAATCTATCAAAATTCCGCAAATAACTGCACGTGTCATGTGAATGTGAATGTCTGTGTGTGGGTGCCTGTGGGTGTGTGTGTCATGTCGCAAGAAAGTTACTTGGTTTCAATCAAATGGAGTATTTTTTAAAAGCTTCGTCTGGTTGTCATGCCATCTTCATTTCCCCTCAATTCGATTTCTAACCATTCCAGTTTCTATTTCTTAGCTTTTCTTCTCTTTCCTTTTGCATTTTGATTAAGTGCTGGACGTAGTCGTGTCGTCTTTAGTGCAAAGGAAAGTATACATATACACACACACACACACACACACACATATATTCATATATATGTATACAATTTGTGAACTTTCTCATTTGAGCTAATGATCCGTGTAATCTGCTTGAGCTTCTCCCTTTTATCGTGCCTTTGCTTCTAGCCCCTTTACTTTTATTGGATGCCTTACTTTCCCTCCCTCATCAAGGTGTAGCGAAAAAGTTCCACAGGCAAGGATTGGCAGGCAAAAGCTGCGCATAATTGGCATAAGTTTGCACTTAAGTCAAAGGCACACACACAGCTGAAGCATTCCTCCTCCTCCATACTTCACCTTTAGCTCATCAACCATATGTCGGCTCCTCTTCCCTTTCTTTGCTTTTATGGTAGATTTAACGCACGGCGAGGTGTTCAATAAATGTCAGCAATTAAAAAGGTGCAATGAATGTTGTATCGACATCCCTATCGTCCTTGTCAGATATTCTGCTGTGGGTGTGCATATGTCCGTGTGAGTGTGTGTGTGCTCTGTGCGTCTGCATGATTAACCATCTGGCCTTAAGCTGCTTTATTATGATCTTTACTTTAATAAAAATACCATAGAAACGGACATTTTTCATTTCATTTAAAACAAAAACATTCAAAATATATCAAAGAGCATGTGTAAAATGACCCAGATTATACTGTCAGTTAATTAGTTGCTTCTTGATTTAATAACTCTTAACCAAAAAGCTGCCATATAATGATCTATAATTTCCATAATTGTAAGATAGCAGCCTTCTTAATTTCAATTTAGCTGAAATAATCAATTAGCAATCAATTATTGTATTAATACATGCAACCGACATCTCCCTTCCAGCCATAAATACTTATAACTTCCATATCGTCCACTTTTTCTAATTATAAAAATAATATCCTAGATTTTAGAGTCCATTTAAGCATATAATTTTCAAAGTTTCAAGTTTTTAAATTGATTGAACTACACCTTCTATATTAACCCTAACATAAACTATAGACGTTTCATTATTTGAAATATGTAAAATGGGTAAGTGGAACATCAGAAATTAATGAACTGTTTTGATTTTGAATTTCTGTAATTCACTTTGCTAACATGATTGAAGGTCAACTTGCATAAACTCTGTGTAATAAATTGCTCTTGGCATTCTCAAGGACGTGGGTGTGTGTGTTTTTTTTTTGTAAACTCAGCCCAGGGGAAAAACAGTTGAAATTCAGTTTAAAAATCTGGGGAAAACAAAATACAACTTGCAATGGTTTGATAAATTGCTTCTTGTCTTATTTTCTGAATTCCTTTGCTTACTATCTCAAATGAAAATTAACTGCTTAAGCTTTAAGAACTAAATTGGTCCTTATTTAAAATTCCAACATGAATATTTTGAAAGTTTTTCCAAAAATGTATTGCTTTCTTCTTTGCAAGACAAGTGAAGACATAGAGAGAGTTGGGGCAGACAACCCAACTCCCTCTGTCTGTCCATGTCTTCACTTATCCGAAATTTAACTACAAATTCTCCCAAATTTGTGAAAGGAACAACAATAGAAATTCTCAAATTAAGGCAAATTTCTGCGAAGCCTTTATGAATTTTGCATTGACAGAGACAATCAAAAATTTTCTGCTTTAGGCAAGTGGCAAAACAAGCACAAAAAAAAAACCCCCATATAAATTACAATTTCACTCCAGACATGTCTTTCAAAACCATATATATCGATAAATACAGAGAGTCTATGAGTGGCAGAGAGGAAGGGATAAAGGGTGGGAGGAAAGAAAGTGTGTGTGTGTGAGAGAGAGAGAGAGAGAGAGGGGAAGAGAACAAAATTCTGTGCAGATCCAATTACCAATTAACTTGGATGATTTGTCTGATTTGCGATGGTTATAACAATTTTGACTCACCCAGTTATCTTAGTGCAGAGATCTAACAGTTTTTTTTTTTCCTATGGGGAATGAGAATGCCAAACGTGCCGACGGCATTTCAGAACTACACTACACATAATTAGCATTGAAAGCCGAGACAGCAAAATTGCAAGTAATAAGCAAAAACCACAAAATACAACAAGATAAAGGGGAGGTGGAAGGGGAGGTGCAGATGGAGGTGGAAAGGCAACAAACAAAACGAACCAACGAAGCCAACGAACGAAAGTCTGTTTGTGTTGGTGTTCCTGCTAATTGAAGTGCCATTGTTTAGGCACAGGACCACTAGCTATAGCTATTTGCAGTATGGCACGTGCTCCTTCACACACACACACACACACACACACACACACACACACACACACACACACACACACACACACTTACAGTCCTCAATTTTTGGGCAAGTGTATGCGGTTGGTTGGTTCTGAGGCAATCTTTAATTTAAATGCCTGGCCATCTTCACGTTTATCAGATTACGCGGGACAACAAACAAAATTCACACACGCAGCATTGTTTCTTTGGCCTCCATTGAAATCACCTACACTCGAAGAAAATACATAGTAGGAATACGTAATTTAGAGCACCAATACAAATTAAAAACATCGAATTAGTTTTGTACAACTATTTTCTACAATAGATTTAAATAGCAACTTCATTTAGGAATTTCTCATTGATTATTATTCCAATTCTATTGAATTTTGTTATTTGCTATGCATTCGAAATTCCCAATTGGTTTTAGTACATTTCTATATAAGCAATTATAGGTTAACTAGATGGCTCCAAGTTGTTATAGTCTGAAACGTTTGGCATATAGCTAGCTTAAGCTTTTGGGATTATTCCTTATTTTAATCCTTATTTTCCTTATTTTAATTCTTGCCTAATTAAAAACCTACAATTAATTGAAATGACTACTGCTAAAAAATGTGGTTCAAATTGAAATAAAAGTTTTTCAGTATTTGTTTTTTGTTTTTTTATTTGCTCTATGTGTATTAGGAAAATTCCTAGTACGGGTTGGAGGCTTCAATGCGTAATGAGTTTAGTGTGACAGGGCAATTAGGTTAGATATCTATGGAAGTAATTTGTTATTTGTTATTCTTTAATTGATACACAGCAGAGTGTATTTTGCTTTATTTCTCTCTTTTACTCTAAACTAATAATTGTTTCCAAAATTTGTGTAATAATTTGATTGAAGTAAACTCACATACTCACTCACTTTACCACTCTTTCCATTTCGTCTTAATGTTGTTGACTCAATTACATGGCATTTGCCATGCAATTTGTCCACACACATACACACGAACACACACACACACACACACACACACACACACACACCTACAAACACCCACATACACTTGAGTTTATGAGGGTATACATATGTTTGTATCTGCAGAATCGCAATTTTCATTTTCATTTTTGGCAGTTTTTCACGCAAATATTTTGCATTTGCAGCATCCGGCAAAAATTTGTGCAAAGAGGGCTGCGGTGGAGGAGGAGGAGGAGGAGGAGGATACAGAGTTTTGAAGAGCGACAAAAACATTTCCGAGCATCATAAAAGGCAACACAACGTGAGAGGCGGCAACGTAGGCGTTAACATCGTCATTATCATCATCATCGTCATCATCGTCATCATCGTTACCAACGGCATCGTCATCGTCATTGTTGTTGGTGGTGTTGCTTGCTGTCGTCACACAACATTTTATGACGGTCGCATAATAACAAACAAGCAACCATCCAACCAAACGGTAAACGGCAACAGCAACAGCAACAGCAACGGCAACGGCAACAGGAACGAACGATGCAAATTATGTGCCATATGAAGCGTCAAAGCTTTTGATTTGATTGCCAACACCCGCCGCATAGCAGCAAACCAGCAACTGGAGCACCAACAATCGTACGAGTCACTCACTCACACATTAACTGATTGATTGACCAACCGCAGCGGCAAGACGACATAGACGGGTGAGAGAGACCCAGGACTAGAATCCAATAACCAGGACATAGGAAACCTAGGCACTAGTAGCATTCGACCGAGATCGGGAGAGTCGGCAATACAATGAACAAAAAGCCGCCATTGCCGCTGGCGGCCTTTCTTGGTGGCGGCAGCGATGGCAATGGCAGCAACAATATTGCCAATGCATCGAACGGTGGTGGTGGTGGTGGAACTGGCAGCGGCACCGTTGGTGGAGGACGTGGATCGGGACGACAGAGTGGCGGCAGTTCGGCCCTATGCTTTGCCAGCGGTCCAGCAAATGGTGCCCAAGGCGGTGGAGGTGTTGCCAATTCATCAACATCATCAGCCACATCCGGCACATCGGCCACAGGAGCCAATGGCAAAACGGAGAAACAAACAAATCGAGAGTCCAGCTCGGGGGGTATTAGTTTGTGCGGTTGCCAGAAGGCCCCCAAATCGCATTGCATATCAGCGACAGGTAACAGAAAACAATTAAAAATATATATATATTTACTTAAAAATGAATTCCTCAATGTGACAGGTGTCCTTCTATTGGTCCTACTATACACGGCCATGGGCTCAATTATATTTGTAACACTGGAAGGTGAGTTGGAGGATGCAACCGCCTTGGAGACGGCAGTGGCGGCCTCAAAACCGTATCCGCGTACCGAATTGGCTAATGCCGAAATACGCTCAAGGTGAGAGTCAGAGTCACTCAATACTTGTTTGTGATTGATTTGTAAACAAATTGTATCTCTTAGAACTGTTGATCGTTTGTGGTCCATAACTGAGGATCTGAACATACTCTATAAAGAGAACTGGACACGTTTGGCTGCCCAGGAGGTTCAACTTTTTCAGGTTAGCTATACCAACGATCTCTTTGGAAACTCTCTTCAATTTCCCTTTTCTCTTTAGGACACTCTGTTGCGTGCTGTAAGGCAGTCAAAGGTCTATCAGCCAGGAGGCATTCAAATGAATGCACCAACTCACAAATGGACTTACGCTTCAGCCTTTCTCTACTCCCTGACATTAATTACAACGATAGGTGAGTGAAATGGACCTCCTCTCAACCTCTCTATCGCTCTATTTTTTTTGCATTTCTCTGTCTATCTGTCTCTGTCTGTTGTTTTCCCAGTTCGATTTTCTGGGCTATTTATTAGCCCTGTCTGACATTTGCCATCGTGTCTGCATTGGGCACGTGTGTTTCTTTGTGTGATTCTCTATCTCGCTCACTCTCTCCTCTGCTGGGTGTGTGTGTGTATGAGGAGACGTTGAGTGACCGCCTGAGTGAGCTGCCTGCTGACCAGGGAGATGACCAACAGCCTGACCAAGCGGCTGCTGTTTTTAATTAACAAACTGTCAACCCAATTGTGGGAGGAAGAATGGGCAGACTGCTGCATCTTTTTCTCTACTTTTATTGATGTTGTTGTTGTTGTTGTTGTTATTGTTGTCGTCGTGTCGATGGGCAACAACCACTCGAAAAAGCATTTTTCAATTTGCGAAACTCGTCGCCCATCTTCCTCACCTCATCTACATACATACATACATACACTCACTCCAACATTCCCCACATTGACTCTCTGATGTTAACGCCAATTTGGTTTTTTGTTGCCCAGATTTCAACAAATTATAAATATCCTCAGGGCTAAGCACATTTTCTACTGACAACAGCAGAAGAAGCCGAATCCGAAGCCATAGCCAAAGATAAAGTAAAAGGAAAAAGTATCACTCTGTGGTTAAAAGATTTCACAAACGAAATATAAATTGGAATATACATTAAAAGATAGATAGAGCGAGAGAGAGAGAGAGAGAGAGAGAGAGAGAGAGAGAGAGAGAGAGAGTGAGACACACACACAATTAAGATACAGGCAAAATGTAATTAACTTTCTACATTCTCTCGGCCTTCTGTTCCCGTCTTCTCCTTAAGCCACAATCTTCCGGTCTTAATTTGATTTTGTGGGTCCGAAAATTGTGATCACAGCATAGGAAAAAAAAAAGAAAAAAAACAATCAAAAACAATAAAGCAGAAGTCATCTTAAATAAGCCACGAACCTCAATTTGTATACACTGGCACTGGCACTTCGATATTTTATCTATCTTATACATATATTCCAAAGTTCCTGTTTGGTTTACAAATATTTTCTTAAATCTATAATATTTTCAGAATAATTTTTGAAAATTTGAAGTAAGTCAGAATAAAACTAAATGGGAAGGTACTAATTTTACTCAGTCTATTTTAAACTTTAGGTCAATTTCAAGGCAAATGTCTTTATTCAAAGTGTGTGCTCTAACCAAAAATTATGCGACTAATCGGTTTAGCTGTATTTCTTTTTCGGAAAGTGTATAGAAACATTTTGCTGTAGTTCAGTGAACTATGACCAATTGATGATTTCCTCTCTCTCATACGCATTTTTTGGGTTGACACATCAAAAAACGCAAAAAAGGAACATATCAAAAGCAGACAGCACATACACACACCGAGACACAGGCTGAATGAGCAGAAAGAAAGACTGAGAGGGAGTGTGTGGGGATGTGGAGGGGCAAGGAATTCGTTCACAATAAACGCGGCTGTCAAATCAATTGAATTTGTAGCAATCAGCGACAGTGTAGGCTCACCATTTCCCCCACCTACCAGCTCTGTCAAGTTTCTTTCTTTCCTACCATTACCACTCATTTTACAGCCCCACCGCTCCCCCACATCGGCCCCACAGAATTTCACGGAACCAACCATCCAACCATATATATATGTATGTATGTATGATGGGGGGAATTGAGTTTCAAATCAAAACTCAATTTTGTGGGGTGGCTATCAAAAATCTGTCTAAATAACTCGATGTGTTCTACCCTGTCCCCCCTTGCCAACAATTTCTGGTCCTACCACCGACCTCATCTCTCTTTCTATATGTACCTCATTCTCTCATTGTGTCTCTGTCTCTTCTGTTCCTCTGAGTGTTTTGTGTATTTTGTGGGCGTCATTGAAATTATTTTGACATCAGTCCGGAAAATGTAGTTAAACTGGGGAGGGTTGGGTGCTGGTTGATGGGTGATGGGTGAAGAGGGAGAACGACTACTGCCAATGGCAGCTGGCTTGGCAGGCCAAAAACCAAAATAACACATTTTAGTCAGCTGTGGAAAAGTGTAGACAGAGCAGCAAGGATAATAGTAGCACGGGGAAGGATGGAAGAAAGTACATACATACATACATACGAGTCAGTGAAGCATTTCTAAGCTCTTGTTGCCATTTTACTGCGAAGTGAGTTTGTTGTCTGGCGCAGAACTTGGAATTTTTTCGGACTGCACATCAATCAATTATGAAACAATTTGTACAAAATACGCTCAGTTTGGGTTTTTTTTTGTATTTCGCTTCGATTCCAGTTAATGTGTTTTCTATAAATACAATATAATAAATGACCTCACACACACACACACACACACACACAGACAGACAGACAGAGAGGGACGCCTTCAGAAGGGACATTTATGATTGCCACAAGACACAAAAAACAGTAAAAAATCCATTGAGCTTGACGTTGAGCTGGTAGAAAAACTTTTCCCCTCAATTGCAGCTAAACGTTTTCTTTCTCCTTTTTTGTTGTCCTGTATAATGGTTCAAAGGAAGAAGGGAGACTCTCTTTATCCGCTTATTTGTGGCTGTCTTTAGCTGGGGCTCTGGCCACTTGCATATCACTTTGTTAGCCAGTCGGTCTAAGCTCTTTATGAAGTAATGAACATATATTTAACTAAAATTACAAAATCAGGCAAAAGAAAAGCCAACAATAACAACAACAACAACATAAAGCAAACAGAAAAAAAGCTATATTTGATTGGCTGCCAGGGGCAACAATCGCTTAATAGAGAAGTTGAAGTAAGTTGAGTTGAATACTCTTTTTTCCCTTTTTCTTTTTGATTTCCCTTTGCCATGTGCATGGAGACCGCATTTATTTTCTTTGAAATCCTATAGAAGGACTGCTTTGAGGTGAAAGTATTTAAATATAGAATGAATAGCTTTTGTAGAAATATAAATTCAAATGCATAATTCCTTTGCTATATTTTGAAAGACATTTTCCGAGATTAATTTTAAAGATTTCATTCATAAAATGTAATTTCTTTCATTATGCGATATTAGCAAAAAGAAAATTGCAACCGTAAGGGGTTAAAAATATCCCTTAATAGAAATATTCTTTCTAAAGATATATTTAAAAGGTATTCTGCCAATATTTTGTGTATAGTTCACCTTAATGTTATGCAACTTATGAAATGTGTTCTCTCAAAATTTAATTTGCCTTCACTTCTCTCATTGACTATGAAATTTTTGCTGCAATTGGCTAGAAAAATAATTCTTGTTTATACGGCAATCCAGGTCTTTACATCAATCTTTTCAATGGTTCAGAGTTCTTTCTCTCTTACGTAGTTGAAGGTGGGCAAATGTCTGGGCTTTGCTTTACTTTTGCCATAATATATGCAAATAAATAACGAATAAATCGAACGGACTACGTGATTTCAATGATCAGCGCGAAACGTGGAACATATTTTACGGTTTCTGCCTTTGGCTTAATGAAATATGTTATAAATTGAATAGTCTACTTTTTGGGGTAATCCAAATTTGAATCTGAAAATGAATTGCATATACTCTTCTTCTCTCGCTCTCTCTCTCTCTCTCTTTCACTTTGGCCATGGTCTATCACTTAAAGCATTTGCGTTTGGTTTTCCATTTTTATTCCCATATGATTTACCCAACTAATTGATGGGACCCAAGAGCAGGCATATATATATATAGTGCGTGTGTGTATGTGTGTGTGTGTGTGTGTGTATGGTGAATCTATCTATTTGGAGGATTTTAGGCTTCCTGCTTCCACACTAGATTGTATTTCAATTTGAATATTAGCCCAGATTATGGCAAATTACATATTGTATTTGAAGTTGAAGCAATAAAATTAACACATTGAAACCATTTTGCATTCTTTAGTCCTCGTTTGTCGCCATTTTGTGATTTATGTTAAGTTTTTGTTTGGAGTCAACCATAAATATTAGCCATATGTTGCTCTATCTGCTTATGGTTAGGATTTTATGCTCTTTTATAGGCTTAATCACACGTAAATACTCGCCCACAAGTTGTCTGACAATTCCATTAACCATTGTTGAACAAATAATCTCATTTTTATACGTAAGAAGCCAATTTATTTAAGTGATCAATAAAATGCACACAATAAACATTTCGAATTTTGAGAATCTCTGTGTGTCTAGGAATTCTTTGTGTATTTTCTATGGGCTTGACCTTCAATTGTTAGAGCCATAAAATATAGAATAAAGTATGTACCTATATATGTATGTATGTTTATGAAATTACTCATATGTAATGGTCTGTATCCTTTTCTGCCTCTTTTCGACCATTTGTTTTTGTCTGCCATTTCCGGTTGCCATTTTGAATTACAAATTGCGCAGAAAACAAATACAAACGCATACGTAAATATAAGTGAAAACAAAGATGCATGTATAGTAATGCATTGTATATGGCTCGTATATACTGCAAAAATTGTCTTCAACTGCGAATAAGTTGTCAATTGCATTCCTTTTTCACCAACAGCCTGTCTTTGAGTGTATATACATATGTATGTACGCGTGACCATGTGGATTGTTTATGGCTTTACCTAGTTTTATGGACTGCATTGTCATTGTTATGGGGGCTTACTCGCTTGCCTCACACACACACACACACACACACACACACACAACCATGTCAATTGGCTGCCTTTGTGTGTCTGATTATTGATAACTTTATTAAACATATTGACCTCTGATTCAGATGCTGCTCCTCTCTCTGCACATGGCAGGCTCTCATCATAACTAACTGAATTGCCCTCACGACCTATATGTGGCATCCATTTAACCCATGATATATAGGAATTTTGTTGTTTTACTATTATTATTATTATTATTAAGCAATTTGTTGGGCAAGCTGTTAATGGCTTTTTTGGTCGTTGTCGTTTGCGTTTTATTTATTAATTTTTTTGGTCATTTAAATTTTTGATTTATTTGGGAGCTCAACTACTAGTTTCTGATGATACGAATAAGCATTAAATTAAGTAGTAAACTATAAAGTAGTTTTATGAAAATCCTCTAAACTCCTCAAGCGGAAGTACTTATATATTTCTTAAGTTGAAGTAAAAGCTTAAGCAAAAACCTTTGTTCAATGAAAGACGTTAGTGTTTCTTGAAGTTATTAAATGTTTATTTATTTATATATATATATATAGGCACTAGCACATAAACCAGTGACTAAAGGTTGTCGCAACCAACACATAAATTGGGTGGACCTCGGAGTGAGATTACAAAGGTAGAGATGGGGGCCAAAGACACAGCGATGCGCACCCGATGTAGCTACAATTGGTATCTGATCTTACTAAGAATAATGCATTTCTTTTATAGTACAAAATAGCGAGCTCACCAGTGCATAGTTCGACATCGTGTTAGGTCAGCAAAGTACGTTTTTATTGATTAACTAGGTCTTTATTGTTTACTGCTGACCATACCAGATCTACTTATGACTGATGAGCCATCGATATCTATAATCGGGTTACATACTTAACATTGACATACATTTCTATTATAATTGGCTTAATGTTCTCTTATTTTATATAATCTAAACACCAACAACCTTAAATATAGACAATTTTTTGATATATTATTTATATTATTAAATGTATAAACATTTATGCAGTTTGTTAGTGGGGTTAATCAAAAACCATGGGTAATGTCAACGTGGATGGTTTCAAAAATGCTTCGAGAAGAAGCGTTTAAGGGGATTTTTCAACACACATTTTTCTTCCACTTCTCTCATTCGTTTGTGTAAGTGTGTGTGTGTGTGCGTGTGGCAGTTTATTTTATTTTATTGCAATTCACACTGATTTTTATGGCAACTATGTGGGCTGAGGCTTTATGTTTTTGTGTTTAAGACGAGCGGTGGGCAGCAATTTCGGGGCGGCAAGTGGCTGCTATATAGTGTCAAATATATAAAACAAATAATGCCAAAAGCATTGGGACAACAACAATAATGGTAATCACAGATAAGTCAACATTCCGCTGACGAGGATGAATGCCTGAATGAAATAACGAACGAACAAACGAACGAACGAATGAATGAATGACTGAATGAGTGCCCTATGTGCCGCCTAGGCCATGTCTATTATGTGTGTAGTGTACACAAACACACACAAAAACACACACACACACACATTCATACATATATTGACATAATAGGACGGGGAACGCCCAATGGCAGGCCCCTTAACAAGCATACATACATTTTTTAATGTCGACGCTTGACGATGATCATGAGAGGCCTGAGATATGTGTGTCAACCCAGGCCGCATCCCCATGCCATGTCATGGCCTGCCTCCATTCGATTCTCCATCCTACCAACCAACCGTTTTTTGGGTACTTTTTCATCTCCTGCAACGGTTTAGTGCAGGCAATCAATCTCACACAAAAGTTAGAAGAAAGGCAAGACGATGAACAAAATAGACATGGCGACCAAAAAGTAAAGAGCAGATTTTCGCCAACTTTTGCACATTTGGCATTTAAAGCTTGATAGCTGGAAGACAAATGGTTTATGTACATATGTATATGGCAGATATGAGTTAAAATGTTAAAATTATCAAACCGAAAAGGTAGAGAAAAACTTTCTCCTACCCGTTTTGTGTAATACGTTTCTCTCTCTGTGTTTTTTTTATTTGCGCTACTCACACACCCATTTACATTCTGTGTGCTGGTTTGCCACTCCGACCATTTGCTATTGTTCGTATATCAATGCTTAATAATGTCATAAAATCAAAATCGAAAAAAAACCCTCAGACCCGGCAATAAGACGGCGAACAACAATGTCAATGGCTTTGGCTTTTGGCATTTTGTGTCATATGTTACTCATATTAATGTGATACGACTGGGTGTGTGTGTGCGTGTGCTGATATCTGTATGTGTATGTGTTTTTGTATGTCATGCCCTTTTGCATAGCATACTTCATGGAATGATGTCTGCCTGCCCAAACCACCCTCGACGCCATTTGCCATTCGAGTGGCCACTCAGTCTCCTTAACCTTGCAGCCATCATACTGACTTGACTGACTGTTGTGACTGTAGCAGCGCCATCGAATGTGTGTGTGTGGGTGTATAGCTCAACACATTTTTGCCATCTCGACTGTACGTACATACGTACGTACATATGTGTGATGATTCTTCATAAAAATGAACTTGCAATTTTTGTGCATACATCCATGCACTATGCATATTTCATTTCTAGTGTAATACAAACAAAAAGAAAGAGCACAATCTTGACCTAGCTGAATTTTACTTCAAGTGTTTAGCTAACCATTACGCAAGACTATTATATAGACTATTATTATGAAACAAAAACACAAACATTAAACTAGTTTGAAACTTGGAAATATGCTTGGTCAAGATGGCCAAGACGAAATAGTTATACAGATAAAACCATTAACTGATTACAGATTATGTTTCTTAGCAAAATTTCTACTGCTTATGTTGTTGTTCATTTGGCTTGAGGTTAAATTGTGAATTGTAAAATAACAAGCAACGTTTTATTTTTTATTTCCTTTTGCTAATTTATTGTCCACAGGGTGAAATATTTTACACGTTAACACCGTTTGTTGACAAGAACTGCACATTAAACGGTGATGACGTGTTTTGCCCTAAAGACATTTGCTGTAGTGAAAGCAAAATATATTGCATATAGGAAGTAAATAAAACCCTTGGTTTTTATTGAACCTGATATAAATGAAACAAAATTAAACTGCTTACATGAATTAAATGATTCATTTTGTATAACCAACAAGTGAACAACAAGGCGTATGAGCATTGTTTTATTAATAAACATGTCGTAAGTGCAATATTTATATGATGCTTTTTAAAAACTTATCGTACATACGCCAACTATGTGACGCATAAGTGAGTGGAGTCTTTGGTAGTCTATGGTACAACATTGCGTATGATTAATATTTTCTTTCCTCATTGAACTGACATATATGCACATACGTAGTATAGTTTTCTATCTTAAAAACAAACTGACATATGTGCGAGAGATATTTTACCCATTACTAGGACAACGTTTTCTATTGATGAACTTTGCAACATTCTTTGAGATAGATTAAGGAACATTTATCATGTACCACTCGTCGTATGAGTAATATTATTTCAAGTCTCCAATACATTTGAAATTGCTCATCAAAAGAACCCAGTTGAATGACTTTCCACAGTATTATGTGATCGGTTATACAATCTGTCATACAATTTGTTAGATAATCTGTTATAAATTCTGTTATACAAGCTTTTGTGAAATATGGTATGTATAAGATATATAAGATGTTAATATTTTCGGTTAACATTCAAACTGATTTACAAACTTTTCTACAAACTGTTATAACTAACTGTTACAATAATACAATTTGTTAAACAAACTGTTATACAAACTTTACTACTAAATTCATTTAGTTTTCTTTGTGTTTTTTTTTGTGGCCTGCGTTCATAAGTAGTATGATGAACATACATAACAGAAATTGTATATACAAACTGTTAACCCATGTCAATATTTCCCTTGCAAACTGTTCTTGAATGCTGCAGTTAAGAAAGCCATTAACAAAATATATTCATCATCTGTGTGTATACAATGCGAACACATACATACATATATAGACTTCTTTTACTTCTCTTGTTCTTACCACACAAGCGCCGCACCACACCGAAGTCAACCGCACTTTACGCATGTTTTGACATATTTGAGCATCGTTTGGCGTCACTTCACAATGTCTCCAAGCGCATCCATGGCGTTTTATGACTAACACACACATTCTCCCACACGCACACACAAAGATTGCGATTGGCTGGGCTGGTCCGTTAAACGTTTGCACACTTGCCTTTGTCTTCCAGTCCTGTATCTCTGTCTCATACTCTGTCTCTGGCAGTGCGGACTTTAGTTACCATTTGGCATTTGTCTGACAGTTAAATGGCCAGCGCCGATGTTTGTTGTTGCCGTTGGCATTGGCATTGGCGTTGGCGTTGGCGTTGGCGTCGCCGCGTCTCGATAACAATTTTAATAGGCCATTTAATTTTTAATTAATTCCTCAAGCGCCAGTTGCCATGTCATAAAAAAATGTTTGCTTTCATGTTGTTGATGATGTTGTTGCTGTGTCCCTGTCAGTGTTGCCGTTGCTGTTTGGGGCGTTTAATGACATGTTTTGTTTTATTCTCTTTATTTTTTGCTGCGACCACCGTTACATTCTCTCTGTGTCTCGCCCATCGCCCACTGAAGTCCCCCCTTTTGCATATAATTATTATGATGATTATTATTATTTATGATGATATTTTCCATTCGTTCATTTTTCCATTGTTTATTGAAGATTTGTCTATGTTATGGCGCGATGAGGCGCGTGATTGTGTCGCAATTTCATTATTCAAAGATCTCAAGCACCCCACACACACGCACTCCACACACACACACACACACACACACACACACACACACACACACACACACACATACATTTCTATAGAAAGAGACAGGGATGGAAAGAGGAAGAGAGCGTATCTGTTTTATTAGAATCTGTAATTAAAACGTTCGCAGAGGGTTGGGAGAATTCGAAAAGGAAAAAAAATTGGTAGTCTGATGTTGGTTGAGCTAGGAGCTAGGTCACTCAGTCAGTCAGTCGATTGCTACTTGACCCCAAGGCCATTGGCGGGTGGGTGGCTGCTTTTGGTTAGGTAGGAAGGCAGCCACAGCTCCACCCCATCCATTTATGCGCATTGTTTAGTTTTATATTTGAAAATTGTTGTGACTCTCTTAATAGCTTTTTGTGAAAATTAATTTCTTAGCTATTACAGCGAGACTCTTGTCGAGATTCCCTTTTCTCTTGATCCCCTTCTCCCACCCCAGTTTTGTCCACTTCCCTCTGACCTTCTGACCCCATCCGTCTTTCGTCTGCATTGCCGCCATTTGAGAGACTCTAGCGAGTATTTTGTAATTACTTTATGCCCCCGAAAATTGCCATAGTAAAATATTTCTCTCTTTAATTTTTTTCTCATGTTTTTCATTGCTTAAATACCCTGTAATTAGAGGTTTATAAATCGTCTATAAAATCGATGAAAGTTTAGCGTATAAGATATGTATGTCCGCTGTATTAGTAATAGTTTTGAATTCTTAAGACTCATTATTAGACCTAAAAACCTCTCTTGAGTGTTAATAAAATTGTTGTGCTGTCAGATCTAGTTTACTGTAGCTAAAATAAATAATACAAGGGTATCAAAAAGTCTTTACGGTTATATTGTTCTTCTTTTGCTCTTACTCTTCGTTGGTTTTCTATTTTTTGGGCTTACGCCAGAGGCTGGGCTGCCCTTTTTTTGGTGTTGCTGCCGGGGCATTGTGTGGCAAAGCAGAAGCAAAGGGCAAGTAGCGGGTGGCCAAATTGCGGTGGGGTCAGAGGAATGGGAGATTTTGTAATCAATGGCCACTAATCAAATCAAACGACTTGCTAAGCTGGCAAAAGCAGCAAAAAGCTAAAATTGCGCAGCACAAAGGGACGACTTAAGGACGGCGCGGGTTTGGACAAAATGTCCTTATTTCGCAATGTGAAAGTTGACAAAAGAGAAACTCAAAACATATTGTAAACCTGCTCTAACCGCCAAGTATTTGTATTCGAATACCTTCTCATTCCAATCATCTTTACAAATTGTTCTAAAAAATATCTTGAGATCTTAAACTAACCAGAAACACTCTTAAAATGTTACAGTATTACAGTATTAGAAGTAGTCAAAACTAGACCATCCAAGTGATTAACAAACAAGAATTTTAATGTTTGCCATAATCTTGGGCTCATGGTAAACAGATAACAGAATGTATGTGCAATTGAAGTGTAAGAGAATTTTGAATAACTTAATATAGTATTAACAACATTTTGCCAGCTATTACAATTGGACGGTAATTGTATACATTTTGATCGCCTTAAATTGATATCAAACTATATGAAACCTTTAATTACCGGCTACATATGTATATAGATTATAGAAAATAAATTAACTCAGATACGTTTAAATTCAAAAAAGATTTTATTTGGTTTTATATGTTTCGTAGCGCCTCTAAATCATCCAACTTTGACAAGCTGTAAAACATTGATGAGATGCCGCAGAAGTTTTAAGATTCCAAAAGAGACCAAAAATATTATCCATTTATACCAGGAAATCGACTGTTTTTCATCCTATAATTCGATACACAAAATTATTCCGATTTAGTAATTAACAAAAATGAATTTACATTGTTCTTTGTCTACTTTTGGGGGAATTTGGACTTCGAATCGAGGTGATGAAAAGTGCCTACTCATGAATGTATTTGCAGCCTTGGAAATATAACAACAAACAGCAAAAGCTGCAGCAAATGACAATACAAGAGTCTTTCTTATGGTTTTTTGTTACTTGCAAATTGCGCTCCATAATTGCCTCTTTTTGGGCCGTATCTACTTTTGTACCATTTTACCATTGGTATGCTTTACTTTATGACTGGTTTAGCCTGGCCATGTCCAATGCCCATTCCCATGACTCTCTCCATCCTTTGTCTCTCATTACAAATCTTCATGAGTTTCCAGTTTGAGAAAGGTTCAAGTCAGTAGGGTGGAGGTTGAGGGTATAAGGACCAGCAGTTCGAGGCTAGTCGAGTGGAGTCCGGATCCGGTCGACATGTGTGGGCCGTTAGTTAGTTAGTTAGTTATAACTACATACAATTTTATGGATACCCGCCTTATAACCCCCAAATAGCCCTATCCCCCGCCATCATCTATTCCGTTGCCTTCCTTTCATATTGCAAATGTTATAATTTTCACTAACAATTTTGTAAATTTTTTTGGTCAAGGGTTTTTAACGAACTGGAGAGCGGGGGCCGGGGGCAAGAGGACAGATGTGGGCATAAGCACGATGATGATAATTTTCAACAACTTTTCCGTACATAGCCCTAAGAGGGAGCCAGAGTCGGCCTACACATGCATCGTTTTACTTTTTGGTCCATTCCTTTGCCTCTGCCTCCTGCAATTCAACTCATTCCAATATTCATCCACCATCTCTCTACGCCTCTGCCTCCACCTTCACTTCCTCTTCCCGTTGCCGCCCACTTGCTACATCTGTTCTTCATCTATCTTTATGTCCCTCTTCCATATGTATGCACTTAAACGTGCTTGGGGTTTTAAGGCATTTTGTACATTAAGGGCAGGGCCAAAAGCATTTTGTGTTTTTCATTCTGTTATGCGAACATATATGTACGTATTCTCTTCTTGTCGCTCGCTTTTTACTTACATTTTTTTTTAAGTAATAAAATTTAATACACACAGACACACAGGCACACATAGACGCACATTTTTACTCAATTATAAAAGTTTCCACATTAAAAGTTCATTGCTGAGGCCAGAAAAGAAAGAACGAACGAACGTACTACGAACCAACCAGCCAACCAGTCAGACGGTCAGACAGACACGAAGACGGAAGGACATGTGGAAGGACAGAAGAACGGACAGATAGGCAACGTTTGGGATCGTCGACAAGAACGTTGCAGGAACACACACAGACAGACAAGTGACCATGTTGGGTCAGGTCGTGCCCATAGGCGGCACCATCATCCGCTTGCCATTTTCTCCATTCCTCTCTTCATTTTGGTCTTGCTTTTGCCTTTGCCTAGTCCACGTTTACGTTGACACAACATCAAAGCCAAGTCGTCTCGATGGAAAAGTTAGTTCCTTTCCGGCCACCCTTTCCACACTTATTTTTATTTATTTTGTTATTTTTTGCTTTTCATTTTCCTCTGTTGTAAATTTTACTGTTAAATTTTTGTATTCTTGCTTGCCTGGCTGGTCATAGAAAATATTAAAATAACAAAAAATACAACAAAAAAAAAAAAAAAACAGGGGGAAAAGGTTATATGAACATTACATTTATGTTTGTGTGCATGTTGAGTTGAGTTGCGTTGAGTTTGAACCACTCGGGGAGTAGCCTGCAGCAGGAGCTACTCCTGCGAATGTTTTCATCCAGTTGGTAATCCGAATAGTCAGCTCTGCTAATGAGATTGGTGGTTGGATGCTTGTGTGTCCGTTGTGGCTAGCATTGGGATTGCAATTACAGCATTTGCCAGCAAAGTTTTGCCACTGTTATACTGGGAACTAAAGAGCTCGCTGCAAGGAAAACTGCAAAGGTTGAAGGTACAATAAGAGTCGGGATCAGTTTTCACTTTTAAATATTACAAATCCTGTTTTAACCCCTAAAAAAGTGCGTTTTGTCTGCTTTAAGGGGGGGACGGAGCTGCCCCATTTCATCGAAGAAGTCTCTATTACTTTGTAACTGTAACTGTTATACTCATTAACATGTCGCTTTCTTTTCTTGTTCTTTTTTTCTAGGCTATGGCGGCATCTCTCCTCGCACCCAATGGGGTCGTGTGGCTGCTCTAGTTTATGCACTCTTCGGCATACCCATTGTCCTGCTCTACTTATCGGCCATGGGTGAGGCTCTGTCCGCAGGGATGCGTTGCCTCTTTCGTCGTAAGCGTAGCTGTGTTAAAGGCGGTAGTGGCGGCGTTGTTGGCAGTGGTGTATCTGGATCAGCTGGTGCCAGCGGCAGTGGCAGCGGACGAAAATCGGACAAGAGCAGCAAACATTATGTCCATCATAGTGGTGGTGGTGGTGCCGGCGGCGGAGGTGGTGGTGCCGGTGGCGGTGGTGGTGGCGCCAGCAAGTTGCACCAATATGGATTACCACCTTCCGTCTATCAGCAACAGCAACAGCAGCAGCAGCAACACCAACACCAACAGCAGCAACATCATGGCAAAAAGTCATCGAATGGAGGCGGATCGCCCAGCGTTCCCATTTCAATTTGCGTATGCGTACTGCTTTGTTATGTGACCAGTGGAGCCATTCTCTTTCACAAGCTACAAAATTGGAGTGTTCTCGAATCCCTGTACTTTTGCTTCACATCGTTAGGCACCATTGGATTCGGGGAACTGGCGCCTAGCGGCCCTTTGACTTTGTATACAGCCTCCGCGTATATATTAGTGGGCATGGCAGTGGTGGCCATGTGCTTCAGTCTGATACAAACGGAAATTGTTTTGTGGTTGCGCAAATTCAGCGTCCAAGATCATGTGATGCCGAAGGCGGAGGAGTTGGCTCTCGTTTCGGTGGCTGTAACACCGAAACCCTCCTGACAACGACCCAGTGCTGCGGAAACTGTGGGCGTGCAGCCGGCCAACAGTCTGGCCCAACATCAGACTATGTTCTTTGGCCCGGCCCACACACTGACCCAATACAGTTCGCTTCCAAGGCGCAGTCATTTGCATGCCACCATGGGCGGAGCCGGCGGAGCAGCTGGTCCGTTATCCGGTTCAGCTTTTCAACGAAACACGCCCATACGACGCTCCACAGGGATACCCGAGCATCATATGGAATACTTTGTGCCGCGCAGCATAAGCGAGTTTAACCTATCGGGTGTCGGGGATCTGGCATTGCCCCCACCCAGACGCTTCTCGCCCAACATCAATACCATGAACCCGGGCATGGGAATGACTGGCATGCCGGGCATGGGCCCTGGCATGGGTATGTCTAATATGGGAGTGGGTATGGGTGTGGGTATGTCTGGAATGGGTCTACCGCATGGCCTCCAATTGGGTCCACCCCAAACGTTACTTTGCCCCAATGCAGCAGCCGCAGCAGCAGCTCCGCCACCGCCTCCAGCTCAATTGCAAATTGTGCAGCTTAAACCGCGTAGTGAGAAAATGGTTACCTTTGAAGATGAATCCAAGCAGAATGGATCTTCACAAGCTGTCACCTGTCCCCATGGTGTGCCCACAACGCCGCGCAAATCCCTTGCATCCGGTGGTGGTATCGGTGGTGATATGTTCATGTGACCAGTCAGCTGATCATCAATGAAGGAAAAGGACAAAGAGATCGGCAAAGATCACAATCCTGATAAACATATTAATGGCGGCGATGTTGATAATGAAGGTGATGATAACGATTTGATGGACGATGACGATCAGACTGATGTCGGACATCAGCAGATATTGTTGGAAGAGGGAGCCGAGCTGAATGCAGCCCTACGTCTTAGAGATAGCATTGCCATGTGTCCCAAGCCAGCACCAGGTGAGGTGATACGTGTCTAAGTGAAAATCCATATACTATATACATACACTGTAAAAATGAACACATACCGACACACATACACTTAAATATTGTGCACACACACACACACACACTTTGATAAGAAGTTACACTGAGAGTAAAATGACTCTTATTTCACTCACTTTTCCTACCTAAACTTCATCGTGTTATTTATTGAATTTAAAGCAAGAAACTAAAACAAAAAATATTTATGATGACAATTATTATTATTATATATATAATATATATATATATATATATATATATATGTAAATATGAACTAAGCTAACTAATAGAATCTACATTAAAAATAACAAAAAAATAAAAAAAAGAAATATGATCGAAAAAGCTGCATAAATAATTGAAAAAGAAATTGTGTCGCCCCCGCAACAGCCCCAGGATAATGCCAAACAAATGAAAACAGAAATTAATAAATACATAACAAACTATGAATAATAAATGCCCTGAGGTTGCTGTTGGGTGTAAAGAGGGAGAGAGAGAGAGAGAGTCAAATAAGGCGTAGCAAAGGAGTGACAAGAGAGGAAGAGGACAAAAGAAGAAGTGCAAACAAAATGCAAATGCAAATGAAAATGAAAATGACAAATTGTATAAAACCGAAGGACAAAGTTTATTTAAGCGATTTGTTAGTTAGTTGTTTTAACGTGCGATTTGTACCCCCTCTCCGCCCTCCTTTCATTCATCGCTCCCCTAATTTGTTCGCCTCCCGCTCTTGACACTCTCTAATTGTCCTCTTGCGGCATTCTCAAATGGCAATCGAATCGAACAGCCAAAACGTGCAATGAAAATGTAAATTCAATGATTGATTTTTCTCGCTCTCTCTTTTCCTCTCCCTACCTCTCTCTCTCACTCTGTGTCTATCCTTCTTTCTATCTAGTATCCCTTTTCGTTTCGCAAGAAATCGCAATTGCTGTTGTTTATTGTTAATTGTTTGATTGATCGAGTATTATTTATTGACCTGGCACCTTGAGGCAAAATGTTAATATGTTTGTTAATCAGTTGTTGGTTCCTAAAACGGCAACTACCAAATGCATTTTATTGCTCTTGATTAAACAAAACAAGTTTGCATAGTGCATGGAATTGTAAAACAAATTCCATTGGAATTGAAATCATTCAAATTGAAATGTAAAATCTTATTGTTTAAATTTCATTGAGTCATTTTGAGAATTCTTATGCCTTGGTTATTTGGTTGTATAGTTGAACGTATGTATGTATGTATGGATGTGCAGTACTACACCCTTTACAATTTTAATTGCATACTTTTGTGTGCAATCTTTTGATATTCTCAAGTTATTTCTGATGCATTTTAAATAATTAAAAGACCTACAACAACAGTGCACTTGCGGCTTAGGCGACGAGTCTTTCGTTCTTCTTTTCTTTGCCATAAAATCCAAATTTCCATTAAAAGCTTTCGAGTTGTTGTACATTTTTTACAGTAAAAACGGAAAAAAAACAAAAACCACCCTGATAAACTAACTAAAAGTAAATTTAAAAGGGCCCTTTCTTTTTTTAAGTAAGTCATATTATGGAAAATATATGTTAAATTGTATTTACTTTTGAATGTATGTATGTAGGTTTTCTTGTTCCTTGTTTCACTAAATCAGAGCTCGCAAATAATAGTTCATCAAAATTTAAATTACATTAACTTACAATTGCAACTATCAGTTAACCGTTTTGTACAAAGATTTCCAAGTTAGTAAACATTAATACATTCAATCAATGGCGTTCAACAGAAGATCGATTGATGAAAATACTCTGATCAATTTGGTTGTTTGTTTTTCTTTATATTCCTAGTTTGTTGTGTTGCTTAACCATTTTCAAATTGGATGGTGTATTTCAGAATAATGAAACCAGTGTTTGCAATGAATTCGAACTATAAACTCAGAATTGCTATAGCATTTTCAATCACTAAATGAAATTATGGACTTAATTTCAAATTTTCAAGTAAGAAACACCGTTACGTTTTGAATTTATTGGGTGTCATTTAGTCCTAATTTTAGATCCTAATGACAGTAAATGTTTATCAGACCTATCAAAAATGGTTAATTAACGTAAATTACTTTGCTTTAACATAAAACTTATGAATGAATGCTATTATCATTTCGAAATGATATAAAAATATCTCAATATCTTTTCTGCTTCTTGGGTGCTCAATCCAAATTAAAAAACTTCATTTTAGATTTAAAATTGATCACACCAAGAAGAGCGTTACTTTTGATACGCCATAGTAGATTTGGTCTTCTATTGCCTACAACATTCCCTAACAATTCAATTAGGAAAGTGTTTTCTTTTTTCTGTTATGTTTTACTTAAAAAGTATAAGAATGAGAATAAGAATGAATTGTTTTGTGCCCAGCACAACGGATTTAACTCTGAATCACTTTAATCGGTTGTTCTTTTAATTTTTTAATTTTGGAAAAAACAGGCACAGAGTAACTAATATTTGTAAGACATCTGCTCATAAGAAATAAAACCTTCAGGAAAGTTTGAGATTTTTCTGAGGATCAATATGAATTGTTTCCCCACTTAAAGACAAACACAATCCCCAAAAGAGCAGATAAATATCTGTTTCTATTGGTCCTTTTGCTTTGTGTTGAAAATTGAGTAGTTTTGCAAATGGTTGTTAATTTAATTGAAAATTATAACAAGTATCTCATGTAATTGTTATTTTTGACAGGGTTTGACCATTTCATGCTGCGCCTCTAGGCTGTGCTTGTATCTAATTACAGTCCCATTGAGAAGATGGGGTCTGTCTGCCAGCTGTCTCAAGTTCGGCTCCTCATTACAAATTGTTGATCTGTGTTTAAGTTGCCTTTTTTTTTTGGGTGGCGGGGAGAGGTTTGTTTTGGGTTCTTCTTATTTTTTGTGCGATTTGTTTGGAGTTTGTGCCATGGCATGGCATGGCCTGCCGCAAGCTCCTGTTGCACGATGGGGCAATTAGGTTTAAATGTTTTTTAAATGCATTTTGATTGCGGGTAATTGAGCGCATGAACTGTTATTTGTTGTTGATTTTTGTGATTTGTTGTTGTTGTTGCTGTTGGTTTTCCTTTTTTTTTTGTTGTTCATATGGTTTATTTAATTTTTTACTGTTTGTCACGAGCTGCCAACTCGTTTTGCGCATTGGCCATGGCCTGTCAACTGAATATGACTGGAGACCAATGGCGGCAAAGCCCTTCAACTGGGTTTTTTTTTTCCATTTGCATTTTTGAATTTAATTTATTTTTTTTTATGATTTTTTTAACCCCATTTTAATTGAAAATAAATTAAATTTTTAGTGTCAGGTCAGGCAATACGTTAATTTGATTTTTTTTTTCATTTTTGCATTCTCAATTTTGTTGCTCCTGCCATATTCAATTTGTGACATTCACCCAAATTGAACAAGATGGCTAAAAATGTATATAAAATAGAAAGAAAGAGAGAGAGAGAGAAATAGGCGGGAAAAACGATGCTTTAACATATTAAAATGGGTTGTGGCACAAAAAAAAAAAACATAAAACCAAACGATATAGCAAACCCGATTAGGGGATAAAGAAATCAATGGATAATGCTCGTAACTAAATTTATAGTTAATTATAGTGCAGCTGTGCATTTAATTGCCAAATAAACACAAATACACACACACACACACACACACATAGATTTCCAAGCATAATTCAATTTATATAAGTACTACTAATAGGCATATATCTAATATATATATATGTACTTAATGAATATAAAGTAAACAAAAAATTACGATATATGTATGTGTGTATATCTAAACTGTATGTATGTAGTAATTAACTAATTAACCAACAAACAAAACAAAAACAAAAACATATATTTGATGCAAAATCGAACTACTTCATCTCCTTCATATTTAATAATGAAATTGTATTACGAAAAATTCTAGAATTAAGCCAAATAAATGTTAGTTAAACAAAACAAAAAACCAAAACTAATTTTTTTTTTGATTAGCAACATAAGTTGAACTTTAGCCTAAACCTACATACATAAATAATGAAACATAAATGTAATTAGGGCTTCAAATGGGTGTGGCAAATTAAGTGGATGAAAATAATTGATACTTGAGCATAAACTACATTTAATTAATGTACTTTTAGTCAAACTATGTATGTTAATATGAATGAATATGTACAACACAAACACACACTAATACACCTACACAAACCAAAAAACTTTCACACAGACACACACACACACACACACAAACCATACGAAACTAAATTTAATATTTAACATCAAACAAGTTAAGCAAATAAGAGCATACCGCAGTTCGCATTACATATACCAACAAAAACCCCAAAAAAATAAAAATATATATATATATATACACATATATATAAACAAAAACAATGAGAAAGCAAAAAAAAAAAATGAAAACAAAAACAAACAAAAAAATAAACAAATGAAGAATAAATACATCATGGAAAATTTAGTCAAATATCAATTGACCACAGTGCACTACGAGTGCGTGTGTATGTATTTCTATTTTTATTGCGTTTTCCAAATTATTCCAGGACTACCTAACACATTGAATACCCAACACAAGAATAATAAGTTAGCACACGTGTTTCTCCACGATACGCCGACTCCTAGAGATTAAGTAGAACCGTGCTCTACACCCCGACCAACTATGGTGCAGCAAGACAAGACGCAATACCAGAAACTGCTGAATGAGTTCCCATAACCTTAAGTATATTTTGACTCGTTTTAATTCACACTATCCACTTGTTCCATCAATGACTTCTTATAGCTAGAGTAAGCACTTTAACTTCCTATCACATAGCATAACCCGTTTCTGCTAACTTCACCGGAAGATCGACCTACTCTCAACATTGGCTCAACACCCGCTTGAGGTATATTTAAGGCTCCGATCTCTGGAAGAACCTCAGTCTTAGTTTACTCTTAGTCTGGCCTCGGAACCTTTAAACCAAGCTTCTGTGTAATTAGTTTCATGGTAAACTAGTGGTTAAAGAAAGTGTGTGTCATCTCCCATGTGTGTCCGAAGGATCATGGTAATGCCACACCCCGACATGGAGACACGGATGATAGACTCGTAACTGACTCCAAAGCAGGGATCAGATTCGTGTCCATAGACTCGTAACTTGTATGTATGGATACACACATTTAACTGTGTGCGTTCACTAGAACGAAAGGCTAACTAAACTGAATGAAACTGTATTTATCTTTAATGTTAAGCTTTACTTTATTAATAATTTTTAAATGTGATCGATAGTTAATTTTCATTATGTCTGACTTACTTCCCTTGCACCTTCACTTTTGATTGGCTTACCTTATACCACTTCACTTCACATTTAATTGCAATTCAAATTTATATTTATACATTTTTATTCACTTATAGAGGTGTACATATGTATGTTTGCCTACTTATTTATACAATATATTTACGTACAAATATTGTACAATAAATTTTCACAAAATCAATTTGTGTGCGATTAATTGATAACCGCAAATAAAGAAAAGTTTTTTTTTTATACATGATTAACTCATTGGCGTTTTTTTGTTTTTCCTATTTTTATTTGCTTGATTTTTGTTGTTTCTGTTTTTCATTCTCCTTCTGCTATACCGTATTGCTTTTTTTATTGCATTATTATTTAATCATTTAATTATGGTTAATAAGTTTATAACATAATTAATAGTTGCGGTTTTAGATTTGTGTGTGAATTCGAGTGCTTATTTTTCTTTTTATCCCAATTCTAAGTCGTGGATTAAGCGAATGTGACAAAATATGCGCAATAGAAATTAATTCATACGCCCCGTTGGCGGTATTTTCTATTTGGTTTGGTTCGCGGAAATTCCACAAGTAATAAATACGATTCTAAGGTCAATTCGGATATTATTATGGAAATCAACTGTAAGTTGAGTGTAGAGATCTTCCAAAGGTTCCAATGAAAAATACTACATAGATTGTGAAAACCCACCTGATTTGTCAGGATATCTTATTAACGTTCGATATTTAAAGCCCAATAGTACTTTCGACTGGAACATTATGAAACTTAAGCGGCTTAAAGTCTTCTGGATAACAGTTTACATTGAACCTACTAAAGCCATAAACAGACAAGGCAAACAAAATATTCCTGATTGGTCATTTATCTATAAGAATAATATCGCAATGTTCTTAAAACCTTCAAAAATTGGATACCCTTTTGCAGCTCTTTTTGTTGGACTATCTTTCTCTCTTATTCATTCTCATTATGCTTTTGTAAAAACAAGCGGATGAGGTGTGAATCAGAGCACAAAGAGCACCACAAACAAAACAAACACTGTCCTATGTTTCCCAATTAGTTTTCATTTATATTAACGCTTTTAAATCAAATCACAACGATCCTAAAAATGGTTTTGCTGGATTAATGGTAAGTCCTACAAAGAAATCAATATAAGGCACTACGACTGTTACTCAGTGCCGGATTAAGGCTACGCGGGGCCTGTAGCAATTAAAAAAACTAAATATGTATAAATATAACCAAATATATTTTGGGTCACATTCAATTTAGAAAATTATTAGATTTCCAATGTGAAAGTTTGAATAAGAATGGACACCTGTTAAAAATGATTCCCAATGATAAAACTTTTTTTCTTTTTTAGAACTATTCTATTGTTTCGTTCTCGAGCTTTGAATGCAAATTGAAAGAGATTATCCTAATTTGAAAATAAAGCAATGACTTTTTGGAATACTTCAAAAATTGACTAAATTAGAGGTTCATGAAATTAAGGTTTATTGGCATAAGTTGGTTGTTCCTTGGCACTTTTTGTCTCACTTGAAAATAAAACTTGATTATTAGCGTGGTTTATATTCAAATTCAAAATAAAAAGGAGTTATCACTTTCGAAAATTGGGTTTTTTGAGTTTTTCAACATTAAATCAATTTTCCATTGATTAAAAATCTTTGCACAGCGCTCTAAAAATGCGTGACCCGTAGCTCTTTCAGTACTGCTACTAACAATTAGTCAGAGATGATGCGGTTTTTTTGCCATGGAAGAAATGGGTTAAGAAGTATACGTCCGAGTTATGTCACAGACGGCGGCAATGATTGCAATTTATGGCTTCACTATTTAATTCGCTAACCATATAATTAAATTATCAGAAAATAATTATCTCTTTCAGATCCAATTTATATATACCAAGCAGAACCCTTAGCTATGGGCGATGCAATGTCGTGACAACAAATTTATAACTGCGAACTTAAAATATAAATCATAAAACTTTCTCCAATCTCCAAGGACTACAAAAAAAGCCTATTCACTTAAGGAATTATCGGCAAATGAGACACTATACGTTGGACTATTGAGTTTAGAAATAAAGCAATTCTTATTCTGTCAAACGAAGAAAAAACGAACTGTGTTTCATTTGATTTCTCAGGGACTTATGGACCAGCTGTTGTCTTGTGTGAGTTGCCCTAACCTAATGTAAGTCAATTTAACTTATTGCTTTCACTTTCAATAATGAATTTCAGTGGCCCTTTTAGGTCTTTTGTCTTGTGTTGGGTATCAAAACTTTCAATTGATAAACTTGCATGCATATATCTAAAGCCTGATAATTACAAATCTTTCACACATTATAATAGCAATGCGTCCATATTATGTCAACTCAATTCGATTTAAATTGAAGACTAGGATTTCTCAATGGACGGAGTAGCCAAAGAGGCAGATGTGCTGATGATAATGTGTTTGAATTTCATCATTTGGTCCTGATTGCCAGACAGGCGCAATGGCAAATTAAATTTTATTTGTTCTAATTTGGAAATGTTCAAAATGGTTATTGATATGTCATTCTATTTATAAACAAATATGGAATGGCAAACAAACAGATAAATATGCACATACAAATATGTATATGTGTTTAACTGAAAAACGTTTTAGTTGCAATTAATTTGCTGTCTCTCTTATCTATTAAACGAAATTAATTAGCATTTTCTAGCCAAACTCTGATCCAAGTAAACGATAATGATGATGGCATTTCTCGGGGTAGATGATGATAATGATGATGATGACAGGTGACAGCTTTAGTTCTATGTTTTAGCCGCAACAATTTAGCCCGAAGGCTTGGCCTGTGTCTTATCAAAGCTGTTGCAGTCGGTCGAAAAGGGAAGCCGAGGGAGAAAAGAGAAGTCCCACAAGTAGCAGAAGCAAATGATGAGACCAAAAAGGGAAGAGGAAACTCAACTCATCAATGTAATAAATTTCGCTTAAATGTTCTTTTGTTCGAGTCATTAAAATCGCATTTGGAAAAGGAGACTGACTTGACTTGTCTTGCTTCATAATGATGATGATGATGATGAGGATGAGAATGAGTTTCAGGATGTAGGATGGGGATGAAGGATGAAGAAGGATGCTAGCAACATTCAATGTCGTTGTTGCTGTTGTCAACACACTTGACATATAATTTGATTACGCATACGCATTTTATTAACTCATTTTCAGCATGCGAACGAGCACAGCACCACCCCCTTCCTGTACTGTCCCTCCTATTCTACCTCCATTGCCACCATCTCTCACCATCATCATCATCATCATCATCATCTATCCATCTACCCATCACCCCTATCATCCGCTTGATGTTTATATGATATACTTACTCGCTCGCGAGCATCTACTAAGAGAGATTGGTTTGGGTGCTTTATATTAACGGTTACATTGTGCCTTGTTTGTTTGTGTATGAGCATGGGTGTGCATCTGTGTGCCTGAATGTGTGTGTGTGTGTGCGGTTTTTCTTTCGAGTATCCCTGAAGGTTACCAACTCATGGTTCATATCGCCTCTAACAATTGAAAACTAGAGATGAACACATAGAAAATGTAAAATCCACTTGATAGCTCATATCAAAGACTCATCTATCTATTCGATAAGAACCCTTTCATTATAAATTTCAAATGTTAATCATTCAATTCGTTATACATTTAATTAAAGAAAATATTTGAAAATCAACATTAAATCAAGTAGACGATTTCTAAATTGATTTTATCTGCAGATATGCATAAATAAAACACAAAATTCCTGACTGAAATACACAAAAGCTTAACTATCCGAACTCGGTTAAAATATTCTTAAGTTATTCCTCAAATACAGATACAGAAATTAAGTATACGCAGGGCCTGCCAAAATCATACAAAATATAGCCATGAGTCCCCTGTTTTCTCTCTCTCCCCCTTTCTGGAGTAGAAAAAAAAGATCATGCGATAAGCTATAGTATTCTCATAGTAGAAATCAAATATGCCTTATTGGAGATGCCAGCATACTTTTAGGGGCATGTATCCAAGAAATTGCTGCTCACGTTGACGTCTCTAAGTCAACGGAAAGAAAACTCTCATCATCAATAGACAGCAAGCCACACCAGCAGTAGCAACTAATTTCTTTTTACAACTGTGGCAGTTCTTCAGTTTTTAGGTTTATACGAAGGCGAAACACACACACACACACACACACACACATACACACACCAGGCGCATAGCTATAGAAGAGCCACATTTGGCTCAAGACCAGCCCATATAAGGCGAGGGGCGAAGAGTAAAAGAAGTAAACTGTTTACTTGAAACAAGCAATCCTTGCACACACACACACACATACACACACACATACACACACACATACACACACACATACACACACACATACACACATACAATACACACACAGGCATACACACCACAAAACTTATGCCCTGACGCAGCGGCAGCAGCAGCAGCAGCAGCCAGCCATTGAAAAGTCGTTAGCAAAACGTCAGACAACACACGGCATATGGACCAAAGTGAAGAAGTTAGAGGGACCTAAAAAAGTCCTTGGGCCATGGGATTCTTTGAGTTTCCTCTAAGATTTTGGGTGCTACAAACTCTCTTTCCTTTTCTCTCTCTCTCTCTACGTATTGCGTCTGACTCTTTAGTTGCATGATTGTGGTTAGTATGGGGTTTAATCGAAAACTAAAGCAAAACTCTTCCTAAAACGGAAATGAAGGGTTTTCTTACTCCATTTTGGTTTACTTTTCGAAGCATAATTTGCATACAGATACATATTTATGTACATATATCTCTTTTTGTATGTATATTCATATTTATAAAGTCTCGAAAATTTCGAATTGAATTTAAGCGTGAACGAGAAATTTAAGCTAGCCAGGCTAATGAAGAGTTGGCCATTTCGGGCCAGTTTTGTTTGGTTTGGTATCAAAGAAGTCTTTGGAGCACTTGCCAATTGCGCAAGCAAATTAAAAGTATATATAACCCCCTTCTACACCTCCCTCTGCAGCAGCATACCCCTGCAGGACCCTTCACTGGGAACATCCGTTTCGGATAGCAAAGTGCAGCCATTTTGCGTACGCCCATAAATCTATTAAGACAATTTGGCAAAGGCAAAAGCAGAGGCAGAGTCAGAGGGAAAGCTGGAAAACTTTGGGTTTTTTTCGCTTCTCTTTTGGTTGTTTTCCTATATTTTTTGTGGCGCATCGACGGCAGTAGGACCAAATTTAAAACGCAGCTAAGCAAACAGAGAGAGAGAGAGAGAGAGAGGGAGAGAGAGAGAGAGAGAGAAACCGCTGAGGCAAGAGATGAGACCAAAAGCAAAATACAAGTAGACGAAGTAGAAGTAGGATAAGGAGCAATGGCTGGAGCAAACAAAAGTAAACTTTTTTATCCTTGTTGTTGGTATATTCTTTTTTTTTTTTTTGCTTCTCTTCTTCTTTATTCTTAAGTACTGTCAAGGGTATCGCTAGCTATCTATGTATATATGCTTTGCGTGTGTACGCGTGTGTGTGTGTGTGTGGGTGTGTGTGTATGTGGGTGATTATATGACAAGGTGCCAGGGATGCATCATATATGTAAACCCATATCCACATATCCTGTAGTAGATGATCCAGAGCAAAGCAGAGTAGACCAAACAAGCGCAATACGCTTTACGTTCCCTCTCTACAATATCAAACATCTACCATCTTCTCTGGCTCCTTCGTTTTCCTTTTTTTTCTTCCTTCTTTTCTCATATGTAAAAAGGCAACTTTGACTTGATTTACTTCCCCCTCCAATACACCAAACCATCTACCCCATCCAATTTACCATCTTTCCCTCTTCAATGTTAGTGTCAAGTTGGCGTTGTTGGCTGTGCGACTCTTAGATACTGTCAGAGACGTCTTCTTGCCTGCCTGCCTGCCTGCCGCATTCTGTAATAATCTATCAAAAATTGTATGCAAACAAAGTGTGATTTGGCTCTGGATACGGGCTGGTTCCGCCTGGGCTCCCTCCCCACTCACTCTCGCTCTCTCCCCCACTCTCTTTCAGTCTCTGTCTCCCCTGTCTCGATAAAAAAAAAAAAAAACAAGATGAAGAAGGCGCTGGAGATGCCGGGGCTTTTGCTATGCATAAATTTTTACCCTGGCATTTGACAATTGCATGGGAAATGCGAGTATTACGAACGCGAGAGCTGCCAGAGCACCAAAAAGATGACGATATATGCGTTTATTTACCCAACTTGAGATTGAGGTTGGCATTGTATGATGGTGGAAAGGATGGCAGGGAAGTCGGTATGCAACTGGTTGAGATTGCATTGAGACTCAGAGACTTCAAAGGACACTGGTAATGACAGTCTTTTGGCTGAAAGAAATTTGAAAAAAACTGCCCTGCATTTTGAAATTACTTATTAACTTTAATTCAGTTTACTAAATGACATTTGGAAAATTCAGATCAGAACTACTTATTCTCTAATTGAAACCTTTTTTAATTGAACTGCGAGTCATTCCCAAAGAGGAATGCATTTGTTTATATCCTTTTGTTGACCTAGCTATTGTGGGTAATGATTTCCTAAGCAACAATGCATTTATTTTGATCAAAAATAAACAAATTCTCAGCTTTCAGTTGAAAGGGCTGGGCCATAAATCTGTTTGAGCAAACTTTTTGATGTGATAAGGAAAGTTTTGCATCTTTAATCGATTTTGATTCGATTTTCAAATCTGACTTTGAAATCGCTTTTTAAATCGTTTTTGTTTCTTGCAACTTTTTCATGTTTTTCCACTCAGGCTTCATTTGCCATGGCACATCCCTCCCAAGCCTCCCTTCTCTCGTCGTGCTCTTGCTCTGGGTTACTTGGTGTTTTCTCAATCTGTCGCTAAATTTCTCAAGAGGCACAAATACATACATATATCTATATCTATATAGATACTTATATGTATGTATATTACTTTTGTGCCACTTTCTTCAATTTTTGCGAGGTTTTCTTTTCTTCAGTTCCTTTTTTGTTTTGAGTCTCCCAAAAGCGACAAAAGTTGAAATGCAACCAGAACAGAACTTTTGCACTAGCGCATACAAACACACAGACGCACACACACACACACACACACACGCTCACATACATTATTATAGGTAACCGTGAGTTCGTATATGTGTGTGTGCTCATATTCGCCACATCTGATGGAGTGTTGGCAGTGCAACACATCTTTTGTCCTTGGCAAGGCAACTTTCCTTACATTCAACTCGAATTGAAACGCTGCAGTGCGATGTGATTTTGGCTTTGCCAACGACTGCAAAATGAAAGTCTTTGCCATGAAAACAGATTCCTCTTTTATGGTGGAATCCAAGCCACTGTTGCCACAGACAAGCAGAAATTCTAGGCAAATGATAGACACTCGATGGATTTCTAATGCAAAAACCATTTATCGACAAATTTTTACCCAAGATAATCAAAGTTGTTTCATGTTAATGTCAAGTTTCAACTTTTTAAGTATATTTTAAGTATCTATTCACGCAAAGCCTATCAATAAGTATTTTAAGAAATTTCTTCGTATAAGCTACTACTTTTTCCATATATCGTAATTTCCATTCAGAGTATTATTTATGGGTGAAAATTCCTTTAATAAGAAGAACATTTCTCATATCAGATATTTCTTAAAATGTTATACAATTCATGATCATTAAATTAAAAGAAAGCCAAATTTAATTTTACAATTGCAACATGCATTTTATAAAAAGTGTCGCGAATTGTGCTCTTTGTTCAATTTATGTTGCTGTTGGTCCCCTTTATACTAAGTACTACATATAGGGTATAGTCCGAAAACCACTAGAATTCCTATAGAAATTGCATTTGTGTTGTCGGAAAAAAAGTGAATTGCAATAGGACCAAGGACATAACCAATTCCTGGACTAGTCCAGTTTTAGTTCAGTTTTCTTCTTTTTCTTTTGCCTTGGCTCCGACTTTCTCTGTTTCTTTTTCGGTCGCTGCTGCTGTTGCTCCTGCTGCTTCTTCGTTTTTCGATTTGTCCAAGTTGCTGCAGCACTGCGCTCGTTTATCAAAGCCAACGCTTTTGAATTTCTGAAATGTCTTTTCCGCTTTTGGGTTTCGGACCAAGCGGTTAGGGTTGAGAAGTAGGTGGTTTTTGCACGGATAACCGGAAAAGTATCGCAGCAAATTACGCTGGCGTTTGTCGCTTTAGTTTTTCCGTTAACATGACAAATAGATTAGCCTGCAGTGAAATTTTTGGCCAGCCATATGAAGGTCTTTGCTTTAATGATGATGACGTTGCAGAGAGGAATGATTTTGTATATATGTATGTATGTATATGTGTGTGAGTATTTTTTTTTCTTCTTTCTTTTGGTCATCTCTCTTCAAATGTCAAACGCATGAAAAATGTCCAACAATTGTAACAACTATAACAAGCAAATGCCGCCTGGCCACACGTTTTAAATAAAACAACACAAAAAACGAGAGTGAGGGTACAAGCGAGAGCGTAGTTTTATAGTATACCCTATACAAAAGGGATAAAAGTATTTTCGACACGATTTTAGAGGGAAATCAATCAATAAACCAAAACGAACCAATGCGTGCACAATAGTTAAATAAAACTATTCCTCTGGTTTCTTAAAACAAAAACCATTTCCTTTCGCTTTTAACGGATTTTGCCAAAGACACAAAAACTAGTTGGGAATTACAACTACAAGAGGCGAAAAATTTACTTCTTCTATTTAATACTATAACCTTGAGTAAAATAAAAATGAAAAGGAAAATAAAATTTACAATTTGCAAGGGTATCATTCCAGTTAGTTCTTGTTAAATTGTTGTTTTCTGTTTAATTTTTTCTCGTTTGTTTTTTTGTTTTAATTTTTATTATTTATTTTTATACTATGTGCGTTTGAGTGTTTGCGTTCTTTTGTTTTTTATTTTTGGCTTGATCTATGGTGCCATGGCTCCATGGATTGCTGGTCTCTCCGTTGGGCTCCATACGCGTGCATATGTTGCCAGTTTGTCCATTTATGATTATTAATTTTTATGCATCATGACCAATTGATGGAGGGTAATTGTTTCCAATTTTTTTGTTCAATCATTTCTCCTTCTCTTGGCGTCATCCCTTAAAGTTTATTGCTATTATATTTGCATTGTGTCCTTGTTGTTTGTGTATGGCGAACTAATAAATGGGAAATCAATTATACGATAAATTATAAACCTCAAATAGTTTCGGATAGAAAGACAAATATATCTACACGTATGACACATGCAAATAACACATATATAAAGTGTTCTTTAAGCATAAGTATATATACCTACTTAACAACTTGTGAGATATTGTTGATTGTAGATTTTGGTTAAATAACATTTTAGTTTCTTCTACTTTAAAAATATTCATATCGCATGAAAATAATGAATCTCAAAGTTGAAACTTAACTTGTATTCCTACAAATGAAGAAACCACAATGTGTTGCTGAAATAAAGAAAGAGAAACATTCCATAATTCGAGGAATTTATGAAGTCTCAAAGTAGTAAAAAAACTTTTTAAGGACAAACTAAATGTACGTTTAATTAATTTATACAAACGAGAAACTTTTTGCATCCAAACTAGGATTTCCCTTAACAATTAAAATGGTTTTTACCATCTATATATTGTTGTTATATACTTAAACTAGAACTTTAGGTACTTTAAACTTAGACACTTCGTGTAAGTATGCATCAAAATGTGCAATGTAAACATTATATTTAAAAGTAAAATAGATTGATGAGATAATTACTTAACTAAACATTAACAATTAATATAATCAAAAAACTTCATGTAACTTCCATACATATATAACATTAAAACTTTGAAGACAAGTTGCCACGCTTTATCGTTATCTGATTGCATTAATATGGAAACTTTTTGAGTTGAATAAAAAATTAATAGTTTTTATTAGTTTTTGAATTTTTGCAGGTGTCAGAAAAGTCTTATATATAACACCAGATCCCTTAAAAGACTTGCGAGATATTGTTGGTTGATTGATATTTTTAAAGCGTTAAAGTATCTTAACCACATCTTCCTTCGATTTCGAGGATCTAATACGAGGATCTAAGAATACTCCTTAATTCATTGGCAATTTACCTGAGAGTAGTCATTTTCTTTTGATCAAAAGCTACGCATTAAAGAAAATCCATGGACTACAAAGTATATACCAAAAAGAAATCCTTAGCTAGTCAGCTAATTTGACTTGTTAATTAATCAATTAATTAATAAACTAATTAATTGATTTTTATGGTTCGGGGATCGAGTGGCTTTTCTTTTGTTGTCGCCTTCATTCACATGCATATAGTCCAAGTTGACTAAATTGAATGGCTTAATAAAGTTGGTTTATTCTCCACTTCGTGAGTCACGCGTGAGTTGGAGTTGCTTCTAGTCTATATTTTATTGAGTGGTAACTTGTTTTTCTTTTTTATTTTTGTACTTGGTCTTTTGCATTTTAGCTCGCAGTTTTCTTCAACTATTTTCGACTTGCTCATTAAGGCATTCCTTTATCCCGTTCCCTCATACCAAAAGCGCAAGTAAACTTGACACCCTCCACTTCATCCACGCGTCTATCCACCACTCTCTCGCTTTCATTTGAGCCACATCGAAAAACAAGACAAATACAACTTATAAATAGTTTGGCTTGAGTAGCGAAAATTGAAAAACCAAAGCGAGCCCAAAAAACGAAGAAAGTCCACAAAGAATTGGGAGACGAAAATGAGGAGAGAGGAGAATGGATTGAGGATGGGGTAAGTGGTGGGGAGAGGGGGCGCTAGAATGAGTACATGTAAAAAGAAAGCAGAAATAATAAAATAGAAAAACTTTTAGCGGCGCATTAAGTAAACCGAGAGAAACTGTGACTCTGCGGTTGTCCTTGAGGCTGGAAAGGGCGGCCAGATTTCTCCATTTCTGCTACTCTTTTTCCTTTTTTTCTTTCCTCTGCTGTGTTTTTTTCTGTGGTGTCGTTGGAAAGCAATGCGAAAATGTGCTGCTAACTTAAATTTATGCGACACGCCGAAAAAAAAACGTAGAGAATATAAGAGGAGAATGGGGAGAAAAAAAAAACCAAAAACTCGCATAAAATTCAAACGCAAGAGAAAAGTTTTTTGCAAACCTCAACTCTATGTCGCTCTCTTTCTCTCTCTAACACGCTCACTCTCTTTCTCTCTCTCTCTCTCCCTGTCTTGCTGTCTCTGTCACTAGCCGAAAAACTAAAGGGACCAAAGGAAAAGCCTTCGTCCCACTTCAATACCTCCGTCGCACTTTACCTCAGTCTCTATAGACGAGAGTTCGCTTATTGACACTGCAAGAACAATACGAGGGTTGTTCATTAAGTTATTTCTAATTACTATTAAAGTTAATATACATGCTAACTCGCTTGCTTAAGCACACACCTAGAGTATGTATTTATCTTTTTCGGTGTTTTTAAGCTAAGTCTATGGGAAATCTAATGATATGTGGGCTTATTTATTTGTTTAAACTATCATTCTTCCATATCTATGGATCACCTCTCGTACATGAGTAGCGAACACTGTGCTGTTTAGTAGTGGGTAGTTGTAGTGGATGGTGCCACAATGGGGAGGCGTATTGGTAGCCAAATCTGAAACTGAAATCAAGAACTGCCCGCACAACAAATCAGCGACATTTTGATTTATTTATTTTGACACCAAGTGACCTTAAATACATACTACTCTGGTATATATACCTACATATACGTATATGTACAGATACATATACATACATAGGTATGGAAATGGTTATGGATTTACACCCATGCATGACTATATACATATGTGTGTTTGTGTGTGTATATGGGCGGATTTCACTTTTGTGAGGGGGTTCTAGTGCTGAATTTTCGATGTTCTATGGCATAATTAATGGAGTGAGTAATATGAAAATTGTTAGAGCGTATGGATACGTTAGAGAAGGGAAATCTTATAGAAATGTTAGCAATAAAGACAGAGATAGAGAGAAATAGCGAATTGGGTTATACAATACAAGTATGAACCTCATTTAAACGTTAATCGAATTTTCTCATATCAGGTTTGGCAAGTTTATTAATGCAGGTTAAAGAATTTCCTGCTAACTGCCTCCTGCAGCTATCTCAATCTCAGGACCTGCTTGTTAAGCCCTTTAGGGATCATTAATTTTAATACGCCAAAAGTGACTTACTGATGCTAAATTTCCTGAAAATAATTATATGAATTCATGATGTAATAAGTGATGCCCATGTCAGCATATATACAGTAAAAGTTAACATTAGCATAGAAAAACCAAAAATCCAAAAGAGAAATTTGTCAACCATGACCCAACTCAAAACTAAAGTGGTCAGGAATGTGTCACATGCTAAAGGATATTCAAAATATTTTCAATTACTATATCCAAGAGAGTTGATAGCTCAAGAGCACGGCGACACGACGAAAAGGCGATGAAACATAAGCTAAAAAAAAATTTGTCTATGAATTCAACTAAAGTATTATTAAGATGTCTTTTATGCTGAAGGAAAAAGTCTTTGATGGGACTAAGGAAATATCTGTCCTGAAAAGTTTCAGATCTCAATTCGAATCACTTTTGGACAGTTTCAATACAATGCTGGTGGAAAGTAAGTACGAAGTTTGGAAAACTTAACAATATATAGAGATCAAATGAATCAGGAAGAAACAGGATTAGAAAAATTACAAAAAAATTCTTAAATAAAACTTGCAGACAAATGAATGGTATAGAAGTATGGATAGCTCATAGGCTGGCAACTAAAACAATTATAATGCAAAAGCGTATGAACAGAATATGAATGATTGCAAGGCCAAGAAGTTGCCATGTTCTATATGTAAATAGCCAGAAGCTGAGGGCCGTGTTTGCTTAAACTTGTAATAATTTCAATGCCATATAGACAAAAGCATAGTGAATTTCATGTCATGTTACAACATAGTTTAATAATAATAATAATTCTATGACTGAAACATTCCAACACTATTTTAGCCATAAATTTGGTCAGATCTAATTGCATTTATCAATGCGCAATTTAATCAAAGGCCACTAAATTCGTTTGTGGCATATGAATGTACATGTATGTGTTCTTGTATGTATATACCAATTGTATGTGCTAGAACAAATGAGGCAAAAGGTATTGGCAAAAGGCAAGCCATCAAAATACTCAATAAACATCGAAATTATTCGTTTATTTCTATGAATTGCACAATCTCTTCTTTTGAATGAAATATGCGAGGGAAGCGGGCTAAAGATCGCCCCCGTATAAATATATATTGGCGAAAAACCTTTTTGTAGTTTAGCAAATGATGTGGCAAATTTTGTTGTTGTTTTGTAGAAGAAATCTGGAGCATAAATTTCCTATTTATTTACCTCATAGTTTTTGCCATTTGCCATTTGTTGCTGCTGCTGTTGCTATTGCTGATGATGGTATTTGTATTTCTATTTCGATTTCTATTTCTATTGCCGTTTCAATTGCAATTTCTGTGTGTTTCTGTATATTTCAATTTCTATTGCCTCGAATTGTATGCTTGGTTCGCTCATTTGGTTTTCCGTTTGTATTTCCTCTCTGCACTCAATGAAATTTCAACTTGATTTCCGTCGGGCATTTGTTACTTTTCCTTTTAAGTCGTCGTCTGTGTGTGTGTGTGCGTGGGTGTTAACACTTACCTATACACATGTCAAGTGACGACAGCTGCCCGACACATGCTTTCCCCCTATCCATGTTTGTGTGTGTGTGTGTGGTGTCTATGTATTTGTTTGTTTACTTGGCTTAATAGTTACCAGTGCCAAAAGCAAAAGAAACAACAACAAATAGGAGAGAAGCAACAAAAAAAAAGTAACATATAGCCAATTTTACGAATCCGCTTAAGTGCGACATTGATTTCCGTCAATGATTCTTGACACATGCCCCGCCCTTAAGGCAAAGAGACTGGGGCAGAGTCATGGGCGTACGTTTGGGTGTGTGTTTGTGAGCTAGAATCTAAGCTAGCATAAAGTGAAAAATACCCATACAGTGCACAAAATCGACCACAAATAAAAAAAGAAACAGTAACAAATTTGTATCTCACAGAAAACTTTAACAACGCTTTGCAAAGGGTGACCCCGACGTAATCTCTTAGCATGAACTGCACGTCGGGGTCACCATTTTTGCAGCAACTAAATAAGCTAAATATGTATTGGTAATAATAATATAAGTGTATTAGATTAAGAATTGTTTATATCTACATATTGGGATTTCATTTTCTCACTGATTTCTCTCAGTGTATCCCACACTCAGTCATGCGTTCTTTGGTCACACACGAGCGGACGAAGCTTTAGGTGTGCTACCATTCTCCCCTTACCACATCACTTCCACACTTTCCCCCGCTATACACCAGCAATCTATAAAATATTGCTGCCAAACAGATTTTTGCATACAAACTCTAGGAAAATACAATAAAAACGCAAAAAAGAAAAACCAACGACAACGAAACGAGTAGTATAAGCTTAGACCTTCTGCCTGTGAGCCTTAGATTAGATTTAACTGGGTCAACATACATACATACATACATACAGCAAAACAAACACATGTGCAGACTTATGGTCTATAAAGGGGTGGTGGAGGAGAAGTGGTTCAATGACAAGTTGGTCAGCAGAAACAGATGACTTAACATTAATAACGAAGCAATTGTATCAGCGGCAGCAACGGCAGCTGATGAAGTCGATGGCAGAGCCAGACAAGACTTATGACCAAACCCAAACAGGCTCGACACAAGTGTATGAAAGAGGCAAATAAATAGAACAAACAGACAGAGAGAGAGAGAGAGAAAGGGAGCGAATAACAGAAGCCGTTAAAAGACACTAAAAAAGGAAATTGAATATAATTGAAATTCGGAATTAATAGTTGTCATTATACCATGCATCCAGCGGGTGAATGAAAATATTAAAGTTGACAAACATTTGGTGTAACATGCAAAAGGAAAATAATTAAACTAAATAAAATCTTAATAAGCATCAACAGTCGAGTCGATCTAGAATATTTGATAAAAATGGGATAAAATATCAAAGAAGCTAACCGAAGCCTATGCCGAAGTTTTTATTTTTACATGTTCCAAACTCATTTTTCCTATCTCACTGCATAAATGTATGGACACAAATACATGCATAGCCTATATTTAGAATTTATTTCTTATGTATTAATAATATATTTATATAAACTTCAAACTACCACTCTGTCCCTTTGTATTTCGCCTTATCCGCAATATCTTTTTCGTCGCGTTGGCGGCAGCAATTAATCCGAGCCGATGTATGATGGCTATAACTTGTGTTCGGTTTACCCGTAAGGATACTTCCAAAGCACTTAATGATTTAGTGATCTGATCCTGATGATCTTCATACTTAAATTCACCCAAGTTATAAATGGCTTAAGTACAGAGCTTCCCAATAGCTTAGAAAACGGAGGCGTTAAGTTAAATTGGGTCGGAAACGTCTCACATCTTACACATCGGACCAATTTTATAATACCCGTATAAATCAATAACTTCTTTACTTTAATTAAGCGTTTCAAACTAAATACATTAGATATATGCTCTTCCCATCTAATTAGCATCAGCATTAATTCCGCATTATAGTACACTCTAACGTAATCCTATTTTGCATAACCAGAAGACTCTTGACTTGTGTCTGAGAGGCATTGTTTAACGATATTTGAATAGCATATTCAAATTTTGCTCATCATTATGATGATTCAATAGGCAAACTATCGTAATCTGTGACGGGCAGGCCCAATCAGTTGAATATCATTTGGGGAGCAGGTGGAGGCCCAGCATTCATTCACTATAATTTTGATTACTTTTTTGTTGTATACACAAATTAATGTTATGTAAGGTTTAGCGTGAATTGCATTTGAAGCCACATAAAGGAATATATTGATTACCTAGGCTTGTTAATAGTGCAGTGATTTTGAAATATCTTGACGTGACATGCTGAACTCAGTTGCTTCTTGTAGTCAATAAGTTGAAATGCTTTCAATAAACATTTCATTCATTCAGGCCCTTCTGGCACTTGGTCCTCCTATTTATGATTAATTGCATGGACCATGGCATTTTAACAATGTTAATTTGTCATAAATGTGTCCTGCCCCACGGCAGAGTGCCTATCTCTCTCACACACTCAGACACACACACACACATACACATTTGGAAAGAAAAAACAGAATGAAACACTGAAAGAGGGAGAAAAGCTCAAGGAATCAAATTAAAAATGTATAATCTCTCTTATGGCCGTGGCACAAGGGCAGCATGGGTGAGAGACGGAAATGTTGGTGTGGGGGGTTTATAAGGTCTGACGAGCAATCAAATCAATAATTCATAACATGAAAATGTGAAGGGGTAACGATAATGCCTGAAAAACGGAGATGACTCGTCCCGCAGCGAAGACTCTGAGTTTTTATATCTTCTGTGTTTTTGTTTTTTTCTTTTCTTTCGTGGACGATGCAGAGAAAAAACCAGAATAGAGAGAGGGTGGGAGGTGGGGGTAAAGATTCACAGCAAAGCAAATGTAAATTTTCAATGACAACGGTAAGTGCATGTAAATGCAAGTCAGAGCGACAGAGAAACGGGGTAAGGGTGTGAAAAGGGGAAAACAAACATCTAAATGAAATGAACGACATGCCACATAACACATACCCACACATTGAGAGACAGATACAGAGAGAGGGCGAGCGAGAGAGAGGGAATGGCAAGTGCAATTGAAATAAATTTTCATCTATTTCAGTTTTTGGGTTATGGGTCCTTCGTTCATAGTTTGAACTGAGAATCCGCAGCACTTACCACTTTGGCTATATTTAAATACTTGCACGATTTCCGGTTGTTAGAGCTGTTAAGTTTACAAAATGGCTGCCATACACACACCCATACACAGCGGGCAGGATGAAGAGATGAAGGTGCAGAGGCAGAGGTAAAATAACATAGCATACTTTTCAGCTGCGTCATCGACAACTGCAATTGCTGCTTCTGCTGGGCTGCTGTTGATGTGGTTGTTGTTTTCTTGTTCTGGTTTCTATTGTTGTTGTTGTTGCTCTAAATATGTGAAACTATTGGACAGCTGCAGCTGCTGCAAAACGTAACTTAACGTAACGAAACGAAACGAACTGAAATGAAATGAAATGTATGGAGACAAAACTCAGAACCCAAAAACCGAAACCAGCAGCTGATAGATGATGATGGATGATGTGCACACACACATCCGTACACATACCATAAACGAAGGTTTAGTGAGCCAAAGCCATTAGCTGAGCCAAAAAGGATCAAGGCAATTGTGAAAATTGCTTACTAGCAAATGGCGCCGAGAAAACAAATGGAAATCAAATTTTTATAAATGTAGTTTAAATTTTCATTATTTTAATAAATGCTAGTCTTAAAACTATAGAAAGGACTATCGGACAACGACTACTTTAATACTTTTACATTGTTATTTTCAATAAGATATTTTGGACATTCTAATTCTAATTCTAATTCTTAGCATTTATTCGGATTGATAAATAATCTGTAATACTAACGTTTTAAAAATACTTAGACGATGAATGTTTCGATTGCAGTTTACTTTACATTGCTACCAAAATCAAACAAATTATATCAAATCAAAGCCAATTCGCCAAAGCACTTGATGGCACTTGAAAGAGGAGCAGAAACCACAGTCATAACTGCGACCTCCACCTTCAGTTTCACCTTTGGCATGCCGCATACTTCCGTATTTTCGTTTCGTATCGTTTCGTTTCGTTTTGTTGTTTATTTTATTATATACTCTGTGTTTGTGCTGTTGCTTGGCTTTTCTTCTCGTGCATTCTGTGGAGACTGGCGAAGTTCATTTAAGGAATTTCGCTATGGCATTTCGCAATGTCGGCCGCTCATTTTGTTTTGCTTCACCTGGCACAACGCATTCCGAGCCATTCCATTCCCTTACAGCCCATCCTATTTTGCCCCTTCCCACAGCTTTTGCCTAGCTTTGTATATGTGTTGGTGTTTTGTGCTTGTGTTTGTGTTTGGTTTTCGGTTTGTTAGTGGGCGTTTTATTTTCATAGCCAATCTCTGAATGAATTGCCTGATTTATATTGATTAATGTGGTCAAGTTATGTGTCGGACATTGGCAATTGACTAAGGCAGACAATTTTGCCGCTCAAGGAAATCGGTTTTTTCTTTTGTGTGTGTGTGTGTGTGTGACATTTATGTTGTGGCTTTATCACAAAGGAAAAAACTTGCTGATTTTCGTTTTCACCTATTTCTATTTTCAGTAATCAGTGTATTGGCCTGCATTCTTGCTGATAACAGGAATTGAGTCATTACTAAGTAGCTTAACTGGCAAAATGTAAAGTGCTAATGAAATGATGGGAATATATAAGTATTTACCTTCACGCTCATTGACTTACAACACAGGTCTCTTGGTTACTTTTCATCTTCTTGTGTCCTGGGTTTTCTTTACTGCTCCCATTTCAATTTTCGTTTTGGCCATCATAAAATATAATTGTATTTTTTTTCTTCTCCTTCTTCTCTTGTTGTTATTGTTAACTTAGGTGGGTTGCCTCATACCTTGACCAAAAAAAAAGTGAAAAATAAACTGCCAATTTCACATTGGCGACTGGCTAACAATAGGCAACAACAACAACAACAACAACATCAAGAAGAAACAGCAGCAACAATGAGAGCAGAAGTAAGCTATTTGTTTAACAGCTGCAAGTCAGCAGAAAGAAAGCGAAAAAAGGCACACACACCCACACACTGACACATACATACACCGTGGAGGGGAAAATCGAGGGTAAAAGTCATCGACTATGAAGTTATCCAGGAGTGCCTGAAGAGCCCTAAGTAAACGGACTCGCTTGATTTTCAACATTTATTTTTATTCGAGTAGAAAAGAGAACATGAAAAGACGAAGAAAGTACGAAAGTAAAACTACAAGCAAAGAAATAACGATTTAATTAATTGCTGATTTATTTTAATTGATTCAGTTTTGTTTTAATTTTATTTAGCTATGATTTGATTTGATTTCATTGCCTTTGATTAAAGTTGCACTAACAACAATTTAATTCAATATAGGCAGGTTAGATGTGATGAGATGGGAGAATAGTTTTAACGGAAACGACTTAACTTCAATGCAGTTGAAAAAGATTTCATAATAAACGATTTGTACATACATATATTATTTTAATTGAATGGAATGTACAATTTATTTTCAATTTGAAATGGAAAGCAATTGAATCAAAGTGAGAACAACACATTCCTTACTTAAATGGCATTTAATGTGAGCCGCTTAAAATTCAATAGTTTTGAAGTATCCCTAAAGAAATGTATACGAAAGGCAATTAACTTTAAGAGTTTTTTTTTTGAAACTTTGGTGCACTCATTCAAAAGTATATATTATATTCAGATTTAGTTAAAGTTTTTAACAGTTTATTCCTGGACTAAAACTGTATAAATTAATTACCTATCTTTTAAGTAGCAAATACTTGTATAGTCTTTACATAGAATCTTAGTGCTTACAGTAGCAAATATTTGTGTACAATTTTTGGGAAAATAAATAATTGAATGAAATAAAAAGTTAAGTCTGGAAGTTTTTCGATTGATATGTGGGGATGCTTTGGCCAGAACTTTTCCGAACTAGGTAAAGTGGCAAAAGAAAAAGGGCACAAGACGGTGTGGTCAGAATTCACATCTATAATAAATAAAAGATACATATTCTAATTCTTATGGGCACCGATTCCACATATGTATATAGCAGACTTAGTGAGAAGACTTTTGATTGGTTTCTTTAGTTTTTGGAACGAACACTCGAAGCAGCAGGAAAGAAGTAAAATTTTCACAGAGCTAAGTGGAATTGAAGCTAATACAACCACATAAGTTGAATTGAATTAAATTAATAGAAAGAACTTACCATTCATTTTGATTTAAAAGTATGATCAAAATTGCCAATAATGGCAGACTCTTCATTCAATTTGCTTCTTTAGGTTAAGGATGTGCTGCAATCGCCTACAATTTGAAGGAGATAGTGCAAAATAATGATTAGCCGCCCTGTGGGCTCATTTCTCTTACAGGGTATGTTAGATACAAACACACACACGCACACACATAAAAATTAAATAACAACAAAAATAAAATGAAAAGAAAAATAGCTCGACTACCGTGTCTAGGTAGTATTGTTATTGTTGTTGTACCTGCTTTTCTTTGTTTTTTGTTTTGTATTTCATTTTTTCCTGTTTTTCATTTTTTTTCTTGTTTTTTTTTTGGCGGTTTTTGTTTCTTACTGCTTCTTGGGCGGAAGCTGAAACCGCATTTATGGCCCATAGCTGAACACACATATATATATATATATATATATATATATATATATATATATATGTATGTATGTGTGTGTATATATAAATGAATATATAGCTCTTGGCTTATACATATGTATGTATATAGGTAAGTATGTATACATATGAAAGCTGCTGGCACTGATGCTGATTCTGATTCCTTTGCACTTCATCCCATCTATGGATGTGGCCTGTTGGTCGACTACGATTTTTACCTATGGGCCACGCCCACCACACCGCATCACACCGCCCAATGGGCAAAGTTATACAGCGTAGCTGAACGCGAATTGCTAGCGTTGAATTCATTTAAAATTTAATGACCTAACGGTGGCTCTTTTAGCTGTTAATGTTATATTATATACGGTGAGTGTGTATGTTTGTGTGTGTATGTTTGCATGTTGTAGTAGGAGCAACAGCAACAGCATCAGCAACAACAACAACAACGTTGGCAATATTAAAATTCATTAAAAATGATTTGCGTAAAACGCAATTTTATTTTTTCATTTGCCACAAAAAAGAATGTACAACAGAGAAAAAACAAATGAGGAGGTGGACGAGGAGGGGTAAGAGTAGGAGGAGGCAGGCAGCAGGGGCAGCTAGGGGCATGTAGTCGGTGCGGTAGTGTCAGATGGGCAGCGTTAAATAGCATAGCAAAAGGGAGAGGCAAGGGGAATGCAAAAAGCAAACGAGCGTAAAAACAAGCGAAAAGCAAAATAATGTACAACATTTCAAAATGAAACAAATAAACAAGCCTTGTAGATGGATCCGCTATGGCATAGGGTAGAGCACCACCAGGGGGTAGTCAAGTGGCAGGTGGGGCAGAGGAATGATGGGTGTGAGGATTTGTGCTGTGGCCAGTCCTTTAGCCCAACAAATTAGAGTCCATGGCTTAATTGTGACAGATTATTGTCGAAATTAGGTGGTAACACTGGCCGACAGTGTTAGTCAACGGGCATTGATTTAATGCTGATATCATTTTGCTTACACCCCACCCACCCAAAATGCAACTAAAATATTGCACACACAAACACAAGGATTAGAAAGAGGCTTACTACAGAGATAGCCAGACTAAAACGAGAATGAGATTTAAATATCAAAGAGATTTGACTACAATTTCGTTTGTGAACAATCGATGAAAAGTCCCTCAAGTTCAAAAAACTTTAACCTTCTGCTTAAATGTTTGGTTTGCTTTGAATATGAGAGTTTATTAGCCAAATAAGTATTTGGCTATTTTAACATTGATGTAACATATTTTATTGTCTCTTAAGCCAATTGCAAAGGTTATAGATTTCTGAGCACTGAATACAAGTTTGCTTTTGCTTTTCTAGACCTAAAAGGAGCCAACCAATTATGAACTAGTTTTACTCCCATGTATATTTTTAGCTTTTTTTAAGACCTTTTAGTGTAGTCACTTCAATCAATTATTTAGTTCCTTTGAATTCATTTTCTTCTGTTATTGTTGCTGTTGCTTTCTTTTACCTTTTAATCAAGTTAGGTCAGTTAAGCGTTATAAATTTATTGATATACCCCATATATGTATGTATGTAAACCCCACGCCACGCCATACCCAGACCCGAATCCCCACTTACAATTCTCAGGCCCTCAGCGCTTGTCCAGTCCAATGGTCCCTGCCACATCAAGCTGCCCTCTCATAGACTGGCCACTAAAAAATTAATGAAAATATTCCATGAGCACAACCAAAGTGAGCGACTTCTAGATACCCTATTAGTTAGACCAGATACTATATCGTAGAATAATTTGAAAAGACATTTGGCTTGACGTTTATCTATATCTACCCTCCATCAGACATTTATGTATATGCGGGGTATTCAAATTGGCGCACATAAATGCACTTCTTTTCCTCACACACACACAGACAGTCAGGCACACACACTCAAACATACAAACCATGCATACATACGTATATAAAATTAAAAAATTTATTGCTTTCACTGATAGGCATCCCCCCGAAAACCCACCCCAACTCCCTGCTTTACCATCAACCATCATCAGGCAGGCCATTTGCCCTAGCATCACGCAAATTAAAAACAAAATATAATAAAAAGGACAAAGAATAAAATATACATCAGCGGCAAAATGAAAGAAAAAAAAAACGTGAAACTTTTTTTTATTTTGTTGCGCTTGGCATTTATTTTTAACAATCCATGCATTTTATATGTGATTGAGGGGTGACCGGGACTTGGGACAGGGGTTTCGCTTGTAATTTCCATGTAGACACCAGAAAGGACACACACACACACATAACTTACACCTTGTCGCGTTTTCAATTTTCCCTTTTTTATTTCCCCATTTACGGATTTTATTTTATATTCATTTTCATTTTGCTGGTGTTGCCACTTGCAAACATTTTACAGTCTGTTGCCTATGTTGAGCTTTGAGGCTGATTGTCAGTCAGTCAGTCAGTCAGTCAGTCAGTCAGTCGGGCAGTCAGTCTGTCACTCAGTTTGCCTGATTCAGTTCAGATCAGATCAGAGTTTAGCGAGGGAAAGTGCCAACGTATTTTGAGGCTCATTAAATTTGCCAAAAAAAAAAAAATAAAAAATTTGCACTCACACAAAGAAAATGGAAAACTTTTCGCAACTTTTGACTTCTGACGTTCTACTTTTTTTCTCTCTGAATGGTGTTAAATTGATACATTTGCCAAGTGTAGATGAAGGAGAAGTGAAATTCTGTGAGTCAAATTGCCAATGCTTTATCATAAGGCAGAAATTCATCTTGGACTTGGCCACCAATTAGTTCACAGGTGACAAAACGTTACCGGGAAAAATGGAAGAGAAATGAACGGAGACGCCCTCCAGCCGTGCAGTCAACCAAGGCAACAGTTCTCAGATGATGTCCTCTCTTTTCCCTAACAACCTCTAACAGGCTAGCTTGCTTTGGTCAGTGTCGAGTCAATGTAAATGCCCTCAGGACCAACAACAGAAACAGCAAAAAGAAGAGAAAAAAAACCAAAAGAAAATAAGAATATGAAAATTGAAATCAGGCAGTAAACAGGGCAACGCAATACAATAGAAGAGGACTACAGTGTTACCCTCTCTAGAGCAAAATTAAAACTAACTGTGTAATTATTAAACTTAAGCAATAGAAAAAGAAAATAATCATATATGAAAAGTCAAACCGCAATTAGGAAAATGTTCAGCGAAACTCCAAACAACTGCATACGCTTTGAACCTTAAGATCACAGGGTATTCAAAAAGAAGCAATCAGATTATATCTAAGATACCTTACAAACTTACTGGCATCATGTGGTATAGGACATACATACTTATATTTATGTATATACAGATACAAATTTTTCTTTTTAATTTAAGCACATTCATCTGTATATATGAAAAGGGTATTAGTTACATTTGAGGTGTATATTCTCAGATCAGTCAATTAGCCAACAACTAAGTAAACTAATTAAATCTAAATCTATGCAATTATTTTGATGAATTTTTAATCAGTTTATAGACGATTTATGTGGCATGATTAAGATGCAATACAAAATGTCTGACCAAAGTATTGAAAAACACCAAAGAAGTTTGTTTCTTAGCTCAATATTCGTTTGTAATTCACAACCGGTTAAAGCATTGTCCTAATTATGAGTTTTAAAACCTTTTTCCATATTACAAATATTTTTGTTTTTAATAAATTTTAGTAAAAGTTTCATAGGGCATTCGTGTCTTCATAATATTCGCGTCAATCGTTTCCTGAAGCTGTGTCTAGGAAATAGACAACAAAAAACCAGAGAAATAGATTTCTACTACCCGTACACAAAGAAAAATCAAAGTTAGATGATACTAGTAGATACTAAGTAGATGTGGTCTCGGCTCACGTGTCTCATTGAAACTATTAACTATCACTATGCCACTTATTCAACGATTTATACAACGATTTCATATTAATTTTAAACTTAAAACCAGAGGGTCTAGAATAACTTCGGCGCTTACCGAAGCTTGTATACCCTTGCAGTTTTTTTTTTTTTTTTGTTACTCTTTGTCGGAATTGTATATTATTTTGTGCCTAAGTTTATTCTCTGGTTTGGTCATAATCTAATCTTAATGATATTTTAGCAGCTATATCAAACTGCCAAATGATAATCAAGTCAATATTGATCAAAGTAACTGATCGCTCCTATGTATGTATGTGAGCTATATGATATGTACATCCGATCTTGATACAATTTTGCACACTCTTCAATAACAAATATTTTTTGAATAGTCAAGATGATAATGAAGAATCTTAGAGGAGCTTGCGTTGTTTCAGACTGACGGGCGGACTTTATATGGTCGAAGATGCTTCCTCCTACGTCTAGCAGATTTCCAAAATTAATATGCCCTTATTGCAAGAGTACAACATGCGCACCGACACCGCTTAGTTGTCATGACAAATTAATTCTCCTTTGACTACGATTTTGTGGTTATTTGTTCGTCAAAGTTATGCCCATTTAAGAAATTGCTTTGCCGCTTCATTAAGTCATGTAATCGCATGTAGTCAAGTGTAGTTACATAAAACCATTCTAACAAAAACGAAAATACTGTAAAATTATTTAAGAATTACTTATAAGTTGGAAAATATTAGCCGTCTCCTGCATTGTTTTCTCTCCTGGACAGTTGCTTCCTAGCCCTTTATTTGCAATGTATTTGTTAATAGTTTTGATCAATTAGGGCATGAAATAAGTTAATTGATTTGAATCATTTATAGAATTGCTTTGTGTTCGGCAATGCAAAAATGATTTAATTGGCTAATACTTTGTTTGTAGTAAGTTTTGAGAATTGCAAGAATGCCTTTACTTTTGGGATGGGCGGCTATCAAATTGTTTTTGCCAGGATATTGTGGGTGCGTGTGCGGGTCCTTCGGTTTTCGTCCACCTAAAAGCAAATAAGGCAAAAAAAAAAAACACAAAACAAAACAACAAACCATTGAGTTACTTTTCAGGTAAAAGAAACCAACGGAAAACAAACAAAACCAACAAAAATTCTTTGGCAATGGCATTGTTGCGGGCGTATAGGGGGAAAGAGGAAGGATGAGGCGGGTGGGAGAGTTGGGCAGGCGGAGGGGGATTGTGTGAAAGGCAGCGTAAAAAATGCTTAAGCTAAAATGGGATTAGAAACAGCAGCACGGACAACCAACAGAGACGGAGATAAAAACACATTGAGTGCGTGCGAGAGAGAGTGGGAGACAGAAATGAAGAATTGCCTGGGCAGGTGGGCATGGTCATGGCAAAGTGCCTTTGTGTTGGCTGCTGCTGTTTTTGCTGTTGTTTTTTTGAGTGGCCGCACAGCTGGCGCACACCTAAAACAATGGAAACACCACCAACAACAACAAAACACAGTAACAAGAAAAAAAAGAGCAAAAAATACAGATACACAAATACCATTAGCTTAATTCGGTTGAACCGAAGTTTATATACCCTAGTACACAAGAAATGTACACAGTTCAAACTTTTCTATCATTCCACTTGCCATTTGCCATAAGTGCAAAAATTTTTGAAAAAACGTCAGATTTTGGGATAAGCATTTCAGCTAATTCCCTGAACAGAAGGATTTTTACTATTTTCACTTACCAAGTCAATTTTCACACATAGATACATTAATATTTGCCTTTTGTATGTACATAGATTCTCTGTAGTCAAGTTTTTTAGTAGTTTCTTTTAATTTATCTGTTAGGGTATCAAACACTCATAAACAAATCATCTTTGATCTAAGTTCTTAGTTACATCAAAATATCACACATACGACAAGTTAGAAAACATAATAAAATAAAAATAATATATTGATTAAAAAACGACTACATTTAGTTAATCGATCGCATCTTTTAATCTGTATAATTGAGCAAAGGTTTGAGATATTTTTGAGATATGATTTCCAAGTTTAAGTAAATTATTAAACACTCTTAATACCCTTAAGAAAGAAATTATAGTAATTAAGACTTTGAAATATCTTGCAACAATTATCAAAAATAAGTTTCGTAAGATGCTGTATACTTGTCTAATCTGAGCCACTTTATTATAGCTGTTCGTCATATTAATCTCATAGTATAAAAAGCTAAAAAATCAAAAAGAGAAAAAAAACAGAGCCAATTTGTTGTCTATTGGCAATTGTCAGTTTAACAACTTTTTGAAACCGTTAACAGTTGCTTATTAGTTCATCAGTCTCGGGCCGCGTTTCGCATAAAAATCGGCCCCTGACAGGAGTTCAAATTCACGTTCATAATATAAAACGCGTTAGGCAAGAGGTGAGGTAAGGCTGCCAGCAGCATGTCAGCTAGTCAGTTTGCCTGCCCTCCGTCCTTCCTTTCTTCCTGTTAGCCATCCCGCTATCTATCTGCCATCTTTAACTTGGCTGCTACTGCTTACCTGTTTGCTTTGCTCAACTTTATTTCTGTCTTCCAACTTCTTCACCTTATGTTTTGTTCTACTTTGGCAACCTTTTCTTCCAGTCCATTTTTATCCCTCCGCCTATTTTCAATTTTGTTCCGTGTTCTGTTTGATTTTCAGTACTGCCTTTTGATGTGGGCTTATCAGATATCAAAGCGCATAACTGATAATGTGGCAAATGGATAAATGAGAGGAAGCGAGAGTAACCGAAAGCAATAGCAACAACAGGTGGGTAGCTTCCACATAAGTTCATCTTGATTAAACTAAAAAGAAGAAACAAACAAAACAAAAAAACAAAAAAGGAAACAAAAAACAAGACAAACAAAGGAAAAAAATGAACCTAACGAACCTAAACCCAGAAAACCTAAATCTAAACCTGAACTTGAAGCTAAGCAAACTAAGTGAACTGGCTACTGGCTATGGCAAAGGCTTGTTTTCTGGGTCTTATCGCTTAGCGTGGAACGGCAGCGGTGGCGGGTGTAACTGGCAGTTTTTGGCTTACTTGCGGCTTGTTTTGGGGCTTGTTTCCGGTGCTTTCAGTTGCTGATTTGTTTATGTTGATAATGATTACCATGTTGCCGGTGCCGTTGCCTTTCCCTGTCTGTCTCAGCCCCGTTTGTGCAATTGTTTTAGATGCTGTTAGCTCGTTTTCACTCTCTCTCTCTCTCTCTCTCTCTCTCTCTTTAATTATCGTGACCATCTTTCAAGCTCGGCTGGCATATGTTAGTTTTCATTCCAACACACACAAACACACCCACACATGAAGAGGAGAGGGAGATGCTTGCAATCTGATTTAGCAGCTGTTTTGGCAAAAAGCGTGGCCTACTTATTGGGGCAGACGCTCCCCTCTTTCATGTAAGCATAAAATCAGCTAAAACGTTGCCACAACACACACAGCGCACCCACACACACACACACACACTCACACTCACACACATACACTCAGTACACACCTACATCCACACACAATTTATGCCCCTTTTTTTCGCTTGAGCCCCGAAAACACACGAAACTTCTCCTGATGTACACCTTGTGGCATTTAATATTTGTGTTTTCGCCAGGACGCGCTAAGTAGACGACTACGACCACGATGCTGCGTCTTTTCCTTCCTTTGCTTCCTCTGTAGCGGCCTTTCAAAAATGTTGTTCATTGCATTTTCACTCTCTTTCTCTCTCTTTGACTCTCTACCCGCCAGCAAGAGGGTCCTAAAATCGTTTCTCGTGCAAATATAATAATGTCAGGTTTCCTCCTTCGCGTCGTCGACTTGTTTACGCTTTTGTGTCGAGGCTTTCTCGCTAAGGCAATTTATGATTGACCGACTCTAAGGGAAAACGGTAGCGGTTAAACACCAAAGACCTTGAACAAAAACAAAAACAAAAAAATGTAACAAGGACCAGCACGTAGGCACGTGCCTAATGTTTTAGGCTAGGTATAAGCCGCAGATTCAGTATACATACATATATGAAAATGTTAATGAAACATTAAATCATATGCACTCCAAAGGAAAACCATAAACAACTTTAACTTTAAACTACAACCAAAAATCAAAACCCTAATAGAACTGAAATCAAGTTTGTTAGCCTTGGCAAATCTAACACGTTTTTAATATTTAAGTAAATCGTGTTTGAAAACTAATAAAAAATTCTAATTGCCAATTTCTTTCTTTCCCCTAGGAATTTATTTAAAGCTTTTCATTATCTAAAGGGTATCATGGGGTTTGCACAAATCACCGCCAAGTTGTTCCACTCAAGAGAATTTGTTTGTTATTTATATGTATATATATTTTCCATGTCGAGATAAAATTAGAGTAATCAGTTTCTATGATTAACTGACTGTTTGAACTTATTAAAGAGTGTTCTAAAATCGACTTCCAACGACATGTACCTTGTTTTTTCTTTTTTTATACCATACACCCATAGGGTGAAATGGTATATTAAAGTCGCCAAAATGTATGTAACAGGCAGAAGGAAGCTTTTCCGACCCCATAAAGTATATATATTCTTGATCAGTATCAACAGCCGAGTTGATCTAGCCATGTCCGTCTGTCCGTCCGTCCGTCCGTCCGTCCGTCCGTCCGTCCGTCCGTCTGTCCGTCCGTATGAACGCCTAGATCTCGGAGACTATAAGAGATAGAGCCACCAAATTTGGAATGTAGGCTCTTGTAGTATGTAGAGTGATCGAGTTTGTTTTAAATTTTTGCCACGCCCCTTTCCGTCCCCGCAATTTGAAAAACTCGATTATCATCCGTAATTTTTTACCCTGTGCATTCAAATTTGGCACACTTGAATTTGATACTAATACCCAGCAAAATACCAAATTTGATCAAAATCGGACAAAAAATAGGCAAGTTATGCATAAAACCGTTTTTCCATAAGGCCAGAGTTGGCCGTTGCCGGGTGGGGCGCTAGGGTGCTCAAATGCATGAGTGAGCGAGATACTAAGATATGCTTGTAAAAAGCATGTGAACAGAATTTTTTTAAAATAGGCAAATGCATTTGTTATTACAAATTTTAAATATTTGTTTTACTGGTGTATGGTATACCTAAGTCGGCGAGACGACTTACTTACTTCATTTTAATTGTAAAATTTTCAAGTTTAGACTAAAGTTTATAAGTCGTTTTTGTTTTTGTTTTTTTGTTTCTTCTTTAGGGGCCTTGAACTTTTATTTATCTGCCAGTTCTTTAAGTATAAGATGAGCTGCATTTTTGTGTGTTTGTGTGTTTGTGTGTGGGCGTAGGTACATAAAGTATCTAATAAAGGTACAACAAAAAAGTTTTGTCAGCATTTTCATTTTCGCTTGTTGTTTTTCTTGTTGCTGCTGTGGAACAAGCGACATAAACAATTAATTTTATATTTTATGTGCTTGGCAAAAATTCAGCAACAACGAAAATAATAATAATAAACGAAAAATGAACAAAAAATTGCGCAAATTCGCAAAAACATCAGGCCATAAATAAAATACATGAATTTTAAAGTAACTCAAAAATTTGTTCCCCCCCTCTCTCTGTCACCACTCAACCCACTTCTCATGCCATTTTGGGGGTTTTTGTTTTACTTTCTTTTAGGACGAATATTTGCAATGTAATCAGTAAGCTGTTTATTTAAATTAATTAAATTATCATTATAATTGATTGGTTTAGGCAACCACAACAACAAAAGTAATAACAACAAAACGGGTTATCAATTATTAAAATAATATATGCTTAAGGGCTTATACACATAATAATTGACTTGCTGAAACTTGAATTGATCATCAGATTGCTTAACCCATAAAAAAACGAAAACCCCCACAATAAATAAAATGAAATATATGTTTAGCATTTCGTGATCTTTCATCATACAAACTAATTAAAATGAAGTGAGTAAGTTGTCTCACCGACTTTGTTATACCAAGTATTAAGAGGTTTATTCGTTCCATTAGTAAAAAACAATCTGAGATAAAAACGAAAATACACCAAAATTTTATTTTGAAAAACTCTGCAAATTCTTAACTTTTCCAAATTTTAAGCGATTTTTGATGTCTTTAGTTTCAAGTTAGAATAATATCTTTCACTACATTTTTTGCAAATTTTCTAAAAATATGATAATATGATAAAATTATATATATATTTTTAATATTTTTGGCTTTTCGATTGCTACAGGCCCTGCGCCGACTTAATCCGGCACTGGCTAAATCAACTCGTTTATTGGAGCTTATCACCCTATCGGTGCATGGTATAATTATTGCTTGTATACAATTAATTCTTTTTTTGCTTCTTGTTATAGAGAATCGACTTCTTAGCTTATTAACTAGATACTTGGGGCAAAAATTTCTGATAAATTGAATTGAGTTTCAACACAGGAAAAAATATATAAATCAAACTCAATGCCAATAATAATAATAATACCAAGAAGAACAAGATGTCGAAAGGGAACAAATCGCATACACATACAACAAATGCAAACACATACGAATATCTACACACACACACACACACACACACGCTCCTATGTATTGTGTATTGTGAGTACTCAAATTCAGACAAGAATCATGGAAAAAGGCAAAAAAAAACCAACAACAACAAAAAATATATATATAGAAAAGGAAATAGGAATACCAAGAAACTTGGAGCAAGCACATGAAGCACCAAGAGTAGACAAAGCTTAGGGATTCACATGGCATTCCCGTAGACAATATGCAAACATAAAACATACCAGACAGAGATAGATAGATGGCAACTAAGAAAACAAGGGAACAAAAGCAAGAGAGAGAGAAAGAAAGCGACATAGATATTGTCAAAGTGCGATTTGTTGGTATTGTAAAAAGCTTTTTCACTTTGTTGTCCAAGTTGTCCAGGACAACCAAATCCCAGGAATGGCAATGACAGATTCTCTAAATGTACTATCGTTCATATATATATATCAATACATATAATTCACATGTCCTTACTATTTACACTATTTCAATAACAAACCCTGAAGCTGTTATTTCTGCTCCTTTTTAATCAGTTAGAAAACTATGCTGATCCATATACAACCTGTGAATTGAGCTAAAAATGACTCTTTCTACAATAATTTCAATTTATAATTCGAAGTGAACATCAGTTTACTTTGGTCCATAAGTATTTATAATTTTCAAAGAATTATTTCTATCGAAAAACATTAACTTAGAATTAGATACCTACTATACTCAATCAGAGCAGTTCTGATAATTGCTTAACAGATTTAAAGGGCAAACTGTTACGAAACAAATGAAGTTTAATTTTTGAAACTGTGACTTTAAATTGATAATGATAAAAGTCAGCTAAGCCTGCAATTTTATTGTCCAGTGCTAAACTAACGTTTAATTACCAAATCTTCTCAAAAATTCCCATTTCTTATTGATGATCTCGTCACATTAAGTCTATTCGGATAAATATCTTAGACTCATAGAACATTTGTTTGATTGTTTGCCATAGTTGTGATACCTTTCGTTTGTTTGCTTTAATTTTTTCTTTATACATTTTTTATCTCTTTATTTTCTACGAAAGAAAAAGCATCAGCAGGAGGTTCAGGACACCAGTTTGGCCATCCTAATGCTATCTGTGCCATATGCACACACATTGAAAGCTATATATGCCAGGGCTTGGTGTGTGTGTGTGTGTGTGTTGACTGAAGTCAAAGTGTTCTTTCCACAAAACTTTCCGCCTGGCCAAGGCACAGACGTACTTTGAAGAGTGTGAAAATGTGAAAGGATGGAGGTCGTGCTGCGAGCTAGGAGAGGTCCTGAAAACGACTGAAAAGAATAACAAGAACGCAGCGCAACAAACAACAATTGTCCAAGATTTAATCAAAGGGCGGGCACACTGCTGGGCGGCTTTTCAAATAAAATAAAATTGGGCTTTAATTCAAATTTATTGAGTTTTATAATCATAATTTGATAAACTTCAAATTGAACCTTTTAAGCCCTTTTCTATTAGACGCCACTGACCAAACATTATCAAATGTTATGCCGTGAAATACATAGATTGATAAACTTGGACAAGATATGTTGCCTTTCATGGAAGTTTTGGGCATACACAGCTGTTGATTGTTCTAAATATGTATGTATATATATATATATATATATATATATATATATATGTATATATATGAGGGGGTCATGTTTTGAGTGAAACTGGACTTGGCCAAACGGTTAAGCAAAATTTAATTAATAATATTTCAAACTTTGGGGCATTTAGTTGTTCTAATCAAGCAAACAACATGACGTATTGTTGCATATTTTGGGGGGCTTTCGCAATTTCAAATGATTCCATTCAATTAGACAATGTGTATATGTACATAAATGACAATAACGACGAAAGCCATGTTGAAATTTAAATATAATTAGCCTATGCAAACTACAATTTATAATTTCCATCAAGTAAATGTTGATAGAACAAGAACAACAACAACAACAAGATGAATAAGAAGAAGACATCAAATAGACATGAATCTTTGATAAAATGAACTAAGGAATCCAAATAAATCATTCAATATTTACTTTAAAGCCTCCTTGGAGAGATTTAATCATGACTAACCTAATGACTATCCAATTATAGTAAATGAGTCACACACACACAGAGAGAAGAGAGAAAAATAATTTGTCTGTGCATAAAAACTTAAGCCTATCGATGACTAAGTATTTCTGATCTGGCTGAACATAAGTAGAAACGAGTGTCAGAGGTTATGGTAAGGTTATGTAGCCATTGAGTGGTTGATATCTGTCGTTTAGTAATTTGCATTGACCAATAGTTAATGGAAAGCTCTTCATTTAGTTGAATTCAGTTCATTTCACCAATTTAAGTTTGTATAATGCAATTAACTCAGCTAATTTAAAGGCCAGAATATGTGGACAATGTCACTCCAACTTACCTGTGTGTGTGTGTGGGTGTGTATGTAAGTATGGCAAATAGTCAAATGGAAACTGCGAGTATTTGCCACACATTCGAACAACAACAGATGCATAATGAAACATTTCACATCCCTATATACAAATGTAGATATGTACATACAAACCAGTTTGAGTTAGAGAAGAATCATTCCAAAGAAGAGTTCAACCTACTTACATATAAATATATGTATGTATATCGACCGACCGACCACCCATAGTGCATGCAGCTTCAACACACACACACAAACACACAGTAAGATTGTGGGTCGGTAGTTCGTACGGTCGGTCGGTCGGTCGGTCGAGTGGCACTCCATTAAACATATAAGTACACCTATTAATGGTCAAAAAGGAAACCAAAGAGCAAAACGACGAACGAAATCAAAAGCACAATATTCCTTCTCGTACACTTTATACTTTTGCCACATTACAAAATGGAATTTCCCTTTTACCCAATACCAGCCCATTTAGCCCACTGCCACTACCATTGCTCGCTCTGTCTCTCTCTCTATCTCTCTCTCTCACTCTATGTCTCGCTCTCGCTCTCACTCGTCAGCGGAAGTGCAAGAGAGACAGATAAAGATACAAACTGCCAAATTCCAGTGGCATAACAAAACTTGAACTAAATCTTACAAGGGGCTAGTAATAATATTATGTTTAATATATTATAATCTAGTGTTGATATTGCAGGAAGATGATCGCATTTTGTTATTTAAATATATTTCATCTTATTATTATTATGAGTCATAGTTGGTAGGCCCTGTCTCTCTTAATGTTCGATGTTGATATTCATTTACCACTTTCTATCAATTGTCAGCATGTCTGTGAGATCCTGTTCTACTAAATGATAGAGTTGGTAAATCATTCTAAATCGACAATGCACTTACAAAATTTTATTGTATGATTCTTCCCGTTCTAAAAAGTTTGCTTTTGAGTCTATCAGTTTCTTGTGCGGAACTACAATTTCCTATATTTTACAAACTCTAGAGTTTCTTTTTCTGTTATTTATACAGGTAATAGTTTTTCTTTGGAAACTACCCCTTTGAATAAAGTTTTAATCGACGCCTCTGACTTTTTGCCATTTACACACACACACACACAAACACATATAATGTAACTCATCTTAAGCACATTAAGCACATTGGGCCCAAGACCTGAAGGCTTCGGTGGTCGCAAAAGTACAGCACTTGCGGTTACCTCTCTCACACTTATACATACGTCCTGTATGTGTGTGTGTGTGTGCTCGTTGGCTGAGTGAATGGATTAAAAGTCCATCAAAATGTACATAAAAGTCATTGACTTAACAGGCAACGTCTCTGGATATCAGTCTGTGTCCCAAGTTATGTGTCACCTGAGAGAATCTTAAGCATCATTACTATTTGCATGTGTCTACGTATGTGTCCTCCATCTCTCTTTCTACCACACTGTGTGTGTGTGTGAGTGAGTGAGTAAGTGTGTGTGTGTGCATCGGCTGGCTGGTTTCACATGCCGCACGACAACACTGGCGCTCGCGTGTGAAATTAAATTGTTTGTTGGTTCGCGGAAAATGAAAATAAACTCCAACTCGATGTTGTTGCCACCAACGCCATTGTGTGTACGTGTAGGCGTGCCAGTGTTGTGGGCATGGCCATAGCCTGATGTTCTCTGATTGTGATGAAAAGCCACCAAGCGGCTGTCACCTGATGAGTGTTGCTGTTGTTGTTCTTGTTGCTATTGGTGTCGGTAGTTGCGGTCGCCCGCTTTTGAGATGCCTAGCCATTGGAGAAATTGGTGTGAGCCAAGCATCAGCTATCGTTTCCTATATTGAGACGATCAACATTGCGGTAAAATAAGTAAGTAAGCTTAGGTTAGGTATGCCAACTCTCTCTTTCTCTCTCTCTCTCTCTCTCTCTCTCTCTCTCTCTCTCTCTCTCTCTCTCTCTCTCTCTCTCTCTCTCTCTCTCTCTGTTTCTGTCTATGTATCTCTCTTCCACTCATCATGTCTTGTGTATGTCTCTTTCCAAAAACTCCGTTGTGCGTGTGTGTTTGTGTGTGAAATGACAAGATTAAATTGAGTTGTAAGTTCTGTTTTTGGTAGTCTACATCTTAAGTAGATTATGTGGCTTTCAACGAACATGGCAGCAAACATTTTGAGGTTAGAAACGATGAAAGTTACCTGAAATGTGTGTTAATAAGCATATCCAAACTACATTTAAATAAACTATAGCATTTTGATAAAGTCTTTAGCCATCGATCACAAAAAAAAGTTATGTGTTGCAGCGCAAACATAAAAAACAAGCCGATAAAAAGACGATAACTAGAGTTCAAAAGTTATTATCTCGATTTTTAACCACTAAAAATATACATTTGCCTTGATAGGGAAATAACTGTAGAATTAAGCTCTAATAAATACATCGATACAGATTATTTAGTAATACCCCATATAGTAGCCTGAAGGAGAGACCGATAAATAAGCTAAAGACCACATTGATAGCCACTTCCGAGAAAAAATAAATAAGAATTAGGACTTTTCTCGTTTCCGAGTCGATTTCGAAAGTAAATCGGGAGTATTTCCGATTGCCTGCTAAGAATAATTCTTGTAAATTAATGATTGCAACGAAATTACCAAGTAATAGAATTATTCTTAATATATTGGAGATTATTTCCGCTGATTCGACGGCAAATTGTTCAATTTCGTTCAGAACTGGAGGAACAGGTGGAGAACCGGAAGTGAGAACAGGTCTCAAATCCGATTCCGACAAAAACATTCAAACCCGGAAACGAGAAAAGCCTGAATGTAATAATATTCTTGTTTTTTTTCTGAATTTGTGTTAAATTCTGTGGAAAACTCATGAAATGCCTGGAAAACTTGTTACCCTAAAATGCTAAAGTCATTTTAAGTACAAAATGATAAGGAAAGGGTTTCTTCAATCGGGTTCAATGTAAATGTCAAAAAAGATTAATATTGTCATAAAACTGAAACAAAATTAAATTATCTTTGAATGAAAATTGAACATCATGAGAAAAAAAAAAACAATCAATCAACAAACGACTTGAATGAATCACAAATTTTCACTTCATTGAAAGAGTGCAAATTCTTTACATTTTGTTTTCTTTTTTTTATGTCCTCTATTCGCACCTGTCTTTGGCGAATCATCAGTAATCATAATACCACAACTCACACGCTTTCCGGTTACATTACCGATTCGAAATCTGCGTTTATCATTTCTGTTGGCTGGCGGCAATGAAATGCGGCTTTTGTAATGAGCCCAGCATGATGTTGAATGTTCAATGTTCAATATATGTAAACGGCATCCAAAACACGCTGTATAGCCAGTCATTCAATTTACTTACATTCTCCCACCAGTCCACATGAAAAGAAAAAACACCAGAAAAAATGGAAACAGTGTGTACTAAAATAAAGTGTACAGCAATTATGCTGTGGTTTCATTTTGCTTTTTGTTTTGTTTTTGGGCCTTTTGCGGTCACTGGACCAGAGACCCATTGTCTCTACACGAATGTGTCTTGTACACGGTCATGGACACTCATCCATCATTGTGCAAACATTTTAGTTTATTGGTAATTTTCGTTGTGATGCTTGTTCGTTGGGCGTCGAAAAAGTAAAATAGAATAAAAAAAAAACCTCTCAAATACATAACAGGAGCACAGAGCACTTGAAACATTTACCGTCCAAATCACAACGCCTAACAATGCGAGGCGAGGCGAGGCGAGACCACAAGAGCAGACGAAATACCATTACCATCCAATTCCCCAGGGGAAGGGCAGGGACTACTACTCTACTGCTCACCCAATATGTATGTAGTGTTGGCCCATCATTTCAACTTTTCACCATCTACCATACCTCAGCGAAAGCCACACAAATACGAAATGTATTTGCATTGCATTCAATAACAACGGCATCAGAGAACTGTATGAATGCGTTTCCATAGTTGGTGCCTCAAAATCAGCTCTGGCTCTCAGAGGCTCAATGTCATTAGGCGATTTTGAGTTTGGCTTTGGGTTGGGGTTTTGGGGTTGGCGATGTGAACACCCATACAAATACATGCATGGTCTGGTCTGGTCATTGCAAAAATTTCATAATTTATGAAATGTGAATGAGAATACGCTATAATTAGGATGAATTAGAGTGGATAAAAAGATTTTTAATTTTGTAACAATATTCTAGTTACTGCAATCTTTTGTTACATTGAGTTCAACAATTGACTAATCTAACTGACTAATATTACGCATACGCTAAGTTGGTTCATCTCGGAATGTATGAATTTAAAAAAAGGCATAAAATAACACAAATATTTATTAAATTATTTGTATAAAATTAATTTAATTTAATTTATGTTGAACTAATAGTGTTACAATCTTTATTCCGAAACATACAATGTCTGTACAACATGTCGGATGATTGATATATTTGTCTTTGTATGTATTTATTTGATGATCTCATTAAAATTCAAATGGAATAGGTGTATATTTACCTAAATATGACCATAAATATGGCAAATTTTTAAGAGCCAGTCTAATTAAATTAAGGCATATTGAGAGCACAGCGTAATTAGTATAAACTGTAACATGATGGAAGCCTACAGGCTGTGAAAAAAAAGCTGGTTAAAAGAAAAATAAATATGCTGAAATTTGTGAGAAATATGAACAAATTTCAAAAAAAAAAAAAAAAAAAACAAATATTGAGCATAATGCAGATCATTTGCTATAATACGTTCTCTACGTTTTCCCTTAACTATGCCAGTTGTTTAGTTTTTTGGGTGACATTTGCAATGAATCTGTTTTTTCCAGCCATCACAATTGTTTCAACACCGATGCGGACAACTTGTGTTTTAATAGACCCAATCATCATATGTAGATATACGCACATAGACAAAGTTCTATGTCCTATCTAATATTCCCCTATGCCATTTGAGTGAATGAGTAAGTCTCACTGTGTGCGTGTGTGTGTAGGATGTGGAATATGGGAATAGGGCTAGGCTTAGGCTCGGCTGACACAGCTCGGCACACTTAACTCAAGTTTCATTCAATTATTGTTAAGCACCTCAAGTTTTCTTAGCCACACACCGCAAAACACACGCCCACGCAAACGCCTAGTCTACACCTCCACGCCTACACCTAAGCCCATTTTCGCCAAAGACGCAGGCGACAGTCGGCAAACGAGGCCACTTTCCGACAAATCCAAGAGGAGAGCCACTGCCCAAAACCCAGACGCAAACCCAAAAGCAAAACCAAGCCCCATAAACAGCATGTCAGGCTGTTAGGTTGCCTGTTCAGTTCTGTTCTGGCTGTGACTTGGGTTTTGCCTGGTTTGACAAAAAGAGAGAAAAGCAGAAAAAAAGAAAAAACAAATGTTGTTGGCGTTGGCCAAATGACGCGCCAATGTCTACACACACACACACATATACTCCAGCTCGGGCTGCTCCCATGGCGCGTCCCGGCTGAGGCTCCTCCAGGGGCCTGACACCAATACTAATGCGTGCGATTAACATTCGCAATGGTTTTCGGCCACGGGCCACGGGCCATGGCCCGCAGCTGTAGACGACGACGGAGAAGAGGACGACTCTGCGACGTTGGGACGTTACGACGCTTAGGAAGGATTCTGCCGCTGGCAATGAGCATGCTTGGGCATGGTTATAGGCATGGACAACGGGCACAGAGACGAATGCGACTGGCAACATACCCAGAACACACAACCAGGAGGTATGTCAGTTTGTATTTGTGTCTCCCTCCCCCTCTCTATGGGTGTGTGTGTTCGTTATAATGTAAACTCACACACAGTTGCATATGTTGTTATAACTTCTCCTGCAAATATGCGATAAACTACTTGCCACCACCAAAAGGTGGCACGAGATATGGATGTGAGATGCGAATGTGGGATTCGTACTAAGGCTGAGTAAACTATACATATACACACACACACACACAGAAAATTCCTGTAGGGAAAGGAGGGAAACGGGCGGCTGCTGTTACTCTACGAAAAATGGCGGCATGTCGTAGTGTCTTGTAGCCGCCGTCATCGTGTGTCTTCTTTCGACACAGCGGCTCCCACCCAGTCCGTCGTTCACTTTGCTTTGTGGTGGCAAGTGCCATAGAACTAGTTCGTAAAGTGGTATAACACAAAAAATGTTTACACTTGGCAGAGCGACCAGATTTGTATACTAGTTTATAACTTCAATAATAAACTAGTTCCAACGCTTGATCGACACTAGATCTACGAAATAGTTTAATATTGAACTAGTTCCAATGGCGTCAGTGTTGATTAATTCCTATCACTGAATTGTTTGATCGTTCTTGTAGCAATGAAATGTTTGATTACGAAAACTAGAATCGCAACCTATTCTATCAGTTCTTTGAGCTAGTTCCTTACCCACTGGGTTAGTAGTTCACCTTGTTCAGCTCTAGAAACATTGCAAAAATGGCGTCAGTGTCGTTGGCGTCCACGTAGTTCGCATAACTTTGCTTCACTTTACGCCTATTTCACATAAAACTTACGCTAAACCAATGCACAGAAACATTGGATGGGTCTGAGGCGATCCGCCAATGTGTATGATTGTGAAAGGGCATTGAGGTGAAGTGCGGTGTAGTGCGGGTGAACGACAAAATTTGAGTAGTGGGCGGGCCGGTTTGACTGCTGGCTGTGGTACACACACTTTGAGAGCATCGGGAGAGGAGTTTATTTTGCGGTGCGGTTTGATTTTATGCAAATGATGATTCACATGATGGCAAGAGGTAAGCAAGTCAGTTTGTAGAGAGGGGAGAGAGACCCACAAAATGATGGCAACTTTCAGGCAAATCAATTCGAGCTTGCCAAAATGACACAACTTTCTACACACACTCACATAGACACACATACAGTAAAGCAGCAGCTTGGCAAAAAAGGATGAAAAAATATATATATGTACGTATATTTGTATAATATGTATGGTAAAAGAAAAACAAAAAACTAAAGGAAAATGTGTCGAAAATGCGAGTCGAGGCGCCGTTTTTGCAATTTGTTCGCGACGCTTTCCAAAAATAAAAAAGAAACAAAAGCAAAAAAACATTGCCACAATCCAACAACCAACAAAAACAACCACAGCAAAACAGGCCAGAAGGAGTAATAAGAACTCCTGAAACTCCATGGTTAAACTAAAGCATTTATATACATTTCCCAAAAACAGTAAACGTCATTTTTGTAGTCATTACATAATACTTGAAACAGCATATTCCACATTTATTTTACTTAAAAATCAAAATAAATTATTGAACTTACAAATAAATATTACATATACATACATATGAGACTTTTTACTAATACCAGAAGAAAAACTTAAGCTAACTTCTCCCAGTCAAAGTAAATCGATTTCAATTCGATTTAATATTTGATACGAAGCTTAAAGAGTTTCGATTTCATTTATTATTTATCGAGTTGACAGAGTTTCTATGCAATATTAAATGCAAATTCAATTCAAACAGCCTTTAGTTGCGAATTAAGAAACATACCGGTTTATAATAATTTCTTATTACAAAATATTTGTAAGACCATGTATAATTACTCACCCTTTGCTTGTTTTTAGTTTCTTTATAATGCAGATTATATGCTTATGTCGCTGACTGTCTGCATTAATATTCATTTTCCATCTTTGCTTGAGGATATCTCAAGAGCCTGTGGTATCTACATATGTATTGTTTTTGGTTTTTTTTTCGCCCGACTTGCTCTGTTTAACTCATAATATTGCCTGTTGATTTAAAGGTTAAAAAGAATGCATCAACTTTTAAGCTCATTATTAATTGAAGTTGCAAAAATGAAAATTCAAATTAAAATTCATTTCACGAACTGCATCTTGTTGATAATAAGTGGAATTGGTGAATAAAAGGGTCGCGTGTATTTCAAACCTTTTATGTTGGAATACTAAAATTTAATTTAATGCGATTTCTAATGCCCAACGAAGAGAGAGAAAGAGAAACGTGTTACTAACTAAATGATAATGGAGCTTAATTTGAACATTTTGAAATAAATATTAATCTCACAAAAGTTCTAATGGCTTAATGCAAATACAAAAAAATAAAATCTATAATTTAAATACTAAATCATTTTCTTGTCTAATGGTTTATGACAATTTAAATATTTTTTCCTTTCAAAACTGAAGTGCTTAATAAATTAAAACTAAATGAGAGTAATATGGAGTGGAGTAAGAGTGGATAGAGCTATATTTTGTGTGGATCTCATTAAATGCATTGCATTTTCTTTACAATTTATAGGTACATATGTATGCTTGTTTTATCCCCCTCTTGATATACATATGTACATAAATTTTGAGTAATTTTAATTGTATAGAAATCCAGAAAATGTTTGCATAAAACTAATATCAATGTTTTCTTCTTAGTCAATTAAAAGTTGGACGAAAAATTATTATACATTTCATTTCGATTTTAATGCAACCAAATATTATATATTTTAATATACATATAACCATGCTCAAAACTTTTCCTTTTTCAAAAATTATTTACTTGAACTTTGTTGCTGTTTGAGGTAACAGTTTCCCCCTCCCATTTTCATCTGCACATGTAGTACTCATCATGTAATTACAATTATTGTGGTAAGTGGTTGCTTTTTTGTGGACATTTATTTAACACATGTATGAAATTCTTATGGGGTGAAAATTTGTTATATTATTTATTATTTTACATTTTTTAGCCTTTTTTTCCACTGTTGTGAATGCTTTGTATGCAAAATGTGTGAAATGTGTGTTCTTATTATTGTTGTTGTTGTTACTGTTGCTATGCGTGTTGCATGCATCTATTGCTGATGTTATTTATGCAACAACAAAAGTCTGTATGATATTTGCATGCCACGTTGCTAGTTGGTTGCTTGATTCTTGTTGCTGTTGGCCTTTAATGAAGAGGAACTGACCAAACTAGACCAGACCAGAATATATCTAGAACTGAACCAAAATAAACTGAACTAACTTTATCCAACAGTTAAGTCGAGGCCATTCCATGTCAGTCAGTTATTGTTGTTGGTGTTGGCATAGTTGCTGCTGCTGCTGCTGCTGGTATTGCTTGTTGTAATTTGCATTTCATTTTTCGCCTTTGTACTACAAAATGTCATTAAATTAAAGAGCACAAGCTGAGAAAATTTTGCTTCACAAAACAAAAAACCAAAGAGAGAAAACAGAATGCGAAGAACAGTCTAAGAGTGGCAAAAATGCAAACTGCTAGCAAAAATTCAAATAATGCAACTCAAATATCATTAGATTTTGTAGCAGTTGTTTGAATATATAATAAACTTTATAATAATAAATGCCTTTGCATATTTATGCATTTGTAGTATTACATTCACTCACACACACACGCAGACACACTTACAAATATATATAGAACTTTGGGACAAATATTGCCAATCTAGAGATGCAACAATTGTAGCCCTTATTGTAATTGTAAAATCAATTTATGTTGACTATTAAGACATTTTACAACACTGGCAAACACACACACCACTTGCAGATCAAAAGTTAAATCGGACCAAAATTAAAATATAATATAGTTCAATGAAAATCATCAAAACGTATACATAATCAATATCCAAAGGATATTCCATACACCTACTACAATATGGGTAAGATTGAGATCAGGTGGCAACCCTAGGAGCACACATGAATGTCTGAGACTTCTAGACTAAGAGGGTTATTGTACCAAATCTGTTTAGAATTTTCTCCAATTCCTAACAGGTTTATCAATTTATAAAAATTGCATAATATTTTTAATCACTTTTCATTAACAATCACTAAGTATAACCACATTTTTAAATTTTCAATTTCTTTTAATTTAAAAATCAATTGAATCCTGGCTTAATTCGATTGAAAAAATTGTAAATTTGCCATTTAGAAGGGTATAAAAACTATAATAACTTCATCCATTTCTTAACTTGGTCAATGACTATGGGAAAAAAATGATTTAAATAAAATAAAAAGCGATAGACGAAAGCATAAAATAAAATCAAATAAATCATTGGTTATGTTTAAGGGCTCTCTCTCTCTCTCTCTCTCTCGCTTTCTTTCGTTCTCGCTCTCTCTCCCCCTTTATGAGTGTGTAAGGAAAATAATTTTACTGAAAATTAAATTCATGTGACACATGCACATCACATACACACCATTGTGTGTATGAGTGTGCGTGTGTGTGACTGAGTGTGTGTTATGCATATTGAATATGGTTTATAGTATATTTCTCCACTCTATAAACAAAATATTTGACTTGCATCATGAAAAACTGCAACTTACATGGAAGAGAGGTGGCCAAAGGGGAAGCGAGCCGGTAAGCCATTGTAAATTTCACCACATAGAGCAACACAAAAAGAAACAAAAACAAATAGTTATAAAACTAAAATAAATAAAGGACCTATATAAAGGCATATAAAGCTGATATTGCCAGAAAAATTAAAATAGAAACAATAAAAACTGAAACCTTATTTATTATAATAATTTAATGGTTTGATTCATGTCACTTGCATATTCGTTTTCACATCAACCCGTAATACCCTCCATACTTATATCCGAGAATCTGTTCTGATCTAATATGTAATTATGGAAATTAATTCAAAAATTGTTTGTTTCTGCACTTAACTCTACTTGGGGATCCATGTGATCAATACACATTAAGTTGACTAGCCAAATGATTAATTAATGAAAGCATTTTCAGTCAGAAGCAAAACGAGACTCATCGTTGCTGTGGATAAAATTTTGCTGGCACTAGGAAGTGCCATAAGAGAATGCCTTTCTACCATTTACTAGAATAACAATGGGATTTAAGCAAAAGCCAGATAACTGGAAACTGCCAAAGAAATTTCAGACACAATACACACCCAATTATGGTCTGCGTCTCCATCGACGTCTCAGTCTCTAGTCTAAGTCTAGGCTTTGGTTTTGGACTCATCTTTACTGGGTACTGGGTCTTGCAATTAGTGTGCCAGCTTCAATCAAAAGACTCATCACCCCTTAACCACCACCTCTCTGTGTCTGTCCTTTTGGTGTTTCTGGCACCTTTACTGCCACTGAGGCTTGTAAAAATTGCATTGCTTTGCTTCCAGCTAGACGAAATGCTGGAACAATGCCGCAAATATGCACAAGTCTGAAGCGTCACACAGACGACAGAACACGAGGAAGGAGTGGAGCTAGTGGCCAAAATGAAGACAACATACAGCCTTCTGGGGGGGTAACAGCAAAATTGCTCTAAATGAATATGCGTGTCGTTCGAATCAAAAAACCCAGACAAACAACATCATCATCATGAACCATGTTCCCAGTCTCGTGATCGTAATTTACTATTCACAAAATATTCAAAACTGCTGCACAAGTGACACTCAAATGTCTTTTCGCAGTTGCAGTCACAATTGAAGCCGGAGTTGAAGTCGTTTGTAGAAATCAGTATCTCTGGCATCTAGAGCTTGTGCATCTCTTCTCTTACTCCTCCTTCTTTTCTCTCTCTACTCCCCGTGGTATCGTTGTGCCAGAGCCAAAACATCCACATTTCTCTCCATCATCATCATCATCATCGTCATTGTTCTCGTTGTCTGCCAAGTGCCAAAAGTGTGTTGTGTTTTTATTGTTCTGCTTTTACCTTATCAAGGCGATAGTTTGACTTCGCTGTCTATTTCGGTGTATATGTACTTACTTTCACTAGTTAGTATGTATAGTAAATTCTAATAATTGTAAACTCACTTGAATTAGTCATAGAAATTAATTCTTTTCTTATTATTTTTATTTATTATTATATTATTAACATAATGATCCAAATAAAATGATCCAAAACATTTGCAAAAAACATTGAGAACACTGTAAAAGGACAATCGATAACGATGACAAGCTGGACAGAAAACGGCCTTACAACTATCGAATAGTTTAAAGAAAAAGGTATTTAAAATTATCTAACAAATTCAAAACTAATATTGTTGGTTTTTTGTTTTTTAATTAATTTTAATGATTTTTATAGTATTCAGTTTTACATAATCCTCATCATTATCGATAGGTTATCGAAAATCTATCATCTTTAGAATGTTACCATATTAGCATTAGTGTCGATTCAAGTGGGTTATTTAAAACAAAGGGTTGGAATTGTTATATCACATTTTTTTTTAGAACTTTGACTATAATTTTTACCATGTGAAGTCTTTATTTAACAAAATATAACAAGTTGGCAGCTCTGATTTTAAATTTCAACTACGGAATTCCATTGCATTTGTTGCTTAAACCAGAGCATACAACTTTTCATATACTTTTGACAGTGAACTTTGCCCACACACACACACACCACGCCCCCTCTGTCTCATTCTTTTTCCGCTCTATCTCACACTGTTTGTCTTTGTCTGACTTTAAGCAGAGTTGTTGTAGTGGTTTTCTGCTCTATGATGGAGCTCTCATAGTTTGGTTACTATCATAACCATGGCCTAGGACACTGCTCGAAAGAAACTCTTGTTATTGTTGACTGCTGCATGATTTAAGTTCAAATAGTTGTGCACATTCCCTGCCACACAGCAACCCCCACTTGGTCCTTTGTTCACCCACACCCACTTTAGCCGACATTTTGCACTGCCCCTTGCCAATTCGTTTTCACACTCTTACTCATACTCGTTGGGCACTTTAGTTGCTAGTCTAAAATTTCGTTAGCAAATAAGTGAAAGCACTTTGTTTCACTTTTGCCATGGGGTCAGTCTAATGCAGTCCCTTTACTGCCTCCCCGCCTCCCCGCCTCGTCGCCCATCGCCCCCATCCTATGCCTACCTATTCTGTATCCATTCCCTCTGTCAACCACGACCGAAGCAGCATTGGTCTGACACTCCTTCTAGTTGAATTTGCATAAAAGAGGCTTTTGTGCCAATTGCACTTACTAAATATAGAAGGCCAATTTTTTTGTATTTTTTTTTTCGTTTTTATCTTCCTTTCTTTTACCTATTTTAATCCCATATGCCTAAACGAATAAATTGGCCAAGCGAAGGAAACGAGTTTTGTTCATATCTATTGTTTGACAGAGAGAAAAACGAAATTGATCGATTGAAATAGCACTAAATATTCATTTACAATTTCAAAAGCAATTATTCGAATATTTATTTTTTCACTGCTCTTGCCAATCTTTAATTTGGAAACTTCTTCAGATCGATTACTCGAGCTATTCAATAAGTGCAGTTTGATAACTCATATTTTTCTAGTTACTTTAATTTCTTCAACATTCCGACCTTGGTCATTTTTAACTGCCAAAACTATTTGGGGTTAGACGAATTGATAAATTTTAGGATTTTGAGTTTCATCTTTTGCCAAAAACTAGCCAATTCACATAAAATTGTTTTGGATCAAGTCTCGAAACTTATTAAACTTGATTTAATTTTTAGCAGGTAATTTGCATGATGTATCTATTTCGGATACCCTTACATGACAATTTGAAGAAACAAAATTGAGTTAAAAGTTCATTTATTTAATCTATAGAAATATAAACAAAATTAATATATGTATTTGTCTTTTCAAAACTAAATATTTCCCTAAAGATTTTAACGCCAGTCTTGATTTTGCAAAACAATCCAATTTTCTCTCTATTTTGCCATGTTCCAAGACATGGCAAACTTTTGGCTTATTGTTTCGACTTCTTTGTACACACATACACACACACACACACACATAGACAGATACAACATCAGCAACTTGGTGGACTATAAAACAAAAAGCTAAACTATACAAAAAGAACAGAACAAAAAAAGAATAAGAAAAAACGAGAGAGCAAAAGCAATTACAAATGCAAACTACAAGCAACAGCTGAGGAGGAGGTAAATACTGCTCCCTAGCTCCACCTGACACGAACAACCACCCACACCCCTTCAAACTTATCTCCTTCCCTTCCGTCATATGCATAACATTTTGGGGCAACTGCTGCTGCTGCTGCTATGGAAAAAATTTGTGAATTTTTAATGTTCCACTTGGCCACGCCTCTTCGGTTTAGATAGACACACAGCAGCAGCAGCAGCAGCAGCAGCAGGAGAGTGGGTGGGGGGCGATAGGGAGAAATATGGGCGAGCATATGTTTATGGCATTTACTAATAAAAATGTTTTTACGACTTGCCACGCCTTCATCTCAACTCGTCGTCTTCTGTCTCCTAACAGCACTTGCAGTTTATGTGGCTTTCTAAAGGAACAAGCATAAAAAAAACAAAAAAAGGGGGAAAGAAAAAAATTAAATAAAATAAAAAGAACGAGGCAAAAGAGGGAAAAAGGAAATCAAATTCTTCTGTGTCACACACGACATATGACTGATGTGAACAATCAAAAAGTAAAGCGAAATAAGGAGTTGCAAGTATGGGGAGTCGTCATTGTTGTCGAGTATCTCAGCCAATCTCCAGCCAGCCACACCTCGCATCATTGCCAAGTTAATTCACACCCAAGACACATCACTGCATGCAGCAGCCAGATGGAGTGAGTGGAGTGAGAGCGCCAGTCGGAAGTCGGCGGAAGGAAACCGAAGCCAGCAGCCAACAGCCATAAAGTGCAAGGATACGTAATGCAATATTTAGCGTCCTTTGAGCACGCTTCGAGTTAAGTGACAAAAAGAAGAGAAAAAAATAAAAAAAAACAAAAAAAAGAGAACCAAACGCCAAGAAATGGGACGGCAAAAACCCCGAAAGGAAAGGAAGAAACGCCACTAGCTAAGCAACGGTATCCACAGCCAGATAGATCCTTGGGCTCGGTTGCTATCGTTGCCATCTCTCTCGCTCTCGCAGCAACTTGACGCATATCAAGTTGCAACTTGCAACAAATATTAAATCAGTAAAATGTCCTTTAGGGCGCACTCAAATGTAATTGTTGTTGCTCTCGCTTTCCTTCTTGCTCTTCTGCTTCTTCAAATGGTGGCTTCACTTCCTTCTCATCTTCAGTTACAGTGCATCAAAATTGCTGTCTGCCTGCCTGCCTGGCTGCCTGGCTGCCTGCCTGCCCGCGAGTGTTTACGGTGCCATACGAAGCAGCGGCGCAACATAGCAACTGTGGCACGGAGTCTCCGAATACCGCGAGTCGTCAGCAGGGGGAACGATAATGATGTTGGTGGAACATGTTACCTGCCTACCTATCTACCTATGTGGGTATGTGTGTGTGTGTGTGTATGTAGCTGCATGCCTACATACATACGTTGCACAGTGGCACAATCATTGTCATCAAATGAAGAGTTAATATATCCTTCCGTTTTCTTTCTTTTAGCACTTCTTTTGTTTAACTCACTTTCTACAACTCTCCCTTCCTCTCTTTGCATTGTGTTGTCCCATTTTTTCTTCTCTGTTTAAATGTTCTTTGTTTATTGTTTTCATCTACCATTTAAAAGTATGTTTAGTTTTTTTTCCCCCCCACTTTTTCTTGTCTGTTTGTATACTTCTTCAGTCATTGTTTCTTTGTTGTACTTTTCCCGTTCTAATTTTTGTTTTTTTTTTTTTTGTTTTGTTTCTGGTCTTTTGCCGTTAATTTCTTCCTTGTTTCTTCCGTGAGTCCTTTGGTTTCTTTCATTCCTTTTATTTATTATCTCATTCTTGTTCTTTGACCTGCTGCCTTTAAAAATGCCTTGTCCATTTATAACATTCTTCTAGTCTCTTTAAAAGTTTAACGTCCTCACTTTCTTAAGTCTTCCTATCTTTTTAGTTATTATTATGATTCAGGTTTTTCTACTTTGATGCTCTGTTTGAAAATACTTTCCTATTATTATTTACTTCAAATTTTGCTTTCATCATTTACTTTTTTCGTATTGCTCCTTTTTTCAGAAATATGTGAAACAAGAATCTGAAAAGTAATTATCTCATCAAAATATTGCTAACTAAATCGATACCTCTAGCTAGGTAAGTCCATTTCTATGATTGCAGTTCAATAACTCGCGCTTAAAATGTTTTCATCGTTCTACCGATTTCAATATCTTTGCAGTATAGTTCGTTCTTTTATTTTCTTTTCAATCTTTCTACTAACCTTATTTTAAGATTTTTTTAACCTTAATGTGGCCCACTGTTCTGCGACATGCAACATACGACATACGACATTTTTTATTACGCACCATGGCTGAGCACGAGGACAAGGAAAAGAATGAGAATGAGACATTGTTGGATGCATGCCGTTGATGGATACCGCTACTTAGGCCATTTCTGTGGACTCTGGTGCTGACGGTGAGGCTGAGGCTAAGGTAAAGCTGAGGCTGAGCGCCAAGTGAAAGATTGTGCAAAGTGCGAATGCTTTTCACGGCGTATGAAATTACGCCCGGTCGCTCTTACAAAGAGTAGAGCTCGCACGACCGAAACTAAGACCACGATGGACGACATGCATGAACATATAGCTGGATATGGAGTCGGTGACGACAACCAGAACAACAACAGCAACAAAAACACAGCACAGACGAAGGCAAGTACCATGGCTAAGTGCTCCGTCGACAATAACTAAAGGCACCGAGACACAATATTCGGCTCAGTGCGGGCAGTGAGGAGGCTATGTAATTTGATTTTGCGGTACTAGAGACCAGGTACAGTTGTGTGTCCTCAGTTCTGCGGTCAGCTCGGTGAGGTGGTGCAGAGATTGTGGTTTAGGTGTGGCACCAGTTTTGTTGCTTGGTCGCGAGTTTGTGTAAGGATGTCGGTAGGATGCTGTTGTTGTTGTTGATGTTGATGTTGATGTTGCTGTTGTTGTTGCTGTTCCTGTCACTTGCATATTCGTTTTGGCTTGCATGTTTCGGTGATTATGTGTGCGCATAAATATACATGGGAAATTTATTAAGTTTTATGCTCGAGCGCACAAAAGTAGGCAGCAGAAAGGCAACGAAAGGCAAGGCAGGGGCTTAGAACTCGACCTCAGTTGTCCACGGGCTTTAAAGCAAGGAAGGCACACATGGAAGACAGGAGAAGATAAAATCTATGACAACCAAAGTCAAGGTTTTTGCGAGCCCTTATCAGAAAGAAAAATCTCTTTTCATTCCAGTTCCAAACAATTTATGTTTTTATATACAAATCGAGCACTTTATAAACTATTTTTTTATTTTTTTATTTGTATTTGCAATACAGCAAATTATGTTCTAGCCCCCATCGGTGACGTGTCATCAAGAAAGTATTCATCCAACCAACCCACCTACTGTTCTGAAACTTGGCTACTTATTCTATTACTGAAGACTGGCGTGCGCAATACCCTAAATACCCCACATACTACTACCCCTGCATATAACCATCTTGGCAATACCTTCCTTCCAATCATAGACGCCACGCCTGAAGCGACTCATCGTCATTTTCTCTTTTCATTTCTTCATCTTTTCGTTTTTTTCCTTTTGGCATTTCCTTATTTCCTTCATTCTTCTATTCTATTTTTTATACATTCCTCATCAAGTAGACGCCATGGGAGGCCATTCCATTGCTGTACATTGTCCCCCGATCTGCCTCCTTCGTACAGCTGCAAACTGCAGCGTTGACAAGTCGTCCAACATCAACATAACCTCATCTGTTCCCCCTTTTTTACTATTTTTTCCTAGAGTTTATCCCCTTTGCCCCCGTCTCTACGTAGCTACAACTTAATTTGCACTATTCAGTCGGGCCCGTCGTCAAGCTGTCGTCGTGATGCTAGCTGCCAGCATCAGACATTTGGTTCTGGTTATGGTTCTTTTTTCTTCATTTCTCTTTTCTCGCATTTCATTTTTATTATTCCTCGCTCTGTCAAATTGTATCCAAGTTATTGTCGTAAAACATACGAAGTGGTCATACATACATACATACCCACACACACGCACTCACACTTGTATGTATATACATAGATACATAGATACAGTGCGTATATCTTATATGTATATATATATATATATAAGTATGTATGTATATACAATTCACCTAGTATCTAGTTTAGATGTGGCCAAAGGAGTCTCTAGTAGGTTCTTGATATCTGGCTTGCTAAACAAAGTTGCAACAATTTTGATAAAACTCCATTAAATTGATTAAAAATAACTAGTACTATGGTAAATAAGTAAATAATATATTAAATGATATAACAAATACTGTGGCGAGTTTACCAAAATAATTCGTCGTTTGTGTCCAATTCATGTGTTCCATTAGACGAAAGAATTAATTTTAACGCCCTTAAGTATGCAATATGCAGAATAGTATTAATCTTTCGAAATTTAATTTAAATTTTTTCACCTTCAAGATGTTCCGAAAAATACTTTATTCTGATATATTATATCACCAATTTTACAACCTAGATCTGCCTACGCTTTGAGCATTCTGAATCGATAACTGTCCATGCTAAATTAGGGCCATTGTTTAATAAGGAACTTTGATAAATGCAGAAAAAGCTGGCTTGTATATTAAAATTTAACAAATAGTCTATTGGAAGTGATTCCTCCATAAATAGAAATCTTTACAACTAAAGTTAAAAGCAGTGTCAGTGTTGGTTAACACAATAATCGCCAGTTGACCTAGTACATTTTTATACCCCTAAAATTGGTAAGTTGTTTGTAATGCACAGAAGCAGACGTTTCCGACCCCATAATGTATATATATTCTTGATCAGCATAAGAAGCTGAGTCGATATAGCCATGTCCGTCTGTCCGTCGATCGGTGCGAATGCGTTGTAAGGGATGTTTCTTAGATGTTTTTGTTTATAAATTGGTATATTTGTAAACAAATAGATTGGATTTTATTTGATGTGAATGTGAATAATCTGTCAGCCAGAATTGACATCAATTTTTGCTTGAATAAATTAGTAAGATTACAAAATATTCATTACATTTATATATACAAAATATATTCATACATATGTATGTATGTATGTATATTTCCCATGTACACGTATTTGTCCATCACTTTAGTTTGACTTAATAACATTTTTAGCTCTTATTCATATTTTCAACTGCTGCTGCTGTCATTTTTGATTTGGTTTTTTTTTTTTCTATATCTTCAGCAAGTTTTCCTATTTTTCATCATCCTCCAACTCTTAACCTAACCATATGTCAAAAGCCCTCATGAGTGCATACATATGTATGTACATATAGGATGGGTTTTTCTTCGTTTTTTTTTTTTTTTGCTTTCTATTTTTGTTTCTGCGTGATGCGTGTGTGTCACATAGAGTTTTTAGTGTGTGGAAAAGTGCAAACAATCAACGCCAGCGACTTTCTGCTGCATCTCCTCTGTTGCTCTTTCCCTTCCTCTTGCTGTTATCGGTCGTCTGTCTGTCCGAGCATCCAAACTAGAGCCACAACGCATACCCAGGGAACCTCTGGCACTTTGTCACGCTTTTCGCTAAGCTTCGATGCTCCCACTACTCTTTTTTCGCTGTTGCAGCAGCTTTTATTCTTCTTGCCAATTTTTTGTAAGAGATTTTTTTGTTTCTTCTTTTTTTTTTTTTTGTTTTAGCTTGTTTCTGCCACTATTACATGCCATATTTTTCATGCTGTCGTCGGCCAGCATCAGCAACAAAACTGTAGACCAACTCCATCAGCACCATTCTCCTCCTAATACCCCTGCTCCCACTGGAATATCATCATCATTGCCACTGTGACTCACACTGGCTGCTGCACTACTTCATCTTTCTTCTTATACAACTTAGCTGCTGACTGACTTCTCTCTTGCTCGATTTCCCTTTGTCGCCACGCTTTTGCCTCTCTTCATGTCCATTGTATAATTGTACTCAGTTGAGGTGAAAGAAAACAATTTTTCGTCACTGTATCGGGAAATAGATGGAAAATGATGTAGAAGGTTTTACAATTTCTTGCATTTTGTCCTGTTTACCTTATACCTTACTTACTTGCTGTTCACTTAGCAAGGAAGTGCAAAATTTTTATTCGCCAGGTGTTTCGACTTTTCTTGTTTTTTACTTCTCTTTTTTTCACTCTTTTCTTTTCTACTTCAGACAGTGTCAGTGAAAGTGATGGCTCAATTAAGAGACTATCAATGGAATTTCAATCACAGGTCGCATAAGGGATTATTTATCTATTGTCAATCGCTAATCAGTTTCGGATTCAGATTCGGAGACACCAATTAATTAAAATCAAAATCTGAATGTAACATATTGTTCTATATAGGATGATGAGAGATAATATTCCTCTTCAGCTTGGTCACAAGATTAGTTTTGGGACTATGCAAGAATCATTAAATTGTCTATCCTATAGAATCCTATATACCCTATATATCCTATATATAGAAAACATATATTTAAATTCAGTAAACAAACGGCCCATTTACACTTCCCCACTAAAATAAACATTTGACTTGAGATTTTCAGACTAAAAAACTCATTTCAGCCTTTTTCTAAAGTTTAGCTGTTTGGACTCAACACTTATGGTTACATAACGGAAACTAAAATAGAAGGGAATTTTGGAAAATGTTTTAATTACCTTTTTGGCAGTCAAATGCTGCCATTACCATTACACTTACCTTTTTATGTAGGTTTTTTTGGTTAGAAGGCTTATCTTTCATTAATGCCACGTAGTAGCTACGCATCCACAGCATGATCGACCCCCATTCCTGGTCGTTTAACCTTGTTGTGACCCCAATATACGGTGTTACCTGTCTGTTGGACCTTTTATCTGTCTCTTTTTGTTGATTCTCCTACTATTTGGTTGCCCTTTTTTCTTTTATTTTTTTTTATGTTATGTGGCACATTTTATGTGTCATCTTTGCTTCGGACTGGTTTATACTACTTTAATGGGCATACTATGTACATATATACGTCTCTCTCTCTCTCTCTCTCTCTGGCTCTTTTGCTCATCTCTGTGGCACTATCACGCCTTTTTTCGCCTTGACTTTTTTATAATCTTTCTACGGGCTACCCCCTAGCAGTCCCCATTAGCCTTTCTGTGATATCTCTCTCTCTCTCTCTCTCTCTCTCTCTCTTTCGGACTGCCATCACGTGCTAAGCATGCCGAAAAAGTGCGTCAACAGGAGCTTAATTATTTTTATTCAGTTTCTGCTACAGTTGTTATTACTCGTGCAACACCCAAGCGTCACTTGCAAACCCCTGCCCCACAGCTAGCATCTTGCTCTACCTTCTTCTCCACCTTTTGGCTTGTCCTTTGTGTGTTTCCGTTATGCTTCCTGTTTATTGTTGTTTTTGTGTGCCTGTCTCTCTGTCAGTCCAACTGTCTATCTCTCTCGTTCTCTCTCTCTCTCTCTCTCTCTCTCTCTCTCTCTCTCTCTTTCTATCTCTATCTCTCTGCCTGTTGGCTTAAGCTCACTTCAAAGTATATGTTTTGGGATTACGATGAAACCCTCTATACCATGCCCTTATCCGTCATTCCATCCCATCTCACTCTTTCTCTCTCTCTCTCTGTTTATGACTGTGTTGGGCGACAATTGTCCTGTCCCCATCTCCACATCCATCCCCTTGTATCACCAAGATATCAAGACTAGCCATTGCATACCAATGTTGTCCAATGCTGAACATGTCACTCACTCGAAACTTGAAGCCAGTGCAGCAAAATAGCAAAACTGCGACTAAGTTGTTTAGGGAATTGGTTGCCATTGCCCCAGCTTCTGGTGCATACCATATAAATCTGCCATTTAAAGAGAGAATAGAAATGAACGGGTCAGGACAAAAGCAAACTCTACACAACAATGCAATGCAAAACTATGAATGAATGAAATGAGCAGCATGAACTCAACCGGAATGACAGTCCAGGGATACCATGAGAAAGAGAGAAAGTCGGCAAGACAGAAAGACAGAAAGAGCATCATTGTTCAATCCAGGAGGTCACTATATTAAACCAGGTACATAATCAAAAGCGAGCTAACTTTTGATCAGAATAAAAGAGTTTTTCTATTCTTTTTCTTTTTCACAATGCAATCGAGTCAAAGTTGACATACTCGCACACACACACACACACACACACACAAGGATATGAAGTCAATTATATTGTGAAATAACAAAGACTTGAAACTTGGAAATATAAACTTTTGTCATCCATTTTAAATCATTTTTTTTTAATTTCCACAATAAAACTTGAATTGATATTAAGTTGATACATTTAAACAACCTAATATACATTTTCTTTCTTTCTCTTTTGATCCCAGTGGCGAGCAAGACGAGAGATTCAATCAAATGAAACGGAAAACAGGTTTAACATACATAGATAAACTAAAATCATCAATTTGACATGGGTGCTAAAATATCGCCCACTATATATATCATTTTACATAAGATCAACTCTTTCTTTCAAAACCAGCCTCGGTAGATGAGTGGACGTGTCCACAAGGAACCGGGTTCGATTCCCAGGCTAGTGTGGTTGTAGTTCTTCGTCTAAGCCGAAGGCCAAAGTTGCAAGTGGTCGTAATTTATAGTTTGGTTGGTCCTATAATAATAATAATAATTTTCAGTTTAACTTCTGGCAGAAAGGGTAAAGAAAAAAAAAATTTGTTTTTTTTTTTTTGCTGTTTCTCACTTATTTATTCATTCGTTATGAAATTCCTTACTTAATTATTAATAACATTTTAATTGCATTCAAATGATTTCATTAGTTTTTTTAATGAATTTATTGAGGTCCTTGGTTTCTTGTGACTTAATCAAATTCTCATTTCGTTTTTTTTAATTTGAATTCTTTGAAGGGTCTCTGCGATTCTCAGTTAAGAATTGGCCACGGGATAAGCAGGTGGTTGGGGGGAGGTAAAGAATGAGAAACCAACAAGATGACCCACTTGGAGCCGTGGTTTACTAACTCAGCAACATTGCTTGACGTTGATGACCATTTCCATAGCCATTTTTTTCCGCATCTTTTTTTCTGTCCAACAACCACACACACGCGCACATTCGCACTTGGTTTTTTCATTATTATTTTTGTTAGTTTCTAATGAATATGAAGGGAAGTTTGCATAATTTACAATGCAGTAGACAACCGCAGCAACAACAATAACCACAAAGTGCACAGAATGCGGGATAGAGAAAAAGAGAAGAGAGGAAGAGAAAGAACTGCATTGAATGACATGCACATTTTGGGCTAGACTGTACTTTACAGCTCTCTATCTGTCTCTCTCACTCTTTGTATGTGTGTAACTGTCTCGTTGCTCTTTTGCCCTCAGCTTAACAAAGACAAATGACATTGTGAAATGTGTCAAAAATAAACATTTTCAACAAAATGTGAAACAAAGTTGAATATTTTTCTCTTTTTTATTGTTAATTCTGTTTTTATACCCTTGCAAAAAGGGTATATTAATTTTGGTCAGAAGTGTGCAACGCATAGAACGAAGCATCTCCGACCATATAAAGTATATATATTCTTGATCAGCACGACGAGACGAGTTCAAATAACCATGTCCGTCCGTCCGTCCGTCCGTCCGTCCGTCCGTCCGTCCGTCCGTCCGTCCGTCCGTCCGTCCGTCCGTCCGTCTGGATCGATGCGAACTCCTCCTAGACCGTAAGAGCTACAAAGCTGAAATTTTGCACGTAGGCTTGTATATACTGCAGGGTTTGTATATCTCGGATTCAGTCGGATCGGACCACTATATCATATAGCTCCCATACAAACGGCAAAGTCACGAACAGTGACTTTTCTCAAAAACTTTGTTATTTTATCACCAATTACCATAAAAGTTGGTATTGGTCAGTTTTGTGTTCTTATTAATAATTGTGCCAAATTTGATCAAGATCGGGTGACTATATCATATAGCTCCCATACAAACGGCAAAGTCACGAACAGTGACTTTTCTCAATAACTTCGTTACTTTTTAAGCTATTGTCGTGAAATTTAATATAAGTAAGTTTATTGTAACTATAAACCACTGTGCCAAATTTGATCAAGATCGGGTGACTATATCATATAGCTCCCATAGGAACGATCGGTCAAAAACAGTGACTTTTGTCAATAACTTCGTTACTTTTGATGCGATTGCTTTCAAATTTAACATTTGTCAGTTTAATATATCTGTTAATGACTATGCCGAATTTGGTAAAGATCGGGTAACTATATCATATAGCTCTCATAGGAAGGATCGGTGGAAAACAGTGACTTTCATCAGAAAGTTCGTTATATCCTATGCTAAGATTGAAGGCCGTTCTTTCGCAAACATTACCCTTTTTAGATAAAACAGTTAGTTTAGATAAAAGAGTTACTAACAAACTTGCAAGGGTATACAAACTTTGACGCGGTCGAAGTTAGCCCCGGCCCTCTGGTTTTTTTTTGGTTTTTGTTTTTTTTTTGTTTTGTGGCTTTGGCGTAAATCAGCTGATTGAATGGCAGGAAGCAGGTACACCTCACACACACACATGAATTGAACAAATATATAAATAAATGCTAAAGTCAGTTTGCTTGACATGGCCGCCATTACGCAAAATACATATACAACAACTTTTGCCTGTATCTATGCGTGCCAGAGTGTGTGCCAAAGGACGTAGGACGCAGGACCCCAGGATGCTAGCAAGACAGCTAGAGCACGCATTTGTCAGACAAAACGGCAAAAAGATGTTTGACGCTTTGACAGCTGCGGCAAAAATCAAACAGAACCAGAAAATATGCGCGACGATTCGATGCTTTCAACAACAAAATCGCCAAGATGTTGTCGACGACGTCGTCCTCACAGACGCGTTTGTGTCGCCTTCAATGAGGACATTTTCACTTTGTCAGCCATCGTCAATGGTCGCTGGGGACTATTCGCAATGACGACAACGCAACAGCAACAACAGCAACAACAACAACAACAACAACGATGACTGCTCTACTTTGACTTTTGGCATCCTGCTGGTTCCTTCATCCCATCCTTCTCTACTTCTATACTATTCATTGTACGCTTACACCTTTTTCACCTAGTATCCACTAAAAACCCTCTAACCACTTTGCGTCACTCCCTTCTTTCTCTCTGTATGTGCGTGTGTGTGTGTGTTTATGTGTGTGTTTGTGGCAGCTCTTGAAATATATTTCACTGCACGTTCTCCTGCCACTTACGAACGCCTTTTCGGTTATTTTTAATATGAGTACGTGACTTTTTTCTAACAAAGTGTTTTCATCCCTCCCCTCAACAATAATCCATATATAAACCCCCAAAGCGCCCCCCTCTGAACCAACGAATCCCCATTTTTAGCTGCTTTTGCTTGCTGCCGTAGCTCTCAAAAGGCTTATGCCAACATTCTGTGGCCTTTGTTCGCTGAAAAAGCTCTCACCAGTGATCACTAAAATGCATTATCTGTGTATCTCTCTGGCCCTCACTGCAGGCGACAGAAAGCTTTCAATTTAATCAGTCAAATGATCATTGATCAAAGTGGATCCCTCAAAAATTTAATCATCAGAGAAAGATCCTTTAAAAGTTGAAGTCCCGTTGAGCTTTCAGTTATTCAGCTGTTTGCTTTTACGTATATTCCCCAACGGAAGGGCTGCAAAGGGATTTGCTTTTTCGTTCTTAGCACTAGTTGGCAAATTTAAGGTTTTGTCAACACACACAAACACCCACACAACCTCGTGCACGCATACAAACACCCAAACACACACACAAGCACAGAGAGACATAGAAGGCACATAAAGTACAAATGTGCCAAATGATAACATTTTTGGGCTGGTAGCTTCTGATTCAGCTGAAGGGCCAAACCAACTGTAGCACCCCTTGCAAATGACCAGCCCCATTCTCTCCCCCCGGATTCATGCCCACTGCAATTGCATCTGCGACTGTCTTCCTTAGTGATACATATACTGTAAGAAAAAATGTTCCAAAAAAGTAGGCAACATATTTTTTGGTTAATTAATTTTAAAACAAGTTATCTGCTTTTTTTTGGTGGCAATTTAATTTAGTTTTACATTTGAGAGAAATATTAATTGATCGCAAAAATTATACACTCAGTTTTGTTTTTTGATTCATTCTATGAAGAATATCTTTCAGTGTTGAAAAGGTATTTCTTTGGCTTCCTGCATTTTTCCCACCTCTTATTTTGCTATCCCTCTAGATGTTGCACTCTACTCTTCTCTTGCAGTTTAGCAACACTCTGACTCACTTTCTCTCTTTCTCCCTCTCTTTCACGCGTTTGGTTGCTATAGCTTTCGGTTTTAGTGTGTGCGTATGCACGATTGCATTCCTTGCAATGCTCATTTGCTGTGCTTTCAGTGCGATTTTACTGCTGCTGCTGGTGTCTGCTGTCTGCCAACAGGCTATCCAACTCTTCTTCCCGCCCCTTCCCAAATCCCCCACAAAAAAAAGGAAAAAAGGGTATGACAACGAGGCGTTTGGTGCTCCTTTTCTGTTATTTTTTGCTCCCTCTGTCTCTCTCCCTCACTTTCTCTATCCTTTTCTCTCCCACGCAGCTTTGTATCCAGCGCCTTTTGCGTTGATGCGATTTTATGTATTTCCATGATGCGCTTATTCGACTTTTGGTATTATCCCCCATAACCACGGGCAGCGCTTTCCATGCATACAAATTGCTAAATTATTTAAGCAGCATCGCTGGCGTCCAAATTCCAAAGCGGAGGAGAAGCCAACGAACTGTCCGAACCGATGCCATTGCCGCTTGTATCCGTTGCTATTAGTCCAAGTTGTCGTGGCTCCTCATCCCGGACCAAAGAGCACAAGGGATGGCAAGGGGCTGAGGAGTTACCGCAAGACACGTGTGTGCGTGTCCATTTGCGTTTGTATGTGGGTTTTCTCCCTCTCCCTCTCTATCTCAATGTATGTAGGTGTGTGTGTGTCGAGCCAATAATAAATAAGTGACCAAAAACCGTAGCATACTTTTGTACGCAGTTAAACTTTTTGCGTTCATCATGACGAACTTGGTGCGTTGTAGTTGTTGTTGTTGTTGTCATGGCTGTTGTTGCTTCTGCTTTTGCTGTTGTTGTAACATACAATTGCTACTGCTCTATGTACATGTCTCTCTGACCACAGTGAACACATCCTTGACCCAAATATATTGCACCTTCATAGCCTTAGAATATGTTTCAGGCATATATATTTTAGCAAAACACACAATCGCAAAGATTTAGTGTACACTTACTTTGGTTCATCATGCACTTGTGTTCACTGTAGACATGTACTTGGACTCACATACGCATTAAATTCAATTTAAAATTCATGGCATTAACTTTAACTTCAACTTAAGTCCACCGCATGCAACTTGATAAAATGTCTGTGGGTTTGTCATGGCCCAGCAGGAGAGGGACCCAAAGAGAAGCTTACACACACATGCAAGTATATGAGGCTGCAGCTTTTAACTTAGTTTGCTTTCTCTATCCAACTTTCTGTCCTTTTTTCCCACAGACTCTCTCTCTCTCTCTCTCTCTCTCTCCCTCTCTCTTTCTGTGTGTTTTTATTTTTACTTCTTTTTCATATGCTGGGCATTATTTTTGCAGTTTTATAATTTGATTGCATACTTTTCGGCATGCCCATTAACACTGAACGTGGCTGTATATACATATATGTCTATATGTATGTTAGTTAGTAGTCTATGCATTTATGTACATGTGTGTGTGAAGCTTTTAGCCCAGCTAATTGCGGCCGACAACGCAACTTTTGCGCCCAATTGGCCAGCAAATGGCAAACATAGCCACAAAATGTGTAGATATGCGAAAAACTTGTAATAAAAAATATATTAAAAAAAAAAACAACTACAAAAAGTACAGTTGTGTTTATGTTAACTAGCTACATAGTTTTCGGTTCGAGCTGTGAAACTGACAGCTGCATAAACAATTGCAAGTAATTCAACATATAATTTTTAATTGCTTCGTATGGCGAAACGAATGAAACAAAAAAGGAAACTAACAAAAAAGAATGCCTGAATGGAAGCTAATTAACTAATTGGGTTAGGGCTCAGTAAAATGTAAAAGAAGACAACAAAAAAGAGAGACACACAAAGAGCGATTAAGAATCAGCAGGTAAGTTGATACAATTATGTGGCGGACGACTCCAATTAAATGCATTCATTCCCCTTCTTCTGTTCTGTCAATGGTCAAATATTAAAAATGAAAAATTAAGGCAATCGGTTGACTAATTTTCGAGAAAGTTTTTGCAACGATTTGAATAACATGCTTTTGACAAAAAATGGAGTTTAAACTTTCAGCAATCACTTAAATCACACTCCGACATGGCCTCCCTTAACTCTCCTCATTTCAACTGACCAAATAGTTTAATTTTTTCAGTCAATTTATGTAATAACTTGACCTTTCGGTTACTCAAAGTCGAGAATCTTTATACAAATTCTTAGAAAATATCTCCATCTTTTGTTACATTCTTATGGATTGATTTAGAATGTGAAGTAATTTGCAAATAACATTTCAAACTGATAACTGATAATGGTCATTATGATGCATGGCTATTGTAATGTTTTATTGTTTAAATAACTAAAATACTTTCAGTGTTTAGGGTAAGGTTTAAACGCTTAACGCAGGTTGGCTTAATTATCAATGAATTATTCATGAGCAATATTCATAGTAATTCGTGTGCATACTTTGAAACGATTTCAATTGCTGCAATCCCATATCAATTTCATTTTTCAATTTGTTATCCATAGGCGAATACATTCTTGCACTTATCGATGCATCCATTAAATTGCTTGCAACAATTTCACATACACTCAAAGTTTTAATGCTACCATGGTATCGGCTCCATTCACCTCTAGCTCCACCTTCCATCTTTCACATCTATCTTGTGTGTTCCTTCTACATCGCTTGCTCTGGCATCACATCACTTATGCCCATATCTGACTCTGGCAACGGCAATGGTTACGGCTACGGCTACGGCTACAGCTCCTGGCAATCCGCTGATTGTCTGAGCCAATTTTATCGCTCCTTTAGGATTGCCTCGCCTTGCCACACTCTCGAAGCCTTCATCGCAAAAACAAAACGAGGAAAAATGTAAAAAAAAAAACAAAAAAGAAAATACACCAACGACGACAACAACAACATCAAAAAACAGGCAACTTCAAAAGACTTTTGCTGGTTGAATCACGTCGGTTTATTAGTTCAACTTTTGAGCAGTCCCAGCCTCAGCCCTAAACCGAGCAGCAGCAGCACCTTTGACGTCGTCCTCCATCCTACCTTTCACCTATCCGCTGTCCGTCGACTGAGCGACCAACCTATTGACGTTTATTGAATCAAAATCGTTTCCCCTTCATCCGCCCCGATCCTGGAGCCATTCCGAGTACAGCTTTAGCCCAGTCCAGAGAGTTGAGAGTTCAGAGTTGAGAGTTGAACGCTGAGTTTTGGTTTCGTCCGTTTCTTTGTTGCGGCGCTGTAAAAGAGGGGAAAAAAATACATACATATATAGGAAGAGAAATCGTGAACGAGGAAAAGGAAAATACGCGCGCGAACAGGAAAAAACAAAAGAGATTTCCCCATGGAGCGTGTTCAGCAACTCGTTGGAGTTCTTTCTCCTCCTCCTCCTCCCTCTTTCTCTCTCTCTCTCTCTCTATTGCAACTCGCTTTTTGCATTTGCAAACATTTCAAATCGGCGGGTCATGATTCAAGCATTCAGTCAGCTGTATTTTATTGAATTAAGGCATAGGATAGAAGAGCTGAGCGATATGAGAATGAGTATACAGGAACTCGATATGGATGCATTTGCCAGCAGCTTTCATGCTGACTCCCCCCCCCTTTATACTCTCTCATTCTTTCATTCCTTCCTCTCGTCCTCTCTTTGCTCGCTCTCCCTGTGCCCTGATAACTTCATAAATCAATGTGTTTGCTCAGTCATTTTTAGAATTTGTTTGCTGCCTGCAATCCCCGATTCGCTGGAATCCAGCAACAACCAAACCGTGAACCCTTTACCCCATTACAAATAAACGACTACATGTTACCCTACATGAAGATCAAATTAAATTGAATGCCAAGATCAAATCATAATGAAGAAAATATGCTTTGAGACGAGGAGATGTCGTTAAGATCATTGGAGTCTTTAAATTAATTGCCCTGTTAAACTTTTTAATATTTATGTCTTAATTTGAAGTTACATTGCTCTCACTTTAAAACTTTTTATCCAAGTTAATTAGTTCTCTCACCTTGCTAAGCCGTCTCAGCATCGATCGACCTCTGACGGGAAGATAAAGTCATGATTAAACTAAGCATACGATTTTGTATCCAACTCTTTTCTTCTTTATTTCTTCTATCTTTCATATACTTTTCAATTGCTCAATTTATTTTAATATAGTTCCATCGATACTCCATGCTTTTGATTTCATTCATCTTACAATCAAATTAAGAAACGGTTTGCCGAAAATTCCGATTGCCACGGAATATACTTTTGTTTCAACCTTTATGGTGGATACAGGGTATAACAGCAACTACAAAAGAAACCAAAGGAAAAAAAGGCAGAGTGTACCAGTTTTTTTTCTTATTTTTTATTTTTTTCCCCCTCTAACTATTTTGTTTGTTATGCGGTACCTCTGGCCTTTAGTTGTTGTAATTGCTCTTCGTATTCCTTTTTGTTTTTTTGCAAGTGCATTTTTTGCATTGCATATTTGCTTGTACCGCGCAGTACACAATGTATGTGTATATGTGCCTGGCTCAGACTTTCATTCCATGGGATTTTTAGACAGAATGTAGCAGAGATTCCACTTTGAAATTCAGAATACATTGATCTACAGAAAAGATTTAAACATTTGTCCTTTTAAGCATGATACTAGGCAATAGTAATAATAATTGTTGAAAGGACATTGCAAGAGGCGAATATGGGAAAACATTGCCTTATTTTCTATTAATCAGCAATCATTCGAATTGTAGTTAATGCTACGAATCTGACTTTTTGCCCATAGTACAAGATAAGAAACCCCATAACAGCTGACGCTTATAAGTATGCAGCAAATTATTGCAAAATATTATACGATTTGCATAGCATTAGAATACAAGAGAATAGTAGAAATAAAACATCAGTAAAAACTAAATGATAAAGTTTTTTCGTCCGTTTTGTTTGAATTCAACTTTTTATATGACCAAATAATCGTATGAATAACAGGCTATTTGTTAAAAGTCAGACAGATTGATTTAAGAATTTGCATTTATTGGAAACTAAAGCTTTTTAAAACTTTCTTTACCTAGCTGCAAATCAATTAGAAATAATATTGAAAATATATGCAGGTAGAAGCTCGAAGCTTTCAATCATACATTGGCGCTTAGTTACTTCCGTTAGATAGCTCCGGATGCGATAGTTGTGCATCTAAGCAGGGTTAAGGTGGCAGCTGCAAGACACAAAATGGCCGCCCCAAATAACTTCCGGCAATTAGCTTAGACTTTTAATTACTTTTTCCTCAAGTAAAATGAAAATTTTCTTGCTTCTAGTCGATTAAAAGAGAAATAAATTAAATATGCCTAAAGACAATCTGATGGTGACAGGAAATTCTCGATTATTTCAATTTATCTATTATCAATTTTCGAAAGTTTAATAAAATTTTATTTAAGAACTGCCAATAACCATAGAAAATTTTAAGTCTTTAGATAAAGTAAACAGATAAACAGTTTAAGCTAAGACTATGTATATAGAGTATTCTAAAGTCATCTTTTTAACTTTACCTTGGCTTTGATATTGGCTTTATTTTTGCTGTATTTTTGTTTTCCATTTAGTCTGGGCAAACAGCTTGGCCAAGTTTGAATTTCTATTTCCACTTCTATTTTCTAATTCTATTTTGAATTTTTGCTTTATTGGTAGTACAATAAATGTCACTTTAGTCTAGACGAAAATGAAAAACAAAAAGCCGAAAAACTTTATTCCGGTTGCGGTTGGTCAATTTTAGCATGACAGGTATAGAAAAAACAAAAACATCCCAATTGAGTAGAGATGTGGTCGAAAGCGAACCAAAGGGGGGGGATAGATAAAAATAAATACTTTCAAACAATGAAAGATGTATACACTTTTGTTGTTATAGAAACATGATACGATCAAAGTAAGTCGATCGACACATATGTGTATATACAATTGTATTATTTGATACGTTGCAGCTAAAAGAGCAGTAGAGGCTGGTCGTGGAGGAGGGGGTGCAGCAACAGCAGGTGTGTTCAGTTGTCTGTCCAGGAAAATTAAAGCAAAAAAGGTTCACATGTGATGGGGTTAAGCTTACACACCGACACACACACACACACACACCCACACACGTTGACTGGAATGGACACACGTGTCGTTTGGTTGTTGAACTTTTTACATTCAACTTGCCTTTTGTTATTGAATATGCCCTCTATAAACCCCTTGCAACAGTTCCCGCTGTCCTGCTGGTGAAGGGATTTAAAAAATTTTCTTCGTTTTCATGTTGCTGTTTTTTTCTTTTGTTGAACAAACATCATGGACACAACATACATATGTATATACATATGTATGTATGTATGGATATCCGTTTTTGTCTTTTTGGTGACTTTAATGCGGGTTACTTAAAGCGATTTCTGATATGATTTCCCATGTTCAGGGACTTAAATGTGTGTGTGTGTGTGTGTGAGTGTGTCTGTGTATGGTTTTTATCATATTACATATACGCATAGTTGAACATCATTTAACTGATGCAAAATAAATGTAAAGCTTACATTGTTTCAGTCATTTGACTGGGCTTTTCTCTTCGTTGTTGTTGCTATTGCTAGGCAACTCATTTCCCATTGCAGCGTTAATTATCTGATTTTTTTGTTTGTATTATATTATAAGCACACATAGACACACACCCATACTAGTTTAAATTAAGAGATTTAACCGCGATAAGCAAGACTCTTCCCTGCATCAAAATGTGGAGGAAAGTGAGAGATATGAAAAATGTTATATATACTTACATACATATATATTTATAGGTATATATAGAAATGTGTGTATCGCTCACTCTGCCAATTGCTCTCTCTCTCTCTCTCTCTATCTATCTATCTGTGTCTGGTCTTGTTTCTGGGCGTATCAATATGAAAATGGTCAAACAATAACCGATGCTAGCCCATCTTAATTAACATTGGCCCAACATCAAATAATAAAACATAAAAAAATGAACAACAAAAATCAATTATTCGAATCAACAGGAAACATTTTTTTTTACAAAATTATTATTTATTTAATGATGAAAGCAAAGGCAAACATTTCATTTCAATCAACTTGTAAAATTGCACATATCTCTATATACATACATACATATGTATATATTAATATGAATCCATATATATGTAAAATTATATATATTTAGTTACATATGCACATGGCATTTAAGTATACGAAAAGATCTTATCGCATCTAGAAAGTTAAGAAAGTTGAACAAGTTGATGGCAGCAGCCAGAACTATCACAAAATGCTTATAAATATAATTTAAATGCTTATTTCTAGTAAAAGAAAAAGTAAACCTAATGTTAGAGTTTTTGTTTTTGTCCAAATGCTTTTCAAAAATATTGGAAAGGAAAGCTTATTCAAAGTAAGTATCAAATGAATAACCGCTTTAACATTCATTCAAATTTACTTTGTTATGACTTATACGATAGATATATATACATATATATATATATATATTTATGTATGTAAGTATGTATTTATTCGTAAATAACTTTATTTAAACATAGTAATCGCTTCCCTTGCCTTAAACAAATGAATACCATTATTAATTCAATTGAAATGTCAACATAAAGATAAACAAAGAAAAAAAATCAACAGCATTTTGAAATTAATTAAATAAAGTTTTTATTGCCAATGCTTTTTGTTGTTAATGTTATTGTATTGTAAGGCACTTTTAATGTCAATGCATATGTGTAAGTATGTTATATTTTTATTGGTGCCAAAAGATCAGACTACTTAGACTCTTCAGACACTTAGTTAATCTAATTATATTTTCACTTTACGAAGGAAAGCTTTCTTTGTTCAGTCAACTGAGTTCTTTTATTGTTTGCTGACTTACTCTCGCTCTCTGTTTTTCTCTCTCTCTCTCTCTTTCTCTTTCTATCTTCTTCTCGTTTTCGTCTAGATTTGGGGGAATCTATGCTTTTGTCCCGTTTCCTTATCAATCGCGACAAAACAAGTTGAACAAGAACACCAACAATTTGGATGCTTAGCTTTCAGCTTCTCGACGACGACAACAACAATGAAACGTGCCCCATCATTCCTTGTCTCGGATCGACCCACCCGGAGAGTTACCACGAGCGTATTAACCTAATAATCCGCACTGGTTCGCCTTTGTGCTGGCTGGATGGGAAGGAATGGATGGGTACAGGGTGTTTTTAAATTGGAGGGATGGAGCAGGCGGTGTTTCCGTTCGACCGACGACATCTTTAGATTTAGCAGGGCGTCCCCGCGTTGGGCGCCATTTTTAAGCTTGTCCGCGCCCGCTTGTTGCTTTGTTTGGATTTTTGCTTTTGCTTTTGGCTTGTTGTTTATTGTGCCTTAAGTTAGACCACGCAAAGCTACACCACTCAACTGTCTCCTCTTTACCGTAATCTTCTTTGCCCTCTCTCCTCTCTCCATGACCATCACCAAAGCCATAGCCCTCGTCCTCTATGTATGTGTGTATTTTCTTCTTTTCTCTCTTTACAATGAAATCGCTGAAAATTCCTTGCCAATTTTATAAACAACAATGAACAGGCAAGTGTCGTTGTTATTGTTGTTGGTTGTTGGTGTTGGAGCAGGTTAGAATTGGATGGGAATCACCATTTTCTGCATTATTCTGCTTGTTAAGCAGTTGGCGGAGCTTTGACTGCCGACGAGTGCAAAACAACGAACGGCAAACTGCAAATAAAAGAAAAAAAATAATAATAGCTTGACTTTCAATTGCACATGGACAACAGAGCAGAAGCAGCAGCAGCCAACAAACAAACAATGACGACAACAATAAAAGCCATGACTTTTAAAAGGGAACACAGAAAGAGAGAGAGAGATAGAGAGAGAGAGAGAGGATTTGTTGTATGTATGTTTTTTGGGGAGAACATCAAAATCAATTCAAGTGCGGAAACTGCTGCAGTTGTACAGTTGAACAAACCGCCAGCGACAAACAACAACAACCAAAACACTAACACATCAACAAAGCCCAGAAAACTTATTCCACTGAAATTCCATTTCATTATTTTTGTTTATTTTTTCATCCAACAGGCATTGCAGAAGATTTTGCATCAATATTTTTTGTATAATCCAGGAATAGTTTATATCGGATTCGATTCGAATTACAATCGAAGAATTTGCAGTGAATCTACAAATAGTTGAGCAATAAATAATTTAAATTTGTTGTCAAACTTTTCAATCAGTAAAATATAAAATATCAATCAATCAAATAATTAGTCATTAAAACAATTTATCGTTAAATACTTTTTTAAAAAAGAGATATTGTATAGATGTGAAATCAGTCAATTAATTTTACTTGACAACATAAATACTTTAAATCATCATTTCGTTTCTGAAAATACGCTTGAATGAAATTTAAATGTAAGATCGGTTAATTTATAAAATTAGCTTTTGTTTCTCATCAACAACAAATCATTGAGGAATTTATTCATTAAGATCACGAATTATTATTGATAGATACATATTTTTATATTAGAGTTTTGTTATAAGTATGACTACAACACTAGCCGCAATTTAGTTAAGAAATTTAGTTTACAAATGAAGTATTAAAAGTTTATTGTTAATTGTTAATTGTCTAATAAAATACAAAATTCGTTAAATTTCAATAAATCAAATAGATATGTTATCCGTTAAGCTGCAATTGAACTGAAATCGAAATGCCAAAGCAATAGCAATTTCAAGTTGACCACCAGTTGCCTATTATTGGGTTCAACCGCAACTGATTACTGCCTAATAAGTATACGTTGGACGTGAGTCGTCCCTTTGTAGTAATAGGACTCCAAAGGACCCAAGCAAGAAGCCGATAAACTCACAAACACAAGCAAATGTGCACATACATACATACATTGTATATGCTGGACAGCCAAACACACACACACACACACACATCCCACAGGTGTCGATGGGGCTATAAAAGCCACAGCAAAAGCACAAATTCAAATTGAAGGCCAAAAACCGTAATGTTAAGGAATCGGTCGTATCGGTATCGCAATCGGCATCGCAATATTAACAATAAAATGCTATGGCTACAAAAAAACAAAAAAAAAACACTCACGCACACAAAAAAAAAACTAAAGAACCTCAAAAATTCCATTTCAATATATGCATATAACGAGGTGTACTTGAAAAGTAACAGTTGCTTCTTTAAGCCAAATACAAAATACTATGGTCATTTCATATATGTAAGCTTCTTGGAAACACAACAGAAACGATATTGAAACAAGAAAATTATACAAAGAAATTCCTTGAATTATACCTGAGCGAAGTTGAAAAAATCTTTTTATAATAGATAGTTTTTTGTACACATCTCGCAATGGAAAACCATCAGAACCCTTTGCGGTCACCCACTTTAAATCCTCATCATCTTGGCTCTCTGATTTTCAATGTAGTCATTTGCCGTCACTCTTTAGGCAAGTATGTATATCTCTCTTCTCCCACCCTGAGCCTTGCTCTATAGGCAACTCGCTCTACCAGTTTGAGATAAATTAAATTTAAACTGATAATAAAACCAACAACAAAAAAAATGAAAAAAGAAAGAAATTTACGAGCCAATAACTGTATGGGTATGTGTGTGTGTGTGTGTGTGAAGGGCCTTGAGATTGAAATGAGAGTAAAATAAATAATAACAAAGGGTCAACAACAGCAACTACAATAAGTTGAAAGCAGCCAAAGGAGCAGCAAACATAAGAGAAAAAGAAAACGACAGGAATACGACGAAGAACACGAGGAAGAAGAAGCAATGGAGATGAAGCAGATGAAGACAAAACCAGACAAGTGCAGTGCCAGATAAACTTAACAAACAAAGTCAATGCTAAAAGGCGGGACCAGCCCATACTCACACACACACACACACACACACAAACAGCCCCCCTACACGAACATACACATATGGTACATATATCCTTGAACAATGAAAATAAAGCCCAGAGTTAAACAACAACAACAGAAGAGGGATCCAGATGCAGGGGAAGTGGCAGCTGCAGAAATAGAGTGAGATAGAGTGCGAGAGAACGGGAAGACCGATAGAGACTAAGAAAGCGAATTGAAAGTACAAGACAAGGGGTCATGGGTTAGCCAGCTTACAGATTTCCCAACTGCTTAGTTGATACTTATCCTTTGGTCCCACGGACTGATCCCAACAAATAGCACAAAGAGTTGGCTTTACACACACTCATACAGACACACTCGCACATGCATACATACACACATGCATCATATGTATACGCTTTCGTCTTTATGTTCCTTATGTATGTATATCCTTACATAATGTTTGTGTTAACGTGCAACGAGTATCCAATGTCAGTAGTCAGTAAGTAAGATTAGATGGAAACAAACCAACACATAAACATAGATTTGGAGACAAAGCTTGAGAGAGTAAGCGAGAGAGATAGCTACAAAATAGGGGAAAACGATATTAAAAAGAGATGGCATTAGTAAATTGAGGATGAGGATGGGAGAGAGGCGTTTAAGATCTTAAGGAACTGCATCATATGACATAAGCTTATGGGGAAGAAATTGTTTACAATTGCTGTTGCAATATTCCATCGCCAAGATGAAATGTGTTGATGATATGTTAAAGCCGATTAACTTCTTTGTCGTTTATTTCTATTTTCTCCTAGTTATCAAAAGTCTTGTTAATTGCATGTAAAACAATGAAAACACAAAACAAATTCCACTTTCTGAGACATTCTTTTTATATTTAAAATAATCTCAAATTCGAGTTTGCTAAAGTTAGGAACAGTAGCTAATTTTGTATAACAGACAAATGAAACTCATATCTTTGTATTCTTTCTTTAACTGTTCTAAATAACGATCAGTTTTAAACTATCGATAATTGATCGATACTTTACCATCATTATTTTCATTTCTACTGCTTGGTAGTAACCACTTTAAGAGTCTCAAAACAAATTTGGTTTCGATTATGAAAAACTGGCATATGCCCATCGAGGTAGAAAAAGCAACAAATGAAATTGAAGCAAATGAATAAATAAGCCAGACACATATGTGGGAGGGACAAGCGGTGAAGCGGGGAGGTATGTAAGTGGCAAGTGGGTTAAGACCACGAAAAGGCCTCCATTGCTATCGTCAGCTGAATGCAACGCATGTTTTGCCGCTTATTGCTACAGCAACATCCAAATGGAGATGGGCCCAAAAGTTGGCAAAAAGGAAGAAGTGTACACACGCACACACACACACAGACTCAGACAGAACGAAAGACACACAAAATGAAAATGAAAATGAGCAAATGTAAGCAGATGATGATGGCTTTGCCTGACTGAGGCTACATCCTTGTCCTCCCTGACAGAAGGACTAAAGGACTGACTGTCTGACTGTCTGACTGAATGAAGCTGGTGCTTCATAAATTCAAATTTGATTTTCATGTTGATTATGATGATGCGAGAGATGCTCAGCAGATGACGATGATGATGATGATGATGATGGAAATGAAGATGGCAAATGGTAGCAAGTCCTGAGTCTGAGACTCAGACTGAGACTGAGACTGAGACTGAAACTGCCGCTGATTATTGCCGACCCACACTCTCATTCGCTGTATGTGGTATATACGGGATGTCTTACTTATACTTCTCCGCCTGCTGCTACTCATTTTAGATTGCCTTTTTTCCTTATTTTTTTGACGTGGCTTGGCTTGTTTTGCATTTCACTTGGATTTTATTTACAGCTTTACGACTTTAATGAAAGTTTTGCAATGGAATTGGCCTTCAATTCAATTCATTTGAAGCAGTCAGAGGAGTGCATAATATAAGTAGTTTTCGTGGTGCTATATGAATTTCTGTGGCATATGGGACCTTAATTTGATTAGGCATTATCATACATACATATGTATGTACAGAGTATATGCTTGGGTATATATGTACATATATATAAATATATGTATATATCATCATATCATACATTGCGTATGCGTAATGTATAAATTTTCATTTGCTTCTGATTGTGATTGAAGCTGTTGCTTTTGCTTTTGCTGTTGTCTGCTATTGCCTCTGGTATTCTGACAAAATGAAATTATAACAAATGGCAATTGATTGAAAAGTGGGCATCATAATCATTTTTATTCCTTATAAAAGAGATATTCCTATTTCCCATTTTGTTTCAAACATTCAAGATTAAAAGTTATAAGTTTTATAAATGCATAAAAAAACACACACACACACAAACAAAACTTCTACAAAATGATTATTAATAGGTATACAAATTTTATACAGCATCTGTAAAAAAGTAAAAATAATTATATATAACCCCCAGCTCAGATGTCTTTTTCACTAAAATTATACCAGAATAAAAAAAATAAAACATATTAATAAACTTATGTGGGGTTCATCTAGTTCATAAAGCCAAATATATAGAGGCATAAGATATATTAATCGTGAAAGTGAAGTCCAAGTTTCTTCAGCTCTTTTTCGCATAACAAAAATCTCTTTGATTTACTTTTACCTGTTTGTCTATCACTCCCAAAAGTATGCTATGACAAATCGAAAAATTGCAGTACTATAATGGTATTCGTCCATTAGACACTGAAATTCATTCATAAAGTCAACTGACTTTATTACCGCAGCGGAATGTTCATTTCACCGGGCTGCTGCTGGTCAGCAACTGCTGGCGCGAAGGAGAAAAAACAAACGTCAGTGTTCGGTTAATGTGCAAAGCGTCAATACTCACATAACACACACAAAAAGAGAGAGAGAGAGAGAGAGAGAGAGAGAGAGAGATAGACAATAACATTTCCATACCTCCGCCCAAAAAAGGAGAAAACACACCGACAACAGCAAAACGATATCCTGAAACTGTCTGCAACTATGCGATTTTACAATCAAATACACTGAGAGAAATATATGAACAATTAAATATCCACTGAATGCAAGCCTTTAAAATGGAATGCAAAAACCTTGTCCTCTTTTTAAAGTAAATCTATGAAATACCCAAACGAATTTCGTGTACAAGTACTGAGAACTGTATTTCCAAGGAAATCCGCATCTATGTACCTAAATATTATTTGGAAGAAGATCACTTTAATTAAAAAGTGCAATTAAAAAGTTAGATAAATGAAAATTTGGTCAAAGACGTTTTCAAACACTTAATTTCTCCGTGTGTAGAAATGCCGGGCGACATATGGATGCGAATGACGTGAATGTGCAGCCGTGGAATGTGCATAAGAGCCAGAAAGTGGAACTGCAGCCGTTACGCGATGGGTGATTGAAACAATAACACGGCGGCGACTCGACATCGATGACAACAATAAGAACAAAAAGGCAAGGCCCATTTACTTTTCCATACCCATTCACATTCACTTTTCCAGTTGCCTTGTTTTTCTCCTTCTTTTTTTCTGTTTTTGTTGGCTGCTTGGTTTTTTATTCTTATATCGCTGCCCAGGCATGCCCCCAAAAGTGGGCAGTAAAAATTCTCAATCACTATTGTAATTGTAAAAGAACAATAATTTTGTTTGTTTCTTTGTTAGCCTCTTCTCCTTTTTTTCTTTGCATTGCATTTCCATTGAAAATGAAAGACATCATGGCATATAAGCAACAATTGGCAGGCATATGCAATGCGGCCACGGACAATTGAGTAGCTCTTGCCTTTTGGTAAGAATATGAATTATTCAGAGCTTATTGTTACACTAAAAACGAATAATTTATATATATTTAAATATTTTTGTATATACCAGTTGAGTATCAATTGATGGCCTGTTAGGAACTTTTGTTCACCTTTATCGAAAGTCATTTGGCTTCAATTTCTTCCAACCTACATAGCTTTGAGCTGGAAAAGACGTCTTTAAGTTAACGTAGTTTGGTCTTTCTTTTTGCCTTTTATCAGAGCCCTAGTCAGAGTCTATATAAAAAGTATAGAAAATGGTGACTGAAGCACTTGTTTTGAATACATCGATGTAATTGCTAACAGAAGAGAGACTTCATGGTCTCACTTTGATTGGTCAGCAAAAGCATTTTTGTGAGTTCTTTGTAAATATTTGGTTGCCTCATTTCTGTCGTATGGGAAAACAGGTGGATATCATAACGGCCGTCAACCGACATCTGACAAGCAACAACATCATGAAGCAGCGCCAACCAGAAACAAAGCCAATGCCAACAATAGAGAATACGAAACGCTTTTTTGGGGCAAAAATGTCCCGACCTTGCCACGCGTTGCCCTATTATCAGCATTGCCTTTGCAAATAGCAAGAAGGGGGGAAGGGGGTGCCACGGGCCACAGACAACGGGCAAGTGGCAAGTGGCAATGAGCAAGTGGCAAAATGGCAACCATTGACGGCTTGATTCGGTTCTTATTGAAATTTGTCGAGCGTGTTGCTGTCGATTGGGTGTTGGACGGAAACCAGCTACAACAGCAAAACTTCAAACAGCATGGGGGTCATTGAGTATGCAACAAATTGATGCAATACCCGAGTACAAAAAAAAAAAAAAAAAAAGAAGCGAAATGGCAGCAATCAAGGACTTTATTAGCAAATAGCTGTCAACTTCTTTTGCTACTGCCTAAACGAGAAAATGTGAAATGAGAAATTTAATATCCCTTTGCTCTCTATGCCTATAACTTTGACCAGTTTGATTAGTTTTCACTACTACTTCTCAGCTTTTTAACTTTTGATATTTATGTATATCGCACTCTGTATCATACATATATACACTTTATAGGCCCTTACTGTAATTTAGTGTAATTTAAACGGCATCAAAGTTGCCAATTGCCAATTAAGACAATCGTTTTTCTATAGGGAAAGGCGGGTAAAGGGTTTTCAGTGTAATGACCATGGATTTCAATATTAACTTTTCCAAAAGTCAAGTTTTGCTTGACAAATTTGCTCACAAATTTCTTGTATTCCAATTTTTTTACATTTTTTCTTGAATACATGCTGAATTTTGGACATTTAATTTCTAATGCTTGGATTTAGCAAATTAATTTTCAAACTCATTTAATTAAATTACACAGAACTTGCATTGTGCATAACTGTAGCTCGTCTTGAAATCATATTGATCATTTGGGAATATATGGCTACATACATATATCATCTACCTTTCCTGTCAAAAAATATGGCAACCACTTTCTAAAAATTCCAACCCCAACTCCAACTTCAATGCCAATACACAATCCCAGTCCCAATCCCAATCCCAACACACAATCCACAATCCCATCCCGTTTCAGAGCTCTACGAAAATGCTCGACCATAAACTCAACATAACCTCACATAAACTTGAAACAAAAAAACAAAAAAAAACGAAAACGAAAAGTGCCAGCTAACCTGGGCATATAAAGTATATACATAAGTAGCAGAGCCCTCGTAAAGCAGCTGTTGCTCTTGTGCGTCACTTGTCCTTGTCCTCGGCAGGAAGACGAGCAGGCAGGGAGGAAGGAGCTGAACAGCACTAACAAAAACAAGTAGGGAGCCCAGAACTGAACAGAACAGAAAGTGCGATGGCAAAACACTGTGCCGCAAAAGGCTACAAAATTCAATTTACTATGCGCGCTTTATGACCGAATCCTGGTCTTGCCCTTACCCATGCTTAGACCCGGTAACACGCAGCAGCATCCCCCGCCCCATACCCATCCCCCTCCGCCTATCCGAAAAAATTTGCACACTCAGACTTTATGGCCTCACCTATATACAGCTAGATATATGTATGTATATACACATATGTATGTATATGTTTATGGTCAGACATCAGACAAAAACAAGTAACTTAGAGTGAGAAAAGGAAAGATGACAAAGTAATTAGAACTGCTTGCTTATTAAGTTCCATGGCTCATTAGGCGCTGTCAAAACACCAACAATAACCATATGATGGCAAAAAAAAAAAAAAGTAAACGGAAGGAAGCGGATATAACTAAGTAAATATAGTCCACTCACCGCGGGACATTGGCACCTAAGCCAAGAAGTGAGAAAAAAAAAGAAAAAACGCTGCCACGTCTCTAGGTTACCCATTAATGATCCCCCAGGTCAACATTGAAGCCAAGACAATGTCAAAAAGGCGTATATACCCTTTTTGAGTCAACTACGGTCACGGGGTAAAAACAAAAAGCGTAACAAGAGAGCACACAAAAGCCAGAAACAGAACAAGGCACATGGGGACACAGGGTGGCAGTCACAGGCGGCAGTCACAGCAGAGCCAAGACTAAGCCAGGCCGCATTATCTAATTGTCAGTCTTAGTCGCCAGATTATTGTACTAATTTCTCTAACATAACCTGGAGGAAGCTCCTCTCAACCAGCACAGCTTCATGTGTTTGCCCTGACGAGGCACTAAGCCCGCTCTGAAACAGGAACTGGAACAGGAGTTGACGGTACCATGATGCCCGTGCGAAGTAAATGGGTGTGAGTGTGGGATAAATGTGTTTGGTCATTGGCAATCAGCGGAATTGTAAAACCGTAAACAACATGAACGACCTAACGGCTGGGATACAACGATGATAGCTGGCTTTCGTTTGAGTTGGGTGCGAAATGTGTTTCCATTTTGGGTATGTTTAATCACCCAATTTCGATTTGACATTGCTTTTAGAAAGAGATTTTGAACAATAAGCTAAAATCAGCATGGAAATCATCGATTAATTATCTGACGTATAATTCTATTCGTAATGGGAACTTTCTCTCATAACCTGAGAACTTTCACTAGATCACAAATAATCGATAGCATTGAAAATGCAAATCTAAATTTTCGATTAATCTAATTTATCTAATACTTATATAGTTCTATTGGTAGCGAAAACTTTATTTCAAAGAGAATCCAACACATTTATTTTTAATTATTTCGATTCTCACCACTTAAATTACAACTTTTCCGTTAGTCAAATTGATTTCGTTCGCTCTTTGTGGGTAAAAGAAAGAAAAAACTCCATTGTTCTGCTAGTCAAGTTGTTCTGTCTCTGCCCACAATTGGTCGGAACAAAGAGTAGAAAACTCATCAGTCAATTACCAATTAAATTCTTCTTAAAGCCCAATTAATCCTTCAAATTGTAAGCTGGTCTCGTACGCCCTTTCGTCCCAGTTGCCTATTCAGCATCATTATCATCATCATCGTCATCAATGCAATTATTAAGAACAAAGCTCTCGGCGTAGAGCCAAAATCCCAGCCAGAGGGCTAACCCAATTCAAATATGTGCGAAAAAGCATCGTGTTCAAAGTCAGTGAGAAGAGCAAAAATCGAGAAAAACGAGAAGAGGAAGAGGATTAACTAACACACAAAAGCAACAGCTATGGAGCAATAGACTGGCAAGAGCAAGCACACACACACACACACACACACACACACACACACATGACCCTCATCAGGTTAGTGGTTGGAGATTGGAGACCAATTCATCTGAGCGAAAAAAATGTTCCAAGGGATGGCTGAAAAACAAAAAAAAAAACAGTGAAAAATTGGTCACTGATTAAATTCAACACGTTGTGGGATTAACTAACTTGTATTTTATTTTCCAGTTCAAAAACTGTGTTGTTAGCTTGGCCAGCAGACCAGCAATTACCCTCCCCCGACTCTATGCCCAGTCCCATTCTCGGAGACAGTCCGCCACCCCCGACCTGACACACAACGCACAGCCTCGACCATTTGGAAAAACCCTCGAGCATTCAGACAAAACACTCCGCGGACTCTCGACAGGCAGCGACGCCACGACGATGCGCGGTAGGTAGGAATGTAGTTTATTTTCTCTCTTTTATATTTTTGTTTTTGTCCTTTTTCAATTTTCCCTTCAGGGCTACAAAGTCTCCTCCTGCTCCTCATGCCACTTTTGCTGCTGCTTCTGCTGCTGCGTCATTAGCGACAACATAAAAATCCATCCTAGGCCGCAGCAGCAGTTGCCGCCGGCGGGAAATCACTTCTTATTTTTTTTCTCTCTTTTTTCCCCCCATCCACCTCTATCTCCGCTCTGCCAAAACAGAAGCTGGAGCTAAAACTGGAGCTGGAGCAGTAGCTGAAACAGAAGCTTGGTCCTGGGCCTGTTCATTGCACCGCAAAAGCCGTCATAACCTAACCAAAAACTACTTGAGGCAACTTTTTGCACTCATTTCGCACGTACAAACAATGAACGAAGGCAACAACGAATAAGGACCATGGCAAGAAAACTGCCTGACAAGTACAACTGGACGACTCAGCCCAAAGCAATTAATTAAATTTCAATCCAAACAATCAGATTATCCTAGTACATATGAGAATCTATTGGGGAGGGAGAACATCTGCCATGATTCGGCAAAGTATCTTTAAGCTTATAACTTTCCATTAAACATTTGAAATCTTTAAACTTTAGAGTCTTCATCTGATTCATTTAATTGTTATTTCCAACAATTCTACAAAGTATTGGTATTAATTATTAATTATTGTCTAAATTGCTTCAGAAAACAACTCTTCAATGTGCTCAAAATCAGATTTATAGACTACAACAAGCAAATGTAAGGGTCAGGACGTGTAGGTAATATGAATATATATGCCTCTCACATAATCAGATTGTTCTTGTTCTCCTGATATTTAAACACTACAATCTCAATTATTCAAGCTTATATAGCAACAATATGAAACAACTAATAACAACTAATTCTGTATTAATACAAACATTGTTCAGGGATAAGACACTGCCTAAACCAGCTCATTTGGATAAGATAGGTTGGTTTTAATCAGCTAATTCAATAAATGAACAATTGATATATCTTTGGGCAAACTTATTTAGTGTCGAAAAATGGCATTAAAGTTTACCAAAATATATGAGATACATTGTTTAATGGGTTAATATTTCCTCTATTCAATATTATGTCAGCGATTTTCAATATGCCTTAATATATTTAGGTATAAAAAAGAATATTGAAATATGAAATTTCATATGCAAATAATAATGCGATGGATTTTGGAACCATTTTTGATTGATTTTTTTATATTTTTCGAACTCTTTTCTCTCTCTTTCTGTCTGTCTGTCTGTTTCTTCCCTGACGCGGTTTCTGTTCTGTATGTCTCGTTTATTTTTAAAGCTTTCTGCTACTTATATTTTATCATTTGTCGGCTGACTAATGCGAGTAGAAGTAGACATAAAGTAGAGTGGGGAGATGTAGGAAGCACGTGGAAGAGGACTTTTCAAAACGGGCCCCTTACCTATTGCTCGTGTGCCTCTTTTTCCATGCCACCGTATTAACTAGACTCTGTGTGTAAGAGAGAGAGAGAGAGAGAGAGAGAGACAGAGAGGCAGTTGAGAGGCATCAGGCCGCACACGAAAATACAGTTAGCTTTAAGCATTTCCCGTATTTTACTGTCATGACAGGAAGGGCAAGAGGACGTAAGAGATGTGGGGGATGGGAAGAATGAGGATTGCTTGGACGGCGGAGGGGGAGGTGGGGTGGAGGGGATGGTTAGATATAGCCAACGATGCTTTGGGGTTTTCTACTTGGTCGTTGTAAATTACTTGATTCGTTGTTGGAATTTAATTAACATTTTGCTAAGTTTTACTTTAGTCTTTTAGTAACTGTAACTGTGTATGTGTGTGTCTGTGTGAGTCCAAGATGTTTGTATGCGTTTCTTTCTATCTCTCTCTTTCTCTTTCTCTCTCTCTCTATCTTTTCAATTCTTTCTGTGCTGTGTGTGTGTGTGACAGGCATTTAATGCGGGCCGAGCTCGGCTAGAGCCTAGGTAAGGTTATGTTTACACGTTCAGTTCTTGCCCCTGTGTGTGTGTGTGTGTGTCTGTGTGTGTTTACCAACTCTACACACACTGAAAGATAGACAGACATAACGCACGACGAACCATTGAGCAATGTACATTTTAAAGTGCAGATAATTGCGCGTGTAGACAAAATGGATTTTCAACTATTTATGTGGTTTTTCCTTTTCCATATACTAGATACATACATATACATATGTACGTGTGTGTATTTACTGCTTTGTTTGTTTAAGCTCGAGCACAAAAGTATGTTACGGAAATATTGATAGAACAAAAAAATGGCAAATGCAAACAACTGAGCCAGGATAATACACTATAACGAAATGAAAAAAATTAAATTATGCCTGCTTTATTGGCTTTAAGTAAATGTTTCATATCTTTATTATCCAACGTGAGATAAAAAGTATTCACAGGCATATATAATTTAAAAGTGAACTATTCTTAAGAAAATAAAAAAAATCGTAGAAATAAAGATTAAAAAAAAATCAATGATATCCATTTTTGGTAACAGAGGACATTTTTATTATTAAGACAAAGGAAAAGAAATATATGTATAATGTTAAGGGAAAACAGTTTTACCTTGCATTTCTTTTACCAGAAAAAAGCTAAAACTAGCCTGAAACAGTGTTGTAAAGGGCCGAATTCGCCCGATTATTAGTAATATTTTATCAAATCATAATAATCTCATGCTAAAACTCAAAATCTCTCAAACAAAACAAATTGTTGTTCTTCTACTCACAATAAGAGAAACAAAATCCAATCATAAACAGTGTTGTAAGGGTATTCAATATTTTTTTTTTTTTTTTTGATTCTTGCTATTGAAGTTGTATATGTATACAGCGATCTAATTCCGATAACTTTCATTCGTCTTAGCAAACCCATTAGGTCTTTTTTAATTGACCCTAAAACTGTATTCCTGTTTTACATTTTTTTTTTGCACTTCTTGTGCAAACAGAAACTTTTTAGCAAGTATTTTTATACAAGTTTTAAAGAAAAATTTAAAGTGACCAGGTTATGTTTCGGTGGAAATTTCCGCCATGCATTTTCGTTCTGAACGACTACAGTCACACTATTCTCATTCTTTGGAGTGCTCCATTCGTCAAGTAGGCATTGACTTCATGTGGTATAAATAGAGGTATTTTGTGGCATTCAAATCATTCATCTGGACGGCCCAGCGGAGTCAGCATCTCATATTTTCCTTATTTTTTCAGTTCAAATTCATATTTATCGTAAAATATTTCTTACTCTTCCATTTAAAGTGCTTTACTTGGAACTTGAACTTTTTTGTTTATGTATTCAAAGTTAAAGTTTCTATATATTTTCCAATCAAATTTTCCCAAATTCCAAAGCCAATGGTGGAGTCTGCGGCAATTCCAATGTCGGTGTCGGCAATTCCGGGGCAGGCACTCAAATCATTCATTTGGTCGGCCCAGCAGAGTCAGCATCTCATATTTTCCTTATTTTTTCAAATCAAATTCATATTTATCGTAAAATATTTCTTACTCTTCCAATTCCCAATGACAGATCATATAAATTGGCTCAAATTAACACTTGAGCAAATGCAGAGAACATTACAAAACCTTCCATTTAAAGTGCTTTACTTGGAACTTGAACTTTTTTGTTTATGTATTCAAAGTTAAAGTTTCTATATATTTTCCAATCAAATTTTCCCAAATTCCAAAGCCAATGGTGGAGTCTGCGGCAATTCCAATGTCGGTGTCGGCAATTCCGGGGCAGGCACTCAAATCATTCATTTGGTCGGCCCAGCAGAGTCAGCATCTCATATTTTCCTTATTTTTTCAAATCAAATTCATATTTATCGTAAAATATTTCTTACTCTTCCAATTCCCAATGACAGATCATATAAATTGGCTCAAATTAACACTTGAGCAAATGCAGAGAACATTACAAAACCTTCCATTTAAAGTGCTTTACTTGGAACTTGAACTTTTTTGTTTATGTATTCAAAGTTAAAGTTTCTATATATTTTCCAATCAAATTTTCCCAAATTCCAAAGCCAATGGTGGAGTCTGCGGCAATTCCAATGTCGGTGTCGGCAATTCCGGGGCAGGCACTCAAATCATTCATTTGGTCGGCCCAGCAGAGTCAGCATCTCATATTTTCCTTATTTTTTCAAATCAAATTCATATTTATCGTAAAATATTTCTTACTCTTCCAATTCCCAATGGCAAATCATATAAATTGACTCGAATTAACACTTGAGCAAATGCAGGGAACATTTCATTTTAGAGTCCATCCCATCTGAATGGTCGAAATATCAAGGATTCAAGCATTATGCTTGAAGCGATGTATTTTGTTTTCATTTTAGAGTCCACCCAGCAATGCCTATGATTGGAATGATCTTTCAATGGGCAAATATATAACATTTTATATCCGTTTTGATAATGTGTTAAAATACTGTGAATGAATGAAACGAGAATAGAACTTAATTCAATCAATTTTAACTTTAACTTTAATTCGCAATAAGAGTTCTCGTCTCAATCAACGATAATTCAAACTTTAAGTGTATTAAACTGAAAATAATAAGTGTGTCAAACGTGTTGGATTCATTTTTGCAGTAAACAAAAAAATTTGCTTTAGCTTTGAGTTTTGATTGAAAAACGGTTTGATAAAAATCTAAGAGATCACAAAACAACATAATACAAAAAATAATTGTATTTATTTTATTTTTATTTAATAAATACCAAGTTCAACTCGATTTGGACAGTTCTCTGAATTACCTTAAATCCTCTATCTCTCTCCGAAATAAATAAGAGATCAAGCCCTAAAAGCGAAGTAAACAAAAGAATGAAGGCTCTTCATTTGTTGTTACCTCTTTTTGGTTTTGTTGATACTCTATCATACGTATTACTCAATTATTATAAATTCTGATGGGATCTAATAAACATTTAGTACATGCATTAACATGTAATCAGCGACCCTTCAAGGTAGTGACTAAAAGAAGCCATCCAAAATGAAGGCCCATTGCATTTCGTTGCAATCTTTTTGGTTATTTCCGATGGCGTAAAATGATTTCCATGCAATAGGAAGCGGATGCTTTTGCAAATTATCTCCAGAGAAATGGTATACTTTTGGTTGTGACTGTACATGTTTATCCTAAGATGTCATTTGCAGTCCTATAGCCCCTCTGCCTCACCCCCAAGCTCCCCTTCCGTGACATAGTTCGACCCCCTGTTGCTTTTATCAATTATTAGCAAATGGATAGTTTCTGGTTATTCTTGCTGGTTGGCAATTGCGATTGCTGCCCGTATATATATGTATATACATATATATGCATATTAATGTGCTTGCTCGACTTATACATACATATGTGTATATACATATATATATTTTCAATTCAATTTCGTTCATTTCAATTTTATATGATTTTAATTTCGATATCAGTTTGTTCATTTTGCCTTGTTATTTTTTATTTTTATATTAAGCACAAAAGGGGGAAAAGGAGATGGTGAGGCTTTTTGTTTTTTTTTTTTTTGTTGTTTTTTTTGCTATTTGCTGAAGCGTTTTCCCAGTCGTGTGGAGAATGAAACAAAAACCGGACGAGGCTGTTGGATTGCATTTGATTTGATTTCCTCTCTTCTGTTACTATCTATGTTTTTTGTTGCCTATCTGCATTTTTTGCAAGCAGCCAACACACACACACAGACACACACACACACACAGGTTTTACATTTTGTTTATGCTTTTTAACTATACATTTTATTTATGTTTGCTTAATTTCACTTTATTTGCAATGTGCTTCTTTGTGTTGTTGTTGTGTATATGATTATTGTTGCTCTTGTCAGCCGGGCCTGGGTAATTTTGTAATTTTCTTTTAATGCCATTTAAATTTATATACATACATATGTATAACATAGGCAACAACAATGTCATTTAAACTTAATCTGACTAAGTATCGATTTGTATTAATAACTTTTTAAAGATTGTCTTTCTTTAACAGGCAAATCTCTTTATATTAAGTGATAAATCAAAATAAACAAATGCTTAATATTCATATTTTTTCATACAAATATTTGTAAACATATTTTACTAGTTTATATCAGTCCACTGCTAGACCCAATCAGTAGTTGAAGTTTCAAGGAAGAAATTCGCTAACTTTGAATAAAAAGTTAACTTAAAGATGATGCCAAGTTCAAGTAAATAGAACTCGGAAAATTCATATTTGAATTGACGTACACACAGGTCCAAGAAAATCTCACACAAATCTGATCCTTTACTTCATAATGTCGTCCAAGAATGAGGCCAATAAAGGTAATTAAGTTTTCACTGTAAGTTTATTGATTAATTTTATTTTATTCTCGCCAAGACTTAATAGACGTGTTTTCATTAAGTTTAGTTAAAAAGATTTCGATATAATCGTTGGATTTCACTATAGGCCAATAAACAAATCGTTTAAGGCATCCATCGGATATCTATCAGATGTTGCTGACCATAAAAGATATGACTCGATTTCTAAGAGGAGTTCGCATCGATCCAGACGGACGGACGGACGGACGGACATGGCTATTTGAACTCGTCTCGTCGTGCTGATCAAGAATATATATACTTTATGTGGTCGGAGATGCTTCCTTCTATGCGTTGCACACTTCTGAGCAAAATGAATATACCCTTTTTGCAAGGGTATAAAAAGGCCGTGTGTGGCTCACTGTAGTCGGCCTGCTGGATGCAGATTTTGGTCCGAAAACCAAAAAAGAAAAGTAAGACAGTCTAGAAATGTAGAAAACTGAATACGATTCAGTAAATGCCAAGCACAACTCGTTTTTCAAAGTTCTTTAAGTTATGAGAAGCCACTTAGTCACAACTCACGAATTCAAGATGTAATCCTGTTGGTTTTTCGAATATCCCATACTCGTTTCAAAAAAGTTAAGTGAGCTGTCAGACTGTTCGAAATTGGCATAAGTGGTTTGGTCTTTTATATGCAAACATTCTTTGACTATCAATTTCAATTTGATTTCAAATGTGTTGCAACTTTAATGAAATGGGGGGAAATTACGAATTGGGTGTTGGGGTATCCGGAAAGTGGACATTTTGCAGTATAAATATTTGTACATTCAGCAGAAGCGCGAATAAATAAACTTCAATTTCAGCTAAAAGACGAAAACAAAAAAGCATAGAAAGAGGTGAATGAGAGGAAAAACCCCTTTCCAACAGCTTCATTCTTAACAATGTAAGCTTATACAATTTCATTCACACACACACACACACACACACACAGACACAGACATATACAGACATAACGGTACATTAATTGATAATTGTTTTGTGCTCAAAAGAAATTAAACAGCAGGAGGAGTAGCAGAAGGGGAAGTAACAAGAACAACAACAACATCTACTCTCATTCAAAGCCAACCCGCACTCCCTAGGCAGCCATTACGCCCCATTACATGGCAGATGTACAAAGAGGATGCCAGCACACACACACACACACACAAACACACGCACATACAAAACATGCTCTACTGTCTCTCTCTCTCTCCCTTCTGCATAGCCCTTCTGCCGCTCTGTCTCTCTTACTCAATTTGTCGCTCGCACTGTTAGCCTCTCTCCCGCTCGCTGTTTCTTCCTTTTACCGTGTTCTAGTGGAACATTTTTTACTTTTATTTTGTATATTTTTTCATTAACTTTTTCTTTTGTGTTTTTTTTTTTTGTTTTAGCTTTAGACATGTTCGTTTAATCCCTCGCTGCCTCGCCCCCGAACCGCCCCCCACTACAACTTCTAGACTTTTTTCCCAACTTAATTGAACGATTAGTTTTTGCCCTATGCTCATCCCCCAGCTCGTCTCACATACCTTGGCTTTCACTTCCAGGTTGTTACCAATGTCCCTTGTCCTAAAATTTCAACTATCCTCCCACACACACACACACACACCCCGCCCCACTCTGTCTGTCTGAGCTTCCTCTTTAGGTTTCTCAATTCTCTTTTTTTCTATTCTCTTGCCACTATTTAATTTTATCTTGCTATGGCTTTTATTTTCGTTACGTTTTTATCACTGCAGAAGCAACATCCAAAAAAAAAAACAAAACACCGCAAAAATGGCCCGTTAAAACGATGAAACTGGCTAAATACCCTATAATCTAGTTAATTTTTCGATTATCAATGGAGTGAATAATACAATTCATATTTAAAGTCGTCAATGCTCTACATAAGTTTAGGGTAACTATATGCCACGCCCATTAGCGCCCAATTTCTTATGGAACAAGAACTCTTATGGCCAAAACGAGTAACGGGTAAAAAATAAAGACACTAAAAAGTCAAAAGGGCCGCACAAAACAACAGCAATAGCAACAGCAACAGCAACAGCAAAAATGACAACAATGGCAAGTAATAGTAATGAAAACCCACAAAACAGTGGGCAAAATGGTGGGTGAACTGTGGGCGTGGCTACGACTTTGGGGGCGGTTGACTCTGCGAAAAGTTAAAAGCGCACAAACGCACATAAATAAATAAAACAAAAGGCAACATGAACGCAAAACGCATGAAATGATACAACCGAGAAGACAACTAACCAGCGAGATGGATGGCACAAAGCAGAATGGTGAATGGTGAAAGGGAGTGAGAGACGAATGGTGAGTGTTGAATGGTGAAGAGGTAAAGTCAGAATGACGCAACACGAAAAGGAGCGGAGATAGTGTGTGTGTGTGTGTGTGTGTACCACACGCCCGTCAACCACGCCAGCAACAAAACGGCGAACAAACGTGGCCAAATGACATTAAAACCCGCCTAAAAATGACAGCAAACGTGGCCAAAGAAGCTGGCCGTGTGGCACAAGCGGAAGATGAAAATTGGCGGCAACTTCTCGACAGGAGAACACACACACACACACACACACAAGCACAACACTGGGCAGCAAAAATTGTAGCCCCAAAATGTATGCTATAAAAATCAACACTTGTTATTTTTATTGATCCCTGCAAACTAGCTCAAGATCAAAAAATATACAAAAACTGATCGAAAGTTGAAGTTAAAAGTCGAAACAATATTGTGGTTTTCTTGACCAAAGAGTAAACACGACTATTAATTCTTTTATTTGAACTCAAATGTAATTCTATTAAGCAGATTTTTCTGTCAAATTCTTGCCACCTTTCCACCTTAGTTGCTTCTGCTTACTTCACAAACAGATAAGAAATAGATAAAGAGCTAATCTAGTGACGAACAGTGTCTTCTATTCGTTTCTAGTAACACAAAAATTTGCTGCTTAGTTTAATTTGAAGCAACATTATTTTTGTCCTGACGACAGTTTCTGTTTCTGTACTAAACAGGAGCTCTATGGCCGCTATGGCCGACATTGCGCCAAGAAGACGACTGCTGGCAACTGTTGATAATGATTCCATCGACACGCTCTCGCTTAACAAAACCCACGCAGACACAGGCAAATGTACAGTGAATGGACCAAAGAGACAACTGGTGACAAATATAAGAAACATGTTCGACAACATGTCGTATGAGTGATATAATGACTAACTGTTTAAACATGCAAAAGAAATCATTATTTTGTATTGAAATCAAAACGGAAACTAGAAAGCAATCGAGAAATCAATAATAACGAATGATTTGATAATGTGCGACAACAATCGAAACTATTTTGAAACAATTATCATATGGTTCCGCATAGGGAGTTGTCACTGTTGTGAAGTGCGTTTAGTGGGGGTGGGGCTAATGGGAGGAGGAGGCCTTAGCTAAAGATCCTTGAGTTTACGCACACGCGCAACAAAATGCCAACCCAAACCGAAATGGCACGCGAACGAATCGCTAAGAGGAGCAAAAAAGTAAGAGCAGATGAAGAGGGAAACTTGGGAATGTCGCGTTGTCGCTAGAGAGAAAAGGCGTAGATAAGGAGGGAGTAAAAAGCAAACACAAACACATGCGGTAATTAATTTTATTTAATTTTCGACAACAATAAAAGTGACTACAACAACAACAGAAGATGAAGTAGAAGACGCAGGCAGCCCAAAAGGGCAACTGGCAATGGGTGGGAGTGGCAATGAGATGCTGGTGTCGGCACAGGAAAAAACAAGTTAACCAAACGTCAACAAAGGAAGCCAAAAAAATAAGACCAACAAAATGAACTAAAACCGGCAAAATGGCCAAACGAATTGTAAGAACCACAAAAACGAAAAAAAACAAAATCCTTCGTCTTGGCCTGTTTTTGTTAGCTTATTGTCCAAGTGATGATGATAATGGGAACGGTGACTAGTGGTGGGTTATGGTGGGTTGGGTGGTGGTGGGCACATAATTATCAACCACATCAGCCACAGACAAAATGGCTTTGACAATCATCATCGTCATCATCATCATCTTCAGTGGCTAACTTGGTCAAACGCACGCACACACACAATCACACACACAAAGTGGTGCGGGGGTGGATAGAAGAGGGCAGTTAGAAGCGGACAACAGAATTGGCAGAAAAAAAAAACCAAACGAAGTAGGAAAACAAGTTTAACTTAATTGTCAACATTGTGCCAAAGCAAAGAAATGAACACAAAACGAAAAAAGAAAATATCAACATAAACACACCGATTTTGTAATACACTTTGTCCACTAACATTCTTTATTTGTTTTCCAACACTGCTAGATTTTGAAATTTAATTTGAAACGGTTTTTCTCTGCCTCTAAATTTGTAAATAGATTTTTCTTTTTCTTTTTTTTTTTGTAGTGTATTACAAGAAGAAGTGGGGATGGCAAGGGACACAACAAACAAACGAACTGGCGGAAGCAAAGCGGACACTAAAAAGACGCATGCAAGTGGCAAAGCACAACACGAAAAGAAGCAGCACGAGTAACGGAAGAAGAAGAAATCGTAGACCGAAACGGAAGAGCATAATGTAACGGCACTAATGATGGCCAACGCACACACACAAAGAAAGGGGAAAGGGGAATTGCACATTCATATGATTTTTTTAACTAGAAAACAATTGTCTTAGTTCATTTCAAAACGTAGACGTTGATTATTTTCAAAAACCTTGATAATTGCTAACCCCAATGAAGTGTCTTGCATAACTCAAAATAGTTTTGGCCACAAGAAAGGAAAAAAGAAATTTCTGCTACTGAGTTTAACCCTTTTTTCCATTTTGTTTATAGTTTTCCCACCGCCAAGATATAAATCCAATTTCAATTTCAGGCAGTCAGCCAAAAAGCCAGCAAACGCCCCACACAAACCACACGTCCCGCCTCCATCCCCTTCCATCCTACTTCACATCAAACTCCAACAGCAGACAAGAGAGACGAAAAAAAAAAGAAAAGAAAAGGATTTCGCGTCACTAATGAGACTCTAAACAACACTCGGCAAAAAAGGGTTAGGGTGCAAATGTTGATGGGAGGGGGGTGGATTAACTTCGAGACGCATGCCTTCATGCTCGCACATCAGATGAAAACTCAACAAGCAGTCGCAAAATGGGGTTACAAGTTGGGAGGGGCGTGAGGTTGCAGCGGCTAATTATGATTTGCTTGCGAAAACAAAAGCAAATTGCAAATAATTTCAGGCGAAAGCAAACAAGCAAAAATAAAAAGGGTGAAAGCAAACCAGGGATATTAATTAATTTTGTTTTTTTTTATTTTTTGGGAAGTATTGCAATATTAAAATATAGTAAATAATTTCAATGGTAACAAAAACTATATTTCATTCATTATGGTTTATTTAACCAAGAAAACATTTTTTTAAATGTGCCCGCCCAGCCAAAAGGACTCAGACCTTAGGACTTCCGGCTTAGACCTAAGCACTTTTCACTCAGACCTTAGCACTTAACATCCAAACTTAAGTTAACAGTAAACGGCACGTAGCGGTTAACAGTTCGTAACTCAAACGACGCTAACCGTTTTGCTTGTATGTTTTACGTTTTACGAGTTATCGTTGTATCGATGCGCTATGGATGTATCGATATTATATCGATGTTTCGCTCGGCTCTAAAAAAAAAAAAACAACAACAAACACACAAGAAGAAGAACAACAACAGCAACATCACAAAAAAATACTTGAAAGAGACAACAGACCAAGATATAGGATCATGGGGGATGTGGACAAATGGATTGAAATTGTCAAGGAATGCAAATACTTGCCCGAAAATGAATTGAAGAAACTCTGTGATATGGTCTGCGACATTCTATTGGAGGAGACCAACATACAGCCAGTGAGCACGCCCGTCACCGTCTGCGGTGACATACACGGTCAGGTTAGTTAGCAGAACGAGCGTGGCGCGCCTCACAAGCACCGAGTGAACGCAACACGGTCAACCGAATCGCCAAGGGGGCGTCACCAATAACTAAACCCCCATTCTCTCATATCGCTATTCCCTAGTTCTATGACCTGGAGCAGCTATTCCGGACTGGTGGCCAAGTGCCCGACACGAATTACATATTCATGGGCGATTTCGTGGATCGCGGCTATTACAGCCTGGAGACATTCACACGATTGCTCACCCTAAAGGCACGCTATCCCAGTCGGATAACATTGTTGCGCGGCAATCATGAAACGCGACAGATAACCAAGGTCTATGGCTTCTTCGATGAGTGCTTCAGCAAGTATGGCAATGCCAATGGCTGGAAATATTGTTGCAAAGTGTTTGATCTGCTCACCATAGCGGCGGTAAGAATACAATTGGTTACAAAGACTTATTGCTGCAAATTGTTTATCTCTTAATTACTACCATTTAGTTGGTAAGGCTAATACTTGTTGTAATCCTTACTGCCTTTAGTCGGTGTTAGTTAAGTCACTTTTTGTTTACCCCATAGAGACTATTTCAGGCACACGAAATCTCCCATAGAATAAAGCTGCAATGTTTCGAAATTTGCCCAAAAAACCTTTGAAACCTTCCGTAAAATAATGTCTTAAAGTTGTTTGCATGTTGATCGCATATAATTCTCAGTCTGATAGATGGAAATCCGATAAAAAGCAGTTCATACTAGAGTTAGTCTATATATAAATCGGAAAGAAAAAACACTTGGATATATAAAGCAAAAATATCTCTGTTAACGTTGTCCAAACTTCCTTTTTTTCCCCCCAATTTTTACGTACAGACATTCAGATATATTCACAGATATTGCTACAAAAAGAAAGAAAGATTCAAATAATTCAAAAAGCTTATGGTCGGAGATGAATAAATATAATACCCCCTTCTCTATTTTTAAGTACAGAAATCTAAATTATAAGGAGGAATTCAATTCTTTATAATAGTTTTGCCATAAAACTCATTTCAAGTAGATTTTATATAGGAAAATCCTGTGAAGTGAATGATATTCATGAGGGATGACTAAAACTTGATTTGATCTAATGGCAACTTTTGTCTTTTGGCGTCCACAGATCATTGACGAGGAGGTGCTGTGCGTGCATGGCGGTCTGAGTCCTGAGATTATTACCTTGGATCAAATACGGACCATCGAACGAAATGGTGAGATACCGTATAAGGGTGCCTTCTGTGATTTGGTTTGGTCGGATCCCGAGGATATGGAATATTGGGGCCAAAGTCCACGTGGCGCCGGCTGGCTATTCGGTCACAATGTGACCAAAGATTTTATGAGCATTAACAATCTGGACTTGATATGCCGGGCCCATCAATTGGTCAATGAGGGCATCAAATATATGTTTGAGGGCAAACTGGTAACCGTCTGGTCGGCCCCAAACTATTGCTATCGTTGTGGCAATGTGGCGGCCATTCTAAGTTTCGATACGGCGCAACAGAGGCAGACAAAAATCTTTTTGGCCGTACCGGATTCCGAACGGGTTATACCCAAGCAGAATACAACGCCATATTTTCTGTGAATCGTCAAAAAAGTTATAGAAACGGCGACAACAACAATTGGAAAAAACAAACAAATGAAACCATCCAAACCCCCCCAAACACACACACACACACACACACACACCAGCAGCTGTATTTTGGCAATATTTTTTCTCCTTCTATCATATACTATGTAGTATATGCAGTTTTTTTTTTTTGTCTTGTTTTTCTATTAGTAAGCTCAAAAACGTTTGTTATATTTTTCGGTAGGATCTTTAAAATAGTTAACACAACACAAAAGAAAACAAAAGTAAGATATATATAAATAACATAAAATATCTAAAATTGTAAGTAAAAAACACAAAACAAAAAGGAAAAACCAAAAAACTATAAACATTTACGTATTGTATTTACTAATAGTGAATTCACTATATAGACTTTTTTCAGGCCTTTAAACTAAATTAATTATAAATTCTCTTGCTGTCTCGCTCTCAAATTAACCAATTTTGTATTCCACACACACACAAAAAAAAAAAAAAAGAAAGCAAACAAAGAACACATCTATTTATATTGTAAATTTTTCGTATTTTATAAAAAACAAAAACCAAGCAGGCATCAAATTTCAAAGTCAAATTGTGTGGCAAAAGAAAAAACAATAATAATTATATATCCACGATATAAAAGACGAAACAAAGTTTCGTTAACCGATTCAATGAAAACGATTAAATTGAGAAGACAATTTTCTAAATGTTTTTCTGTTCATATTTTGGGTGGTAGGCCAACCAAATGTCCCGAAGGATAATAGCTCCAAGCACAGAAAGTTAAGCCAAAATCTCTCCAGGGTTAGAGACTTTAAATAATGAAAGAAGATCCCAATCCAAATGGTTAAATGATGTTGATCCAGTGCCGGATTAATCCAGCGCGGGGCCTGTAGCAAATACCTAAATGCAAATTAGAACATCGCTTTCCAATTGGAAATCGATTCGTAAAGATAATATTTGTTTTTAAAGAATTTTTAAACATACATTTTTGCTCAATCTGATGGTAATATGGTAAATTTCTAACCGATACAAAGTTATATCTAAATTTAATTGCAATTGCAATTTGCTGTTGTTGTCACTTTTTGAATCACTTTAAAAGATAAATTGAAAATTGTTCTGATTTATAATTCAGTTCAAAGTAAAAGTTGATATTAGAAAGTTGATATCGAAAATCAGCTAAGATTTGGCAATGTTACAGATTCGCCAAGTTAAGAGTTCCTTTTCAAATTGAATTTGTGTTATTTTTACCAAATTACACTTTGGTAAATGAATTAACATTGAATCAACTTTTCAGTGAGCGTTCTGATAGAGTGGAGCCCGTAGCATTCGCTAATCCGGCACTGTGTTTATCATAAAGCAAAAGGCCCAAATGCATTGGCTTACAGGATGCAAATGGACAAATAAGGATTATGGAATATCATAAATAAATCTCTTCAATATTCATTTAAACTAAATTCCTTGCCCTAAACAAACTGAAATAGAGAGAAGCTTGTCTTTTGTATAATTTATATGATTTTTGAACCATCTAGATGACTTTAAACAGCGAATTAAAGACCTTAATAAACAAAATATAGACCTAGAAGGTGCCTAAGTACAGATATAGACATATATCATAACTATGGATTCTATATCTCAATTAGAGCTAATGCCAGAATCTTTTATTGACTGATTTTCTGGTTTGAACATTCAAGAAATAATGAATAGAAAAGAAATAACGACGAAATCGAAACAAAAGTTCAAACTATTTTAACTAAAGTTCAAGTTTGAAATGATTGCAGGAATTGGGATTCGAATGCATTCGAATCATAGCAACTCATTCAATTCGTTTTGTTTTGTTTCGTTTGAATGTTGTGCGACTGAGTTCGATGTCAACACACTCATTCAGTTAAAGTCGAATTTCGAAGTCATTCAATTCATTCATTTGGTTTTGAATGTTGTTAACTCGAATTGATTTTTCTATCATTCATGCAGCTCTCTAAATCCACATTAGATAGATAAATGGATATATCAAATAATTTGAAACTCTTTCCGATTACAGAAAGATTTTTGCACATAAATTACAAAAAAACGTTGTATGTACATAAATAAATTACATAATTTCATTTCTTTTATTATTGTTTACAGTTTTTCTTTTAGTTTTCCTCACATTTAGCTCATCGTCGTCGTCATCACTTTCAAAAACACTTTGTTTTCAACTAATTGAATATTCTATTTAAAACAAAACAAAGTTTTTAACCAATTAGACAAAATTAGTTTTTAGCTATATATAATTGCCATTTGTTAGGATATATTTTTGGGGAGGGGGGGGCGGGCGGGTCGGTACAAAGGATCGAATCGATTCTCCATTTTTTATTTTTGTTGTATTTGTTGACATGGCACCCGGCCACGATCTTTCACAGTATACGCCTCTTTTAAATGGGTGTGTGTGTGTAGTTAAGCAACAACATTACAATAAAAAAAAAATATAATATTAAATAGGTATACAATAGGTAAATATCTCATTTAGAACATATAAAAGAAAACAATAAAAAAAAAAGTGAAAAAGAAACCGTTCCGCAACAACAATATATAAAAACAAGCAAACAAAAAAATGAAATATTAAAATATAACAGTATTTCTCATGCTTCATGTGAATTGTAAAGGAATCCACAATTTGTTGCTGTTGCTTTCTCAGTTTGCTTTTCCTTCTAGCTTTCGTTCTTTTTTATTGGTTTTGTTTTTCTGCAGGTTTTGTATGTCGCATGTCGTCCGTTTAAAGCTTGATTAATGGAGGGGGAAGTTGTGGGGGGACAACACACTTCCCCTGTTCTCTTGCGGCTCCAATTCCTGCTCCCGCGCCTCCTTTTCATTTTTGGTCATGTCATCTATTGCGGCGCAATGTAATTGTGCTCAAAGATGTCCAATTCGTTTTGTATGTAGTTGGCCTTGTTGCGCAATAGTTTCAATTGCTTCTGATTTGCCTCCAGAATCTTGAGCTGTGACTCCAGTGTCTTCAGTTCTTCATTCATATCGGTGGTGGCAGTGTCCACAGTGCGACACAAGCGCGCAAAGGTGCTGGACAGTTCCCTAAGAATCGACAATAATAATTAGAGATTAATATTTCAAAACAATGTCTTTTTCTATATATGGAACTATCTTTTTTATCCCTTAGAAGGTTGGGAGATATTTGTTTTCTATATATAGAGACATATCGTAACGTTTCAGTATTCATCATTGCTAAAATGAATGGTTTTAGCATTAATTTCTTCTCCTAGTTACTTATTTTTACTTTTCTTTCTTGATAAATACTGTCCCTATACCTCTACCTGCCTCCGCTAACCTCTTCGTGATGATTGATTGATTGCTACTCACTGTTGAACCTGATGGCTGCAATTTGCCGATGTCAGATCGACAATCATTTTGAGCTTTTTGGTGGCATGACGCACATATTGCCCCTTGAAGGTACGCTCCTTGGCCGAGTTGGTCCATGAGAGACGCTCATAGAGATAGATGCAACCGTAGAGGGCACCTACACCGACTAGAACACGCCAACCGATCGTTTTCAGCATCTGCAATTGTTGGGGTGTGTTCAGCACATAGCGTTGTATTAGCACCTACTTGGTGGGATGGAGAGGGAGGGAGGGATGGTGGGAGGGCGATTGCGGTAGACGGGGGAGCACTCTGAAACTACTTGCGATACTTACAATGCCAGCAACAACGAGACCACCAACAGTGCCTTGCGATCCAATCGATGACATGGCAAAACGAGAAATGACCGACAATTGTTCCGGTGTAATGCCACCCACACCAGGCGTGGGCAACAGGCAGACTGGCGTGGTTTCCACGGGCGTACTGACTGGTGTGACAACGCTATGCTGCTCAAAGACCAAAGCGATATATTAATCGAGAGATATACAGAGAGTTCTGATGACCTTACCCCAATACTGCTTTGACGATTGACTAGAGCCGGTTGATTCTTTTTGCTGCGCTCCCTTACCTTGCCGGTAAAACGCTGTATCATGGCGGCAATGCCCCAACTGAATTTGAATTCCAAATCCTCTTGGAAATCAGCGCAAAGGTTCTGACAGTTCAGAGAGTACAGCATCTCGAAGGGTTGGGTACGCACCGCCAATTTGGCGGAGCTGGCCAAGAGCTGCTCATTGGGAACCAGGGCATGCATTCGATCGGTCATCTCCGATTGGGCTGATTCCACATTCATGGCCAATGCCATCGATAGACGAGCACGTAAATTGCTACCCAAACCGCTCTCGACATGAGCATTCATTTCCTTCTTGTAGATATTCAAAACCAAACGCTCCGGATGGAAGGGCATATTGAACTCGTCGATAAGCACTCCAAGACGCCAGATTTCCTCATTCAATGCCTTGGACACTTTCTCCTCGACCTCTTCGACCATATTATGGATTTTCATTTTCATTTCTCGAGTCACTTGCATCATTTGTGTCTCGGTGCCCTGAATGCGTTCGGTTAACAGATTCTTTTGATCCTGTTTTAGATTACGAAAAATGGTTATCCTTTCATAGATATTATCCAACATTGAACGCATATCGCCCGAAACACTTTTGCCCCGAGAGCTGTGCTGTTGGAATTTCGTTTTTACGGCACTCTGTGAGATGCATTCCTCAAATTTACGCTCAAAGTCCTGGAACTCGAAATAACGTATCTGGAAGCCTTCGGCTATGGCACCCATATGTGGTGGATTGCCCTTGGACTCTTCGATGCGTGCTTGCAGAGTCTCGCGTGCCGATACAAAGAAAACACGTTCAGCTGCCTCCTTTTCGTTGGTCACCTTCAGTTCCTTGGTCAGAAAGTCAATGCAACGTTCTGTATGCTGAGATTTAACCTACGAGCAGCAAAAATGTTGTTAATTAATGAGGGGGACACATAAAGCAGAATGAGTGACAAACTGGTGAGGAACGAGTGGCCTGGCAGGGGAACTCAAGGAATATAAACTAATAATTTGTTTATCAGAGTCATAAAGAATCTATTCATTTTAACCAATTTCACGACAACAAGGACGTAAGCTTTTATATGAAATGGATGAAACTATGTGGGATTTCTCTTTAGTAAGGGAAGTTACCTTAGCCAAATCCTGAAGATGTTGTTTTTGTTTGGGGGGCGAGGATACAAGAAATAAAACGAAACGAAAGACACCAAAGAAAACAAGAAACGGGTCACAGTAAAAGTGAAGGAAAGTGGACATCAAAATTATTACAAGGATACGCTACAAATATATATGTATGTATATACACACAAATACACACATACATACCGACTCTTGGCATTCTGGCTCATTAGCCGAGGCATCCCAGCGATTGTTCAATATAAAAATATTCGGTTTGCTTAGCTTCTGGGAAACCGTGTGAAAGAATTGCTTTTCTGCTCTGGTCATGGTGGACTCAGCATTAAGAACAAGAACGAATACATCGGCATTAATGCAATGATTATCAATCCAATCATCCAGATTGGCAGAGACATCCACACCAGGGGAATCGACAAAGACAACATCATCACGCAAAAGACTGCAACGTTCGCGTGGCCAAAATATGCGAACCAAACTGCTCTCTGATAGCTTCTCCTGGGACAAGGCATTTGCCAGCTGTTTAATGTTCTATAAAGTAGAAAGAGGGATGGCTACAGACTGTGGATTACATTCCAAAAGGTTTGCTTGAATTTACCACCACATTTAGCTTCTCATCGGAGCCTTCTTTCACTAAATAGGCTTCGCCGCCATCACTGCCCTCCACCTGACAGAAGCAATTGGTTGTATGACCGATGCCACTTGGTAAGATCTTCTCCCTCAACATGGCATTGATCACGGAACTTTTGCCATTCGATGTGCGTCCAAAGAACGCCACTTTCATGTGATCTCGTTGCAGGACCTCTCGTATGGCAGCAACTTTGTACACATAGCTTTCGAAGAGTTCTCGTTCGGCTTTATCCACGATTTCGGCCTCTGAGTGCAAAGCTGAAATAAACAATCAAATGAAATGCGATAACAAATCGCATAGTGCTTGAAGTTTTCTTGCACTTACCATTGATAAATGTTGTCGCCTCATTGACATATTCCTCAATTTCACCATAGATGTCATTGATCTTCTTCTTGGCGCGCACAAATATCTGGAGAGGTGATTTGTCATTCGGTTGATATAGACGCGTTTCGGATGCCATGGGATGCGATTGAAAGTTGGCCGATGTTGATGATGCCGATGGTTGCAAGGAAAGATTGGGACGCGATGATGATAGGGAAGAGTCCAGGACATCCGTCGATGAGGTATTATGATCGTCGTTGCCGTTGGGTGCCGTTTGGCCAGTGACCAGCGAAATGGTGCGATTCAAATAGGCCGCCATTTGATTTATCACAAGGTGCAAATAATATTTTTAATGGGGGGGAAGAAGAGAAGAGAAGATTTTCATACAAAACAAAAGGTATGCAGCCTTAAAACAGGTGTTCCAGGTTTAGCCTCTTCTTATTCTCTTCACCTCTATTGCTCCTGCTCGGTGAACGGTAAAGCAAACCAAAACGTAATGTAACAAAAACAAAAGGACGTGCTCTCTTTCAGTCTCCCTGTTCTTTTATCTGCTCTCCTCTTGCACTTGCACCTGGAGCCGGAAATTTATGTAAAATTTTTTTTTTTTTTTTTTTTTTATACTTTTGTGTTTAATAAATCAAGACCAAAAAAACTGTAATGAAATAAAAGAAAAACAAAATGTTGACAAGTTTGTGTGAGCACCAAAAACTAACAGTGAAATTGAATAATCATAAATATAAATTGAAACAACGCAAAATACAAAATACAAAATACAAAAAAAAAAAAAAAAAGAGCAAATTGCGCTGCAACAAATTGTTAGACAGCCTATGCCAGGGAGAGAGAGGGACTGATAAACGGTACGGCAAAAGTTTGCCCAAGAGAAAAACAAAAAAATATTTGGTTTTTCATCATTCGGTGTGCGTAATCACTAATCAGCCGTTCTCCCCGCCCTTCAGGCTGCCTCCCCTCAACCGACTATAGTCAGCTACTGCTGCAACTAACCTGATTATTGCTTTCGCTCATTTTATATTTGTACAATACTTTGTTTTTCAATAAGTCTTGCTTAGCCGATCACTTTGCCAACTTTGTATGTATGGGCCAGATTGAGAGTGTGCTTTGCGAGAGAATTTCTTCGTTCCTGCGGTTGCCTGTCAATGTATTAACATTAGCATTGCCAGAAAGTTGCATTCGTATTAGTGGCGAAATATTAATTATTACAACTATAACAATGTCGTTATTGTTTAATTTTATTTTTGTTTTTATGTAACACGCGTTTGCATTTTAGTCTCTCCCCGCAACAACAAGTCCAATTAGTGTTGGTAAACGATTACCGAATTTGACGGCGCGCCACTGTGCTCGATAAGCTTTTACTCCCCTTTCCACTGGTTCTCAGGCCTTCGCACTGGTTCTCAGGCCTTCGCACTGGTTTTTATACCCTTGCAAGAAAGGAATATATTAGGACTATAAGGTAGGTATATATTAATTTTGTTTAGACGTATCCAACGCATAGAAGAAAGCATCTCCGACCATATAAAGTATTTATATTCTTGATCAGCACGAAATTGTGATCCTTATAGAAATGGAAATCCACACACACCACTCAAGACTACACAAGACTAAAATATGTTTATGAAATATTCAAATTCAATTAATATGTATTTTTTTCAATGTTTACAAAATACTATATTATTAATACTAATTATGAATTAATTAATAATTATTGAAGAAAAAACATTTATGAAAATTAATTTTTATGGAAATTAATATTTATGAAAATTAAAATTTACGAAAATAAAATGATTAAAACATAAAATTTATAAAAATTGAAATTAAGAAAATATTATTTATGACTTGGGCATAGTTTTATACAATAAAAATATTAAAATCCATAATTTCAACTATTTAATATAAATTTCCATAATTGTTCCATTATATTTTATATAAATATTTTTATGGAATTAAAGAAAATAAAACATATATACATACATACATACATATATTATAAAAAGCAAAGCTGCTTGTCTAAATTTATGAAAGATAATAAAAAGAAAAATTACGGATCGCGGAAGAAGCTTGACCCAGTTCCATTTTCCGCAGCTTTTATTATTCCTTTTAGCACAGCCTTTGCATAGGCAATCGTCCCGTATGGTTCTGGGAAAATCCGCTTTCGCGCTTCGATTACGGCTTCTTTCCGATCCGTTACGTCGTGACAAGATCTTCGATGGCGGGCATTCATTTGCCATGTAAGATTTTTCTTACTACAATTTCCACAATAATAAAAGATACTCGCCACGTGTTACATGTTTGCAGCATTTCTTCAAATGTTCCATTAAGGAAAGTTGCGACGATACTAGAAAGTTAGCATACTTTTAGTCCGTTATTGCGAAGAATAAGAATTGCTGCAAAAACTGAAAACCGTTACTTGCACTGAATGCTGTATTAGAAAATATGTATATGTATGCATGTACATATGTACATGCACACATACATATGTATATTCATGGACGAAATAACGGATTTTTTGTTCTTTCTTGAAAACCTTACATAACGGTTTTCAGTTTCATGAAAAAAGTAAGAAGAAATAATAAGAAAATTTACTTACATTAACTTCCACTCTGGAGACAGAAGACCGGCGGCCCCGTCTTTGATTCGGGCCGTTCGAATTAGGATCACTCAGCACCTCATTTAATAGCACAGCAATGGCGTTGCCCAATTTTTTTACTGTTTCACTGTTCATTTTTAAAAACAATTTATTTTTTTCACTAATATCGTTTCTAAGTTTTGTTTTTTTACAATGTTAACCGTTCACTTGTATTCAATTTTCTTTCTTCCGTCTTTTATTTCTTATTGACTATTCGCTTCGCTGAAGCTTCGATTCAGAATGAAATGTAGCTGTACACGAGCACGACGAAGACTCGGGAAGCCGAGTATAATAGGGGCAAAAAAACCGACTTAACAGATCTTACAGATGACAAACAATTTTGCCGCCACCGAAAAATTGAAACTTTTACAATTTTAGCTCCACCGAAAAATTGCATGGTAATGTTTACATTATTAGAATAACATTATTAACTTATTGTTAATAATTATTAACATTACAATGCTTCTATTATAATAATGTACAAATTGCATTAATTTGAATTGCATATCAAATTTAGTGTGATTTCATTTTGGTCAACGCAACGAATAGAAGGAAGCATCTCCGACCATATAAAGTATGTATATATATTCTTGATCAGCACGACGAGACGAGTTCAAATAGCCATGTCCGTCCGTCCGTCTGGATCGACGCGAACTCCTCCTAGACCGTGAGAGCTACAGAGCTGAAATTTTCCATGTAGGCTTGTATATACTGCACAGTTTGTATATCTCGGATTCAGTCGGGTCGGACCACATTATCATAAAGCTCCCATACAAACGGCAAAGTCACGAACAGTGACTTTTCTCAACAACTTCGTCATTTCTTTTTTCGCCTTTCTTTTTTCATCTTGCCATCCAATTAAGGACACTTGGTATAGTTCTAATTTGTCTCAATCCGCATTTGCATCGTGTCCTTTAGTACCATTTACTATCATAATTATATATTTTATGATTCAAACTCAAATTTGTTTGTGAAATTTCGCTACGGTTTATTTTCAAATCTCTTGTAATTTTTGGTTTCTTTTGTCTTTGTCATTGCAACGCATTTTGAAAAAATTACTCTCTAATTGATTTTAAATTATTTATTGTTCTGTTTTTTTGTTTCGTTTTCTTTACACTCGGGTTTTCTTGTTGTTGTGGTTTTTGTTTTGTTTGCATAATAAATTATATTTAAAATTAAAAAAAAATGGTGTTGATTAGTTTTCAGCTTCTTCATCTTGTTGCCGTTGTTGTTCTTGTATTCCAGGAGCGGGGAGGGAGGAGATGGGGGAAATTATAACTCTTCAAAATGTTAACAAACAAATTATGTAAATTATAATTATACAAAATTCAAGCTTACAGTGTAATTAAATAACAAACTAAATAAAATGTATTTATGTGGTAGGGCTTATGTTTTTGGACGGGAAGAGGAGTATAGAGAAGGCTTCGCGTGTCTGGGTGGAAGGGAAAGGGGGGCAGGGAAAATGCTAAACATAAGAAATCGGCGCAAACATATCGTCTCTCTCTGGTTTCTCTCTATATATATATATCAATATATACTTATATTTATATATAGAGAGAGCGTTGCTTATACAATTTATTAAGTGATTTTGTTTCATTTATTATTTTACTACTAAAAATTAATAAGTTTTGCCTTATTTCCAACTTATTGTTTTTCTTTGCTGTTGCAGTTTCATGTTGCTTTGTATGTTGTTCTTATTGTTGTTGTTAAATATTTTTTGGTTGGCTGTTCCTCTCCATCGTCTCATCTACTACTACACCACGTTGAAAAACGCATCAATATCATCATCATCATCTCATCAAACGATCATCATTTGATCATTATCATCATCAACCTCAAAACTCATAATCATCTCATTCTCAATACTCCCTCTTCTCTGCTCCTCCCGCGTCTATTACTTTGCTATTGTTACTGCTTCGTCCCTCGTTTCCTGCATCTGCAATTGAACTTCCTTCCTCCGACACCGCTGCTGCATTTCTCTAGACAACCGATAACCTCTCTCCACCACCGTCATCATCATCATCATCTTCATCTCTCACGCTTACAGCCGCCTCCTTGCTATTCCTTCTACTGATGATTTACTTCTGTACACTCTTGATGAGCAAATCGGTGGACAGGGACTTTGGACGCTCGATGGGCAGACCCAGAGCACGATCCCACACCAGAGAGGCGAGGACACCGAGAGCACGGGAAACACCAAAGAGCACAGTGTAGTAGTTCATTTCCTTCATGCCATAGTATTGCAGCAGGACACCAGAGTGGGCATCTACATTGGGCCAGGGGTTCTTGACCTTGCCGGTTTCAGTTAGAATTGGTGGCACCACCTTGTAGATCTTGGACACCAGCTGGAATAGCTCATCGTCGGGCAGATGCTTGAGGGCGAACTCACGTTGGCAGGTATAACGGGGATCGGTCTTACGGAGCACAGCATGACCATAGCCGGGCACAACCTAAAAAGACAAAAACAAAAAACACTCATCCATTAGGAATTTCCTACTCAGTTGTTGATCGAGCCTGTCCACCTACCTGTCCAGACTTGAGCGTCTTCCAGATGTATTCCTTCAACTGCTCCTCTGAAGGATTATTACCAGCCTCCTTCTGGAGCTTACGCAACCAGATGAGCACCTCCTGATTGGCCAGACCGTGCAATGGACCAGCAAGACCATTCATACCGGCAGCAAATGACAGATATGGATCACTGAGGGCGGAGCCAACCAAATGCACAGTGTGGGCAGATACATTGCCACCCTCGTGATCACTGTGAATGGTCAGATAGAGACGCATCAGTTCGGTGAACTGGGCGTTGTCGTAGCCGAGCATTTTCACAAAGTTAGCAGACCAATCCAGGCTCGAGTCAATTGCCCGGGAGCCCTTGCCGCCACGGTAAGTGTTGCAGTAGATGGTGGCAGCCACCACTGGCAGTTTGGCAATCAGATCCATGCTATCCTCGTAGACGTATTCCCAGTACTTGCTCTTGTGCACACCATCCGAATAGGCCTTGGCGAACTTGCTGTCGTGATTGAGGGCCGTAACGGCGGCAGCGAATTGCGACATTGGATGCAAAGTGGTTGGCATATTGTTTAGCATGGTGACAACATGTTGGGGCAATGCGGCACGCTCAGCCCATTCGCGGGACAATTGCTGCACTTGGGATTTGGTGGGCACTTCACCGGTCAACAGCAGCCAGAACAGACCCTCGGGCAGTGGTTCGGTACCGCCATCGGCAGCGGGCAACACCTTCTGGCACTCGGGAATGGAGAGGCCACGGAAACGGATACCCTCATCGGCATCCAGCACAGATGTCTCCGTAACGAGGGCCTTGATGCCGCGCATACCGCCATACATCATGTCAATGGTGGTCTCACCCACTTTAGTGGCTCCATGTTGCTTGCGGAAGTGCTTAACACGCTCCTGCTCCTGGGGCACCTTGGCGGCCAAAACGTCACGCAGACTGCGACCATCAGCGGAAATTTGGCGCACATACAAACCCACACTGGGCAGTTTCTACAAACGAGAGAGAGATAGAGAATACATATATAGATTGCATTAACTACCGTTATGCCATTGCAACGTTATCTCTCTACCCATTCCCATTCCACACAGTCACATCATCACATCACCAGCTGCAGCTGTACGTGTACAATATTTTACGCTTGACATTGCCCGACGACCACGACCACGACCACTACGACAACATCGACGACATCGACGACGACGACGAGCGAGACGCATCTCGTCTGGTCTGGTCAGGTCTGACTGAGATAATGATAAGGCAACAAGAGGGAGATCGATCTTTAAGTATTTTCATGACTCAGCTTAGAGAAGCAAGTGATCTCTCGCTCTGTCTCTGTTTCCCTCTCCTCGAATAAATCTCAAAGAGATGTCTAAACAAAGAACCAGTTTTCCCAGATTCCAGTTCATCCAATTTGAATCTCCACGGAGAAAAAGTTTTTCTAAAAGGTTATGAAAAAAAAACTACCTGAGAACGATTAATAAGCCTTCAAATATTCCAATTCTTATCAGCTTTATGTTTCAACTCCAGTTCTTTATAATTTGAATCGACACATATATGAACAAATATTTCAACATTTATTTAAACAAATTTAACAATTCGAGAAAAAGAAGCAAAACAAACATTCCATATATATGTATGTATGAATTATTTATAATACGTTCAAGTTTAGTGATAAGGTGGTCTGAGAGTGTTATAAGCGAAAGTTCCATTACCCAGTCGGCACACTGGACTGGAGACCGCGGACTGGTTCAATGAACCAGAGACGCCACCCAATGAGAACGAACGTTAAGAGAAGGCGAGTCAACTCTAAAATAGAACCAAGAGAACGCGATGAGCAAACAGTAAACCACATGCGCGCCCCTTCCCCAAAGAAAGTTCAATGCTAAATGGACCGCAAAAAAATTCCTACACTCAAGTCATATTGTCGACCTTAGGAATACTCTTTTAGGCAAGAAACTTTCCTCTTGGTCTTAGCAGGGTTAAGTTGGATATAGCAGAGGCGGATCCATTGGAAGAGGAGAGAGAGAGTTCTAAGATGACAAAAACCAAAGGAAGGGATGTGTTTATTTAATTTTGATAAAATTACCACAAAACAAAATAAAAAAGAAATCGGGTTGTTTTCCGTTTGAGTCTGTGCGTGCAAGCGAGATGCACGATAAGCCAAAGCATCGAATTTCCTTTTCCCATAGAGTAGAGCAGTTCCCCTACTAAATCCGTCACTGAGACCCGTCTGGCGATGACTTGTAGAACAGTATTTAAACGAGGGAAAATTCCAAAAGGCAGTTAAGTTGTTAGTGATCTTTATAGAAATGGAAATCCACACACACACAAGACTCTGTTCGTCTGTCCATTTTTTAGTTCCTTTTCTGTGCGTTTGGTTGTCTGTAGACAGAATAAGCACAAAGTGCGATTTTCAAATGCTTGTATATTGTATGTTGATTGACAGTCGCCGCATTTTGTTGCTGGTCGTGTTGTGGTTGGCTCTAGTGGGTCAACAAATTCAATTAACCAAGTGAACTTAACTTGTGGCGCCGTTTGCCAGCCGATCGCGGTCGATGTGGCATTTCGTTGCTGTGCAAATTGAATTGCATGTTGTGTGTGGACTGGACTGACTCGTGTCATCTGCACATTGATTTAAACAGAGAGAATCTCCATTGCCCCCACCCCCAGTAACCACTGGTTGGACAATCGTACATCCATATACACACGCACACCTTTGTTAGGTGGGTATCTATATGTCATCTCTATTATTATCAAGCATATCAATTAGCGATAATGAACGCTATGCCTAAATATTGATTAAAGGTTTGTGCCAACCACTGTAATATGTGGTTACCCCCCTTCAGGAAATTCAATCTTGGCTTCAAAGAGCTTAGTTTTTAGATACAAAGCGATAACAAGTTGCCAGATAAACCGCAAAGCCCTCTAGATGTGGCGGAACTGGAGGGGAAACAAGGGTGACATGCTAATTGAGTTGTCAATTTATTAATAATCTGATATATGCAAGAGATATCTACATAGTATCATTTTCATTACGTCACACTGTGTTTAAAGGACCATGACGAATGATTTTAGAGAGTACTTGGCTTCATGTAATACATCGAGACACGATCAAGACTATAAGCTATACTAAAGCGATGTCCCTAGTAGATAAAAAGAGTGGCGGATCCTTAAAGGGAGGACAAAAGGGAAGTTTCGATTTCTCTCAAAATATTTACCTAGATCCGCTACTGTCAAGGGGGGGAAGAAATGAGGAATTACCTCATAAACTGTTCAAATTTCAATATCCAAGAACAACTTTCAATCAAGACCTTAAACTATTCCATATTCTATGGACCTTATCGTATGATAACAAAACAGGACCTTGCCTTTAATCCTTATGCTTTAGCCAAGTCCAGATTAAGAGCCCCTGGGTTGAGTTCGGAGGAGCTCGGGATCGAAATTGTTTATTTGTCCTCTTCGCCTAGTTTTTGTCCCCTTGTAGCGACACCTAATTACTTGGCCCCCCTTTTCTGCACTGTGTATTAGCCAGAATTGAGAAATATATTAACAATCATTAAAATGTCAGCTCTCTCTTACTGTATATCTATATATGTATATCTCTCTATAGATATACATAGTAAATCACTCGTTTTCACTTGAGTTCGTCATAATTTTTAGTTCATAAATTATACAGTTCCCTTTCCTCCGCTACAAGTCACCTCAATCTTCCTTAGTAATCACTTTTGCTGATAGTGAATTTATAATACACTTTCCTTTGCTGCTGCTGGGGTTTGAAGAATGGCTTACGTAAGGCATGCTAAACGCACGTACTTATCTTATCTACACACACACGCACACACAGAAACTAACTAAAAATTTCTTTATACACATTTTTGCTCTTGTTCTTTCGTTGTTGCTTTTGTCTTGCGTTTTTAGAATACAATAATAATTTGTAGGTATAAAGAAAACATAATCAGATTAGTAGGTAGGCGTTGGGCGGTGGGCTGTGGGCGTGGGTGGTCGTCCAACCGGAGAAGGAGGGTCGTCTGGCGATTGTCTTCTGAGCAGAGAGAACTTAGGCGCGCGCGCGTCCCGCTGATAAAGGTTTTTATATATATTTTCCATTTCGAAGGTCTCACGCGCAAACAATTATCGCTTATTCTATGAGGCTATATACAGTATATATGTATGTACATACATAGACATGGGAGGGAGGAAGGGAGGGCAGCTGTGACATGGTCATTAAGGAAGTGGTCAAAGTCATGGTGCTGGCCATAGTGTCGACGTCGTCTGCGCGTAGAGTAAAATTCTGATCTGATCATGTTACATAATCAATCTACTATATATATGTACATATGTATATATGTATATATATTAAAGACAAATTCGTTTGTGCACGCGACAACGACAACTTCCACAACTTGTTGGCCACCATCAAGGTGATCGAGCAAACAAAATGACTCTGCGAATGCAATTTTTATAGCTTTTTTTTTTGTGGGTTTATAGAATATGTTTGTAACTATGTGTTTATCTATCTCTCTCTCGCTCTCTCGACTTGACTGTTGTTAGTAGCCTTTCGTGTTGTATTCAATTTATAGACATTTTTTGTAATTACATCCTATAAGTCTGTCTGTCAGTCTGTCAGTTCGTCGATCGTCTTTCTCTCTCAGAATTAAATGCTTTAATTAAGTTTTTACAGTTTGTCGAGTAAGTAAATATACCCAACTCATTTCTCATCTCATCTCATCTCATTGAGGAGAAGTGACGTAATCTCTGGCCCCTACCAACCATTTGGATCTCTACGCTGTTGCCAGGGCCCCCGCCTGTCCGTCCGTCTGTCTGTATGTCTTTTACACCACTTACACAAATACAAGTTCGTCGTATACAATTTATAATTTATCTTGAGTGTTTAAATCCGCAAAAAAAAAAAAAAAAAAAAAAAAAAACTCATCGCAATCAAAATGACGGGGAAATACTTGTTGATCCTATCGATCGTTAATCTCTGTCTAAAATAAACTCACTATGCGGTGGCGGCTCAATGATGATATTCATAAAGTGTGAGTGAGTTTATGGAAATATTATTCACCTTGTGGGTGTCAACACATAACGGTAAAATGTCAAGCATTATGCACATATGTACACACAAGCCACATTAGAAGAAAACTTTCTTATCAAAATTACATCCAATTTTGTATTATTTATTTATATGAATCATCTCATTAGCCTTCTCTAGTTCTCTCTTTTCGTTTTACTATTATCACACAATGTCATCCGTCATTGTAAACGTTTCAAGTTTTGTCTCGATCCCCCCCCTCCATCCATCCCCCCCACATCAAAGAGAACATTTATACATTTGTTGACAATTTGCGCATTGCGAAATACATAATATATATGTATGTATAGAGAAGAGAGATATGTATACACATATACATACACGTGTGCTTTTTCATTATCATAACTTAGTGAATTAACACCTTCCTTCAATATTTGGCTATAATGACAGGGGGGACTCTTGTGACGGTATCAGAGCTTACTACCTGTGTTTGTATATTGCGATCATGTGCCTTGACAAAATTTGTTGCGCTTATCAACAAGAAGAGAAAACGCTTTTGTTTGTAGAGAGATAACAAAGAAACAAAAACTAGTTGTAATTATGACAGACACCGCCTTAGTCCTGCCTTTGGACACATGGAACTCCAATCATTTAGATGCTTCTGGAGTATCTACATATGTATGTATGTATGTAGAGAAAGGACTGACAACAGGAGCGGCATGATCACATGATCTCACTTTCTCCCTCCCACGTTAGATCAAAACAAACTTTCCATGACGTCGATGAAATTTTTTGCAGTAAGTAGGCAGAGCAGGCGACAGGCAGGTTAAGCTATTGTTATCTGTCCACTTGAGCATAACTAAAAGAATTTCAACACGACAATGACGGGAATATTATATTGTATATATGTATGTACATGTATTTCAAAAAGAACGCAGGTGGGCAGGAATTTAATTGTGCAAAAAGTGCCCACTTGAGCTTTGTTCAGACGTTTTCAAAATGAGTTGGCCCTCATAAATTTGAATTGCATATCAAATTTTGTGTGTGTTGTTTTTTCTTTCTTTCTTCTTTGACTTATGTAATCATGAAACAAATCAGCTGGTGTTAAACTCTTCTTTGTTACGTCTCTGTCAATCAATCTTGTTCGCTCACACACACTCATTGATATGTATTTGGTTAAAAGGGCCGTTAGTTAGTTTTTGTTACGTAATCAACGTCACGTATGATCATAATGACGTAGGCATTTAGCGACCGAATGATAAAACAAAAAACAAAAAAATACATTCGCGTGTTTGTTATTTAGATAGAGCAAGAGAGAAGAAGAGAAAGAAAACAAAACAAAATATGCAAATTTTTGTTCTAGTAAAAAGTAAAATTTTCTCAGTCTTTTTTTTTTTTTGTTCCATGTATTTATACATATGAAGTGATGAAGAGAGGAGGAGGAGGAGGATACAAAACAACGCCCCACAAAATACATTCATGATGAGAGAAAAATTGGCAAAATGCCTACAAGTTTCTTCTTCTTTTTTCAGATTACGAAAACAGAATCTTTGCAGGAGCGAAAAAAGAAATCAAACGAAAACGAAAATATGTATGTGTGTAGAAGGAAAAGGCGGCCATCCCCCGGTGAAAAGCTTAGTTCAAAAAAAGGAGGCTCGTCCTGGCTAGGCCTCTCTCTTTCTATCGGCTTGCCTATGTGTTTCTGTTTGTGTGGGAGTTGTTATTGATTTTTGCCCTGTGTTTTGCCGTTACATAATCTTGGCATATACAAATATGTATGTGTGTGTGTGTTGTGTGTGACTTGTGTATCTGGGGGATATATTGCATTTATGCATTTGTGTGAGGATAGAGGTGGGGGTGGGGGTGTGCGCTTATGCTTTAAGGTCATTCGACGGACAATTTTCTTTAAAAGACATTGCGAGAGTGAGAGAGAGAGAGAGGGCAAAAACCAAAACGGTTCTTTGCCAAAAAGGAAAAACGCACACATGTGATTTGATGGGGAAATGAAACGACGACAATGGCGTAGTGGCGACTCGGGAACAGAGGGGAAATGCCCCCTTCTTTTAGAAGTGTAGAAGTGCCATTTTTTGTGAACGTGTTGAATATTAATAATAAGGCCAAATTGTTGCACACCTAAGCAAATAATGGCAAATAAACTCATCCCCCCTCGTGGGCCATCTTTGGCGCCTCTGTAACACCGACGCTGCCAAATGTTTCAGTGGTACATAGGTAGGTAGATAGTATAGGATGAGAGACAAAAAGAGAGAGCAGGCCAGAAGAAAAAAAAAACCATAAGCAATGACTACAGAGAGGAGAGGATTTTTGAGCGTAAAAGAGAGAGGAGAGCCCTTAGCTGGTTACCTAAAGGAGAGAGAACAAGCGCTGGCGGTGCTTTTTTTGTTGTTGTTGTCGTAACAGTTACAAAATTTTGTAGGCCGCATGGTTTAGGCCCGACTTAAAGAACAACGTTCATTGGAAATTTCCAAAAATATCTTCATGATGTGCTCCACACAAAAACAAAGCCACAACAGCCAAAAAAAGAAGTTCATTAAACTTTCGTAAGAGATACGAATTTTATTTTTAACGAAATAAAATTCGCTTAGCCAAAATAGAACAAAATATTCATCGAATTCAGCATTGCGAGAAGATTATGTAATAGGCTAATTGCCAAACGTTAGCTAGCCAAGTAAAAATGTCACCAGATGATAAGATGATCATTTAGATGCTGCTGACTATGGTAATGACGATCAAGTCCATCGCTCAACAGGATTATCAGCTAAAAGCAACAACAACAAAAAAACTATACAACTACGGTAAAACAAAAACAACAACCAAAGCAAACGAAACGAATGACTCTCGTAATCGCAAGCACATGGCATAATTTTTGGCGTGACGTGTAGAGTTGGCGCTTTCTATTCAACCCAAACCCATGACTAGAAATGAAGTCCGGCTTTGGGCAATGTCGTAAACTCACTTTACAGTTAGAATGACTATTTTTGTTGGTAACATAATATTTGTGGCTGTTTGATGTTTTTAAGTAAAACTCACCTGTGCCTCGGCCAATTTGCGAGCAGAAATGCGATAGAACGACATGATTTTAATTCAAATCTCCTTAATCTTTGAGAGAAAAAAACACTATTTGGCTTACGACTTAAGTTTGAATTTTAGTCACTTTTTTAATGAATTGCACACACAACACACACAGAAAAAAATTCTATTTTCCGATGTGAAAACGTTCTTTTCCTTTTAGTGGTGGCAAAAATAATGTTTTCTTCTCTCTCTCACTCTCTCTCACTCCTCCTTCAAAAAACTGAATTGAATTTAACGGCAGCTGCGCGGCAACTGACCGCACCGCACCTCCGGCCGACGAGGAAAACCCGCGACACTAGAGGTGGGGAAAACATCGATGTTTGACAACGACTATCGATGTTTTCTTTGTACATCTCTAGCAAAGAAAAAATCCACTTTGTAAAAATAAACAAAAATTGAATATTCGCCGAAAAAATGGAATTTTTGAAGTTAAAAATTGAATATTCGCTGTGAAAATTGAGTATTCGCTGTAAAAAATAGAGTATTCGCCGTAAAACAAAAATACATATTCGCCGTAAAAAGTGAATATTCGCCTCAAATATTGAATATTCGGTTGCAACCGCCATGCAGTGCTGCCAACTTTACCTAGGAATGCCTAATTATTAGCAGGGATGCCAACTCAATATTTGAAAATTACGTAGACTGGCTCCAAAATCTACATAAAAAGATGGAGGGTTGTCATCCCTGAATATCGGTGTGTGTTTGCCAGCACTGGTTTATGTTTATTACCAGACTTTTGAATGAGCATTCGAATTTGAATTAGCAAATGCCATTAAAAATAAAAATAAATATATTATAACTATATACTTCTACATTCTACACCTATCCATTAAAATGCAGCAGTTTAAATCTTCAAAATTTCAATCGCAAATTATGCTATTTCATTTTAAGTAGTCTATTTCTGCAAAATAAACAATGTCTTACAAAATAGCGAGAGAAACTAATTTTTTTTACTTAAAACCTACAAAGAAACCGTAGGAAAATCTTTTTTATCACAAAATAAACTGTCAATTCCATTGAAAGTCTTAAATGTCGATACATTTGTGCACGTTAAACATCGATAGGAATTGAAAATCAACACGGCAGCCCTATACAAAATTAATTATTTTTACCAGCCCTGGTCTGTTATGCAAAAAGTGAATCTTTTTTAACAGACCAATTTTCATTTTGTTGGTCTTTTTTGCCACCTAAACAAAGCGTAAGTCATTAGAATGCAACTGATATAGCGGGCTTATCTATCCTATAACATTTCGAGCAGTTAACCATGGCCACGGCCGTGCCACATGTGCCCCCTAAGCAGGATATGCCTCCGCCCGGTGGCTACAAGAAGATTCCCTTTTTACGTGTGCCGCCCAAGAGCTACTTCACTGGATTCACCATGATTGGTACCTATGTGGCAGTGACCGCTGTTGGTCTGGGCATCTATTATCTGACAGCCAAGAAGGTTAAGCGGGATGAGATTGAGATGCGTTCGGCCCAGAATGTTATCTTTCCCATTTTGATAGCTGAACGGGATCGTGAATTCCTGCGTCAGTTGCGTCGCAATCGTGATGAAGAGGCTGAGCTCATGAAAAATGTGCCCGGCTGGGAGGTAAGGATACTTTCACTCTGTAGTTCATTTCCCTAAAATTGTTGTACCCCTTCTTGTTGTCTCTTCCTACTCTAGGTGGGTACATGGTATGGTGAACCCGTCTACAAGACTCTGCCCGATGATACACTAGTTACACCCATTTTCAAGGAGTTCTATGCCCATAGCGATTGGAAATCATATGCCAAACGTGCTCACCTTAAGCTATGGTCATAGGCGGACTAGAGATCTTCTCCTGCTCTTAGCTAAATGCACATTGTGAACTTTTCTTTAATTTTTTTTGTTGGGGTAAACATTAGACTCAATTATATCGCAAAATTGGTCGACATCGATAAAAAAAAAAAGAATTTGTGTTAATTGTTTTTAAAAAGAACTGCTTAAATGCACCTGTCGAGGAAAATAAACTCTAAACGCCGTTTAAAGTTACCAAGACTTAGATGGAATATATCAGATATGAAAGATGTTCAAGATTCCAAACTGAGGGCCTTTTTAATCTCAATCCCAATGACCGTTTCGAAAATATTTTGTTTCTTCTTTTGGGATAACAACATCGAGTTTATTCATTGCGATAGTTGAAATGGGTTTATGGGCTGGGGGGGCGCTGTGTTGTTACATACATATAATATATATAGATATATATATTAGCGATATAGCGGTTTTTTTTTTGTTTTTTATATATATTTATCATAAAATTTCTATTTAAATGTAAGCTATACATTGACCATCAAATTCCATCCAATCCGTCCATCTCGGTCGCTTTCATTTTGAATTGTTAACAAAACATATTTGAGGGGGGAAAAAAAATATTTGACAAATTTTGGAAAGTAAATGTTTATAAGACTGCACCCAAAAAACCATTTGTATGGTAGGTAGGTATGGGCTTCCAGTGAATACAAGTAGATGATTTATATTCTTCTACTCTAAACTCTGTTTTTTTTTTCTTTATTCTAACTCCACCTCGTCTTCGTCTGGGTGGTGCTCCTGCGTCTGCTGTTGCTCGTCCCATTCCCGTTTGATAACAACGTAAGGCAGGGGAGGCAATACATCATCCAAATCAAGGTCCTCCTTATCCATGGCCACATCTACGGGCCTAATCATTTTATCCTTTTGCCTTGCCCTGCCATGACGTTGCTGAAACCTTGCCTACTTCATATCCCGACGACGCTTAATACTGCCATCACAGTTGGGCAAGTGACGTTGCAGGAAGCCCTCGAAGACGAATTTGCGTCCACAACGATCGCAGCTGAATTCGCGCTTCTCCTCCATTTGCTGTTTGTGCTGGCGCAATGCCTCGGCGTTGGAGTATTTGTCGCGACACAGGTCGCAGGCATAGCGGCGCTTCACCTGACCGACATCGAAGACCACGGTAAAGTTCTGGGAACAGAAGGAGCAATTGAACTCTTTCACAACGACCTTCTTGCCGCCATGCTGGGCAGCCAGAGCCACGGCCTCAGCCTCCAGTTTATCCTGGTGCTTGTGGGCGTCCATGTGGGCCTTGAATTTGCCCTCATCGACGAATTTGCGATAGCAACGAGTACAACGGAACGGCTGCTCGCCCGTGTGACGCATCATGTGCTCTTTGAGATAGGCCACCGAATTGAAGACTTTGCCGCAAACCTTGCATTTACGCTCCTCGGCGGACACCTCATTGCGTTGACGGAGGCAGGCGCGCATGTGCAACTTAAGTGAGCCTGCGGCACTGTAGCAATTGCCACAATTTGGGCAATAAAATGTCTTGTTGCGGGAATGCGCATCCGATGGTAGATTCGAGTCATCGTGCTGATCAATGGTGCCATCGAAAACCAGTGGACTCATGTCATCTTCGCCCTCTTCTACGCCCTCTATTACTTCATCATCGTTATCCTCTTCGCCGAGTTCCTCCTGCTCAACGGTGACAATATCATCATCGATCTCATCACCCTCCTCGTGCTCATGGTCAAGTTCTTCCAGCTGATCATCCTCGTCCACCTCCTCCAATTCGCCCTGATGGTCCTGAACGCTCAAATTGGGCACGATATGTAGAATGGTGTGAGTGCCGTCGCCCTGTTCAATGGTCTCCACCTCTTCGACAGTGCTATTCTCGACCAGCTGCTGCAGCGTCACAGCATGACCATTCTCGTCGATTATCACCTCCTGGGCATTGGCCAGTGAGACTCCAGTCGCCTCTGGGTCTTCATCATCTTCGGCAGTTGTATAGGCATACGTATATCGTGTCTCGCCCCCAGAGCCATCGACATCTTCGGCATCATGCTGAATGATCACAGGGACAATCTCCTCCTTGACCACACCATCGACGGGACTGGATAGAGTTGTGTATTTGATGCGCTTTGCGTTCATGACCACAACTCTAGCTCCTTGCCTTCAGAATTGGTCAAATCTCCAATCTCCCCTGATATTTTCTACTCACAGTTGGCGTGGCGTTTGACTTTGGCGTGTCACCGTCCCCTCTGTACTTTGACGTTTTCGGTATCGGTATTGTTGGCAATTGCTTATCCTGCAATTGGTTACAAAATGCAATTTGTTTGTAAATTTGGGTTGTCTTTTCGCGCGCCGTATCTTTTTTGCTGGCAATAGTCAACACTTTTTTTGCGAGATTTGGTACTTTTTCCCACGGCTATGGCCCACGATTTTTTTTTTTGACAAATAGTGGCAATGCTGTTGCAGCATGTTCGAGTTGTACTCACGATTGCGCTCACAAACCTTCTCAAACTCTCTCAAACCTTCTCAAACTGCCTCGCACTCGACAGCGGCGCTCTCAAACTTCGTTGGCAGTGATGTAACTCTGTATTCGATAAGCCGATAACAGTACGTTCAGACTTATCGCATTATGTTGACTTTTGGCGGTTTAATTTGAAATTACTTTGTATCAAATTGTGTATATGCATGATTCAATGATAAAGGCTTGTGTGTGTTATTGAACTTTCCTAACTTGACCGAATCGAAGTTCAACATTTTATACCCTATACCAATGTGCCTACTATATGCACACATGTGCACTAGCAAATGTCATTAAAAACGTTTTGCAAGCTAAACTACAAGGACTACGGCTAAATAATGCATTGATACGATTCTCTAATATTTTCTGTGATGGTTTCATTTGTTCTTTAAGTCATTTAGAATAATATTATAGGGTATTCCAAAGTCGATCGTTGTCATGTAACTCTTTTTGATCTGCCTTTGTTTCAATATCTAAAAGACCGCTGTTGGGCTGTTGGGTCTATAACATTTTTGTCACGTCGCCAAGCAATTTTTGGGTGGCTGCGAATGCGAATAAAGTGAATTGAAATGTATTGTATTGTCAAGCCATTAACGAAAATTTGCCCCAGCTCGTTAAAATGCATTTACACAGCTCAACAAAATTGTTAGCGGCATTTGGGTAGTTCTACCCACTCGATTTATTTATGGACACTGCTCACTCAAAACTCGTGCTACTGCATCGATGCCTACTAAATTAAGGATACTTACACATTAGTCTCTAGTTATTTTAACATTTATTTGGAATAAGGATATAAATGAGATAAATCGTTATGTTGGCGTTTTTCTCTTTTATGCAATTAATATTCACAGTTTTGGCCTAGTGCACCAATTAACGTGAAAGTAAGCCTGTTTTACCGTGAATGTTTACCGTTATATTTTTACAGTTTGTAGGCAACTGTTCATTTCTTTCTATGTATGTGTGTACAAGCTTCTATTTGCACTCCGAATGCCTTAGAAAATAAAATGCAAGAGAAAATACTATTGCAACTGTTTCTGTTTCAATTAATAGACAAAACATGCACACACATACACACACACACATATGTATGTATATATTTATATACATATGTATTTAGCGTTTCTTCGACCTTGAACCAATTTAGAAGAAAGCAAAAATGAATAAACAACAAAACTAGAAGTCAGATGGAAAAGCAGCTGCTTCTGCCACTTCGTTTATTACTCTCAACTTGGGTTTTGACTCATCGCAATATACTTCTATAATTTCTAATCTTTGCCAATTGACATTTGTTAGTGCATGTGTATAAATGACGTATACTTGATATCTGGCAACCAGATCGTAATAAATTTAATTATAAATTGTTAATTGAAACCATTAACTACGCCACAAATATAGGTTGACCGAATCTATTTAAGAAACTGTTTCGGTTTTATTTCAAACCGAAACTGATAAAGAAATTTCTTCAATTTATGCATTACTTGATACCCACTTTGATCATGAATCATTATCAAATTAATGTTTGATAAGAAAGAGTAAAGTAAATAGAAATCTTTCTAGACTATTTAACCTTCCAGTGATACAAAATGTTCTGAAATTCTCATGCATGTCTATATAGCTACGTATTCGTACGTCTTGACTGATAAGAAGAGAATATTTTTGATAGTCTTTGCATTTCTCACACACGTCCAATCGAAAAGTTACTAGTTAGAAATCATTTCATTTCATTTCCCATCGAAATGCAATTGGATCAGAGTGTCGAGACAAGACGTGAGTAAGAGAACAAAATATTCATATAACAGTGGAAATTTCCATGCAATTTTCGTGTAATTGCTGTTGGCATTAACCCTTACCAATGCATTCGAAAGATAATTATCGAATATCTTCGATTGTTTTCGTGTAATGCATGCTAAAAGCTGTCATCTCATCTCGAAATCTCATCACAAATTCAAATTTGGTCGTCAAGGATTTGGTATACCATGCCATGTTTTGGCATTAAAGTAACTACCAACTGCATTATAATTCCAAATGTACCAGAACGAACCCCATTGGCCAGGCATGGGTTTAATTTGCAGTCTTTCTCTTTCTGTTCTTTTTGTTTTGTTATTTTTTGCCACTATGCTTTTTTTTACCGTTTACTTGTGGGTGCACAGCAGGGTATATTAGGCTATTTATCTCTAGATTGGTATTTCTCAATTCAAGGATAAGTCCTTATCCCTAACAATTGGGGGAAGAAAAAGCTCAATCAGAATAATCGCAAACAAACAAAATTTCAATATTATTTCATTTAGAATCTTACAGATATCCGTTAAACCAGTTAGTCGGAAACAGGATATAGTGCTGCATTCTCAAAATTGGTTTATATAGAATGGACACAAGGGAAATATCCAAACGGAGAGATCCTAAATACAGGGTACACTGACTTCGACCTAATTGAACGAGAATTTTATTTTATTTTTTTTTTGTAATGTTAATGGCATGTGAACGAACGCGCAACAAAATTTACTAGCAGCAAATTGACTTTACTGACGAATCGACAGAGCGACCCTCGGACGGGGGACGGACGGGCAAACCGACTGCAATCTACGTCACGCGAAAGCTGCAACGCGTCGGCGGCGGCGTTTTTGTAGTTCTCATTGATTTTTGCTTCGTTGTCGTAAATTTGGATGCTTGAAAATGAAGTATAGCTCGAATTGTTTCAAAATAGTTTTATGGATTATAAATTGAGATGAACAGCTGAAGCTGTTGGTAGTTGGAAGCTCTTCACCGATACTATTTGTCGTCCAATTTCCGTTTGTCTTCATTAACAAGGACATATAGGAGCATATGCCGGATTAGCCAGAGAACTAATGACCACTGAAAAGCTGATTCGATGTTTATTTATAGTAAATTGACGGAAATTTCTCTTAACTTTGCCAACTTACCCAAATTTAAAGCAATTTTCTCAAACTGATATTTCTTTTTTATGATTTTAATCTCTATTTAATCTATTCTGAATTGGAATGTATTTCACGTTTATTATAAAGTCCAAATGCCAAGAAATAGCAAAGTATTCCAATAAACCTTTCATTGCAAACCGTTTTTGGGACGATTTTCATTCATTTTTTATAACGAACGCTTATTGTTTTGGTTTTTTGATCGCTTTCATACGGCACTGTATAGGAGACTTTAGGAGCTAAAACAACAAACTTCTGAACGTATTGCATACTTTAGGGGGTAAAGTTCCCCCACAGCCACTCTAAGCTTAATGAAAATACATTATTTTAAAAAATTCATAAAAATCGGTCAGCCAAGTTAAAGGCATAAATGTCTTTTTATGAGCATTCAACATAAAAAAGCAAAGTTGACACCGCGACGAGTTGCTTATTTTATTTCATTGTTTTAATGGGAATTTTTTTTTTATCTAACTAAATATTAACTCAGCCAAGTTAACCTGAGCTGATTTTTTAAAAGGGGTCACACACAGAAGGAATGTCTCTTAATAAAATTCCCATGCAATTACAGGATGGAATGGTGTACGGAATCCTTTTTTATTTAAATAATTGACGACTATATATGACTATAACTATGTGTGTTTATTTGTATGTTATGAACGATTAACTACAACAGTCTCAACTGTATCGTTGGTAGGCGCAGGTCCTGATGAGCCCGTACCCGTTCCATTGGCGCTTGATCCATTTCCATTTTGTGGTGTACTCGTTGGAGGTGGCTCAATTGGCGGCAGACCCACCAATTTCTCACTCTCACGCCATAGCCAATCGGCTGTTTCTGTGTTCCGAGCCCATGGAACTAGGGGCCAACGCATACAATCGGCATAATAGCCTCCTGTGGATTTGTCCAACGAGGGATCCAATGCCAAACGCAATGAGGTCTGTGCCCCAGCACGCGGTGTTTTAAAGATACCCAATGAAACGAATTTTAAGCAGTTTTTCATCCAGTTTGGTCCCGCAAAATGACGATTGAGCTCGGTGCGCACTACGCCGGGATGACAGCAATTGACCGTGACATTTGTCTCTTTCAAGAGAGTCGACAATTTGCGGGTAAACAGAATATTGGCCAATTTTGATTGACTGTAGGCGCCAAAAAATTTGCTATATTTGCGCTCGCCCATCAAATCGTCGCGATTGATTTTACCAAATATATGCGCCGCTGAACTGACCACAACAATGCGACTCGGTGATGATTGTTTCAAACGATCCAATAGCAAATTTGTCAGCAGAAAGTGTCCCAGATGATTAACACCGAATTGCTGTTCAAAACCATCGGCGGTAAGTGACCGAGGACAGGCCATAATTCCAGCATTATTGATCAATATATCCAGGCGAGATTCCTCCGCTTTGAAACGGGTCACGAAATTGCGTACCGATTCCAATGATCCCAGATCCAAAGTACGATTGAAGAGTTGTTGGTTTTGTGTACGATCGACAATCTCGACACGTGCCGCCTCACAACGTCCTGGATCACGACAGGCCATATAGATTTTAGCCCCACGGCGAGCCAATTCCAATACGGTCTCTTTGCCAATGCCCGTATTACAGCCGGTAACAATAACCACTTTGCCATCAATACGATTTGCCTTGCGATATATGGGACCCTGGATCCATTGCCGGAGTAGCCACATCACGACAAACACACAGACCGCAATCAGCAGAAGGAGAACAAACCAGGCCCAGAAGCCGTGAAAGCAAAGGCTTTTCTCGGCCGCCTCAGCGGTGGGATCGAAACCAGGTGGCAGGTCAGATGAAAGTATTGATGTCGCTTTGGGCGTGACAGCCTGCGACATAGCTACACAATGCAGGGCAAAAAGTGCTCACGGGCTACCCATCATAATGATCATCATCATCATCATCATCATCATCATTATTACCGATGTCATGAAAAAAGAAAGACAGATACAGATAAAAAAGAAAGTTAGTTCACATTCTTGAGATCTTTTTGGTTAGACGAATTGAGAAAAATTTAAACAAATTAAGTTTGCATTCTTAGCATAATATGTATGTATCTTGTTTTTAGACATTTAAGTCATTTAGAAACCTTTGTTTGAAGAGTGATTCGCTTCCGTTTTGGCTTAAAGTAAATCCACAAAAAACCATGTGATGACGGCCAAATAAAATCACTTTCATTGACATATTCATGCCATAAGAGTGTGTACCTGTGTTTTATTTTTCTTTCTTTGTTTTTGTTTATTTTATGGCATTGTTCCCAATTTCAATAACAACTTTCATTCGATTTCCATTCCATTGGAGAGAGACTTACCAAAGAAAATTGTATGCGTATAATCTATAAGAATCTAGGAAGACGATCCCTTTGTTCCAGATACTTTTCCTTCCTCACGTGCCAATTTCACACTTTTAACTTTCGTTTACGTTTTAAATCAATTGCACTAATAGGTGGAGAGAAAGAGACAGACGAGGCTAGAGAGCGGCCGGCCTAAATATGTATGTGTAATGTTGTTTAACTTTTAAACTGGGCTTGCGTCCAAGCGCCTCGCATGGTCTTCAACAACTGAATGGGGGGGCTCCAAATTGCTCGATTCCATGGCAAAGAGTCGGAGTCTCACAGAGGCTTACAGAGTCGCTAACACGTCAAAAATAACCTGAAAATATTTGAGGCGAGGCGAGGCAAGTGCGATACGATGCGATGCGAGGCAAAAAGCGTCGCGGCGTAGCATGATTTGGAGGCTCCCGTCTATGTTATTAACATAACTTACTGCATATGTATGCAGGTAGTGGCATGAGTCCACCACATGGGCGTAGCCCAAGAAGATTGCAAATAGAATTAGACCGAAACCGCCCCAAAAGGCTATAGAAAACAAGAAGATGAATGGATTTCAAGATGTGTCCACTTTTCTAGTACTGGGAGAACGTCGGAAATCACAACTCTCTAAAGTTAAAATATTTTATCATTATCCTTATATTTATCATTTTTATACCCTTACATAGGACATTATAAAAGTGGTCAAGTATTTGTAAAACAATAAAATTTCCGAAGTGCTCGAGAAAAGGGTAATAAAACAAAGCCTGGTCCTCCTGGAACCATCCCTGGTCTAAGAATATATATGTATATAGATATCAGCATAAGAAGTCGACTCAATATACCAATATGTCGGTCTGTGAGAATCGATTTCACGCCCTCAATATCAATTTCTATAAAACAGAGTATCAAAATTGGCCCCGATCGAAGCATTACAACATATACTTAGCATCATTGAAGAAATAAAAGATCAAAAAAAACGTCAGAAGGAACTTTAGACTTGTAAATTGAAAGATCGAAAAATGCATGAATAGTCACAATACAAATATGTCTTATTAAAGTTAGTAAGAGATATTTCATTTTACTTTATAAAGTTATGATTTGTGTTGGAATTTACTTACAAGGTTCGTTCCCCCTTAGATTCCTTTAGGCCCACATCCATGGCAATTAACCAGTTGGCTTCTTTAACAGGCCTGACTTGTAATTTCTTTTCTTGTTTCGCTTCTCTCTTTCTCTTGCAGTGACTGCGGCAGTTCTGCACTGGTTTCTTCTTCTTCTTCTTACTCTTATATATACATACCTACATATGTACATATGTATGTATATGTGTATGTACATGTATGTATTATTGTTTTTAGTTAACTTTCACTTTAACCATGTTAGCCGACATTATGTTTTAGTGTTTGCTTCGGTTTGACTTGCTTTTGTTTTGCTCTCTCATTCTTTGGACTTGGGGTTTTCTTTTCTGCTTTCGTGATAGTATTTATTTTTTTGAAGTCTCTCTCTCTCTCTCTCTCTCTGTCTCTCTTTCTCTGTGATTATCGCCTCTTGTCATTATTTTTAATGGCTTGGATAGACATTTATTAAATAAATGCTCAATTATTATTATAAACACACAACGATGATGTAAATGGTTTGTCAAGTGCGGCAAGGGGGGAGGGGAGGAATGCATCTCATTACGGAAATTTGCAATAATTAAGTGTCCAACGACCCCGAACGATAGCATTTGCTGCATTAGAAGGATCCTTTCCGTACGAAGAAATTCTGCCTCCCATAAGGCAAATGCGTCAAAAGACGGCAACAGAAAATCGATAAGCATAAGCCGAAGGAAGGAGTGCCGGCCAAGGGGAGGGGCTGTATGTAAGAAAATACAGTTGAATGTCCTTGACACAGGCCAAAAACGCTGTGCTAGGGGTCAGGCGACGGTGGAGGCTAGGGCCATGCCGGTTGGCGTGTGAGTTTTGTCATGTTCGCCTTGTGAATAAGACAAGAGTGCGAGAGAGAGAAACAGCCCCGAAAAAAAACCAAGAGAGGGACGGCCGAGAGAGAGCCAAAGAGAATGCGCGTAACTTTGACTAGGTCAGGATAATATATCTCATATTGCTTTCGCGTTTCTTTCTGTTTGCATTGTTAAATCGATGAGCGATGAGCATCGCAGCAGGCGATTTCCCCCTCTTCATTCCCTCGACTCTGTGTCTCTGTGTGTGTTTGTCTCAGTCACCCTTGCAAGTTTCATTTTTTTTTGGGAATTTTCCATTGCAATTCTGATGACAAGATGGTCGGCAAATCATACGATATATTCCGTTATGTGAGATTCATTAATTTATTGAACGAATCGAATTCAAGTGATTAAGACTCCCTCATTTCACTAATCTTAAATGTTCCATCGCATCAAATTAGCCATATTAGGCACATGCTTATATGGTTTTTCTTTTGGTTTTTGGGGTCGCTAAAAGTCAGGCCACGAACAGTTAATTTCCCAAAGAGACGGCATGTTTAATTAATTAAGTTATCAAGGAACTTCTTAGAGCCCTTCTTACCTTCCCACCCCTATTTCACCAAACCAACTTGGCTTATCATATTTGCCGTGCACTTAAGTCCTCCGACAATTGCTAATTTCCGTCGACGTTGAAAGTGTAAGAACCGTGAATCCCTGCTAATCCCAAAATGCCAAATGATTAGACGTGTGTGTCTGTCTGCTCATTATTCAAATACCCTAACTCTGACGTCAATATGAGCCAAATGTAAGGAATGTTACCAAATTGGCGGCCAGTTTACCTTGATCTTGAGCACAGGCAAAATACAGCAAGATCGCAAAACAACAATTGAAGATGCCAAAAAACAAAATAAGAACAAAACAAAATATATCTACCCACTGTGTGCCACAATATCAGAATGCCATGAAAGTCGGTGCTAACTGTACATGTTTCTAGAATTAGATAATAAGTAGCCATACATACATACATACATATATAACAACAGTCAATGCCACAATTTTCCTTAACCCATAACAGGATAAAACGAGAAATTGTTCAACAATGTTTGTTTATATTTGCGCGTGCCGCAGAAACATTGAGTAATACTTAGAAATCATGTGAAACAAAACAAAAAACAAGAAAAAAAATAAAAAACCTGTTGCCATTTTGTGTTGCTTCGCATAAACATCAAAAAAACAAAAACAATAGCCAAGTGGTATAGGCAAGATCCCCCTTCTTCTCCTTCGTCTTATTGACTCATCGGCATCGTCATCATCATCATAGGAAAACGCTTGTGTGTCGTAAATTAGCAAATGTTGTAGAATAGAATGAAAGAGCAACAATATTAATAATAATAATAATAATAACAACAAACTTAACCCGTGTCAAGGTCTGCCCAATTTGTTATTGTGCCGCCGCCGTCGTCAGTCTCAATCTCAAACAGAGTCTCTCTCTTTCTTACACACACGCACACTCCCAATGACCCCCCCCCCAACCGAATCTGTTTTTTTGTCTCTATCTCTGTCCTCCCCCCATGATGTATCAATTGACACGGCCAAGGCACTATTGCACAATGCACTATGGAGTGTTCAGACGTTTTTTGAGCATTTAATTCAAAAATCTATGTTTAACAATAATTTTCATTCCCAATGCATTACTTGAAGTAATAAATATGTTATGCAATTGTTTTGCGACAAAATGGGTGTGGCATCTCGCCTCCACGGTCAACAAACCGTATTTTGCCCAAAAAAGTATGCTAAGTATATCATTAAACATAATACGTTTCCTACAACCGTTGTGATTTTAATATTTTCTTCAAATTTAGGGCCAAGATTCAAAAAAAAATTGATCAATATCATTATCAGCATAAGTAATATAGACACTTCAAACAAGCAACCGCTTCTGTCGGCCGTGGAATTCGAGAAATGCGTCTGCAGTTTTTTTTCTGGCTTAAAGAGAAAATCAAGAGATCTGAACATGCGGAAAAAGTTTGTAAAATCTGCGATTCTATTGCTCTTCTTGGCGTGAAGTTTTGGCTCAGATGTATAGCAAGCAGCAACTGTGTTATACTGTGTATTACCTCTTTCGGTAGCTAACCCTTATTTCTGATTCGTACTCCTCTTTGTGAAGCTATTCCTTATTATTCAAAAGGTCCTTTGCATCTACCATCTAAAAAACTGAACTCAAAAACATTCAAATTTGGTGTAATTAAAAAAGAAATACGTATCAAATACACCTGGAGCACGGTGCACTACATGTGCCTGCAACCTATGAACACTAACTTCATATACTTCATTCATAATTCGTTGTTTCCTGCTATATTAAAAGCTTATCCATTTGTAGGAATATGAGGTTATGCGCTAAAAAGTTAAATTCCAAAAAAAAGTGGTTATTTGTGGACATTGAGACTTTTATATATAACAAGGAATTTATTATTCTATCCAACAGTAAAAGTTTTAGACTGGACACTGGTAGACATTTTTTTATAACTCTCCCTATAGTTGAGATTTCGTAACAAGTTTTGTTTTTGAGAGTCGTTTAGAATTACACAGATTTTAAGACACACACCTCAATTTAGAACAAATCAAGTCTACTAACACATAGTACAAGTTTTATCAAATGCAAGCAAATACTTTGTTCCCAACACTTGTTTTCGAAAGCGTTATTCTCACCAGTGTTGAACAAAATTTGAAAAACCTAGAATGCAGAAATGTGAATTGATATATTATCTATAAGTTGGCATCAAAATGTTTAAGCTTCAAGAACTTATAGAAATTGACTTAAGTGCTCAAAAAACGTCTAAACACGCCATAGTGCAATGGCACAACGGAGAACAAACAACAGCAACACATCAAGACAGATGGTTTCCCCTATCTAAACGTCTCTGCCCCACAAATATGCACAGACATACATACATATATATGATATAATCAAAACCGATGCCGATTCTGATGAATAGGATTGCATTGATTAACAAAAACTTGCCGATCATGTGAATATATGTTTATATGGTGCAAAGTATCATTTGACCGCCTCACAAAGAGAATATCTACGTCAGCAAATGCAGATAGAACAAAACAAAACAAACATCTGTGGAAATTGAGGATAAACTGCATTATTCACTGCCTCGAACTGTCTAATCTAATCTGCCTAAGCTTTTTATAAGCCTCTATATATGTAGTACCTAACCTACCAGAATATGTATGTATATGCATTTGTATTCATCTCATTTAATTGAACTTTCTAATTTTTTTGATAACTCCATTTCATTAGAAAATATGTAAATACATTTCCACATGTATTACTAGCATTTTCTATCAGATTTTTAGGAAACTCCATAATTGGATCAAAAGTTTTACATTAAAAGGCAATGTCTATACAATAGAGACTTTAGCTGTAACTTACTAGAAAATATTTTTATAAAAATTCAAGATTTTCGGCTCAATAATTACAGTAGTTTGACTATAAAGGCGCTTTTCAGTTCGAATACCTACTGGTTGGGGTTCTATAGAGGTAAAAAAAGTTACAAATTATTTGAAATAGTAATATTTCGGGGGATATCCAGACCCCCGGACTCTCTACTTGGACCCATCCATGCTTTCTACCATTATGGCTTTTTAACTGAATTTCAAATTTAAGAAATCATGTGTTTTCCCTGGACTGATAAATCTGGTCCTGGTTGCTACCATCCCATGGAATAACTAAATATCATCATATGATGATGCGATAAGAGAAATTTTGGCATGATTACATAGCCACAATTCTTAAAATACAGCATATATCTTCTTTTCTATAATAGAAAGGCAAAGATATGCTTATCCTTATCAATACAGTTATATGTATTTTGAAGAATTCCTTCCGAATATTACTAGTTTATGTATATACACTAATCCATACACGATTAATAGATTTCCTTTTTGTCTCACTATGAAAAGATTTATATTTTTTTTATATTAAAAATTTGTATATTTGGTTAAAACTAGTTTTTTGTGACACCTTCAGTGGCAACTTAACCTAGCTTTACTTTAAAGGGAAACAACAATAGATCACGGGTGATATTTACATACATTGAAATAATATTAGATACAAAATTTACCATATTACAAGACGGTTGATTTGATTAGTCGTGGGATCTATTAGGGAGATCCGTTGGGTGGTACCGTCTTCTCTTCCTTGGTCTGTCAGTAAGACCTCTGGCTGGAATCAGTGCCACCGAGAGGGGGGGAGACGAGTGGGTTTCCCCCGAGCCCGCAGTTTTCAGAAGGGTCCGCGATATATCACAGTTGAAAATAGCGGATTTATTTGAAGGGAAGTAGGGGGCCCGAACATGGTTACCCCCGGGCCCTGATTTTCTCTCTGCGGCCCTGGCTGGAATGTTTGGGTGACCACCGAGGCGTTGTAGACAATTGGTATATTCGAAACAAGGATATCGAAAGGGACCTGGGCCTCCCTAAGGAGCAGCACTCGATATATATATCGAAAGGGACCTGGGCCTACCTAAGGAGTGCTGCTCCTATACGCCTTGGGGCTTAGTATGGCTTTGTAAATTGTCGCTTTGTTGTGTAATGAAAGTTTGTTTCTAGCCATTTTTAATTTCTTTTTTGCCTTTGTAGACTGCTTGACCATGGTGGTGTGGGATTTGAACTTTAGTTTCCTGTCCAAAAGGACACCCAGATTTTGATGAGAGCTCTTGTAGATCCGATCATTGTGATGGTCAAATGGTCAAACTCTTCTACTATTTTTAATAAAATGCTTAAAACTCTTAGCCATGGTATTTAGCAAAGAACTACGCAAAAATACCCAAAATTAATGATCAATTGATTCGCTTGTAAATCATAAAAATTGACATTTATGATTGTCTAACAAAACAATTGTTTATGCTTATATATCCCACCTACGTATGTACATATATAATAACATACATATAGATGTTTGTTCCCAGATATCCAAGTATCTTTATTATCTATCCGTCAATGATGGCAAAATGCGTAGAGCTGCTATCACAGCAAAACCGCCTCGAACCGGTTAAATAGATAAGAAAACAGAAATTCTGTTTTATATTATTTTGTGTTGTTTTCGTGTTGTTGCAATCAGTTGATATCGAAACTAATTAATGCATAACGAAATCTTAACGCTAAACAATCAAATATTTTTACCCGCCAATAGTTAATGCAAATGATTAAATTAAAACAAGAGGGGAAACTATTAAACCAAAATGCATTTTCATCACTTTACAATAGAGCAAAATGCATTAGGGTGATTCATTATGCATTATGGTGAAATTTACTGTCGTGGTGGAAAAATACTTAAAAAATTGAAATGGAATTGTTTGAATTGGTTGTTGCATTTAAGAGTCTGGTATTAATAATTGAAATTAGCAAATTTCACCCTAATGTAATGAGATACTTTTAATGCCTTTGCTTCTGTTTTGATTTCACTTGGTTATTTCCGCTAATTTATTGCATGAGCAAAATCAAAACGAATCAAAATTGAAATCGGCAATGCCATTGACTCTGACATCACTTGGAAGCCAACACACACACACACACACACACACACACACACACACTCAATTAAAGGTATTCGCAATTTGAATATACGATCATATACAAAGTCCAGTTGAAGATCGCTACGGCAACTACTTTTTATACCCTGCCCTTCAGCGGTTGAAGGTAAAAAGGTATATCAATCTATATTGATCAAATTGTTTACATATATACATATACATATACATATATGTACAATAAACTTCATATATATAATTATATACATATACATATGTGAATATAGTCTCTAATTGGATCAAGTTTAATTCAAATTTTAGTCACAAACTTTAAAAAATTCTTCGAGTTAAATGTAGAAACGTCACCATAGTTGGCTTATGAGTAAGAAAGAGTAAGCGAGACGATAAATCAAATTTCTGTAGGGTATATCGAAGTCGACGCTAACAAACTAGCCTAAAACTTGGTGACGCTCGTCCGCATCATTTTTAAACCAAAATTAATTGGTATTCTGATAAACCAAAAGAACTGTCTGAAGCACTTTTTGTACAAGGCTTTATCTTTATGCTGAGTGTCTAGCATTCAAGCTATGACACATTAGCAATTCAAATTTGGAAACTGAAATAAATGTGTACCTATTATGATAGGGAGGATTTGTTTTTGGATAGATCAAGTCATGAATTGTGTTCGATATGAACTATCAGTTAAACCAGTGCGTTGAGTTAGTAATCTAACGAGAATCTATAATGTGTTCAAACATTAGTCACTTTCATATTCGATATCTGGTATCAATTACACAAAGTTGTCATCCATATATTACATGACGAGTCACACAAATTTCAAATTCATCAAATGGAAAAATGCTGTAATAAATAACCCGCCGGTTCTTGGGGTCTCCGCTCTTTCAGAGTGCTACAAAAATATAATTTATCACTAAGATAATGATTCATAGTTAAATCGATAACCAAAATATAGCATTTACTTTGAAATTGACAAACAATTACTTGAAAAAAATGTTAAAAACCTGTAACTTTCTGTATCTGTAACTTTTTCCAAATTTGATCTGGTTTTTTTGGAGTGATGTCTCATTTTAATGCTATTAATTTTAATTTTAAATATAAAACAATCAGCCAATTATAAATTATCTTTTCAAATCGAGACAACAGCAAATTATTGAAATAGGGGCCTCTAATTTGGTCAAGTATTTGAGTATTTTAAAAATGTCATATCTTTATTTTCAAACTTAGAATAATGTCTTTCAGTCTGCATTGAAATATCGAGAGCAAATTATTTGGAAAAATCGTGATGTAGGTATACGTCATGGTTGGAAAAAATGGACAGAATGACCTAAAATTTATGTTTTGATATAACCATTATCTTTGCGTATCTGAAGGTAAGCTAGTTTCTGAACGACTTTCATTCCAACTTTAACAATAGGAAATTGTCTTGTAATTTTAATTAAAACCCCGAATACTTGCATCTTGGTTTTAGTTTGGTTGATTCCGGCCCCGCCCTAGCTAAATCCGGCACTGATTTATATTATTTAACATCTATATCTGTTATATAAAGAAAACTTTTATGGTTTTTATTTCACAAAATATTTTTAGGGGTCCATTCTAATTGGGTATAACTTTAGTTTTCCTCTGTTTTCCAAATTAAAGTTAATTAAGAGTTTGTTGAACTCAGTTTTCAAAGCTTTACCTCAACCCATTTTCCGGTTTGACTTTATTTTTTTTAGTATTGATTTGGTTTTTCCTTCTTGCTGATAGTATTTTCTTTCTATTGATTTTTATGTTGACTCTTCCGCATGCCCGCTTACGAGTGTGTGTGTGTTGGGGGTGGCGTGGGCGGAGGGGGGGTCGGGCCAAGGGTGAATTTGCTAGTCGGCGCGGGTCTTTGTGGGTTCCCTAATTGCCGGGTTTCCCCTTCAACTTGCCTCACCTGCAAGGAAAAACGCATTTTCTGCGCACTTGGCAGCTTGCTTTCTATATATATATATATATATATATATATATATATGTATGTAAATGCCACGCCCACCACTCGGCTGACATTTAACAGCAAATGCATCGCGTGTGTCTTTGGCAAAGGCAACAACAAAAAACCCTGCAAAAATTGAATTACACAGATATCTGCAATATATAGATATATATATATATATATACGTTTGTGTGTGTTGTATATACATATATAATTTATTTATAGATTTTCTTTTCGTGTCACTGTAATTTGTGTGTGTGTGTGTGTGTGTGTGTATGTTTCTGTGGTAACAAATACAAAAAGGCAAACACAAAAAAAAATGAAAGAAAACTAAGATAATAATTCTTATTTTAAAATTAATGGTCATAACATACATATATGTATTTATATTATAATTCTATATAGTCAAGTCTGTATTCAGCTTTCTTTTTTGTTTGTTCGCAATGCTTAAAAAATATATTGTCATTTAACATTTACAATACAAATAATAATATTATAAATCAAAAACATTTCGCCAAAAATGTTGCTTGCCAAATTAATAATTCATTTTTTGTTTTTGTTTTTGATTAAATGTTGTCTTGTCTTTTCTTTTCAAATGATTTATGAACAACATTTTGTCATTTTCCCTATATATATTTATTTTCTTTTCGATTACAATGCAATTTTGGCAGTTGCAAACAGAAATTCTTGTCTCTAACTTAGGCGGAAACCGTAGAAAAGAAGAAGAGCAGTTCTCTCCAAGTGGCTGGGAGGAAGGACAAGGAGGAAAGAGGATAATGGTAGGGTAATGAAGCTAAGGGAAGGATGGTTAGTTGCAGTATTAATTGGAAGCCTTACCTTAATCTAGGTACAATAATTACATACTATGTACATTATATATAAGCATGTGTATATATTAGATATATAGGGTATAATATATTGTATATAAAATAGTATTTTTTGTTTCTATACAAATGAATAAACCAAATTAAGGAGAGTAAAAGTAAAAAAAAAAAACAGCTGCCAATTTAAAACTCACTTATCGCCCATATCTAGGTTTTAAAATTAGATCACCATCATCGTTGTATATACACTATATATATATAGATGTTTGTGTGTGTATGTACAATAGGTAGGTACATATGTATGTCTCCTAGGCTAAGGTCCAAAGTCTAGCATCATCTCCATTGAGGAACTTATTGGAATTAAGTACAATGTGTATGCTCAAGTCAATAGTCTCTCTCAATAAGTTCCATATCGTGGCCATTTGATCAATCAATGACTGATTCATTTTCTGTTGTGTTAGTTGGTTTTTGGCCCTTAGCCCGGCGATGAGGTTGAGCGACGTAGACGCAACTTTAAGCGGGTTACACTGCCGCTTAAACTGCTACTACGACGTCGTGATCGTCGATGATTATGATGATGATGATTATGTTGACGGGAACTACTGGCGGTTAACTGATCCAGTGAACTACTATGGGCATCATCTGTATCCAGATGAAGCGGCGGCAGTTGCCTAGAGCTGCCGGCCAGTGCACGGCAGCATCTTTTGAAACGTCTACTCAATCGGCGAACCATGCTGCTGCTGCTGCCGCCACCAAAGTCTTCAGCAGGTAACATTCTAGCCATATCCTCTTCCCAGCGATGCATGTTGTTATTGTTATTGTTTCTATTGCTGCTGCTAGATTGCTGGTCATCGTTGTTGTTGTTGTTATTGTTATTGTTGTGATTACTGCTAGAAACGGCGGCTCGATCTCATGACCGTTTACCGCTATCCTTGCGAAATGATTTACGCAATTTGTCAACCAAACGTAAATGAAATTTGGTATAGTCATTTGTGGCCGTCGTAGTTGTTGTTGTTGCAGCCGCACTCGTCGCTTGTTGTTGTTGTTGCTGTTGTTGCTGCTGCTGCTGACGTTGCATTGCCGCTTGTCGCTCCAGAGCCGAGGCGGTTTGTGTACGACTCGGTGGACTAGAGCGTGTGGGTGATGACACCGTTAACATCATTGAACCATGCGAACTGCGCGATGCATTGCGCGGAAAGGCACGAGAACTATGACAACGCTGCATCTGCAGGCGATGGCCAACACCAGCGCCAGCGCCGGCACTAGCGCTGCCACCGCTAACGCCACCAAATTGACCGTGGGACGGTGAGGTGGCAAAACTTTCAGATTTGCATTCGGACACTTTGCGGCGGCGTTGATGGCCGGCACCTGGTGTTCCCATGGCACTGGCCAATGTTGTTGTACCGTTATTACTGCTGGCATTTGAGCACTCTGAGGTCTTGCGGGATCGCGTATCCTTATATATATCATAGTTGTTCTTCATCACTGGCATCATGAAAGCCATTTTGTAGTTTTCGTGTTTTTTTTAGGAATCAAAACAAAAAACAAAACAAAAAAGATATTCAACACAACTGACAGCAATTCGACACGCACGTTTCGAGTTGATTCAAGTTTTTTTTTTCTTTTTTTCTAGTGTTTTCTTTATCTGCTCTTTGTTTCAGCCGCCCGCGCTTGTATTTTGTTTTTTTTCTGCTTGGTTTTAGTTCTTCGTTTTCTTAGATTTTTTATATTCTTTGTTTCGTCCGCGCACACCTTTACCGTTATAAGTCTAACATTGTTCTGTTAGCTGCGAGCGAACGGCTGCTCTTGTTAAAGACTCAGTTGCCAGTGCTGTCATTTTGTCAGAAACAAAAAAGCTAAATCAGCAAAAAAAAAAAAAAGCTGAATTGTGATAAAACAAAAACTTATGCAATTTTTGCATCTTTGTTTACTTTAATAAATATTTTATTTTATAAGTAAAAGAAGACAAAAAATGGGTAACAAAACAATGTCAGGTTAAATAAAAGTATTAACGACTTCCCGCACCATTCTAATTTTCAAAACGCTTTAACCGAAAAGGAGTGAAAATGACAGCACTGTTCTGTAGAGCTCTCAAAGTGGGACTGTTAAATAACAGCAAGTATTAAAAGAATTGTTTTCAATTTGTTCAATTTGTTTGTTTGTTTTTTCTTAGTTTAACTTGTATTATTCGACTTGTTGAAATAAAAGTACTAGTAGTATTTTATATATGTATATACATAAGTACTAGTATTCAATGTTTCTCCTAAAATTGAATTTATGGCGCCCTGTTAAAGCATGGATGTTAAGGAACAGAGCTTCATTATGGTCTGTAATATGGTGAGGCGGAGCAAGAGAGCATGTGGTGAATGAAATAAGAGAGAGAAAGAGAGAGAGAGAGCGAGCGAAAAGAGATGGAACAGGAAAAAGAGAGCGCCTGCGCAATTGCGCAGGTCAGTTTCGTGATGCGACAACGTTTATACGTGGACCAGACGAAATCTTTTTAAGATCTTGATTTATTTTTCTACCTCAACGGAAATGGCCTGTTTACCAGTCGACGCCATAATCATGATTAATTGTTAACGTGTCGCGTTGTTGAGGTGAAAGCTTTAGATTGTGATGCCAGGGGCCTCCATCAAAAAGTCATAGGCAAATATAAAACAATGATAAATATATTGCATTAACAATATCTACATAAGTATAACCTCATGCATATCAATATTGTGTGTAGTTGTGTCACTATCTGAAAGTAATTGATCCGTCTGTGATAAAAATTTATTTTAAAATTTCCACTGTAAAAATTAAAAGCAAATTTCGGTTAGGTAAAATTTGTATAGATTGTAATTCCATTCACTTACTTTGGAATGTTCTAAAATTTCATTTCCAAACTTTTTATTGAGGTCTATGATATATATAGTTCCCGATTTTCTTCCCAATTTTATTATTGTTTGAAATCAAAGATTTGTTTATATATGTTTTGTCACTTTAATGAATAGTTTTTCAATTAATGTTTCTTCGCATTCATCGCTCAATTATATATTTCTATATGAGATTTTTGTTTGTTTTGGTTTTTGTTTTTTTTTAATAATGAAAGTGCATATATGATGTATATTATTATTTATGCTGATTTGATTTCCCATTGAAATTTATTTTGTGTAATAACAATATTAATTTATCAAGTTCTTGTTTTGTTTTTGTTCTTTTCTATATTAAATGCATTTTTAACAACATTCTCTTTCTTTTGTTTATAAGATTTCGGAAAGAAAAAGAACACAAATACTTATGAAAAAAATTGGTAATCGAAAAATTGAAAGAATCATTATATAACATACATATACATATGTATGTATGTATGTATGTTCATATATTCATTGGTATTGTTTAAATTATTGTACAATTTTTAAATTTGTTTCGTTTTGCATAGAAATATTCCTTGGGTTTATTTTTCTTTTGTATTTTAAGTGCAGTTTTTTGTGCTTCTTCAAGAAATAAAGTTTTATTTTGTCCTATATATAAAGTTTCCATATCCATTTTGGTTTTTTTTTTTGTTTTTCATAAGATCCACTATATAAAATGGTTTCAGGTTCTGATTTCATTGCAATTGCTCTTATTTGAAATCGGGTTTTCAGTTATTATTCGTAAGTTATTATTCTTTTTTTTTTTTAGCACATTTGTAATGTTATTTCGTATTGTATTTTGTATAATTTACCTAAGAATGTTTTATGATTATATATTTTTTTTTTAGATTTGCTTTTTGCTTCAAATTAATGAATGTCCGTTGCCTTAATATCAATCAAAATTTATTTTTGAATATTTAAAGAGACTAGCTAAGTTTTTGTTTGGTTTTTTGTTTTTTAGTTTTGTCATTGGGGAGTATTTTGGTTTTTTTCTTTGGACTTTGCGTTATTAAATATGAGATATTTGAAATGAATTTATTTTGTTTAACAGGGGTTTAATTGTGTGGAATGGGGAAAAAAAATCTCATTGATATTAAATCTTAATAAGGGTTACATTTCCAATTCAGGAGGAAAAATCACGAAGCGTAGTGTTCTTTTCTTTCGATATTTTAATCGCCAGATCGGGCAGATTCAATGAAATGTGAAAGTTAATAGAAAGGCCCAATAGACAAGGCACTGCAAGGGTATATCAATTTTCGGTGTTTCAAAATTTAGTTCTTTGGCATTGAGATCATATTGGGATCACTGTTGGATGTACGAAATTTAAACTGACTTCTCTCGAAAATAAAATACATTGTGATGTGTAGAGTAACGAAAACACGAATTCGCTGGCAGTTTTGTTGGCTATGTATAATAAATTGAAAAAAAAAAAAAAAATAAAAAGTAATAATAATAATAACTATGGTACTAGGTTAGTATTGTTCTAGGTTCTCAGGCATGGTAATACAATATTACGTAAACACATACACACACACGCACACACACACACACACACGCACACACACACACACAAAATCTGACAAACACGCAAGCAGGCATACTGACAAATACAGATACTAACTAACAATGAATAGCAAACTAGATGCTAAATACGAATCGGTGCCCTTAATTCATGAGCGATCCATTTGATTCGATTTACTAATTAATTTTCAGTTTTTGTGACCTTTGCGCCTATCGATAACGTTATCGCTATCGATCGTAATTGTAATCTAAATGAAGATCTCTTGAGCTTGCTTGATGTTTATTGTATGCAAGTGATGGCATAAAAATACATAAATTCCTTATGTATCAAAAGTTTAGTGTTCTTTGTGTTGTAATGATCTAAGAAATTTCGATTTGTCTGAGCTAGGATAACAAACTACTAATTAGTACAATATATAGTATGGATGTATATGTTAGAACATCGACTTATGATTTAGGGATCGTAACACTTTAAATTTCTTTGAGATCACATGAAATTGGTTTCCTATTTTTGTTTTCTTTGGGTTTTGAGTGCCAGCTGGAATAAGGATAAGGAATATTTTGGATGGTAAGACGAATACAAAACGAAATTTAAACGAATTTTTAGATTATTAATGCTATCAAAAAATTATCCTATAATATACATATATCTGTATATACCCTATATGCGTGTATGTAAGTATGTATACCTAAATAGTTGTAGGTAGTAATCGTATAATATTTAGCTAAATAGAATCAGAAATACTTCGTTCAACATTCGGCATTCATATTCTTTCGGTTCTTTGTTCTTATAATGGTAACAACCGCACTGCTTGAGGTACATTAAGGATATAAGCCAAAAAAGTATCAATTACAATACATTATGGCCATTTAGTATAATGAGTTGTCTTATAGTGTAGTGTAGAGATAGAGAGCGGAAGTGATTTGAGTTCTTGATGGAGTTTTGGGATAAGCACATGCACACGGCTTACTTTCTATCGGGAAATTTGCGATGCCGACTGCTACTTGGTGCTGCCTCGCGACGAGGGAACTCATCCAGCTAAAAAACAAAAAAAGAAAACGTTGAGACAATCAATTGTAGGAAAGGGTTACCAGTTAGACTCTTACCCGAGAACCTGAAGTCTTATTGAGGCTCTGACGTTGAGAAGTCATCGAAAGCTCTGCATCTGCATAGGTCCTGGGAAAAAAAACATAATTGCCTTATATTATTTCACCCATTTGTCTCTATCTCTCTGTTGTTCTTGCTGGTGCTATCTTACCGGGTTTCAGCAGATACTTCTGGTTCCAATAGGGGTAACATATCCTCGCCTTGCTGTAGCAGATCTACTGAAGCCAGGGATTCGCTACCGGTGCCAGTACCCGTTCCTGTACCCGTGCTGCTATCTCCAGCCCCTCCTCCAGCTGTGGTTGTTGATGACTCACCGCGTTCTGCCTCATGACATTCACATTGACAATCCTCTGGTTTCACATAGTTATAGTGCAACTTATCACTCGGACTTGAACCTGTCACATCTGGCGGTTGTCGCGACGATGACTGATGATGAGAATGATGATGATGTTGATGATGATGATGGCCGCCAGAACGATAACCACCACCTGCACAGGCCGACGATGAGCTAGTTGTTGCCGCTGTGCTAGTGGCTATTGTCTCTTTGGGCAATGTGGTGATGCGTTTGGCGGGTTTCCGCTTCTCTGGTATATTCTCAAAATCAATCCAATGACCCGATAGTTTTCTCTGTGTGGATGCCTTTGGTTTGGGTTCCTCCAGGTTAGAGGAGGTAGAGGAGACAGGAGCCGAAACTGCTGCTGCCGGCAACAATTGCTTGCTCGAGTCCTTCCGCTCTAAGTTTGTGGCTCGCAAACCTTCTTCAGCAAACTCAAACCAGGACTTGCCATTGGCATTGGAAATTCGACGGGGTGATTTAGAATTCTTGAGTTCTTTATCCTTGACACTGGTGGCTTCTTTGCGGGGCAAACTGATGCGTAGCTTCTCGCCACGCATGGGAACACTGCTGCTGGGATCAAGCTCTTGGCATCCATGTGGCGCCTCCTGTGGCGTCATAATGCCTGCCGTGCAATACTCTTCGAGATGCGATGGATTTAATGGTGTTGTGGATCGTGGCCTATCCACAGGGCATGTCTTAAGTTCCATATTGGCGCGCTCTTTCATTGGTATCAGCGGTACACCTTGGGCCCGTTCCTCGGGCAACGTTGTCGGTATATAAGGTAGCTCATCGTCAAATGATTCTTGGGAAACAAGCCCGGTGCTCTCGTGCTCTTCTATCACACATACATTACGTGGAAAATGATGGCGTTTGCCATCAGCACCAACCTGGACAGCCGTAGCCACAGATGAACTACCCCCAGCCATATCGGAATCACGTTCACTTTCCGACGATTCGATGGGTTCATGTTCATCCGTGGAGTGTGAGTGCTGATCCCCAGACGGTGAAGTCGCTATTGCGGTTGTGGTGGTAGTCGTGGTCGCAGTGACGATCTCTGGTTGTGGCTTTTCGTACTCCAGACAAGGTTTAGGACATTGAACTGGAGATGAAACTAGAATTGGCGAAGGAACTATTGCAGTGGGGGTCGGTGGCTTGGTTGCTGGAGTTGGCATCGATGTCGTGGGTGTTGTGGCTTCTGTAACGAGAGAGTGATGAGTGATGGTCATAGGTCAGAGGACATTTACGCAATCACTTACGTTTCGATTCTGTGGAAATACTCTGGCGTTTGGGTTTTCGGGGTATTGTCGCCGTTCCAATCATCTTTTCCTGAGGCTTTTCAACAGCAGCCACATTTTCATGATACTTTTTTCGAACATCGAAATTCTCTAGATATCTCGAGTGTCGGGCATCCGATAATTGTGGAACTGCCGAGGCCTCATCTTCTGAAGTTGGGCGAGATTTGTGTTTAGAACGCATCACGACATTGGGTATGGCGGCTGATGGAGTTGTGGGTGTGGGTGTGGCAGAAACGTGTTCCTCTTCTGAACTGGAGACACCACCACGTGGTGGTGGCGGCGGCGGTTGAGCAGCGTCCACTGTGCGTCGTATTACCGTACCCTGACGTTGAAGTCCATCGTTGGTACATTCCGATGCTGTAGAATTGGTAGACTCGAGCACTTGTTCTGACAACTGACTCGATTGACTTTCTGTCTTTGAAATGCTAAATTGGGTGGAGAATAGCTGTTCCTGACTGCCAGATCCAAGTCGTGTGGCGAAGAGCAATCGTCGTCGCTCCTTAGCAGCAGCATCCTCGACGGGTGCACTGGTGACTGTGGCCACGGTTTGAACCAGGCGAGGCTCGCAGGCACTCTGATTGCTATCCACCGAGGGCAGACGTTGCATTTCCGATGCGACACCATTCTCTCGTACTATTGTCGATGATGATGGCAAATGGGCTGCCAAATTTGCGGCTCTCGCACTTACCACGGAACTAACCGACTGCAGGGTTTCCTGTGAGTCTTGTGAGCTATGACGTTGAACCTCTAGACTCCATGTTCCACGTTCTTTTTCGACTTCCTCCTGCGATGGCAGTGATTGAATGGCATCCAAATCGGAACGCTGCGGCGGCTTACGTTGGTTTACAGGGCGGAGGGCAGCAGCGGCAGCCGCCAATTGGCTGGCTGTGATGGGAGCCACACCTCCGGTTGTTGATGCTCCTGGAGGGAAGTCGAAAGGTCATTTTTGTGAATCGTTTATTAGAAGATCAAAGTATTAGCTAGATATTGAAATAAACTGATTTCTATAAAATTAAAAGCATACAGAGAACGTGTTATAAGGTCCTTAATCATCTTTGACTTAAAATATCAAAGAAGCTAACTTCGGCAATGCCGAAGTTTATATACCCTTGCAGTCCTTGGCAATAATTTTTTTACATTTTGAAATTTCTTTCCTTGCAACTCCATTCATCAACACACAAACAAAACATTAACATTAACAATTTTAAGCAAAGCACAACACGCATACACATACATACATACGTGTAGCGCTGCGTCTGTGTGTGCGTATGCATGTGCTCTATTTGATTTGCTGATGACGTAGAACCGATTTGTATTGACTGTAACTTGTGTTCTATTTATCCGATCAAACTCAAATTTTGGGATCTGAGATTTTATATCATATTTTTTCTATTATATTGGTAAATTTCATGGGGATACTCCAATTTTTGCAAAAATTTTTCTTCTAGAGCTATATGATATAGTAGTCCGATCCTGACAATTTTCATACTTTATTATCTTCCGGCTAAAAGTAGCTCAAATATGAAATTTCATTTCGATAGCTCTTAAGATGACAGGGCGAAGTTGATTTGCACAGACGGACGGACGGACGGACATGGCTATATCGACTCAGCTTCTCATGCTGACCAAGAATATATATACTTTATGGGGTCGGAAACGTCTCCTTCTGTGCGTTACAAACATCTGACCAATTTTATAATACCCTCTGCAAGGGTATAAAAACACTATTGTTGGCATATAGAAAGTTGATAAGTATTTTCGACAAACTCAACTCACCTTTGTGACTTTGTGGTGGCGGTGAAGGAGCTGCCAATTTCTGGATGCCTTGCAATAGCGTAAGAGCCTCACGATCCTCGGGCGGTGTATGCAGAGGTATGTGTATGTAACCTTCGACAGGCTCATCGTAATACCTCAGACGACTATTGGGTCGAGAACCAGCTGGCGTCCGACTGCGGCCTCCCGAAGCGCCACTTGGAGCTGGAGCTGGAGGTGGTGGCGGCGGTGGCTCACAGGTTTCAATGGGGGATGAGCTCTTGGAACTGCTACTGCCACGTTTGCCTGGTTTGAAAATGGCCAATACCGATTTCTGCTTGCTAGGCGTAACATTTTGCGATCCCACTCCCATTGAGGTGGCTGTGGATGGTCGCTCCTTACTCTTGCTGCGTGAACGTGAGCTTTCTCTGGGTGAATCGGGGGAATCCTTGCCCAGGCGAAAGAGGGAACTGAATGAGCTTTTACGTGACACGGATGCGGGAGCCGGAGATGGTGAACGACTGCCCAAACGCAACGCATGACGCGATGGCTTGGGACTCGCCGTTGGGGTTAAACGATGCTCGTCGATCCCACCGCCGTGAAGACTGAGTGAGGCGGGTGGTGGCTTGGGTTGTGATGTACCGACAGTTGTCGTTGCAGAGGAGCTCTTGGAATAGACGGGAGCCAGCTGATTTGGTGCCTCCACTACACGTTCATTGGCCGCAATGCCTTTGTCGCTGTACATGTGATCAGGTCGTAAATTGATGCGTATGTACTCCGTGCCGCTAGGCGTTTTGCCGATAACCATCTGGCCTGGACTCTTAGTGCTGCGCCGTTGACCCCCCATAACGTTGCTGGACGATAGAGAGTTGCTTGCACTTGCTCTCGTCGTTTTCGATTCACCGTTATGATGCTGGGCAGTCAGGGAACTGGGCTTATTGCGACGTGTGGTTGAGCTAGATGTCGAGGGTTGAACTTGTATGCCCTCGGCTAAAACCACCTGGGTGGGATCATGTTTACGTGCCAGTAACAATTGTTCCACAGCAGACACTTCACCTAAACTTTGATTCGAACTGGGTGCAGTGGAGGCATTACTTGCTCCCCCAGCACCAGCTCCGTGCTCGACGGGTTTGGGGCCACAGAACGAGGTCTCTAATAGCATACGATGTGGCGAAGGTGAACGTGAAACACCTGAAACAGCTGAAAGGCGGCTAACTGCCGAGCCCTGACTGCCTACACTGGAAATTCGACTAGTTCGTCCGGAAATGCATAATAAAGCGGCTACCTCTGAACTCGCCGAGTCTTTGCGTTGATGCTGCTGCAGATAGCTCTGATGGTCATCAAATTTGAAAATGTGTGGCGATGAACGTTTGGCCTGAAGTAGAAGAATAAAAGTTATGATTTACAAAAGGTTTTTGTCGGTCAAACCATATAACTTAAATCTCATCTATTTCCATTCAATTGACCGCATTTTTGATATGCTTTTCGTTTGTTTAAAGGATCCTAAGAAATATGAACTTCTTGCAGTTTATAATTGAATAATAAAAAGTCTTAATCAATTGATCAAACACCAATCAAGTGCAGTAGCCTTTGTGTAAACTTTCTGTTTACTTTCCCATGGCTCTGCGCAATTTTGCATTATTAATTTGAAAGTATTTTCGGTTTGCGGTTTTTTCATTCTCCACCTTTCTCATTTCTCATTTTTTGTTGTGTGAATGTATGTATGTTGGTATGTGTTTCAATTTCCGTTCCGTCAATTCATAGCCTTGACAGTTGATGTTACCGTTATGGGTTGTTGGTTATCCCTCCTTGTCAGCCACTTCAAGCAACCACCTAACCAGCTCACCCACCCAGACGCATACACATATCGTTGTTGTTACTCACCTGCTGTTGTTGTTGCTGTTGTTGTATACGCTCCTGCTCCTCTTTCTTTTGCTCGGGATCCATAAAGTATAACTCTTCCGTAGAGCTGCGTAACTCCAAGGCGCCTTCTTCGCGAAATCCCAGACCAATTGTTTCCTGTAGGGTGCCAGTGCCGACCTTCAGAATATTAGTTTTGTGACACCAAGTAACCAACCAACAATAAGCACACACGTACACACACACACACACACACCCACACACACACAAATACACACAGACACATATATAGAATTTTGTAGAGAGATATAGCAGAGGGTCATGCAAAAAGGCAAATGGGGGGAGTGGTGGAATAAAAGGAAAGGTAAGGGGATGGCAAAAACCAAATAAAGTTAAAGAGCAAATAAACAAATCAATAGCCAATTTTTGTGTCATTTTGTAGTAGTTGTTGTTGTTGTGGTTGTGCAAGTCGGCAAGAAGGATAAGATTTTCCCCATCCCAAAATAGATTAGCGATTGGGTGTGTGTGTGTTTGTGTGCAGGGGATTCAAGTAGGAAGTTGGTGGTTAGAGCGCAGCATAGGGACAGTAAAGAGTGTACACATAGAAATAGACAGATAGAGGAAGAGATAGAGACAACAGAAAATATGAAAGTAAGACAAAACGAAAAACAAAAACAAACAAAGAGGTTAGAAAGAAAGAAAGAAAGAGCAGAGTACAAATAATTAGCACAAAGTGATATTATATATATATTTATTTATGTAATATTGGTATAGTATTAATATGCGCCGTGGTTGGTACTTATATTTAAATACCAAGCGACTGATTAACTGGGCCTTTGAATACATTTTACTAGTCATTTACCTGGTCGAATACATTTTCCGGGCTACTCTCGCGACTGTCCTCCTCGTGATGCGATGAACTTGATGCTCGACTCAGTTCGATGCGTGGCGTTGATGGTGTTGTTAGAGTGGCAGTGCCACGATAGCTATTGACGCCACCGCCACTGCCATATCCTTGAGCGGTGGGTGGCAACGGTTGTCCACCCTCATTGCTACTGACCAAAGTCGTGGTGACCGTTGTCGTGGCCGTTTTTAGAGGCGGTGGACGTTGCTTGGCAACTGTAGTGGCTGAACAGGTTGTGGACGAGGCAGAGGCGCTTGATGACGATGATGAACCACTGGGGCCAGTGCCGCCTGATATGCTTGGCGCTTCATCACTAACAACGCTACTCACAACTTCTCCCGACCCCGTTCCTGTCCCTGTCCCTGTCATCGTTGTCTGTTTACGCAGCGTTTGCTCCATCATCTGTAAAAAAAGAAAAAGAATAACAGAATATAGAATCAAAATGGACATAAAAGTATGATATTACCAAAAAAAAAAAAAAACCCCACCCACCCCCCACTTTCCACCACATCATAATCTTTCCATTGCATTTTGCAAATTGAAATCAAATGCTTTGACACAGTTTTATCCTTTTTATGCAAATATTGAGTGGGGAGACAGCAGTAGCATCGGTTTCTCCACAGGGAGAAACTCTGCTCTCTGTTTTCTTTTTTCTCTTTTCTTATTGTGATTTTAATTAAAATCATGATTTGCTTTTGTTGCCCCTCCAACACGCCATCCGCTCCCCTGCTGCATGGTTTCCAAATGGATAATTGAAAGCTCATTGAAGAACGCCGTGGGAGAGGAGACTTTTGGGGTGTGGGCTAGTAGTGTCAGCTTGGGGGTCGAGATTGAATGGTTCGTTCTCAAAATAAAATAGAGAAAAGAAAAAAACCCATCAGTACCATGTGGCCAGACTCACATGAACTAAAACATTGTTTCTATTTATTTAGCCTTTCACCGAAACCAAAAATAAAAGAAGAGAGTCGACAGTGAATGACCAATCAGTAGACAATGGAGAGAGCAGGAAAAATATCTGGTTGTATTTTAAGTGTCTAAAGTTTGTCTCAACATGAAGTGTGATTTTTCGAAACCCAAAATAAACCACTGAAAAACTTTAATCAGGCCATTCCTTTTATAATTATAGAGTTTCAAATCGCCACCCAATGTACTCTCATAATTCCATTATCGACAAAGTTAGGTCCTAAATAGAGAATTTTTGGCTTAAGGCCAGAATAGTGGCACATCGTGTTAACCATTTGCAAGCTTAAAGTTGAATTTCCATGCCATCGTAGCCGTAATATCAATGCAATTATCCAGCTTTAAATTAATACCCCAGTCCTGACCACGGCCCTGGATTTGGCCCCACTCCGCCAATGCTTCGTATTTGCACTTTTGTCAGGGCAGCCTCCGGCCTTGCATAGTTAGTGGGTTTACTAGAGCAACAGCCGGAGAACTTTCAATGCAGAGAAACACACACACACACACACACACCCATACACCCATACACATACACTCTCACATGCACAAGCATCCACATTCACATACGCCTCGTTGCGTTTGGTCCTAGAATGCGCTGATTGACACATGGCGCCTGAATGTAGGCAACAAAAATGTCGTTTATTGTCTCTGCGGGACCTTGGGTGGTTCGTTGGTTCGTTCATTCGTTTGAGATGTGTCAGTGTATGTGGGTGTAAGTGAGTATGTTGATATGGGGGAGGAGGTATAAATTAATTTTAAGTTGATGCTGGAAATTGTCTTATAATTTCAATGAAAACGTTACGTGTACATACACACATACATACATACACATGTACACATACATACATACATATATGTATTTATTTGTATTATACGCTGATGAATTTGCAAATCGTTTTATCATCTCATTTTTGGTGGTATAGAGAAATGAACGGTGGTGGCAGGTGGGGTGGAACGTGCTTAATAATAATAAAGAAAAAAATCACTCCCAAATGTGCAATTAAATTAATTAAAATTTAAATGAAAGCCTTTTAAACAAACAAACAAAAAAAAAAGGTAAAACAGGCATAGAAAATGAGAACAAGAGAGACTAAACGATATGCTTATATGTGGAGTAGCCATTGTAAGTAGAGCTAGGAGGGGCGGGGACCGGGGCGTATGGGGAGAGACAAGACGATGGAAAGCCGCCTTTTGTTTGACTTGCTTCTTGCTTCTCTCTCTGCCTGCCAGTATCTGTTTATTGTTAATATACAAACACACGCTACTTACCGTTATGCTGCTGCTGCTCTCTCTCTCTCTCTTTCACACTCTCTTGGTATTTGGTATGTATGTATGTGCGTATATATAAATATATAAGCGGGTGTTTGTATGTGTGTAGATATTGCTTGGCCTTATTAATTTTTCATCAATATTTCTTTCAACATTTCACCAGCACGAGCACAAACAAACAAATCGAAAAAAAAGAGAAAATTGAAACCATAGCGAAATACCGTGCACAACTTAACAAAAATTTTCCCGTTTTTTCCTTTTTTGTTTGTTGATTGCTTTTCTTTTGCTTCCTCTTCTTTTTGCCCTCCACCCGTGCACGCTGACTTCAGCCTGCTTTCACTGCTTTCTCGCTCGCACAATCACTCAGCTATTTGGAGTTTAGACCGCACGCACGAAGCGCCAGCGTCGAACTAACGTTGTGATACCCAAAAAAGTATGCTAAACGCTGAATGAGGCTGTGAAACGACAGCGACGACGACGACGACAACGACAATGGCAACGGCAACGACAACGACATTTGAACGCCAAAGCTCTGGTATCATTTGGAAGAAAGCTCAGGCAAAAGGCTGCGGCTAAGCTTTCGACGTCGTCGTCGTCGTCGTTGAAGTCGACGCGGTCGTCGCCGGGTGCTGCCTGTCTGAATATGAATGTGAATTGTGAAGCTTCAGAAGTCAAGTTGCCCCACATGAATGTGCGCGTGTGTGCGATAATACAGCGCCTGACAATTAAATAGAGCCCGATGCGGTAAAAACCTTAATCTATGGCTAACAAAACTTGGTTCTACCAGTCGAGTTGAAACAAATTGTCTATATGTATGTACATGTATATACATATGGCTATGAACTTTATTGAGCCAATCAAACAAAATTTCCCAGGGATAGAGTGGATTGAAAATCCTACAATATATTGAATATTTGTATACTATGAAAGAGCATAAGTTCGTTGTACATATAATTGTAAAGTTTTAGCTATAAGAAAAATATTTGGGCGTAACTGTTAGTCGTTTAAGCCCTTTACACTAACTCTTACAAGCTTTGCCGTTCTTTTTAAGCTTCATGTAGTTTGAATTCCCAACTACTTACAGCGTTGAAAATAGGGTATGGCCATTACAACTCTGGATTCTTTAGCGAATATAAAACTTAGTGGTTAGCTAGACAAACAACCTGCTTACCTTTGCAGGTAACCTGCAAACTATGATAAAAAATCTTATTTATTAGAATGATTTATTCACCTCAATCCAGCTAAAACCCAAGCGTGCATCTTTGTTATACATTCTTTCCAATTGACAAATTTGTAGTTGTAGTTCAACAACGTTTTGCTTCTTCTGGGGTTTATCTAGTCATTTACCCCGGTAGTGTAGCAAGCCGCAATGTTCACCATGCTCCTGCTGTTGTTCTGTTTTTGTTCCCTCATGGTTTTGCATGTTTCATTTTTGGGTTGTATTGAACCTTTTTTTTGTCCAACATATACGTCTTCTTCTTCACCACCTCATCGTCCTGCCACCCCTGTCGCCTGGCTTTTTACTCCCACAACTGTTCTCTCTCTCTCTCCCTCTCTCTATCTCAGTCCTTCTCTCATAGTGTTTCATTGTATGTTATGTATGTATGGATAGCATTTTGGTCTTCTCTCCATTGTTAAATGACATTATTTAGAGCACTTTACATTTTGATGCGAAAGCGTGCCAAAATATTTTCATACTAAATGCCAAAATCGTGGATCAGGTCAAACCATGACTTCGACTCCATCATGCGCGGCGCGTGGCGTATCCGTGTGGTTTGTATCAGTTGTTGTTGTTGTTGTTTGCCTTTATTTATTAGCCCGAAAGCATTTAGCTGGCCTCCCTTTTAAGTGCCCACGGTTAAAATGTTTTTCGTTTTTTTTTTGGGCATCCACCAACCACCACGTCTCACCTTATCATCATCATCATGATTGCACCACCCACCTCCAAAAGCTTTGCCAAGCTCCTCCTCACACTGAGCGCTTTAGTTTTTATTTTATGTTTTGGTTAATTAATTTTAGCTTTGCATAATGTGTATATGACATGAGCAGCTTACACAGCACACTGTTCACACTGTACAGTGAAAGGTGAATAGAATAAATATACTCACATTCCTTTACATCACACAGAGAGAATTCTTAAGTTATAAGTGATATTCATATTTGATTTTACTAATAGTTAAGTATCTGTAAATATTTCCCAGCTTGAAAACCCTTAAAAGTTGTTCAAATGTAAAGAAAATTCAAAATCATAGTGGAAAATACAGAAAGTTTCATCGACTTCTAGGCATGTGTAATAATAAGAGTCTCACTTTTAAATAGTAATCATCCATTTTCGACTGACACAAAAATACTATGTAGTTTCAAAAACCTACAATAAACCTCCTTCTATTTCTGCTACAATATCTCTTAAAGCAGAGTCAATCTGAACTTCAAACCTTGAATTTGGATTCAGCCCACTACAATCGGGTATATAGGTGTTCTCTATATGCGTAATCACCATTACTTTTGGCATATCGAATGAGTTTTGACAGCCTATGTTATTTTTTGAGCTTTAGTGATTTACTAATAACCGAGTTAAACCAGATTTCTATCTAATATAAGTTCTGTTAGTAAAGGCTTTCCTTTTTCGCTTGTAATTCTCAAATTGTTTTAGCGTTGCTTTTGGGGTAAGGCCAATGGAATCCTTTAGACTTGAAATACCCATAAAAACAATATGTTGCCTGCGATTTTTATAATATAGTCAAACTAGTCAGACTATAATAAAATAAATAAATTTCATATTGTATGGATGTGTCGAGAATTGGAACACATCTACAAAACTCACGCTATTTGGCAAAAGTAATGTTGATTATGTGCATACATTGTAGAATAACTATTAGGATTATGTATATATATATACATACATATGTATATGTACATACTTTATAGGATATAAAACGCTCGCATTTTACATTTTGAACGATTTATCAATATCGGTTTAAACGTGACTCCATTACAATGCTAATGCAAAAAATGAATAAAAACTGACCTGAAATCATTTGAGGTGGTTTCTATTTTCCTACTATTTATGTACTATACTTATATATATATGTATATACATACATACATACATATGTACTTGGAATTGTTAAAGAGATAGAAAAATGCTTTACACTTACCATTCCAGAGGCAGGAGGCATTTGCTCTTGTTGCTGGTGTTGTTGTTGTTGTTGTTGCTGCTGCTGCTGCTGCTGCTGCTGCTGTACATTTGTCGTCGCATTGTCCTCAAATGACTTCTCGAACGACGCAATTGGCGCTGGGCCAAGACGCTTTTGCCGGCGTGCATCCATAGCCATAGTCTGTTGCCCTTTACTGTTTCACTTCCTATGCTATATGCACACATACAAACACACTCGACATCTTGTTGTTGTTGTTGTCTTTTCTCTTGGTTTTTGCTTTCTCAAAATAGGTCACCACATAGACACAAACACAAACACATACACATACAAGAATGCAACATATTAAAGGGTTGAGGGAGCAGAAGAATATAAAATGTTTAGGTCTCTTCCATGCCTTCTTATAATTGCTGCAACAACTAGACGAAAAGACGCAGTGGCAAATTCCGTTGTTTTTTTTTTTTTTTTTGGCCTTAACTCACTCTATCAATCATTTTCGGGGAATACATATAGAAATAGAAAAACAAGAAAAACAAAACTGTTACCATTGAATACAAAAGAAGAAATAACATAATAATAATTATTGGCCACAGTTGGAGCCAAAAACAGAGTTCAAGTCAAAGCCCATAACATGTCGTGTTTAGTTTAGTTCATTGAACCTTGGCAAATGCAACAAGAAGCCAATTGCGGCAATAATAATGTCAACAATTGATGAATACATTAGTTTATGACACACACAAAGCCCTACCCTATGGCAAAAAAAATATATATCATTTCGCATTATCTGCGAATCCATCAGCATTGTATTTGATAATTTAAGTAGTATTTTTATCCATGCAACCTTTTTCACACTACTCAACCAACTATTACATTTTAAGTGTAACGCTAATAAATGCATTTAATTGCATCATTAAAAATGTAAAGCCAATTGCCAGCTATTCTCAAAGTAAATGGTAGAAACAGAACATAGTCCTTCATCGATGTGAATGAACTTTATTAATGTCGTAACTGAATGAACTAAAAACTTAGATTCAAAGGCGTTTTGGACTCAACTAAGATTCTAGATAAGCTTAAAATGTCCACGTCAGTCTATTTCAGAGATATTTGTATTAACCATAGGTATACCTATAAGTTAAGTCTAGTCTCTTACTTAACAACAGTTGAGAGACTACTATATGAATGTCTATAAGGGGAAATGTGTGTGGGAAAACTAAATATGCTAATGAGATTGTAGAATAACTCTTAGTATTCGACTAAGCATCTATCAAAGTATCAATTGGTCCTATCAATTAGTCATGAATCTATTAGCTTCATCAATAGCCTCTATAAAACTTAGGAACTTTCAAGTTTGGATCTTACTTTGGTCAAAATGCCTATTTTCAATATGTTTTATATCAATTAAATCACAATTTAGCATGAATATAAAATGACATTAAATACTTGGATATTTGGGAAATAAAAATCATGATGTCTACATCAACTTGACAACATGAGGTGACTTACATTCGAATTCAAAGCATAAAAATGAGATATCATTTTCGGAATTCGGTCAATATTTTCTAAAGTTGCATTTCATTTGCTTGGGCTAATCTCTAAACCCCTAAAGTTAAAGGTTTTTCCTCAATCTAATTAAGTTTTTATTCTGATTGTTAATTGTAGATTTTGTTGACTCTAACTATTTTATTTTGTTAATATTTATTTTGGATACAAGATTTTGGCTTGCAATTTTATGACAATGTTAATGTTTGCTTACATAATAATAGAGCAAATGCATAAAATAAGCAAAGTAAATATAATAGGCCACGTTATGGGCATTATATACAGCTATATAATTGGCTGATTCTCTGGGGATGAAATTAGAGGAGATTTCCCCAACTTCGCCTCTTAAACTAGAGGATATCTGAGATATTGATTGCCGCAAACAAAATGGACAAACAGAATCGGCAGAATGTGTAAATAATACTTCATTTGCATATCATTTACTTATCAGTCTTAGTTTCAATAGTTTCTGAACTTACAATATACAAACTCAAAAATTGAAATTGCTTAACATTTTGATTAAGCATTCTGAATTGTCATCCTTAATATTGATAATTTTTTGATGGCCCTTTTGGGGGGTATTCAACTGTTTGTCCAGGCATTAATGATGATAAAGACGATGACGATGACGATATTCGCCCCATCAATTTTTATTGAATGACATGTGACCATGACCCAACTTCACTTTTGCTATTAACTTCTGAGCACAAAGAAACAAATTGAAAAGTAGTCGTAATTTTAGGACACTATCAAAAATATCCTTGAGACTAAAACAAGTTGTTCGATGAAGGACGAAACTACAATCAAAAATTTTTATGCATTTGAGTAGTGTGTGCAAAAACAAGGTTTTCGAATTTTTAGCACATTGTTAGTAATATTTATGTTGATTTTCTGTGCATGTTTAACCTTGATTTGAATTTCTTTGCCTATCTTTCATAAAATTCATGACAAACTAAACCGATTATTTGTTTAGTTAGTCACTCATAACCTTGATTTATCAGTAGACTCAAATAGCTTTTGTCTTTCGTGTATAAACGAATGGGTGTGTGTGTGTGTTTGTGTGTTTGTTATGTGTGTTTATTTATAGTTAGGTGTTTGGCATTGGTTAGAATTTGACTAGCACCTTCAATACCATTTCATCTGAACCGAATTTGCCTGGCAAAGGGCCACGTTGCCATTTGGCTTGATATACTCCCACTCATCCACACACACACACTTCCATACACTATAAACACACCTATACAAAGGTAGACCAAATTCTGTACAAATGTTGACGTAGTTTTTAATAAACTTGTCAGCGGTGTGTCCCGGCGGAAGGAAGCAGCGAAACTAGCAATGCAGAAGAAACAACGACAAGGACGAGAACAAGTCAAATGGGGTAGGGTTGATAAGCGGTAAACGGATGAGCATAGTAAGTATTTGACTTTCTCCTAATGCAAAGTCTAAATTTACTTTATGATTTGATTTATTTCCCAATGTGGCGCTGTCTCGGCGGAAGGGTGTAAATGGAAGCGAAATGTGAATGCCCTCAAAATGGCAGCAAAATTTCATTAGGGCATTGCAGACTATGACTCTGACTTATGATGTAACCTTGTCAATTTACAATTTTAACTACAAAAGTAACTCATCTAAATAATTCAGAGGGTCAGATGAAAATGTTTATCTAAAAGCCCTGAAAAGTAGGCAAAAGTTTTTTTGAAGGCTTCTCCTTTAAACTACTTGCAAGCCTTTTACTGACATGAACAGGCTCTGACTTCTTTTCCAATACTTCTACTTATTATCATCATCTTCATCATCATCATCATCATCGTTCATATTCTCGTCCCTCTCGACGGGTCCTTTGCATTAGCAAAATCAATATTAAGTAAAGTAAACTGGACCCAGACAGAAAACTGGTAAAAATGACAAGAATGTCAACATAAGCACAAAACTTGCCAGCAGCTTAAAGACTAAGTCCCAATCGCTTTTAAGAACCAAACACTCCCACCCCACCCTGCCCCACATTTACCCTAAACCAGCTCACAGCGTACTTTACTCAGCAGCATTTAAGCCAAAACTTTGCGGCGCGTCAAAACTATAAAACAAAATATATATATATAAAATATAATAACCCGCAAATAATTTAGGGTGATGACCCAACCATACTCAGTAATAGCCTGTAAAAGGAGTTTCATCATTAAGATGAATCCCTTAATAGTAGAATGGGTAAGGCTTTCTATAGATTCCAACATTTACAGGGTATAACAACCGAAACACAACAAAAATTGCCCCCAATGACATTGGCTATGCCTAGTCCTCAGGATTCAGGAGAAGGAAACAGAGCGAGTGAGAGAGAAAGAACAAGAGACGGGGGCCAGAGAAGAGAGTGGGTCCTGGATGGTTGAGCGGTTGGTTTATTGTGCGACGTCGCCGCTGTGCCCAATTGCTTTTACTTTTGGCGACATGCCGGCCAAATGCGGAAGAGGGGACCAACCGAAGCAGCGGCAAGCAGCAAAAATTTCATTGACCTCATAAATTGCCAGCACAAGACTCACTATAACTAGAAGAAGAAACTAATCACCCGCACCACCCGCGAGAGAGAAAAAAAATAGAAGAAAAACTAAAACGTGCGGCCTTTTAATGCCGTGCAGAAAGCAAAACAAAACTGGATATATGTATTTATGTATATATATATACATATACATAATATGTATATATGTATGTGGATATACGAGGGCTTTTTCAAAAGTCTCACAAAATGTTTTATATTCATCATTGATCATTTAATCAGACGATGAACGAATCTGCTTCTTTTGAATTTTCTTAACAGTAAATTAATTTATCCGGTTGCCCTTATAGATAAATAATTTGTTTATCCTTAAACAAATTGTGTCTCGTTATGAAATCACAAAGGCTATTCAAGGCATGTAAATTGTGGGAAATTGACAACCAAGAGTATGCAAGAGGCTGTAAAAGTTGCATACTTTAGAGGGCTTAGTTCCTTCCGTTTTGCATCTATTATCTATTCTTGTCATTTCAATTTATGCATCTATAAAACGTATCTACTCAGCCGGAAAAGAGACAATTTCAAGTAAAGATCTTCATATAATTTTAATGACTAATCTTAGGTTATGGTATTTACTTAATTTATTCATTTAACTATGATCGAAAGTTATATAAACAGTAAATACTTCTGAGACTCCTCTCGCTTATTTTGAACGATGGGTCAACACTTGCGATGAAAAATAAAATCAGTGATGGGGTTGTGCCTAAAGGCCGATGTAGGCGGTGCAAAACGAATAAATTTAATGACTATAGCTAACGGTTTATGCAAAATGCACAAGAAATTCAAATAAAATTCAGGTAAAATGCAAGTACATACAACTCAGTGTAACAATCGGCAGAGACAGTATATCTATGCTAGTGGGTTACTATTCTGATAAAATATTATATCTCATCTGATATGAATATCTGATCTTAAATATGACATCATATACAGCAGATAATTTGATTTAGCATTCGATAAACAATCGATTAGAATCTGCAATAGTTTAGATTTAATCGAGAGTATGCAAATATATCAGATCAGCATTTGTTATGAGTTTTGTATTATTTCTCATAAAAACAATCGATAGAAATACAGTTTAGATGAAAACATTTTGTCAGAGTGTAGAATAGACTGGATATCTATTATTTTGTTTTTCTTATCTACTTTTAAATATGACAAACAGATTTATAGAGCAACGAAGAATAGGATAGACAAACAAAGACCCTAACCAACCGAATAGAGAGTGAAAGAGAGAGAAAGAAAAGGATAGGTCACCGTATGCCACTTTCTCCTTCTCTGGCAAAAATGGTATACAAAACTTTGCCTTTGATCGTTGCCTTTTGATAAGCGTCAGCAACATTGTGACAACGCTTCCAGCTCTGAGAGTAAGGAAGAGCAATTTAAGAGGGCAGCCATGATACCATGAACAGCAAATATACAATTCTCATATGACAGAGCACAAATCGACAAGCACCCAGGAACGATTGAGTAAGCCCAAGTGAAGCACCTTCAATTGAGCCACCCACCGCCTAAAACCACCCACCATTTACCATCCGCTAGTCAGAGCCACTCACCACCCGCTACTACTTACCAACCATTTGGCCAATGCTTGTGCTAAATGCGATTACCATGGCTCGATTACTTTTATTTCGTTTACTGCATACTTTGAGGCGGTGGCATGAAAATGACTTCTCGAAAGAAACAGAGTGAGAAAGAGGGAGGGAGAGAGAGAGAGAGAGAGAGAAAAGGAAAATAAAAACGAAAACGAAACGTAACCAAATGAAAATGGTAGAGAAATTAGCATGCAATGACTAAAACGACGAGGAACACCGAAATAACAGTAACAGAGCGGTATGGGTAAGAGTGACTAACTAAACTCTCTGCCCCCTCTCGTTGACTCTCTCGTTCTTTGAATTCTCTTAGCCTTTTGGGGGTAGTTTATTTCCTCTTGTTTTTCTTGCGCTTTTGCTTCTTAGTTGCCCCTCTGTTGCTAATAGGGTAATGGCGTGCGGATGGGCGGCAGAAGCAGAAGCAGCAGCACCATGTTGTAGGTGTTAAGTAATGATACAAAGCACACACACACACACACACACACAGAGACACACAAATTTAGTTTGCCTGTTTTGTATGGGGTTCTTCTCATTTCAATTTGCCACAAATTTGAGGACTACCACAAGATAAAAGTAATAATGTCAATTCATTCAACCAACAAAAGCAAAAGCCAATAAACACAACAAATTGATATCAATAATCAGGTTTATGATTACCTTTATCTTACATAATGTTGTGTGTGTCTAATTATATTATTGTTTGTTGTTGTTTATTTATTTTTTTTCTTTGGTTTCACTTTATTATATATGGATCTCTTATAGATTGCAGATATTGCATATTCATTTTGGAATAGAAACAATTTGTTGCATACTTCTCGGGGCAGGAAGCAGTAGCAAAAATTTCACACTAACAAAAAAAAGCAAAATGACCGACGAAAATAGTTTCAAGTCAAACAAATTTTCGTTCAATTGAAACGAAGCAAGCGTCTATATATACATTACTACACATATAGAAACAATTGTTGTTGTTCTTCTTTTTTTTTTGTCTATGTCTTGTTTTATGCTCGAAAACTTGAAATTCGATTTGTTGCGTGTGTTAAACCCGAACTCGACGCCAACTGAACGCCAACTGAACTTATCAGTCACTCAACTGAGCGGCAGCAGCAATGCCGCCGACAACAACGAACTCAGTATGTGTGTGTCTGTGTCTAAGTGGGTGAGTGTGTGTGTGTATTTAGTCAAGGACGTAGCCAAAAGGGCAATGCTGGCTAATAACTTCCATTGAATAGGCTTTATACTAATGTAAGACTAATTACTAGTAAATGACAAAAAGTAAAACTGTTTCTTTAAGAGATTCCAAAAGCTTTAAGAATAGAAAGTAGACTGAAGATAATGAATTTTTAATAGACTTAAGAGAGCAGCATTTAAATGATAATGAAATCTGCATTTTTAAAGTAAACTCACTTGTCCTGTTAATAAATATTTTCACCCTATGAGTCCAGATAATCAATGTATCAGTCCTTTTGTATAAAGTATGAGAAAAATCATCATCATCTTCAGTTATGGTTTATTGGTTTATGGCTTATTCCCTTAAAAAGATAACTTGACAACTTGGGCTGATTTACATTCCAATTCAAAATTGAAAAGCATAAAAATAAGATTTGATTTTATTATTTGACAGTGTGACAGATTTGCAAAGTTATCAGCTTATAAGAATTTAAAGAATTTTTCAAATGAAATTTTGGTCAAAAGATTGCATTAACTTTAAATGGAGCTTTGATAGCTCGGGGCCAATAAAAGGGCGGGACCCAAAAGCTTTTGCCAATCCTGCTTTAAGCCTAATCAGGAAGCGACATATCTTGATCATCATCAATTGTTCGTATACATCTAAACATAATCTATATGTATGTATATCAATTTGTTCATATGTTTATAAGTGGCTGCAAAAAAGGGTCTGGTATGTGATGCCATGTCTGTGGCCTGTTAATTACTCCTTCTTAGTTACGCTTATGCTTTTGTGGGTGTGGGTGTTGCGAGGACAACGAGCATACAACAACAACATGTTGAACCATACATGGACGCTCACACACACATAGTTACATATGTACATATATGTACATTGACACAAACATACATACCTATGTATGCAGATATGTATGTGTGGCAAAACTGTAGAGAATTCAAAAGCATTGTTCACTGCACATTTAGCTCTTAGGTTTGACTGTCTACTCTTCCTGCCTTCCAGATAGAAGAGCCTGGCCTGGCCTGCCTGTTCTGGCCTGCCTTGGAGGCCAAATGCAAGTTTTTTTGGCTCAATTCTCTCTATCACTCACACTCAGTTGCAGTCTTTCTCTCTATACATACATACGTATATGTATGTATGTATGTATCTACATATATCTCAGTTGTTGTGTGTTCGGTCTATCTAAGGTAGTCAGGGCACGCCCCGTTCAGCCCCGCCCCGCTCATATATAACATTTTGCGATTGTTTTGAGGTAAATGTAAATGCAGAATTGATCAATTTGAGCGTCAAGTCTTTGAAGAGTTACCCCCAAAAGGCATACAGAGAACATTGAACAGCGACAGACAATTGCATTACCCTAGCACATTTTGCCTTTTTTTTTTTTTTTTTTTTGATTTTGTCTCTTAACCCTCCATCTGTCTACTTCTCTTAGTCCCTTTGCCACATCCGTCTGCTCCAAATTGCTGGCCACAAACTTTGTGGGTGAGTGTGTGTCTATGTCCTGTCGTGGCATTCAATTGACTAAGGCTACTTTTAGCCAACCTCAGTGACGGATTTCGAGGGTAAATCTAAAAAGATGAATCTTTTTATCCTTTCTCTCTGTTGTATTTCATTTTCCTTTTAAATACGTGTCTCATAACTCCCAAAATAAGCATCGAACATGTTTAAGAGGTGATGTAATGGCCCACAAGATTAATCAATCCATTAAATTGAAAAGGATATTTTGTTGAATTTGTTGTTTTAATTAAGTCATTTAATTCATTTAACAATAAAGTTACTTTATACTTCTTTTTAGGAATCCAAACCAATATGCTTGGCCTTTGCCCTTTCGAATTGAAAGCCGGCCCTGGCCCAAGTTTCTGCAACGCCTTAATTGTGTTAGTGTTACACATTTGCCTGTCATAAATGGCCATTGACGGAGGGATTGCACTAAGACTGAGTGTGTCTGTGTGTGGGTGAGTAGTGGGATGGGTGGTTGGGTCTACATTATACATGCATGTTGATGTACATGATGTCTATGTACATATATGTATATATGTACATATATACAAATGTGACTGCGCATTAGGTTACACCGACTGCAAGAGCTCCTGCCTTGTGGGCCTTACAGCTGTATATATAATAGAGCATAAGCTATGTACATACATATATGCCTGTTTAAAGTTGGAGTAGGATATAGACATGCCAGAGTCCACTCCTAAAATCATGTGTGTGTGTGTGTTGCCCACACGATTTCAATCAGACCAACCACTTGCAATCCAACAACAAGGAACGAACGATGACCAACAACCCATTTAAAGCTCCATTCGGTAAGTAAAAAGAAAAGTAAACCAACTAACAGGGTTGCCACATAATTTGATTATCGCCATGCAATTGCTGACTGAGTGAGTGAGTGACTGACTGACTGGATGACTGGCAGAGACCAATGTCTCATGTGGATAAAAAGTGTAATCCCCACATGGATGGATGTGTCCCGAATGGGTGGCCATGTATGTACATATTTATTCGCTTTGGGTGTTGCCTGGGGAGTGGCAGCAATGTTAAAGTGAAAATGCATTCAGCTGGGCTTTCATCTGTTTACATACACAAATAAATGCATATGCATATGTGTTTCATATATGTATATATATGTGCATGTAGTCGCCACTTCAATGTGTCATATCCAGCATTTTCAATGGTCAATGAGATGAAAAGGAATTTCAGCTGCATCAGTATATTCCGTAATCAATAAACGTAATTAAATGTAAAAGTTTTCTTAGTTTTGCTTTGACAATTCCACCCATGGACGGATTTAGGAGCAAAGTCTGGGGGACACCCTTCAAAGTATCAATATTTCTAATTTAATTTAAACTTAGTTTGCTTTGTAGCTTTGATCTAGCTCTTGCCATAATTTTCATGGCAAAAGTCCATTTTACCCTCCGAAAGTTTTTGCAACTACTTTGCATTTCCTTTTTAAGAACAACATTAGCCAATGCTAGATATATAAGCTTATATATACAAAGATAGACAATATAGATACATATATTTACACGATATAATAATACATAAGCAACAATCAACAAAAGGTGGAAATGCAGAAAAAAAAACAGCAAAAAAAAAAAAAAAACAACCCATAAACAATTCTAAGAACTAAACTAATCGATCTCCAATGTTTTTAGACTTGGAATAATTTCATTACATTTCTTGGATTGTGCAAACTTTTTGGATACTTTGTTGAGCTGCCAGTTTAATGGATCACTTAGATAGTCCCTGAAAATGAAAGAAAACAATTGAAACGACTGACAATAGAACTGGTTAAAGTGATTACCTTTGTTCTTTGAGCAATTGCATCCATTGTTTCTTCAGATCGGACATTTTGCCAGCATTTCCGCCATATTCTTCGGGCATCATGGATTGTGGGAAATGTTTATAGGGTGTATCGGCATTCGGTAGATGAAAATGTATCAATTTAAAGACTTCACTCTTAATGAACGGTTTGACAACGGTTAGTACTTTGTCCAGATATGATGGACAATTAATGACATGGATTTCCTTAAGTCGTACGGGATGTGCCTCTTGGACAAATTTCATATAGCAACGCAGCGAGCTGAGCACAGTTTTGGTCAAATGGCGTAGGGTATAACCGGCCATATCGAATATGGGAATTTCACCATCCGATAGAGGGCCATCATTCTCGGTTGCGAAACGACAATCAGCCACCATGAAGAAGACCTTAATGCCAGCTGTGAAATTAAACTGAGACACAAAAGACAAAAGGTTTTTCATTATTAACATTATTATTTTAAGCTAGTGGGCGGCGGCATTAACTTGGCTTACCTTGTCCGCATCGAAGTCAATCAGGCGATAAAAGAGTAATTTATTATTTTCCGGTGTCAAGCCAGGCAATGGTATTAAATCGCTGCAGGTCAGAGGGTCCAGATGGGGGCAGGTTGTCAGGCGGTGCGAGGGGTGTAAAGAAAAATCATAAAAACCGGTTGCAAGCAACACCCACACATTTTCTTTCATACTTACGCTACTTGCAACAACTGCTGGGAACTGGCATCCATGGGATCACGATCAATGAATATGTGGGCATGCTTATTCCTCAATGTATAATTCAGTTCCAGCAAACGTTGTGAGGCACTTGCATCGCCGCGAGTTGTGTGCAGAAAGCGGCGCAACAGTTTTGAAGCTGCAAGGGAGACCAAAATAAGAGTTGCAGTTGCAGTTGCAATTGCAATTGCAATTTTGCAGTTGTGTCAGAGAGAAAGACAAAACGAATGGGAGAAAGAGAGAAAGAGAGGGAGAGATGGAGAGATGGAGAATGTGGAGTCAATTTTTGTGGTTGCACACACAGACAAAGAGAAAAAAATGCAAGTTATGTAATCAATTATTACAAGTTTCTTGGGTTGGATGGGTGGTCAATTGCCATGTGAAATTAACCAATAATCACTGGATTTCAAGACAAAACAAAACTCCAGGAAAGTTTATCAACAGAAATAAAGAAAAATAAATTATTTGAAAATATTTTTCATTATTATTGGCTATTCGCTTATTGAAGAAAGTCTTCAATGGAGTCCAAAGATAAAATTGTTTTCGAATCAAAAATTTCGACTAGTTTGATAAATCATAGAAGAGTTTTGGTTAAGAATCTAACAATAAATGCTAATTATATTTAGAATCTTCTTCTTGGCATAAAAATTAAGTGAAAATAATAAGGCCTGGTGGGAAAATGTATAAAATATAACTGTTAATATAGTTTATACTCTTATACTGTTTTCATTTAATTATTATACAAAGAAAATGTTCTTAAGAAATATACAATAATCGTTCGATAGCCTAAAATCCAAGAGATCTAAGAGGTTTCGAAAAAAGAAAAGGATGCAAGATGGTTGGGCAGTTTCTACTTAAAAATACTTGTTTTTGTAGGCCGTTGAATCCAATCTAATTTGTATACCAATCTGATGAAAACTATCTCATTTGATGGAAAATTTTATTAACATCTTTTCTTAGTTTAAAAAAAAGAAGTACTTTACTATAAATGAATGCCTTAAAACGGGCACGGCCAAAAGACCAAAAAATTGGCTCCAAAACAAATGTTTTTCTTTTTTTCAAACTAAAAATGAAACCAACTGTGTAATTACTTTTGCTAGATCTACAACTTCTTCAAAGAGCTCATACATTTATCCATAATTTTCAAAATTTTTGAAACAACTTGGTAAACGTTTGTCTAGCCGTAAATGGGGGACTTCTTTTGCAAACGGCACCTGGAGAAAACACGGGGAAAACTAAGATGACCACATTTACGGTTCATTTGGAAAATCATTTATCGAAATGAAAATCTGGCTAGTTTTAATTGATAAAGAGAAGAGAGAGGTTTTCCTCATTCTAAACAAAAGACATGTAAATGGAAACTTTGATTAGTCAAGTGTATTTCAAATTATACCTAAATCCAACTTTGAACGATTTGGAAAATATCAATAGCATTTCTATAAACATCTTTTTTTGGAACAATGTACCTAATTAGATGAACATAAAACTAATTATATTAGAGAAAAGTTGAAGGAATTAACTAAACAGCGTATACTTAATATTGAACACATTTGATTTCTATTTCACATTCCCATTGGGTCTTCACCTCTAATTCCAATGAAATATCCACAAACCAAATTTTCACTTATAAATTTATTTAAGTTTGTGGTTGTGGCTGTATTTTTTATTAACTTGGCTTACTGTCTACCTATTGACTTACATATATTTTGTGGGAATTGCGGTTGCGTTTTAATCCACTGCTGCAATTCCATAACACGTTTCTCCATTGCCAACTCGTGTCCATCATCATCATCGTGATTTTTATGCACCATAGTTGAGCACGCGATTCTAAAGAAGAAAAATAGAGATGCCGACCCAATAAACAATAAACTAACATGTAAAAAAAACACACGCACACACACACAAATAACACTAACAAAATATATGCATATATCCCAAAAAGCGCGTCTGTGCGATGCTAATTCGCGACTGCAACTGATTTGCCGGTTTGCGACTCGGAATGGTCTCTGAAGTGAAGTTTAAGTCGATGTTGCTGCTGCCGCTGCCGCTGCCGATGATGCGGTCGACGTCGACGTCGTTGATCGCAAAAGGAAAAAAATAAAAATTATTATAAAGTTAATGATTTTCGGCAAGTTGGGGCACCGAAATGGCTATACTCTACACCAAGTTACTTGAAAAATACTTATTTCTACATATATTCCAATGCTTTGAATATTGTTGAAAATTTAGCATGGGTTAGCCCAATCAATCACCGAGGACCTGTCCCAGGTATTTCACATACATCTTTTATAAATTCCTTGGATTGAAATTAATTAATATATAACATTTTGAAATCGGTTAGAAATTGGCCAAATTGCAGGCTGGAGAAAATAGGCAGATTAACCAGAAATTGTTAAAAAATTTAAAAAATAAACATTATCTTTGCGATTCTAACTTTCATATTGGAAAATGATGTTGTGAGAAAACTCAGAAAACTTTTATTTATATTGCAAAGCGCCCAACCTGGCTTAATCCGGCACTGGTAATAATAAAATTCTTAATTCTTAAAAATTTGGAAAGTTATTTTTGCTGCAAGTTTTCAACGTTTTGTTCGCACTTGGCTTTCTGAAATTATACTCGAAAATAACTGATTGATTAAGTATCGAATATATCCACTTAATTTGAAAGGGTATAAGAAAAAAAGATGAAAAATTAAAGTACCCCACAATGCTGACTCTGACTCTGGAAAAACATTATTGCAACTACAACTGGCTATGCGGTCGACATAATTTGTAGTCCATACATACATATGTATATATGTACGTACATGTGTGTGTGTGTGTGTGTGTGTGTGTGTGTGGTTGGATGGTTTGTGGGGCAGAGGGGAAAGAAAAGGGGTTTGTAGATCAGACATACAGGTGATGGGATATATATTTTGTGCTATTTACGTAACCCAGTCAAGTGTTTTCGGTGCGTGTTCAGAAGGTCGAAGTGGGCATTGTACTCAATATTTGGGGTACAATTCTACGTGGATATTCCCCCTCAGTGTTTGTCTCTGTCTCTCTGTTCCTCCCTCATATACGTGGCCAAGAAACTTCTTGTCCCAAATTTGGTTTTTGGAGGGAGCCATGGAATAGAGCGTTTTATCGCGACATTGGCAAACAAAAAATAATTTTTGTTTTCGTTTTTGTTTTTGTTTTTGTTGGTTGGGCCAGACCCAGGCGATTCCAAGTTGCGCTCCACTTGTTATGCCGCTGGCCAACTGGCTGGTTGGCTGACTGACTGGCCGGCTGGTTGTACGTGTTTCGCAAGTTAAACTATGTTTGTATGTAACTCAGCTCAGCCAGCAGCATCGCCAACAACAACAACAACAACTTGAATTAAAACAAAACTGTCAAAAAGAAGAAGCACATCCCAGCGAAAGCAGCTAAAAACTAAAATCAAAGCAAAATACAAAACTAATACCACCTCCTTCCACTCCCAGTTCCGCTGAGGCACCACCACCGCCCCTTCACTCCACTTCACAACAATCGATAAGCCAATACGATTATCAAATTATTTAGCATTCATTTAATGCAATTCTTAAATTAAAAACAACATAAACAATGAAAAGAAAACGTCTGGCCTTGTCCAATGACCAAATGGAACTTTGCCACCAACTTCATATTTAAACTTTGACCAAAAACCAAATATAAAAAACGCAAACCCACAATAAACGCAAATGCTAACAGCCCAAAAATTGAAATGTAGTCAACAATTTTGGTTATGGCCATGTGAAAAATTATATGACCAAGTTGCCGGTCGGCATGGTCGGACTACTTTATGGTGTTTATATTGTTTGGCGGGTTTTACATTTTTAACAACCTTCAATTAGGCAGTCACATATTTGCTATAAGGAAGTAAGTGAGAAAATATGTGCGAAGTTTTCCATCAAAGTGATCAGTAAAGAAAAGAACATGTAACTTACATACCAAATAGGTTTCGAGAATGAGTATGGAATATTTAAAGAACGAACCTCTGACAACCTTTTAGCCAATTTCTTGTAAACTTCTGGCAGCGCTGCGATCTTTTGAATTGTTCTTAGAGGCAAAATAAATTGGCAATGGGAACTTGGTCGGAAAGCAATAAACTCAAGAATTTTGTTGGACTCTTTTTCTAAAATATAAAAAGTTAAAATGTTAGATAGCTTAATGACATCATGTTCTCATCGTGATAGACACAAAATGCTATCAAAACTGGCTGCATCATGGCATCAAAATGGCCTAAGAACATTAAGAAATGTGTTAACAAAAAAACCAAGCTAATTATCATATATGTATGTATGTATTTAAACGGTTTTGGTCGACTTGTATATGGCCTGTAACCAGTGGGTCAACCATCTTGACTCTCGCTCTATGCTTTTTGAGGAATTGTGCAAATCAATTTTTTCTTTTGGGTTGCAACAGAATATGCTGATTGCTAAAATTTTAGCATATGCATTTAGTATGCAATTTTTTGGCTAAATAATTTTCGCAATCCACTAATGGAAATCTCATCCATCATCGTCGTCATCATCATCATCATCATCATCGTCGTCGCGATTGTTGTAGAGTCCAGCAGTAACTAAATGCAAGTACACAGATAGATAGGTATACAAATGTATGCAAAATGCCTAATTGCATTATCTTGGAGGAGTTTTTTGAGCAGTCATTTGTAATGGTTTATGGTTTCTTTGTATTTCGTATTATTGGCGATGAAAGTCCATTGGATATAATGTATCAACCTACAGAATTGCAATCTTTTATTTAGACATATCTAAAATAGCTTTGCATTTTTGAAAAGGTGTTAGGTTCCACAATAACAGTAAATCATTAGTGTAGCCAAATTAGCTATTTTGTCATCAGCTGTGGTGAAAAATTCGATTTTTACCAGATTGAAAATATTTAAAAATATCCCATAACATTTTAAATTCGTTGTATGCCAGTTTCAAAATATTTTATAACAGTTTATAAGTATTTAATGCCAGACAAAAAGTTTAGAAAAGTTCATAGCCTTTCTTATGAATTTTGTTACAGAAATACCAAAAATACGCAGACAAAAAATACCAGAAATACACAAAAATACCAATAAGAGACAGAAATACCAGAAAGACACAAATTTCCAAAAAAAAATCAAAAGAAGAAGGAAAAACCGCATTCTAATTTAACCAAAAAAGAGAAACGAGTAAAAAAAAACAATCAAAACAATAACAACATCCAGACAGCTTAACTGGAGGTAAATTCAATATACTTTATAAGCAACAACAAAAACAAAGTTGCCAAACACACCGAAGCATCAGCGTTCCAGTTGCGGCAAGAAGAAGCACGTGCAACACAAGCGAGGGATGAAAAAATTGCAACAACCCGCGGAATTATTCTCGAACCACATTCTTAACTGCTGCGTTTATGCATTTATGTATATATATAATTTATTTTTATAAATATATATAGGTTTTGCAATAATTTGATATAAATTTGATATAATGGTGCCTATTGGAGCCGTGCATCCCGGCCATCCCGGTGTTGTGCATCAACCGCAGCCACCTCAACCGATGCCCACAGCTCCCAGCGGACCAAATACCCTGCAACCCAGCTCGGCATCATCCACATCGTCGAACACAACCTCCAATAAAAGTTCATTGTCGGTGAAACCGAATTATACATTAAAATTCACCCTAGCCGGGCATACCAAGGCCGTTTCAGCGGTGAAATTTAGTCCCAACGGCGAGTGGCTGGCCAGTTCATGTAAGTTGAAAGTTTATCCCGTTTTCCTCGTTTTTCGTATTAAACTAATTGATCTCTAATTAATTTAGCTGCTGATAAACTCATTAAAATCTGGGGTGCCTACGATGGTAAATTTGAGAAAACCATTTCGGGCCATAAATTGGGCATCAGTGATGTGGCGTGGAGTTCGGATTCGCGCCTTCTTGTCAGTGGTAGCGATGACAAAACCCTCAAAGTATGGGAGCTTAGCACAGGCAAGAGCCTTAAGACCCTCAAGGGCCATAGCAATTATGTCTTTTGCTGCAATTTCAATCCGCAATCGAATCTGATTGTCTCTGGCAGTTTCGATGAGAGTGTACGCATTTGGGATGTGCGAACTGGCAAATGCCTGAAAACGTTGCCAGCTCACTCGGATCCGGTATCGGCGGTGCATTTCAATCGAGATGGCTCACTCATTGTCAGCTCCAGCTATGACGGACTATGCCGCATTTGGGATACAGCCAGTGGACAGTGTCTAAAGACACTGATCGATGATGACAATCCGCCAGTGAGTTTCGTCAAATTCTCGCCCAACGGTAAATACATATTGGCAGCTACACTGGATAACACACTCAAGCTTTGGGATTACTCCAAGGGCAAGTGCCTAAAGACGTATACAGGACATAAGAATGAGAAATATTGCATATTTGCCAATTTCTCCGTCACTGGTGGCAAGGTAAAATACAGTCAGACACAGTATTAAATGGGAATGGAATCATTATCCCGATGTATATATATATATATATTCATTTATATATTTCTAATTTTTACAGTGGATTGTAAGCGGCAGTGAGGACAATATGGTCTACATTTGGAATTTACAAAGCAAAGAAGTTGTACAAAAGCTTCAGGGACATACCGACACCGTCCTCTGCACTGCCTGCCATCCCACAGAGAATATTATTGCTTCTGCTGCTCTTGAGAACGATAAGACCATAAAACTATGGAAATCGGATACATAGAGAAGGCGGCAGCCTATCGCTGGTATCCAGCCCTCCTCCTTCTCCTTTCCCAAGTCCTATTGCAACTCTCCGCAATCACACACACACACACCCACACACACACAACACAAAAACAAAATACACATATACATTTCTTCTATAATCTTATTTTAAACAAAATTTAGTTATAATTACTCTTAGCCCTGGATTCATAATCTTAATAACCCCCCACCCCAATCACAATTGAGTCACTCCTTCCCTTAATATTGTTTTTTTTTTTGTGTTTGTAATTGTTTCCCTTCGTTTTTACCCCTTTTCTACTCAAATCACATTCTATAAAGCAAAAAGCGGACACTCAAAACCTGCGTTTGCCAAAAACTACGGGAGACCGGTGTCCATATAATATGTATAAAATATTTATTAGCCAGAAAACAAAAACTACAATACATACAAAAGAGGAAAACTAAGACAAACACTCCCCATTTATAGGCTTTAACATACACCCCAAAACATATAAAATACAAATTTGTCAAAATTGATAATTCTTTTGGTGGCAAGACATTGTATAACTTAAATATAATCATAAAGTTCTATATATACGAAAAGAATAAATATATATATATATATTAAAATAACATATAACACAGATCAACCACAAATAATGTAAATTTTATACTAAAAAAAAACCCCCCCAGATAAGTAATTACATATATGGTAATTTAAAATGTGTATTGCTTTTTCAAAAATGAAAAGAAAGGGTGTTATATGTTATTCAAATTATTTGTCTTTGACTTTTGGGAAGAGTTATGCGTCTTGGCAAAATGCATTATTTGTATTCAAGGCAGAGATTAAGACCATCTACAGACATGTAAATGTGTGATGAAATTTTGGTGATTTCGTTTAGGGGAATTGTAAATTTTGATTCCTTTTTTACTAGATTGTTTCTTTTTTTGGTTTCCTTTGAAATGCCCGTTATTTATAATTTTAGTTGTTCATAATTCGAATAGTGTTGGCTAACGGTAGCATTAAGAAAAGTGTCACCATATTTTTTGGCATTTGCTAATTGTGAAATTAAGTACGGTCACTCTACTCACGATTCTCCATTTCCCGCCTTTTTTTATGGAGAATACATTTATTAATCAGCGAACGAGCCATAAAATTATTAACTGAAACCTGCGACGCACATGCACAAAACATTGCCAAGCCGTAACCAGTGTCTGCTATTGAGTGACAAGTGAATACAAAAACGGCGCAAAGCTGTCATCTGTCTCTTTCTCGTTGTCATTGCGCGCCCGCCAATACCAACACCACCGCGCCAACACCGTCCCCGGACCCCAACCCCCCGTTGCTGCTGCTGCTGACGGCAGCAAAAAAAAAAAAAAAACGAGCAAAAAAAAAAAATAATAAAGAAAATATAAGGAAACCAAGAAGTGAAGTAAACCAAGTCATATAGCAAAAATAGCAAAAGGAATAGTCATAAGAACAAGATGAGCAACGATGTACATAAGCAGGAATTGGGTGCCGAAGTGGTTGCCATTGGCAGTGTGGGCGGCGGCGGTGGTGAGAGTGGAGTTAACAGAGCCTCCGCCTCCTCACCCAATTCGGGTGCCGCCTCCACCGAAGATGCCCAGGAGAATACACGAGCCATATATGAGAATTTATGCCGAGAGCTAAACATGGATCGTCAGACTGAAGAGGATGGCTACAAAACATTTCAAGAAGTGTGTCAACGCTGCTCTTTGGAGGTAAGTGCCCATGATCCAATTCATCTATATCTATTAGACATATACGTATATATAATTATGGTTTCGCCTTGTTTGTGGCTAGGGCGATGTAAGGCATTGGTTGTGTTGCTGCCTCTACATGGCTTGCCGAAAGTTCAGCATGCCCACTGTAAATGGAGAGGATGCTGTGGTACGGGGTAATGGTGTTTCCCTCAACAATCTGCTAAGATGCTGTCAAATTAGGTGAGCAATCGAATCGACTCACTTGGATGGTTACAGAAAAGTAATGTAATGTTTGTGTACTTTAAGCATCTACGATTTCAAGACCAAGATCAAACAATGGTGTGACATGGCCAATCTATCGCCGGATTGTAAAAATCTTATTGAGATTGTTGATCGCAAATTCAGCATCACATTTACTTTATATAAGAACTATCGGGTTATCTTTGAGACAATCTTTCTATGTCCGCCCAACGAGAAGAAGCACTCCAAGTACAGGTAAGATATACCATCCCATTCGCTTTGAAATCAATTTCGGAATTTAATCAATCATTCATTCAGTTCTTTACATGCCAATCATACCAGTCATGGCAGATGCTCCTACATCAAACTGGACGACATCTGTTGGCGTCTCTTTCTCTGCGCCAAGAACCAGAAACCGGCAACCACTGTTGATTTAGTTACATCGTATAATCTAATGATCTGCTGTATTGACCTGATCTATGCCAATGTGTTGGCCGAAAAGCGCTCTGATCTCATAAATCCCGATTTTGAGGGTCTACCATCGAACTGGAATTCACCGGATTTCCGGGCCAGGGACAATTGTATACTCGTTTACTTCTGCGAAATGTCAGTGGAGGCCAAAGCCATGAAGGAGACATTATTTCCCAAAATCATTGCCAGTTTCTTTCAAGCGAAGGTAAGCCATTCGAATATCCTGTGATCCATGACATCCAACATTTAACTATTTTACTATTTACTGCAGACGATTTATGGAAACAAGGATACCATGCTGGGACTATTGGCCCGTGAAAACTGTGAACGCAATCTGAGATCTCTGAACATCAGCTATGAGCAATATGTGCTGAGTGTTGGCGAAATGGATGAGCGTATCCTAAGTGCCTACGATGCCAACGAGCATACAAATCTCAATGAGCAGGCCTTGAAACCGCCTGTTACGCCATTGACACGCAAACAGGATCTACCATCCCATCCGACAGCATCAGACCAAAAATTTGAGGCTGTCAAAAATGCTACGAAAAATGTAAAACAATTACTTGCATTTAGTGGCATTAAAGAGCCAACGGATTTCGTAAAGTAAGTGATATTTCGAGTCTATTCCGAGTCTATGCGAGTGCATCCTCATTTGTTGACATATATTTCATAGGCAAGCTGGAGATGATGTGGTTGCCAAACTCGTGCAAAGTATCAAACAAATGAAGCAAAAGTTTCTAGCCAAATATCCGGAGGGCATTGATCGCTTTGAATTGGCCGAATGCAATTTTTACTATCTACTCGATCATATATTGCGTGCCGAAACTGAACAGAAAATTAACAAACCCAAAATTGATCTCAAACGTCAACTGGTGCAGAAGGTATCGTTGTCCATCTTTAATGTCACCCTAATGGCGTGCTGTGTGGAGCTGGTGCTGGCGGCATATGAAACCGAATGGAAATTCCCATGGATAAATGACTGTTTCAGTATTAGTGACTTCGATTTCCAGAAAATAATTGAAATTGTGGTACGCCATGGCAGTCGTGTGGGCTTTCTCAATCGCAGCCAGATCAAGCATCTCAATTCGATTGAGGAGACGTGTCTGGAGCGTTTGGCCTGGTCACGCACCTCGCCCGTATGGGAGATGATTGCCTCTGCTGTGAAACCACTGCCCACATCATTGGATGTGAATCGTGATCAAACAGCTGGAGCATTGCAAATATTTTTAAGAAAGGTCTATCTCCTGGGTTGGCTGCGCATACAGAAATTGTGCTCCGAATTAAATTTAAGCAATCCAACGCCAGAGAAAGTTTGGCATATATTCGAACATTCGATAGCGCAGGAAACGGGTCTAATGCAAGATCGTCATCTCGATCAAATCATTATGTGTGCAATATATATTTACATAAGAGTAAGTACAGTCCCCCAACAATCTCTCACGATCCAATTAAACTATACACATATAGATAGAGACAGCATGCTGCAAGCAGCCATCTCCTTCTGACTTGGACGAATCTATTCCATATAACTATTCATCTAATGTCATTCTCTCTCTCCCTCCCTGTCTCTTCCGTTTCGATCTCGGTGACCATGTGCTCTGTCCTCATCATAGGTTACGAAAATGGCGGAGCCAAAATTTATTGACATTATGCGCGCCTATCGCAATCAACCGCAGGCGGTGAATAATGTCTATCGCGAGGTGCTAATCCTGGAGGGTGGCGAGACCAAATATAAGGATATTATTTACTTCTATAATAAGCATTATGTGGACCGCATGAAACAGTTCTCCATTAGCTATCTGGACAGGACTGTCGATGTGAGTAGCAGCCGCCATTACGCATATGTGTTATGGGTTAACTTAATATATTTTGTAGCCGGCGGATTTACTGCTTTCGCCACATCCAACGGAACGTCCTGCCCAGCCCAAGAAGCTGACACAAAATCATGTTTATATAACGCAAATGCAAAAGAACGAAACTCTTGTATCGGACAATAATATGATCTATGAATTCTATCGGAGTCCCGGCAAGGTAAGGACTCTTACAAACATTTCATGTCATCACTCTTATGTTTATGCCTCCTCTCTCTCAGGATCTGGAACGAATGAATGAGAAAGTGCGAGGAGCTTCGGGCAAAAGAATGCTCTGCTTTGGCGATGAGGCTGGCTTGGGACCAATTGAGCCAAAGCGTTTGGTGCGCAATCTGCAATCCGACTAGAACTCAATGACACTTTCAGTCCTTCACATCCTGCTTAGACCCATCATATTCTCTTTTAGGATTAAGTCTTAGACGAAGTGAAATTCTTTCCTGTTGTCCATTTTGTCCCTGTGGCCAAAGAGATGATGAATATTTGTTGTTTTCTCTACTCTTTCTCCACGTTTTATTTTTTTTTTTTTTCACTATTTAAAACAAAAACCCAATTTTTTGGTGTCTGGTAGTTTGCTAGACACAGTCACAAGAGGATCTCACACTGAGTACTGGGATCTTCTTATTCTTTTCTTATTAGGGGGCAGCTTAGATTATTAATATATAATTCTTTTTATCAATTGATTGATACTGAGGCGCGATACTCTTTACTTAAAACCTGACATTTTCAGCTTTTCTTCTACACATTTAAATAATACGCGCCAATTGCTCTATATTTTAATTGTTTTCCGCCTTTTTTTTTAGCTTGACACATTTAATTTAACACATTTACACATGCTCACACAAACACACACACACACACACACACACACATATATATATATATATATATATACACCTTTTACTTACATTTTTTTTAATGAATTGCGCTTTGGATTTGCGATTTTCATCCAATCTAAATGCACACGACTAGGCATAGAACAAACAAAAAAATTATTAAGAGATTTTTTTTTAGCAAAAAGCTCTGGTCAAGCTCTTCCCCTAACAAAGAGTTGGTCTCCTGCTCCAATAACAAACAAAATTAAATATTTTACAAAAAACGTGTACATCATTATACACACACACACACACACACACACATATATATAAATATACATATTGAACATATATAAATCATTATATATATATACAAAGCAACAAAAAAATGTCAAAAAAATGTCATCAAAATAAAATTTCATATATTTTTTTTCTTGGTTTTTTTCCAAAACAATTTTTCTCGTAGCCCATGACCATTTCGAAATGAATTCAAATCGGTTTTAAAGCCATTTTTAAACATGATTCGTTCATTAATGTTTTTCAAATGTATTGTTAAAGATTTTGGCATCATTGACAATACTAAGGAAAATTGCAAATATTGAATATATTTTAAGTTAAGTATATACACAATGTCTTGAGCATAAAAATGATTGGAATTGGAAATTAAGAGGTTATTATTTTTTCAATTTTGAACGGAAATCATTAAGAGTCCTAAAGATTTGTTTATTAAACTGAGCAACTGAACATGTTCTCACCCAATTGTTCTTTTTTCGTTCACTAACTGACAATCTAAAATTATTATTTAAAAAACAAGAATATATATACTTTATGGGGTCGGAAACGTCTCCTTCTGTGCGTTGACCAATTTTAAAATACCCTCTGCAAGGGCATAAACATCAATATAATTATCAAAATAAAATTTAGAATGCTTTTGTTGAGCAGTGTAGTGAGCAAGTGAACAAAATGAGTGAGTTCAATCACTTCGAAAACAAGAAACGTGAACAAGTTCAGCAAAATAAGCAAAAATTTCCCAATAAGTATGCAACAGAAAATCTTCTTTGTGATCTGCAATCCCTGTTTCGATGGATTCATTTAGAATTTTGAGGGATCTAGCTCCTTGGTGAAAACTAGTCTTGACCCGTCAAAAAGACAACAAATGGCTCGATTGTCAATCGAAGAATTCTTTCTCTTTATTTTGGTTTTAATAAATAACTGGTGGACTATTATTAGCTCTCCAGGCTGAGTGCATCGGAAATGAAGTTCAAAGCGGAGCGTTGGTCGCCACTCAACGGCGTCGAAGGATTGGAATGCATGCGCCTTGTAAGCAATGAACTGCAGGTGAAGAGTGGTGCAGCTTGTTCTGGGATAATGCGATAGGCGACACGTCGCCATGTGGATGTGACCACATCCAAATGCTCCATCAGGGTAGTACGGCAGGCGGGCAAATCATCCGATCGCGCCATATTCAACAGATGGGCCATGGCCAGGCACAGTTGCTGCTGCAGTGCATCCCGATGATTGTATTCCTCATAGCTATCCAAGGCATTGGAGCGTTCGGTGGCCGCCAAAAGAGAGCGCCAGACTTCGGTGTAATGCGACCCGAAATCGGAACGTTGCTCCACTTGCAGAAGGACAGCGGTGGCATTGATGCGAACTTTAAAATTGCCATGATGGACAATAAGTTGCGACAGCGTCGGAAAGAGTAAGTTGGCCATCCGGGAGCAAGAGGCCGGCGTTGTGAACAGGGCACGATTCTTAACCAAATTGCCAAGAGCATAACAGGCATTCCATTTGACCTTAGCACTGCCAGCATTGCGCACACAGTCCAGCAGTTTGATCAGAGCACTTTCCCGCTCGGCCTGTGGGGGCAACAGCTGCAGAAGATTGCCCAGCGAGCGCACAGCATTGGCTCGCACCTTGTCATGATCGCTGCATGCCTTGGTAGCTGCCACAATGAGACGTCCAAGCAGGTCATCCGAAATGCGTTCCGTTTGAACAGAAGCCACTAGGAGAGCATCACTGATGTTGCCCAGAGCCCAGGCGGCTTTAATACGAACAGCCAACTGGGGATCGTCCGTTAGGCGAAGGGTCGACTCGGCGGCATTCTCGATGAAGACCAAGTCGGACCGCAGACTGGGATGGAGCACATAGACGGCCAGCGCCCGCAAGGCAGCACTGCGTACCAAACGCTCCTCGCCATCGTCACTGCTGCAGCCACTGAGAAAGGCCAAGAGGCCGTTACGTTGCGGTCTGGGGAGACGGTCAAAACTATTGCTTCCCATATTGGCCAGTGCATCGCAGAGGGCGCACTTTAGCGGGACGCTTGCCTCATTCATGTAGGCGGCATAGACAAAAGGTAGAAGCCGTAGCCAAAAAGCGAGATGTTGTCCCTCCTCCGATAACTGTTGATCCTGGCAATAACGGGCCATTTGATAGCCCAAAGTGTCCAGACAGCGAGCGGCATGGAATCGCGCATCCTGCGAGGGATCCTCTAGGCACGAGGCTATCACACGGCTTAGACGAATCAGATGAAGCTGGAGTAAGGCAAAATGCGACGCCATGGCTATGATAACCTGTAGACACTCTAAACGCAAGGGTGGAGTTGTTGAGGAGGTTTCCAAATAACGGACTACTTGTCGCAAAAGCCAGGAGTTGCGTGGTATAGGCGGCATGGACTCTGGCTGCTCCAGAGTCTTCATCAGCTCGCTCAATATATCTTCCTCAGACGCCTCGATTTCCTCTTCTTCGTCGGAATCGCAGAATTCCTTTAGCTCACTCTCATGGTGTTCCTCTGTTGGTAGTGCACGCGTTGTGGCCAGTCCCACAGCGCAGGCCATTTCCTGGGTTAATTTGGGTGTGGCCACCAGCATTTCCATCACCAACAAGGCCGACACTGCGACTGGAGTATCAGTGTGCTTAGCCAGTTTCTTTACGTAAGGAACAAACTCATACACAAAGCCCATTTCCAACTGGTCAAAGGGAGTAGCTTGCACCAGGACAGCCAAACATTTGAGGCAATGCGTCAATACTGGCGGCACATACTCACGCTGCAAAATGGACGAGAGATTCCGGTAGGCACACATCACCGTACTGGCCAAAGTGACAGCAAATGGTGTATAATTACTGGGACCCTTGGCACTTGCCTGATTTAAGTACGACTTGGAGCCGTAGAGCAATTGGGAAGCCACCTGCAAAGCCATTGCCCGGCAACGGGGATTGCCATCGAATTGACCCATGGCAAGTAAATTATCTCGACGCTCCGTGTCACTGGGAAAGATTGCATGCCAGTAGCCATAGAGCTGGCGTCGACGCAATTGTTTGGCCAATGCACTAAGCAACTGCAGTGCTGCCACTCGTACTTTGGCTTGCAGATGATGAATTTGGCGCTGCTCCGGATGGGCCAACTCCGTTTCAGAGGGAGTGAAGCCTTCAGAGTCACCGGTGCGACATCCGTAGTCCAGATTTCCTTGAAACAGTAATCTGTCCCTGGGTGATGTTAGTGTTGCCTCCACTTGATTGTCTACTTGTTGGCCAGCCTTGTGCCTAGTCAGAGAACGCATTTTTCTGGTCTTTGTTCGTCGGCCACCTTGATGGTTCTTGCTCGATTCCGGCTCGTCGTCGCCTTGCATATGAACGTGTGATTGCTGTGCTGGTTGAACTTTCCAGGGCAATAGACGCTGTTCACTTCCATACTGAAGATTAGCTAGAATGAAACCCATAAAACGGGATACATGCTGCTCTGCATAGTCTGGCCGTAGGGAAATTATCTTTATGAGCAGCTGAAACGTTTGTGCTAACTGTCTGGGTACTTCCTCTGCCTGCGACTGTAGCCAACGACCTTCGAACTGAGGTTGCAGCAGATTGTCCGCCAACTGTTCAGCCAGGGGCAATGAATCGACATCCGATTCTAAGTCCAATTCCATAAAGATGATATCTTGACAAAGTATTAGTAAGCTGGAGGCCTTCACAGACATCGGCTGCTTAAGAATTGCAACCCTTGGCCAATAGTGCCTACATTCCTTCCCAGGAATCGCTTTTAGCAGGGTAGCCAAGAAAGTCAGTTCAGACGGCCGCAATTCCTCGAATTGTTCCACCCGTTGGAGCAGATATTCCACCAGGCGATGGACATCACCCAGTAGCTCCAACCTTTTGGAAACCAATAGCTCGTTTAGCCATGTTAACCAGGCGGCCAACAGGTTGTCTTTTTCCGTTGTCGCTGTTGCTGCCACCAGCTGTTCGAGTTCCTCCACTCTGATGCCATGCCCATCAATTGTGCTAAGCTGTATGTCCCGCAATAGCCGGATCTGGACTTGACATGCCGCGGAAGCTGCCTCAAATCCTTTCGACCATTCATCTATGATGTGCAAAAGCGCTTCGCAGGCCTCTCGCTCCTTGTCCATTAGGAAAACCGAAACAGTGTGCCCGTATTAATAGTCTAAAACTAAAGAATTCGTATGAATCACCTTTAACTCAAAGCGAGCGAACTAGTTCACACGGTTGTTCTTTGGCGGGAATTTAAATTGACAGAAAACTAAAAAATTATTCAACTGTATCTAAGGAATTTGTATTTGTCATTTATTATTGAATACACAACATAATCAGCAATATAATTAGTTTTAAATCGATATCTATATATACATATATAGATTTTTATGAGTGACATATTCATTGCCATCCCCCTCCCCTTCATAACTATGAACCCAATATACATACATTCAAATATCCATACTATACAATAAAATATATATCCTATTAATCCCTGAGCAAACAATATTCATACTCAGAGTCGTTCCTAATGCATTACTTTCATAATGCTTTGTTTTTCTCAATGCTAATGAAAAAGTAATGGTAATGCCTAAAGGCCCAACTCTGTTCATACTGGGCAACAATTTTTCAGTTTGAGTTCGTGCTACTTGTATGTGGGTGTGGAAGGGGAGGAGTTGCTCAGAAGCATTTCAATTTTCATACATATATTCTCTCAGGCGGGCACTTTTAATGAGATTGAACAGGGGAAGTCATATATTGGTAGGCATATAGGATAATTTGTACAATATTTTGTTTGTTTTTTTTATACAATTATTTGTTTTGTTATATAGTTATACAGTTGTTGAAGTCTTTTGAAAAACACATAGCCAAAATGTGAGCTCTGTAATGTATATAATGTATATATAGATCTAATATAATTTGAATCTTTGGCAAGACCGCAGATATATCATCACAAGAATCGTTTGTTTTTTGTTTTTGTTTTAGATTTTTATCATCTACTACGTCTTCATTATAGTACCTATATATATATATATATATATATTATATATATATATGTATATTATATATATATATGTATATTTAGTATGTATGTAAACCTATAAATCCGTGCAAACTATGTATCTAAAATGTACCTAAAATAATTTGGCTAAATCTGGAGCAGTGTTTCTGGGTACTGACTATGATTTTGCATGAGAATGATGATGATGATGATGATGATCATGATAAAAGTTGACTTGGGTTGATGCTGGGGACGGTGACATGGCTAGACTAAGTACCAACTGAGTTTAAATTCTGATTTTGTTCATCTCCGCCTATTGGATAGAGATGCACTAATATCGCATAATAATGACAGGCCGCTGCTAGCACCACAAACAAATGCCATATGGCATGGGCCATGGGTATCAAACCGTCCGATTTGAAAAATATAATGCCCATTATATAAAAAGCACCACCGTATTTCAATTGTATCATTCCATTGAAATCATGTCCGGTTAATATCACAACCAAGGCAGGTCCCAGACCCATTATCAAATAGAAAAATGTCTCCAAACATTTGTAACGTTCATGGAACATCTACGAAATAAACGAAATACAAATGTTTTGTATGCATAGTACTTGGGAATCTATTGGAATACCCACCTGCTGATAGGCTATGCCTATGCCAGCCATTAACCAAATTAACCATTCCATGCAAAACAATATTGCCGAGTGATCAGTATTCTCCAGTGTTATCCATGGGAAATATGAGCCAGCAATGAAAACATATATCATGGCTCGATCGCAACGATGAAGTATATTCTTTAATCCCTGATACGTATGCCATCCCAGTGTGGGCCATGACTTGTAATTAGCTGGTGGTCTGTGCCAAAGAATTAACGTTATCGATCCTGGCTATCTACATATATCGCCGCATGTAAATACTTACTTGTGTTCCGCACAGTAGCAGGAGCAATGAAAAAAGGTGGAAATGGTGAATAGCATACAAAGGGCACCGCCATACACCCAGGATACCAAATATTGATTAGGGCTAGTCGAGCGTTCAAATAATTTGATGGCCGCAAATAGAGCGGGTACAATCCAAATGCCATGAGTTATTACATTTGCCATCTGTTCGATCTGAGAATAACAAAAGGGGAACAAAACAAACAATTGAAGCTTTATTAATTATTAAACAACTAGAGTTTTGGTCAACAAGCTAACGATTTATTATTTATTAGTTTCTTTTTTCAATTAACCTCGACATTTTAGTTGACCTGTTTCTAACATTGTTATCTATGTAAGTATAACTCGGCTATTTATACTTTCGATTTATATGATACATCCATTCGAAATCGATGCGTATGTATATCGACTTATCCTACTTATCATCTTAACTTATAAGTAGGTGCAGTAGTTGCCCTTTTTTTTTGGGACTTACCTCAGTTGGCTGATATGCCTGACCAGGCTTAGCTTTGGCATTTTTCCATTTAATATTTCTCAATTGTAATTTGAGTGCCAAATTCGTCTTAATGATGGATTTCCAGAATTGATTGAATAGATTATCCAGAAATGAGTATTTCTCTTGAATATCCTGAATTAAATTACGGTAACTCATGGTCACTCAGACGCAGACGCAGGTGACGTCCACTGGCGGGGGAGCTGGAACTGGAAGTGGTGGCTATGGTGTTGTTGGTGTTGGTGGCGGCGTCAGCGTCGGTTCAACTGCGGATACATTTGTTGTTCTTTTTGATAAATTGATTGCTTATAAATAATAGTGGAAGCCGTTGCTATCTAACAACGGGTAGCCTTACAGATAAGTGGGTAGACGACATTTTTATGATACGAAGGTAGACAGGCAATGCAGGCAAGGCAAAGTTGTTTGTATATGACCAATTAAATGGTCTTTAAATGTTATTAACCGACTTTTTAGGAATATAGGCCTGAAGTATGGTGAACTGAGAAGTAATTGGCCAAAGCAGTTGGAGACACTCATGAGACTTTCTGTGTCTCTCTCCACGTCTCAGCTCATCTCTTCATCGTTGTGGACTTAATTGATTGATTGACTTCTTAATAGTTCATATAGAAATGGAATCGCCAAAGCCCTGACCCTAATCTCAAATTCCATAATATTCTATGGTGTATAAAAAGTCCAATTGAATGCGAAACCAGTTTCAAAATCAGTGAATTCATGTACATAAGTACATGTGTAACATATGTATATATTATATATGTATTTACGTACAGTCGGATCTATCTTATCTTATGCTAGTCGAACATTGGCTCAAAGTTCAAAAATCCATGGCGCACAGTGGTCCAACAGACACACAAACAGACAGAAATCTCTTTTTACGGTGGTAGATAATCAATGCCAATTAAAGTCAAGTTTCCACAGATTATGCATTATCAATTGCTTGATTAGAAAAACCTCAATTCAAATATTTGATAAACGAATGTAAATTTAAAAAAAAAAAAAAAACAAGGGTTATGGGAATCCTTATCTACAAGAAAGTTAAAATATGTATTAACTTTTAAGCAAACTATAAGTTCTGATCTCATTTCCAAACTAGAGGAAAGCGACAAACAAAATCTGAAAAGATGTCGCATGTTGTTTCAGGATAATTTATGAATTTTCGGAAAACATCTTAACCAAGTTTGTTAAATATGTCCTAGTCCTTTTAGCTAAACGTATGATCTCATAATGGACATAAAGAAAAGTATGTGATGGTGATGCTTTTCCCTTTATGTTCAATTTTGGCTCTTGGCCATGTTGTTCAAGCTAGGCCCAATTAAATTTGGCCAGTTGCCCAAGGCAACGAACAAAACGAGAGAATGAGAACAGCCTCCGACGCAGTCATCAATCTGTCCACCCCTTTGTTTATGTCATGTGGGGGATGGGGCTAGTGGAGGCGACAGCCTATACATACATATATAAACAGTTAATACACCCCATCGACTGTTTTCAATTTTCAGGTTATAAACGATAGAAAATCCATTTCGAGTGTCGACTTGCACATACTCTGTAAAATATATATGCAATCTGTCCTATAAGGACAATAAGCCAATTCAACCTGTGCATGACCGAAAATAGGGTACATTGGGATAAAGGCTAAATATCATCAGCTATTTGCTCAATCTTAATATACCCATCGCATCCCGGGCACCAGCATAACAAAGGGTAAGGGAAAGGTAGCCTTGGCAATGATGAAAATCATTGGGGGGCCATGGGGGGCCATTTTAGTGAATGCGGTGCAGAGACAGGGCGAAGGTCGAAGGGGAGTAGTACGTCATCTTTGTTTACATCGCAACGTCTTTTTGGGGATGATATGTGTGGGGTGTGGGTGGCGAGGTTCTCGTCATTGGTTAATCCAATTTGTAGGAGCCAAGGCGGTGGTAAGGGAGGGGCTAAGATGGGATTCTACTCGATTCCCGGGCTAATTTCTTATGCAAAATATATCGTTTCCGCATTCTTAATGTTTATGTAAGTTTCGTTTCGATTTGCAAGAATTTCATTTGAAAAACTTACGGTAAACAAATGTTGAGAATATTGTTATTGTTGTTGTTGTAGTTTCCCTTTGTCCCCCACATTTGAATAATTTTGCCTCACATGGAATCGTACAACAGGTGTGTGTCTCAACTTAATTACAACTTCTATCAAGTTTGTAGTGGTTGTTTCTCAAAACAAAAAAGCAGCAACTAACAAAAAAAAAACAAAAAAAAACTAATATCTCAGACACGGCACGAAATATATTTTCAGACGACAAAAGAGAACAAACGGACCACCACAACGACGACCGCTCACCACGAAACTAAAAACAACAATGAGCGAATAAAAAATGAAATGAAATAGACCAGTATTTCCCCAGCTCCAAGTATTTTGATACTGGTTCTTCTCAATCCTCCACCTCCACCCCTCTGGATGTAATGAAAATGGCGCTAAATTCGAAAAGTCGGTTTTTAGTTTAGTCATTCATTTCATTCTTTTCCCCCCTTATAAAGAAGTATTTTAAACAATATTTTGAACACATAACAACTTATCCAAAGTATTAGGTAAATAGGTAGCATCTAATATTTTAATCAAGATTGACTTCCACTATGTCGTTCGAAAGTCTGACTGTGCACCAGCTCACGGAAAATACCCTGTTGGTGCTGCATCAGTTCATCATAGCTGCCTTGCTCAACAATACGGCCGCCATCAAGAACTGCAATTTGATCGGCATTGCGTATGGTGCTCAGACGATGGGCAATGGTCAGTACAGTGCGTCCCTGACTGACCTTTTCCAATGCATTCTGCACCATTTGCTCCGAAACCGAATCCAATGCGCTAGTCGCCTCATCCAATATCAATATGGTTGGATTCTGCGTTAAAAAATGAACAATTTATAAATAAAAGTGTGATTTTTAAAGTTGATGGCTGGCTTACCTTTATTAGAGCACGAGCAATAGCCACCCGTTGCTTTTGTCCGCCACTAAGCATCATGCCACGCTGACCAACTAACGTGTCAAGGCCATCGGGTAGTTGGCCAATAAATTGACTAACATTTGATTCATGAACAACACGTTGCAGCAGCTCTTCGGTGGCCTCTTCGCCAGGATTTATTCCATAGAGTATATTATCACGTATTGTGCCAGAGAAGAGTACCGGCTCTTGGCTAACCGTACCCACTTGATTGCGTAGCCACTGTGGATTCAGTTCACGCAAATCTACACCATCCAACGTTACACTGCCCGTTTGAGGATCATAGAGACGCATTAGTAGTAATGCTATTGTCGATTTTCCAGAACCTGATCGCCCCACCAAAGCTGTCATTCTGCCTGGGCGAACAGTGAGCGAAAAGTCGTTAAGAATTTGACTTTCGGCACGCGATGGAAATGTAAAATTCACAGATGAAAAGGTCACTTCACCCAGAGGTCTGGTCAATGGCACCACACCCTCATCGATGGGTATGCTGCATTTACGATCATAGATCTCCCAAATGCGCTCCGACGCTCCAATACCCTTATTCAATTGAGTGTAGAAGGTTGATAGACCGTTTATGGAAATGGCCACATAGCCGGCGTACAGCAAGAAAGATGTAAGATCACCAATGGTCAATGCATTGTTCAATACGAGAGTGCCGCCATAGTAAAGCACCGATATGATGATAAAGTTACCCGAAAAGCCAGTCTGCAAAAAAACCATAGGAAGAAAATTAATTCATATACATTGACAATAAATTTGAAATCCTTACCAAACCAAAAAATATGGAACGGGCACGTGTCTCTTTATAGCCAATCTGTAGAGCCTCATTCAATTTGTCATCAAAACCGGCTAACTCGTGTTGCTCTCGACAAAATGTTTTGACTGTCTTAATATTTCCCAAGCGCTCCTCAGCAAATTTCATAATTTCAGCATATTTGTCTAGTTCCTGTCGCGTTATGGATCTCACATATCGTCCATAGACAATGGCCATGCCAGCCATTGCTGGCACCACCAGGGCACTGACCAGGGCCAGCTGCGGTGATGTGTAAATCTGCAAAATGCAAAGAATGCCATGAGAAAAAGTACAATGTGCCATTGGAGAAACTAACCATCATGCCGGTACCTGCGCCTACCATTGCGACAGCACGCAGGCCATCGGATACATTCTGACTCAGCGAAATGCCCACCATGTTGGTGTCATTGCTCAATCGATTGACAAGTTCACCAGTGCCTTTTGTATCGAACCAGCCCACTTCCTGGAACAACATTGACCGGTAGAGACGTTGCCGCAATAAACGTACAATACGCAGGGCTAAAAGTGGTAATAAGTAGTGGATGGAAGTTGGATATAGATTAGTCTTTTATAAACCTCATCCTGCTCATACCTACAGGCTGTGCCGAATAAATAGACACGCGCGAAATTGGCAATTCCACCGATAATAAAGATCCCAAAGAGGGCCAGTGAATAATCTCTCAGTTTGTCCATAACAGCCGAGTCCAAGCCAGCCTTATTGAAGACCACATCCACCACTTTGCCCAAAAAGAATGGCACCGACATAGTTATGGCAGATGACACCACCAGGCAGGCAATTCCTACTGCAAGTTTGAAACAGAAATTAGTAAGATTTTTATGTTGACTTGCTCGTTTCTCATATTCCTACATGTTAGGGTCCATTTTTCTGATTTGACAAGCGCTAACAGGCGGCCGTATTGAGATTTGGCCATTTTTAAAGGAGTGGACGTCTTCGCACCAGCCTTGGCATTGCTAGGCAATTGCTTTGGTACTTGAGCCAGGCCACGTCTGATGCAATATCCAGGCAAATACATGCGGGAACGATAGCAGCTGTGTAGAAAGTAGCCACCTTTGCGACCAGCCCTCAATGGTGTGGGCTGAGGCGGAGGCGGGGGTGTTGCTGTTGGAATGGTTCGGTGGGTATAGGTATGGCTCCTTCTTGTCAGATTACTACAATTTTTTTGTGAATGGGAATTCAAGTTGAGTGTTCCAGTTCGAGTATGTGTGCCCGCTTGACGTTGGATTTGCGAGACACGTTGACTTAAACGCGTGCAATTTAGTATCATTGTGATCGGTGATTAAAAATTTCTCAATTTCATTGAAACAAAAACCTCATAAAAAAAAATGCAATTTAATAAATATATAACCGACGACTAAATAATCATAATAGTAACCAGTGTGGCCGCATCTTTAGATTTTGAAAAGGTCAAAGTCTTGGAGCCAGTATTAAAAGCAGCAGCTGATCAAGAAATACATTTTACAAAAAATTTTTTAAAATTTGAAAAAATTGTGTTTGATAATAATTTAATCACGATCGGCCATTAAAGCGTTTTTATATCTTTTGATCCTCTGATAGTCTGATTGTTAATGCTATGTGACTCGGTCACTGGGAAGAATCACTCACAAATAGTTCCATCTCTAATCAAACCCGTGAACTCTGGTCACACCACTAACGAATCCAAAAAACTGCAATTCACGAAAGCGAAAATCGAGGGACAGGGACAAAAGAAAATAAAGTAGAAAAGTATTTAATTTATCCATTGCAAAATGACTGTTACCGCTACACCATTGCCCGAAAATATGAGGGTTAAGGCCTTTGGCGATTACAGAAAAAAACTTCTCGAGCACAAGGAAATAGAAGGCCGATTGAAAGAAAGTAATGTCAACCCTTCAATTGGTAGCCAAGCCACAATACATTATTCTCATATTTTTTCCCCCCATTCTCCGGACAGAGCGCGAGGAAGTTAAGGATCTGACAAAGCTGTACGATAAATCTGAAAATGATTTGAAGGCCCTGCAGAGTGTGGGACAAATTGTAGGCGAAGTTCTTAAGCAATTGACCGAGGATAAGTGTAAGAGCAACAAATGTGCTAAACAAGAAATGTAATTCCAATTTGAGTTTTCCAATGTCTTTTGCAGTTATTGTGAAGGCAACGAATGGACCTCGTTATGTTGTCGGATGTCGGAGACAGTTGGATAAGGCAAAGTTGAAGTCCGGCACTCGAGTGGCCCTGGACATGACCACATTAACGATTATGCGGTATTTGCCACGCGAAGTTGATCCCCTTGTGTACAACATGTCGCACGAGGATCCAGGAGATGTTACGTATTCGGCTATTGGCGGTCTCACCGAACAAATTCGCGAGTTGCGTGAAGTCATCGAATTGCCGCTGCTTAATCCGGAACTATTCCTGAGGGTTGGCATTACACCGCCCAAGGGTTGCCTGCTTTATGGTCCACCTGGTACCGGAAAAACGCTGCTGGCTCGTGCAGTAGCATCTCAATTGGATGCCAATTTCCTTAAGGTCGTCTCCTCGGCCATTGTGGACAAGTATATTGGCGAGAGTGCGCGGTTGATCCGAGAGATGTTTAATTATGCCCGCGATCATCAACCATGCATTATTTTCATGGATGAAATCGATGCCATTGGCGGTCGACGTTTCTCCGAAGGCACATCTGCAGATCGTGAGATACAGCGTACCCTTATGGAGCTGCTCAATCAAATGGATGGCTTCGATTCGCTTGGACAGGTTAAAATGATTATGGCAACCAACCGACCAGACACATTAGATCCCGCTTTGTTGCGTCCAGGACGTTTGGATCGTAAAATTGAGATTCCCTTGCCCAATGAACAGGCCAGACTGGAAATTCTTAAGATTCATGCCCTAATAATAGCCAAACATGGTGAGATTGACTATGAAGCTATTGTAAAGTTGTCCGACAACTTTAATGGAGCCGATTTGCGTAATGTCTGCACTGAGGCTGGCCTCTTTGCCATAAGGTAAGCACCAATCACTGCCATTCCCTCCCACAACCCTTTAATCTCTTACAATCTCCTCCAATTGAACAGAGCGGAACGTGAGTATGTCATCCAGGAGGATTTCATGAAAGCTGTACGCAAGGTGTCTGACAATAAGAAATTGGAAAGCAAATTGGATTATAAGCCCGTCTAAAAGAATAAAACCAAAACACACTAACTAGATTATCTCCTATTATTAAACGCAAAATATTTTGCTTATGTTTTTTTCTAAATCTATAATACACCATTGAATAAAGAAAACAATATATTGCGATAATTTACTAAAAATGACGGCCAAATCTGTTAAAAATCTTTTAGTTCCAATGGAAATACGTTTATTGTATGTTTACTATAAGTTTATATGTATATTTTGGAGGTTTTAGTTTTTCTATTGGTGTCATACATTTCTTAAGAGTCCATCACTCTCTCTCGTGTCTCGCACTTTGGTTGCATAGATGTACACTAAAAAAATGTTAAATGCTAGATAGAATTAAGCGTAGTAATTTGTAATCAACATTTGTGCTGCTGTTGCTGCTCCTCGATGCGCCGCTTCTTCCGCTCCAAGTAGTCGCTGACATTGTCGAAACGTTTCTTAAACCAAACGGATAGATCTTCCGGTAGGCAGGAGCCAGCATCACCGGGAAACTGTTCTAATATCATGGTTAACCAACCTTCGGGCAATTGGCTGGTGATGGGTTCCCCATTGCTGGAATCATAGCAACGGAATGTCAGACGCTCATCTTTGGCTCCCATGACATAAACACGTTGTTCGGTTAAAGCGAAATTGCAAATGTTCCAGCTGCCAGCATCGGCTCGAATTTGTTGGCTAACTGTGACAGACCAGGCATCTCCGTTGCCCTCCAGCTCATAGAGGCCAATTGCATCGACATGATCGTAGAAAAGTATGCCCAATTGATGTCTTTGCAAGTTGTCCGCATTATCGCCTTCCGATTTTCGAGGCAACTGGCGATGATGAAGCCGCACTGCTGGGGCGGGCAGGTCATTACGCAGCAGTTCTTTGCCTGCCTTGAAATTCCAAATGCGAAGCGTCTTGTCACCGGAAACCGAGCAAATGTGCTCGTCGGAGAGCAAGGCCAGGCCCGAGACGAATTCTTTGTGGCCCAGGCAATAGCTATGTATATCGAAAGTGGCGGGATAATTGGTTACACGTATCTTGTCATCCCGATCGCTAGTGATAATGTGCTGCTGATCTCCCGTCCACAAGATGTCATACACAATACTCAAATGGCCCAGCAATAAACGTGGCAGGGCTTCCGTTTCTATACAATCATATTGGTAGCAATCTCCGGTTTTATCGGTGACCAGAACGGAACTGCTGTCGGCCGCAAAACGTATGGCGCTGGAAGCACGAGCCAGAGCACGCACGGATATCAGCTGGGCATGTTCCGGCCGGCATTTGTAGAGCACGAGAGCTTTTTGACCGGCTGTGGTTACGGCCAATAATTGGCGATCCGGTGAGTAACTAACATTTTGTACGGAAACCGTTGGAGCTGATGCACTGGCTCCAGCTTCTGTAGTTTTTGTATCTTTCGGCTCCTCGGTTTCAGCCACGCTGCCGCCGCCTGTCTCGATAGTCGCCGTTGCTGCTGCAGACTGTTGCTCTGCGGTTGACGTTGACGTCGACGACCTTAAACCACATGAACTAAGTAAATCTGTGGGCAATTCGATTTCCTTAAAGATTTGCAAATCGTTTGGATTCACAAATAAAATCTTGCGATTGTGGCCAATGACCAATTCGGGTTCGGCATAGAAAATTGTTGCCATTTCCCTTGCTTTAACTACAATTGTTGCTCACTAATGTTGTTGTTGTTGTTGTTTTTTGTCCAACGCGTTGGAGAAAAAAACAATGTGCCCGTTTAAGCGGCGGGTAAGCAGGCAAATGAAAACGGCCACACTTTATAACAGGCTCAAATATTTGAATTAAAAAAGACAATGATGAAACTTTTTGTCTATTTCTTTTTGGTCTTTTTCCCAATGTCTTCTATTTTATGTGTACACTCGGGTAACGACTTTCATTTACGTACATACATATAATAGCTTTGGCTAACATGGCGAACACAAAAAACCATGTTGCTTTCGGACCGGTTCGCATCCGTGTCAGATCCCAAAAACGTCACACAAATTAAGAAATTAATCATCATCATAACATATTTGATGCACAACGTCGATAAGCAAACAACAAGTTCAATGTGCCAAAATCCAGGCTCGTTTTCATAATGACAACCGGTCCGGTCCCATACGATATGGGTGAGTATCTCTTGAGAGCGAGTGGGGAGGCCCCCACAATAAAACGAAGTAAAACAAGAAAAGCAAACCAAACAAAAAATCCCACAAATTGCGATTTAATTCTCCAGTTTTGAGATGAAACCGAACTGAACTGAAAGAGAAAGAGAGATGGAGACAGACAAACAGACAGAGAGAGAGGAAGAGTAGTGTGCCAGTGATGTTGATGTTGGATCGCTTCGATCAGTTAGTGGCCATTGGGATCTTAAACGAATCAAATGTTCTCCCTCCGATTGCTGCAATTCTTACTGTCATTTTTGGCAGCAGCATCCACCCTCGGTAAGACTTTCGAATTTCCTGCCTCGTCTTACATTTATAAATTTGTTTTTTAGTAGTTTTGGCCACACCCGCCATAGGACGGCACAACACATATCGTGGTATTATCTTTCCCAAAGACTCCTACGATGATTGTTTTATGGATGAGGCACGTCAAAGGCCTGGTACTTGTCGGCTAATGGAGCATTGTGAACCGGCCATTAGGCGATGGGAAGAGAGTCAAGAAACACCCAAGACCTGTTACTTTATCAAGTTTAATCATTATGTGTGCTGTGACCTAGAGGGCAATGTGACAAAAACAACAACTACAACGACGACAACAACTACAACACGAGCACCAAGTAAATTGCCATTGACTCTGAGGCGTAGTCTATCGGGTGAGTAATCCATTAGGCAAAAGTCCCCGATTGTTATGGGGCTGGGATGGGGATTAACCCGATTGATTTATGTATGAATTTAATTTAATTTCTCTCATTTGATTTAATAGCCTGCTATGGCTTTTATAATATAAAGATAAGTAATGAGGAGGATGAGGAGGAGGATAAGCCATTTGTAGCCACTGCCGTTGGCGGCAAGCCAACTGCATTCCGTGAATTCCCCTATATGTCGGCCCTCGGCTGGCGCTCCAATTTCGATGAGAGCATCTATTATCGTTGCGGTGGAACATTAATAGCACCCAATTTCGTTCTAACGGCAGCCCATTGCATTGACTTTGGCGGGTAAGTTTAGCCCTTTCGGGTTACTACCTACATATGTACATATGTTGTGTTGTCCAACTTAGAGAAGAGCCCGCTCAAGTGCGTTTAGGCGGCGACAATCTGACCATAAGCCAGGGTGAGGACTACAAGATTAAGCGTGTAATCACCCATCCCGACTACGATGCCTCGACGGGCTACAATGATATTGCTCTCCTGGAGTTGGATATGGCTAGCGTGGTAAGACCACATCGTTTGAAGCCGGCATGCCTTTGGAGTAAGCCCGATTTGTTTACAACGGATCTCACTGCCATTGGTTATGGTCAGACACGATTTGCGGGTCTTGCTTCCGCCCAGCTACTTAAGGTGTATCTGCAATTTGTCCACAATCAGCAGTGTCAGCTATTTTATCCGCCGGATGTCTTGCAGAACGGTGTTATCGATAGTCAAATATGTGCGGGTGATTCCACACGACAGCAGGATACTTGCCAGGGTGACTCTGGCGGACCGCTGCTCATGCGGGAAAACCAACTAATGTATGTGGTTGGCATCACATCGCTGGGCCAAGGATGTGCCAGTGGGCCACCGTCGATTTATTCACGCGTCTCCAGCTATCTGGACTGGATCGAGGATATTGTGTGGCCCATATGTGATCAACAGAAAACGACAACGCCAACTCCATTTGATGTTAGGGTAGATATTTAAAATCTAATATTTAGTTGCTTAACTTAAAGAACAATATATATATATGTATTTATTTGAATGAAATTTAAAAAACATGCCTAACTTATCGAAAACCCTGGGATTTAAAGAACTTTATTGAGTTACGAACTTGTCAACTAAAAACAACTTTCTAACAAAACTTTTTTATGTATCCAAATGATTCAAGATTCATATGATTCAAGACAAAGAAAAAACCAGTTCCTAGTGAAAATCCTTATCGTTTCCGCTTTCTAAGTTGGCCATTTCATTTATTATTATTCTGGTCTGTTATCCAGGGCCGGATTGAGCCAGCGCGGGGCTTAAAGTTTTCGGGTTGCAAATTACAAAATCACTTTCCAATACGAATGTTCCAATATGAATAAAAATTGGTCAAAAACAATTCGAATGGATAATGAAGAATCTAAACGATTTCAGTACGATTTTTTGAGAGTTTCCAGAATTTTCCAGCAAAAACAAAGCTCAAGGCGCGGGGCCATTAACATTTTCTTATCTCTTTAACTATTTTACTTAACCATTTTCTTTATTATTTCAGGTCTAATAATCGCTTGTGGTTCTGCATTTGCTTTTCCAGAAAAATTCTTCGGCATAATTCGCTTTTAGACCGCTCACTTTTTAGCCAATGTATGATATCGAAATTTTCAGTTCAGTTTTGAATATACATAAATCCGTTTTTCGTCTAAAAACGTGTTTGAAAACGACAAGAGGTCTGAATTTTTTTGGGTAATCTCCAATTTTAGTCTGTTATCCAACTGCCAAATTATGTAAACAAATCTTACAATTAGTGACAATTTCGATCTTCCTTTTTTTGGTTTTTAAAATAAGTTTAAGAATATATAAATTTCATTTCAAAAGCGGTGCAAAATTCCATTAGATTCCAAAATGAAGAGAAGTTATAGGAAAAGTTTTTAGCATTTTCTTCGAATAGATTCTTTGGAAGTATTCTATTTAATATACTCGTCTAATCTTGGTCATATTTAATCTACACTTTTTGTATAAGGGTATCAAGCGTATCCATTTCGGAATCATTCAGGTGAAATATGCATTCCCCACAGATTCCTGGAACAGACAGATGTTTTAGCTGAAACAGGTGATCTTTGTGTGGGGTACAAATTGAGAAGCTTTAAAAACTGGGGGCTTGGTAAATCGTTCCCAGTTAGAGTTGAGCTAGAAGCAGGAACACACAGGAGAAACAACAGTCAATAAGAAGGATGTACAGTCGACAATGCCAATGTGGTTGGAGATGGACATTATTCCTGCTCGTAGTGAGTGGCATGTGGAAATTATCTTTGGCCTATTTGCCGGATGTGAATATTTTTACCAACTATCGCACAGAGGTCTATAATGGTGAGTGTACTCCGATTATAGGTAGAGGGACAAATAAAGAAGTAATTATCCCTAGGTATACCCTCTGAGATCGATACTACACCTTTTATACGCATTGGCGATAACTATTACTATATCGAGCCAATCAATAAGGTCAATTGGTTTCAGGCTGCCGGCGCTTGTCGCATGATGAACGCCCATTTGGCCTCCATTGAGGATAAGCCCGAGATGATGGCATTGATAAAGTACATGAAGGCCAAGGGATTTAAGAACAACGATTACTTCTGGATATCAGGCAATGATCTGGGCACTGAGGGTGCCTTCTACTGGATGTCTAGCGGCAGACCGTTGACCTATGCACCCTGGGTGGGGCCCAAACAGATGCCCGACAACTATGGCGGCAATGAGAATTGTGTTCACATGTTTGGGGCACGGGAGCTGATCAACGATGCCAATTGTAAGATCCAGATGCTATACGTTTGTGAGGCCACCGAGCCAAAGACTTTCAAATTCACCTATATTAAGTGGTAGGAGGAAGTAAGCACACGAATATTTTAGCTTTCTCCTTGATATTTTTTTGGTTTTTTTTATTTTTGTTGTTTTTTTTCTTCAATCTCACTTTTTGCATCATTTTGCATTTACTTTGTCTGAGTTTTTCTTTTTGTTATTTTTCATATTAAGTTGTTACGATTTTTCACTTAATTATCTATGAATTATATTGAATATGTATACATTATATTTATATATTTTTAAATTGTATCGGCTAATATCGCAAACCTACGACTAAATAAAAAAAAAAACCAATCATCATACACTAACAACAGGGTTTAAAACAAAGGGGGCTTAATTAATTATAAAGAAAAAGTGTAAGTAAAGGAAATACCAAATTATTATTTGGATTATACATATGCAAAAAGATTCTACGATCGTCAACTTCAAACGTTCATATTTATTCTCTCATACTATATAAGTATATATATATATATATATTTCGATTTCGAGTCGTAGGACTTAGAATCTAACCCTAACCATATACGAATATAAATATATTTTGTCAATTAGTTAATTATTTATAACTACACATATATATAAATATTTAACAGACGAGTGCGTACATATGTATGTATGTATATAAATTTAATAATTTTATTATGTTTTATTTCATATTTTAGTTTAACATTAACATCGCCTGCTGTGTGTGTGTGTGTTTAGTGCATTAATGCATGTATGCGTGTAAGGTGGGCTTCAAAGCTCTCTCTCCGTCTGTTTCTATCTATATTCTGTCTGTCTGGCTTCCTCTTTGTTCGAGTCCTCCTCGCATGTTCGAAACGAACTTCTTCGATAGCTGCAAGCTTCTTTTTTGTTTTTGTAACTAGCCAACACTAGACAACACGACATCGATCACACAAAAACAAAACGAAAAAAAAAAAAAACAAATTGTACAACATATTAATTTTGTTGAACAAAGTTTAACGTTCTTTTTTTCATTGGTTTAGTTTTAGTTTTTTCTTACACATGGAAAGAAGAACAGCCTAAATGTTATACACATACAAAGTCTAAATGTTTGTTGTTGTCGTTTTTAAAAAACCTTTCAAAATGGCAGTACATTTAAGATGAAGAGAACTCAGGTGGGGGTGAAAAGGGGAGAGGAAGTGTCAAAGGTCAGAGTAACGGTAGCAATAATGGGAGGACACAAAAAAAAAAAAACGATGCAGAGCCTAGCAGATCCAAATTTGAGGTTAGAATATATCAAATTACTAGCCATATTTACACAAATATAACAATTAAAAAAAAAAAAAAAACAAACGAAAATGGCAGGAATTATTTGCGTATTGCAATTAAGAATAAATACAATTAGTTTGGTTTTTGTGGTTTCTGTTTTTTTTTTTTTTTTAGGTTTGTGTTTTTTACTTAAGATTTTTTTGTTTTTAATTTTTTTTTGTTGTTTGTTTTTGTTTTAAAACATATTGCAAATTTGTATTAAATTTTGTTGCTTACTATTTGCAATATGTTCGTACAGTTAATAGCTTAAATATTTATGTAATAATAATAGTAATGATTAAAAAAACAATATTTTTCAGGCATAATAAAATAATATATGTATAGCTTACAACGTTTTTAGGTTTAGAGGAATTACATACAATTTAAGAATAAGATCTTAAAAATAATTACGCTTCTTGTTTAGTTTTTTTTGTTTATTTTTTGTTTTGTTTTGTTTTGATTCCACTTGAAATATTTTTGTTGCTTGTTTGCAACTGCGCACAAAAATCACTTAATAATATTCACGTGAGAGCCTGAGCGCAGTGTACACTTAAAATTAAAACTATGTTATACATTTTTGCATGTAAAAAAAATTTAGGTTTTCTACACTTTTCTTTTTTCTTCATCTTTTTGTTGTATTTTCCTAGTTTCATACTTCATGAAGTCCTTTTTCGTTTTTTAGTTTTATTACAAACTAACTTTGAGTAGCAGTATTATAAGTGATATCTATAGGTTGGTTTTTCTTTTTTTATCTTTTAAGAGTACCTTTACATATGTGTTTGCTAGATACCCTGTAACGTTTTCACGCTGAAAGTGCTGGTTTATTTCATATTTATGGTTATTTTGTATGAAGGTAGCCAACATGAACATGAATAACCTAATGGATGCAGTATATAAATAATATTATATACTAAACAAGGCTAAAAGCGCTTTTTAGTTAGACGAATTTAGGGGGGGTGAATGGGAATCATTTGAATTAAGTTCACATAGCACAGGGTATCTTAAAATCGACATTCCGACTTTCTAACGGCTTTTTTCTTTGCTTTGTTATTTTTTTTTTTTTTTGCATTTTCATATTTATTTCAGAAACAAAATGAAATTTCACAATTAGCGCAATATTTAGGCAAATAGATTTGGATTTGTGTTTTGATATAAATGTATATATATTCTTTTGTTTCTCCATTTTCTTATAGGCGAGCGCGCGCAAGCAGGACAGCAAATAGGAAAAAATAAATTATCTCCGAATTCGGAGAGACGACTAGGGGTAAGGGGTAGAATGGAGCGCGGGGGTAGAAGAAAGTACAAAGTTTAAATGGGGAGCTCTCGCTCTCTCTCTATATTTTTCTCTCTATTGGAGGAGTAATAAGTGAGGATCACTCAATTCAGGTGCAATTCACGTTACCATTACGTTTTTTTTTAGTTTTCATTTTGGAATTACTTTAGTAAATGTAAGTACATACTTAATTAATGCAATTACACCAAGCACAATTACTAAGAATGTTTGTATCGATCTTAGGAATTTTTGATTGAAAGAAATGTAATAAAGTAGTGTAATTATTGTTTTTCGGGCATTTACAAAATAACTTTTAGTAATAATAATTACTTAAGTACAAAACTACTTAAGTAGTGACGAATTTCGTTATCAAACTTTGAATTTTATAATTACACAAGTAACAAATATATTACGGAACTTTTTTTTGTTTTCTTTTGTTTTGTCTTGCTTTTCTTGGGAAGAATGTGAAAACTCTATTCTATTGATAATATGTAATCTTCTGATGGCTACGAAATGTGATCAACTATATTCCGATATTTGATATGTCGTGGCCATCGACGATGGTTAAATTTGATGTTGATCTTATTGAATTTATAATCAACGCATCAACGCATACATACATTACTAAAGCAATTACTAAAGTAATGGTAATTGTGATAAATCAAAGCTCTAATTAGGTTTAAGATAAAGGTAATTAGAGGCTATAATGTAAATACATATATATATATATATATATACATATATGAAGAAATGGATCTTTTGACTTTGATTTGCTTTTAACCATTTAGACTTTTATGGTTTTTGAATTCAAAGAAATTTCATTGACTTTAAATAATATTACTAAATCTTTTTCTTATCAAACCTTGCTGCTCCCCGACTTTCTTGTCATTAGAATTATTATCATTATTATTATTTTCTTTTCTTTTTGCTTCATTCCGTCTCTTTCTAGGCTATGTATAGTCTACTTCATGTATTTGTGTATCTGTATTTGTCTCTGGGATCTAACATTATTATTATTACTATAATCGTATAATATTATTATCTTTAACGCTCATCACCGATCTGATGATTGGACAATGATAGTGATGATGAACTAGATGAGCTGCTGCCCACTGACGATTCAGAAGATATGGAAATGATTGATATAGCAGACGATGAGCTCACTAAAGTGCCACGCAAGGGTGGCAACCGGCTATGACTACTACTACTATGATGACTACTATGACTATTATGGCTATGGCTATTATGATTATGACTATGATGATTGCCTGCGGAAGCCGATGACGACGCTGAAGCTGCCGCTGCCGCAGCCGCCGCCGCTGCTGCCGCTGCTGTTGTCGCCGTCGCCGTCGCCGTGGTCGTTGTGGTCGAAGTAGTGCCCCCATGGCCTGGATTGCCCATGCCGTTGTTGCCGCTACCGCTGCTGATGTTGCTATTATTAAGTGCTGGGGAGGATGAAGATGTGGATGCAGATGAACCTACCGAATGCTTTGCATAGCCGCCACCGCCGCTGCCATGATGATGATTATGTCTATGGTGTGGATTGTTGTGATTCTGATTTTGATGACTATGGTGACTATGGTGATGATGATAGGAATTTGATTTGTTCAGCTGCTGTTGCATTGGCGGCGGCACATAGATCTGCTGGCGATAATAATTGCTGGAATTATGATTGCTGCTCCGTTGGCTGCTGTAGGTGCTGTTTCTTCCGCCTGGACCGCCGCTGCTGCTGCTGCACGAGTTCGAGTGGCCTGTGGTTGGAGTGCTGCTGGTTGTGGTGTTGTGGTTGTTGCCGCCGGTGTTGGTGTTGTTGCTGCTGGTACTGGTTATGGCCTCGGTTTGTTGGTGGTGCTGGTATGGCTCCCCCCTCTCTGGCTGGTTGGTCACATTGCCGGCGCTGCTGATGTTGTTGTCTGTTGGCTGTTGTTGTGGTGAAGAAGATATACATGTATGTTGGCTTGTGGCCACCAATATTGGCTCCATGCTGGCCGCAGTTGCTCCTCCCATCATCATCATCATCATTTGTTGGCGCATTGATCGCCTCGTGGTTAGTTGTTGAGGAGGAATCGGTTTATGATAAGGATTTCGATTTGGGTTTGGATTCGGATTTGGATTAGCAATTGCGGCCAGCATGGCGGCGCAGCCGGCAACCTGATGCTGCTTCTGCTGCTGCATGAGGAGGCCGGCAACCATTCATCATGTATCTAGTCGTGTGGATGTGTGCATTACCGACGAGCCCATTGAAGAGCTGTTCCCGCTGCTGGTGCCGCTTCCGTTGCCGCCGTTTCCACTGCCTGTGGTGGGTACTAGAACGACTGCTGCCAGGCCATTGGGTGGCGATGCGGTGATGTCAATAATCTCTGGCTGCCCTGTCTGCTGTTGCTGCTGGCTGCCAGGCATCGTTGTCGTCGTCGTGGTTTCCACAACGTCACAGTCTTTGCTATCCTCGGAATCATCACCGGACGACGTGCTGCCACGCCGATGCCGCAACGCATTCAGATTGTTAACCAAATGCTGTTGCGCTGTCGGCGTTTGTGGCTGGCCGCCAGATGAGGCTGCTGTAGCGGCTGCCACTGCAGCTGCCGTCGTTGTGGAATAGGTTTGAGCTAAGGCATGGGTGGGCATTACAGCCGCCGGATGATAGATCTGTTGGACCACAGCTCCAGACGGCATAATCACATACTTGGCAGCACCATTCGTATATGTGGGCAGTGGTGAGATGCGATCCACAATGACCAGATGCTCAAAATTCTCGCGTATCCATTCGCGATAATCAATTACATCGTCTGTGATGTGGATAATGCGGCCTACAACGAAATCACAGACAACGAAAAAGAGAGAGGGAGAAATAGAGAGGGAGAGAGACAGAAGGAGTACGGTCAATAGTCGATCACAAAGTCAATTTCAAAGTGTGATGTTTATTTCATTTTTTTGTCTTACCAAGAATTGAGTCAACACGCGCATCTGATCCCCATAGATTGAGCGGACTGACAGCTTGAGTGAGCACACGATAGGCACATTGAAATGCCTGTTTCACCTGAAAAGCCCCATAGCTACTCCGCCCGATGTCATTGCCCGGCGTCAATGGATCCTCAATGCAAAGCAATGATGGCCGATGACCATCAACCATATCACGCTGCAGCTCATCTTTGGGCATATAACGGCCACCGTTCTTAATGGAGATGCCAATTTTCATATAATTGAATCGTCTACCATATAGTTCGAAGAACTCTAACAAAAGTACACCCAGATTCGCCTTGTCGTGGTAAATGCCACGCGGATGCAATTGCAGAAAGCTGATGCACATGAGTATTAGCGAATATGATGAGATGCCGCCGGTGAACACCTCGTTGAGATCGCGTAACAGTAGAAACTGTTTGAGGACCAGCACTAATTTCCCAAGCACTGGATAATCGCGTTTAAATTTCTTAATCAGTTCAGCGGACTGAACGCCCGATTGCATATTGAAAGATATGTCGACTTTAACTTGAGTCTCGCGATCCGTTAGCTTAATAATCGGCACTGATGCTTTGTCTAGGACACGAACGGTGCATGCTTCGGCAATGCCACGGCTAACAAGCTCAAATTCCAGTGTACGCAGGGGAAGTTTCTCCCAAAGGCCTGCCATGTTAAAAGGAAAGAAAGGAAAATGATTAATTATTCGAACACACACACACACACACACACACACACACACTTACCTAATACAACGAGATCAATATCGGAGGTGGGCAGAAAGAGTCCCGTGCGAAATGAGCCAAAGATTTCAACAACAGCTTGGGGCCAAATCGAATGGACAACTCCCTCGATTCGTTTCACAACCTCATTGCGTATGGCATGTTCACATGGTGTGGGTAGGACATATTGATAGAAATGCTCAATCTCTTCGTGTAAACCGATTGCACCCTCGCCATAGTGATAATCTGGTTTACGCCATGGCGTACCCTTATATTTGGCTATCATTTCCATATGATGATTGTTCATATTATAATATGCGATTGCCTTATGTTCGGGGATACGTTTCCTGCGCGATGGATTATAGTAAAGGTTATTGCTGTTGGTGGTGTTATTGCTAATGTTTGTTGTTGTTGCTGCTGTTGTTGTTGCTGCTGCTGCTGCTGCTGCTGTTGAAGTGGGTGTAGATGTAGGAGGATTAGTTGTAGAATTACCAGTTGTTGTAGTCGAAGAGGATACTGTTGTTGCTCCACCTCCAATGCCAACTCCACCGCCAATGCCACTCGATCCAGATCCAGATCCGCTGCCTATACTGCTAGTGCTACTGGCACTACTCGAACTAGAGCTACTACTTGAGCTGCTGTTGCTAGCTGGCGAATTATTGTCACGGTTGATCGTGGAATCAATGTTGTTGGTGCTACTGCTGCTGCTACTGCCGCTGCCGCTGCCACTGCCGCTGCTGTTGTTTGTCGTTGTTGTTCTCGATCCGTTGTTGAAATGTTGTAATAGCTCTATGGATAATGAATCGGCGGTGGCTCTTAGATTGCTTGTGTTGTTATTGTTGTTGACACGATGATTTTTATTCAGATTTTTCAAATCGTTTGCTGGTCGTGAGATAATGTTGTTATAATTAATGCTGTTGTTGTTGTTGGTGGTGGTTGTTGTGGTGATGTTGTTGGCTGTTGTTGTTGTGTTGTTACCGTTTATCGTTGTTATTTGATGTTGTTGTTGCTGCTGCTGATCAAGTAGTGCACCCATATCCTGGGCATTTGTTTCCCAAATCTTTAACCATGTATGCAACGATGGTCCCTCCTGTTCCTTCTGAAACCAGCCAACAGATGGATCCATTCAATGCAATTGAAATAACTCTCGTGTTGGCTGGGTTTTTGGGGGAGGGTGGGAACACAACGGATTGACGTAACGGTACGGTTACAGAACGAAACGGAACAAAACAGAAAAAGTTAACGAACACGAACTACTCCTGTGTGATTGAGAACTTATAAACGAACTAACGAACAACGAACTGTAAACGAACGAACGAGCGAACGGACGGAAGAAAACGGACAAGTTGATCGATCGTTAGAGGTTGTAGTTCTAATTGTTGTTGTTGGTTGGGCCGTCTAACCGACTTTTTAACTGCCGTGTGTTATTGTATTCCTTGTAAAGTGTTTTTTTTCTTTATTTTTCTTTAGATGTGCTCTATTTCTGTTGTAGAAAGAGAAGAAATATATGTATCCTCTCTCTCTGTCTCTCTCGCTCGCTCTCTTTAAGTGAGGCTCGGTCGAAAACCCCCTACGATTTTTGTTGTTGTGGCATCTACCAAGTGTCAATGGCTAATGCTTAGACATTTCCTCCTGTAATTGGAACAGAACAAACAACATGTCATCATTTAAATTTATAAATTAATAAGTTAATCAAGTTGAAGTAGTTGGTAGAAAACACAAAAATATCTTTGGATCCGAATCATGGTGGAGATATGGGATGAATTAAATGGAATGACATATTAGTTAATATATGTACATATGTATGTCTACGTTGTTAACTTTTTTTCTTCTTTCGTCATCTTTTGTGCACATTTTCACAAAAATCTGTCAGAAATTTGCAATTGCATGTATCGCAAATGGAAAAACGTTAAATGGCAAAAGTATTGCAAATTTATGCGCTCGTTTTCTACAAATAGAAATTGCAGGTGCCCCCTCTTCGTCCTCTTTGGCCGCCTCTTCTTTTTTCATTGCCGCCAACACCAACACTATCATCGGTCTCTGGCTTTTTCTCTTCTCCCTTTTTATATTTGCCAACCGCCCCCGTTTCCTGCCCCCGCTAACAATAATGGGAAGAAGCCGCCTTCGACTGACTCTGCCTAAATGCAGCTGAAGCGTTTAAAGGCGCCAGGCGAAAATTGTTTTATAGAGCGAATAAAACAACAACGACAGCAACAACAACCACGAATAAATGGAGTTTTGGTTTTTTTTTTTGTATTCGTCGTTATTTGTTGCTAAAAATGCTTGAAATGTTTCAAGAGATAACAAAATCTGAAAGCAGCCGTAGCAACTGCTACCGCTCACGAGACTCGTCAAGAGGCAGAATGTGCGTGTGTGTGTGTGTGAGAGAGAAAGAGAGAGTGAGAAGTGAAAGAGCAAAACTAATGGGGGAGAGTAAATCCCATGTGTGCTGATTATATGGAAGTGTGTGTATGCATGCATGTGTATGTGTGTGTGTGTGCATGCGTGTAAGTGTATGTGCAAGGGCGTACAGGTGGCTGTGGCGTGGGTGTCAAATGACGGGTTATGAGAGGGGGTGGAGGGTGGTGGTAAAGTCTGGGGGTTGGGTGAGTAAATGTATGTGGCGCACATGTACGAATAAAGCGGCAATTGATTATGCAAAAACACAAAATAAAAAACACACACACACAGACAAAACGCCGCTAATTACCAGTAAATGGGATTCAACAATTCACAACAACATAACAACGGTAATTTAAAGAGAAATACGAATTAAAAATGTTTCATTTTCGAAAAAAACAAAACTCGACTTGCTCATTTAATACAAAATACACATACGAACTAACCCACACACATGTATGTACATATATAAATATCTATATATGTGTAATTTTTATGTTTCCTTTTATGTCAAATTAACACTTTCTGCGTTTTTAACGCTACTCTCTTGTGTTGAAGAGACATGGTAAGTAAGAGAAAGGGGTAAGAGACCAAATGCAGTTTCTCCCGGCAAATTTTTTTTTTTTAGCAGCTGTGTAATTCTTTTTTGATATTTATTTATAACAAAATGTTGTTAGTATCGATAGTTATCGAAAAATATGTTCATATTTTGCAGCACTGTGTCTTTGTAAACATTAAATTTATGCAACAAAATGTACCAGAAAAAAATCAATTAAATAAACTTTTTAAATTTTAAACTAACACACACGCACACATACGCACATTTATACATATACTTGCATACGCTAAGAAAGAGAGCGAGACTAACACTCACGTGCATTGCCACCACCCCCGCCCAACATACCAACAAAAAAAAGGCAGCTACAACTTAACCAATACACATACAACAAAAGGCCCCCATTTCTGCCTACTTCCCTCTCACGCCTCTCATGTTTCTCGCGTAATTCCGTTGGTATTTTTCACACACTTTTTTTCGTTTTTACCTTGACAAGTTGTGATTCTCAAAAAAACAAAATGGAGACACAGAATCACACACAAAAATGAAAATTTTGCAAAATTGTAGTAAAACGCACACACACACACACACACGCACCACAATCAGGCACAGAGGGCGACACTCAAATTGGTATATTAAACGTCAAGACGACGACTTGGATTTCGTTTCGTTTGTTCTGGATCTTTTTCTCTCTTTTTTTTCATTCGTTTTGTATTACCTCGGTTTAATTGCAGTTGCCAAATGCAATCAATATGCTCTGCGGCATCACTTTTAACCACAATAATCGTTAGTTTATCCAAATTTTGTAGCTTTTCTGGCGATTTCCTTTACGCTGAAATACAAACGCGAAATTACAATTTTTTTATCTTTATCTACGAACACGCGACGGTAGTGTTGCCAGGAGCTAAGAAATAATCGAAAATCATCTATGCGATTCGATAGATTTGTCTATCGCCCACTATTATGTAAAGTCGATGGAACAGAACCCCGTATTTTAACGCAATGTATCGACTATCGATAGTTTACCGACTCAGCCCTTAGCACTTTCGACTTAGCCCTTAGCACATTTGCCATAGCCCTTAGCAGTGCTGTATGTAGATAATTGCCCGGTGGTTTTTATTAGTATACTTTTAGGGATAGTCTTAGGCCACATCCTCTTAGGTAGATAGAACTTATACTTAGATGCCTAGTAGCTTTAAGTACCGTTATGGCACCTTGCCTTCGCCAAATTCAGTATATTAATTGTGTGTGCAACGCACATAAGGAAGCATCTCCGACTGATCAGCACAGCGAGTCGAGTTCATATAGCCATGTCCATTTGTTCGTCGGTCTGGATCAACCCAAAACTTTTGAATGTGTATACTGCACAGGTTGCATATCTCGGCTTCAGTCTGATCCGATATTTGTTAGTTTCGTATACCTTTTAATGACTGTGGCGAATTGGATCAAAATCGGATAAAGCACACTTGCTATAATTTGCATCGTGTCCGTTACTAATATTCATTTTAAATTTTGCATACACACAAAAAAATTCTTTATTTATATTGTTTAATTTCCTTTTTTTTTATCGTTATTTTGTTTTATTTCGAAATACATGGTTTTTTTTTCTCTGCTGCAAGTTTTAAACTATTCTTTAGATTTAGTTTTTGTGTTTTTCTTTTGGGTTGAAACCAAATAACTTCGTTGGGGGGAAATGTTGATGTGGTAAATAATAACTATTATAATAGGTGAACAAAAAAAAAAAAAAACAGTGTGAAAGTTCTAGTTTGGTCTTGTTTTTGTTTGTTTTTGTATATTAAATAAAAACAAAAATTGTACATTCTGTGTAATTACTTTTGTACTTTATGGAAATGAGATTTTATTCATTGGTTTGTTGTTTCCTATTTTTTGTTTTATTAATTAATTTCTGTTTCATTTTTTTTGCTGTTAGCTTTGCATGTTTACATGTTTTGTTCCACGTTTGAGTTTCCTTTTTGTTAAAGTGTTTGTTTAAGTTTTACTTTTAGTTGAAATACATAAAATACACATTCGTTTTGTTTTTATAGAGCATAATTATTATTGTTATGTCTGCTTTTTGTGTTTCTCATTTTTTACTCATGACATTTTTGTATACAGAATTTTGGTTGTTTTAAACATTTATAAATATTCTTTTTTTCTTTGCCATTTGCATCTTTTTATTTAACTTTTAGAGTCCTTTTTGTTTTTATTGATGTTTTTTATGTTTGTTGGGCTTTTTTTTTTTTTTTCTTTTTTTGAATTTTTGCGCTATTTGTTATTCAACAGTTACATATACAGTTTTTATTTGGTTTTCTCTAAATATTTTGTTTTTCTCTTTTTTTTTTTTTGGTTTAAGTAACATTTTTTTTTAGTTTTAATTTGTATTTTCTTTCCTCGTGTACAACATTTAAAGCTTGCCTATTATTTTTTTTTTGTTCGGTTTGTGTGTGTTTGTTTTTAGTTGGTTTGGAAGTATTTTAGTTTCATTTATCGTTTGAAATTTTCTAGTTTACATAGTTGTTTCTTTTTCTTTTTTGTTTAATTTAGTGTTTTCAATCAATCAGCCGATTGAATAATTCTCTATAATTAAAATCTTTCATTTTTTTTTAGGGGGGGGGCTTATTGACGCAACATTTAACACCTAAGTATGTATGTATGTGTGGTATTATATGTACTATATGCTATAATCTGAGAGAATTCATTCTCATCAAATGTAAACGGCAATCGATCGGTTTCTATAGTTCTGCAAAGTTTCCCTCGATAGATGTACCTATAAATTGGTCACTTGGTTTAAGTATCGAGATTAGATCGTGAATTACTTCAGAGTGGACTTGTAATTGATGCTGTCAGTAATTGTTAGGACTTTGGAATTGAATAGTATGCAGAGCTATAAAAATCTTTGACACAGCCAAAGTAAATCTTGCCTCTTGTTTCTAATAGTTATAAACTTTTACATTGTTTTTCATGTTTCTTCTTCGTTTTTCGTCATTTTCTTTTAATGTTAATGGTAAAAAATCTAAAAAAAATCTGTTTTCCCCCATTTGTTTTTGTTTTTCTTGTTTTTTTTTGTTAAAAAAAAAAAAAAAAAAAACAACAACAACAATAATTATAATGTATCAATTTTCCTACAAACATGTATGAAAAATAATTGTTGTAAATATTAAATTAAGCGACAAATACCCTACAATTTCTGTTTATGTGGGTAACTGCAGGGTATTTGTTTTGGTTTTATAGTCGCTTCAGAGTCGACACTGTCGATCACAAACGATTTTGGAAAGGAATTGAAGCATTGACCAACTCTCAAATAGTTGACTAATTTTTACTATCGTTTGCTCTCGACTTGTTCGATTAAAAGTATTTATTATATCAAATCGTTTAATTTGGACGAAAAAAAAGGGAAATTAGTTAATATTTACAGCAAAGACAAAAAAAAAAAAAGAACAACAAACGTTCAGTCAATATACACACACAATTCAGACATACACACTTATATTGTTTTGTTTTTAATTACATTTAAGTATATACTTATATATTTGTATTTAAAACAATAACACATACACACGCACGCATACATATGCATCATATGATGAATAAACTAATTCAACATATAGATACATACATAAAATAGTTGAAATTTATTATATGTAATCATATTTATTATTATGTTTTGTTTGTTTTTACTTTTGGTTGTGTTTCCCCTACGGAATCACCGACGACGAATGTGCCCGGCAACGACAATTTGCTCAATTCTCAAGTTTTAATTGGTTTTTAATTATGTTAAATACAATATGTTAATTAATCAGTCGCATAAATGAATCACCTGGCTAGCTTATAGCTCTCTTTCTTCAATAAAAAATTGTTTAAATAATATTTCGTTTTTGGTAATTTTTGTTTGCAATTATTTTGAAAATTTCTTGAAGATACTTTCAACGCGGTAATATTGGTCGAAGAAGGACGAGTAAACTTACTTACTCGCTCACTGTACACTCGCTTGTTCGCATTGGCACTCGCTCGTTTTAGATTTGCGTTTTACTCGCTTGTTAGTGCTGTAGTATCTTCATTTTCTTGGCCAACGCCGTTTGCGATGGCTGCAACTTCCGTTTGCTACTGTAATTGCATAATTTTCCAGCGAATTTTTTGCTTAGTGTCGTTGTCGTTGAGGTCATTAGATCGAGCACTTGTAGGCTATGATCTAATTCATCTAGCGCTGATCCGAGCGTTGTTGTTGTCGTTGTTGTGGCTGTTAGGTTACTGCTCGGATCTGGATCCGGATTGATTTCAATGTCGTTAAGCTGATTGGCCAACGGATCCTCGTCGTAAGGATCGTAGGGGGGTCTTAATTATTGTTTAAACACAAATAATCCCGTCGGATCCCACTCGTTATCATCGACAGGGCCGAAGCATTCATCGAAATACCATTCCATTGTCTTGTAGACATGACTTAGCGATCGGCCAATTGTATGATCCTCATCGGGATAGACCTGATGACGGAATTTCACTTGCTGATCGACCAACGCTCTAACCAGCATTAAAGTATGCTCCTGATGAACCAATGTATCGGCGGTGCCATGCATTAGCATTAGATTGCGTCCCTTAATATTGCCGGCTTTCATTGTTAGATCGGCCTCTTGCAATGCTCGCAAATAGTCGCCCTTAAGGGGTATGTAGCGTTCGGTGAAAAATGAATCTATGGAAATCAAAAATAAGTAAAAAGACATAGTTAAGAATGGGTCAAAGTGCTACTTACAGTGATAGCCAAAGCTAACTATGGGATTTATGGCCACAGCGCATTGAAGCACCTGTTGAGAGTCATCGATTAGCATCATGGCAGATGCATAGCCACCGTAGCCCCAGCCAAAGGCGCAAATGCGCAATGGATCGATAAATTTAAGATTATCGCGCAAATATCTATACAAAACAAGAAGGGAACATTGAATGGATTACATTGAAGACTATAGGAAAATGACGATACGTACGTGAGAACACCCAGTTGATCTTCCACCTCAACGGTGCCCAATTTGCCATGCACCTGAGTACGTAACAATTCACCCTGATAGCCACTGCCACGACCATCGATTTGTGCCACAATGAAACTACGTTGACTGGCCAGATACCAATTCCAGTCGACATGGAAACGCTCTGTGACCAATTGTGAGCCCGGTGAGGCATCGCTAAATTCGAATTGAATATGAACTAATGACCCTTGTGTGGACAGGTGGTTGTACTTACACATGCAGGACTAAAGGAAATGCCACCTCTTCTTCCTCACGCATGCCAGGTGGCATGAAGAGCCGCACCTGTGCATGGAATCCATGACGTATTTCCACACTAAATGTTCGCATTTGGGGCACGGCCAACTGGGCAAGACGATGGCGTAACACATCGCCGGCATTGAGAACGAATACCTTTTCGTTGCTAGCCGTCTCAACCAGATAGACACTGGGCGCTTCGGGGCCGAGACATTCTTGTACATAGTAGCCAAAGTCGCGACTAAATTGCACACGATTGTATAGACAATTTTTTGGTATATCGTAGATACAATCATCTGGTTCGAGGCGTGCAACAATATCATCCCATCGATCATCGTTGCCCACAAACGATCCAGATGATGATGATTGGGAGGAGGAGGATGCGGGGGAGGATGGACCCGTACTACGCGCCCTATGCAAACGATAGGTCGCCTCCGTATTGTCGCATGTCAGACATGTGGGTTGAGTCGATGTTATATATGTGCGATTCGATTCGGTGACGTTTAGTTTAAGGCTGATCTTGTAGAGATGCCGTTCACCCGGACGTTTCTCAGGAGCAGCCATAAAGTAAACAATTTCATTGGCCTCATCCCAGCCAAGTATTTCGGTGACCTCGAATCGGCCCATGGTAAGTGGCACTGGTCGCCGATCAAGTGACGAAATGAACACCACATGCCGATAATGGCCATGTTCGCCATCTCGCACCGGCAGACGTTTCAGCAGATAGCCACCTTGGGATATTTCGTAAGTGGTCTGTCCATTTGTCACATTGGCCAGACTCTCATTGCTGGGAGATGATTTGCCTTGCGTCTCCTGCAATTGCAATTGCCATTGCATTTGCATCTGCAGTTGCCGTTGTCCCAGAACTCGCATTTGGGCAGCAATTCGGGCGGAAAATATTGGTTTCTCCGCCGGCAGGACCCAACCATCATTGATGGTCACCTCTGTGTGCACCACCTGGCAATTGAATTGCGGTGCACGGCAAATCACTGTCGTTGCTTTTGTCTGATCGCGATTTGTCACTGTGACCGATAGATCGATGGGCGAGGCCCAGGTGAGACCGCCCACGTAGCTTCCGTTGGCCAGTTCGGCGGGCAACTTGATTTGAATGGGAAATATGTACTTAATCACCGATAAATTGACCACATTCACCGTCACATTCGGATTGCGGGCCCCGGCCTTGGGATATCGTTGCGTCAACACCGCTGGATACTTGATGTCGTCGCCCATCCAAGTGTATCTGAAGTGAAACGAAAGAGGTTATCACGAATATTTCATAGCATCTCAACGACTTCTCTTACTTGTACTCATTGACATCGCTGTCATTGTAGCTGAGAAAGGCCAAAAATAGTCCATCCGGCGAGAAGGCCATGCTACTCATCCGACTTTCCATCAATTCGGGAACATTCTCATATGTCCAATCGGGTATGCCATTGTAATAGATGCCCCCCAATCCAGTATGGGTAATGCGACAGACTAGCTCGCCCTGCACCTTGGGCTTGTAATAGATGTCATTGTAGTGGACAAAAGCAATCGCCTGATTCAGCGAATAGGGGGCCGATGTGCTGCCCGTTGTGCCAGCCCCATTCGACGACCCAACCGGGCTGGCCACTATGGGTTTGCCGCCTGCTGCGGCACCAGCCAGACTATTGAGAATTATACTTCCGCTTGGCAATGGAGCCATCGTAGACGTTGATGGCGAGATGGGGGCTGGCGGTGGTGGTGGATTGATTGGTGCCCAAACCACATGCTGTAGACGTGGAGCTTCGGCAATATTCTCTGTTGGTCCCAGTGGAAATGTATTCGCTGTTTGTACCTCATACACATGGTGTCTAAAAATGTCACAAAGAATGGGGGACACCATGACCCTAATGCGTCATATGTAAGGCATCTGTTAACCTACCTAGATCCTTCGGCATTACTGTCCGATTGAAGTAGAACATACTTTTGATCGGGTGCAACTAGAAATGATTCCGCATTCAATTGTCGCTAAAAGAAAACAAAATGCATAACCAATTGTATGTATAATAAACGTAAATGTTGCTTTAGTTGCACTTACAAATGTGGAATTGGTCATAAGAATGCGGGTGGTATAATCGGCCATATTGAGTATGGAGAGGCCGCCAGTTGGATCGCGATAGACGAGCTCATTGTCTGCAATTAAATTGGTTAGAATAAACTCAAGGGTCGTCAAAAAGGAAGGAAGCGAGAACAAACCATTGCTCCAGGTGCCATTAAATGGCCGCCATTGCAGACTTTTGCCCAATATATCGCTGGGCAACATACGGCGTCCCCGTATTCGTAGACCCTCATCTTCCGGCGATAGCAAAAATATCGAAAATATTATCAAGCTAAACACAGCGGCAATTACCAACAGAGCTATGAATATGCCGCGCCAATTTCGTCGTTCTGGTGATATGGCGACAAGTTCCTAAAAAATATACAAAAACCAAAATCAACCACAATTTATATTAAATGCTTGAAAGCTTTTTTCTTTTTTTTTTTTTTTAAATTCGTCAACTGGTTTCAGCATAAACATTAGTAAGTTGGAACCCAATCTAAGCCATTTACTAGCTTTAGCAAATGCTACGGGCCCTGCGCCTTGAGGGGCCGCGCTCTACTGCAGCTTTGGTAAACGATTTTTAATCTTTGAAAACTTTATTCAATTTGAATTTAATTATGTAAGGTGGCAATAACAAATGCACCGACCGTGTGGCAACCCTAAAGAAGTGGCAGGCTTTCGGACGGAGGTTGCTATGATGTTGAAAGAGTCGAGCGTCAGTTGTCAGTCGAATTAAGTTGCAAGTCGTCAGTTGTTTTAAGTTGTTTAAGGCCTAGTAAAAGTCGTAAAATCGAAATATCCAAAGCAATATTAATTTATCTACATGACTGTGCCGAATTTGATCAGGATCAGACGACTATATCATAGAAACAGTCGGTGGTAAACAATTAACCCCAACCAACGGTCTAGGAGGAGTTTGCGTTGGTCCAGACGGACGGACATGGCTATTTGAACTCGTCTCGTCGTGCTGATCAAGAATATATATACTTGATATAGTCGAAGATGCTTCCTTCTATGCGTTGCACACTTCTGACCAAATTTAATATAGCCTTTTTGCAAGGGTATAAATAAAGAAAACAAAGAATAATATGAGTTGTACCCAAAAACAATCCGAATTGTATATCAAATGGGTTACTTTTGAGCTTCCCCCCAGGAAGCCCTCTTCATGCGATATATGTTGATAAATAGTTTTGAATAAAACATGAATGGAATTGACTAACGGCACTGAACTCATTTAAATGAAAATTTGTTTGTTCTTCATTTTGTTTAGTTTGTTATTTAAGTTCTCGAAATGGATTCAATTTTGTGCGTTTATTGCGCCTCTGTTTTGGATGTTATTCAATTTGTCAATTGAATTTGTTTGCATTTTGCTTATTCCTCTTTGCGTATTTGGTTTTAATTAAAAATGTATTTTCTTATTTTATTGCCAACCATGGAAAAATATTTGTATGATCTGAAACTGTATGGGTTGAATTGGATATTATAATTAATCATCAAGGGTTGTCAGGATATAGCCAAAGTCAGCCAGTTTTTCAATTGAACTCATTGAGCATCAAGAAAACAATTCAATGCCATATATCCAAAATATTCAACCTACAATTTTCGAATTCCCAACTACTTTTAGCGTTGAAGATGTAATATGGCCCTTACAGTCAGATTTACTTTAAGATTCTTTATAAAATTGCAAGAATCTATTAGATTAAATGTCATTTTTAGGTCTACAATTGTTTTGAAAAACATAAGAACAATAAATTTATCTTTTATCCTGACATGTTTTTGTGCACTTTAGATAAATCTGCTACGCTTCATTGATTCACTTCACTAGATGACAAGAAATCGATTGTTTGCTCTTCTTTTCTAAATTTTTTTTAGTTATGTTTTTTTTTTGGTTTATTGATGACTGCCAATGGCATTGATCGACTTGCAGCTGAACAAATATTTTTCATTCGTTTTATATTTTTTTGCTGCTTGCTGTTTTCTTTTATTCTGGAATGGAAAAATCAGGGGGCAACAAACAAATTGCCAATCGTGGGAGGAAGTGCCAAAAAGGGGCAAATGTATATGGCAACGCAATCGATGCCATAGCCCAAAAGATGGAGGCGTGGCAAGCGTTGTTGTCCTTGATGCAACTTAATTGACAAGCGAATCCGAAGCAATTTAAGGCCGAAAAAAGGTCAGACACACATACACACATACAGACATTGCTCCTCGACAGGCGAATTCCTTTATTCTCGAGCTGAATTCTAAACTAATTTAATGCACTTTGCATGTTGATTCTGCTCGACTGAGGCTTGGCTTAAAATTTGTGGGCGGGATCAGGGAGGTGGGCAATGCGGGTCCCAGTTGTGAAATTCATTTAATTTCCGTTTCGATTTGCATTTAAATGGATTGAATTCATGTGGCAATGAAATTGCTAATTGAAATTCGTTTTGTTTTGATTGATTGTGAAAGAAGAGTAATTCAATTTTGTCTGGCTGTAAGCAACATACATAGAAGAAAGTAAGCAACAAGGAAAAGAGAGCTATAAAAATGTTCAAGTACCATAACATACATAATTCATAAAGTTTGATTGGTTCTGTTTTTTTTTGTTTTTATTGTCATAGTTGCCTTAAGTGCGAGTAGGTCGTAAAGAAAAAGAAAGTAAAGTTAACGTTTATTAGAGTGAAGTATCTCAATGAAAAAAAAAACCAGGAGGAAGAACAATGCTTAAAGTGGCAGCCAAAAGTCTTCTCTAAAGTTCTTAAATACAGAACTTGCTATTTTTTGGTTTCTTTGGATGCTAACCTAAAAGTATGCAACAAAAATGTATGTTTACTCTCGGGGACCAAAAGAAGGAGTTAGCTTTCCATATATGAATTTGAAATCCTCTTACAGCGATCAATGAATATGGAAATTCAACTTTTTGTAGGTGCTAATACAACAAGTGGGCATTTGTTTTAACTACTTAAACGAAACAGAGCAACTACACGAAACTACCTTCAATTATCTAGCTATCTAACCTAAAATATTTTATACACTATGCATTACTATCATTAAAAACGTTCGATTAAAATTAAAACTATTATTCAGTTGAACATTTACTCTGTAAACAGACTGCCAGCTGCAGCTCATTTTTGTGTTTAATGTGTCCTGAAACTTATCGCATCCGCCCAGTCACATGCTCGTCACATTGTTCATTGAAATGAGATTCACCCGAGTCTCGGACTCAGACCCAGTCCCAGAATCAGAACCAAAATCGTAGAAGTAAAATCCAATTAAGCTCTCAACGTTTGGTAGAGGCGGTGAGAATGAAAATTAAAGACTCAAAAACAAAACGAGAAATGGCAACATTTCTGAGTGCAACTTTGTGTATAGTCCTTTCCACGTGTGTGTGTGTGTGTGTGTGTGTGTGTGTGTGTGTGTGGGTGTTTGTGTGTATGTGCGGGTATGTATGTAGTTGGGAAATTGTTTATGCTACACCATAAAGCAAAAGGCTGCCTCCGGGCATCTCAAACAACAACAAGCCACCAGTCCAAGTAGTGCAACAAAGTCCAGTCCGCAGTTTGCATTTTCCTGATCCTTTTGTTTAGGTTGCGTTCACTGCAAACAATTTGCGGTAATTATTTGCCAAAAAAAAAAAAAAAATAAAATAAAATAAAATTCTTGCCGTTCTGTTTCTAGCCAAAAGTCAGTGGAGATGAAATGCTACATACCAGAGGTCATTATGAGATATTAGAATATCAAACTATATAACATGTTGACTAGCTATGTCTTTGGGGCCAAGCCAAATCGCTTAATATTTTATTGAAAATGTTTTTAATTCAATTTTTGCTAAAATTATTAAACGTAAATATCAATTGTACCAGTTGAAGGTAATAGTAAAGTTTATGAAGTGTACTACATGTCGCATGAGTAATATTTTAATATTTTGCTACTGGGCAAGATGCAAATACGATTGTTCCCATCAATTCCGACAGAAGAATGTAGGAAATTACCTTCATTCTCCTGCCTGCATCCGGTTTCCTATCCCCGTTCTTCCATCAACAACGTTTACTTAATGAGCTGTAAATGCATTGCGCCTGAAGTGCCGCGGCTGGCCCAAGGCCAATAACAACAATAAGTACGTTTTTGTGGTAGTCTCCTCCCTTCCAGCCCAACGGCCCCAATCTCAATCCCAATTCGAACTGCCAGCTGCCAACTCTATATCCACTGCAGCCATAATTTACGCCTGTTTTCATTTAGCGTGCCTTTGCAGGCATACGCATCATCATTTTGGCCACAAACAGAGACGAGAAAAATAAATTGGCCGCCGGCCCAAAAATATCTACATAGAATGAAACCAAAGCGTCGGATTGGACTTACTTTGGCTGTGTCGATGTCTCTATACTCTTATGAAATATTCACAGATTAAATCAAACAGTTAAGAAATTAATACAAGGGTTCAAATTAATGAATTACTTTATATAATCCATGCTATAGTGATTAAGCATAGGTTTTTCGCCTAGCTGGACTTAGGGCCCCTAAAGCATGCAATAGGCTGGCACAGTTTTCGTCGATATTTGTCTATATACCATCTTTTCTTTGATTTGATTGTTTGTTAGCCATGCGAGTTCTGAGACCGATTATGGCATACTTTAGGGCGCAAAGTTCCCACTAAATGAGCACTTGCTTTTGGGCTCTTAGTTTATTTTAGCTCCATTTTTCATTTTTGCATTTATTGACGTCTGGAAGTGCAGAGATCGATTACTTTAAATACTTTTAAGCATTCGCTATTGTTGTATATGGTTGCAGGTTGTTGCTCTAGCAAACATTTAATCAAAGCGGTTAGTTACATTGTTGTTTTAGAAGGGTACAACAAGTACTAAATCGATTTCGAAGGCTGTTTGCAAACTTCATAAATACTGTAATAACAATTAGAGCAAAATTATATATCTTAATTCAGATGATAACATAAACACGAAAGGGTATAGCAGTTTGGTCCATTCATAAAGGTTTAAACTATTTTCTTATCTAGATGAGCAATTGCCATAAGGGATTGAGTAACCCTCGTTTCCATAAACTTTCCCTCATTGAATTTATGCCCAAAATTGAATGGCCCTGAATATACGGCATGGATACATACAAATACATATATACGTATGTATGTACCTATAAATATATATAGATATAGATAGGTAGGTTTGGAATGTGCCTGTGTCCTGTGCCATCTCACTCTTACGCTTTTTTTCATTCTGTTTTCATTTTTATTATTTTCGGTTTCATTTATGTTCTGTTTTGTCTATCCGTTTGCGTTTTGGCCCAGCAATTGTCACACCTTCTCTATGGCTTAGTATCGCATTAATAGCTAATGAACGAGACAGTGTGCCAGGGACAATGAGTGGACAATAACAATGCCAAACAACAATTCACAATTGTTGTCCACTAAACGAGAGAATATAAATTTTGATGTTAGTTCCTTTTGTTAGTGTGCCTTGTTCATCGGTGCGAAAGTCCTTTAATCTGTCTCTTTCCTTTTCCCTCCTCCGCCTCCTCAACCACCTTGTCCACCATTTCATAGAAATTCTCTATAGTTTTTTTTCTGCTCTGTTCTCTATGGACTGCATTCATAATTTTGGCCAAACGCAGCAAACTCCGCCCACTTTAGGCAATTAATTTGGTTTTATGTTTTTTTTTCTCAGCTCCCCCTTCTTTGGGTTGAAGGCAAGCAGACCGTCCTGACCAGGACGTATCAATTCGAAGTCTGTATACCCTACACTATCGGATTTTAATAAAGTTGATATACAAATTTAGGTGAAATTATATGCTTAGTATGCTTTTGGCTTACTAAGGTATATACCTGCTTAAGTAAGGGTAATAAAAGAATGCTTTTAGGTAAAACTAATGCTGGACTTGGGGGTCAAGTCGTTGGGGAATAAGTCTTGTATATGCCAATTGGCCACGCCGTGTAATTAGAATCTAACTTTACAAATTCTACCCTTTTTTATTTTTTTGTTTTGACACCGAACTATGTGGAAATTGCCCTTGTATCAAGTTAAATGGAAACTTATTTGTTTCAATTTGTAGTAAATTTGTTAAAATAAAAGTAAATAGTTAACTTAAACTTTCATAAAAGCTATACCGACGCTAATTAAACACATTTAATTAGGGTTTGCAATAAATGTTGATACGTTTTGTGCAAATTTCTAGATTTTTAAGGAAGTTTGAAACAAATTTTACTTGCTTGAATGAAATGCAATCTTCAGATCTTCTTTAGACATATTTTCTATCTATGATAAGACTTTGTCAAGAGAATTGCAATTAAACTAACCTCTAATAAATGCTGATCCATGCTTGTCGACTGTCAGTGTTCAACTAAATGTTGGTGTTTCTTTTCTTTTTTGTTTTTTTTTGTGGGTTATTTTTTTAACTAGAATATGTAATAATAAGAACACACACAGAGAGAGAGAGAGACACACACACACACATTCATATTGATATTCGGCATAATGTATACATACTGACAGAAGCCACTAGGCAATACCAGGCACTATATGCTAGGTAGGACAAGGGTCAGTAGAAAATGGCCCCCAACGGACCCCAAAAAATCATTTGCAACATTGATGAGCAGGCAGAGACCGTGCCGGAGAACGAGCCGGAGTCCGCACCGTGTCGGTGTGTGAGGCCAAGTTGAACGAGCAAAGTGGCAAACAAAGTTTTGCACACACAAAACTTATGTCATTATGATGGACTTTTGCGGTGGCTCATTTATAAAGTGACCACACCCACAACATAGCAGCCCATCTAGCACATCTTTATTGTGCATGTGTCGGTTGGTCTCTCTGTCTGTCGCTCTGTCTGTTTGTATGTGTCACAATTATTAATGAAAAGGGTAAAATGCCAAGAAGACCAAAAAGAAAAGAAAACAAAAAAAATAGTTAAAGTTTTGCATTCCTTGCTTACGCTGAAAGCCTTTTGGCCTTTTATCCGTATCTCCATTTGCCTTGCATGCTAAATTTATTGTCTACTTTTATTTATTGATCCAGTTCTGCCACACTTTGTCTTCGCCCAATCGCCGTCTTATCTTTGACCACAAATTGCCCCGAAGAAGCTCTTGCAATCAAAGAAATAGCTAACCAAATTTGAAGGCTAAAGTGTTGGAAAAAGAACTAGTTCCATTTGCATTTTGCTGACTTATAAATTACAATTCTACCAAGTCAAGTCCATGAACTAAATGAACTAGCGCAAAACTCAGGCGAATGAAAAAGAGAATTAAATTAGTTCAAAAGAAGAGCATATATGTGGAGTTTCAACTTTGTCCTGGAATTTCCTTCACGAGTCCCCGAGATGAAGAGATTCGATTTGCACACACTCGGTTTTAATTATCAGCATTATTGTACGTATTTTTGTTAGTTTATTAGCTTTTGATCAACTTATTAACTACTTCACAACATTTCTCTTGCACTGCACACACTTCGAGACGCAACTTTACCGGCTCACTCTATTCCACTGACTCTTCGGACTGACTCTTCTCGACTGTACTGCACACACTTCTCATGCACCGTATATCGTTGCTTATCGATATTCTATCGATACCGATTCTCACTCGAAGTCAACTCTACCGCGATCCTACATATAGTTATTTAATTTGTAAATGAACTAGTTCAGATCTCTATTTTAAAGGCATGAAGATCAGAAATAATTGTTCGAAATATATGATTGAGTGAATTGGATTGAATGACAGAATTCAGAATACTTTTCCAAACTAGTTCTCTTTATAAACTCATAAGTTTTCCAAAAAAGTCCTGAGTATTAGATGTGTCTTATGGACTAACTAACATTAAGGTTTAAATATATATATCCTTATTCCTGTGATTTTAATATTCGGAGTCTACAAAATTGTGTCATCTTTTGATTGGAATATTTAACTTTAAGTTTCATTTCGAATTGCTTAGGAAAATTATTCTATGCTACTTTGTGGCATATTTTTTAATGACCATCTCTGTCAATTTACTTTTTTTTGTGAGTGGGTTAAAAGTGTGTGTGTATGTGTGTGTGTGTGTGTGTGTGTGTGTGTGTGAGAGTGTGTCTGGTTCTGGGTCCATGTTCCCAGCCACCGCCGTAGCTGCCACCCACTTGTCATTAGCCAACAAATTGCCATTTTCCATTGCATAATTATGATAATTAAAAGGAAATCAGTGCAAAGAAGTCGGCAGGGCGGGAATTGACCTCGTCTCAACTTTTACTTTCCCATTTTCATAAATTTTTTTTTCTTTCTCATTTTGGAAAACTTTGTCAGCAAGTTGAAAATGAGTTTCAAGCTTATCCTTTCGTTTCAATTTCCTTCTGCCGTCCGGTCCATACCAAATGAAATTAAATTTGTACATGACAACAAAAAAAAAAAAAAATGAAATGAAATGAAATAAAATGAAATAAAGACGATGAATTATTGGAATCATAAAAATATATATATATATATATATTTGTGTTTTTTTCTTCGTTTTCGGCAAAGACTGCTCAATTATTTTTGCTATTTCTTGCTATAAATTTTATTTGTGTTTTATTTATTTATATTTACTACATTTCATCCTTTCTGCCATACAGATTTCCTTCTTGCCTTCTTGCCTTCTTCCTGCCTGCGTTGCTCCTTGCTTGCTCGCTTACTTGCTGGCCAAAAAGGTAATAAAAGACAGGTGAACTCGTAGGGAGAAAGGAGCTGGCAGGTGGGGATTTATTTATTGCAAAAGATTTGCAGCGCAAAAAGTTTGGTTTCCATTTTCTCATGGCGTATACCCTTTCTGTGGGCATAAGACACAACACCAAAGACTTTGGAACCTACATACATATATGTTGAAAGGTCTCTCAGATTATATATATTCCTAAATTGGTTGTAATTCAACGAATTTTTATCGATTGTTGATTAGGGTCTGATCACCTTCCATGGGATTTTTAGATGGCATGCTATGGCTTAGAAGTGTGCAAAGTGTATATTATCTTCGGTTTGAAAGCCTCTTAGCTTTTGAGTTAATTTTTTTTCTTCCTTTCTTTTTTTTTGGCTTTTACGTTTGGCTTTTTCAGGCGGCGACGACGGACAGAGGCTGTTTGTGATAGCAGCATTGCCTGAAGCTTTTCTGTGTGATATGGCAAATCAATATGGCAAATCGAGTTTCGAGTTTTATTTATGACCCTCGTCCCCGTCCCCGTACCCGTACCCATACCCGTACCCAAACACCCCCCACCTTTTACGAACGTGAATGTTTGCCACCTCCGATACCAAAATGAAATGCCAATCGAAAGTTGCTATGCCGCTGCCGTTGCCGCCATTCAGTTTATAATTTCAAAAATTTATAAACTGCGAAATCTGTTCAAAACGTCTCTTCACCTTCTTATACTTCTTCCCCCTCTACATTTCCTTATTGTGGCTCCTGTTCCGTTAGCTTCTCCCCTATGTGATCCTTTGTTTTATTCATGAAGCTCAACCGAGCCGAGAGAAAAGGGACAAGGAAATCGAAATTTTATGCTTTAAGCCTTGCCGCCTTCTTGACATTGTTGTAGTCGCTGTTGTTGTTGTTGTTGTTGTTGTTGCTGTTGTTTTTGTTTGTTGTTTTCGTCATTTCTCTGCCGCGTAGAAAAGCAATTAAATAAGCCTAGAAAAAGGGATGTCACCTAATCCTTTTTCTTAGTCATTTTCGTTCTAGTCAAGCAGACAGGCAGCCAAGCAGCCAACACAACTCAAAGGACAACAGGCAAAAAAACATTTGCATACTTAATTAACATTGGCCAAAAATATTCAGTACATGAAATTGTTTCTAAGATGCAGATGAGACGAGACAAAACTCAAATTCTGTACGTAAAAGAAATCCCTTACGAAAATAAAAACCGAAATTGCCATTTAACCAAAAGGAAAATGCTTTAGAATTGCAAATGGGTTATTGTTTTTTTTTTTTTTTGTTGGCTGTTGCTGGCATAGGATTAGTTTTCTGTCATATACATTTACAGACTCAATACATCTATTCGTATCTTATATACATATTTGTATTGTGCCACATACCTACACAGTCGTAATTTGATCAAAATACAGCAAATTAAATGAATGTGCCAACAGACAATTCAAAATCAATTGGCATATACGAGAGTTGAATTTTAAGCACTTGACCCAATTTGTATGCGGTTGTGTGTGTATGACAAGTGTTTTCTTTTTCAATGGATTCACGTTCTAGGTGGACACACACTTGGGTCCACGATTGATTCCCTAGCCATGAGCTTGAATAGATCTGCAGCTACTTAATAATTTACCAACACTGACCATCTGCTTAAATGTTTAGCAACACTCGCATTCGCATAGATTCTAGTATTAAGTTTTATGTTAGGACTAGTTTTGCGATAGTTCCTGTTGGTTTTTAGGGAGGGTTAACCCGTTGTCGTTGGCGTTAAAAACGTATTACCGCTTTTTTCTCAAAACTATTGCTGATATCTCGAAAACACCTGGTCCGATCCTTCTGTAATTAATAATTCTAAGCAATCTTAAAAACTCTTATCTGTAACTAAAGTGATATCTCGTTTTAATGCTTCTAAATTTAATTTCGAATTACAATATATATCACATGAATTAGCAACAACAAATATATCAAAAATTCTGAATTTCAGTTCTTCAAGTTCTAAGTGAGACAATTTTTAGAGATTTTCAAAAATTTAGGTCTTTATTATCAATTTGAAATTAACTCTTGTCAATCCGCATCAAGAGCTTGTGAACTAAAGTCTTTGTCAATTTCAAAATTAATTTTTTCAAATATTTAAATGTTTAATGCCATTTGAAAGTGTAGTAGTGAATGTTAGGCTTTATTTATTATATTATTAGGCTTATTATTTATTCGATTTGTTTAACAGCTTTTTACGTCTGTCCTCTTTGATCGTCGCCTATCGAATGAATCTCTCTCTCTGTTCGTCTGTCTGTCTCTCTTCTCATTGTTCAGTGTTAATCAACGTGCACACTGTTCTGCCACAACAGTGTTGGCAATTCCAGCCTACCTATCGATGCTCGTTATAGTTTAAACTAGATATCCTACTACAAAAGTATACTAAATTTTAATTTATAACTTTTGAAAATCGTTTAGGAATTGGCCACGAAAAGAGGTGGAATATCAAAGAACTATTTTAAAATATCTCTGTGAATTTTAGACTGATTTTCATAGAAAGCAATCTTTAAGTTGGCCAATTTTCAAATGAGATTCACAAATACATACATACTTAGGAGATTTGGTTAGATTCAAGTGACTCCATTATTGCTTAGATTGATTTCTTTTGTTTTCTTTCCATTACACAGGCCTTATATATACATATATATATATAGCTTATTTTGTGTCTAACTACATTTATTGAGCAAAGTTTTTAAATGAAAATGGAATTGATGGAGAAGGGCGTACAATTTGAGACTGAAAGGCAAGTGTGTTTAATGCTTCGTGGTAATAACATTATTGTTTACTAAGGGGATGGGGCGGCTTCTGTTTTACTTTGTTTACCCCTACCCCATTCCGCATTTAAATTCAGCTCACCTCATCCTTGGGCACGAGAGTGACTTTTTTGATGGGCGCACTGTTGTTGACGACGACTGTTTCACGCTTTAGCGATGGACGCTTCAATGCCGAATGTGGCTTTTGTATTTCCACCATGTTTTTCCTTTGCACTTCTAATCACAATGATGGCAATGTTAATGCTGAGCTGATGCTAATGATGATGATGATGATGATGATGATGATGATGATGATGATGATGATGATATTGTTGATTATGGTTTATATTAGTTTGTCTGGCTTAAGACTAAAGTGAAAGTGGCTTAGATGGGTCTTGGGAAATGTCAGACTGTTGCTGTTGCTTTCCAGCTGTTGTTGATGCTGATAGTGCCAAGTCAAACGACTCATTAATCACACGATGAGGCCCATTTACACGCACTAAGGCATTAGCATACACTTGGAGAAAAAATATTGCAACTCTATACCCATTTCACCCATCTGTACATAATAGAAGGCAATGAATAACACAACAAAAATTGTATCTCATTTCAAATTAATTTGTTGAAATTTTCGGGCAATTTTCGGGCTGCAATTATATTGAATGTTCCTTTTTTTTCCGACAATCGCAAGTTGATTCTTCTGAGTGCAGGTAACTTCTTTCTATGTATATGTAAGTATAATATGTATATATTAGCACATTTTTTATGGCAACATACGCCATGTTGTCGCGGACATTATCTAAATTAGATATGCGGACCCTGCTAACTTGCTCTGTCACTCGTAATTTTTGGGATTTTGGGCTGTTGTTGTTTTTTTATTTTTATTTTTATATTTTTCTTGTCTTTTAATGAGCTGTTTATGCAATCATCAAGCAAAGTTCCTTTAGGACCCGTGGTTTACTCTGTTGTTTTTTTATTTTGTTCGTTTTTGGTTTGTGTTTAAGCAATAAATTTTGGCTAACCCTCCGCCAGCCCCCCCATCAATCCCCACACCGATATAAAAAGAGCAGGAAGAGGTGTAATTTGCATAATCGTGCAAAGGGAGGTCAAAGTCAACTTTAGTCTTGCGCCTGAATTAACCTGAAATGTGTCCACATAATATGACCAAAGAATAGCGTTTCAATTTTTTTCTTTCTTCCTTCTCGTTGCTCTTTGCTGTTGCTGTTGGCAGTGTTGGGTGCCAGATAAACGACTTAGTTAAAAATTAAGCGTATAAAAATTGAATTAGCTTACAGCCAACCCACAGCTCACAGCACACACACACACACACACACACACGCACATGAGTGTGTGCGTGTAGGATAGAATTTTATGAAAAGAAACTCATAACCAAACCGAGCAATGTGCAGTCTGTGGCAGATGTTGGCTAAAACTTTACCTAGAAGTTGAAGCCTGAAAATGATTACCACAGGAAAAATCTTGAGACACATTTGCAATTTGCATATTGTTGAGTAAGTTGGCAAAAACAGGAAAAAAAAACGGTCAAGTGCTTGAGCCTGCGGCTGCTTCGTTTCTTTTATTCGTCAAATGTTTGCCTCGCACAACGGTGCGTATGATTGATGTGGTCACAGAGAAAGGTGTGAGGGGCAACGATACAACCAAAAAAGGCACTCAAACGTCTATGGTTTCTATTGTTTGCATAGGTTTTGCTTTCGTCAAATCAATGAAAATCAATCCTTTTACCATCCCCCCACCCCACCGTCAAGTTTCTTCTCAATTGTTATTGTTGTTTCTTGTGTCTTGTGGGGATTTCGGGCTTTCTTTCTTTCTTTTTGGTTTTTTTTTTTTTTGCATAAAAAGTTTCTCAGTTTGTGATTTTCTTTGCTGAAATTGCTTTGAGCTAGTATACATACATACATATATATAGACAATCAATATAATACTTTTTTCCAGTATACAAGGCAAGTAAGCATTTGATTGAAATGGGTCATTAGAGGATCGCACTGATATGTGATTAATATAATCTATAGATACGAAACATACAATAAAAAACAATTTATATTATTTGATCTCAGTCAATCTCAGTCAATATTTGTGGCAAAGTGTATCTAAACCAATTCAGCGCCCAAAATTCTTAACAATTTGACGTTCAATAGTTGTTTACCCAATTGAAAATAACTTCAAATATTGGAATTTTCGATTGATCGAGTGGGTGATATAACTGTAAGAGACTTTAGAGACGAGTAATGGGACAAGTATCAGTTAAACGTAAGTAGACAAATAAAAAACTTGAAGAGATCGTGAAATATCAGTAGCAAATAGAAGAAGCCAAATTCATCAGTTCCCTCGCCATTAGGTTGCAAGAATCATTAGTTGCAACAGTTTATACCTATCAGTCTACATATAGCCATTGGGATCGTATATCTATTACTATTGACTAACTGAGGAGAGATGAGGAGGTATGCGAGATGTGATCTTTATATTTACTATGTTAAAGCTATAAATTTCACTTAATCGAATTTCAAGCATATTGAATTTATAGTTTACATTTAAAATTGATGCAAAATGTTGGTTGACTTTCGCCTGGCAAACTCGTCTAAATGGCATATATCAATGACACACGATACTCAAGACATAAGTATACCCATATATAGAAACACACCCATACAGGCACACATATGGTGATTCCTTGAAGCTGTGTGCAAACAAAGGAGAAAAAAATAACCTAAGAAGATGAGGAGAAATAAAAAATGGCATAGGACTAGGGAAACCTTCTTCAGAGCTCCGGGCTTTAGGTTGGGTAAACATTTTTTTCTTTCCTTTTTCTGTCTTTTTTGTTTTTCCTTTTTTGCACATGCTGCTATGTGGCAAATGTAGGAGCCGGAGATTTTTAGGGTGAGCGAGAGGATGGAGGGCCCGCGGGATGTTGGTTGCTGTGTGGTTGGGGATGGGGGGAAGTAGGTGGGTTAGGTGCGAGGGTGTAAAGTGCATTTGAAACAGCTGTTTCGCATTGTGGCGAGAGTCGAAGTCGAGTCGAGTTGACATAGTTTATAGTTTTGTTGTCTTTTTGAATTGTTTTTCGAGCGGAAATTAAAAATGTCCTTAAAGATTTATGTATGTCACACACTCACGCAAACCACACATACACATGTACACAGATGTCTGCTCTCCATTTATTTACAACAACAGCTGTTTTAACAGCAATAACAACAACAGCAAACAGTAACAACGACCTCCATTCAAGCCAACAATTGTGCCCAACCTCTTTTTCGGCGTGTGTTTTGTTCCCTTTTCTTTCTTTTTCCTCACTTTTCACTCTTTGTCTGTGCGTGTGTGTGTGTGTTTTTTTTGTTGTTCTTCCTTTATTTATTATTATTTTTATGATCACATTTTTAATGGGAATTTTGCGAAAGTTTTCATTTTCTCCTTTTTTTTTTTTTTGTTTTTTGCCTGTTTGTTTGGTAAAATGAGCAATGAACCAGTCAGCAGCAGCAACAATAACAACAAACAAATTTAACAACAAAAGAAATGTAAATACATGCACACAGACACACACACACACAACCGCACACACAGATACGCAGAGAAAACAAAATTAGATGAAATGAATGATGAAAGCTAAAAATTTTATAAGTAACGCAAGGATATCGGAAGTGATAGCGACTAATATATAAGAGCGAACGAGAGAGAGAGAGAGAGAACTGAACGCAACAACGAACGCTTCCGTGCGGAAGTCTGGCGACGACTGAAAGTGAAACTGAATGGAGAAGGAACACATAACGGTAAACCCGTAAACTGTGCGTCTGCGTTGCTACAGTGTGTGTGCGAGTGTGTGTGTGTGCGTATCGGTGTGAGTTGATGGGCCGGGACGCTTTTTCATTTTGCCTCTTTTCTTTGTTGTTATTGTTTACATTCGAACACACTGAAACACACCGCACTAACACATCGAAACATTGCCGAATTCGGCGCCAATTCCTTTACACACACACACACACATCGTTTTAATGGGGCCAATCAGCTGTCTTGCATTAGTGTGAAAAGCTCTTACTATTGATAACAGCATTCTAGTGTCCAAGCTGAGCTTTTATGTTTCGGGCTAATAAAGTTTAACAAACAAACGAATTGGTTAGACATTCCAATACTCTAAATAAGTCAAATTTGACCGCAAAAAAGATCACCTGGAGTAAACCATTGAGAGCTTAAATAAGTCCTGAGACTCAAATAATGCAGTTCCTTGGATAATCAAAGATTGATGGGAGCGAGGTTTTTTTTAAGATGAAGCTTTGGATGTCCTTATTTTTCATACCTACCTTAAATAATAAACGATAGAACAGTTCTTTTCAGAAAAATGAGTTTTAACGAATCGCTCTGTCGATTGGTAAACTATTTTTCAAACTTAAAGGATTATTGAATCAAAATTTTACAGACGTTTCTAAAACTGTCTATCTAATCAGTAGATTTTTGAAATGCCTAACATATATTTCAATCATCTGATAAGACTTTGCCTTTTGTGTCTTCAAAAGGAAGCGTTTTGGATATGACTAAATCCAGTCTGTCAACTAAATGAACTTAACTTAAAAGTTTCTCAATCGCTGATTGCTCGCTCTTCAAAGCACTAAAAACCATGCATAAGTAGTCAAGGCATAAAGTCCGACTGAAAACTTAAGGACTTAGTTGGCATTTAGATAAATCTTACTATCAAATTCACTGAATTCCAAGTTTTTGAGCAAAGTTTCAAGTTTATATAAGCCTTGCCAGAGTTTTCAACTGATTTAAGTTCACTTCAAGTCGACAAAATGTGTAGCTTAAAGAAAAGTTGTTAACTTTTTCAATACCTTTAGCTTTCTCTAAAGTTCTTTTTAGCTTTGCAAGCTTGTGGAATTCAAGCCAAGCCATGTTAGCTTTTGACAGTTATTCTTTCATCGTGGACATAATAAAACGTGAAACTATGTAATTTGTTCTTCCAATATGTTTCGATTTAAGTGTGCAGACGCAGAGCTGAGAGGTTGAGTTTGAGGACATTTCATAGCATAACCACAAAATATCCTGTCAGAAGCCTTGGCTTAAGGCTTTTTCATGCTCCAACAATTTGAGAGTGTGTGTGAGGGGCGAAAGCAAAAGTTGCTAACGCAGCTTTTGCTGGCTTGAATACTTTTCAATTTCAATTCGTTTTCAATTCGACTTCTCCCCTCCAAAAAAAGAAATAAAAAATAAACAAAAACCATATGTCAAATGCAGGACCACAACCGCACTGTCAAGAGAGCTCGGTCACTCAGTTAGTCACTCAGTGGGTGAGTGAAGGACCGCAAAATGGTTAGTGGGGTAGGCCCAAAATATACAAAACGACCTTAAGCCATTTTCTGCACTTACATTTTTGCAATCGAAACTGTCACTTACATTTCATCTTCTGATTTATATTAATTTCGGTATATACATATATCACCTTTGAAGTAGGCCTAGAAAATTAATGCCATATCGATACGCCCACAAAAACCAAGTTGAATAAGTTAAATTAGAAGCTTAAAGTTGACAACAATCGAAAATGATAGTACAAAACAGAAAGACAGATAGATACCAGGTGTAACAGCCATACAGGGTGATGTTGAAATCGTTATGTAATGCCATAGGATATTAAAATGAGAGTCCATGAGAATTTAGGCTAAACAGGAAATTTAGAAAATAAACGCTTGAGTTTGAAAAGTCATAACCCATAGCTCTCCCACTCATTCATTCATTCTCAAAATACATACATGGTCAGTATACATATGCTTCAAACTTATGTGCAAAAGATAATCAACTCACTAATGAGCACCCGTTATAATAACTTGCTTCTGGGGGGACAGGTGTCTCTTACTCCCAGTCTTGAGATAGCAAAAGAAAAAGCAAAAATTGAGAGCAGATTCAGTCAAGCGAAGATGACATATATACGTACATATACAATCAAACATAAATATATAACATGCCACACATATGTACATATGTATGTGTGTTACACATACATATTTATGTCTATCGACGAAAGTGAAGTGCGAGGGTTGGAGAAGACATTTTGGGGTTTCGCCTAAGAGGGTTTATTAAAAATGTATGCCATAAAAATTGTGTTTCCATATATGAGGAAAATGGCTTTGAATATTTACACGCAAGTGGCGAGTGTTGAGTGTTTGAATATTTGCATGTGCTTGTATTCATCTGTGCGTGTGTGTGTGTCTGTGTGTGTGTGTATGGGTGTGCATGCTCGTAAACAGGAAACGGAAATCAGCATGCAGGCACACGCCGCAGCAAGTAGCAGTAGCAGCAACAGCAGCAGTACCAACATTTATTGTTTTTGCCAACATTTTTAATATGGCCTTTGGTTGGCATTGCCCTTTTTTAAGAGACAACAACAACAACAACAAATAAGAAGGGTATACACCACTATGCAAATGTCTATGTCTATTTCTGATCTGCATCGTCAGCAGGTTTCTAATTTGTTTTCCTATGCAAAACTAGGCATACAACTGACCAGATAATGCCAAAACAATCAAATATCAATATATATTATAAGTGACTTATAAATAATTCATTCGACAATTGATCGTCTGCGACTTGTAATTTCCTGCATTGCCTATTGTAAGGGTATTCTGTTTTTCGTTTTTTGTTTTACATCCTTTTTTGTTGTGTGTCTGTCTGCTCCAACACATGTAACTATAGCCGAGAGAAGAGGAATAAAGAGTGGAGGGTAGGATTCGAATAGAGGTGTAGAGTGAAAATTTCTATGCATATTTTATGACCCACAAAATGTGTTTGCTTAACCAGTCCGCATGTATAAATATGAGATAATAATTTATTACCATGAATAACGAAAATAGCAAATAAACCCCAAAAATGTTTAGTTAGGCTATGTTTTAAACTAAATTATAAATATTTAAAAAGTTTACTCCCACAATAATAATAATAATAATAATAAAGCAATTTCTCATAGTTGTCAAGTTTGATATTTAGTGATTGTGACAAAGCAATTAATCATAAACTGCAACTTAACTTTTCAACAAATAAACAAGAAATTCAAGCAAAATATGTGTCAAATGATGCTATTTGAATATTTAAACAAAAGACTTTCTTTACTTTTCTCAAAGACACACACACACACACACACACACAATCCTACTTATTTATGTGTGTGTATATACACATTTAGTCCTTTAACTTTTCCACCTGCTCCCTTTTTCATTTCCATGAGTAAGTTCTCACATTAAGCAAAAACGAAGCCAGACCGACAAAAAATAATAACAAAATGAAAAGCAAAATGAAGTTAGTCACTCGACGCGCCGTCTATGGTATACCATGCGTTAAGTGAAACAACTATTTTAAATTTATAGCAACAAATTAATCCTATGTTCACTCTTACGAACACTTTAGTGATTTACGGGGTCAAAACTTGAGACTTTAACAGAAAAACCAAAGCGTTCTTCGGCCTTTTGTTACCTACACTTTGCCAACTTTAATATATCATTTCGTCCTATGAAAGCATGGTATAATTATGCCTTTAGCTTTTCAGTTTTCTTCTACTTAATTTTTATTTTTAGAGGTAGGCGTCGTTTGCCATATTAAAGTTGCTGCAAGCGTGCGTGTGTGTGTGTGTGTGTGTGTGTCTGTGTGTGCGAGGAAAAAAGGGAAAATATGCGCAAAACTTTTCTTTTCTCTTTGGTTACTTTTTTCTCATCGTGTTTATTCGTTTTTTTTTTCTTCTTGTATAGCATACTTTTCAGAGCATGTTGCAAATTTTCTGAAAATGAAAGTATTTCGTATTTCTATTTGCATAATCAACATAATTGAGCCAAAATTTGCTTACAGATATACTTATATATATGTTTATATATATATCTTTCAATTCAATTTAATTTTAATACAATTCATTCTTCACTTTTTTTCCCATCATCTGCAATGAAATGGAATTTCTTTTTGATTTAACCAAAAGTTAAATATGTATTCCTTCTGCTTGCTTGGCAAATGTGAAACCAAAGTTAAATAAATAGGCGCCAGTTGATTAGGCAACGTCAAGCTGAATATGCAGGAGGAGGAAGGGGTGGGTAAGGTGGAGGCAAATGCAAAACATGCGTGATGGGCTCGAGGCAAAAGCCTTCATGCCATTCCCTTCTTGGCCCAACCTCAAATGCCTTATTAACTTAACACAAATGCTGGCAAGTACTTAGAGATGAGTGCGAATTGTGGTGTGGAGGCCTCTCCCTCTCTCTCTCTATGTGTGTATGTGTGAGTCCTACTCTCCCTCTCTCTCTCTCTCTCGCTCTGTGGGTGTGTATGCGTGCGTGTACGTATGTGGCACCTGTAACATCATTTGAGACACAGCTGGCAAAAACACACTTGAATAATAAGCATCTATTACACTGGCCTACAACAATTCGTTTCTTATTAAAGCAATATCATGAGGCAAATGTATAAGGTCTTTGTTATACACATATCCAATATAACCTCTACTATAACTATATTTTAAGCTACAGAGGACGCTATGAAAGCAAATCTCTTTTAGTTTGCTTAAGTTTTTGAGCTTATAATGGATCATTTTAATTTTTAGTTCATTGATTTTGGCAGATAATTAAGCAACACACAACTTCTATTCAAAAATTGTATGAACAAAAATCTCCACTTTATATTTCTCCGCCAAATTTCTGTTGAGAAGTGTTTCTATTCTGTTCCTTGTTTTGCTCTGTCTACCGTTTGTTCTGTGTTGGAATGTTTACTTTACTTTTTCTCATTCTCTTGTCTTATGTTTTTTGCTTTTTTTTTCCTGCTGAGTGGGTATAAATATGTATTTTGTATATATATATATATATATATATATATGTCTGGACGTTTAAAGACAAGACTTTAATATATTATTCATTATGATTATAGTCAGTTCTTGTTGTAGTTTTTATTGCGAGCTTAACAGGAATTTAATTTGCTGTCTGCAGGAATTTATTTAGTAAATTAATGTTATGGGTAGACAGTAGAAGGAGGTGGAAATATCAAGCCAGTTTGATGGGGAAGCGGGGGGCCTATGTATTTGAAACTGGTTAGTTGCAAACTATCGCTATTATAGTTTAGTTTCTATATAAAGGTTTGCATGTGTTGTGTACATTCTCCTGTATGCATATATAATTGGTTTTTGGTAAAGTTAGGAAAAGGATTTTAATGCCGTTTGGCGCCATTTGCTTAGTGCTCTCTTTTTTTCTCCAGTTTTGTTTTTGCTTTCGTGTGTGTGTGTGTTAGTGTGTGTGTTAGTGTTTGGCTTTGGCATTATGCAGCCAGGCAAATGGGGACCAAAGAGAATTTAATTGGGTTTCACAGTTTTGAACTATTTTAATTCAGTTTTTAGGGTATATTAGTGGATTTAAATTTTTAGGACAATGTCCAAAAATTGCTTACCTTAAAGAAAAAATTTGAATTTAAAGCATTTAAACTTTGCAATTAAGCCTAATTTTATACCAACTTGAAATTTGGCAAAGCTATCAAATTCCAAACTCTACTGCCACTTAGTTAATGTAGAGTGACAATATATGAGATAGTAATCAGTAGATGGTACAGTGTGTTAATATATACATCAAACAACATACTCAGCTGCTTGTAAATTGAATTGAGTCGTTTTTTTCGTATGGAACTTGGTGCATTGACAACTTGACTTTGCCTGTATAACTCTTTTTGCATCAGTGTCATGCATAGACGGATCTAGGATTGTTAAATGGCATATCTTTGCCCCTTTAAGTATGCAATAGGCTGAAAAACTATTCAATATTTACCACAAATTAATAACATTTTGTATGTAACTTATAAATCGTGTACAAGCAATATTTTGCTTTGAAGGTTTTTTGTCTTATCCACAGAATATTTTCAAATTTCTTTAAGTGATGATAAAACTTGGTGGTTCGTTAAATAGTTAAACTGACAGCTTGTTCGTCTTTTTCGTGCTGTCTATACATTAATATTTTATTAAAGCTTTATATATTCATTTCCTCCATTTGATATATTCTTTGGTAGTAGAGCATTTTCCAGTTGTGATGACAAATTGAAATATTATGGAAACAGGGGCAAAGACTTGCAATCAGAGAGATGAAATTTAATTAGAGTTTTCCTTACATTCATCAGATGCCTTTACTTTTCAGTTTTATTCACATACCCATCACCCGGTCCCTCACCCTTGTCCACTTTGTTCATCTTTGGCTATTTTCTTGGGTATGAAATGGTTTGCTTACCTGTAAGAGAACAACAAACAAAAGCAAACCAATAAAAATAAATGGAAAAAGAAAGAAAGTGAAACATATATTAAATACATATACATACTCACAAATATAAGGTTTTAATGTCAAGAAAATTCAAATGCGAACTATGAAAGTTGTATGGACAGAACTACAGCTCCCCAGATTAACAATATTGGATAAATTGGTGATTGCAATTATTTTCCTTGCACTGTATTTGATCGATTTCACAATATTTTGCTCAGTGTAATGTTTTCTTTTAATAAGTGCCTTAACGTACAAGTCTGTATCGGTCATTGGATATATGAGTGGTGGGATCGGAATCACAAGTGTCTTAACCCTCAAGCAGCTTTGCGGTTGTCAGACAGAGAGAAGAAGACCAAGATAGAAAAAGAGGGAGACGGAGACGGAGAGGCAGAGAGATACTGATAGAAACCCAAAAAGGCACTTAGGCCACATGATGAGTTGGGTGACAGGGCCAAGAAAGGACAGGGCCAGGGACAGGCTGGAAGATGATTCTATGTTGATGGGGCATGGCCTTGCCATGTCTTCTCTTGGCTTGCCTTGCGTTGCCTTGTCTTGCCCTACATAGCAATGGGCATGATTCTGGTTCTGGTTCTGGCCATGTCCTGTTGACAGTTGCACTAATTGCAAAATGCTGTTGTTTGTTTGCCTCGTCTGGCCCGAACTAAACTGGACGGCTTTTGTCTCTGGCATACTTTTAGGCAATTTGCATATTTTCGTTAAGCAGCAGCAGCTGCAACAACATCCGGACGTGACAGGCTGCCACTGTGTGTAGGTATGTGTTTGTGTAAGTGTGAGTGTCCCTTTGCAATTGAATTCCGGCTGTTTAAATACATTTGTCTCATTTGAAACTTAAGTAAATATTTATGTTGATGTTTATCAAGGGCTATTAAGCAATGAAGTTGATTAATTGCCAAAAAGGAGTACATTACATTTATTTCAACAAATCCAATGATAGATATAGATCAAATCAGTTACAACTAGGCTAACGTTAGGGATTAGCTTTTTGCCACTCATTAATTGAGTCTTTATTATGGCCTTTTTTATGATCGACTGTCAAAATGATTCTGTGGGGTCTTAGTTCTGCTTGGTTTCGCTTATTTAATTTAACACCCACGACCCTCCCGACCGCCCACACACCCACGCCCTACTCAGCACTCGTCCCCTCTTGCCACATGCGCTAAAAATGAATGGCAACAAAACACAGACAGAACGAAGACAACGAGAAAAATGCTTTTTCTTCTTGCGAAGCGGAAAGCTCTAAATCAAATTGAATGGCCTGGCGAATGTCTGCGATTGTCTAACACATAAATTGAGGTTAATATAAAATTAATGTCCATTAACGGGAAAGCTTTGCAAATTATTTATAGTAGTCAATGTCTATATGTACATACGTATGACCGGCAGATTGAAAATGGCCACAACTCTTCATACATATGTATGTATGTACATATGAAAGTGTATATGTACATGCAAATGTATGTATGTATATACATCATACTTATATGAGGGATTTACATATGCTTAAGTCTTAATGGCGAATCAATTTATTAACTATTTACACTGATTTTGAGCTTTGTAAGCACACTTAATGGTTTTTCATGTTAATTAAATGGGATTTGCATTTAATTGAATTGTAGTGTAAGGTCAATGCGATACAATGACATAAGCGAATATTGAGTTAAGATTCGTGTAAAACAAATTACGAAAGCATGTTTTAAAAATTGCTGATGACAGTTTGAAAGATAGAGATTCAACCACATTCGCAAGAGATAGGAAAACTAGAGCCTTTTTTTTTTGTCATTCGTTAATTTTCATCCTTTTTTCTTATATTCTTATATTTAATTTAACTCTTAAAGTTTGCTTTGCTTTCTTTCTATCTATATCAAAGCTATCGCAAAAAGCTAAGCAACAAAAAGGCAGACTAAAAAGATCAAAAAGTAATTTGCTCTAAACACAATAAAAATTTGTAGGTATTTCTTTTACTACAGCATATTCCAACAGTTCTTCACTTTGAATATTTCAATTGACAATTGCATACTTTTTGGGACAAAGTATATAAGCCTCTAATTGATGTACAGTAATTTGTTTGTTTATATATTTGTAGCGTATAATGATCTTGCTTGAAATTTACAACTTTACAACAAATAACCTAATAAAGATCTGGAATCTCTTCTTCTTTATAGTAGAAGTCTGATGGCTCTTTATACGTATATTCATTTTTATGATTTTTTGTTATACATTATTTGTATGTACAAATGTGTATAAACATCAGCTGGATAATATTTAAATCTAGGTAAGTACTTGTACTTGTTCTTCATGTGAAGCTTTAATTTTATTATAGATGTGTATATGTATGTGTGTGTGTGTGTGTGTGTGTGTGTGTGTGTACATGTATATATACCGTTAGGCGTACATAAAGTTTGCAGTTTTATTGCATACTTTGGGGAGATGGGAACAATTTTGCCGCTGCTTAAGCAAGCAGAGAAGGCATAATTCTCTCATTTGCTATGCCATTTGCCTCGAGATTTGTGAGTTGCGTGCCTCTGTGTGTGTGTGTGTGTGTGTGTGTGTGTGAGTGTGTGTGAGCATGTGTGAGTGGAAAGTGTCCTTTCAGTCGCTATTGCATACACTTGCCAACGTGTGTGCATAATTGAAGGTAGCTTGCGCTCTCTCTCTCCCTCTCTCATACTCTCCATTATTCTTGTCACTCTCCAGCCTCATTCTAAAAACGTGACACTGCAAAGAGCCAATTTGTGTTTTCTTCTTTCGTTTTTGTTTTGTTTTTTTTTTTCATCGTCCTTGCTCACGCCTTGTATTTCTTTTTCAGCTTTTGAGTGCAACAAACAGCTATGTGAGAGTGGCAGAGAAAATGGGAGCACAAGAGGTGAGAACTGTACGAATTTCCAAACTCGATTTGTTCTTCACATTTTGCTTTTGCTGTTGTTTTCCATTTCCATCTTTTTTGCTTTTGTTTTTTTTTTTTCTTTTTGTTTTTAATGGTGTTGTTGTTGTTGTAGGTGGTGTTGTTCTTTAGTTGGCCAATTTGCGACAGGTGCCGCAAACAACTTTGCAAATATTCGATAGCACAAATTGTTAGACTTTACGTGTGGCAAGCAGTGGGCGTTGCCGGCGTGGCATCAACTAAATACCTTAGGCATGCATGCAACACTTGGCATCACGTGCCTCAGCCATTTAGTTAGTTACTTTGCATGCCACCATTCCTTCTTTATCTCTCCTCCATCCACCAAATTTAGTATACACGCAACCAGTAATCGTGTTCTCTTATTCTCTATCTTCAGTCTGATGTCATCATAAGTAGTTTCCGTTTCGTGCTAAATGGTGGCTTTATTTAACTTAAAGATTTATTTTTAGCCCAATCCTCGCCAAACCCATCAAAATACTTAAAGTCAGGAGACAAGAGTTGCCACTGTGATTGATTTTGAGCTTGCGATAAATCAGTCAAAAGCAACTGCAGCCATGCGGCGTATGCGGAATGTTGACGCTTCGTTGGCCGAACTGCAATTAGCAAGGCTTCAATCTGAGGCCAGATGGAATGGCACGATGGGATGGCGGTCTGCGAATCCTGACCAGCCGTGAGATTGAGTATACAATCACAGTTGTTATGCTCAGACCGTTGGCGCCGCACAGTGATACGAAATGTAAACACAAAAGCAATCAAATCAATGATTATTTTCCTTAAGCGTCACTCAACCAATAGAAGAATAGAAAATTTGAAATATTTTTAACTACAAAAAGCTGTTTTAAAACATCATCTGGTAAAAAGATGTGTAATACTATGTCTTAAAATTAAGTATTGGTTTTTAATTAATTGAACTTTCTTTACTTTACTTTACCTACTTTTAAGTGTTCAAAAACGCACTAATAGTTTGTATTAATTAGAGTGAATGCAAACAGTCTCTTGGCTAGTGTATCCACAATTCCCCCACATCAATTTCCACGCCCACACTCATAGTCATACACGCACGTGCAACCATTCATCCATTTAGTGTGTGTGTGTGTGTGTTTTTTTCGCCAAGCGTGGATCTCACACTCTCTCTCTCTCTCCTTCTCTCTTTCTTACTTTTTGCAAAGCCCTCAATAGCGTCCTTCGTCCTGCTGATGTCAGAGAAGCTTTTAGTGGCCACAAATCAGAACACAACCAAAAAAGAAAAGCACACACATACAAAATGAAGAAAATGTTTTATGCAAACAGAACTGCGAATGAATGTAGATAATGTGCTGTTGTCCTGCGAGTCTGGGGGGTGGGTAAGGGTGTGGCGGGGTAGGCAACAAGGGAGTAGCAGCTGATGGCATGGCCCAGAGTTAGGTAAGTGATACAAGTTCTTATCCATCTATCTAACCTACTGCCTAAATTTCTAGTGTTTTTGCCCTTTTCTTTCTATTTATGCAATGAAAATTTTCCCGCTCATTAATTTTTATGTATGCATGTTGCTGTGCCAATGTGTTAGTGTGTATGTGTGTTTTGTCGCTGTGTGTATGTGTGTGTTTTAGCAATTAACTTTAACAGCTTCGCAGCAGCAGCAACAATGATGCTCCATAATGTTTTCAAGGGTTAGAAAATTTAATTAAATTGCCTTAGGGGCCAACAATGGGCACAAATCACTTGCTAAATGATGATTATGATGCCACCAATAATGACGACGATCATCATGACGATGATGATGATGATAATGAGAATGACGACAACATTGGGCCACATTTGATGCCATCCATGTGTCTGCAATTCCTTGATAAAATTGCATTGCTTCTGCCTGTCATGGCTGTTGCAACCAATTAAACAAAAAGTGCCCAGGTGTTAAACCCTGGGCAGAAGATGGTTTGGTTGCTGCTGGCATATACATAGATGACGCTTAACTGGCATGTCATTAAAAATTAATTAACACATATATAAGGAAAAATGCAAACACACACACACACAAAGAGAGAGGGAGAGAGAGAGAGACAGCGAGAAAATCCGACATAACCATTCGCATATTTATCTCTTTAGTTTGTGGGCCTCAATTTAGTTGCAAATGAGGGCAAATTTATTATCATAATAAATCAATCACATAAAAAATAAGAAAAATGAACTCATAAAAATAATCCATGACAACTTTAATTGCCCATGAAATATGAAATGCATTAAAATATAAACATTATATTCTTTTGATAGATTGAAAATTAATGTAGATCGATATTGGCTCAATAAGGACCTAGCAGAAAGAAACCAGAACAGAAATTACTGTGTCAGTACGTTCCTTTGTAAAACATATATGAAAAATTGTAAATGAAAATAATTGTTTTTTCAATCCATTAATTATAGGTTTCTGATTACAAGTGCTATCAGTAGGTACTATTAAATGCCTAGATGACGAAAAGGTTTAGCTAAGCAGCTCTTGGGCTATTGAAATATCTTAACTTCTAGAAGCTAAATTAGGAAAGGTTGTTGTAGTATCGTAAGATCGAATTATAATAGCCCAAATTTAGTATTTGATATATAAACTTTATATTGATTAAAAAATTGTTCATATGTCAGAATCAGATGGGCAATTTAGCTCTAATAAATCTCATAAATCACGTAGTTCTCTTAAAATTTATGACAAAAATAAGTGAAATAACCTTTTCTGCTTATTGTTCCAGGAATATATGTAGGTATAATATATGCTAAATAGCCTCACCCTCCTCCACATATATCCAAATAAATTCAAGAGTTACATTTGACAATCGAAATTCAAGTGCGATTTATTTGATTTTGTTTTACAATTTTAAATGGTTGTAAATTATATTTTGCCAATCATTTTTATCAATTTTAATTCGAATCAATGCAAACAATTTGCTTATTGTGGCACTTTAACTCTTCGAAATGCAGAATTAATTATGTGTGCCAATAAATAATGAATAAGAGCAAGACAAATAGGGTAAGACAAAAACCAGATCCAGGACCAAGTCCAAGTCCAATTGAAAGACAGACAGCTCAATCAATTCGGGTTTTTGGGGCAACAAAGTGATAACTGCCAAGTTGTTTCTGTTTTTAGCTAAAGTTTGGGTGCTGTGTCGCCCCCTGCCTCTGTCTGTCTGCCTCTATCCACTGAGTATTGGCCACAAAGCCACCAGATGCCCCATAGAAAAAACCAATCAACACAAGTCTTGGGTCGAACCGGAAGGAAACTGTCCAAACATCATCATCATCCACTTGTTCATTATCTCAATGACGATAACTATATGTATGTCAATGACAATGACGAAGAAAACGATGGAGACGAACATGAAGATGAAGTGAAGTATCTGCATACATAGGAAAATTTGTCCGGTTGGTCTCATTCTCTCTATCTGTCTCGTATCAGGGGAATCTGTCAAATTTGTATGGAAATGTATAATAATAAATTGCGTTGCCCGTTTCACCACAAACGTGTGGCGAATAATATTTTCTCTGACTCTCACTCTGATTCCTACCATTCTCTATTCTCGTTTCGTTTGCCCCAGTTATCCCTACTTTTATGTCCAATGCACGTGTGGGGCATTAAAAGTAGCTTTCGGTTAGGTAATAGACCAGATAGAGAAAGAGAGGCAGAGAAAAGAGAGAGAGAGAATGATAAAGGACACTGGACATTTCTTATCTCTATCTGTGTATGTGTGTGTGTGTGTGTATCTATTTGACTGTAGTCCTTAAAACTATCTAAAATAAACAAGTAAGCGCTTTAAATTGTAAATTGCCATTCGCTAAGTCTAACAGAAACTAAAACTTATTTACTATAAAAATATTAGCTTGAATATTTGAATTGGTTTCTAAACTAATGATGGCAGATCCTTTGCAAGACCTCCTTCAGACCTTTGAGCTTTGAATTTCACAACAAAATTACCCAATTTCGAGCTTGAGATGGTTGAGTTTAGTATTAAATAAATTTGCAGTAAACTTGAAAAGATAAGTTAGTGCTTTAATAATTTTATACAGTGTAACCAAAAGCTGCCCAAGCATATTGAATATATTAAGTTTTGTTCGCACTGAAAATTGTATTTATATAATTGTTTCGGTTTGCATTTTGAGAAATAAATTTTGTTGCGTTTTGTTTGTGGTTTGTACTTTCATTGTATGGTAAAACCAAATTAAAGTGGCAAACTCTTTTTTTTCTTTGTCCAGAAAATGACCAAATTGAAACGAATTTACGCTTGTGTGCCTTATTGCCAGTGCAATTAAATGTGGTTAAAATTGAGCACAGACACAGCAGCTGTTCTTGTCTTTTATGCCATTCATTCTACTCTACTCTATGTTGGCCCTCCCCCCTAATCCAACCAATCCAACAACTCTCCAAAGAGAAAAACAAAAAAACAAAAAAAAAAGTGGAATACAACCAAAACTTGTTGTTTTCTTCTTGAACGAAAATCAATCACTTTTGCAGATGCCAAAAGGAAAATGCTTTGTCATTTATATCGCTAACCGACCCAGATGCCCTCACTTCAAATTGGGTGGATGGGGTGGGTGTGGGTATTGGTCCATTGTATCAATCAAATACCGCTACGCTCGAGCGATTGTTGAAAAATTGTCGGACATGTACAATAATGTTTATCAAATGCCATCTTCTTGTTTCATTTCTTCTCCATGTGAGCGTCAAAATGGGCGGAACGAGAAGTCGGCATACCTTTGGGCATTCATTGTTATTGTTGTTTTTGTTGTTTTGATTTTTGACACAGCAAAAATGAAAAAAAAAAACGAAAAGAAATTTGATGTTAAAGAAGATAACAAGTTTGTTGTAATGCCACGTGGCATGCACAACAAAAAGGCACGACAAAATGCGGAATGAATCAAAATGAAATCAAATAAAATAAGTGGAAAAGTGTAAAAGCGTCAAAGTGCATTCGTAATGCTTTCAACACACACACACACACACACACACACAATCATGAAGAGAGATGAAAGCTCTTTATCTGTCTTATTTTCTTTCAGAGACACTCAAATATTCCCAATTTTTTCAAGCCAAGCCGAAAAGTTAAATATTAGAAACTAAATATATTTCATCTTGAAATTAGGATCTTAAACCATAGTTCGATTTAGTTTGAAATATCACAAATTGATTTAAACGGAAACATTTTCTATATGTTGTTTGTCAGGCACATTTGGTGGCTCTAGTTCTTCTAGTCTCCGAGATATACATAGGTTGCCTAGATCGACTAGATCGACACATGTAGGTATATATCTTATCGGGTCCAAAAGGCTTTCTTTTGCCTTTATTATATCATTTCACCCTACGGGTGCATGGTATAAAAATTGGAAAGGGAAAAAAAAACCGGCCAGTTGATTCGATGGCTCTTATTGACTTTGGCTGTTGATTTTTGTGGCGCCCAATTTGAGGAGCTTCTTTGCTATCTTGCTGTTTGCCAGCCTGTGTGTATGTGTATGTGTGTATGTTCGTGTGCACTTTAATGGTTTTGCTTTTCGGAAAAGAGGCTGCTCCGTTATTAAAGACAGTTCAAGTGTTTGTCAATGACCATAGAGATGACATCTTAGCGTCCACTTCCACAAGCTCTTCCATTTCCATCGTCGTCTCCTCTTTCTCCTCGAGGATGACCTTCGTCATCTTCAACCATTGCTTTAACACTTTCAATATGGATTTGCATTAAGAATAAACGACTCCACACTAAATGTATATTCTTTTCTTAAGCAAATCAATAAGTTATATTCTAGATACATATGTTCAAGCTTGAATAAAATTTGCAATTAATGTCTTTCTCGTTCTTTTTCCATCTCTCACTTCCTCGTTTCTCTGTCTTCGATTAGCTTGACATGTATCAGCTGTCAGGTAAATGCAAAAGTCATCAGAAAGTTATGGTTATCGTTTGACTTGCCAATAATAATTTGTTGCAATTCAAGTTTTTTTGGGGGCAAAAAGTTTTTTGTCTGTCTGACTGATGAAATCTTAAGAGATTTTTCATATTAATTAAATAAACTTCACTCATTTGCACTGCGATTTCTTGTCATGGTGGAAACGCTTGCCCATTAGTTAACAAAGGGGAATGGATCAAATATTAAGCTCTAAAGTAAATTAAATTTTTACCTAAATAATAACAAGTAGGGAATATGCTCTTTTCCGATTCAAAATATAGAGTAAATGAAATTAAATCGCTTGAATTAGTGCAAAAACTCAATGATGGTTAACGCTTTAAAAAACTAATTGTTCTCATTTATTTTCTTTTTTTTTCTTCTGTTTTCTATTATATTTATTTTGCACATTTATTTGCCTAACGCTTATTATTATTTACACAAATTATTCAAGCATTTTATGCCAAACTAATTGAAACGTTTTATTTGAATTTATGCAAAATGAAATGATAATTAATTAAAAAACATTTTAAATTGATTGGCAAATAAAAGCTGGTTAAATGCGATTTTCTCATTTTTGTTGTTTTTTTTTTTGTTTTTTTAAGATGAAATTTTCGAAATATTATCTTAAATCAATTTTCATAGTCGAGAAAAGCAATGGATAGATAGCTAGAGAGACGAAAGAGAGAAAATTAAGAAGAAAGGAACTGGAATGTTCGTTATTCTGTCAGACTAACGAACCAAAACTGTGAAGGTTAAGAAAAATGAAGACTGGGTGGTGGCACTCAAATCTGACAGCACTTTAACGCATTTTGTACATTCTCATCTCCCTTTAGCTATCTTTCTATCGTTAAGTCTCTTCCTGCCAACTTCTTCTCACGCCAAGCATTTGGCATTTAGATGCATTTACCGAATTTTCGGTTTAAATGGCAGACAGCAGACAATCGAGAATAAAGAACGAAGAGAAACGGAGAGAAAGCTCACTCACACACACACATACATAAATAAATCATGCATCAATCATTCATCATCAATCATACGGTTCGTGCAATAGAGAGTAAAATGTCGAGTGGCAACAAGCCTTTAAGCAGCCAAAAAGTATGCTTTACTTTGATACTTGAAATTTCAAGCAAATACAAGTAGAACAGGAAAAGAAATTGTAGATGGGAGCCATGGCACTGGTACAAGGCGAGACAGCAAGACGACTACACAAAATTACATGAATTCCAAAAAGTTCGAGATCGGGTTCTACGTAATTTGAATGCCAGTGACTGAGTAACAAGAGGCCAAGATGTCCCATGTATATATGTGTCTAGGCAATATGTGACAGCCTTTTGATGAGCCTTGGGCTCTGTTGCCATAAATTACATACACACATACACACACACACACACGCACACACTGAGACGCAGCAGGGACTTGTACTAGCTGCTGACATCATGATGCCACCTCCTTCGTATCCTTGACTCCAACTGCCTTCAGTTTCTCATCTCAATCATCATCAGCTTGACTAAGGGGGCTGACTGACGCTGAGGGGTGAATAGCGTCGAGCAACTGCTAAGTGCATAATAAAATTTTATTATTTTTTAGCCTTAAAGCGGAAATGAATGTCGTGCAGCATACTCAAGACTTGGGGTCACACACACACATGTGCTAGGATTCTTTCTTTTCTGCTGCACTAGCAAATTCGAGCTCAACACACACATCTCATACATACATACATACATATGTGTAATGTGTCGGTGTCGTTGTCGTTGTCGGTGGGGGACAGAAGCTTTTCAGCATTTTCTTCTCCTTATGCTCAAAGTAAATGGCAGCAAATTGCATTTTAATCACATTGTTGTGCTTGTGTGGCATGCAGAAGGCATGGACAGATCCGGACTGACTTGGCCAGACCTCCGACCTCAGACCTCCGACCCCAGACCAGACCAGACCAGAGCAGAGCACCACAAGAAGCCACGTTAGCATCAGCATCAGAGTGTCAGAGTCAGAATGTGAAAGAAGAATGAAGCACTCCGTTTGGGTTCCAGTCACAAGAAGGTTAAGGGCTAACAATGCAAGGTAGCTTAAATATTTCAATTAGATTAAGAAACCTTAATCATAACAATAACTAGCTAATTTTCCAAGAATTGTTAGACTAAACTGGCAAATTCGAATATTAAATGTTGTTATCGTAATATCCAAACTGACTTATCTAATAACTTAAACTAAAGAGCTTTAACAGTTCAACAGGCTCGAATTTAATCATTCTTTAAAAGCTTGGTTTTTTTTCATACAACATGGCGAATGATTAATATTTTTGTATACACTTGCCATATTATACAACATGGCGTATGATTAATATTTCCTTTTTTTATCTTCCTCGTACGTTTTTTCTCTTCTTCCCTTCTCGCATTTGTCTATCCCATCAAATGGCATGCATTTTCATTGACCCATTTCTTTTGGTATGCACTTCATTGGGCTGAGTTCAGACGGCATCACTTTTAATTACCAAATGTCCTTCAGCCTTTCATCTATGCAATCTATTCCATTAATGTATTCACTTTGCCTTTCCCCATGCATAAAGCCAATGACAAGCATATAGAAACAAACATTGAAAACGCTTTTGGCGTTGTAATTAATAACCATGACATATGCAAATTTTGCACATTTGCAGTACAAAACTGAGAAAAGGGCCAACTGCCACCAAAATAGGGAAAAAAAATCGTGCTTGCAACAGCTGAAAGGCTAAAAGAAGCAACAACAAAAAAACTGAACATAAAACCAGCCGCTGGCATGCAACATTACAATAAATATGCTTTATAGTGCACTATACACAAGATGCTGCCGCACACGGCAAATGGTTGAGGCTGAGGGTTTGAGTATCATAAGAGTCTGAATGTTTGACCACATGCAGCACCAGGCAGCCTTGAGCCACATTCCGCACCTCGACCATGAAGCTTGCTCTACCGTTTCCGTTTTGTGCTGTCAAAAAAATTTGTGCCAGGAATCGCAAAATGCACAAAAAAAAAAAAAAACAACAAAAAGAGGCACCAAAACATCAAAACGAATGTTCTATATCCTTTAAACGCTTAGATGGATAGGGAAAATTTATTTGTAAATCAAATGACAGGGTCAAGTAGATTGATTATCCTTAAACTAAGCATTTGATTAATAGTAGTAGATCTAATTAAAAAGCTCAGAGAAACGTGTCAGTAATCAGCAGTATCTACATATACACATAGTAACATCGTATAAGATTAGCAAAAGTCATAGCAAAATATATATGCAAAAAATTCCACTTCTTTCAAAGGTCTTAACAGGAATTACCATTGCCTTTGATTCATTTAGAATCACATAAAGCTTAAGTACCTAATTTTTTTGTATATACTTATATATTTAAACTTACAGTTCTATTTATAGAAACAACAAAACATCGTACCTCTTGACTTATTTTCAGATATCCTGGAAAAAAAGGGAAAAAAAAGAAAAGCTGGGGAATACGAAACGAGAATCTGCAGCAGAGTTTTCCTGTGGCAAGGGCAAAACCAAGCGGATTTGTTGCGTGTTTTCTTTTTTGTTTTTTATCTTTTATTTTTTTTTTTGTTTTTGATGCGAGGAGGAGGATTCTTGGTGTTCTTTTGCTGTTTTGGCGCTGGGTTTTTATGTAAGTCAGAAGCTGTATCTGGATTTTGGTTACGTGCAGCAAGAGCAGCGGCAGTGGCAGCAGCAAGAGATTAGCTAAGCAGAAATGACGACCAGCTGGGGGCATGGTGATGGTTGAGTTGGGGGGAGACAGAGTCGGATGGAGGGGAGACAGGGCAGAGAGGAGGACAGAGAGAGAGAGAAAGATGCCTGGCGGGGTGGTGAAATGGAGGGGGAAATTTGCTTCATACATGGGAATTAGCCGCGTTAATAAAAATGCCAGCGACTGCGGCAGCTAAATTGGCATTTAGGGATTTCGCGCTGTTCGCGTTCTTCTGGCCAGCGCCAAAACTTTTGCTCGTTAAAATAAATTTCGCCTTTTCACTATGTAATACATACTTATATATATATAATACATATATACATATATATACATATATATATATGTACATATATCTCTCTATTTTTGTTTTTGGCTTGACGCTTTTATGGCTTTCATGGGGGTCCATTGTCTACTCTACTTTTGGTCTGCATTTAAGCCATGTTTCCAGTTACTGGCAATTAAATCTCTTCCGCTTTCTCTCTCTCTCTCCCTCTGTCACTGTCTGTTAGATTTTCGACGTTGCATAGTTTTGGGGGCACTTTTTGCAACTGATTGAGTTGCACTCGCGCTAAAAGTTGCCAACGGCAACAACTTGCCGCGATTCGCCTTTTTGACTTACACACAAGTAAACTAAAGAACACCAAAAATAGTTAGTTATACAAACAAAAACTTTTACGCCCATGGGAGGTCAGAGTCAATCAGCTGCAGCTAGCCAAACTTGGTTACCCTCTCCCTCTCTAGTTACTCCCTATACACACTTTTGGGGCCATCAGGCCTCACAGCTGGGCAAAAAAGTTGAAAATTGTTTTTATTGTTAACGGCATGCTTTGGCTTCTTTTTATCGCTTCCATTTTTGTTTTGTTTTGTTTCGCTTCGTTTTTTTTTTTTCTATTTTTGAAAAGTTTTCACTCCTAATGGATGAAAATCCAGTGTTGAAAACTCGCTTATCGGTATAACCACAAAAATTAATAGTTTTAAATTTCACTTGTCTGCTGCGAGTCTTTAGTTTTTGGGCTTTTGAAGTTGAAAATAAAGCCAAAGTCTATGGTCGATCTGGGCATAGGATCTTGAGCTACCCTAATTTATTTAGACCTTAGACACTTAGAGCCTTTTTCTTGTTTGTTTCGTCCTTCTTTTTTTCTAAGCTACCTGCCAACGTGGCAGATTTTGGCCAGAGTTTTCGTTAGTTTGCTGCGTGCCTAGCTACATTATTTTTACTTTATTTTTAGTGTTTCTTTGCTTTACTTTACTTTACATTACTTTGCTTTGCTTTCCTCATTTCCTGTGCCTGTCACGTGTGAGCGCCTATGCGTATGCAGCACAAAAAAAATTTTTAATGCTGTCTAAGACGATGTGAGAAACGCCTTCAAGTGGATTTTTAGTGCTTGTCCGCTCTAAGGGCACACACATACATACATCTATATAAACGTGTGTGTGTGTGTGTGCGTGTACATGTGTATAAGGCATATCTGTTGTGACCCGCGAAGGTCAACTCAAGGCAGTTTATTTTCACTTCCAACAAACAAATAAAAAAAAAAAAAAAAATTACTTCGGCGTCAAATAAACCATGGGACAAAACAGAAAAAAAATAAAAATAATAAAATTAAAATGAAATAAATTACAAAATAAAATGCGCATTGCACAGAAAATCGCTGGTTTGTCACGTACAAAAGATGTCGGCTGGGAATTTTGTTTCTGTTGGTTTTTTTTCTTATTCATTGTGGTTGGCGTTGTTGTTGTTTTTGGTCTTTTGTTTTAATCATAAATTGTGAAAAGCAGACAGACCGAATGCGATATCTTTCATCTCATGCTTCTGCCTCTTTCCCTTGCTCCTTCTATTTATCTGTCTTGCTCTATTCGCTTGACATAGTTTGCAATAAATTTTAACAGCCTGGCCAAGCCATTTTCCCGCAATTTACATTAATTTTGCATTTTTGGCTTTTGCCTCTGACTTTTCCACATTTTAACGTTTTCCATTTGAATTTGCTTTTGTTGCGCTGATAAGCGGAAATGCCAGCCAGGCCTGGTCCGCTGACAGATGGAGCAGAGCTGCAAAACTGACCGAGCTGTAAAACCGTAAACTGAACGAACAGATTGACTGACACATTGACTGACTGACTGGCTGACTGACTGGATCCAGCCTGTATCTATAGCTCTTTACCTCCAGTTTCCTTGCTCCCTTAGGAGTGTCCTTGATGGAGCGTGAATTTTTCCACTTGGGGCTAGACAAATGATACGCTCTGGCATTTTGTTATTTTACGTATTTTCCCTCGGTCTCCTTCCAGTTGGTTTTCTTTTCATTCTGCCTTTTTAGCTGGCCACATTTGAATACGCACACAATGCACAGGCGACAGGCGACAGGGCAAGGGGAAATCAGTGTGAAAGCATTCTGTGATAAATTGCACACAATCAAAATCAGAAATGTCAAGCCAACTTGGGTTTAATGCAAATTTAATACTTGGGCATCAGTTTCGGTTACGGTTACGGTAACGATTTCGTATTCGTTTTTGCTTTTACCTGATACGACCTATATACATCAACAGAGTGAGAGAGAGAGAGAGAGAGAGAGAGAGAGAGAGAGAGCGAGAGAGAGAGAGGGAGAGAGTGGAAGAAGACCAACCAATGGAAAAGGCATAGAAAAATAATTCATCAAACATTTGCTCAAAATTTGAGAAACAATTGGACAATGAGAATTTTATTGAATGGAAACAAGAAACGACATTTCAATTGGAATACCTCCCAAAATAAATATAGATAGCAAGAGTAGAGAAACAATAAAGGTGAGAGCATAACGAATGGATGTAAAGGTAATCAATCAGATAAATAACATAAATATATGTACATAGAAGAGGGTCAAGCTTAATAAGAATCAGAGTTCTGCAACTGATAACTTTGAGCAAAATTCCAATGATGTGTTACAAAAATACAACGAAAAATAAACTAAGAAAAGATTGTTTTGTGTTCTATAAAAATGCCATTAAGATTAAGATACATACATATATTGACAGCAATTATTTATATTTTTGTATAACCTTTGTCTTCTTAGGGTTAATTGAAATGTAATTTTTCTATTTTACAAACAACCTTGTTAAACAAGAAGGGCTCCACAAATACTTTCGGGGGGTGTCCGATCAGGAAATTACAATTTTCAGCCTAGGAAATTTAGTCATTTGTATGGAAGGAATGAAGCCATCTATAGAACGTATATCAAAATTGAATGACTACTTTGAAGATTTACTATTTTTTATCGAAAGTCAAGTGAAAAAAGTTAGAAGCACTGGCAAGGCCTGGGATTCGAAACCGGATCCTCATTGGTCAGTTGACTAAATGACCCGTCCACTTAGATAACTCATCTACCGAGCTGTCCTCGGTTTAGCTTATAATATTGCCATTTACTTTTCATCTGATTGTTAAGATATTTGCATTTATATAACTAAAAGTAACTGAATTCAAAATTAGATTTCATCCGTCCATTATATATGTATCCTATCCATGTATGTACATATATGTAGTAAATTTGCCAAATTTAGTGTTTTCCTTTTTATACCATGCACCCATAGGGTGAAATGGTATATTAAAGTCGCCAAAATGTATGTAACTGGCAGAAGGAAGCTTTTCCGACCCCATAAAGTATAAATATTCTTGATCAGTATCAACAGTCGAGTCTAAGTATAAGGCCGGAGTTGGCCGTTGGCGGGTGGGGGCGCTAGGGTGCTCATATGCATGAGTGAGCGATATACTAAGATATGCTTGAAATAGGCAAATGCATTTGTTATTACAACTTTGAAATATTTGCTTTACTGGGGTATGGTATACCTAAGTCGGCGAGACGACTTACTTACTTCATTTATTTCTGCAGTGCGCATAGTGGTGGGCGCGGTTAAAACACACACACACACACACACACTGAGATTATCTTTGATTATATAATACATTTTGTTCTCCCTAACTTTTCATAAAATTTAATTCAATTAGTTTGGCTTTGTTCTCTATCTTTTTACGTTTTTTTTTTGTCATTTTTATGAGCAATGCCCAACAATTTATGGGTTCTTATAAAAATATTTAGAGAAAGTATCTGTACAGAGATCTAGAAAAAGACTAAGAGAGAGAGAGAGAGACGGAGAGAGCTAGCACTAAGCTGACTAAGAAAACGTAGACCCAAGTTGATGACAATTATGGAAAGAGCATTCGGTTTGAAAGATACCCTGTAAAAACTTTTTGAATTTAAATGAATTCAAGTTTTCTCCGCTTCTTTGAGGAAACACTAAGTCTTGCATATATACATATATATATATATATATATATATGCATATAGATTTAGCCAAAACTAATATGCCTATAGTGGGCGGGAGTTTGAAGATGATGAGTATAAAGCAAAACCGTTAAAGAGAAATTTAACATGTGTTTGTGTTCGTTAGAAAGGGGCAGGGGGCACGCTGATGGAGAGGCGTGGTTGTATCTGACAAGCTCATCTTGTGGTTTTTAAGTGCTCAGTCTTCCCTTTGGAGCTAACTCTCGTTCCTCCCCAACACCAACACATTCATATCTCCCTCACTTTTCGTGGTTTGTGTACTGATTTTTGTGTGTGTATGTGTGTGTTTGGTTCTTTTTCTCTTTTGGTTACTTGTACTTTTTTCCTTCTCTCTGCCCTTTTTTTCTACTTGGTGATTTACCAAAATTGATGGCTTGCTTTGGCATGACTTCGCTTCCAGGATATGGGCGTGACCGCAGTGACAATGCACAAGTAAAATGAGAAGAGAGAGAGAGAGAGAGAGAGAGAGGGATAGAGAGAGAGCAAATAGGAAGAGGATGGACCTACCAGCAACGTACATAGGTCTATTCAAAAATTCATAGATTTTGATTTGCGTTTCGCATATAAAGATGTTTGCACAATCCCCCAAAGGATTAAACGACTTGGTGTGGCAACAAATTTTTATGTTGCACAAACAACAATAAGAGGAAACAAAAAGGTTAACGATATCAAGACAACGACCTGATGATACCTTATAATTCTTAATTGCTCTGTTTCAAGCTATTAAATAGTTCTATATGTTTGCTTTAACTTTTTCAATTGAACTTTGAACAAAATATTCATTGCATGTATTAAGTATTTACGATTGCGAATGCTTTAAATTTGAAATCTCTGTTCAATTTGTTGTATTCAATTAAATATACCCGTTATTACCCTACAACATTTAGGGTATTATAAAAAAGGGCTAAGGAAGAGGAGGAAAAAAATATGCTTCGCATGAAGATTTATCTATGCCTGAAGGCACAAGTCGTCCTCCATAAATATGACAATAAAAAAGAGCGAAACAACGAAGTGACGAGGCTCATAAAACAAGAAGAATGAACAGCAGCGAAAAACTTATGATTTACGTAGCAAAACAAAGAATGAAGGATAAGCAGAAAAAAAAGAAAGAAAGCTTTAGAAATTTATAAATTTTTTCACGGTGTTTTTTTTTTGTTTTTAATTTTGCTGTTCTTTCTTTTTTTTATGCAGAGGTTGTGTTGTCTTTTTCTCTTTTCTTGTAGCCTGGTTTTGTTGATAGAATTTGTTTGAAGTGTTAATTAAAGCTAAACTATTTACAATTGAATACAGTCAACACGCATACACAAACACACACACACACACACACCAAGAAACACACCGTCCTTTTTTTACCCATGCCATTCCCCTCTCTTTCACTTATCGGTGCCCTTTTGGCACTCAGAAAGCGGAAATTAGCTCAAAGAAACCGGTCGACACTTTGATTGCTCGCACAATTACACAGCGTCGCCCCGGGAAGCGAATGTGGAATGAACAGAAGCAGAAGGAGTTGTTTGGGAGATAACATTCCTATAGAACAATGCGTAATTTCATCAATGCAATTGTCGAGCACACAACACACAAAAAAAAAAAAAAACTATATATAAAAGAAAAGTGAGCGACAGAGAGAGAGAGGAAAGGAATATGAACAAAAACACAAAGAAAGGTAAAGTGAAACTTTATGACCCAACCTTTGCCTAGAGAGATTTAATTAGGGCACCAACTGATGAAGAGAAAGCAGCAGAAACAACAGCAAAGGAAGTAGAAGCAAAGGAAGTAGACGCAAAGGAGAGAGTAAACAAAAATTTTAACATTTCACATCAAAGTGCGGGTCAAAAAAGCAGCAAAAACATTTAATTAAAGAGCCCCCGAGCAAGAGAAAAAAATTAACTCTCTCTCACACACAAAAAAAAAAAAGGAAAAAACAAAAAAAGCTATTAGCAAATACAACGAATTGCATATGCTCTTAGAAATTCGTTTATTATGATTCTTATTATTCTTCTATTTCTAAACAATTAATACGATCCATACGAATACACTTTCAGATCTTATTGATCCATATACATATCTAGATCAGCTCTGATTACACTGATTCAACTCTTGCACGGTCTATATAGTCGTAGCATTAAAAGGACTATACTTTATATTTGTAGAAAAGTAGGAAACCAAAACGAAAGCCAACAAAAGAAGAAGAAAAAACGACTCTGTCGACAACAACGGTGACGTCGACATTAAGCTAAGAGCTATAGGTCCACGTGGCGTATACGCAATGCCGAAAATCGGTGTCATGTTAATGACCGACTAGCATGGCGTGTGGTATGCGTATGTATGTGTGTGTGTGCGTGTGAGCAAGAGCTCCCTAGAGTGAGGTATTTGTGGTTTCGGACCCATCAGCCACTTATTCAAATCGCTCAACCATTGCTAACATTTTTAAGCCAATCGACCAGAAAAGTTGAAAAAAACAAAACCAAACAGGTTTAATTGCTGTTCAATTAGCACAACTTTACAGGAATATATAAGCATAACACCGTAATTCGACTAAAGACTGCTGTTCTCTCTAATAATTTGATCGAAACTGGGCTTAGACTCAAAAATTAGTCATCAATAACGAGCTCGAAGTGAATACATTAGCTTTAAAACATTCTTAAACTGAATCAATGGCTTAAATGCACTTGTTTCTAATTTAAAAGAATTTGATTTTGAGAGGTTTTGCACAAAGTCTTCTGGCTATTTTTCTGGTTATTTAGCTGGTGAGTCAGAAAGGCATTGAAATGACAAATTAAATATCAGCACGCAAAGATTTATTATATCATATATGTATATTTTATATACTTTTTGTTTGGGTTCCTCTGCGTATTTAAGGGCGTGTCAAGGCGATTAAGAATTAAGTCAGTGGTATATCACAAATGAAATTTTGCGTTTCTTTTGCATATCATTATTAGGTGAGCTGATAAAGTGTATGTTTTGGTGTATGTCTGTATGTGAATGTGAGTGTGTGTGTGTGAGTGTGTGTGTGTGTGTGTCTATGTGATGTGGGAAGAGAAAATTGGATTTCGCTTTATGCAAATTTATGCGCACAGATTGAGTGACATTAATGGATGATGAAGTCGCCAGTAATGTAGGAATTGGTTGAATTTCTAAACGACCAAATGAAAGCGCTTGGATATGACCAAAATGTCAGCTTCCTTCCCCTGCCCTTCTCTCTTTCTCTCTCTCTCTCTCTACCAATAGCTAACCGTAACGCACCGCAGGGCCATCGCAACCAAGTTGAAACGTTGAAAAATTCAACAGAAATTGCACTCAAAGGACAGAAACTCAGAGATGGAAACAGAAGCAGAGCTCAGCAAAGAGCAGAGAGAGAGAGAGAGAGGAAAAGAGACAGAGTGAGAGTGAGAGTGAGAAGGCATTTGGCTTAATTAGTAGGCCAGGGCATTGTGACTTGTCACTCTCATTCGCCATTGGCATCTCAATTCAGTCACCCAACCACCCACTCATTAAGCCTGGAGTCGCGTTCGTTTTTTTTTCTTTTCGTTTGTTGTTTCTTCTTCTTTTTTATAGCCATTTAAAACATTTATGGCCAAGCAGCATTTGAATGGCAGGTGAGGCACAGCTAAGCGACCTTGCTTATTATATTGTCCTCCCAACCAGCCATCTACGTTTATACCCATCCACCATCCTATTCCCCGCTTCGGTGACTTGTTCCATCGTTTTCATTTTTTTTTTCGTTCCTCTGTGTGTGCTTAAGTTTGTTTTCATTTTTAATTGTCTGTTTACAGGGGACAATAAAAACAAAAGGAAAACAGAAACAAAAACAATAACAACACCAACAGCAGCAACAATAACAATAACAACAACAACAAGGACACTGATTGCCATTTGTGAAATTTAATGCCAACATTTGTTCACATTTTCCACAGAACGTTTTTTTCTCATTGCAAATATTTTCTTTTTCATATGAATTATTATTATTATTTACTTAAAGTTTTAGTTTCATTTCTCATTTTCATATTTACTGTTTTTACTGTTTTTTGACGAGTTCTCCATGAATAAATTGCTGAAAATTTTTAATTTTAAAAGTGGATTGAGGAATAAATTTTGAGAACCTCCAATCTGAGAATTAAAAAAAGCAAATTGGTCTCAAAAACAGAAATTAGTATACTTGGAAAAGGAGTGTTCCCCTCTCACTTTTTTATTTTTTATTAATTTTTTTGCTTCTATTCCATAGGACTAAAAGTCAGAAAGATAAACTGAATGCCTCGTAAATCTATCTAGTTTTCCATATTCTCGTTGAAACTACATTTTCCTATAATAGCGAATAATAAGTTACTGAGCCAATCGATTTGTTAAGGATTTTTAAACGAACAATAATTTTTCTTATACAACTTTTTATCCAACTTTCGTATATTTTTAGAAGTATGTAGAGTTTCTTGATAGTCTGTACTGTAAAAATGAAGTCAAGAAATGTTTCATGGTTATAGATAAAACCAATTAAAAGTCCAAGGTTTTGTTAATTTAATAGACAACTTTATTGGATATTCATTAATTTATTTGTTTGACATCTAATTGAGTCGGTGCCCAAGGCTCAAGTATTTTACACATATTAAATTTAAAATTTGGAATGTAAAAACAAAAAGCCCTTAGGTTAAGTGAAAGGAATCTTTTGATTTTGCAATTGGTTTTTATTCGATTTCGTTTTCCTTAATGCAATCGAGAAAATTTATCGGTTCATTCATCTTGATTTGCTGTAGAATGTTTTATTTTTATTTTTTTATTTCTTCGTTTTCCATTCGAACTAATTGAATTGGTTGATTTTAATTTTGTGTTTTATACCCATCACGTTTCAATCCGGGGCAAACAAATTCAATTTACGCTCATTACCCAACCTTAGCCAGAACTTCCCCTTGGTCACAAATCGCCGTTCTTTACAAATGCCACCAAACCGCCCTCCCCCCTCGACCTTCTCCGCTCAATTGGACAAGTAGCAATAAATAGAAATTGTAACATTCAAGTCGATATTATGATACCCTTTAAGCTATATTTTCAATTAGATTATCTAGATTGACTAGAAATTTTGTTGAAATACAATATATGTACATAGCATACTTTTAAGGGCATGCCATAGCGGTCTAATTTTATGCATAATAATTTGAATAAATTCAATTGAACACCGGCGACTCTCCTTTTGCAAATAGAGAGAAACCATGCACTTTAAATTTAATATAATTACCTCCATTTGAGATCCCTTCTTGCCCATTGAGCCACCACCGCCTCCGGTGTGGCCGCCGCTTTGTGCGGCATTCATGGCTGCTTCTGATGCGGCTTTTGTGAAATCTTTTTTTGTTTATTTTTTTTATTGATTGATTATAGTTGTTACTTCTTATTATTAGTATTATTATCTGTGTAGATACACTTTGATATATCCCAAATGATGTGTTCTGGGCTAGTTATTCATGCACGTTCTGCTTCTTTCTTTTTTCGTTCTTATTTTCGTTCGCGTTCTTTGGCGCGACAGTTCTGTTCTATAGAAATCTTTTGTTGTTATATCAGTCGATACATTATTATAATGTACATGTGGCTTTTGTTGCTGCACGCCTCAAATACAAGCAAAACAACAACAACAAGAATAACCAAAAAGAAAAGTGAAAAGATTCAATTTTTGTTCCATTTTGTTTGCCGTTAGCAGTAAGATGCATCTTTTCTTTTTTTTTTTTGTGTTTGCTTATGCTAATGATATGACACTAGCATCCAATGAGAGAGTAGTGTTTGACTAAAGTGATGGCTGGGATAAAGGGTGGGGTATATGTGGATATATACCATAAGGCATGAGCCTTGACTAAAGATTAGAGTTGAGAATGAGATACTTGAGCACGTCTCTGGTGCTTTATACTTACAATGACAAAAAGAAAACGAACTGAAATTGAGAAGTTGAAACTTAAATAAGGCAACAACAAGAACGACAGCATAATGTAACTATGTACATCTATACGATATGCCATAGGGCGAAGGAAAGTCAAAGAAGTTGGCTTGGGAGGTTTACTTGATGTCGTTCTTGGTTGACATATCTTGCATAAGTTGGCCAACAGAAGGCAAAACGAATTGTCCGAGCAATAACTTAAAGTTAAGATATTGAAACTATATTAGAGCGAAATAAATGCATTCTTAGCTAGAAGTTAAATGCCTAAAACATTTACTTTTTCTGCGGGTTAAGTTAGTGTGTATGTCAGCAGTTAAAGAAGGTTTGGGATTCAAAATACCAAAAGAGCTGTTACTTTGATCTATATATTTTCAGTTAGTACAGGAAAAATCTAAATAGAAGGACAGAAAGCTATATAATAGGGGGATTGAAAGAGGGGAAAAGTCCAAGAAAATGAGCTTGAATTATGTTTATTCAATTCACTTGAACTTTTCTTAAGATGACAAGAATTTGATTCACCCTCCCCCACCCCCTACGTACATTCTGCCTATTTTTGAGTGCGTCGGTGTATATGTGTCATGCATAGAATGGCTAGAGAAAAATCATAAGAGAAGGCAAAGTGAAATATGATGAAGGCAATTTGTCTGAACCTTTTTTCTCTCCTCTCGTTTGCCTTCTTCTTCTTCTTCTTCTTTGGTTGATGATGATTTTATGTCCTTTTCTAGGTTGTTGTTATTTTTTTTTGCGTTTGCTATCTGTTGTAGGCCTGGACCTTAAGCCTTTGATAAACAAAAGCCTATTAGAGATGAACGTTGAAATAGGATAGGATATGTGTGTGAGTGTGTCTAATTGTTGTTGTTGCTGTTGTTGTTTGGCTGCTAATTTGCCTAAAAAGTTTTGCCCTTTAGAAATTGAAATGAGAATCATTTGGCTTTTATATGCATTTGCTACGTGATTTAATTAGTTAGCGCTGTGTTTGTGTTGCCTTGGCATATAACGTGTTCTGTATGGCTGGCCAGATATAATACATATATATAAAGATAGACAGACAAACAGACGGGGCTAATTAGGCTGGCATTATTAACATATTGTCCCAGTTCTGGGGATAATATAAAAAACAAAAACCAAAAAAATAAATTCAATTCACGTAGCAAAAAGCGAAAGACAAGCAAGAAAACTAAGCGATAAACGATAAACGATAAGCAGAACTCTCTTACTCTCTATTCTGTATTTACAATGCTAATATTATCCAGGGAAACAAAGGAGACGAAAGAATCAACAGAAAGTAAAGTCAAGTAACAGATGCAGACACACACACACACACACACAAACTCACAAACACAAAGATACAGGACACACAAAGGAAACCATGGCAAATAAGGTAAACCCCCAAATCAGCATGCAAAGTGTGAAGGAAGAAGCAAATAAAAAATAAAATAAAATAAAACCGTATCGAAACATTGTTTTATTGAAAGACATAATCGACTTGCAGATACCCTGTAGCCTCACTTTCTTAATAAATAAAACATTGTTTAATGTGTACAGTTGGTTAACTTTACTATACTTTAATAATAATAATAATAACTAAAACTTAACCATAGCCAAATATTGTCATTTCAATTTCAATTACATAGTCGCTCTCAATAGGCCCAAAATTCTCGAATAGGTAATAGGTATATAGCGAAAACTGTAGCATACATTGCAGCGCTTCAAGCGGATTTATATATGTATGTACAGAAATCAAAGTCAAGAACCGACAACAACAATTTGTGAATACTTCTAGACCCCCTCCCCACCAACCTTCGCCAAAACACTTCACCCCACATAAGCTCATCGCAATTTTTTGGTTTTGTTTTTCGTTACTTTTGTTTATTATTTATTTTGATTGAGGTTCCTTTTGGGCAAATGGATCAAAGTGAGAGTTGGTTAAATGGCAATCGTAAAATGCATTATTCTCATTTCCAGAGATTGAGCAACAAAAGCCACAGGACGTATACTTGATGTTGTTCTTCTGTTTGTTTTTATGCCAAATTTATTCATTTATTCGATTAGGGGTGTTTACGGTACGATAATTTTGTTTCTTCACATTGTTTTAGTTTTGTTTATATTAGTTTTCTCTTTTCTAATAACTTTCATCATAATTATTAATTTAAAAAATAAATATTTCAATTGGAACATATGAATCAGCTTACTCTATTTGTCAGTCAATTAATTGTACTTAATTAATTAAAGCTAGTTTCTAAATTATCATAATTTCTCTACAAGTTTTTCTATGAGAAAATGAAATATTTCTGAGACTGAGAGACTAAGGTTTAATTAGGCACACAATAAAATGATCAAAATTGATTTCAATTTTGGGAATAAAGTCTAATTGATTGGTAAATTAATAATATAAAAATTATTGTTCTTAATTATTTTGGGCAACTCAGAAAAGAAAAAACTGCAAATTATCATCAAGAAATGGTCAATGTTATGCAACATTTTTCAGTCTTAATTATAATTATTTTTTTATTTTCTTTATATTAGTTCTTCGTGTTATTACGGTTTTTGAAATAGATTTCAAATATTTTGTTTCTTTTATTTGTAATTTAGAAAACATTGTATTATTTATTTTAACTTTTGTGCATTAAAAATCACATTTAAATGTGAAATGTGAGCACTTTTTCATGTTTCTTTGTGCGTTTTTGTTATGCTTTTGTTATTTTGTTAATTAAACCATTTACCTAGGACAAACACTCGCACACCCACACTCTCACACACAGAAACAAACAAAAATGGACAAGTTGAATACACTCACGATAATAAACGCAATGCCAATGCTCCTTGTGGGCGTGGCAATTGTAAACAAAATCAAAGAATTGAACTAATTAAGTTCTTCGTAGTGCCTGATTTTTATTGAAATTTTCTTTGTAGAATTTTGATATTTTTAAAGCTTTGGTTAGGGTTTTCTTTTGTAACGGTCAACGATCAACGAGCGAAAAGATATGCCAAAAAGCGTTTGACGAGCGCCAACTAAAAACGCTAACTCGACGCGTATTCTGTGCGGTCTTGGCGACTGCAGCAGCTGGCGTTTTGAGCGTAACTGAGAGGGTCGCCTTAACGCACATGTCGCCACAGCCATAGCCATAGCCATCGCCATCGCCAACGCCATCGTTTTAGCCATCGCCAATCGTCCTGTGAGTTTATCACAGCATGCGGCTGTTTTTCCAGTTCGCTTTCGTTTCTCTTCGTCCTTCTTTATATTGCCGTTTTCTATGTAGACAAGCTTTGCGCCACACTGAAAGCTTTCAATAGCAATGCGTGTGGCATTCAAGCTTTTCACCCTGCCTGTCTGCCGCATTTGTCCTCCATCATCACGTGGTGGCACACGCAACCAACGCACCAAGTGCGAAACGCCAAATGCGGAATGCGGCGAGCAAAACAAAATGCCCAAAAACTATGTACACAATCAACTCAACAGACCTAACACACAAGTCACTCCAAGAACGTGTCTAATGAGGGTTTTTTTTTTCTTTTAGCCATGTAGCCACGGGATTTCTGGGGAGTGAAAAGTATTCTAAAGAATTTCATTTCAACAAAGATGAAATGAGAAAAAATAATCAGCCACTTTTTTTAAATGGTAAAACGAATTCCGAATACCCCGTAAAATGTATATCTTGGAGTAGCGGATAGCGGTGAAATTTAAGCCTTTTCTTTGTGTAACTATTCAAACAGTAGAGACACATAACCATTAACCATTTACCATCGTAAGATTCGGCAAACTGAATATAACTGAGTGTTTACCTCTAAAACATTTGACACTGGGTCGATCACATCAAATATTTTAGGAAGACTTTCTTGAATCTTTTCTGGATTATACCATTTGACTGCACATTTATATACATAAGTGTATTTAAATTAGTTGCTCCTTAAGGTAAAGATCTATAGCTTATCGAAAGAATCATCGTACATTATTAGACTTTAAGTAATCATTATGTGTTGTCATCCAATGTACATGGTCCAAGGACTCTAAGATCGAGAAATCCAGTAAAATAATCTATTAGATTTTCCAAAACTTTCTCAAAATTTTTAATAGGACAGGGCAAATGAGAGTTTAGTTGAGTTTATTTTGGTTTTAAATACAGCATATGATCAAGGACATGCCCAAGACCACGAAGGGATTGCGAAGTGGGAAGGGCAAACCTTTTTTGTACCGCAAGTACAAAAAGGGCCAATATGAATAGACATCTCGTGTATGCATTGAAAAGCATTTTCACTTTTTGTTTTGCACAATATTATTGCCTAATAAGCAATTTTGCGTTAGCAAAACTTCTTGTGCCATTGGACCTGTCAATTGAATGAAGATGATTTCAAACAAAAAACTGATGTTGAAAGTTTCTTTTCAGCACATAGTTTTTCGCTGATAAGAAGTTTTTTGACTAAGCTTCGAGACTCAGCAACAGGCCGCGACCATAAATTAAACCTTTTGCCCCAAAAACGGAAAGAAAATTAAAAAAAACAAAATGACAAACTGAAAAGCCAAGAAAGGCAGGAAAAGTTTTTGAATGCAGTTTGGGGCAGGTTTCCTGGGGGCCAACCGCGGGGGCTACTGACACACGAAATGATTTATGTTCGGTTTGTTAAATTTTCAAAATTGGATTCGAACTGTTAACCACAATCGTTTCCATTATCCCCGACGGAACTACCTTTCAGTATTGCTTCATCGGGGGGAAAAGCCACCTACGTCGGGGTTCGAACTGTGTGTGTGTGTGTGTGTGTAGGTGAGTCTGTGTATTGAAAGCTCTTGTAAGTGTCTTTGTATGTGTGTAAAGGGAAAGCTTAAGGTACATTAACCAACTTATTTGAGGGCTACAGCTTTTGAATGTAATGTTCAAGCTGCGAAGAAAGTTTGCGAAGCTTTTTAAAGCATACTTTTGTGAGTAGAAATCTGAAAAATTCAACTTTTCGAAAGGTTCAATTACAGGCTATAAATTGAGAAACCCTTAAAGCATTTATGTGCGCTTTTTTTACGAAGAATAGCTTTAACATTTTTTGTTTTTTTTTCTGTGTTAGTTTCGTAGAAATTCAATTTATCTCGTTAGGTGTGAGTTTTCTTTGATATCATTTCTCTAGCGTATATTCTCATTAGCATTTTGACAATTTAATTGAAAATTGCCAAAAAGCCCATGGCCAATTAGCAAGAGAATGCACCATTAGATCCAGACTCATGTTGGTAAGAGGAATGACAATGAAAAGACACTTTCGTTAGAATTCTCAGCCTCACTCTTTGCTGTCTCTTTGATGGCGACATAATAAATGCATTTGCCATCTTTTCTACGTGTCCTTTAAAGCGGAAGAGTAGGGGTAGGCAGTGGGCGGTGAGTGGTGGACTCTTGGGTGCTGTGGGCCATCCGCTACTCAACGAGCATTTTCCTTTAACTGTTTGGTTGCAGTTCTATGGCTGTGTGTAATGGTTTGAGTTAGATGTCAGCCTGACGTCAGACATTATGTTCACCATGACAAAAATGTCAGAGCAATGTTTGAATAATTCGTTTCGTTGTGTGTGGAAAAAATGACTAAAAGTGTTCAACTTGTGCTTACTCTGATATATTTGCATATTCAACTGCAATTTGATAATCTGCAAGCGGCCACTCAGAGTTCATTGAATTGGTCGAGAAATGGTTTACTTCATTACAAGCCAGCCATCTGTCCCGCAGAGAATCCCAATGATATTAGCTATGAGAAGCCACATCAACCATCATCATCATCATCATCGAAGCCACCAAAAGCTGAAGACTATAATGACTATGAAGACACTGCCGGGGATCCCGATGAGGACGACGACGATGACGATGACAACGACGATGAAGGTATTCAATGTAGAAATAAAGAGGATGATGCAGAAGCATTTATGGCTCGCATCACTTGCTTGTTACGTGAACTTCATGGGCATACCCGGGCCATTCAGGAGGATCTCCGTGAACTCGACTCACAGTTCGGAGCGCCGCAGACCCTTAAGTCCAAGCCGAGCTGCCAAAACAAACCCAGCCCTGGTGTCAAACTCAACCAAATCACATCGAAATTCCACAATCTCAACAAAGTCAAGCTACCAAATGCCAAGAAACCGGAGAAATTGGGTCAGGCTTATGCTCAAAATGAGAATTATTCCACTCTCGATAATCGTGCTGCTAGACTTACCCTAGCCGATGCCAATTCCAAAAAGAATTCCATTCACAATGATCACTTGAGTCTGTTTTCGGCTGATTATGACGATAATAATGACCATGCAAAACACGGCAATGTACCCCAATCGTTCTTACACCAACTCCATCCCAAACGAGATCAGCAACAGTCAGCGATGCCAGCGAATGATGAACAGCAAAGGAAATCCTATCAGCAAGTCATCAATGAACTTCGTCTGGCCAAGGCCATTCATGCAGCAGCTGCCGCTCGAAGACAACGTTCTCAGACACAAAAGTCCGCCATAAAACAGGGATTCCGCCAATATGAGGCAAGCCTTAAGCAATTAGTTGCCAATCGAGATATAATTGAACAGCAAGCTGTCCGAATGTTGGCCCATATGACGCAATAAGAATGTGTTTTCCCTTTTTTAATTTTTCAACTTCTTAACAACAAATAAAATTTATTTTTGTCTTGAAATATAATAAACTTGATTTAAAAAAAGGGGAAATTATGCAAAACTTTAAAAATCATCGTAATACTAAATTTCATAAAGATACAGCAACTTCTTTACCGATTTTTTGTATAGCATTAATTGAATTAATGATCCGACTCGTACGATTTTCATACTTTAGGTCCCAAAAGTAATTAAAAGCTTAAATGTAATAATTTTAAATTGGGGTCGTGACGTTGACTCGCGCCGACACATAACATCATATGATACCTATATACAAGGTGGCGCAAAAGAAATTACCCTATTGGAAGATGCTCTCATTTTTGCAAATGGCCGTTATGGTATAAATAAACATAATAAAAAAACAGAATCGTAGTTTTTCATTTAGAAAAGAAATAAGAGCCAAACAACATCGGATGACTTCTTTTGCGCCACCTGATATATACTTAATTATGTCGACGTTTCTCCATATTATGCATTACAAACTTTTTATTATAACCTCTGGATAAAAATATGGAAGAAAGATATCAATCCAGGTTTTCAAGAATGTATTTAAACTGTCTAAAGTAATGAATTTGTTTGAATTTATATAATTCTGTCATCAATACAAAGTAGGCTTTCAGTTTTCAAAAACTTGTGAAGGCACATTTGGATTTACTCATATTCAGTTGAACTGACGACTCCGAGATGATAAAAACAAATTTTGAGAAAATGTATAAACCGAATTTTATTACAATAATTCTTATTGTTGGCTCCTTTTGGGACTGCTTCTTGCCGACGGCCTGGGGCAAACCAAACGCTTCAAACATGCAGCAGTTACAGAAGCAGCAGCAGCAGTCCATAATGGATCCAGATGCCATGTTCAACTATGAGGATTCTGAGCCCCAGCAAAGTGGCCAAGATTATATAGATGCTGGTCTGATTGGCGATTACAGTGAATTGGATAAGGATACTCGTTGGGAGCGCCAACCTTCGGATGTGGCGGCCGCCGATGCCATATTGGCGGCTGGAAATGATCAACAGAGTCTAAAGGCACCAAATGTTTGCAATGCTGTTGCCTCACCACAATTGCAAAATGCCGAGTCGATGAATGATAGTGATTTTGGTTTCGATGATTCCGGAGAACAGGTAATGGAACGCTCTAATGTCAAGCAGCAGGAATATCAGCCGAAACGAGCCCAACCGGAAAAGTTACGCCGTGGCTTTGCAGGACGGCGGAACCGTCAAAATCAACATCAAAAGAAGTATGAGCTAAATCAGAACGATTTCGACATGGAGGATGAAATGGATGGCTTGGATGTTCAGCCACAGAAAATGGTCAAAATCTGGCCATAAGAAGAGTTTTGTTCTCATCATTTTTCATCGAAACCCGTTTTATCAGTTATATTTTTGATATGTACAAATAAGGATAGATACACTGCAAGAGGAGAGGAAGCACAACTTTATGGATAGGAATAGATGACCCATCGAATAGAACAACACATGACAGGGAACGTCGGGGATACCAAAAATGTAAGTCAGTAAGCAATACCTTTTACGTTTTTTAATGATTCTAAAAATTCTTTTAATAGGTGCAGTTTTTTCCTTACTTTTTGAACACACCTCGAATGGAATGCAAAGAATTGTGCACTTTAATAAAATATATTACCCTTCCTAGATCCTAATTCTGTAACTCAATTTCTTGTCATGAGCTAGAATAATTTAAACTTTAGTCCAAATTTAAATTTTTGTTTCTCTTGTTCTTGTTTAAATGTCAAGTGTTGAAATGATGCACCAATCACACACTTGTTCACACACTTTTCATGCTGGGACTTCACTCACTAGCTAACTCGATACGATGGTGTGTCAACTTGTCACTCACTCAATCATTCTGAATGAAAATCATCTGCCATCGTCGAACATCAGTTGGCCAGATTCTACTGTGTTGACTGCATGTTGTCAAATTAGTGCAACGACTGAGCTGAACTTGGCCTACAAGCAAACGGAATCTCTTTCTCTCTGTCTCTCCCTTAAATGTCTCATATGACTGGCAATGAAAGAAGCGAAAAAAAACCAACTAGAAGGCAGGATAGTGTGTCTGGGGAGTGTTGGTGGATTACTGGTGTGCGAGCGCCAAGGCGAAATGGAGATGAAACAAGAACAACAAGTAGAAGCAAAACGCACACCGAATGCTTGTGCAGTGTCCTTGTTTGTCAGCTTGCCGCTTGAGTTCCCTGAAAATGGCTCAAAGCAATTTTCAAATTGTTTTCACAATCTGCAGACACACGACACATACGCAAAAATAGACTGAAACAGGGAAACATTTAAACCGCAAATCGATTCCTATATATACAATTTTCAACACACCCCAAAAAGGGAGCCGGAAACGACTGTCAAACACCTCTACCTTACCCTTACATTTCCGACTGACTGACTGACTGACCAAAAGGCCGTAACTAAATTTTCATTGCTTAGCTTGGGATTTGCTCTGTGATTTATATCCTACTCTGATAATCGGCCGTTAATGCCTTTCCATTGTTCTTGTTTTCTTCATTTCTTAGCCAAGTTTTATGGCTTCTGACAATTGTTTTGCTTTGTCCGGGCCTAAATAGCACCAGAAATGACATAAAATGCAAATGTCATTGTCAAATATACGATTTGTAGATAATTTGGTACATAAATATCTCTTTGAATACGAAAAGGGTTTCTATCTCACGCTCTCTCGCTCTCCGTCGCCATATGTCTCTGGCCCTGTCTCTGTCTTTATATGAATGAGCATAATTCTTATCTAAGTTTGTGCAACATGACGTATACTTGATGCCGGCAACAAGAAAAATAAAATAGGGACACAGAAACCGCAGCCTAAAAGTCATTTTAAAGGCGCAACCTTGGCAAAACTAAATTATGAATGAAAGGTGTGGCGGCGGGAGGCGTCTTCACCAGGTGAGCCGCTTTACCTGGCACTCAAGTGTGTGCGTGTGTGTATGTGTGTGTACAAGGTCATGCCTGGTCCGTTGAGGGCAAGACTTCGGGGGTTTGGTTTGGTAGGGGTAAACAAGCAAAGGAATGTGTACTGTGAACTTGAACTTTTTGTCAGGCCAAAAAGAGACAAACAGGCTAAATAAAAAGTAAAAAAAAAACAACAAATAAAAAACCTTTCACACAACCAGATGCTGGCAGTCCACAAACCGTCGTCAGCTTTAATTATGGCAGACAACACCTGACTGCCTTTGCCCCTCACTGCCGTCCTCTGGCCCTCCTCCTCCTCCATCTCACAGCTTCTTACCTAAAACCTAGCAATTAGATGCGAGGCTACAAAATTCTTCACACGCGCCGCGCATAAATTGTCATACACAGAAATTCGTGCACACTTTCAGGCGTCTACAGTCATAATTCTATTCCATATTTCTATTTCTATTTTGTTGTTGTTGTGTTTATTATTCTTATTTCTGTTCATGCTACTACTGTTTTTGGGCTTTTGCTATTTATTTAAAGCGAGCGAAAAAGTTGTGTTTGCCATTTTCCTATGAAATATGATGCCCAGCGAGCTCGAGCTTTACCTTTCGACACGGCCAACTAAGAGGAATGAGGAAGTATATATGTATTTATAAAAAGAGGCGCGTTGCGTGAGCATAGAGTGCTGGGGGGTTGTGGGGGACGGGGAGTGTTCAGAATGGAATCATAATCATATTCATGACAATATAATGGCATCGTTAGATAGGCAAAGGCAGAGTCAAGTCACTCGACTGGAAGTCAACGGCAACCACAAAACTTGCTTTATATATATGTTTTTTTTATTATTTTTTTTTTTTTTTATTTCTGCCTAAGGCTTGCCATTAGCTGGGAGAAAAGGGAGAGCGTGGGACGAAAGCGGAAGGAGCAGGAGGGTGCCCTATTACTACAGCCTCCTCCACATCAGTCCACTCCCTTATTTATCTATGTCACGCTTTGAACTTCATAAATTCACTGAAACTGAACTTAACCAAAACGAAACACACAACGGCAGCGACTCACTCTCGTTGGCGCATTAATCATAACATAAAGATGAAATGCGAGTCCTGGTATCCAGGCATACCACAAAAACAAAACAAACAAAAAAAAAAAGACAAACAAAAACAACAACAACAACAACGAAAAGAGTTGATTGAAATTTATGGCAAATGCCATAATCCTGATTCCCAATGAAAGCAATTAAATTGAATTTATTCATCAACTTAAAGCCGAATAAAGAGTTTGCACACTGAACACATATCAACTAGATGGTTATCAACTTCGTACACCCTACCTATAGGTGAACCAAAAGAAGTCATCCGGGCCAAAAAAAGTCTTCCGATGTTGTTTGGCTAATCGTTTCCAAAACATTTCACGACATTTCTTAGTAATTTGCATTTAAAAAATAGTTTTTTAACTGATCTCACGACATTTTTGATCTTGTGGAATATTTTATCTACTAAAGAATATTTATTAAATTTCAAACCAAACAAAAACTAGAATTTTGGTTAAGTTTGGCAAAGATGAACTGATTTTCAATTAAAACTAGTGAAACAAAAGAAATTAAATATTAAATATTAAACCCTCTTCTAAATTTAATCCCCATCTTTTGGACCAATAGAGGAGTCAGATAGTACATGATGTACATGTATGATAATTTCCCTATGAGGTAGGATGGTGATACAGAATTGGTTAGATCTGTTCTTCTACATCAAAGGATCTCAAAACGAAATATTTTGAATTCTAAAGTTCCCAATTATGGCGAATACCTCTCAAGATAGTTTGACCCAAACTAACTCTTATCGAGAGTCTTGATTGTTGTATTGAACGAAAAAGTTTTCGATTCCCTAATAGAGCATTTCTCTACTTAAGTGAGATTTTACGATGTCAGACCAATTTGTTGTTGTAATTAGTTTTCAATTGCCCATTAAAAAATATATCAAAAGATGCGATATTCAAATAGAAGTTGATATTATAAACTATTTTGAATAATTTCATTATATTCGCTACTAAATTTTGCCTATAATATAATTGCTTAAGCTTTAACTTTTTGGTTTGTTTAGACTGTCATAAATCTAGCCATCATTATAAATATTAGTTTTATCTACATATTTGCATTTGATATATATATATGTATATAGGTAAATTAAAGGATGACTACTTACCGAATGCTGCTCGGTGATACATGTTGGTTATATATTTCGTTGATATATTTATGTGCAGTTTGGTTTTTTCGTGTATGTGGTTGGACGTGTATGTTTCGTGTTGGATTGGTTAGACACATAAGATACATTGAAACGTACATATACATATATATATATATACAATACATACATATATTTATTATACATATATATACATACATACATATTTTTTTGGTTTTGTTTGTTTGTTTTTTGTAGTTGTTTTTAGTTATTTGATTTGTGCGTGTGATTTGGTGTGTAATTTTTTTGTTTTTATTTTCATTTTCGGTTTTTTGTTTTTGTGTTGCGGGGAAGAGAAAAAAGAAAAAAATATTGGTCATATTTTTAAAAATGATTGCACATTAAACTTTTTTGATTGTTTCTCTGTTTGTTGTTTGTTTTCACTTATATGTATGTATAGAAGAGCTATATCAATTGTAGTTCTGTTTGTTTGCCTCTGTCTGTGTTTGTGTTTGTGTGCGTGTGCGTGTGCGTGTGCGTGTGCGTCATGCAGAACAAAAAAAATAGATAATATTAGATATAGACGACTTTGAGTTAGATAGATATAGTTAAGAGATGTATAAAAAAGAAAATCACATTAACTGGTAAAGAAAGCAACAATAAATTTTCCACTTACCTGTAGAGAGCAGACATATTTGACAGGGATTTTATCTAGGCAATGAGATGATAAAGTAAGTGGAGCATGGGGGAGGGGAGGAGGGTTGCGGAAGGGAAGAAACAAGCGAGCCTTTGGCAACTGTTAAATGCTGACATCTATTGATTTTGACAATAAAATGTATGCGTAAGGTCAAAGAAGGGGGAGAACAATAAGCACTCTCTCCCTCCATCTCTATCTCTCTCTTTCTCTCTCTCTTTGATTTTCAAAAGGGTGAAGGGCATGAAACTTTATTTGATTGTTTATTCCCCTTCACACAAACACACACACACACACACACAATGACACTTTGCCCCTTTTAGTTAGATTTCAGTATAACAAAACAGATGTACATATATATTTATATACATGTAAAACTGTGTGTGTGTGTGTGTGTGTGTGCATCCTGTTACCAGAATTCACAATACACAGAATCAGAACCAAATGTCACGTTTCGTTTTTATTTCAATTTGCCATGCTAAAAGCGAGGCAAGCGAGAAGAGCGCCACAACAAATCCGATTTTGAACTCAATCAAGCATGTTGAGCACTGGCTAACAGCTATGTCTTTGACCCCTCCCACTGCATACCCCTTTAACATTAAACCCCTCACCCTGCCCCGTTAGGCCTACCGCATAACATTCAGCATTCGCTTATCCTCTTCATTGCTGGCTGCCTCCGTACCTATATGAACGCATACAGTGGTCTAATAACCAGAAAAAAAGTGTAATTTCATTTCATTCAATACAATTGTGAGCAAGAAACACCTTTGAAGACCCACTGTGCTTGAATGTACATATGTATGTATGTATGTCATTATGTGTATGTAATTAAGTTTGTATGTGTGGCCATGACAATGGCATTGGAGTTGGACTCTTGGCCAAGCTGAATTTGCTTGGTTTTGGGCGCAACGTGAATTGCATTTGATTCGATTAACGCTTTCTCTTTAGCTTTCCCTTCTCTCTCTATCATCCCTTTCAATTGTCGCAATGTATCAGAGCAATGTGTCAAGTCATCAATATTCTCCATTCTCATGCAGCTCATCAATTATGCGGCCAGAGAAATGCAATCGCAATTGCAATTCCAATTGCAAAATTGCATATACCTTCATTTGATCACAGTGCATCTGAGTAAAGTGGAGACTTGCCACAGATGGCAAAACAATTTTCCTAAACCAAAGCGTAACCAAATAAATCGAAATCATTTTTATAACAAGTTTTATTTGATTTGATTTTCATATTTCCATCATTTTTTATTTGCTCTTCTTCAAGCGTTTGTCGTTTCGTTTCGTTTCGTTTTATGTCGTTTTGTCTTATAGTGGCCAAGGAAATTGTATAAAAATATCTGCAATTTCGATTACCTTTCTTATAGCAAATAAATTAAGTTTTTCCCCTTCTTGCTCTGTGGCAAAAAAAGTTAAAAATCGATACACTCTACATTCCAATTCGAAACCATATATAAAATATATATGTATATATATATTTTGTTTTTCCGACTGGCAGCTGCAATTTTGTGGCAAGATGTTTTCTTTGCATACACTAAAACATGCCCAAAAAGACATTGGGTGAACTACTATAATTTTTAAACCAGATATCATCCACATGTTACATGAAAAGGGGATAACTTTAACTTTGTTGTGGCCAAAGAAATTCTATGCTTGATCACGTATTGCCCAAGGGGTAAAATTGCATGCACCTAAAGGAAGTTTAATGACAAGTCGTTGTAATATCTATATTCACTTGCTTGAACCACATGTCGTATACGTTATTTAAACATCTTATGGCATTAATACTGAGATTAAATCACAAATATTTTACAATCTGGCCTACTTTTCCATGTTTGTATCATAGAGTATATCTACATGCTTCTTATGAGTTGTTTCCACTATTACGTTTCATTTCCACATACTCTAACTAAACAAACTACACCCAACATGAAGAGTCGAGAGGGAATGAAACAAAAATTTGTTTTTATTGTGGTACAAACTATGAACTAGCTGTATTTGGACCATATTCAATGAATGGAATGCGAATGCCATGGAAGCCGCTTAGAAAACCAGCCAGACTATGATGGGAGAGAGAGAAAGGATGTTCTATGTCGAAACGGGGAGGGCGGGGTGTAAACATTGCAAATGCATGTTTGTAGGTATGTAAAGCGACGATTTTACTAGCAAATCTGTGCTCTTTATTCTTGCTTTTGCTCTCCCTACTTCTCGATCCTCTTCATATGTATATATACATAAATATTTTAAGTTTTTTTCTTTTACGGCACATAATCAAATGGTTGGATTTGGCATTTTAATGAGCTTGTTTCACATGAGCAACACAAACCACATGAAAATAAAATGCAATTTTCCAAACACACTCGCACACACACAAACACACTCACTCATACACATACATGTGTATAGGGCCAAAAAGGAAAAGAAAAATAAAGCCAACCAACAAAGAGCAGATTGAACGCCAAGCAAAATAGCGCCATAATGTATGCTATGAAATTTATGTGCACATTTCATTGGCCCCTAAATATAAACTAGAACGCCGGGCCACGATACGAAAACGGAAAGTGGAAATGGCAAGCCACAACGAAAAGGAAAACTAAAACCCAAGGGTCTTAACTTATTGCAACGTTTTAATTTGATTGAATTTCATTACCTTCATTCTGGTTGGTAATTTTTTAATTAAAATCTTGGCACTTAAATTTCCCATTATATTTATGTATGTACATATATTTTCTGGTTTACCATTTGCTTCTCTCGAAAAAATTTATTAGCCAGAACAAAAGCAAAGTGGGTAGCAAAAAAAAAACCCCATGTTGGCAACGATTTTACTTTCACTATGTTTTTTGTTTTCAACTCTATAACTATATATAAAGTATTTGGTTTTTTTATAATTAAATTCACATCTGATTTAATAAGCAGATCGCCTAAGAAGAAAAAACAATCTTTATTTTTATGAGATTTCAGAGTTCTAAATGGAACACCTGAGCTTTGAAAGAGTATAAAAACTTTGGCATGGCCACAGAAAGCTTTGTTTTTATTATTTTTTCTTGTTCCATCATAGAAAAATGCTTAATTATAAACGAACTATAATTACACGAGGATAGAGAGGGGGAAAAAAGGACTAATCTGATGTACCTTTTTGTATGAGCATTTGTTTGAAAGCTTGTCAACTTACCTTTATTATTATTATTATTATTCTGATGTTTTGTTTCCTGTCATATGACTAAATTGTGGTACAATTCTTTTATTACCTTTCGTACAATACTTCTGGAGCGCTAGATGGCACTTAAACTATTTGTATTTACACTTGATTCACATTCATGTGCTCACCTGATGGCGCTCATTATTGGCAGCATCCTTTTCGTTTTCATCCACAAGGTTATGTATAGTTAATACCATTTCGCACTAATCCCCAAATGAATTGAATTGAATTGAATTGAATGCGTATACATCCGTTTATTTATTGAAATACTTAATTAACTATCGACTAGTCAATTAATTATGGATTTTGTACAAACTTTTTAATTTCATTTCCATAGCAATAAGGCTACAATAGCCATTCACTTCGAATCGTAGACCATATAAAGAGCGTTAATAAAAATAGATTGCTAGAAATTGAATGAAATGCAAGCGAGGCTAGCTAAAATGAAACTGACTCACAATTTCTTCGATTCCATACAATATATATGTATATACAAATACACTATATATATCAGAGTAAACATTTCACTGCTTGTTGATTTAAGTAAGTATCTTCATAATTTATTTATAAAAATTTACTTTTTATACTTACTTTTCAGCTACTTTTAAGGTAAAACTAAAATAAAGAGGAAAATGGTGAACAGTGGAAACCAAGAAACTATGTAGGTATAGTGATAGAGAGAGAGAGAGAGAGATAGAGAGAGTTCTTCCAACTATTTGCTAGAGAAAAACACTCGAAATGGAAGTGTGAAAATGAAATAAAAAAAATAAAAGGCAAAAGCATAGCCAAATATTTGTCTAGCTAAAATGCAAAAGGCAATGAGAGAGCTATGCGGGATATTATATATATTACTTTAGTTTATTTTTGGTTTTGTTTTTTCTATACCCTTGCTCAAATTTATCCTGTCAAATTTGTCATTCGTTTTACTATGCAGAATATATGTGTGTTCGATTTTGAGCAAGAATTTTTAAAGGTTTTTTTTTATTTATGGTTGGTTTGAAACTTTGAAAGAAGAATTCTAGTAGACTAAACGTCTTCTTGTTTATCTTTATGGTGCATACATAGTATATGGCTAAAATTTGAATTTGATTTATTTCAGTTGAAGATCAAGATCGGACAGTTTTAGATTTAATAGATTACAAATTAAAAATGGCTTGGCATCAATTGGTCATTCAAATTCTTTACTTTTTTAATTTTTCTGGCCAGAAGAACTTTTACTTATAAACTGGCTAACTCGACTGAGAGAGAGAGAGTGATTGCAAGGGTATAGAAACTTTGGTGTGCCAAAGTTTTTGTTTTATCGTTTACTATTTAACTTTTCCGCATTTTGGTGGGCATCACGCACTTTGCTACTTAGTTGAATTTAATAGAATAGTAAAATGTTGTATTTGTTTTCTTTATTTTTGTCTCTGATGTTTTTGCTGGGTTTTTGGTTTGCTTAATGTTGTTGCTGTTTTTGTTGTTGTTGTTGTATTTTACGATGAATTTGCGCTGTTACTTACCCCAATGCGGCCCAACAGTAGGGCATCCATTTCGCCGCCATTTTGAGCAACCGGAACGGTTGTTATCACGGATATAGTTGGTTCCTGTTGGGCACTCAAATCGACCGACATTGCGTACGCTTCGTTTGTTGTTTCAAGTATTTGATATTATTGTTTTAATACTATTATTATCGTTATTGTTTCTATTATTGTAATTCACTTAGTGCTCAGTCGTCCATAAACAAAACAAAAAAAAAACAAAAAATCAAACAAAAAAGCAGCGCTTACAGGAGAACGAAAACATAAACTGCAACAATTTGTAAATAATTGCTAATGAAAGCCAAAAGTTCTTAATCAATTCATCAACAATATTTCAAAATAAGCCAAAGGCCATTCGAAGGATTTGATGAAAATTAATAAAGTATACAATCATGTCCATTGAATAAAGAGAACTTTCTTGGTTACCCTTTAATATACTTATGCATTTATAAATTAAGTATAAGCCTAAGTACATAAAGGGATAACTCCTTCTTATTAATTCAGTCAAAGCACTATACGAAATGTTTAGATTTTTTAGCATTGGGTACAGTTTAAAAGCTAAAAGGATAAATCATTTAACATACATTGGTTTCTAAATGGCTAAATGATTATATTAATTACACAGGCCGACATGATTTTTGGTGACGGTAAGGTGAGAGGTGTTCTTAACTAATTCGGGTATGCTGATCACGACCTCATACTCAGTTTTTGTCCATCACGTCCAGATTCTGTGAAATCAGGGGATCTGGGGTCGGAAAATGGGCACCCAAAAGTATACTATAGAAAGTTTAAAACAAAATTTTTACCTTTTTTTATCAGATTTCGGAATATCCTGTGTAAGAAAAATAGCTCTTGTTTGCAAACATTACTAATAAATAATTGGTAAGATGCATAAGAGCTCCATAATTCTTTAAAATTAAAAAGCAGACAATTCTTGGAATCTCTATAGCATACTTTTTGGTTCAAAATTAAATCAATATAGAACCATATCCAAAGTGTAAGATATTATGCTTTATAACAAAGAAGTAACGCTTTGATATTCTGTAAATTGCTATTAAATAATACTTAATATATAAATAGGTTAAAATAAAACTGTTTTTAGCATAATGTTATGTTTATATTATACAATAAAATACTGCAAATGCGGTCAATTTGAATAAGTTGAACACACTTTTCTCGAAAACCTGACGTGATGGACAAAAACTAAGTACAGGGCCGTGTTCAGCACCCCTCAATTACTATAGGGCACTTATTGAACTTAAAACACTTTTTCATGACCTCAAAAATGTCGGCCTGTGTTATCGATTCTATTTTTCTCGCTAAAGGCAACTCATTGGCACTTTTAGGCTGTCAAACCTGTTTTAAGTTTTTTATACATAGATATTTAAGATAAGAGATAATTCACTAATTAATTGGTTTCATATGTATATGAATCATTTAAATCTCAGACTCATGGGAGGGCAATGCTTTTATGTTTAAATTATTATTATTGCTTAGTTAGCCCATTTTCACGGTCACTAGAGACACTCTTACTCTTCATTTTATTGAATCAGAGCTTCTCCTTTATTTCACTGAATTTTTCACTCTCACTCAAACACAAAAGTCCTGATAAATAGAGCAAAATGGGAGAAATAACCTTTGATGCGTAGCAACTTTAAATTACCTTGACTTTGACAAGCTGCCGAACACAAAAAAAGTTTCTTATTCTCTGAAGTGTTATCATTTAGAAAAATTTTGCAAAAAATAAAAAAATCCATAAAGATATCAACAATTATATAAATGTAGTGTTTTTTTTTTCCCAAAGTACAAGAGCCAAAAATTTCCTTCAGTATGCCTTAAAGTATGCAATGTCCAGTGGAAAAATGTATCTAAGCAGGACCAAGCAGGAACAATTTTTTAGCTACAAAGCAACGTAAAATTTCTTGGTTATTTTCCAAAAAGGAATTCTTCTATATTTAAGGGTGGAAGGGCAGAATTTAATTGTCAGTTAAAAAAATAAATTGTGATTGTAAGTGCAATTGAAATTGCTATATGCCACATTCTAATTAACAATGACATCTGGAGAGTGAGTGAAAACGAAAACCAAAATGTGTGAGTCAGTGTGTGTGCGTGTGTGTGTGAGAGAGAAAGCTTGAACTCATAAGGGAAGCAATTGCACGTCTATTGTCAATAAACAGCGGAAGACATATGACAGGTGACAGGTGAATGTGGAGTGTGCTAGAGTGTGTGTGTGTGTGTGTGTGTGTGTGTGTGTGTGTGTGTATGCCGCGGCTGCTGTTGCTGACACTTTGAAAATTTCATTTTCAAAGAATGGTTGTTATTGTAACTCCCGGCTTGGCCCATGCGTCGTATGCGCAATTTGTAAACGCTGAAAATTGGTATTAACAGCATTACATACGCTTTACGACCAGCCATATGGGAGAGGAGCAAACAATGAGAGGTACAGAAACAGACACATAGAGAGAAAGAGAATACGAGACCTTAGGTAGGTGACAACTAAACGACTGTGAAATTGTATTTATACATTTATGTCGCACACTGTGACAAGGGCAAGGAATGTGGCATGAAATTTGATATGCCATCAAAAGAAAAACACATACTCACACACGCGCACACGCAGGCGATAAAACGGTAATGTTATAGTACATTTAAGTATCTGACAAGTTGTTCAGAATTGTATATGAACCTATATAAACGTGTGTGTGTATGGCATGACTCCCCAAAGACAAGATCAGGACAGTAATATTGGCGAATAATGATGCCTTAAAAAGCATTTCCTTTTCTTTCAGGCCGACAAAGAGCATTCCAAGCTGCCAATTGTTTGAAGTGATCGCCCAAAATTTTTGGGTATGATTAAAATCTTGATTATGGGATTACTATACCAGTAGAAATAGCTGAATCTTTGCAATTTTGACGCTCTTCAAGTCTGGAGTCCAAAGATAGCCAGAGATGAAAATACTTCTAGGCATCATTTTCAATGTTTGAAGTTTAAGCCATTTACCAACATTAGTATTCAGTGTTGACAGCTTGAGTGGAAATAATATTGAAACGACTTTCCTATTTTCTCTGTAAATTCAAATTTATTAATTCATTTATATGAGTAAAATGAGAAACTTTTCTTGTGCAAAACTTTTTATGACTGAAATTCGTATTTGAGTTTTAACTTCGTCACCTCCTTTGGCTCGCATAAAAGTAACGAGAATGACAACATATGATGGCAAAAAGTAAGAAAAAATATAAAATAAAAAAATAAATTTTACGATGCATTTTGTCGCTGGATGCACATAATGAATTGAATGATAGAGAACGCAAACAGACAGAGAGAGAGAGAGAGAGAAAGAAAGAGCAAACCAGACTTCAAATTCAGAACAGACGTGTTGGTCATCCAAGAGGTCCCCAATGGGTAAAGGACATGCAATGCAAATAACGTTTTTATTTTTTCGTTTTGTCTCTCTCTCTTTCTCTCTTTATATTGCTCTCCTGCTTTTGGCATTTGATTGGCATAATTGCCCCGTGTGGTCTGCAACAAATTGGTAAGAGGGTATTGAATGATTGTGGTCAAATGGGAAGAGTCAGTCAGTCACAAAACGGACTTTAAGGAATTTACTATAAACGAATGTGTTTTCAAGTTTTATTTTCGCCAGATCCAGGGGCAGGGACACGTTTTCTGTCTTCGTATCGTGTCACTCGAAGAAGACAACAGTGACAGGACTCATGGGATCTTCATTGAGGTGTAGCAAGCGTGTGACATTTTGGGGTGGTTGGCAGGGGGTCTAACACTAATTCAAGGCGACACATGTCGTTTGCCACGCCCACGTACGCACACACACACACACACACCCCGACATATTTTGCCACTTAAAGCGCGTGCTAATTTGGCTTTAATTTGCATTTTAATACGCACAAGACCCACGAGGCGCATGCGTAATAAAAAATAAAAAAGTGCACAAAAAAAAAAGAAAACAAAATTAAATCCCAGCATAAATATGCAAATCAAAATCTCCAAAAACGCATAGCATACATAATTATGCAACTGGAAGTCGCCGCCTGTATGGAAAGAACAAATTTCAAACAGACCAGACGGAAATATGACCCCTGCCCATATCGCTTTCCGGTTAAACCTCTTTACCACATTCTATACATTTATATTGTATCATTTAATCAATACTTTGTAGTAAAAATATTAGAGCCAGCTTGTTCATTATATAACCGGTTACTAGTTTAGTATGTTTTAGAGCTTGACATATCTTGATCTGACTAAATATGCATTTATTAACTATTAAATAAATTGTTAACTATACTATACGAAAGAACTTGCTGTATTTGTAAAGTTATTAATCACTTAACTGAAACTACAACCATTGGCAACTTTAGCTAAAGTTGAGTTGCTTAAATGTTTGGTTCGAGTATGACTAATTGTTGGTTAACCGAAGGTTAAGCTAAGGTTATACGTCTGTAGTATGTATGTATGTTCTATTTGTATATAGTTAAAAGTTTGTTGCAACCTCTTGAAACTGGTAGCCAAATGGTTTTTGGCCACAGCCACTAACCAGGGGCAGCTCAAGCGAGAGAATTATGCATGAGCGCCTCAATGCGTTGGTAAGTGCCACGCCCCCATCCATGTACCACAACTCTCCTCACTGTCAGATATGTACATATGTGCAATCGAGAAATGCTTTCAACTGTCAAGTTTCGAGGTCTTCGCATATCAAAATGCAAATAATTGACATGGACATGGTCTCCCTCTCTCTTTTTCTCACTCTCTCTCCTCTTTATCTCTCTCCCACTTGTTGTATAGAAATTGTGGAACCCAAAAAACCAAGAGCAAACCGCACTTGTAACGTAACGAGTTTCCCTTTTTTCCCGTGGTTGTTCTTTTCATTCTGTTTGTATTTGTTGTTGCCCCACGGCTTTGTCCCCAGCAATGAGAATGACCGCACATCATTTCCGCCATTGCCATTGCCTTTGCCAATGCCTTACTTGCCTTTGCTTACGTATTTTTATTTTCCCCGCCATTTCATCTCACGTTTTGTTTTTCCTGTTTTTGGGTTTTTCTTTTTTTCTTCTTCGTTTTTCTAATTTTCATTTGAACTTTTGCACACAAACGGAAAACGTTATGCCCAGCAGCGAAAGCAAATCATGGCACGCTTCGTTAGTTACCATTTCCATCCAAACAGAGTCTCTGTCACTTCATCATCTCCCTTATCCTCGCCTTCGACTACCGTGTTAGTCCAGAAAACGCTCTTTGGCAGGGTTGATGCCATTTGGCTGGCAGGGCGCGAAAATTTCACTTTGTTTTTCTTAATTAAATTGCATTGAGAAGCTGGCAAATGCTAAACGAGAATGGGAAAGGGAACGGAAACGGGAGCAGAAACGGGAGCAAGTTGAAGCACTTAAAGTGCCAAAGTTGGCGACGCGTCACTGCGGTTTCTTACTGGCCTTCCCTTCGCATTTCCAGCACTCGTCACTCCCTTCTCTCATCGTTCATAATTATTAGAAATTCTTGCCACGCCTCCACATCAAACACATGGTCCTTGCTTCTTTTTTTCCTCTCCTCCTCCTCATTCTCCTCACGTGCTCTGTGTTCTCGAGCTCATGCTCAAGTCAGTAAATGAAAATTTCTTCATAAGAATTCAGCAAATTGAAAACGTTTATTGACATTTCATTCTTTTTTAAGTTAAAAACGGTGTTAGACAAAAGAAAAAAAAAACTTTACCAACATAATTATCAAAAATTTGTCATTTGACATGAATTTTTGTGAATAATTTAAATTCATTTGCAGTTTCAAGTCACGATCCTTAATTATTTATCAGCATGTAAAAGCATACATAAATAATATTTAAAATATATTTTGAAATATTTTAAATACATGGAATTTAGGAAAACTAACTATTGTGATCATCTAGTCGCAATCTGTTTCCCACTTTCCTAAATACCTACTAAGCCCAGGGAAATATATTAAGATAAATAAGGTAAATTGGTTTTTGTTTTCAGAATTTGTTTTTTTTGTAAGTTTTCCCATTTTATAAAGACAATTTTCGTAATAGAAAAAAACAACTTCAGTCTATAACACATTTAGATTTATGAGCCTTTTGAATAGCTTTTACTCTATTACTCTCTGATGGTTTTTATTTAAATTAATCGAAACCATACAGATTGAAAGTCCTCAGTATAGTAAATAATTCGAAATGTTTCCAATGGACTGAATAACAATTGCTTTCATCAATTTTCTAATTAAACGAGTTGACTTTTGTTTAAACAAGTTTACTTTTTGGTATTACAAGTAAATTTTAATTTGAAATTCAGCAAAACGCATAATTATGACAATCAGTGTTGGTTTTTGCTTTCATTTTCATATATGTATAAGCATATGCAAATTGGATTTTGTCGCCTTTTTGGGTGAATTGGCACATTTAGCCACAGATTTGCAACTCCTAATACTTAATGCCAAATGCCAAATGAATGACAAATTTGCCACAATTGTGGTTTTAATTGGCATTGCATGTGGGCGATGCAAGTGAAGGTCGTTGCACACACACGATGAAACCGGTAAAATAGCAAACAAAATGTGGCCAAGTTAATTAAAAGTGTGCTTTTGACATATTCATATAACTGCTGCGGATGGACATATATGAGGAAATGCATATTTAATCCCCGCCAGAGTTAAGTGAGCGGCCTAGTGAGGGCAAAGGAGGAGAAAAGGGCAAAGTAGAAGTTGTATTTTGTATCTGCAACATTAATTAACCAGCGATGCGATGAAAATGACCTTCAAACGAAAGACCTTACAAATTCGACCCCCAAATGTGCAAACTCAAACCAGGACTAGGACCTTGCCGTTCTTGTTCTAGTTCTCATTGTCCTTATCCTTGACTGACTGGTTGCCTAGTTACCAGCTCCTTCACCTGCAGATGCTGTCGGCCATTCGGGATTTATGTGATGCATTGCAAGGGGGAAACAATAGAAAAACCTGAATGTTGCTGCAATTTGTCGACAACAGCCATTTTCTCAATCTTCTTCCCTTGGCCCTTCATGGGTCCCCGTCGCCCTTAGCATGGCGCCCTTTATCGTCGTATCCGCCGCATTGCCGCGGCGCCTTCATTTATTTGCACAATTCCCGCAGTCGTGTAAATTTGGCTCTAGTCAACAATAAAAAACCAAAAGTTTTTGGTATTTTGATCAAATTTCGACAAACAGCCATGAAATCCTGACTCAAGGCAGGTCTAAGGACTTTTTGAAGGTACTTTTGTAAGGAGCCGCAGGCTAGAAACCCTTTTTTTATTTTTCTTCTTGGTCTTATCTCAAATAGAAAACCAATTTATTATTCGGTTGCAACTTTTGGATTGCAATTTGAGTTATTTCATTGGAAAAGATTTACTAAAGAACAAGAAAATAAATACAAGTTCAATTGAAATTTGAAGAAAGTAGAGATATATGTATTTATCAATAAACCCATCTACAATTTATGCCAATAATTCACATGAAACGAAATTATTTTGCTGTTGACCCATTTGTGCCGTTGGCACAATCATCATCATCATCATCCTCGCCATCGACATACACATCGACTTCATCATCTTGGTCGTCCTCGTCGTCGTTGAGCAAATCACTTAAGCGCACTTAATTATTTGCACAAGTTTCGTTGGCTTCAGTTCCCCAATACTCAATCCTCAATACCCAATCCTCAATTCGCAATACCCAATCCTCGATTCCTATGCCTTTGCCTTTACCCTGCCTCCTGCTGCTGCTGCTGTTTCTGGGCACGTCGTTGGTTTGCCTTGTAACGGAACGTTACATTTCAATCGAAGCAAAGTTGAGAAGGGCGCACAACATCGCGTATGAGTGATATGACACGTAATCAATAAATGAGGGCAAACAGCCCTTTTGGGCCACACAGACATGCCCTCCTTTTTGCAAACCGTTACATACATCCCCCTTAAGTAAGAGGCAGGCTCAAAGTTCTTGCATTCTACTTATACGTTTTTATTCTTCGTTAATGTCATTAAATCGTGAATCTAGTACACAAATGGGCTTAGTAAATGATAATCATTTATATAACAGTTTGTTAAACTATTAATATTTGCACCGATACTTATAATTATCGATCGTTTTCTCATTATATTCAGAGTGAAAAGTTTCGTGTTTTATCAGGGTGACAGAAAAACATAATCAGTTAATTATTTTAACATAAATTAAACTTGCTAGTGATTCCTGAAAAATCATATAACTAATTTTGTAAGCAATTTGCATTTGCCATCGCAATTCCTATAGTAATGAATTTAATTTCAAGTTTGTTATTTAGGGCCAATTGTTTTTACTACAAACATCAGTAAGACACACAAGTAAATAATTTTTGACTAATTTGCTATTCCATAAACCACTTAATAGTTAAGCTTCCAAGTGAACTATAAATATTTGAGAAGCTAAAATCAAAAAGTTTTCCTTGCCGACGTTTTAACCCTTGAGCTAAAAATTCATAACTGCTTTTTGAGCATTTTATGCATAATTACGTTGGCTCGAGGCCTATATTTACTTAACTAAATGCCCCCGAAAAATTCAAATAAGATTTTCTGCCGCTGCCTCTAGCTCTCTTTCATTCTGGCTCTCATGCTGTCAGCATGGTGAGGTTTTTGTTGTTGTCTTTGGTTTTGCTCTGATTTGGCTGTCAGAGTCTGTGCGTGTGTCTCAGGGCGTATGATTAATATGCGTGAATTAAGTCAAATCGAATCAATCAAGGCAAATGTCGTTGACATTTAGACCGAAAGGCAGTTAAACCGACAAAATGACAGCCAAATACTCGTATACAACGATGAAGGCCAAAAGAAAAACACCAACAACAACAACAGCACCAACAACAAAAAGCTTATTAAATCTACAGTAAATTCTCTTTGCATCAATTCAAAATAATCTGCATGGCAAATGGCAAAATATTGCCTTGAATAAATCTAGACCAAACTCAAAAAAAAAAAAAAAAAGAAGAGAGGGCAAATAGGCCACAAAAAAAAAAAAAAAGAAACCGGTTGTAAAGTGCTGACTTCCGGTCAGGGCTAATGCATACCAACAACAATAATAATAACAACAAGAAGAGGCAACTATGTGACACATACTAAATTTTTATTACACTCCTCCTACACGCACACACACACACACACAGACACCACATAGGGCAACACTCTGGCACTAATGCAATGACATTTTTATTACAGGCAAAGAAAAAACAACCGAATCCAGAGGCTTTTTACTACCGACAAACAGTCAGACCCACAGACAGACTGACTGACTGACCTACCGACTGACGATAGAACGCACCCGGCAATGGTGTCAATTTTTATCATGTGCCCTGACCATGAAACAAGTCCATGGATACCCAAAAAAAAAAGACAACAAGACCAAAACCAAATGCTTTCAACAGAGGTTTCGTTTCTACGCTTTATGCCCCAATACCCTTTAGACGCATCAAAATGTAAGGGCATATTCGCAGGCCATAAAAAAAGATAGACAAATGCCCAGCGATTGAAAATTAAGAAAACTGTCCTTGCTGGCATTAAGAAATCTCAGCTCTAGATAGATGTCACTTAACTCAAGTTCGATAAAGGAGAAGTTAATGATATTATCCTTCGATGCGTCGTCAAAACAATTGTTCCTTAATTCTTCAGTTAATGGTGTTTAGATTTAGAATAAATGATTTCGAAATCGCGATCGAATATCGATATATTTTATGTTGACTTTTTGGTTTTTCAATTTAACTTTGGACTCAAAAAGTTTGAAAAAACAGTTAACTCCACAAATGGGAAAAACTTTAATTGGCCGCATTTTCAAATATGTGGTTGTATGTGTGAGTGTGAGTGTGAGTGTGAGTGTTTGTGTGTGAAAAAGGGAAGCGCATTTAAGTCTTCTTCTTGGTCTTATTATAGGAATCTTTTTTCACTATTTTGTTACGCTTTGCTTTCTTTAATTTTGTTCTTTTTTTTGCTGCTGTCGAAGGTTATTTTTGCTGCTCCTGCTTCTTGTGTTGTTGTTGTTGTTGTGTTTTTGGCTTAGTCGGCGTTTATTTGATTTATGGCCAGAACCGCTTAGATTTTGCGTGCTGGACCCGGTCGAATTCGTTCTGGCCCTCTACGTACGCACATAATAATAATGATGACCATTTCCCATGAGTATTTTGAGATGGTTAGGGTTTTTTTTTTCTTTTTTTTTGTTTTTTTTTTTGGTACGCTTGGTTCGTTTGCTGAGGCTTAATTAAAATCGACACCCAAAGTCAGCCTGAGCTCAGGCTCAGGGATTTTGGCTATTTAAGCTTTTCGGCCCAATTTGCTAACAATGAAAAATGGGGCCAGGCCAGGAAAAAACACAAAATTCACTCAATTAGACAAACGACTCAGAAAATGCTTATTGTTTTTTCTTTTCTCGTGTTTTTTTTTTTTTGCTTTTTGCATTTTTATTTGCTAATAATTGCACAATCTATGAATTTAAAATGTTTGTTTTTCCAAGTGAAGTGGTAAAAAGAAAGGCGGGCATCTGTGTGTGTGTGTGTGTGTGTGTGGGAGGGGTGAGAAGACGATTTGTTGGCAACCTTTTAGGTTTGGCAACAGTTTTTTTGTTGTTCTTGTTGTTTTGTTTTCCTTTAGCCTAGCAGAGGCTTTTGCCACAATTTGAATATTTTAATATTAATGAAAAATGTTTCAAGTTTTTGTTGTTTTTCCCAGTTAAATGGCGGGCAGAGTAACAGAAGAGAAGAGAAGAGAGGAGAAGGGATCTTTGAACGTTTAGGGTAACTTCCTTATTCATAGCAATTTGTGGGCTTATACTAATGAAAATTGCTTCTACAAAAATTGGCATAAATTTTAATTATTATACATTTATATGTAGGTATACATTTTGTGATGTTAACTTTTTGATTTTTCGACCTTTTAGACAATGCATTCAATCAGTTAATCAGAAAGTATAATAATATCTCAACCCTTTTGATGTGATAAATTGTCCCGCATATGATTTCAGTGTGTGTGTTGATATGTTTTATCTTTTCGCAGCTTTGATGTTAGAAGAATCCCCCAGGTACCCATCGAAGTTACATCAAAAATGTAACAGTTCATTTTGAAAACGAATTAATAACAAATGTGGAAAACAAAAGGGACAAAGGCACCTCAAGTAAAATAAAAATAAAACAACAATCAAGTCGAGCACAATCAGGCAACTCCCAAGCGATAACGGCATTATGGAATCAACCAAGAAGGACTCTTTTTTCCCCTTTAGCCCCTGAAAATGAAGATGGAAAATCCAAGTTATCGATGGCTTATCAAACGTTTAACTTCATTTGAACCAACCTTCAAAGGTTTTTGCAAACAAAAGCCCAAAATCACAACTCTTAAAATATACAAAAACATTTTCAATTGTTTGAATAGCTAATCAAAATTTCATTTATCTGACCTACATGAAAAATATACAAAGAATTTAAAATCTAATGTGTTAATATATTTGTAACAAGATTCTCAAAGTAAAGTTTTAAATGAAATTGAAAATGAATTCATTGCCAATTGATCAATTAAAAATTGCAACAAAAATTGAAACTCATTCTCTTATTACATAGGTATTGGGTCATTTGGATGCTCATTAAACTATATTACAAATTCTAATTTAATTGCACAAAAATGCGTTTCGAGGACAGTGTGCTTGTCAATCATACGCACTGTTGAAGCGAACTGCAATTACAGAAAAAAAGGACTATGCGTCACTCTCTTTCTCACTCTCTCTCTCTCTCTCTCTCACTCTCTCTATTGCTGACCATGATTGAAAGCTAACTCGATTAGCGAGTGAAAAATCAATGCAAAAGATTAACAATTACATCGAATTGACAAGGGGACAAAAGAAGGCACAATGTTGGTAATAACGATTTATTTTGGCCAATAGATGGGAGAATTGATAGGATTTTGAGATGGAGGGGAGGGTGTGTGTGTGTGTGTGTGTATTACTTAGATTTATTTCAAGTGCGACCGCCACTCAATTGCAAACGAAGGACTCTTGCCTCCTCCTCCTCCTGTTACTGCTTGCGTCTGTCATCGTCACTGCATGTTATCGATAGTCGTCATTGTCTAACGCCAACGCACTCGAGTCACAAGTTTTTTTTTTTTTTTTGCTTTTACTTTTCGTCTTATGGTTTTTTTTCTTTCTTTTCTTTTATTGATGGCGAATATTACGCCAACTAAGCAAATTAAATTGTTTACATTGACAAAGGCCATGGGCGTGGCACATGCCACAAAAGAGCTTAGCAACAACGACTACTATACGAATGGGAGCAACAGCAGCAGCAGCAGCAAGTGCAGAAGGTAGCCAGACAACAATGGCATCTTCTTCTTTATGTTGTTTCCCTGCCACACACGCTTTGCTATCTCTCTCTCTCCAGTTCTCCCCCTCTCATACTCTATATGTACTTGCCACAGAGGAGACAAAATAGATGGCCACAACTTTTCATATGCCTGGTGTAATGTTGTGAACAGAAGAAGTCTGCCTGCCGCAGGGTCGACAAAAAAGTCCAAGTGTGCGAGCGAGAGAGAGGTGGAGTGAGAGTGAGTCAAAGAGGTATACACCAAGTGACGTGTACAGTGAATATTTGATAAAATGATGAAAAATTCACTTGACCTAGTTAAGGGATAATGCCGATTATTACGTTGAAATATGATGCATATGCAAGATTTGTTAACTGTACGATTAGTGAATAAAGAAAAGAAGAAAACTCATACTGCCTTTATGTTTGCCTTGCTTTTTATTTGATCTGATCGTTACTCACTAAAGGACAAAGTATGGTTCCAGGGAAGCTGTGCTAGATGTTCTCCTATTATTATACTACAATCAAATGCAACAAAACGCAAAGGCAAATTGTTCGAAGCTGTTAGAGTGAACGATAGACGATTATCTGCGATCAGACATGTGAAAATATCAGTGATATTAATAAAAGTAAGTAAAGTTAGTAATTCAATCATTATCATTCTGTATAACTCGATATTTTCCTTAATGGAAAGACAACTGTACCTCAAATTGATTTAATGATATATATATAGCCCGAAATCCGCTGGCAAAAATGTTCCCTCCGCTATCTGCGTATACCCAAGACACTAGTTGTGTATATAAACACAAAGTGTTCATATTTCATACATAGATAACTGTATATTACTATTATGCTGCCAGAAGGCAGCATTTTAATCAAGTTGATTATAAGTAGTGACAAGTTTTAACCACATTAAGTGTGTGGCATCTTTCGTCCATCATCTGCTTCTTCCTTTAACTTTATGGAGACATATAAATGTGTGTGTGTGTGTGTGTGTGTGTGTGTGTGTGTGTGTGTGTGTGTGTGAATGGGGGGTGTGTCAATGCATGCGTCTGTGTGGCTGTGTGGCTGTGTGACTGTGTGCGTGTGTCTGCACCTTTATCCGTTGCTTGGGAAATGTTTATTTTTGTTAACAGTACAGAAGGCAAGGCAAGGACAGACAGCAACGACAGGAGTCAGATCAGGGACAGGAAACAAACAAGGACGAAAGCTGTTTGGCTACTTTAACTCGATTTGCGGTTAAACCCGAAAAAGATGACGTACTCTTACTCTCACCCCAAAAATAAGCCTTTGGGCAGGAGTCATCTACATTTCAAATTTGATGGCCTGTCCTTTCTCTTAACATACAGACATAGAGGGCGTGGCATGTGTGTCTGTCTGTGTGTGCTTGTGTCTGTGACTAACAAACAAATCAACTCAAATTCAATAAGTTTCTTTTCTTTTTGGGTTGTGGCAAAGGAATAGATGACTGGGGCAAACGCTTTTCGGCTTTTAATAAACGCTCTTGCCCTCTCCTTCCTTAACTAATAAAAGAGCTAAGAATGTAATATGATAATCAAGCTGAGTGACGAACACCACAATAGAAAGTCCAGCGATAACAACAACACCAAGTACCGGTATCCGAGAACCAGGACCCAAACTGGTCCGGGACCCACCCTCATTTTGCCATTTTGGTCATTTAAAACAATTTCTTTTGATTTCCTTTTCTTTTTTTCTCTCATTTCGCTCTCTATGCCTTGGGTCATTTTGCGCTATTTGCTTAAATGTTTACGTGCAATTTAACTTGGCCAAAAGCAGCAAGAGGGCAGCCAAGAACAAGCACTGTGTGTCGTGGTGTGGGGGCAGGGAAAACCATGGGTCATGGCAACCAGATGGCTCTATTAACTAGATATTATTAAGTGTTTTCCCTTGGCAAAAAGATTTTGACCCATTTCATAACAAAACCAAAGAAAAAAAGGAGACACAACCAAGCGGCCAACCGATTCACAACTTCAGATTTTGTCTATGCAATTACGGTTTATAAGCCAATGTAACTGAAAACCTTTTAAAACCGTTTGATGTTGAAACCCAGCAAGAAATGAGAAACCGCTGAACAAAATTCTTCATTTTAAATATGTAATTGAAACGGGGCTTCTCATTTTTTTCTTTCATTTCTCTTTTTTTTTCCTTTTGTGGCAGAAACATACATTCATCATGTGCCTGTATATATTTCCATAGTTCTAACAAATTAACAAAAACAGAAACTCATCCTTTATGTTTGTGTTTTAATTAATAATGTTGTTATTTAAGTTTTTAGTTCTTTTTTGTCAAGAATGAGACATAAAGAACTTGATGTAATTTCAAAACTAAAACTTTCATCCGTGAAGAAACTTTTAATATATATTAGGGTATATTTGTGATCATCACTTGAATTTGTTATAACTGTATATAATTTCCGCTCACATTCCAAACACATATTTAGATCACATTAGTTTAATTAGACTTTCTAAAGCCCAACGGCTCGTATCACAAAACGAGATCAACAAATTTGTCGAAGCTTAAAGAATCGTAACGATTAGACTTAAATTCCTAAAGTAAGAACTTTGCAAACACATATATGTACAATGTACATATGTACATTAATTCATTACTCTTTCTTTATCGAAAAATAAATCATATTTTACTAAAATTTAGCAAAATACTTCAAATTAAATTGTGTATTGTATATTGTAAATGTTCACACTGACATAAACTCATGACATTCCCTAGCCCCTGAAATTCCACACACGGACACAGCCACAGACGGTAGAGAGTCATTGTCCGGGTTCCGGATGCCAGGCCAATGTGTAAGGCAATCGATTCACGTCCCGTGATCGACAGAATTAATTGAGAAGGATTATATCATGTGCTGGTGGATTTCCACACACAAACTTAAACTTTTGGTTGTTGTCCTAACGTTAATTGTGGCGGTAAGCAACACAACAGTGAACAATCAAAGTGAAAGTGAAATTTCTTCTCTTTTTTACGTTTTTATCTAATAACCCAAGCAGGTCGACGGTGAGCTCAAAGCCTCAATGAATGCCACGCTATTATTATACTATAGTAAAACAAAATTTGCATGGTTTTTGATAGCGCGTTGTTTATTGGGCTTTACGTTAGCCATTTGGGCCCTAATCGGTTTCTTTGCCTTGTTTTATGACTCGGTTACTGGTGTGGCCATTGTAAGTACACGCAGACGATGGTGACAAAGGAGAAGATTACTCATCAAGTGTCTCAATAGTATTCCACAGGAATTTGTGCAATTACAGTATTTGATATCGCATGTATCTTTTGGGAAATTCATCTTAGTTCGGAAGGTCTGCCAAGTGTCCTGCAGGAGAATCCAGGCAGTATGGAAATCCAACGTCGATTATCAAAACAAACTGTTAAATTAGAACAGGGCATTGCAAATGTAGTCATGGTTATTTTGGTTTTTGTTCAGGTTAGTTTCCATTAACGTCAAATCAATTGACACTTAGAGCTTCATCCTTTGGCGCGCCTTTTCTATTCCATTTCAGGTGGTGGTCAACATTACTGGCTGGTGGCTAGCTATGCGTTTGCGTAAATATCATGCTGATGAGGAACAATATGAACGGGATAGGGCCAATCTCGAGGAGATTCGTAACTCACATTTTCGGTAATAAAGACACTAAGTTGGACGCCATTATAAGAAAGCTGGCCAAGAAGAATAAGGGGACAAAGCGTGTCCTTATTTCAAAAGGGGGCCCAGTGTGGCAGTTGGAATTGAATGCGCAGAATAGAGGACACTTCACCATAACACTTGGCTGTTCCTCTTTTACTTGCGTTTTCTCTTCTTTTCTCTTTCTCGCTCTTCATCTTTCTCTCACCCTCATTCAGCTTGGGGCTGAATAGAGTGAACAAAAAAGAAAAACGACAAGAAGAAAAAAGTGAACAACTTCTTGTCTTGTGCAAATTGGCAGTTGGTTTTGGCTAAACACAACAGAGGTTTTGGGCAAAGAAAAATTTGGTCAAAACCCTTTTACCGCATCACCCTACCTACCTCCCTCCCTCCCTCTCCACCTTCCCGCTGTCAGGGTTTGCTCAGGGGCATTGGCTTGATTGGCTTTGCCTTGCTTCATTTCACATTTCTCTCTTTCTCCCCCTCTCTCTCTCTCTCTCATTTTGGCGAATCGCTTCGCTTTCTCTTCATTTATTGCATGCAACAAGCTGCAAATTGACCTTATCAGGTCATGGTCAATGTCACTGCCAAATAGGAGTGTGAGTGACAGTTGCAGAATGCGCCATGGTAAATGACTTTCATTAAAGTTATTTTGAAGGCAAAGTGTGTGTCATAATTCATTTGTTAAATATGTATATATTTATATACATTCAATTATTGTGATAACAATAAATGAATTAATGCATTTATTGCTATAATATCTATCGGGCTAACAATCTTAATTGATCTTTCGGTCTTCGTTTAGATATGTACATATAACAAAATGAGTTTTTGGGCGTTATCAAACATTGATTGATATGCATTCAGCTCCAGCAATTAGTTAACCAATTTATTGGCTATCAACATTTGATGACGTTTTCGAATATATTTTAAAACCACAAAAAAAACTAGCAATACGTTGTTCCGTTAAATCGTATCAGGTGATTCCTAATTTTCGATTTACTACACATTTTTAGCTGAGAAAAAAACTTCAATTTAAAATAAATATTTAGCCAATTTCAGGGCATTGAAAAATCGTCAATATCATTTCATTTAAATTCCAAATTACCATTTATATTCAATGTTTGAAAATGTCAACAGCTGTTATCACTGGAAAATATTCATTTCACATCCACACACACACACACACACTCACACACACATACACCCACCCATCCATACAGGCACATGCCATTGTCCTTGAATATGTATGGGTTATTTGAGGGAGAAAGTGGGTGGGTTAAATGCCAATTAAAATGGATTTTAAACTCTTATGAGAGTTATGCTTCTATGAATCTTATGACTGACTGACTGACTGACTGTCTGTCTGTCTGTCTGTCTCTCTGGGCGTTGTCATTGGTCGCGCTGACATCGTATTAAAAACACATTTGCAATCATACAAAAATTGTCATTACACGGATTTCCTGTTTCCGGTCACAGAATTTTAATGGCTCCCACACACACACGCACACGCACATACACACATACACAAACACACACACTTTGTACTTTCCAGCATCTAAATCTTTACTCTTACACATTACGCGGCATTTTTGAAATGCCGGCTCAAACACTTTTCAGAACAAGAACAAAAAAATAAAAACGATTTTGAAAACGTTTGATAATATTTGGTTTTTGTCGTTTTCTATTCCTTCTTTTTTCTATTAATTACTTTGCTTACACAAAGCCAAACAAAGGGTTTGATTGCAGGCCGAAGGAGCGAAGAGCTCGAGGCGGGGAGATGGCGATTGTTTGGTTGGCTAACAACAAAAGCGGGAAAAATTGTTGCAGCTTTGTTTGCTTCTCTGTTGTTTTGTTTTTGGTCGTTTATTTGATTATTATTTTTATTTTCAATGTTCTTTTGTGATTAGCTATTTGTTGCTGATGTGGTGCGTTTGCCTATTTCGGTTATGGTTTCGGTTGCGGTGCGTTTCGTTTCAATGAAGATAAGTTAAGCGAGAAGCATATAACATAGAACTTAAAGGCGTTTAACGGTTAAAAAAGCGACCCGCGTCAGCATTAAGCGGACTCGGTATCCGGCTGAGTTTTTCGCATGTCAACACGCGCCAAAATGTTGCTAGCGACTGATGTACTGAGGACGAAAGCATCGCCATTGCCACATCCGACCATGAAACTCTGTCCGTGTGTTTGTCTGTATGGATGTACTCGGGTGGTCGTATATATATATGCGTGTGTGGGTGTGGGTGTGGGTGGGGCCATGGTAGACATTCATTGAGAAAAACACCGAAATACCGAGAGCAAACCTTATAATGAGAAAAAAGAGCCGATGGGAACCTTTCGGCCTCTTGCTGCGATGAGGGGAGGTGGGCCGTTTGGGGGCAGCACACGTAGTAGCAAGACAAAACAAAAATCAGATGTCCATATTCGCCTTAAACTTCCATCTAGCAGCTGATGCTGTATGCCAAAGCTCTGCCATTTTGAGACAAGCTTTTAAGCTCGACTTCAGCGCAAGAGCAGAACCTGCACGAGCAGCTCCTTTTTGCAGGAGAGCAAATCAAATGCGAGAGAGCATTTGGTCCTTTCGCACTTGGCACTTGTTGCATTCTTTACTTTGGATCTAGTGTTAACAAAGTGAATACTTAGCTCTGTTTGCTAGTTTTATGCTAGAATAAAATATATACTTAAAGTCTAGTACAAGCAAAATAGTTAAGCTAATGTTAAGGATTATCATTTCCCAAATCCCAAAAATTGATCAAAAATTACCTTCACAGAAGGTCAAAAATAAAATGATTTATCAATTCAAATTTAATTTTGTATTTTGTTTTGCGATTTCATTTTTAATTGGCAACGGTTCAATTGGCTCTTCTATGCAGTGCAGCTTTTTTACTCTTGCCCCAAAAGCTTTCAACGTGATTTACCCAATAAACAACTTTTTAGTTTGAAACACGAACAGAAAGTTTTCATAAAAGCTGTAGCAAAAGATTCAAATGTAGTTTTTGAAAGGATAAAAATGTTTACTTGATTTCCTTAGGGGCTTGATTTCTTTCCATTTTGCATATATTACAAATTCATTTCTTTAAAATCAATGCATTAAGATTATCTTCTATTATTTCTTATTATTTTGCCACTACATTGTGACAGTTAGTTTAAAATACTTACTTTCTATGTCTATCCTTAGTCTTGAACTCTTTTCATCTTTATTGGTCCATGACTTCTTTTTTTTTAGATTGTCATTAGAAACAATAAAGAAAGTAGCCGATTTCTTATGCGAAATGCATTTAAATTGAAAGTTCTCAAGATTTATTATTTGAAACAAAAATTTATCATTATCATACATGTCTTTAACATTAGTAAAACGTTTAATACCCATCAATATCCATCGAGCCGGATCCTCGATTGCACTTAAAAAAAATGAATACCATGAACGATGATGTTCTTTAAATTAGAATGTACCTAATAATAGATCATTTTGTAGGTAACATTTTTTGATAAATAAGAATATATAAAATAAAAATTTTAGATTAAAATATAAAGCTTCAGAAACAGGATTGATAGAAATTGGTGATGGCCAATTTACCTGATTTTTTCATAATCATATTATGTGCATGTTTATCATTTAGAGATATTTTCCTTAGATTTTATAGCCAAATACAATTGCTTTCATAATTTAATGTAAATTAAAACATTTGCAACTTTTTGTGCATATTGACAAAACGCATGTTTCTATACACAGCACAAATTATTGTTATTAATTTCTCCATTTCATAATACAGAATTCCGCAAAAGTAAAGACGGACAAGTTAATTGTTTGAGAACCTTTTCCAATCAAGGACATGTAAATCACTTAAACTATTTAGGTACCTACCTGCACATCATGTTCAAGGTGTAGCCAAACATGGCTGGTTTCAGTTATCCCAACTCAAAATCTAGGCTTTACACAAACATAAAGTCAAAGTTATGTACACAAATTATTTATTTGCCATGCCGCCCATATGTTGGATTCATTTCAGCTCGAGCTGCTTGGCGACGATGGCTATGAAACTTATACATACATTTGTAAGTACATATACATATATATATATATATGTATATGTATATAATATTAAGTATACGACCTGATATGTCATACATACCAAAAGCAAAAACAACAAATTAGTTTGTTAATTTCCAGATTTCCGCTCTTCCACTCCATCCTCTTATTCTAATTAATGAAGTTTGTAGCAAGTTTTGACCCTTAGACATCATTAATTCACAAATTGCATGGACAGACCCAAACAAACAAATTCAATTTGATACACATACACACAGACACATAAACAATTTCCTTCTCCTCTCATCACCCGCCCCCGTCATCTTTCCCATTTACCTTTTAGATAGAGGATGTGAAAGTTGGAAGAACTATGTAATTTGCCTATGTGGGATGTGGGTTGTGGGTCGAACCGTTCGTTGTTCGACTGATGGTTCGGGCGGGGGGTCGGAGTTCATGTAATGTCAACATATTACCACAAAGCTGTTCCATATGTGCTCTTTGGCAACAAGTGTGTATACATATATAGTGAGGCTATCGCGGGGGCTGAAGTTTTGATTCAAGAGAGGATATGGATTGGCATAAAGGACACTCACCTCAATTGTTATGTGATGACCGCGTGAACGGAAATTGTCATCATTGCGTAGATTCTTTGAATCGATTTGCACATTGGTCTGCATCTTGAGTGATCCTAAAAATGAAATTAAAAGGAAATGTAATAAATACCTATATATATTAAGTCCTTCGTATTGCATATAAAATAAATGGATAGGTATATAAATTTATGTATTGCCCGATATGGCGCAACATTTTCGTTATTTTTGTTCTCTCGTTCGTCTCTTTTTCGTTCTACCATCATAAAGTGCAGGGCCCCTTTTGAGCGACGCAACGTTTAACGTTGATTGGGTGAAGACCATTCGACTCAATGATGCGTGACCTTGATAACTTTTCCCACAGCTTCAGCTCCAGCGTAAGGATCTACTTCACTCCATTCCCCACTCTATTTATTTTCTCCCTTTGTATGAGTGTGAGTGTCTGTGTGTGTGTTTCAACATGAAACTATAAAACATGGCCCAGGCCCATATGCCCCGAAAATGATGGTCATAAAAAATGGTTGCCCCTGGAACTTGACTTGCTCGCCTCATTTTCCGCTTTTATTTTTTACTTTGTTTATAATTTACGTCTACAGCATAATGAAACTCAAATTCATAGCCACAACGAAATTTTAATTCTCTATTCTATATTAAATTTCAGAATTCTAAAAAAAACGTTCACACAAACGTTAGCAGACAGTTGATCAATCATTTATATGAAATTTCTGTAGCTCTCTATAAATATTATAATCAAAAATTTACTCTCCTGATATGAAGTGCTTAAAATAGGCAAAATAGGTTCAAAATTTCTAGACTATTCTTTATTCAAAACGTTCTTTTAGCAAGAAATTTATCAATATTTTATATATGACATTATATATGGAAAGAAAGAAAAAGTTATTAACTCAAAAAAAATATGTTTATACATAGGTATATAGACGTCTATCCACCTCTTCATGTGTACAACAACAAATTAGGTAAATGGTATATATCCTTATGAACTTTGTTTTTGAGTCTCCAGAGAAAGTAATTTTCATTCATAATATCGTAATAAATTTGGCTCCAAATGATAGCGGAAATTAAAATATAAATTTGATATATATACCCATTTCATTTACTTGATGCACGATGCATATTGAAATTTTCAACGTGACGACTTATTTATTTAATTTTTTATGAAATCTCTTTGCACAAAACCCATTTCTGTAGTTTCGTGAAGAAAAAAAATGGTCACAAGGGGCTCAACCCGAAGAAAAGCCATGAATTTATAAAAATATTTGTCTTGTCTTTCATGGAAGTCAACTTTGTTGTTTGGCCCCATGTCGATGTTTTTGTTTTTACAGCGCCAAATCTGGTCCATATTGTGGTTAAAGTCGTGTGAGTATTCAGTGCACTTAAAGCAACAGCCGTGATATGTTAATTCAATTATTGATACAACCAACTAGGATTCGTGTAATAGACTCTTCTTAGTTTCAAAGGGTAAACAAGTAATGCTTGATCCCTTTTGGCATTTATTGGGTAAAGGAGCTAATTTATCGATTTTAAAGGAAACATTACAGCAACATGTCGTATGAGTGATGTGAAGAGCAAAGTTTTTGAAATATTTTAAAGTAAAATAACAAAACATTATGCCAACAATTGCAAAGTCATGTCGGCAACAATCGCAATCAGATTTCGACAGACAGAGAGTGGCAAATCTATTGAAACTTGCTGCTTGCAGCCAAACATGTTGCAACTAACTCTCTGGTAACCATTTGAAAAATTTCATTTGCGCCTCTTTATTTATTCAAAGCCAAATGGAGGCAACCTGGGAACTAACACAGAAACCACACAGCACCGCACAACAAGAAAACTGCTGCAACATAAACTCGAGCAGTCAGTTCAAGTTTAGCTAGACGCAATGTGCATGGTGGATGTTCGGTTGATGCCACATATCCAATTGCTAGATGGAAACTGCAGCAGCAACTAGTCCCGGACCTGGACCCAGACATCATCTACACGTTGTGGCTCAAATTGATGCAGTTTGGAGAATGCCTTCGGGGGCATCCAGCGAATGTAAAATGCGGCTGGGACGCGGCAGTCTTAAATCCAGAGACTGCTTTTTGCCCAGTTTCAGTTACAACATGTTTCCTATGTCGCCAGCTGGTTTAGATGAACGAGTGAGTGAGTGAGTGAATGCCATTGAATACTTGAACTGGGTGATGAACAACAATTTCCAAAACTGATGGTAAGAGCCAACTGGGGTAAAAATGCAAACTTTATGTTACCCATTTTGTCATTTTGAAACGCAACCATGTATTTTCTTTTCATTTCCTTTTCATTTCTTGTCTTTTTTTTTATCTTCCATCGAAACAACGTTGAACAATGCACTTCGTTTACTCTGATGTTGTATGACCATGTAGCTCATTCATAGGCAATATTTGTATTTTGATGTTTTCCATATTGCTGTTCAATCAGAGCCCGATTGTATTGTGGGCCCAGTGGTCGTGCACAATGCAGCCCAATGGAGTTCGAATGTTTGTCAATGGGAAAAAATGCGTTCGCATAAGCAATTAGCTGATTTGAATGGCACAACAGAGCATACATAGATAGGCAAAACACAGCATCTCCAGAGACAGAGGCAGGAGTCGCCACATAAATTCACCAAGGATTGTCAAAGCTTTAGTTTATCTACTTTTTTGTCCGTTTGTATTCTTGCTTCAATTTTACTTTTTGTTTTTTTTTATATTATTGTTTTTATTGTTTTTGTTGTTGTTGATGTATTTTGCTTTCTGTGGCTTTGATGATTTTCGCAGAATCAGAAACACAGTCAAATGGTTGGGGCTGAAAGCCACAACTCAAATCCCATGGATTCACAAACCAAGTGTCTATTATCCCCACAAGCATATTTACATCTACATACAACGTGTGTGTGTGTGTGTGTGTGTGTGTTTGTGAGTGTGTTAGTATGTCTGTGTGTGCGCGCGTGTTTGGCATGTGTATATTAGTATATATAGTATAATATTTCATTTCTCAATTTTCGAGATGACAAAGGCATTTATTCACAATTTATATTTGTTTCTTCTTTTTTTCCTGAAATGAATATAATTTGAATTCATATTAGAATACCTGTTACCAATTGCTTTAGCTTATTATCAACCATAGGATTTTATTCAATCATCTCTTGATCACTTCATAGTGTTCTATAAGCTAGATTTGACATATTCAATCATTTTCGATGGAGAATTTCTTTGGTTTAAGTATTTTTCACAATTTCCCGACCTGATTCGAAGAAAGAAAAGAAGTACAAAATGATTTGAAAGATTGATTTTTCGTGCGATGTCCACCTGGATTCGTCCTTGTCAAAATGATTTTATGTGATCTTGATTTTAATGTGCATTCCTTTAGCTGATTGGGGTTGCAGATGAATTATTCATCAGAAGTTGTCTCAATTTGGTAAATAGTTTTCTGTGAATTCTCTAATGTAAAAAGTTTCACATATGGACATAACAAATTGATTAAAAATTGTATGCATATTTTCAAAATATTCATTCGTTTTTGGTCAGTTCACAACGACTGAGAATAGCAGACAACACAATTGAATATAACGACCATTTAACACAACGACACACTCAAATCATTCGTGACAGTTTCTTGTTTTCCATGAGCTGCGCTTTATGTCTTGTCTCGGTTTATCGCGTGTGCGTGTGTGTATGTGTGCGCGTATGTGTCTGTAAGGTGTGAGTGTGAGAAGATGTTTGTGTTATCGTTAGCTAGACAATAAGCGGCACCAACCAACTTACAACAATCAGCCGCAGATACTTTTTCACACACGCACACATAAATCTCAAGATGCTGACTGTCTCACATACATGTATACGTATACGTAGATGTATATGTATATATTATATGAGTGATGCCACGCCTATCTAAACCAGTGGGTTGAAGGCGATGGCAGTTGCCATTGTCAGTGCGATATGACTTTGTATTTCATTATTTATATTTATTTGTTGTTGTTGTTTTATGCTGCTGCTGCTGCTTTCAATGTTGTTCTTGCAATAAAAATTACGCCAGCACAACGGAAATCTTAGCATACTTAAGTGGGCGCCAGCCAAGGATTGCCAAAGTCTGTGGCAGGGGCAAAGACAACGGCAGAAGCAGAAGCAAAGGCAATGGCAATGGCAATGGGCAGGATGTGCAGCAGTCTGCATTAAGACAAACGGACGCTGCCAAGTTCTTATTTGTAATTTCTATATACACACACACACACACACACACACACACACACAAACACTGGCACATACATACATTCTCATATAATGCTTTTCGCTTTTGCTAAGACGACAACTATTTCTGCTTGCAAAATTACACAGAGAAAAAATTTAATTAAAATATGTTTTAGGCTAAGCAAATATTTATGCTTATTAAAATACATACTATTTTCGAGACGAATTTTTAACTTAAGGGACGATTTGAAATAGTTTGCTTAATGAAATTATTTACAAAAAGACTTTATAAATAATCTGAACTTCATAATCAATAAACAAAATTCAAGTAGCAATTGTATTTTTTTTACATTTTCACATTCCTTTAACTAATTGTTAAAAAACTTTGGAAAAGCATTTACTCGTGATATTATTTCTCATTCAAAATCGTTCAACGAATTGCGAAATATTTTATTGAAAATGAGAAAAGACAAATTGGTTTCTTTGGGAAATCTTTTAATTTTTTGCAACTTGTCTTCATTTGCGAAAATGCTCTTGCTTAAGTGTAGAAAATGCCACAAGCAAGTTTTGTGGGGTTCCGCGAAAAGAGAAAACAGAATAAATGAAATAAAATAAATACATGTTAGCGCTTAGCGAAAATAAAAACAAAAAAACCCACACACACAACTTGCAATTCCTTGAGAAGAAGGAAATTTTCTTCACCAAGTGCATTCAACTTAAAATTAAGGAAAGAAACGCTAAAAGGCGGGGAATGGCAGGAATGAAAGAATGGGCAAATCCAATGATTGACAAATGAAACGAACGTTTAGAGGTGACATCAAACTATTAAGCAAGTTAGGGGAAAGAAAGAACATCGAACAGGGAGCAGAGAGTGGAGGAAAATAGAAAGTGATATAAAGTGAAGATTGCTTTCGAGTGTTGTTTAAATAGGTTAATAGCATGAGCTCTAATTGTGTAAAGGAGTTGTTGTAAAAGGACGAATGTTTTTCATGAGTTTGTTCACTTCTTTAATGGCAAAGGCAAATGACTTTTTACTCCCTTCATTTAAACGAAGGTCTCTGGAAAATTTAAATATTTATGATCCTTGTCCATGCCCTTCAATTATCTCCCTCATCTAATCTGAACTCGAGCTCCGAGCAGCTGACTGATTCGGACAAATTTAAGGACAAGCTAAACACAAAAATTTCATTCTCTGACTACATTGGCTTTTCTTATACATAGATCTCCCATGGCTTAATTCAACTTTGGTTTTTCGCTTTGGCAAAGCGGAAATTGAAATTAGTATATATAATTTTCAAGCATTTGCAACCAACTTAAAGCTGGTCAATTCTAAGTTATTTCGTTTAATTTCTATTTGATTGACAATGGCAAATGGCAGCCGGATAAGCAGAAAACAACAGAGCAACAACAACAGCAACAACAACACACACTGTTTGCAATGTGTAAGAAAAAAACACAAAGCACAGAAGAATGTAATTGAAATCGCAACACAATAAAGTGCCAACCAGCCACGCCCACTCATAAAGTGTGCCTCCCATTTACACGGCAACATAAAGTGAGTAACGCGCGTGGCAAAAGCAAAAATAACAACTCCCAGAAAAGTAAGTAGGTACATAATAATAATCATAAATAATCAAAAAAACAACAAAAAAAAAAACGAAACACTTAAATATTATGCGTACATTGTGGTTAGTAGAGGGTAAAAGGAAATGTCAGAGGGAGGTGAGTGACGTAGAAGAATGTAAGTAGTCGCAGAGCCTAATAAACCAAAACAAATTTCACCTGCGACTCTTTAAAACTCATTGAAAATATTCCTGTTCCTTTTCATTAAATTAAAATCATCTAAGTTCAGAAAAAAAAACAAATTTATTCGATTGATCGAATAGAAAAGTTTAATGCTTTATAATTGAAATCGCAAATCGATTCTATATCCAAGAAACAGAATGAATTGAAAAGGAGAGAGCAGAACAGAAAATCAACAAAAATTTAAACTAATAAAACTTATTTTTTAACTTCTTTCTAAAAACTTGTTTCTTGTTTCATAAAATAGTTAAATCAGATTGATGAATTTAACAATTCTTGCGTTAAAAGAACCTTTTAAAAAATCACATAATCTATTTGTATCCTTATAGTTTCTTAATGTTGAAAAAATTAAACACACTATATAGAAATTTAGAAAAATAAGCAATAAAAGGTTTGTAATTAAGTAAATGCTGTAGAACTGTTTGAAAACTGTGTCTATGAAACTCAGATATCTCAAAGGCAAATCAAACTAAACTTTGAGAAATTGGTCCCCTAAAGTATGCAATAGCTTTAACCTGAAGCTTAAAAAATGGATATTCAAGCACTTTTTTTGTTTATCTCTCTTCCTAAATGTGCCATTTTCTCCTCCACTATCTTTTAATAATTCCAATAAATATATATTGCGTAACGACATGAGTAAAATAATGCAGTTAAGTGTTCAGTGAGGCTAAAAGGTTTTAGGGGCAAATGCTATGCCTTTTCGTTGGTGTTGTAAAAAAAAAAACTGCCTTTAAACTTTTCACATAGCGTAGAAAAACTGTATAAAATTATGAATATATAAAATCGTTTTGCTCCTGGCAAATTTCTCCTTCCGGTTTGCAGAAAAAAAAATAAGAAAAAAGGGGTTATTCAGGAATTTTTACATTTGTTTGACATGCGACACAGGCAAATAAAAAGTTTTATAATGGAATTGACAGTGCTGAGCGATGTTGGGGTATGGAGCAAGGTGGAGGGGAGCAAGGGGTCGTACGACTCAATTTTGGGTGGTAACATAAAGGTAAAATTAGCCATTTTGGTATGAGAAAGCAATTTGGCAATGAGTTGCGCTGCTCCTTCATGGTCTTTTGGCCATGAGATGACATCGAGCAGCCAAGTTAATTTCATTGACTTGGCTCCAAATATTTACTGTCTCTGTCGCTCTCTGATTTCGTCTTGGCGCCCCGCGAAATAAGTGCATTTGTGTGTGTGTATGTGTGTGTGTGTGTGTGTGACTTTGTGGTTGCTTGTGTGCGAATGTTTGAATGCAAGTTGCTTTGGCTTTTTGGCAAACTATTTTGAAGCAAATGCAATGCCACTCAACAAATGATGGTAATTCTGCAACTGTTGCACTTTGGCCCAATATCCCACACAGTCACACACACACACACACACATATACATAGAGAGACTAACACACCCACACAAAATCCAGTAAATATATAAGTTAGTAAATTTGTGTTGGTCTTTCAATTTCAATGCTAAATTCAAACAATGCCAGCAACATTGGCGCCCACAAAATCTCATTTCATTTTAGCTCAATTTCTAGTTGAAAATGTTGATTCTAACAATGTTGAAACTTGCATGTCTTATTTCTTTGTAAAACTAGAAAGAGAATTGAATAGAAATTACAAATTTATTTTGCAAATCTTTACAATTTGCAGTGTTTAAATTTTGAAACGGAAGCTTAATACATAAAGTTTGATAACATTTTTTTGCCGGCCAAGAGTTGTAAATGTAAATATCTCTAGCGAAATTTTATAGATTATCCAGTTTATTGTTCACCATAAGGGAAAAGCATCAGGATTTACATTTGCTGCCTTAAAGAAATGTTTTAATTTGTTTATTAGTATCATAATATAAATAACTAAAGATTTCCCGAATGGGGACTGCTTCCCATTGGATCTGCCCTAGTTGTATTGCATATAAAACTTAAGATCATTCTACTTCTCCTCTCGTTTCTCGATGTGTGAAAATGGTTGAAATATATGTATCTACAACGGACATATGTATGTATGTATATATATCCGAAAGAATAACATGACATGTACATACATAATTACATACAGCGAATTTCGCCACTGGATTTATGCATAATTAAACAATTCCATCAAAAAGAGCTAACAAAAATATATATGTACTGGCATACGAAAATGTAAATTCAAAAATTCGAATAAATTCTATGCAATTACCCGCCACGAACAGCAACAGCAACGAACATCAACAATTTAAGAATACCGAACAAATTACCATAAAATGAAAAGCTAAACTTTTTTTTATATATATATATATGTATGTACATAGCTTATAAATAAAAATACAAAAGGTAAATAATATGTATGTATATCCCCCGGCAACGCATAAAAGAAATTCCATTAAACTATTACTTATTTATAACTTTGCCAAAATTGCTAAAACTATTTTGATATCCGATTGTATTTGAAGTTTTGATTTATTTTAGTAAAGTAAAAGAGTTGATGATAAACCGAGCAAATATTTTGTGTACTAGTACATAGATGGTTTTATCGGAATCGATTCATTTTTCAATGTATCGAGAATATACCATCCCAAATGAGAAAAACCATAGTGCTAATTCAATGGATACGATTGTATTTATAGTTTCACAAAGTTTCTGACTTTTTAACTCAGACAGTCATATGTTTTGCCAGGACAAATTTTATTGCTGCAAAGGGTTTTGACCGGGTTATCGATAATTTTAGGTTAAGTGGAAAAAATGCATTATCAAATAGATGGATGAATCTAAAAAGGATGCTCAAATGAGTATGACTTAAGCATAACTTAAGCTGTGTTGGCGATTTAGATCTTTGGGGACATCAGTTCGGAATAAGGCACACAAAACTAAGAGTTTAAATCAATGAATAATTAAAGATTTGCTATCAATTTGAATATTGTCTATATTACTGAGAAATATCTCATAAAGTAGAAATAAAGAAACCACTTTTTGAGAATCAAAACTTTCTCAATGAAATTTATAGAAGGAATTCAAAATTTCAAAATGGCTTGATCTGCAAGGATATATGAACTTCGGCGGAAACGAATACGTATATTGATTAAATTGATTGTGTCTTAAAATTTAGGGATTATACATTCATATGTACATATATAAATGCTTCACTCATCTCCCTATCAATTTTTGGTATTATCCTCATGCAAATTTAACATGAATATTGCGGCAAGCAGCTTAACGCGCATTTTGCATCAAAAGCTCATTAAAATTTCAATGCGAAACGAAAAGTGTAGGTACCAAAAGAAAAATAAAATGAACACTCGAATGTAAAAAGTGAATGTGTAAGTGAGTGTGTCTGTGTATAGGTGGGTGTGTGTGTATGGCATAATCAATCATTTGTATTGATGTCTCGCAATATATGTATGCATGTTTGTATATGCATTTCCTAGTGGAATGCCATGAACGTTATACAAAATTTCGACCTTACCTTTGATAAATGTCAAAACAGCGAAGGTGATAAAAGGCAATGGCATGAACATAGGAGGTTGAATGAATTGTCACTCAGTTACAGAAATAAAAACAAAAACTGTGCACCTACATATATCTATTAGTATATCAACTACATATTTATAACATTGATATTTAACTTCAAAACTTTTAAGTGCAAGAAAAACAATTTCAAACTAAAACAAATTATAAAAGAGTTTAGTTTAATAAGTTTAGTCTAGACTCTAGATGACAAAGTAATTAGACAATTTTTAGGAAGCGTCCAATAATTTTAGTCTAATGGATAAAAACAAAAAAGGGAAACATTTGTTAGGCCTTCAAACATATAGCGTAGTTTTTACACATTTTGAAAGTTTTGAACTTTGAATGCGATTTACAAAGTTTTTATACCTATTTTTATATTATAAATTTCATATATTTCATATATTCCAACAACTAAAAACTTCCTGTTAAACAATATACCCATAGGGGAATATTTACTCATCTACATGTGTATCTATGTATTTACATATGTATCAACTTATTTGCATTTCTTTTTCGAGCATTACATTTCAGGATTTGCGTATTAATTCTTTGCAATAATTTACAAAGTGAGAAACAAATCTATGAAAATTTATCACAAGCCAGCGAGGCACTTAAGTAAATTAATTTGGTAATATTAATTAAAATTTACATTGATTACCCCAGCCCCGTTGTCTATGCCTGTTCGTGTTTACATCGAAAGACAAGACGCAAGGGTCAAATAAACCAAATACAAATACAAAACACGTCTTTCAATTAGCCAAGTCACGTGCCAGACAACTAACTTGTTTCTTGACTGAACTCGACTTGACTTGACTTGCTTTGGTCTTTGGTTAGACGGAAATGGAGATGGAGAATCGGTTGCTTATACATATGTATGCGTGTGTGTAGGATGTGCGATATGGCGGTAAACAGCTTAAGTTCATTAGGCCACAAAAATTGCTTCACTTTGCACACGCCTTGCAATTGGCACACACACACACACAAGTTGGCACTTGCTTTTTTCTCTTTTGCTTTGCGCTTTCATGAAAGTTGAATGGTATTTATTACCCAAACATGAGCCTGAAAGTATGCAATTCTTTTTTATATCTTTTACTCATTAGATGTAAAAGTTTCAGTTCTTCGCACATTACGATCTGAACTGTCGAACGTCAAAGAGAACTACTACAAATTGGCAATCAGAACTCAAGCTTCTACATTTATAGCTTCGTCCATATTGTTTTGTGCAAATGTAAAATTTCAATAAGAAGCTGAGAGCAATATTAAAATTTAAATACATACGTAAACGCGTAAAAACGTGTCCATTTATCTACTTGGCCTATGTATTAATATACACATATTAAGAGTTCTTTTCTCACTTGCCATATTAGTTATTCCAAAAGTTTCTGATTTCCTAAAACATCAACGTATATTATATATATCCTTGAGGATAATTATCTGTTACGCACCTCCACACACACACACATACACACACACGCACACAGTTTCATAAGAAATATATACAATTTCTATAGCATACATGAAGGGGCACTGGGTCGAGCACTTAGTTAGACTAAAAGTGCCCCATTGTTTCGACAACTTTCATTGTGTGTTAGTATCGTCGTATATATGACTATGTGTGTCTGTGTTTGTGTGTGTGTGTGTGTGTGTGTGTAGCTGAAATTGCTTGGAATTTATGCATCCTGTCTGGGGAAAAATCCTACTAGAAAACGTGCTACGATGAAATATCTGAATGCAAGCCCAACCCAAGCTCTAGGCGCAAATGAGACAAGCTCATTAAAATCCCTTTAAGTAAGGGCAATACCAAGCTACAACTGGCAGTAACTTTAAAGCCTTAAGATAAAAGTGTTAGAATGTCAAAAAAAAATGCAAAAAAAAAAAAAAAACAAGAAGAGAAACCAAAGACAAATTTGTCATACTTTTCTTTCATTAATTGCCAAGGGGCCGAAGCAAATAGCAAGGAATAGGCAAAAAGCACGCAGACAGGAAAATGCCCAAACCCAAGAGACACTTGAGAAATACTAAAGAGCAGAACAAGAATCTAGGGGAAAATAAAGAAATCTAGTGTAAGAAAGTTCTTCTTTTTGTATGACATTTCTTACAACAACAATGATAATGGAAAAGACTTTCAACCAAGTTGTTCAATTAAAAATGTTTACTTCAGTGTGACCAAACGGATAACGATTTGTAAGACTCACTCAAAAGTATTCAAGTCCTCAGTAAATAAACAAAACAAATATATCAAACTGATGACAAAAAGGAAATAAATCTTATCTGTCCTGATTTGCTTCACTTTCATACTTGTGAATCGTAAAAGTTTACAGTTACTTGTGAGATTGATATCGAAAATTATCTATTCAGAGAGAATCTAATGATAACAATAAGTACATTTCAGGTTCGTTGGGTAAGAAACAAATGATGTAGTGAGTGAATGAATAGATTATTGAATAAGTCAATTACCAAGTCAAGAGCAAGCGAGAAACAAGTATGTATTTCCTGTTTCCTTTGCTGATTCCCTGTTAATATTAATCGAAATAGTAAATTTCAAAAGTTTAACTCCCGAATAAGTTTTTATAATTGAAATAGATAAAAATCTAATGGGGATCGCTTTTGACTTTGTATGTTCGTGACAGTTTATTGGTGATTTTCTTAGCAATTTTTTTCCATTTTTATTTCCTCTTTGTTATTTATTTACGTAGTTTTCGTTTGGACATGTTGGAAAGCGAAACTTGGTCAATTAATTTTAAGGCAAATAAAAACAATGGAAAAAAATAAAATGAAAAACAAGAGAAAAGTGCGGCCTGATGATGATAGTGATGATGATGATGATGTTGCTGATGATGATGATGGTGATGACCACTTAAAATAGTTTTTTTTTTCTATGGCGGCAGTTTCCTGTTGCGCATACAACCACCAACTGGCAGGAGGCAAAATGAAGGACTTCATTTCGGGTTGGGGCAATCCTGGTGTTGTCATCATTTGTAGAAAATCCGTTTGCTTTTCCCTTGTTCTCTATATATTTTTTTCTTGTCTCTTTTTTCTCTTGATTTTTTTTTTCATTTTCTTTGAGCAACAAGTTTGTTATTATTGTTGTTGTCTATTGCGTCCTGGCTCTATACTGAGTGACTAACCAGACAGCCAGCCAGCCAGACATCTATTCCCATTGAGTTTAATGCGTTTGAAACCGCATGCTTAAGTTTCTACCCAATAATAAATAGTTGAATGAGTCCAAAGAACGTGCTTTGAATGCCTAAGAGAACCCCCAAACTCAAAACGAACGTGTATTCGGCCCACTCAAGGGAAAACGTCGACAATTTGTTGAGTTCCTTTTCTTTAATCAAATAATATAGCTAAAAATTCATCATATTTACGTTAATATATGTATCAGCAAAAGTGAAAAATATGAAATGAAATGTTCTTGTTTTAAAAAAAGAATCCATTCAAAAATAATTTTCATGTCTCAATTTTATTGATACAAGGATTTGTCCACATACCACATGAAATGCGACTTATTTCCAGGATTAAACCAAAAATACCTTAAGTAGATATGTATATATCGATAAAAATGGTTTACACTTGAGTCCATGCGAATGGTTATTTCTATTGGGGTTATATCCACATCAAAACAAGCAGCAGGACTTAGATAAAGGACAAACAATAAATTTGCCAATTCGAATGAAATCTCTGTTAGATAGTGAAATCCTGCGAAATAAACTTGATATTGTGGCTTAAAGAAACTGAGATGATCGGCTACGAATTCAAGGTGAAACGAATTCGTCTTAGATTGACTGTCTATCGTTCTTGCGTCTGACAACTACAATTTATGGATGAGAATTTGTACACACAGTTTACTTGAAAGTTCACACATGTTTTTATTAGCAACCTTGATGTGTATATGTACATATATATTTTTATGCTTTTGGAGAAGATTCAACATCTTCTTGGAGTTTCATTGCTGGTCACTTTGTTGGCGCTCGAAACAAACTTGTCCAACTATAACTATTTGATTACACCGACAATTGGCAATTGAGCTTTCTCGTTTGCTTTTGTGTATGTGTGTGTGGCAAATGTTGTCTTGTTGATGGGCAAAAAGACAAAAAAAAAGAAGATAAATCCTATCCATGAGATACACAGAGTTACACAAATTTGACATTTGACAAGGGCTTAAGGCGCCAAAGCTTTAAAAGGCT